>JBAIAC010000070.1:1428750-2857500 GCA_037349315.1 Chelydra serpentina
ACCTCCCTAGCTAGCTGAAATCCTCCTGCAGCAAGTGAATAATGGTCACAGTATGCTACGCTCCTCTCATTTGTGTGTCTTTTCTCAAATCTATGAATAAATCGTCTGTTTTAATAGCAAACAGCAATTGCTGGTTATGGCATTAAGCTTTGAGTAAACTCACTTGCACCTATCATCCGGGAGGAGAGTGTGTGTGTCCTTTTTTATTCTTACTCTTCATACAAATTTGCTGGTTGCAATTAATTTAGCTAGGTCAAGTACTGATGCCAGCACCCTTTATCTTATTACGTTCCTATGAGATACTTTATCAAATGCTTTGCTAAAACCAAGATAAATTTCAACTGCTTTCCTTTTAGACATCATACATTGTACTTCCAAAAAATGGGTCATAGCCTCATTCAAATCCTTATTTATAACCTCCCAGCGGCCTATGCCCATGGAACACTGTATAATGAGTTGAGTTAGTATTATCTCTTGTTAATTTATTTAACCCTCCTCCCCAACTAAGGATGTACACTTTCTATTATAGGCATCTTGTGTTGTTATTACAGGCACCCATGTCTTCTTTCTCCCCTATTCTGCTGAGTTCTATATCCACCCGTTAGGTCTTGTTCCCTATTTAGATTGTAAGGTCTTTGGGACAGGGACCCTTTGTCCAGGTCTACACTGGGGGGAGGGATCGACCTAAGATATGCAACTTCAACTACGAGAATAGCGTAGCTGAAGTCGACGTATCTTAGGTCGACTTACCTCGACGTCCTCACGGCGGCGAGTCGACCGCTGCTGCTCCCCCATCGACTCCGCTTCCGCCTCTCGCAGTGGTGGAGTTCCGGAGTTGACGGGGAGAGCGCTCGGGGATCAATTTATTGCGTCTAGACTAGACGCGATAAATCGACCCCGAGAGATCGATCACTACCCGCCGATCCGGCAGGTAGTGTAGACCTGCCCTTAGCTTATGTTTGTACCGAGCCCAGCACAGTGGAGCGGAGATCCTGATAGAAGACTCTGAGCACCACTGCTATATAAGGAATATTATTATTAATAATAATAATACCGCACTATTTTGTTTTTTTATGTTGTGGTTGTTTCATTTTCAATTGTATGTTGTTTAATAACTCTCTACAACTTTTTGCATATTACTGTATACATTTTTCTATTAATTCTGTAGGGAATACAGGCTGGGCAATCACTTTAAAGGAGTCTACCAAAACACATTAATAGTTCCATTGTGAAACTGTGGAGGAAAGCATTTCCCCCCCTACATTAGTTTCATTTTTGAACAAATGGAATTCTCTTAGATACTTAATTTACTTCTTGCTCAGAATAGATGGATGAACTCCCAGGCCTCTGAATTCGCAGAAGGCTGCTGTGCACACAAGCAAAACAAATCTATTAGTCTCCAGACTCCCATAGCAAAACACAAGCTGTGTGTGTAAGTCACTGAGTCTGGCTGGGCACAAAAGTCTTGCATGCAATGTTTTCTGTGCTTTTTAGAATAAACTGACATTGAGTTAGAATATGGCTCAAAGGACTTGAGTCATTTTGTTCCATTTCTTTATGCTAAATGGTCTGCAGTGTCTGACAGAACAGAAAAGCTGCACAGTTGCCATGGTCAATTTTCTCTTTCATCAGAGATCAGCATTTCTACAGCAATGGGGACAGATTCTGATCTCAGTTAGACCAGTGTAAACCTGGAGCACAGCAACTGGCTGTATAGGGGAGACGTCTCTGCAGACTGACTGAAATGTAAAACGAAGTAAGAATGAACAAAACAGACTGAACAAAATACCACTTTGGGGGCTCTATAAAAAGCCAGCGGACCAACCAGGCTGCATTCCAGGTAGAAGTCAAATAAACACTGCTTATCTATTTCAAGGAGGAGAGCATTGTTCAATCCAATTTAAGTTACTAATCTACAAAGGAATCTTTTTCTTGTATCTTAGCCACTCACATTAAGATTAATTGGCAACTACTTTCTGAAGAAACCAACTCACACTGAGATGGTACTTTTTTTGATGGTTGACTAAAAGTTTTAATTAGCATATAAATTAGACACCCCACTGCTTAAGAGATGTGGTGTTATGAACTGCTTCCCTGTCCCGTTTGCATTCACATGGAGCACCTCTCCTATCTGCAATCACACATCACGGTTGTAGCAACTCCTGAAATTGCTCAAATGAAAAAGTAGTAATGGGAAAGTATTTTTAGCTTTCTTTTACACAAATGTAGTGGCTGGAAGCAAGGAGAGCCAGCACCATGTGACCAGCCAGCTCTCTTCAGATCACAGCTTGAGAACTGGCTGACCTACTATACTTTCCTTAGAATCGACAAAGTCCTGTGGCACCTTATAGACTAACAGATGTATTGGAGCATAAGCTTTCGTGGGTGAATACCCACTTCTTCAGATGTGAATGCAAACAGGAGGGGAAGTGGGTATTCACCCATGAAAGCTTATGCTCCAATATGTCTGTTAGTCTATAAGGTGCCACAGGACTCTTTGTCGCTTCTACAGATCCAGATTAACATGGCTACCCCTCTGATACTTTCCTTAGAATATGGATCCTCCAAATGTAGCGGTACATGTATGGGGCTCAATGGAATTACTACAGTACTGGCACCATTTTTTTCATATAAATATACACAGCTATCGTTCTTAAAAAAGAAAACCACAGTCCTTACCAATGTCCTGAGTGTCTTGGTTGCTCTGTCTGGCTCTCATCTGTAGCTGGAATTTGTGCTGGGAAGAGCAGAGGTGCAGGAGGTATTGGCAAGTCTTACTGGTGTCAGTTTGGAATGCATGCTTTATACCATCTGACACATTCTGCAGAGTTATTTTCTTTTTCTATAAGATGAAAAATAGGTAATTAAAATGTTGCTGTTTTTCAGCCTTGAGAGAATATAACATGTTTCTGTGCAAACAAGTGTCATGAAATAAGGCTTACTAAAGCAAATTGCATTAACTGGATTAATTTTTAACATATAGACAATTGTATCCATTTAAAATAATTTTAGATTTACATAGTGACATTCCTGCATCAAAAACAACTATATAGTATCTTAAGCAGCCCAAAGTATATTCAATTCACTGCTTACTGTTGGGTCAGCAACAAACTAGCAGCAG
The DNA here is from genome assembly GCA_037349315.1 of Chelydra serpentina. Taxonomy (NCBI): domain Eukaryota; kingdom Metazoa; phylum Chordata; order Testudines; family Chelydridae; genus Chelydra; species Chelydra serpentina. The sequence goes on from JBAIAC010000070.1 coordinate 1,431,872, forward strand.
CAGTTACTACCTGAACTTGTAGGGTGGAATTCTGAAAAAGCCCCTAAGGGAATTACAAACCCATCTGCCATTGAAAGTCTATGGAAGCTGGGTGCCTAAATTCCTTTGGTAATTATAGGTTTCAGAGTAGCAACCGTGTTAGTTTGTGGCAGCAAAAAGAACAGGAGTACTTGTGGCACCTTAGGGCTGGTCCACACTGGGGCGGGGGATCAATCTAGGAAATGCAACTTCAGCTACGAGAACAGCGTAGCTGAACTCGACGTTTCCTAGATCGAACTAAATTTACTTACTGCGGGTCCACGTGGCGCAGGCAGGCTCCCCCGTCGACAACGTTTCCTCCTCTCGGAGAGCAGGAGTTCCGCAGTCGACGGGGGAGCGCTTCTGGGATCGATTTATCGCGTCCAGATAAGACGCGATAAATCGATCCCAGAAGATCGATCTCTACCCACCGAATCGGGCGGGTAGTGTGGACCTAGCCTTAGAGACTAACAAATTTATTTGAGCATAAGCTTTCGTGGGCTACAGTCCACTTCATCGGATGCATAGAATGGAACATATAGTAAAAAGATATTTATACATACAGAGAAAGTTCCTCTTAATTAATTAGCCTCTTACAGTTGGCATGGGTACTTTCACCTTTTCATGTTTCTCTGTATGTATAAATATCTTCTTACTATATGTTCCATTCTATGCATCCGATGAAGTGGACAGTAGCCCGGGGGGCCTGTCAGGGAGCAAGGGTGTGGATAAGGGTCGGGACAGTCAGGAGACAGGGAGCAGGGGGGCTGGCTAGGGAGTGGGATCCTGGGGCAGGGCAGTTAGGGGTAGGGGGTCCCAGGAAGGGGAAATCAGGGGACAAGGAGCAGGGGGGGTGGATGGGTCAGTGGTTCTGGAGGGGGCCAGTGAGGGAGTGGGAGGGGGAAGGGGCCAGGCTGTTTGGGGAAGCACAGCCTTCCCTATCCGGGTGTAGTGTATTAAATTGCTCCCCGTAGGAATGTGTTACTTACGGTGCACTACTTACCGCTGCCAGCCCTGGTGCTCCGTAAGTAGCACATTCCTACGAGGAGCAATTTAATAGACTACGAAAGCCACGCGCTGCCAGGCAGGAGCTCGCAGCCTCACCGCCCAGAGTGCTGTCAGCACACCTGAGGCTGCGGGGGAGGGGCCGGGGGCTAGGCTCCCTGGCTGGAAGCTCAAGGGCCAGGCAGGACGGTCCCGTGGGCCGGATGTGGCCCGCGGGCCATAGTTTGTCCACCTCTGCTATAAATTCAACGGAGCGTAGGGAACAAATCTCAAAATTCACACGAAAAGAAGGTGGCAAAAACCCATCAGGCCCCTGAGTTGTGCTGAGTTTGGAGCTCCTGTGACATATGGGCCTAGTAACTCAGAACCTTAAACAGCAGAACCCACGAGTTAACCCCATGGAGGTGGAACTCCAGATCCACAAAAGACATTCACAGATCACACTGCAAAATGCCCAATATATATATATATATAAATGCAAAAATAATGAACACAATGCTAAAAACCAGATATACAGACGTACGCTAAAGGATATTTTCTTTGTTTCTCTCCACGGGAAGCGAAGTACGGGTGTGCGGACTCCATTGTGAACTTCAAAAATAAGAACTCCCTTGGAACACACTCCCAGCAGGATTCCAGTTTGGGATTTCTTCTCGGGCAACACCCGATGAAAATGAACGCCATATTCCGTCAGCCTCTGGCACATCTACATAAAGGCACGTTTGTGAGACTATGAAGTTAAGGATGTTAGAAAAATCTACAGGGACACTGACAAGTTAAAAAAAATTATATGGTCACACTTTACACTGAGTTTGGATTCATACAGGATTTATAGATGTTATAAACATGTTACAGACATGAGCAGTATGTGTGGTAGATAATTGTGAGCACATCAGTAGAAGGTGTTATAAATGGCTATAAGCTATGGTCATACGCAATCTATAATAATTAACCAATTGATTATTTTTTTTAAATTATTAAAGATTTATTAACCTATTTACAAGTGGAATATTAACATAAAGTTTTACCAGTCACATGTACTCGTATTTATGTTTCTAACACCACTTTGGATTATTTAAAGTGAGGTTGAGACAAACCTTTACACCCCACTGGAGGTTTTAAAGTCTGAAAAAGTCATCCCCCGCCCGCCTTAGGTTAAGCAAATCCTGTGATTATGACAGAATTTGGGCAAACATCTAAAGATCTGTATGCAGATCAAGGACATCAATCTTCTCTGATATGCTTGACTGAATGCAACCTGGAAAGCCCTTTGCTACAATTTTAATCCTTCCTGGTGACAGATATATTTTGGGAAGTTGACAGCCTTGAATTAGGAGTTCCCATCACATCCCATTTTCCTAATCTACATGCAGATCAAATTTTGTTACTTTTTTTTTTTTCTGTTTGCAGTTTTCAATGACACTTTCTAATGCTAAATGTTTGTCTTGCCTATGTTCCTCTGTCCAATAGTGTCCTGATGTATTGTAAGACTACTGAACATTCATTTAGGAGTCAATACTGTTCCCATTGAAGTCAATGGCAAAACACTGATCCACTTCAGTGATGCAGGACTGGGCCCTCATAGCAGAAGTAGCAGCAAACTGTGTAGTTAAGTTTCCAAAATTGTTTCCTTTCTAAACTATCATAAAATATGAAGATGTCTATATTCAATCTATCATCTGTCTAACACAGATGAATGTGTATGTTAACATATACTAGCTATCTTAAAGATGATCTGCAAAGGAAAGGAAAGAACAAAATTGGAGTTAAATGCCTGTGAAATATTTTCAGTGCTCCCTGCTTCACTGAAAATGTCCTGAAAGACACCATACTCTAGGATATCCTAGACATGGATAGCATGAGTTTCAATTAGACTTTGGTTATTTGCGATATCATGATCTGGGATACCTTTAGTCAACAAATTAGGACAAAGATGATTTCAGAGAGGGGGAAATATATAAACTAAGAGTTTCCTTTATAATCGTACGATGATCAGATTATTTAATATATGATGACATTTTAGTAATGCACCCAGTGTAACGGTTGAAGGAAGAACATTAAAGGCTTTTCTCCGTCATGTACAATTTCCTTTCCTCATTTTTAATAATTGTATCTTTTAAGCGGATCCTCTTAACTTTTGCCCATTGCCAACACTATTTTAGAAGACTAACTATTGTCCTTTGTTCTCCATTTCAATTCCAGGCTTTTTATCTATCCCATGCTCCTTGTATAAGGAATCTCACATGAACACAGGATGACTTACCTTCAAAAATTCTATCTCTGTTTCTTTTTCAGAAGCACCCACATAAGTGCTATGCAGTTTGGGCAGCTCCTCTTTGACATAGGATAGGTCTAGTTTCTCCATCACTCTAGCTGGTAGGTAATGTTCTAGTCTAAAATAGGACATGCCATGCACCTGCAAAGTGAAGCATTTTTATTCTTCATATGTTATTAGGAAAACAACAATCTTTTGTGTTTGTGTCTGTGTGTAAAGATGGGCTTCAGCTAAAGCCCTGGATCTGAACTTTCAGACTGAGTGGGGGGAAGGAGCTCAGACTCTGAACCCAGAGCTAGAGCTACATTTCATTTTTGGCCCTTCTCGCTATTCTGCCATCACAAAGACACTGGGTCTGAGCCAACATCCATGAAATGGCCAAACTACAATGCTGGGTCCAAAAACCCGCAAACATCGGAAGGGACAATGGGTTCAACCTCCAGATCCAGATCTGAATTCTACGGCAGAGGGTCAACATTCAGACCTGAAATTCTATGGCTGAGGCCCATCTCTGCATGAAAGCACATCTGTGGTCTCTCTCCACTAGACTTCAAGCAGCGTAACAACTACAAACAGCAGATCAATTGAACTCTCAAAGAACTGGAACATATTGAGTCCTGAACTATACCACAGAGCAAGTGCGGTAACTGAATAGCCCAAATAGCAGTTGTCCATAGATAAACATACATCCCACCCAGTGGCCTCCCCAGGAATTGAAATTGGGGGAGGGGTGTCCGAGTTTACTATGGGGGGGTGTCACTAAATTGGCATGTAACTAGTTAACAAAACTGGGGGGGTGTTGGGGAAATTCAGGGGGGGTGTAGGGAAATCACTGATCCTACCTCAGCCTGGTAATCTCCATACTCAGCCTGGAGGGCCAGGGATGCTAGCAGTAAAGCTGTCTCGTCATCACAGTGCATCCTTTCCTCCAGGAGGTCTTTCCGTAGCTGTAGATAATACTGGTGACATGTCAGAGTGTGCCTGGGGGGAAAAACAACACACACAGTATTGCTCCTTTCAGCAATGCTTCTAACATTGTGCACATATAACCTGAGGAGGTGGGAGGAAATTAAAGATGCGGAAGGACCCAATGAAGAGGATGATGAGAAAATAATGTTCGGCTACTCACTGAATAAGACTGACATCATCCACGAAAAACTTAACGCGAAAGAACAAGGTGAAGTTGATTGTGGATTTGCTCTTTTTCTTAGGTTCCTCTTTCCATCCTTCTGGAGCAACTTTAGTTAGTTTTAAGTCAGGATCAACAAAGAAAAATTCACTGTCTGTAACATGGGTGAGAGGAAAGCATTTTCATAAACAGACACTTTCTCCGGCTGCAGAAGTAAGATCAGCTTTACAATTTTGCAGTTTATTCTTGATGGTTAATATTCTATCAACTAGCAGAGAATTATAATGCACAATAAAATGAGCTGAATGAATGGCTCAGTGGTTAGTAAGGAGAAAAAGTCTTTCACCATTTAAAACTCAACCCAGGATGTAAAGACAAAGTATTTCTATTCGTGATGGCTATTTGGTGGCCTACATGATATGAGTTTGGCGGTCGTAATCCATTTCCTTGTGGTCAGAAAATTACATTACCAAACCCAACACCCCTGGTATGTGCTGGAAAATTTCAGTTTTCTCCCTAGACCTTAATTGTATGGAAGAAACTATAGTAAGTAAAAGCCTTAACACACTGAATTGGACTGGTTGGAACCCTAAATTCCTGTTCTGTGGGAAATTCCAAAAGTTAAAATAATCATTCTGAATGAGCATTCCACAGAATGTGAATTTCAAAATTTCAGTTAGAAAAAGTCTCTAAACAATATTTCACTTCCACTTTCTCTACATGTTTCCCAGGCTCCCAAGCTATCTGGAACCTGCCAGTCCACAAGGTGGGGAGACAGGCAACGTGGGCAGTCAGAAGCCTAGAAGTCCCTTGGAAATCTTACAGATTTCTGTCAATTTTGGCAAAATCAATTTTCCGAATCGGCATTTTCCCATGGAAAGATCTTCTGTTGGAAAATTTCTGACCAGCTCAGGGCTCAGTGCTGCCACCCATATATTGACTAATACTTCTCTGCACAAGTAGCCCTACTGATTTCAGTGGGAATACTTGCATAGTAAGCAGAAGTACTTTGTAACAGAGTATTTTGATCAGACCCAAAGCCATCTCCAAGAGGTCCCTGTTGACCAGAAACATACAAAGTGAAAGACAACTTGGAGGAGGGAAGAAAATGCAAAGTAACAAAGATAAAGGGCCACCCTGATTCTCTTACTGTTATTCAGGTTGTGTAATACCATACTAATTTAAGCAAATGGATCTGTTCATGGCGCAAGGTAAGGATGGCAGAGCCTGACTCTAAATCAATGGATTTATCATAAATAATTGCTCTGGTCTCCCATTCATCTTAAACCTTCCTTTGCCTGTCTCTAACACAGCATATTTAGCCAAGCCTAGTAACTTTACACCTCCCCAGTTAAATTAAAACATCATTCTTACCTTTTAGGCTAGCCAAGCCAAACAAGTGGTGCTCCACTAAACCAACATGGGCTACCACCATATCAAAAACATCTTTGCAAATAGTTTTGGTATCACAGGTCAGCTCCAGCCTCTGCCCACTTAAAAGCATTACGTTTACTTTCCGCCTGGTATCCTCATTCTTCCCTTTCTTAGTCTGCATTTTGTGAAATAAAGTATCAGACCATTCACATGTGTCATAAAGATGTATTAATGGTTTAATATATTCTTACTACAACTTATTGCTGAATAGACCATTTCTTACCAAGATTGACTTTGGTAGATCCAAGGAGACGAATGGCTCAATCGTCATTTTCACAAACTCAGGGCCAAAGAAATTCTGCAAATCACAGAAGTCTGAATTAACTTTGTGTTTCTACAGCCAGAGACTGAGAAGTAGTGAATTCTTAAAAGGTGAAATGGAAAGTTGAAATGAACAGTGATTTAAACACAGAAGTGTACGCTGAATAGTTCTCAACAGCCTGGTTAGTTGGAAGAATTGAACTGTCAGTGTGACCTAAGTTATGTTGGCTGCTATGGCAAAAATATTTCCCGCACAACATTTTTTATATACTTCAATACAGTAACTCCTCATTTAATGTTGTAGTTATGTTCCTGAAAAATGCGACTTTAAGCGAAGCGATGTTAAGCAAATCCAATTTCCCCATAAGAATTAATGTAAATGGGGGGTGGGGTAGGTTTCAGGGAATTTTTTTTCACCAGACAAAAAACTATATATTATATATATATACACACACAGTATACACTTTAAACAAACAATATAATACTGTTCACAGCAATGATGATTGTGAAGCTTGGTTGGGTGGAAGAGGGTGGAATATTTCCCAGGGAATGCCTTGCTGCTAAATGAACTAGCACTGGGCTGAGCCCTCAAGGGTTAATAAATTGTTGATGAGTGTGAGAGGCTACATTAACAAGCCAGCACAAATGGAAAGGGAAGGGAGACAGCATAGCAGACAGAGACAGACACACACCTTGTATGTGGGGGAGAGAGAGATGCACACTGCTCCTTTAAGTAAGCTGACTCACTCTTAAATGCATTGTCTCTTTAAGTGGATCAGGAAGTTGAGACAGCAGCTGCTGCCCCAAGCACTCTGTCTCTCTCTGTCTGCATGCACTCAAAGATCTACCTTGTGCAGACCAGCCTGTAGGACTGGGATGTAAGTGTCATTATAGCAGGAGTTTCAAAAACCCAACGGAATCCAGCTTATAGTTAAGTAATCTAAATAACTTTACCTGAGTTCAAAGCTGCACAAAGTTCTCAGTCCAAGTAGTTATTAAAGGAGAATACCGGTTAACTTCACTACTTCTAGAATATGCCTACTTCCCAGTTCTCTTTAGGAAGTCACACAGGGGTTTGTCTTTTGAGGGGGTGGTGGTGATGGTGGTGGTGGGGGAAATACCTGGAGGCCTGAGGTTTTACCTGCTAACATATAATAGTCTCTAGAAGTATTTAATACAAATCCCTACATGGTAGCTCATTTAGAAAAGCAAAGAATTTGTGCAGTTTAGATCCTAGATGAATGACTTGGCAAAGCGCTGTGGGTCAAAGAGAGACACGGAGGGGACATTATCCTGGGTCATGAACAGGAGCTGGGATGGCTTGAGAGCAGTTTTATTTTTTTAAGCTGATACAGTTCAGGACATGCAGTAGCAGAGGGCCTCAGACTGACTCCTCCTAGCATCAGGAACTCTATTTGCATGTCTGAGTCTCCTTCTCTCTTCCAACCCTCAGACCCTGCCTACATTTCAAGATGGCATGGGAAGGGCCTGAGCTTAGGAGGAGAAAGAGAAACTTATACAGGGACTCAGTGGTGGGCTGGCCTATGGCTGTGTGCCAAGAGGCCAGCAGAATCCCCCCAGGCCCCTCTTCTCCTTGGTAGGCCCCCTCTTACAACCTGCTGGGGATAGAGAGAACCAAACCCTGTTACAAGGGGAGAAGTTGCTGTTGCTTTCAAATCATCCTCCCTGGCCTGGTGAGGGACAAGGGAAAAGCTTTCCTGGGCCTGTTGGGGAAAATGAGAATCTACAGAATGACTAGGGTGTGCAAGAGAAGCGTGTATGGGGTGAAGATGAGATTCAATTAACAGGTGACTGGAGAACCAACAGAGAAAATGGATTTCAGAAACCGACAGGAAGTGGCCCCCATTAGTTCCACTATTTAGTTCCCCATTTAGTTCCAGCATCCAGAGAGTTTGAATGGAAAGAAGCATTTCTCACCGGTATAAATCATGAATTATGACTGGCTGAGGGGGGTGGTGTAAGGGACCGAGGGGAGGAACTGTAATTAAGATTCCACTGCTTGCATCTGATGAAGTGGGTATTCACCCACGAAAGCTTCTGCTCCAATACCTCTGTTAGTCTATAAGGTGCCACAGGACCCTTTGTCACTTCTACAGATCCAGACTAACACGGCTACCCCTCTGATACTTGAGTAATTAAGATTGGCATGGCTAAGACGCCTACTGGTGTCAAAGCCAGACGCAGTTGTCCTAAGTTGTTTGCTTAATGATCTCTGTGCTGTTTGAACACATAGCATATGGAATGCCCATAAAAACGATTGAAAAATGCAGAGCATAGCAGGACAGTAGGAATGAACAACCCCTGATAAATTGCTGGTAGTGCTATTTGGCAGTGAAGTGGTTAACTGTTTGACATTTAAGTGGTGAACATTTGTTTTCTAACTTAACATTTCATTAAGCTAAATAGGGCTCTTGATGCTGTTTTAGGATGCATGGGTACAGAATCCATAAGGCATCAGACGTTCCAGCTTACATGAGGGCTTTCTTTCCAATCCGAAAAGCCAGCCATCTTTATATTTATTTTGTGAATGGCAGCTTTGATCTGGACAAACAGAAGTGACTTTGGAACCATAAACACCAGAAACTTGAATTTCAGTCTTTAAAATAAGTTGAGGCAATGCTCCACCAAAACGAATATTAAGAGTGCAAATGTGTTAAAATGTTACCCTCAGTTTTCTTTGGGTCATGGCTGTTTCCAACGCTATCTCTCTCAGAGGGTCTCTAGTGATGTCCAGCATTGATGTTCTACCCAGGTCTCCCGGGTAGAGGCTTAGTCGAGACTGTCTAAGAGCCATTCTAGCCTGCAGCTGTATCATTTCCTCTTCTTGACGCTTTAACATTATTTCTTGGCTTATCAGGTTGCCTTCAGGTGCTGCTTCAAACTGCCTACTTAGTTGGAGGAGAAGAAAAAAGATAGTTATGACTAAAATACAGTTAAGCACTAAGACACCATGGTGATGGATACAGAGTAAGAATCTAGACCAGACAAGGCAGGAAATCTAGTGTAATTATTTTGTGTGACATTTATTTATTCAGCAACTGAGGAGTTAAGGCAGAATATTCCCGGACTGAAACAGCCGACAGCAATATATTAATATGGAAAATACCAGTAATACTCCAAGTTTCCACCACTGTTTGTCATTTATTGTATGGGAATAAATGTGCAATTGCAGCCTCTCTACCAAAAACACAATGCCACCAAAAAACCAACGAATCTATAGCTGGGAAAAAAGCTAAGAATGTTCTGAAAAAGATCAGACCTCTCTTTTTCAGCAAGAGGAGTGGATAAGTATGTTTTAAAAGCTGGTATTTAAAAGTAACCAGAATGCATAAACTAGATGGCGTTTAACAGGCTTACATAATCCTTTCAACTATATTTCTGTAGCAAGTCTCTATTAATTACTTAGATGGGACTAGAAGACAAACATCTTTGCCTGAATCAGATACAGTTTAAAACATTCAGCATCCAGATTCCTGTAAAATGTTGCATTTTAACGTTGCTCACTCTGCTGGAAAGAGAGACCTTGTCTTTTAAAATCCAATAAGTCAATCTTGCCCTTTTGTTGGCTTTTGGTAATGTCTATATAACGAAGAGTCTGGGGTGGGGGGGAGGAAGACATTTCTCCGAAGTGGCATTTGTGAAAGACTCAATGCCTCCCACCTATCATTTGCGGACAGAAAAAGCTCTGAATCGAGTACTCTAGACATCCAAGAAGCCTGCCAGGAAAGAGGAAAGAACTACTTTTCTTAAGTCAAAAAACAAAAACAAGCCCCAAACCACCCAAACCAAGAACAAACAAAGTCATCGCATGAAGGAAAAATATACTTTTTTTTGTGCAAAAGCTATTTTCAAGATTTCTCTATACATCAAAAAACGGCACAAATATACTTGCTTTCTTCTCTTTTGCAGGCTGCTTACTCAGAAGGAACCAAATGTGTGTGGTATATACCCTTGTGACCCACAGTCAGGACATTTCCATTGGTGAAAAGCACCCCACCTGCTCCCTCTGCTGGGAAGGGGAAGTCCTGTAGCGGATAAGAAGTCTGCTGGGACTGCGTGGGTGCACCTGAATGGGGCAGGGCACACCGGAGTATTTCCCTCCAAAGGCATGTCTACACTGAAAATTACACTGAATCACTGTTATGGAAAAGTGTGTGTGTCTATGTATGTATGTATGTGTATGTGTACACACACACTTACTTTTCCATAACAGTGATTCCAATGAATAAAATGCTAAGAATAGGGCAACTATGTCTACATAAAAACTGGATATTCTGTGAAATCTGCTTCACTTTGGACATTAACTGGCATAGAAAATACTCACAACAGGAGGGATTTTAACAATCAAATGCAAATTCAGTCATTTATGAGTTCAAGCATGTTAACAAATGGCTTAAGATACTAGTGTGTTTCTTTAAATGGCGGCTTGGGTGAAAAATAGAGGATTTCCAGAAAAAGCTTGTTACTTAGTCACCTGATCTGCAGCTTCTATTACATTGTTTAGCCCTCTCACATCTTCACGCTTTGCTGCATCCTACAGCAGACCTATGCCAATGTTCATGCAGGATCAAGTAATGAGATAAGACCTCAGTCCCACAAAAACTTACACACATGCTTATCTTTACATACAGAGTAGTCCCCTGCTGTGAAACTATTAAAGTAGTTCCCCATTCCTGCTGTGGAACTATTCACAGTGGACAAACTTAAGTATGTCTATAAGCCTGGATAGGATCAAGGTTAAAAGTTGGGCTTTGGGTGACATAAGCCACATTTTGAACACGAGTATCTCTGAGGCTTTGGCTATACTTAAATTTCATAGCGCTCTAACTTGCTGGCTCAGGGGTGTGAAAAATTACCCCCCTGAGCGCAGCAAACAAGTCCGAGCGCTTTAAAGCGCTAGTGTGGACAGGCTCCGGAGCTAATCCCCTCGTGGGGGTGGATTACCAGGAGCGCTGGGAGAGCTCTCTCCCAGCACTCATGCGCGACCACACTCGAGCTTCAAAGCGCTGCTGCGGGGATGTTCCCGTGGCAGCGCTTTAAAAATTCAAGTGTAGCCACACTCGAGAGTTAGCAAGTGGGATATGAAAATATGAGATACGTTTCAACAGGCTATATCAAGGGGGGAGGGATAGCTCAGTGGTTTGAGCATTGGCCTGCTAAACCCAGGGTTGTGAGTTCAATCCTTGAGGGGGCCATTTAGGGATCTGGGGCAAAAATTGGGGATTGGTCCTGCTTTGAGCAGGGGGTTGGACTAGATGACCTCCTGAGGTCCCTTCCAACCCTGATATTCTGTGATTCTGTGAATTGTTTGCCCCTCAAATTGAAAAATGACTTTTTAATAATATATCTGCACTTATGGTGACTCATTTTATTATTTGGAAAAAAAACCCTATTTATTAATTTCTTTTTGAGGTACAGCCTGTGCATAATACATTTAAGCTGATCCACCACATTTTTATTAAGGGTTTGTTTGGTTTTTACATTTTAAGCTTGGAGGAATATTGGGCAAATGCACGTGCAGATGCAGCTGACTTAACTGTTAAGGTAAATGAACTACAAATAGAGGACCCAAGCTTTGCAATGATTTACATACGGAGCCAGATAGGTCACCAGAACAGGAGCCCATTTTCCCTTCCATGAAATGGGGAGGATTCCTGCTGCTGACCAACTTTTGTAAATAACTTTGAGATGTACAGCTCTTTGCAAGGGCCAAATATTATTATTGTGCCAAAAGTCCCCTGCTGCACCACAACATTGTACAACCGCATGGCCTAGGGCCACAATATCAGCCTGGATTTTCAGTCACAACCCTTTGTTATTTGGTCTTAGCAAGTTACTTGCTAAGGGTAAGTCTTCACTACCTGCCGGATCGGCGGGTAGTGATCGATCTATCGGAGATTGATTTATCGTGTCTCATCTAGACGTGATAAATTGATCCCCGAACGCACTCCCCGTCGACTCCGGAACTCCACCGCCATGAGAGGCGGAAGCAGAGTTGACGGTGGAGCAGCAGGGGTCGACTCACTGCCATCCTCACGGCCAGGTAAGTTGACCTACGATATGCCGACTTCAGCTATGCTATTCACGTAGCTGAAGTTGCGTATTGTAGGTCGACCCCCCCACCGCAATGTAGACCAAGCCTAAGAGTGCTGGTGGATGACAAGTCAAGTGGCAGATTAATTCCTATAACAGTGGGAAATGAGTTAACTCATTACCCAATGTACTTACCAAGAAATTACCAGGTATTGGATCAGAGAAGGAAGCTGAGGAAAGGGATGAATTAGGTCTTATCTAATGAACAGTGCAGCAGAAGGATCAAGATCAGAATTGATTGAGATAGGACATACTGAGAGGGATAGAGCTGGAAATGGAAACCTATCAGCTACTTGGAAAGGAAAGGCAGCAGTGGGAGAGGGAGTAGATCCGTATCGGCTGCTGCCCTTGGAAAGAGAAAGGAAGAAGAAATAAAGAAGGGGAAAGAAAAGGAAGAAGAAAAGAGGAAACTAAACATAAAGGAAGAATATACATTGCTATGGTACTGACAGCATTCCAAGAGGCTTAAACAGAGGACACTAACAATACCCATCACAGAACACACACAAAAAGGATTAAAAGTATTCTTAAGCAGTTGAAATGCCTATGGTTTCTGCTAGCTCATTACTAGACCGGCCCATGTGAACAGCACACTTTTGATAGGCTGAAGATTCTGAACAACTTTACCAATCCTCTGACACAATCTATATATTTCTATTATCTCAAGTTTTGCACCTATTACAAACCTGCTCTTTTCTAATGGTTGTTGCAAGGATAATTAGGCAGGCTGCCCCTCAGGGCATGCTACAAGGGCAGTGAATTTTATGAATAAGATACAGAGATTTGTGTTTATATAGAGATTATCTCTGAATAGTGTCAATCAAAACAAAGAAATGTGCCATCAAATGCTAAAGGGACCACTATACCATAATAACTCATATACACTTCATAGTACCCTGAACTCACAGGACAAAGAAAGAACTAACAATTACATGCAAGATTCCATCCAACTGGGCATTTTTCGTGGGTGGATGAATAGGGCATGGTTGATTTACAACCCCAAGTAGGAAACAGCATCTTGAAAAAATTAAAACCTGGCAGTCTGCTCTCCTCAGAGGTGTGGGTTGGGTTTTTTTGCGGCACTGAAAAATGTACTTCAATAGCTGTAAATTTCCATAATACTCTGGTAGGGAAGTCTCTTTTGATTTGGAGTTAGAATAAGAAAAAACACCATAGAAACATACAACACTATTTTCCAATGGGACTCCACAAGACAGGAATCTGTAGCAGATTACCATAAAATTTGCCTTAAAAGCTCATGAACAGGCCAAAAATCTCCTACATCAAGAAGAACCAGATCCCTAATACATTCTACACACCTACTGTTTGTGTAAACGTCTATACATTACATACACATGCATGCTTTGTATGTGTATGCAAGTATATATTGTCATGCAACACAGTATGTGTCTACTCAATTCCTGCAGAATGTCTCCTACACACTAATACACACATAAATAAACAAAAAGTTTTGTACAGAATAATATAATTTCACACAAAATACACATGTAAAAATGTTATAGTTGCCAAATGAAGCACTGAAAAGTCTGGAAATGTCAAAATTAAGATTGCTCATGCAACTTTAATTCTGCTCCTTTTGGCATGTGTGTTAAAACACAATTTTTAATTACATGATCACCCATTTGTTCATAGGACCATTGCCTCATTCAGGGCACCAAGTGTATGGTGCACAGTGCACAATGCACAAAATAGGTATTCAACTTTTATTTTCATCTCACTGTTCAATGTGTGGCTCTCTGCTTCAGTCACTGCACACCATCCTAGACATGGGGGATTCTCTGATCCTTTCGAGGAACCCTTCTACAATCACTGAAATGGCTTCCATTTCTAGGTGTACTTTTCCTTTCTGCATGGGATGAGGCAAGACTGCATTGCAAGCTGTACCTTAATATGTATGCATTCACAAACATCTTGCAGAATGAGGCCGGGATCCTGCCACCAATATACCCCGAACAGTTGAGGCCAAGAGTTGCTAAAATGGCATTTCCCCACGCTCTTACTATACAAAAATATCTGAACCACTTTTGGTTGCACTGTTGAGAGTGATTTGTCATCTGGCAGAGACGAGACATGAGAAATGTAAGCCTGAAAGGTGAAAGTTTGTGAAAGCTTTAAGCAAGTGGGAAAAAAAAGGCACTTTAGAATAGAAACTCTTATATAACCTTAAGTATACAGCAGATGTTGCAACATGTAACTAGAAGATACATGAAGTAGGATCTGCTTTTTTACTTATACCAATAACATGCCATTTTAATGAGAAAACTGACAGGAAAAATAGTTGTATATAGTGTTGTTGTAGCCATGTCGGTCCTAGGATATTACAGAGACAAGGTAGGTGGGGTAATATCTTTTACTGGACCAACTTCTGTAAAACTCTCTCTGAGCGCACACCCCAAGTTGTTACTTACTATCCCACTGGAACCCATATGGAATATCATCAAACAACTACAACCCACACTTGATAGGGGACCCCATCCTGAAAGAAATATTTCCTGAGCCCCCTCTTCTGGCCTTCAAACAACCCCTCAACCTTTTCAAGCTCATCGTCAGAAGCAAGCACTCCTCTGACCAGGACACACAAACTCAAAGTGGCACCAGACCCAGTCAGAACAACAGATGCAAAACCTGCAGACATATCTTCACTGCTACAATGATCAACACCCCCCACAACATACCTGTCAAGATGTCTGTCACAACGTGTGGGGTACTCATCCAGTGCATGAAATGCCCCAACAACAACTATGTGGGTGAAACCAGACAGTCACTACGCTCTCGAATGAACTCACACAGGAAAATGATAAAAGACAAAAACACCCTATCACCTGTGGATGAACCCTTTTCACAGAGCGATCACTCTATGGCCATGTCTCTACACTTCACTTTCATCGTTAAAATTTTCATCGCTCCAGGGTGTGGAAAAAACACCTCCCCGAATGACAAAAGTTGTAACGACGAAAAGCGCTGGTGTGGACAGAGCTTCGTTGGCGGGAGACACTATCACAGTGACGAAGCTGCTGCCCCTTGTTGGGGGTGGGTTTATTTTGTTGCAGGGTGACAAAGAGCGGCTACACTGCACACCTGACAACGGTGCGGCTGCAGCGGCACTGCCACGCTGTTGTGAGGTGCGCAGTGTAGGCATAGCCTGTAACTGACCTATCAGTCCTCGTCCTCAAAGGAAACCTGCAAAACACTTTCATGAGATGAGCCTGGGAGCTTAATTCATAACTTTGCTTGACACTAAAAATCATGGACTGAATAGACACTGGATTTATGTCTTATTTCAACAATCTGTTACCTAAAAACAGCCCCCCCAAAAGCTCTTTTCCCCTCCCCGCCTTTCCCCCTATGACTGAAGGGGTGTTAAGAAGCCTCTTCGCCTTGAATGGTCCTTTGAAATACATGTTAACTAATTATGCTAAACAATCTGTTCCAGCTTGTGTTTAGCTGTGACACTCTGAGTGCCTTTCCCAGACCTGGAGAAGAACTCTGTGTAAGCTCGAAAGCTTGTCTCTCTCACCAACAGAAGTTGGTCCAATAAAACATATTACCTCATCCACCTTGTCTTAGGAAGAAACAGTGTCCACTCTACAGTATGATACACTCTGGTGACTATACACCATGGATACAATGGCCCTACCAGTCAGTTTAAAATTATGCTTAGTATTACCTGTACAGACAATGAACAATAGCTTATAGTCATCTGTCTGCTGTAACTATCCTGCTGTATGGCCCTTTGACTCATTCAACAGTCACATTATAATAAGGGAACGATCCAAAAATGAACAATTTTGATACAGTCCTTCAGTGTGTCGATATTTTCAATAATGCTTTTTTAAAAAGGCATGCTTGAAGTAAAAAATGAATACTGTACCTCCTAGCAGAAGATATTACCTGAGCCTCTGATAATTAAGACAATAATTTAGGGCCCAACCCAACTTCCATTAATCAGACTCTTACTTGCCATGATTACATTTCTACCAGGATATCTCATGAGACTTCAATTGGAAGCAATACCCACTGCTGAAATGCTGCCACCTCTAGAGCGGAACAGGGCATACGATTTACTGCTACTTGCAACACTAAACGGAAGTTTAGGACGGATAGTGAAATAAATGATTTGATTGCAACTAAAGAATAATTACTGAGAGAGAGAGAGAGAGAGAGAAAGCAAGAACTGTAAAATATGATGATTTCACACAGTTTACCTTGACCTTAGAGGATGAATCTGACTTGATGGAGAGATATCATCAGCTCCTGGTAAAGCAGCACCGGAGTCATCTCTCTTTAAACCTTCATTTCTTCTCACTTGCACATATAAAGGAAACACAGATAAATTAATACCTGAATGGGCTAGAAACCATGTAAAGGTAATCCTACCTAAAATTCGAGGATTTATCAGATACATAAGATTACTTAGAAAGGATCAGTTTCATATGCACTGCACAATGGCATTACAGTATTAGAAAAATTGGCATTAGGAAGTCAATTTCAGTTTTCAAAGAGATCCTATTGTTTTCCCTCTGATGAGAGCTGCTGCATAATCCTTTGAAGAAACACGTTTGCAAGGGATTTAAAATACAGAATTGTTAATATATTTCTCTAACTTCAAATGTTTCATTGTCAGCTGAGGCTTGAGACATCTGAATACGAGGAGGCAAAACTGATACGCAGAACATTATCATGTACCCGGAATAGTTTCACAGCCGCTGGTAAAGATTATCTGACTCAGAAGAAGGGAGTTAAAAATCACTATCTTGTGGAGCTTCCACTTTTTATTTTTGCCTGGATTCTTCTCCCTCTCCAGTATTTATCAAATACTGGATTCTCCTTTTTGACAACAGAAGTCCTATTTATTAATGTGGTCTCCATGAGAAAGTCAATATTTACTTATAGTAACATCAGAGCTACTGCAGTTAGGGCACAATTCTGTGAGATGCAGACTTCTACTTTTAACTCCCAGTATCTTCAACAAGAGGGGATGACCCTCAGCACTTTGTGGGAGGTAGACTGGTTCCCAAACTTTATTGGTTCACATATCCCCTTCTTAAAAAACTGATGTTTAAAGTACCACACGTCAATTTCTCCTTTTTTAGTGTTCATTTGTTTTAGGCCTTAATAGACTAAGTACTTCCAGACTCTATAGTAAAATAAAGGCCCAAGAAATCCTAAAGTGTTTGATTATAACTAGGGCTGGCCAAAAAACAAGAATTCCATTTTGTGAAACATTTTGAGGTTTCCATGTGTTTTTGTTCTGATGTGGAACAAAACCAAGACCTTTGGAAACAGAAAGAGAAAGACCACCCCAGAACAGCTAGTAGCTTGGTGCTTAGCACTTGTACCTGTGACATAGTAGACCCAGGTGAGTACCCTAACCACAGAGGTATTTCTCTGTATTTCTCTCTCTGGTTTTGACTAGAAATTCCATCCCAGGCCTGAGAAACCTTCCCTACAAAAAATTGTAATAATTACAATAATTGTAATAAAACAGTAATACGTTTCTGCAGAAAGTTTTGGTTCCGATGAATCAGCATTTCCCAACAGAAAAAGTTTCAAAAAAGTTCCCAACCAGCTCTAATTATAACATCCTTTCTATACATCTCAGGTTTTTAGACAGGGCATGAAAAAGAAACACAATGAAGCAGCCATTATTATGTACGATTTGTTAACTCAAATGACAAGAAACATTTATGATGTCCTGTCATATTTTGGTGTGTGCCACTGAACTATGTCAATGGTTTGAGTCTGTAACTTGTTTAATTTACATTGGAAGTTCCTGTTAATTCTCATCTGGAATATGGCTGAACAGGAGCTAGAGTTCACCTTGCTTGCCTTTTACAAAATTTAAGTCAATACAAAACATTTGGAGTAGTTATTGGGGGAACAAAAGTGGCATTAATGAGAAGGGCATAAGGGCAAGGGGCTCTGGTATGGTGTGTGCAAAAAAGAGAAAGGGGAACTCAGAGTGGAGAGGGCTTGGGTACGTGTGTGTGTATAAAAAGGGAAGGTGGCTCAGAGGGGAAGGGCATGTGCATGCGTGCGGTGTGTGTGTGTGTGTGTAAAAAAGGGAAGGGAGTGCAGGAGGAAGGGAAGGGAGGCAGGGGAGTGATGGCTGAAAGTGGGGGCTTCTTACTCCTCAGCAGCTCTGCCCCCTCCTACCGATCAGTGCCCCTGCATGCCTGCAATGCGGGGCAAATTTCAAGTAGAAAGTCAGCCAGCTGCACACCAGATGAGAAGACAGCACCCATCTGCACAGCCACACTGCACAACCCACTACTAAAGAAAAGTACTTTGTTGGCATGGTCAGCGAGTATTACTCATCATTACAGCTGAAAGCAGGCGTTTTCTGGTGAGCTGTAGTGGGTGCACGGACTGTTTGTTTGAAACTGATGGGGTTGTGTTTCTTTGTTTGTTTATTTGAAGAGATTTTGGCATATCGCTACCAGCAAGCTCACATACCACCAATGGCATATGTTCCACAGTTTGGGAACCTTTGATCTAAGTACATTAAAGTCTTCTCCATTTTTCCCAAGGATTGGAAAACATAAGAGTAGTTACAAGAAGCAACACATTTCATCAACCCCCTCAAGCAGATGTAGCAAGTATGGTCAGAATGCAATTCTCAATTCAAATGACATCAGTGGGGATATAATTACATGCACTGAGATTCAGTCACCATACGGTTCTCAGATTAGATGGAGATTCATTTACCAAACCGTATGTCTATAATTTTCCAATTATCATATCCCAGAACTGAAATGCATTCACCTTCAGGAGTTTATGCAATCACAGCAAGTGAATAACTCTCTCAAGGTTTCGCACATTTATTTTCTCTCTCTTCCAATTGTCCTGAAGTAAATACCTTTGTTGTTCTTTGTAATACTAATGCAGCCAGAACAAAAAAGTCAAACTGGTAAATGACTAATTATAGCAGTAAAATATTAGTGGTTTGAATTGAAAAACTTTGTGCTGTGCTGGCTATATTGTATACTTCCCTGTAATTATGACCACATCATCCCATCCTCTAAGCCTTTCACTGGCTTTTGCTCTCCTTCCACAGTTTGGTCAAGCTCTTTGCCCTTACCTTCAAAGCTCTGTACAAGTCTGTACTGTTACTTCTCTGCTTCAATTCATTCTACACCCTTCTTGCTCTCTGTGCTACTCCAGTTCCTCTCTCTCCTGCATCCTCCTTTTGTCTACTCTTGCATTTCTGTCTTTTCATTAGCTCAGAACATCTTCTCTCATCTTGTGTGTAGAAAAGCCTCCCCCACTCTCTGGACACTAACCACTTTCCCTTCACTTCAACACTAGCCTCTAAAAGTCCCTGCTTTTACAAAACTTTCCTAAATTAAAACCTCCACCTATGTCTCCACGCCTCCATACAGTTGTCTGGTATCGCATATTTATCTGAGTCACAATATAAACTCAGTGGGACAAAATCAGAGAAGAATTTAGTCTCATGTCTTTCATAGAGGGCTATGTATAATTATGACACTCTATAAATACTACTACTACTGAAAATTCAGAGGACATGACAGGTCTTATTTACAGCAAGCGTAATAAAATGTTAATTATTTCCACCACTTCCTGTTGATTTCCCTTATGCAACTCCAATATTCCAGATTCAAACCTACACTAAACAGACTACAAATCATGCTGAACTATGTAAGACGATCTCATATAATTACATCTTCATACTGTTCTTAATTACCAAACTTTCTAGCATAGGTTTTTGTTTTCTGTGTACGCCTTGGATTTTGTTTTAAATTTTCCATGTGTGTGCATTTGTTTACTTTCTTTTGAGTTGGTCTTTATTTTATTTTTCACAGTTCTTACCTTGCCTGAAATCTGGCTCAGAAGTAGTAATAGATGGACTTTCACTGGAGGTACTACAGACGTCACTGTAGTAAGATTTGTACCTTCTCAAAGGTTCTAGAAGTTGAAAGCAAAGTGTTAGGAAAGCAAAGGAGCAACAATTCTTAGGCAAAATCAAATGTGAACAGGCATTTTAAACGAACCCCTCAGGACATCTAAACATTTATGTGGCCACAGTTTTAAAACATAAAAACAGTCCCTGAATATTCTGCTGCCCCATCCTGGTGAATATCCTCCTTGATCCTGCACACTATTCAGTCATAGAATCATAGAATATCAGGGTTGGAAGGGACCTTAAGAGGTCATCTAGTCCAACCCCCTGCTCAAAGCAGGACCAATCCCCAATTTTTGCCCCAGATCCCTAAGTGGCTCCCTCAAGGATTGTACTCACAACCCTGGGTTTAGCAGGCCAATGCTCAAACCACTGAGCTATCCCTCCCCACTCTGTCCCGCTTCCTGCCTTCTAATCTCTCAGCAGACCCACCTCTTTCCAAACTCTCTCCTACAATGACTCTCACATTAAACTTATCACTGTTAGTTCAATTAAAGCCAAAGCTTTGTTACATAGCTGGACAGTACTGAGTACAATGGGGCCTTGTTGCTTTTTGGGGGGAGGGGGACTCTCAGACATTTCCATAATAAAAATAAAATAATACCTATTCAAATATTGTGGCAGAGTGGGATGTGATGGTTTGTACTCTATTTTATACTATGTGTGGAAATACTGGCATTGAGGTTTCCCTAGTCAGGTGTTGTACTGCATCCCAGATAGCTGCCCTGTGCCCAAGACAGGGTTTTTTACACATCATGTTGAAGGACCATCACAGAGCAATCTGGGGTTCTCTCTTTGAATGGGCCAACTACTGGCCCACCCCCATGACATAAAGGTTCTTCAACATGAAAGCCCACAAGGGACAGGAAGGAAAAGCATGACTGGTGGATCAGGAGCTCCTCGGTTTGAGCACAGGGCACAGAAAAGGGTGTATTTCACAGCAGGGTCTGCTCCGTGCAGGGGGCTGACCATCATGACACACAGGAGAGAGGGCAGGAAGGAGGTTGCCTGGCCTAAAACACAAGAAAACTTCAGACTCATAAACAGGGTGAGCTCAGACTAGAAGAGGGTGGGTCTCAGGACTTTGTCAGTTTCAATTATCGTAACTCTGCAGTGCTTTAAGAGTAAAGCGAGTGACATTAAGAAATTCCTTCACTAAGCCTGTGTTCCTTGCTTTCCTGCTACACACCTCGTCTCTGAAGGGGCTAAATGAGTAAGCCCAGAGTGCCCACTGCGTAGGCACGACCGAGGGAGCATATGGAAGCAACTGGTAGGGCTCAGGAGGTCTCAGCAGGGACGGCTCTATGAATTTTGCCCCCCCAAGCACGGTACTCAGGCGGCTTTCAGCAGCACACCTGCGGGCAGTCCCAGCTCCCGCGGATTTGGCGGTGTTTCTGCGGGAGGTCCGCCAGTCCCGTGCTGTCGGCGGCCCCGCCGCCGAAACCGCGGGACTGGCGGACCTTCCGCAGAAACGCCACCAAAGCCTGTCTGACTGCCGCCCTCCCGGCGACCGTCACGCCGCCCCCCGCGGCTTGCCGCCCCAGGCACGCGCTTCCTGCGCTGGTGCCTGGAGCTGGCCTTGGGTCTCAGGACTTGTCTACACCACGAACGCTACAGCAGCACAGCTATCGCGCTGCAGCTATGCCAGTGTAATGCCGTCGTGTAGACACTTGAGACAGCAATGGAAGGGGATGTAGGGAGGGTGGTATGAAGAATTGAGAAGAATATTAAATTAATACTGTTTCAGACTAATTTAAATGTATACATCAGGCTTAAAGAAAAGATTCTACTTGCTTAGCCCAAATGTCAAGCATTTACTTTTTTCTCAAAAAAGTTAAACTACCCTCAATTTAATACCAACTCCTTAAAGAGAGACAATGCACAAGCCTTTTTAGCTTTTTTTCAAATGGACAGAGCAACTCAGTGTATCCCAGCTGGTTGCCTGAATATAAAAAGAATAATGAGTTTAACAAGATTTCTGTATATTACGATCAGTAACATTTAGCTATTTCACACCTAGTAATCAATTATAGCAACACTCGTAGCTCATGTTAAGCAATGGATACAAAAACAGAAAAGTAGAGTTTTCTGCCAATGGTTTGCAAGGAGTAGATCTAGTGTCTCAGATACAGTAACTGTTATACACAGTCCTGCAGCATTATAAGATTCAAAGGGACACTGGGTCAGGTAGTGTTGCCCCAATACGTCGACTTTGTTTTAAAAACAAACTTCACTAATAGCTAACATACCAACATTCCTGTTGGGAAGGCTTTCCTGCAATTGAAAACAACTAAAATAAATCTATGAAAATATTTCTTATTTGTATATACAACAGTCTCATCAGTATTTGCTACCTAAGCACTGCTGGACTGAGTGCATGAGAACCAGAAAGGGAAAGAGACTAGTTTATTTTCCTTTGCAAGGTAAGTGAAATGTAAGAAATACAAAATGGCATGAACAGAGAAAGGAGAGGCCCCGATTCTGCAAGTTGTTCTGTGCAGGAAGATTTTGTCTTGGGTTTGTAACAAGTCCACTTGTCTATGCCTCAAGCAAGACTTCAATCTGACGATGCTGGCAGAGCTACTGTACCAAAAAACTGGTACCAAAACACCGAACTGCAAACCACTGCCCCTCTTATCAGTAGCTTGTTCATTATGGATTTTCAAGTGTGTTAAGCTGACTGCAGGGGGGGAAATTAAAAGGTTGTAATAGTCCATCTAGTCAATAATCTGGGTTTCCCAAACTGAGAACTGTGGCTCGGAGAGGTATAAAAAGGAGTTATTGGGGGTGGAGAAAGGGTGTCACAGGGAATATAAAAATTTGCAAAAAAAATAAATTTCAAAGGATAAAAACCAGATACACAAGGTAAGAGTTGCGGTGGTGTTTTCCTTTAAGGGGCAGCAGGACACCTGACTCTACAAAGAGATGTAGTGCTTGACTGCTGACTTAGCCTGTTCGAAGGAGTTAAAAACCAGCAGCAAACTAGTGAGCAAGCTCGTCAGCCAGGGAAGATAGAATAAGGCTCCAACCACCATTCGGTCTAGGTCTCTTTCTTCAAGGCTGGCTTTATTAACACAGATGCAAAAAGCTCAACATAATGCCAGCACTGGGTGAGAGGGGCCAGGCTTCCCCGCCTTCCACCAGCTGGCAAGGGAAACTCTTTCCCCACAGGCCACAGCCCTTGGTGCACGGGGAGCCTGCCAGGGCTGGGGAGGGTGACGTTAAGGCGGGATGCTGGAAAGTGGCTCCTATCCTGTTCTCCATGGGGCTCCTATAGCCAGAATTACTCTCCCTCTCCTCCCTCTGCAATGCAGCATGTGGGCAGAGCAGCAGTGAGGACGCTGCTAAGCAGTGGCAGAGGAGAGGAACAGCAGCTTCTCTCAGCGCTGCCAGCTCACACCAGAGCTGTTTCTGGGGTAGTAGGTGACGCAGTGATGGGAAGCAGCTGGGGAGGCTGCACCCCTTGTCACCTCCCTACAGTGACGGCTGATTCAGATGCTTCAGTCTGAGGCATCCTCAAGGGTCATAGACTGGACACCTCTACACTGTAAATTTGCTTACACTACAGTATAATACTGTGGGATCCACTACATTATTAATACCGGGCAAAATCATGAAGTCCTTTTCTCAAGTCCTTATTCAGGCAAAATTCCCATTGACTTCGATGGACCACATTTGGATTTAACTTGGGAGTGGAATGGGAGTTTTGCCTGAATAAGTAAAAACCAGAGTTTCCCAACTCTCACAACATTCAAGCCTCAGTTCGTGGCATCATCTGATTGATTATGTGAGACTCTTAGCTTTCATTTTAAAAATGAAAGCAACTTTCCAAGGACTGTATTCCACAAACCACTCAAGCTAGGAAGTCTTAACACCATGTCCCTCCGAAAGGCTCAAAACCAGAAACAAATAGAAAGAACCCAAAGTTTATTATCATGATTTGGGGGGGGGGGGGGGGCGCGGGTCCGGCTTGTGAGTTTTGAATGCCCGGAGTTAACAATGTTGAAATATTGAACCGGGACTTCTGGATGAAGCCCACGCTGCAGTAATAGTCACATGTTACAGTATAATAGGTAGTGTAATAATTTGTGTTTCTTGTATAAACTAATGCAATATTGTAATGTTTAGATGTCAGTGTTGTAACTAGGGTGGAGTCTCCTAATAACCATAATGTCTCAATCATTTAACATCTTAATAGATCCACCTTGAATTAAAATGTCTTATAAACAGAACTGGTGAGCTGGTAATGAAACTGTAAGTTACAACGAGGAGCAGCCACAATCTAGCAAGTGAACAAAGTAGGGCTCATGTTGATCTGTATTTGGTTTGTACTTTTTCAAGCTGCCTGTCAAATTCAGCAAAGCACAACCTTACAGGCACTTAACATTAATACCACACATCATTTACCCAAGGCAAGGTATGCAAGCCCAGACAAGTAACATACAGAAAGGCTCATCCCAGCCAACTGCACAACAGAAATTAAAGACCCACATTTAGCCTGGAATTTTGTCATCCTGAACATATGACTCAAATTACAGAGATACAGGTTTTCAAATGCAGTATTACACAAATTACTGGCTTTACAAAGGATAGAGAGGAGGAGGAGGAGAAGGAGGAAGAAAGTGAGAGATGGGGGAGTTAAACAAGTATTGCAGAAGGAAAAAAAATCTTTTTCTTTTAAAAGAAAGATGGCTAAACAATTTCAAAAGACTATTATTAAATAGGAAAAAATCCAATATTTAGTGAGTTCTGCCCATTTTTCCCTTTAAAGGGACACAGACAACTTAAATATGGCCCAAATTTAAATTGTGTAAAAAACCCAAGCTTTTATAAAACTTAAGGCCGTTAGAAAGGTTTCCATAATTTTGTAAAAAAATATTTCAATGAAAACATCCCATTGCAGTGTCTGAAACCCAATTATTGAAAGTTAAATCGGGCTATAAAGAAAAGCAAAATCAACTTCCCTGGATTTTCACTGTTCAAATCAACAAAAAAGCAAAAAAAAAACCAACAACCCCAAAGAACACAAAGTGACAAATAAGTCATATTTCAAAGATTTTTACTCTTTCGATAATTTAAAGGGTTATTAAGAAATCCTGTGATTTAAAATTATGGTCTTTTTTTCCGTCCGTGAGAAGCCGATTTACAAAATCTTTGTGGAATTCTCTATGTAAGTGAATGAAACATTATCTCCAACATATAAAATCATTTTATTTTTCCACTCTTCAGCCACTAAGATATAATTTTTGAACACTGGTCTAACACAAAATCCAACCCTCTCCATACTGGACATACCAACCGTGACAATCCATTTTACCAGCACTAACTTTTTAAAAACCATACTTAAGCATGGGGATTACACGTGTAGTTGTGAGATGTCTTCACAGGGCCTTTTTTGCTGTTACACACAAACAATACGTTACATTACTCACTTCTAGCAAACTCTCAGATCTGCTGCTAACTAAACCTATGTACAATAAGGCAAATAACTAAGGGATTGGAAGACAAAATATGTATTTCATTGCCTTTGTAAGATTAGTTCATAAAAGGACCAGCTGTTTAGTCTATAGCTGATTGATGTTGACATTTTTATGGGGCACCCCCTGGCCAATTCATGAACATTTTTATTCTAACCCCAGCCACTTTTCTGACCAGCTCCAGATTAGACCAGAGGTCCCCACTGTGCAGTCTGTGGCACTCTGGTGGTCCACAGTGCACTTGCTGGTTGTCTGCTGAGAGCTGTCTGGACACATGGGGCTTCTTCTCCTTGTTTCAAGCTGCTACAGCACATTAAAAGACATCTTAAAGAGTGATTTAAAATGTTCCTAACATCACTCTTCCATTTCCTGTAGTTGCTACAGGAAAGTTATGCAAACAGACTGGATAAGTCAGGTGGGTCTTCAGGATCAGAAGTGGAGTGACATTGGTTTCTGAGGTAGCTATATTGAAACTCTGTATTGAACTATGTAATTCAAGAATACCAAATTAAGGCCATTACAGTGGACAGTGTAACTACTTTGCACATTTTGAAAGAAAATAGAAACGCAAAGATATATAAAACCGGGGCTGGACCCAGAAACGAAACCTGAGATCCAACCTCTCTTCCACCAAAAAAATGGGGAAAGGGTTCTTCATCTGAATGGGAATCTGAATTTTGCAGCTCACACCCACCTGTAAAACCCATCTTTAAAAATTAGCAATGATGCAAGTACTATTTCTCATTAATATCCTCACTACACATGTGAATGATTGACATACGTGACAAAACCCTTGCTTCAGCTTTCACATTGTGTGTTTCAACTTCTGCATCACCCCACTCCAACACTGCACCTCTCAAGGGCAACCTGATAAAAAGATTGTAATGTGATGAGTCTATTTCATTAACAAGGTGCGGTTCATGCTCCTGCATGAAAACATTTCAGTTGCACAACTCATCAACTCAGGCTTTTAATCAGCCATGCTCACAGGTAAGAGGACTGTAGCATTAATGGTGCAGTTTCACAGAATACTTAGCCTGGATTCGTGTTTTCATTGCAAATGCCAAAAGTTCAAAAGCTTAGCGAGAGTAATAAGAGCAAACTATCTTGATATTAGGTACAAATGAGAAACTAGTAATTCTGGTGTGAAATAGGTTCACTTAAGTACTCCTTATTTACTTAACCACATTAAAGGAAACCAGTTTTATCCAATTCTCCCAACAGTGAGGAGTAGAGCCAGAGAAGTGTGGATTGGTGCTTTGGCTTTTTGGAGGCAGAGTGCTGCCCCAACTGAGCTGCTATTCTCTTACTACAGCAGCAGAGCACAGCAGAAGCAAGCCCACCTGTACGCAGTGTTGCTAATTTCAAATAATAAACACATTTGAGTTGGGCCACAAAAATCACGAGACTGGCTTAAAAATCATGAGATTTAAAAAACTCTGGATTCTTCTCATTTGCCTTCTGGGTTTCGAGCCTTTATGGGTCATGTTCTTCCAGCTCTTCTCTACAATCAGGGTAGCTAGAAACTTTCATGTTATAAAAAGTAAGCTGAGATTCTTGTGCTATCACATGACTCCAGAAGCTGGGGCTGTAAGAAAAAAATCCTGTGTCACAAAACTCACAACAAAATTGTGAGAGCTGGCCGTAGTCTGTGTAAAAGCAGCCTAAGAGAGCTTCCAACACCATGGAAAATATCAGAGGGGCCGCAGAAGTGTTTTACTAGTTAATGGGTGAAAGCCTAAGGTATCATAAAAAGTTTTGTTTTACTATGGTAGGTTGAGAGGGAAAAATGGTGGTGGAGCCAGGGGACAGACTGAAAATAAGGGAAGGGTGTAATGAAAGAGGGCAGAATGAATGACAGAGCAAGAGGGGCAGGGGGAAGGACAGAGAAGAGAACTGAGGAACACAGTGAGAGGAGGAAGAAACAGAGACCAGACTCCTAGCTATACAAAATGTTGTCAGTCACACCTACTGGTTGTTTCAGGAAGACACTGAGAGGCACAAAGGGAGGGCCAGATCAACTGGGATAAAGGTAGAAAAATTGAAAATAAAAGAGAGAGGGAAGAACTGAAGAAGGCTGTTGGGATTCTTTAGCATTCAAATGCTTCCAGACTACACATTTAACAGAAACATCCATGGGATGATTTCTTAACCTTCCTGGCCTCTCCACACCTGGATTCAGCAAGATCAACTTCTGTCATTCAGGATTCCTGCTCTCTGTCTTCCCTGCCTCCCCATTTCATCCACAGTATGCTACAACACCAGAGCTTATCTATACTTCCCTACTTTTGTGCCACAAGACCCCTTCAGTGCATAAGCAGGCAGATTCCTGGCACCCCCCTGCATCCCACTTAAAAGATGAGCTTAGTACTCCAGAATTTTGAAGACCACCATCACCCTACTGTCAATACTGCCGAGAGAGACATGGATATTAATCACAGGAATAAAGCAGTTCGATTTTTATCATGTTTACCCTTGAAAATGGTAATTAAACACAGCAAAAAGTCAACACATAAAAGGATGGGGGAGGGCATAAATAGACTAACACTGAAACATCACCAAACTGCAGCATGCTATACTGTCAGACCCAATCAGGGGCAGGCCTGCGAACCAAAAAACCAACGTCAGCTTTGGAGCTTTGTGTCTTTCAGAAGATACCATCAGTTTCATAGTTAAGAAGGTGGTGAAAGTGAGGGGTGGAGAGGAACGCACAATGCTAACCATGCTCTTTGAACAGCAAGCAGTGCTTGAACAATGTACAGGGTAAATGACATTTCCCCTCCCTCTATGAGGATGCTTGCCTGCAGGTGCCAAGCAACAATTGCCAAGTTTCCAGAGAACAACAAAACTAATCTATTCGCTTTGGAAAGAAGAATTTACTGCTCAGCCTCATAATGTATTATAACTTCACAACTGGAAATCCCAGGACTGCTCTGAGATCACAAAAACAAAGGTACAAACTGTAGCACACTAAAAGATGTCCTAACGTTTGAGAAACAGCAGACGTACCCGGACAATGAATACGGACATTGCAAATATCTCCTTTCCATCTCCCCACTGTCTGCCAGCCTCTGTGCCGCTGAGGAGGATGAAAGTCTTGGGGAAGGAGAATATCAAGCTGGAGCAGAGGGAAACAATCCCATAGTTGGGACCCTCCTTCCAGATGATGTCACAGAATCTTTTACAGGGGAGAGGAGAGGACCCCTTTTATTAGGAAGAGATGGGTAACAGCAATGGGGGATATGATTACTAGAAATACAGGGTTTGTAATGACTGGGAGAACCACATGGTGAAATGCCTGCTAGGGGCAAAGGTTGCGGACCTCTTGAGACATGTAGACAGACTTACGTGCAGTGATGTGGTTGTGGTTCATGTAGGCACCAATGATATAGGGAAAATTAGGGGGATGGATCCTGGAGGCCAAATTTAGGTGGCTAGGTAAGAGATTGAAGTCCAGGATCCCTAAGGTAGCATTCTCTGAAATGCTTCCTGTTCTACACGCAGGGCCAGTTAGACAGACAGTGCTATAGGGTCTCAGTGAATAGATGAGATGATGGTTTTCAGAGGAAGGATTTAGATTTATCTGGAACTGGGGACCCTTTGGGAAAGGAGAAGCCTATACAAGAAGGATACGTTCCACCTAAACCAAAATGGAACCAAATTGCTGGCATGTAAAATTAAAAAAAGGCTCAAACTACATGTATATGCCAAATTTTTAAAAAAGCAGTAGGAGGATCAAAAGAAACGCCACCATGGCTAAATAACACGTAAAAGAGGTGGCTAGAGACAAAAAGACAACTTTTAAAAACTGGAAGTCAAATACTACTGAGGAAAATAGAAAGGAACATAAACTCTAGCAAGTCAAGTGTAAAAGTATAATCTGGCAGGGCCAAAAAGAATCTGAAGAGCAACAGCAAAAGACACAAAAATAAATAGCAATTTTTGTTAAGTACATCAAATGCAAGAAGCCTGCCAAACAATCACCGGGCCACTGGATAACTGAAGTGCTAAAGGAGCACTCAAAGAAGACAAGGCCGTTGCAGAGAAGCTAACTGAATTCTTTGCATTGGGCTTCACTGCAGATGACATGAAAGAGATTCCCACATTTGAGCCATTCCTTTTAGATGACAAATCTGAGGAACTGTCCCAGACTGAGGTGTCAAGGGAGGTAGTTTTGGAACAAACCAATTAATTAAACAGCATAAGTCACCAGGACCACATGGTATTCACCCAAGTGTTCTGAATGAACTCCAATATGAAATTGCAGAACTACTAATTGTGGTATAACCTATCGCTTAACTCAGCTGCTGTAACAGATGGGCTGTGGCTAGCTAATGTAACACCAATTTTTTAAAAGGGCTCCAGTGGCAATGCTGGTAATTACATGCTGGTAAGCCTGACTTCAGTGCCAGGCAAATTAGTTGAAACTACAGTAAAGAACAGAACTATCAGACACAAAGATGAAGACGATATATTGGAGGTAGAGTCAAAATGGCTTTTGTAAAGGGAAATCATAGAATATCAGGGTTGGAAGGGACCTTAGGAGGTCATCTAGTCCAACCCCCTGCTCAAAGCAGGACCAATCCCCAATTTTTGCCCCAGATCCCTAAATGGCCCCCTCAAGGACTGAACTCACAACCCTGGGTTTAGCAGGCCAATGCTCAAACCACTGAGCTATCCCTCCCCCCAAATCATGCCTCACCAACCTATGAAAATTCTTTGAGGGGGTCAATAAACATGAGGGTAAGGGTGATCCAGTGGATATATATTGGAACTTTCAGAAAGCCTTTGACAAGGTCCCTCACCAAAAGCTCTTAAGCAAGTAGGCAGTCATGGGATAAGATGGAAGATCCTCTTATGGACCAGTAACTGGTTAAAAGACAGGAGACAAAGCGTGGGAATAAAGGGTCAGTTTTCACAATGGAGAGAGATAAATAGTGGGGTCTTCCAAGAATCCGTACTAGGACAAGTGCTTTCAATATATTCATAAACTATCTGAAAAAAAGGGGTAAATAGTGAGGTGGCAAAGTTTGCAGACAATACAAAACTACTGAAGATAGTTAAGTCCAAAGCTGACTGTGAAGAGTTACCAAAGGAATCTCACAAAATTGGGTGACTGGGTATCAAAATGGCAGATGGAATTCTATATCAATAAAGCCAAAGTAATGCACATTGGAAAACATAATTCCAACTATACATACAAAATGATGGGGGTCTAAATTAGCTGTCACCACTCAAGAAAGAGATCTTGGAATGATTGTGAATAGTTCTCTGTAAACATCTCCTCAATGTGCAGTGGCAGTCAAAAAAGTGAAGAGAATGTTAGAAACCATTAGGAAAGGGATAGATAATAAGACAGAAAATATCATAATGCCACTATACAAATCCATGGTACAGCCACACCTTGAATACTGTGTGTTTTTAATGTTCATAATTAGATCATGTATACTTGAATTCAGAAAATATTTTCCTTCCCCCTGCATCTTCCAGCTAAGCACCTTGACAATCAACAACTATCTAAATTTTCATTAGAATGGAGAAATTAAATGACCTTATATCTGAGCTGAACACAATACTGCATGTTAATGAACTAAGCACCTAGCAAGAGTTATCCTTAACAAGTTTATGAAGTTAAACTTGAAACATTCTGTTTCAAAACCCAACTGCATGTTTTAATATAATGCAGCCTATGTGGTTTGCAGCTTTGTGCAAGCTGCTGTATTACAGTGCTGCTATAATTAAGGTTGTGTCAGCCTTTCCACTATAAGCCCTATTTTTCAAGAGTTTGTAATTTGGTTGTCAAATGTGTTCTGAGTGAAAACTTTGAACAGATCCTATGCGTGGGAACATTTAAAAAAAACCAACCCCACATTCAATCCTTTAAGTTACATGAGCAATACTAAAGTTTGTCAGCTTAACTCAAAATAAGATAGATTTAAATCTAAGATGTGGCTTTTTATCTTCTTAAAGTTCCTTTGTGATTCAAAAAGGAAGTTATATTCAGCACAGTTTAGTCTGCACGACGATCTAATGCCTTTTTGTAATTTGAAAAAAAAAAACAACCCAAAGAAAAGCAGAGATGTATTGACCTGTATATATAGTAACGGGGGTGGACTAAGGACAGCTGGGACCTTGAGTAAACAACCAACATTTCAAATCCCCCCCAAAACAGGTCTTGTAAATAGACACTTCTTCCCAGCTAGGCCCCCATAACACACATCTTCCTACAGCACTATAGTTCTACCTCTTGGCCAGGATCAAGGACCTGTTCCTTCGTGCTACATACCCTCATTTTTGAGCTACCCTTTCCTCCCCATAATCTCTTCTTCTAGAGGCGGAACATCATCATTTTCCAGCAGCCCCTTCCCCCAGGTCACTCTGGGCCAGGTGTGAAGATGTGATGATCTGATCTGGGGAGGAGAGAGGACACTGCACTCCCTTTCTCTGGATCCTCTCATGCTTTCTTCTTTCTGGGAAGTTCCTTCCAAAGATGAGATCAGCCTCCTACCTGTCAGCTGTGTGATGTTCTGTGGGAAAAAGTTAGATGGCCATCTATGAGGTGCTGACCTAAGCCATTGCTATCTGTTTCCACAGGATGCATAACACATTCCACCTGAGCTTCCTAGTGGATCAGTAGCTTCACCTATGCACTGCCCCTGAACTACCTCAAAATGCTGCACCTGCATTTAGGTTCATGTACCCATTCCAAGTGCTCTCCAAAAATACGACCACCATATTTGGAAGATGTGAAGCATCTGCCTAGCAAAGAGAGATTTTGAAAGTGGTTAACAATGGTAATGTACTACATAACTTACTTGCACGCGATTACGTTCACCTCTTCGACAGAGTAAGCAAGTAAAAGACACAAATCCAGCACTCTCTCTCTTCAAACCCTAAACTCTTGTCATACACGTTAAGGGTCTAACCTATTTTAACAACAGGCAAGATACTGTATGATATAGTAAGAAACGTGGAGAGTAAAAGAGGAATGGAGGAAATGAAAAGAGGTAGACATAGTTCATATTTTATGAAATGTTTGCTTCATACAAAATAAGTCAGAGAGGAGTGTGTAACATTCAACAGACTTCTCATGCAAGTTATAAACACAGATGAAGTGTGCCTCTAAAAACCCTTCACTCTCCAACTTAATAAAAAATATTCCTCACAGAAAACCAATGGAGAGTAGGTTTTATTGAGAATTCATATTTAAAACAAGATTTTAGTCCAGTCATTTGTGAATAACAGACACCCACAAAAAACAGAACAATAAAAAAAAATGAAAAGCCATATTTTTGAAGACTTGTTTCTCAAAATGACTTCTCTAAAATTCCACTACACCCAAAAGCAAAGCTTTCCTTTGGCCAAGGACTACATGTGATAAATCAATACATAATGATGTTTATTTCACAATTCTTTTTAAGAGGAATGTAAAATGTGCATGTCACAAGTCAGGCCTTTGCTGGAAACTGTCTTACAACCTGTTCTATCAAATAGCTATTGCAAATTCATAATGATGGTAAATGAGTCATTAATTATTGTCTACACCCTCTCAAAGTAAATTTGTCATTCAACAGCATTGAATAGGAAGCCAGAATATCTGTTATCCCTAACTGCACTTTCACCCTTTCCTTACAGGAATCTAGTAGTTTCATACATTGGAATCATCTCAAAAGTTTTCAGGGCACGGACCTACAAGGTTTTCTTCAGAATCACTAAACTGTCTGAATGGGAATGATAAATTCTTGCTCATCAGTTGGATTGTCTGTCTTTGGTTTTGCTGTTGTGCAAGATTAACATGCACAAAGCAGAGAGCTCTTAAAGGGTGGGACAATTTATTATTTTCTTTACAGGGAGTGTCCTGATCTTTGGTTTCATAAACTGCATATGTTCACAGATTGATAGTTAAATTAATTCATATATTAGTCAGATTAATGTAGTCTGTCTTAAAAAGTTTTCAAATAATATTGGCAGGGATAGTGACATTTCAAAATTAAGGAAGTGAGTGTGGTTCAAGAAAAATAGGCCCTTTGTTTCAACATGAAAAAATAATGTAAGTAGATGGCATAGCTCAGAAAGTACTGATGCTTTTTATTTTATTTGCTATAGTTTTTGCACTTTTCTAGACAGAAATAAGAGATGATACAGTCTCCTTAAACTAAGATCCTTAAATGACAAAAGCCTTCCCTTACTACCTTAGTGTATGCATTTCTAGTGGGACAGAGTCTCATTCTAGGTACACAGTGGTTATCTCCAGGTATCTGTCTTCACCCACTTTCATTCTATTGCTTTAAAAATGTAGCATTTATCAAAGATGCAATCTTGATAGGACGAGCAGTAGCATTTCAAGCTTCCCCACACCATCCCAATAACATGTCTCACCACTGACAGGTAACAACCACCTCCAATGGTAAGAGGGTAGTTTGACCTCTACGCCTTTCTATCCTAAATCTCTACTGAGATGGCCAGAAGAGGTGCTGGTAAGCAATTTTTGTGATTTAAGCCACACTTCAGAAAGGTGCATAACCATCCTGTCTAAATGGGGATGCGTTCCTGAAATAAGGCCTTAGACATGCCCACTAGAACCTGGACTGAAACAGGCATTTCACATAGGCAGTCTTGCAGCAGCCAGACCACAATGACTTTTCAACACTACAGACCCTCACAGTCTGATTCAAACCAGTAACCTAGCCGTGAAATCTTTGTATCTATCTAGTCCGAATGTCAAATAAATATAGCTATTCTGTCTTGTGCATTAGGTGATCTTACAAGCTATTCAGCAAAGCATGCTGCCTATTCAAGGTCAGAATTTGTCCCTTACTTACACAACTAAACCCATGAAAACACGAGCAAGTTTTTAAAACAAAATATTGCAGCCACACCTGTGGGGTTTTACATACAGATGATTTGATGAATGTCCACAGAGCTAATAAAAGAAAATGTTTGTCATATAAATGCTCAGTTAGCCCATGGGTCTCACTGCCACTCAATACCATTGAGCCAACCTCTTAGCAAGATTCAAAAAAGGTTAACAAGATCATCCAAAGTTATTAATATACAACCAATCAACCAAGAAGGTTGGAAGAGATATAATCCCGTCTGCTTCAGGGCATAAACCAACTTCTCATTATTGGGAGTTAAGAAGAAGCTTTCCCTGGAGTAAAGTTACTCCATAACTGTCTACTACAGGGCTTTCTGCAATTTCATCTGAAGCATCTGTTGCGGGATAATGTCAAACAGGACACTGGCGTAAATGGGCGACTGGTCCGATCCAGTATAGCAGTAGCTCTATTCCTACCTGCGCACTGGCCACAGCCGTTCTAAAGCTTTGTCATTTACTTAAAAACTGAAGAAAAGCAAAATCTCACCTCCTCCAAGAGGTGCTATAGAGATATTAACTTAACCAAATGGAGGAAGCCTCTGCATAAAGTAACCCCCTTCACCGACAAAATGTAGAAAACCCCACTCACCTTCTACATTCATGGCTTCCCTCAGAGCCTGTAATTTCTTCTGTCTCTCTCTGATCCTGTCAAAGGCACATGATATTGCTGCAGAAGTTTTTGACTCTGGCACCGGGCGCACCTGTTCCAGTTTTTGAGGGCCGAAGACATCCAGTGCTATGCTTCCATCAGAATATCTTGCTTCCTTGTTCCTAGTGGTAGTTGAAGTCCGGACTGTAACTGTCTCATAGTGATTGTTGTGTCTGTGAGACTCTGCAGAATGGTCTGTCTCAGTTGCTTTGTCAGTTGTACACAGCAAGTCTGTGGAGGAAGCCCAAACCTTCCGTTTGGAAGCACTGACTGCTCCTACATTACTTTCCCGCCCCAAGTCATCAGTTCTACACCGATAAGGACAGCAAGCATCTTCACGTCCGGAGTAGTAATCTGAGGACATGCTTTGGAAAAAGTCTTCCTCGCCTTGCGCTCCTCTGATGGACAGGAATCCCATAGATTTACTAAGCCCTTTGTTCAGCATGGCCTGTTGAGAGAATTGAGCCTTTTCTGATGCATCACCCATTAAACTTAGTCCTGGAATGAGAAGAATCCATCATGTATGTACTGTCAGTTCAGGCACTGGAGTGCAACAAAAGTTATTGACTTTGTAAGCTATACACTATTTAAAAATGCAGCTTTTGGTTTATTGTGCAAATGCTGGAAAAAATACTGTAAAGGATTCCTCACTGAATAACACAAACCAATGCTTATGTTATCAGATACTTTCCAACATTCATTTGCTTAGTTTCTGAAATATCCAAGAGTGAATTCCTGGCCTAGTGGAGTTGGTAATTAATAATATTTTAAAACATACAGAGTGAAATAAACATTTTAACAGTTTTCTTCCATCGCCAAATGGTCTTTTGAAAATAATCTGAAACACTCCTGAAAATATTAGAGCTATAGTTTACATAACCCCCTCCCATGCTCTAAAGACATAATCCACATTTTTATTGCTTTATGACAAGTCTAGGTTTGTTCTATGATTACCTGGATACACTATATTGGCTGTAGTAGGAGATGACTATGTAACTTGGAATTTAAAAAATCCTGGATCTTACAGTAATTACTATTTTTGGATGATGTTAGACTCTCTTGAGTTAACTTTCTGAACTTAAGATAGGCACTTTGATAGAGTTTTCAAGAACAGAGTAACTGCATGCATGAGCTTTTATGCTTTACATTAAGGTAGCATTTCAGACAAGTAGGCTATTTTGAAATTACTTACAAATAATACTATCAAATGAGATATTTCTTCTACAAATGTACTTGGAAGAATGCTAAACTTTACTTAACCTCAATATCACCCCACTAGCACTAAAAACTCTCAGTGCAAGTAGAGGTTTTTGTCATGAAACTTTCTGGAGACTATGGGCCCAATTTCACAAACACCTACTACCAGGAGAAGTACCTACAACCATAAGTAACCACACCAAAATCCCTGGTACTACTCAGTGATGCAAGCATTTTGTTAAATAACACAGGGCCTGATCCTACAAACTACATGTTTATGTATTTAAGGGCACGGCTACACTAGAGAGTTTACAGTGGTGCAGCTGCAGAAGCTTCTCCCACCGACGTAGTACTATCCAGATCAGTGCTTATGATTTATTCACCCCTCTGAGTGACATAAGTTATGCCGACTTAAGCTGTAGTGTAGACATAGTCTAAAAGGATCAAATGACACTTGCTTAAAACTACTGTGTAAAGATTTAAAAATTACTAATATTCAAGAGGTAAAACTACTAATTGCTAATATTCAAGAGGATCAGACGATGTCCAACTACGTTACTCCTCTGTTCTATACACTTTGATACAGAAACATTTGAAAACTTTCAGTACAAAGTGATGGAAATTTGAACAAAAAAACCTACTGTGTATTCCTAACATAGAGTAGTTTAGTCCCATGTATATTACAACTCCAGAAATATACAGCTAAAAACTACAAGGATGATGTCTACCTGAGGTGTATGCACATTATACATGTCGATTTTCACCCCATGATAGCATCCCTGCTGGGAAAAAAACGGATTGAAAACAGTCTCTAGCGTGTAACCAAGTCAATCCTTCTGCCAACCCAGCTAGAGCTATAGTAGTGCACGTTGTCTCTCAGAGCAAACTTTTAACAATATCCCAGATGAAATATTAGCCTATATTTCTTCCCTCTGAGTCAGCCTTGAAGTCCTCTTCACAAAAGAAAACAATCCTAGAGCTCAAAGTAATTTGCTGCCCTGAACTTTCTATTGTGAAAGACTGTTCTGGAATCTGAACTGCTGCCCTTTGTTAGAGAGTTGATCAACCCCCATCAAGAGCCACACTTGTGCATTAGACTCCTGCTGAGCTTCCAGTGAGTCTATTACTTTTTATTGCATTTTATTGAGTGCTCTAAGAGTTTCTGCAAACACTTTGAAAGCTCACTGATTTGCACCCCTAAGCTTTGACTGTCTACTCTTTTCTTGTTACCATTTTGGCCTGAATAAGACCTGGCATGATAAAATAAGCAGTTCTTATCCTTGCAAAGTCATAACATTTTAGTGTTCTGAGCTTCAGAAGAGACTAAATGTCTTCAAGGCAGCACAAAAGCTGTTGTGTGTTCCAACTCATTCAAAATACTAAGATGGAAGGCTTTGTGAAAGGGATAAAAACATTCCAATACTGATTGTTACACAACCAAATCAACATTCCAAAATTAGGGTTAAAGCCCTAAGCCTCAATTAAAAAATTTAAATGACACATGGCTGGCCACCATCTTACATGGGGCATCTGTTGATGATCTGTGTCACTGATTACCCAGAAGGCCTCTAGCACAAATGTTCAATGGCTGACTGTCAGCCAGTGTGCACATAAACGGCCTTCAAATGGTCATAGGCCACAATGCCACCACAAGTGAGTCTGCTGCTGCCAATAGCCCCCTCTCCCAACCCCACATTGTATGTAAACGTGGTTTAGGAAAGGGTGTAAATACTGCAGCAGATGCAAACAGGGGTGGGTGCACTTTGGCAACAAGTCAACTCATAAACATTAGAAATGTATTTCAGGATTTTCACTATTTATTTAAGATTCTCAGGGGGGACAGACATCAAAGTGAAATCACCAACTTTACCGACACCACCCCCAAAGTTTCAATTCTAAAAGTCAGATTTTTATCTGGAAAAATTGCTTTTGCATTACTTCACCTTATTGTTTTACTTTCCAAATCAGACTGCCTAAACTGAAATTAAATGCATGCAGTAAATCTAGCGAAAGAATAATGATGTTAAAGGAAAATAAGGAATGCCCCCAACCCCACCCACCAAAAAAAGGACGGCTATAACTCCCATGTAACACTTCAACTATTTTTCAGGACAACTTGTGAACCATATAGGCCCAATTCAAGAAAATATCCCTGTTCAAGAATGCATTTAAGCTTGCACATGTTTAAGTGCTCTCCTGAACTGGGGCCATAATAGTGAACACTGAGTCCAACCATATTATAACCACCAATTGGGTTCCCACACACAGCAGCAAGCATGTCTATTGTACATTGACGGAGCATGCAGTAAGGGAAGTGACCTGCACAAATACAGGAATGAGAAAGCTTGAGGGGGAGGAGCATGGCATCGACCTCAAGCGTTGATTGTCTGTTGTGGACATGTAGGGAGGTGCTGGCAAGCCCGACTAGATGCTCTGTTTATACCAAAGGCTCAGCAATGAGGAGACTAACTCCTGACCTCAGCATGTGGGGATGTTTCCCCTTCCTTAACTCCCAGGCCCACTTGATCTGTCCTTGAAAGGAGGAGCAAGTGCCCTAATTGAGATCTCATCATCAGGGACTGGGAGAGTGCTCATGGCTGCAGCATTGCCACTCACTGGGTAACTGTATGGACAGGAGAGGAGAGGAGCTGTCTTGACAGAAAGCAGTGCATGAAGTGGATGCCTCATAGAAGCCCATTTCCACACTGCTATTCCAGTCTGCTGGTCGGGATGCTTAGAACACCGTTTTTAAACAATTCACGCACTGACTCATTCTGCCTGTGTTGGCCTTTAACATATGACCAAAGGGAAATCAGTGCTGGCCAGGGCTGTCCCTAGCTATTCTGGGGCCCTATGCAGCCCCCCCACTGGGGCGGGGGGTTAGGCCCCAGGCCTTTGTGGGGGGGAGGCTTGCCCCAAGCCTCCGTGCGAGGTGGGGGGAGGGCTCGCTTCGGGGGCAGGGGGGAACCACCCCCAACACTCACCGGCGGCGCAGCTGGGGCCGGGTCGCTGCATTGCCTGCCGGTGAGAGTAGGCCCAGCCATGCTGCAGTCCTCAGGGGAGTGGGGATGGGACAGGGGCGGAGGCTTTGGGGAAAGGGTGGAGTGGGGGTGGGGCTAGGGCAGAGCAGGGGACAGGAAGAGGTGGGGCAGGGGCTTGGGGAAAGGGTGGGAAGAGGCGGGGCTGGGGCTGGAGCAGCATGCAGCTGCGCAGGGCACCAGGAAATTTGGAAGAATTGGTGCCCCAAATTTCCTGGTGCCCTACACAGCTGCATAATTTGCATATGGGTAGGGACGGCCCTGGTGCTTGGCTTAGCATTTAGACCGGCTACAAAACAGTTTCACTCCAATCTCCTGTGATCACATCACAAAGCACAGGATGAGGCTGAGGATTTTTGGGAAGGGTGGTGTAAATGAGTCTTTGCATCCCCCTAAATCTTCAGTCTGCCACCAGCCCAGCCTGTTGCAAGAGGAATGGAGAACCACCAGCTTACATTGAGGCCTGTACTGTAACACTGAGGCGAAAAAAGAAACAGGGAAGGAACAGTTCTTTATCTAAACTGGGATTTTTTTGCACTTTGGTTGAATTTTAAGTATTTTTTCCCCTTTTCCTGCATTTCACTGTGAATCACAGAATAAACAGCAATAAACTTGTAACACAAGTGCTTAAAATATCACCCCTACCCCCACAAGCTCACAGCTGTAGAAACATGATAAACTTAAAAAAAATCACTGCTCTTGCTTATTCCCTACCTAGATGTCTTTATTCCTTTTTATTTCCTCCTGTTCTGCAGCTCATTCTACATTATTTTTCTCCCTGCTATTCTCTCTTTCTCTGAAATGCAGCATCTTCCTTTCCCAGTCTGTTTTCTTCCCAATTCGAATTCATACTCTGCTCTCCATCCCCTTTCTCCCCTTATCACCTTTAGTGCAGAAGTTAGAGCACTCATCTGGGAGGCGGGAGACCAAGGTCCAATTTCCCTCTCTGCCTGATGTGAAGAAGGGATTTGAATTTAGGTCTCCCACATGCTAGGTGAATACCCTAATCTCTAGGATACACAACCATTCGCTTTCCCTGTCCCAATGATGATTAGGTCATTATGAATGACAATGAATAGTCATTGAGCTAGGAAAAAAGACTGAGGTTGACTCTAACTTCCCTGCAATGATATCCACATTTGCAAATTTGCATGGTACAATTACTACCACAGGGCCAAATTCTGCCATCTTTACTCACACTAAGTAGGACATAGGTCTCCAAGTAGTCTTACTGATTTCCCTCCGAGCACGATCACCAGACTCTGGCCCTAAACAGGCTCCATCTATTAGTTTGCCTCTAGCAATGCATTAACAGGGCAGTGCAGGCAATTGATCAGATGTTATGTAACTGTGGATGCTGTCAATGCAGTTTATCTGACAGTTCTAGAATGCAGGCTGTATTTATTCTCATTAAGTGAATTTAGTTCAAGTCTTTTAAAACACTTTCTGCTATCTTTTTTTTTTCTGGCCAACAAAAAAATATATTTTCCTATTCAGGCATAGGATTTCATCTTCTGTCTATATATAGCTATCAGTGTGGGACTGGAAGCTCTGTAAAGAGGAAGTGATTACACTAAAGTTTAAAAAGATCTCCCAGACCAGCTATCATTGCTGGATGCAAACAGAAAAATCCTTATAAAAAAACAAAGCAGCTAGTCACTCAAATGAGAGGGGAAGCTCATAAAAGAAGTTGGATTTACAATCCCTTAGGGGCAGACTGGGAGCCAGAAAGGAGATAACAGAGCCAGATGTGGCTTGGGGTTTGCTTGCTGGAAACATCCTCCCTACCCCCTTTTTTTGTTGAGAAATCCCAAGTAACAGATTAAAGTTACTGCATTCCTTATAGAGAACATGAGCTGGGAAAAATTACCCTTTGAAGAGCTGAGAGTAAAAAGTGGCAAGAATGCAAACCTTTTAGCCCTGCACATGTTGTTTTGCACTAGGACAGATGTTATGAAGGAAGCAAAGAACTCCAGGATTTTGTGTAGCTGAGAAACTTATTCTGCTAACACTTCACCAAGCAGCATTTCGCCTTTATAACCTCTCTTGCTCTCTCAGTATCCCTTCTAGAATGTAATTGCATAATTGTTCTCGTCTCTGAGATATGTGAGAGATACGTGCTCTTCTCGTACTAATGCCTAAATGGTCACATCGCTTCCCTCTTGATATCCAAGGACACCAAAAGTTGATGAAGGTCATACAGCTGCAGTTGCAGCACCAAGTCACTTTACATCACTGCCACTATTTCCCCTCTTGCCTTTTGTCTGCCTTCTCTATTTAGGTTGTGAAATCTTCAGGGAAGGCACCATCTCTTACTGTGTGTTTGCATAACAGCACCCGAATCTCAGCTGGGAACTCAAAGCACCACTGTGACACAAACAACAAAAAATGGCCTGGATTTCAAATCCTTTACTGGCTTGCTATTTGTTTTGCAAAATTCATGAAGATATTCTCCACCTACACATTTCTGGTTTTTTAATGCTGAAAAAAAGATGAAAGTGCCAGAGAGTAACTTTCCGAATAAACTACTCTGCCATATTTACTGTTATCTGAAAAACAATAAACTTGGGTTTAGCAGGAAACAGTTTAGAATGAATTATGCCTATTCAAATATGTGGAGGACACCAATTAATTTGATCTCTGCGGACAGATTGCTGCCTTTCCCTCTCAATAAAAGAATGAAAACAGGTTATTAAAAAAATCCCCTTGCTTCCCTAACAAACAGCCACAACTATACATTACAAACTTTTGCTGTCAGTTTTTGCTGAATGGCTAAATTAAAGAAAAAAAATATTCCAGAGACCACTAATTAGGCACTACAGTTTTCATATAGAAATGTCATCTCATTTGTTCCTTTGATGTTCTAAACACTTTAATGATCACCTTTAGGATGCATCTGCTATTTTTACAGCTTGTAATTATAGCGTGCAAATAAATGGAGAGTGTCGACACCTAAGATTTCATCCAGGACTGCTGAATCATTTCCTGCCCTACTTTAATACATTCAGACGAATACGACACACACAAAGATAAGGCTGCTCATTTTGACGAGTCCCTTAGAAATGATTCCTCACTTTATACAGTGGGCATATATTCTCTTAGGGTAGTCAAAGGTTGAAAGTTTGCTGGATAGCCCACCCGCAGTTACCATTCAGTCTTAACAAGCCTATGATCTTAGCACCCTAAACACATCAAAGGTAAGTCGGAGAAATCTGTGGATGGGAAGAAAGAGCAAGAAACAAGCTAAGGAAGCATCTTTAAAGGGAGAAAGACAGACCTCCAGGAGATAAGAGTTTGAACAGGGCAGATAAATAGATGAGGACAATGACCAAGATTTCCATAACAATTAGAGCTCAACAAATAGGACATGATTTAAATAAGAGAGAGTGGGTGGGCTCCTAGTGTGCACCCAGTAACTTTAAAAGGGCTCTGCACAGATGGTTCTATAGATTAGTTTAGATGGAACACAAAATCAGGTTGCATTTTTGGTTTCTTGGTGGCTGAACATACAGCCAAGAAATAGGCCCATGGCGTGAATACTCACGGTTTTGAGTATAAAACTCACTATCTGCAAATATTTCCCAATATTTACTTGAAGTTTATTTCTGGCACTTTCCCTGCCAAGAAATTCATTCACTAGAATATTAATGGACAGGGAATCAAAAAGAGGAGCAAAGTGAGTTCAATTTTTTTTACTAGAGTGAATATTCACATTTTAAAAAAATAGCAATAGTTTTTTGTTTTGTTTTTAAAGGGATAACAACGTAGAAAAAGAAAATGCTAAAAACATTCTGTGCATTTTAGGAGTGCAAAAATATTTGATTTATATAACTGAAGTGGAAAATATTTTGAGATATTTGCCCAGCATTAGTTATTATGCCATGGCAACTGGGATTTGAACTGAGGAAACTAGCTTGTGAACTGATCAGAAGGCCAATGGTTTTCAAAGATTTTGCAGAAAGATCTGGAAATTACATGACAAATGTCAACCTAAACATATTTCTCAATTCAGCACATCAATCTACTACTTCATAAATTCAGTCTTTGGAAACAGAAATTAGTTATTTGTGCATAACAACACTCCAGCATTCTCAAGCTGATAGTGTAAATCTTGTGACACATCTATATTATATATTAGTTCCATGTGTGACAAATTTTCCTAATGACTTTCACACTGAACAATTCAGTCTCAGGTCCACACAAATGATAAACTGTGTAATATAAAAAGGAGATAGGACAACATTGTCCTTTATTTACTTTTCTAAAGCACATTTGTATGTTGGCTTTTTACTCGAGGTTCCTCACTCCAGGGATATCATTAATGTAATTGGTATTAAATTCAAGTTCTTGTTTTGCCAGAGGCTAGAAGCTCTGCCCTTAAGGGAAGCTGAGCTACATTGCTATTGACAGAATTAGTACCAGTGATAGGAACATAGCTATAAAAATAGAAATATCAAAGGTGTCAATTATCTGGAGTCTACTGCCGTCTGGTTGTCACTCAGTAAGTTATTGTATAATCATCTTTATTTGCTCCTTGCTAGTTTTTAAATGGTGAACTTAAATGCCAAATTGGAACCGAGAATTATTCTCATTCAGGGTTACTATCCTGATTCCGTACTCCCTAGGAACTGAATAGAGCAGGGATCAGGTACAGCAGCTACCAAAGAGAAGGAGAACATGTAAATTGGAAGATGGTGTTGAGAGCAAGATGTATTGATGTGGATCTTCTTCACTGACTCCCCGCCCTAGAAGATTGCTGGAAACACCTGAGAAACAAGGACTGAACTGAGAGAGGGGGAGAATTTCATGAGCTTGCGCTGCACAGTTCTCTGTGTGGCGCAAGACGATATAATTTTGGGTTGACCCTTCAAAGGGGTGTGTGTGCACTTGAGTAACTTAGCTGAGCCTTCCCATACAGAGCTGATCTCAGCATCTGCGTGAAGCTGCAGCTGGGTGTGTCTCCACCTGTATGTGTGCTGGAAGGGGCTTGAGAGCCTATCACAGCAGTACAGTGTAAAGGGAGCCCAGGCTGGTGGGTCAGGTGGGCTCAGTGGTACCTCGGTTCCAAGTGACAACCCATCACAGCCCCGTTCCCCGTCTCGGGCGGCTTCCTTTTGGTTCCCTGCCATTTTCTGCAGGGAAGCACAGGAATTCTGCAGGGGAAGGGAGGCGTTTTCTGTGGGAGTACAGTCATGCAGAATCTCCCCAGGAGTAAAAGTTTGTATAGTCGGGGGGACCTTACCAATATCACCAGCCTAGCACGGAAGTGGATTTGGTAGCTGAAATACAGTCTCACAAGTTGACAGCACCATCTGCCCAGGGGAAGAGGGGAAAGAGACACAGAAGAACTATTTTTTGAATTAATCCTCTGAGAGTCAGATTTTGAGGGAGGTGAATGGATTATGCTCACTCTACAACAGTGACGCCTGGACATTCAAAATGATGTCAAGCATTTATACAGCACTCAAAGCATTCTAAGTGCTTGTCCTCTGAATATATGGGAGACAAAGGATGGCTCCACTTCTTTCGCTTATTCATTTTTTCC
This sequence comes from Chelydra serpentina, assembly GCA_037349315.1. Taxonomy (NCBI): domain Eukaryota; kingdom Metazoa; phylum Chordata; order Testudines; family Chelydridae; genus Chelydra; species Chelydra serpentina. The sequence continues at coordinate 1,476,837 of JBAIAC010000070.1, forward strand.
TATCTTCCCTCCTCTTTCATTCACTCTTTTTTCAAAAAGCTTCTTTTCTCTCTTTCTGCAGTGTGGTTTGAGAAGAGGATATATTGTCATCTTGGAAGGATGAACAACATTTTAGGTATTTGCATAACGGAATGGCTCCAGGGAATTATAATGAGACAGTGAGCATTTCATCACCTACGTATAACTGGCTCAAACCTGGTCCATCTGAAAGCTGGCTGGTCTATATGAAATATTTTGGGGGTCTCAACCACCTCTCATCACACATCCATATCACAAAAATCCCTACAATTGCATTGCTGGTGGAGATCTTACAGAAGGGAAAGGACTGAAAGGACATAGTCACTGAATCATATTGTCACTCCTCCTTATCAGGTTGAGGTACGTTAAGAGAGCACTCTACACTACTTTCTATTTAACCAGGTTCTTATATGGGCCTTATCACCACAGTACCTGCTGCTACCATGATGTACTTGCTCTGTGGATAGAGGACTTTAGTTTCCAGGGCTGTCAGTCCAGCACCTTCCATAAGCACTACATGCACTTGGTGAGTGTGGGGGTGTAAATAGCACAGGCTCATTAGACAATGTGACATTCCCTGGATAGGGGAACATAGCACAGAAGAGGAGTACTGACTTGGATCAAGAGATCCCTTAACAACTTGAGGGTGGTGAGCTTGCTTACTGAGAGTGGCTGTGTAACGTGGACTCTTCCACTTCAAGGAAATCCTAATGAACACTCTTCTTCACTCCAGGAGACCACAAGATAAATCAGCACTAAAAGAATCCTGTTATTTTTGGCATCATGGAGCGTACAAGGTGGGGTATGAAGCCAAGTGAGGGCAAAGTGGCCAGCCAAACCTTTAACTCTGCAGAATCTCAGGGAGCCAGATGCTGCATCTCAGATGAACTTTCTGAGTAAATCATTTTTTAAAAATTCCCTTCTTAACCAGTTCAGAGGAGCAGGTATCATATGTACTGAGCGACACAAAGAAAGCAGGATGAGGGGAAGAATATTCTGTCCTATGTTGTTGTATAAATAAATCACACAGGTTACAGTGGGAAAACACCTGTTAGATCATCTCATCCTTCCCCTGCAAATACAAGGCATAGTCCCAAGAGAGAGGACACGCTAGACATTAAACAGATACTATTGCACACTAGAACTGAGCCAGAAACCCATGAAGATACTATAACAAGATGGCTTGAGCTACAGCAGCAATCTCTGAAATTAAGCAGTGAAACCCAAACATAACTATATGTTAACAACAAAGCTTAAGACTGTAAAGACATAAAATTACTTCTCCTAAAGACAGTCTTATAAGTTGTGTGTATATGAACAAAAAGAAACAATTCAAACAAATAGGAAATACACTCTCACTTGAGAGGAAGAGATTTTAAGTTAAGGACAATTATATTTCCTGTGGTGGTGGTGGGGAAACAAACAAATGTTGAAAAAAAAGCTAAGGTACTAAGTACTATATTATGGCTGTAGAAACCAGTGACAGTAGGGCATGTGTGAGAGTGAGACAGAAGGGATACTTCATCATCAACCATTCCTAAAGGCAGGGCCGGCTCCAGGCACCAGACGACAAAGCACGTGCCTGGGGCAGCGCCTTGTAAGGGGCGGCAGGTCCGAGGATTCTAGGGCGGCTGTTTTGGGGTTTTTTTGCTTTGGCAGTGGCCTTTTTTTTTTTTTTTTTTTTGCTTGGGGAGGCTGAAAAGCTGGAGCCGGCCCTGCCTAAAGGCATACTGCCTGTAGAGGACAGCAGGGGGAAAAAATCAGCGAAGGAGGGCTCTTAAGAGCAACTCTGCCTCTTATTTGGAAGAGCAGCCTACCGTTCCCTGGCAGCACCTAGCCCCGACGCTGCAGTCAGTACAGAACGGTGGCAGGGCCATGGTCCTGCCTAGTTTTGCCTTCTTTGCGGTTTCTAGCACTACTGGCGATCCCAATAGCTATCTTGATGCTTGTAATCCCTTCCAGGCTACTATGTTTTTTAAACAACACAAAAGTAAAATATATAAGAAGAGCTGAACAACAGAGAATAAAATACTTTTGTACTGAGTTTGGTGGTGGCTGATGGGCAAAAACTGACAGTAATATGTGAAGAGTTGAACACCCTATGTACCTTCTGCACAATGATAAATCTGAGCAATTGTGTCCGTTCACTGTCTGAGAAGTGAGCAGTAACTGCTGGTAGTGAGATACTACATTTGCATGCATGTATTTTTAGGCTAGAATGGACCATTATGATCATCTAGTCTGGACTCCTGCACAATGCAGGACAAATGAGTCCTGGTTCACACCCATAATTTCTGGTTGACATAGAACATAATTTTTAGAAGACATCTAGTCTTGATTTAAAGATTCCAAGTGATGGCAAATTGGTAAATTGTTCCAGTGGTTAATTATTCTATATCAGATATCTCACTCTAGATACCTGGCATGCAGGGCCGGCTCCAGGCACCAGCGCAACAAGTGCGTGCCTGGGGAGGCAAGCCGCAGGGGGGTGGCTGGCTGGTAGTTGCGAGGGCGGCAGATAGGCAGCCTTCGGCGGAGTTTCTGCGGGAGGTCCGCCGGTCCCACGGATTCGGCAGCGGGAACGCTGACAGCGTGGGACCGGCAGAGCGCCCGCAGGAACGCCGCCGAATCCACAGGACTGGCGGCCTCCCGCAGAAACACCGCCAATGGCTGCCTGACTGTCATGCTTGGGATGGCAGAAATTATAAAGGGACTGCTGGCATGTGAATAAACCCAAGCTCAACACACAGTTGGAATTGCATGTCTTTAAAAATTATGTTCTACACAATTCTTATTCACCTGCCATCAATGGGACATAAGCATGTGCTTAAATGCTTAGCTGAACAGTGCTCTCTGATGTACTAACCATCAGGCTTCTGGGGATGTGAATATGAGTTCTCCCTCTACTACTACACTCATTTGGCTGGCTAAGCATCCTAGATTTCTTCCACAAGGCTTTCATCATCCTGGCCACCAAGGAGCATTTACCTGTGGGAAGTCCCTTCCCTCTCAGCCTATCCCGAATGGCCTGGCTTCTGTCTGTCTGCAATTTTCTTTCTCCGTTGCAGGAAAGCTGATCGACCTGCAAACAGGCAGTAATACAAAGTCAAGTGTTCTGAAAAGCATGTTAGCATGAAGACTGGATACTTCAGGACAAAGGCCAGCACATTTAGCAGGACATTGTCTTTCTCAGGCAAATAAATGTTCAACAGAAATAATATCCAGGATTTACATTACAGTTTGTCTGTGGAAATTCAGAATTTCTTCTGAATTGGGATTATCAATTTGGATTTCCAACAGGGTTAACTTTTAGGAACCTTTCCCTTATTAGTATCACTGTAGTAATATTAGTTCAATACATGTTTGGCATACTTTCCCCCCGAAATAAACAGAAAATAACTCCATAAATCTACAACATAAATATGTTCCATTACAGTAAATTGGAACTAGAAGAATTAAAATAGCTTTAGATATTCCATGATGTGCATATTCAGGGTTAGTTTGCCAAGTTAAGGTTTGTGCCTACTATTAAAATGCAAGCTTGTGGATGATATTTTAGGCTGGTACCCACAGTAGCTATGTTGGATGACCATACAGTAGCTTTAGTAATTTCAGAAAAGTGTTTCCTTCAGTGTTTCCATAATTCAAAGAACAAAAAAGGAAATTCCAACTCTTGAGATTTTATCACAGCTTCCCAACTAAAAAAAAAAGTTAATTCAATACATATATTTATCTGATTCTGGATACTTGCATACAAATAATTCACAGAATCTCTTTAAATTGCACTGATAATTTTTACCCTAGCCTTTCTGTAAATTAGAAACTAATTGAGGAATTAGCATTGAAGCTTGTGAAAAATCAAACTACTTTCTATCTAGTACAATTACACTGCAACCCAACTAATATTATTCAATAGATTCAATCAGTGATCTCCCCACTCACCCTTTATAAAATATTTTAAAAAGTAAATGCATTTTAAAATATTTTACATTTCAATGGATGATCTCCTATACAGTTCAAGAGGAAACATTTACAGTACAACAATGCCTAATCAGGGTCAACAGATATGTACAGGAACACATTTCTAAACTGGATGCTCTATATATAATCCTGAACAAGAGCAGCACAGTTTCCATATATAAACAGGTATGTACATCATTAAGTCAAAGTTTCAAGGATATGTACAGAAACAAACAGCAACAGGACCTGGAATGAAACTGAGGAGTGAAGACTAGCCCAGTGCATAAAGAAAACAACCGCACCACGATGTCACCAACATTCTGATGATACCCGGTTCTATTTTCCTTTCTTGTTTAGTGTGAACAATGTGGTCTCAGATATTCCAATGACTTGGTGAAACAGGGATATGGATGAAAGACAGCTGGCTATGACTCTGTTCAGGCAGAACAGATGTTGAGTGGTAGAGGGAAACAGAAGAACTAGGAGAATCTCAACTAGCAACACCTCAATTGAAGTTTTTTTAACACCCCTCCCACTTATTAAGGTGGCGCACAAACAGGGGCTTTTGATGGATTCACCTTTGATCCTGGAACTTCCAGATAGGCATTTTCAGCCGCTACTACCTTTTCCATCGATGCTGGCCAAGATAAAGGGCTGGTCTAAGTCATTCACATCTTTGTCACCTCCAGGCTAATGCTCCTCTAATGCACTATTAGCTGGGACTGACTATGAAAGCCATATGGCAGATCAACTCACCTGCTCAGCAAGAGACATCATACAAGACCATTTACACTAGTGCTCTGCACTCTACTGGTTGCCTGTAGGTCACAGTCCAACCCTATTTTAAAGGCTCTGAATTTGCTGGGGCCTGGTTGTCTCAATTACTGACTCTTGCTCTGCATTGTAGAAGAACAGCTACATCGAGCCACCATGGAAGAGCTCAGATACCACATTGATGATCACTGCAGGGAGACAGATTCAGCTGCCATGCTTAGGCTGACAGAGACCAGAGTATGCCTCGCAGCACTCTCTCTGGAGTGCCTATGGGTATGGAATCAGTGACGGCAAGAGACTCAACTGAACCAGAATCATATCTCTTCATGCAGCAATTTACCAACCAGATTAGCAAGGCCCTGACAGCACTGGAATCCCCCATCTCAAGAAACAGGATATCAAGCAATGCACTTTTCCATGATCATGCTTGCTAATCTGCTGGCATGTGTCCAGGGATCCATGTGTATACTCATTGAGTTCCAAAGGGTTGAAGCAGTATACTACTGTAGTAACATACCAGTGAATCAGAACCACTGTATCCAATACCTATGGTCCAGCAATTCTGTAGAAATACTTTGCTTGAGTTGTCGTCGGATTGCCATTATTAGAGATAATTTATAAATGAAAAATACTGGGAGAAGTTTGGCACCGTGAACAGTTAGTAAGCTTCATTTCTATTCAGAGTCCTAAAATTATTTAACCATCCCATGAATATGTTGTAACACTGTAGCAAAGGGAGAGGTTGCCAGTCAGGAATGGTAACTCTGTGAGATGAGTTAATGTAGTTTCTTTAACATATGAAAATAGCAAGTGCATTTGTCATAATAATATGAATTCCCTGTCAGTAATAATGGCTGACAGCTGGGTAGAATCTCAGAAGAACTCAAAAATCTGGTGATACACTCCCTTATTCCCTTCAATAAACAACTGTCCATAACAGAATTTAAAATGTATAAGAGAAATCCAGTTAGCTAAAACAAGTGTGTTAAACATCTGCCTCATAGCAGCTATTCCAATTTTTGCTTTTTATAATCAAATTTTCCTATTTTTTAAAAAAAAGGTTTCTTCCCATTGCTGTGTGGAAGACCCAACACAATGAGAAACTGACCTTACCAGTGAAACTGCAAAAGTGACCACATACAGAGCTGTCAAATGCACAAGGTAAACTAACAGAATTAGAGAACACAATGTTTTCCCTTAATCTTTCAGTAATTGCTCTTTCTGGTGCTGCTTGTGATAAAAGCAGGTAAAAAACATTCAGACAGAAGTGTAATTTTTAGACTGAGTGTCCCTTTAACATAAGTTGGGAAAAATTACAACCAAGAAGCAAGACTGGTTGGAGAGAGACTTTGAACCAATTTCTTCACTATGTTTTTGCAATTCTCAGTTATTGCTCAACTGCTTATAAACACTTACCCCAGCGAGGCTTCCCAGAACCAGTTTAACCAACTGTTTCACATATGAGAAAGAAGGTGCACAATTACTGTTCCTTATGTGGGCACTGCAGGCATCCAGAACCGTCCGTACAGACACACGGGCATAAATGACATCTTCGCACATGCCAAGCAGTATGCTGTTTAGGTGATCCCCAAGCTTGATAGGCTGATTACAGAGGAGAGGAGGAATAAAAAAAACAAGACAACAACACTTAAATATCTATCAACCACATATGCAAATAGGTTGATTTCCTACAGCTTCAAATTACTTTCAATACTAATTCATTTTGGCACTTCTGAAAATTCCACCCCAGATGCTCCATCTGAAAAACATCTCATTGACAGGGAAAGCAGAATGATCTAGTGATTATGGTTCAGGGGACTGCAATTCAGGATCCTGGATCTAAAGGCTGGCTCTGTCACTAACCTGTTTCAACTTGGGCTATTCATACAGTCTGTAAACTGAGTATAATAATACTTGTCTACCAAGGATATTAGGGCTAATTAAGATTTTTAAAACACAGTCTGGAATAATAACTAGATTCATTGTAATTGCTAACCATAAGGGACTTGGGGACAGTATTTGTAGGAATTTGCTGATGAGATCCGACAAGTGTACTGAAAATCCTTTAGCTAGTCCAAGATTTTACTTCAATTGGATTTGTACTTGCATATTCCAGAAAGGTGTTGGGATTGGCTCGCCAAGTCCCTCATAGCTAGCAATGATATCGGAGATGGCATTTATTTTTACTCAAGATTATCAAATGTTTAAAAATCCTTTCCAGAGTCCAGAAAAGTTTTTCAATATTATTAGAAAAGGGGTAGGACTGAGGGAGCAAAGTGATTGGCTAAATAAGTGAAGCCCTGCAATTATGGGACAACACCCATAGGGTTGGGAACTACTTAGCTTTAATTTTTTCCCATCCAAACAGTCAATCCTATCATATTCTAAGTGGAATAACACTCCAGGCTATGCAGTAGTCAATGATAACACCACTTCCCAGACACTGTAGGCACTTGGCCTTCAGCACTGTGTCTCACTACGCGCGCAAGGTGGGCGGTTATCAAAGAAATACATGCCCTGTCGTGTGGTGTTCTTTACTGAGCACATTAAGTTTCACAGTATTTCTTTCCATTTATTTTTGAAGCTTACTATAAAAATGTGTTCTGCATCAGCCTGATTTAACATACAGACTTAATATAGGCTTTTACCATAAACACACTAATAGGCACTAGTTTCTTTAAATAAATTTTTTTTAAGGGAACAATTTTTCTCTGTCTCTCGAATCACAGAAATCATTCTTGCATCAAACCTGGTACACAGCAGAAGAAGCTAAAACAACATATTCATCAGCTAAGAACATCAAAAAACATTTATAAATTGTACATCTTACATCTGTGTTACAATGGAAAAACTTCCAGGATTAAAGACAAATTAAATGGAGAAGATGTAAGTATTTTAACTTTTTTAAAAGGTAGATCTGAGAGCTCTGCTGGAATGTTAGCTACTACCACTTACCACATACTTACAGGAGGGATAAGATAAATTCAGATGAAAGTTGCTCTATTCTAGGGTGACAACAGTTGATTTTCTTTTTAAAGTAGCTGAAGTGTTTGTGACAGCTATAGCCAATTCCATTTCTAATGTATCTTTCTGTCTTCAGTAGCTCACAACTTTCTAAAACTTTCACCTTTTGAGCTGAAATTATCCATACCTAGTCTCTGCCTCAGGGTGATTCCACCCCACTCTTTCTCCCGTTTCTTCAGATTATAAAGTAGAGCAGGTCAGCTGATTTTGAGAATGAAGGAAAAGGGAAAAGCCCAAAACACTTTCCCCATTACAAAAATATTTTGCAATCTATACTGATGTCACACACACACACACACACACACAAAGAAAAAAGCAGTCTATAGTAGAGGTATATAGTAGGGGTATATTATAAGCCACAGCCAGGGCCGAGAGGGGTTACAGAATTGCTGTGTAGCAACGCACACCCCCTCAGGCATATGGGAGCAGATGATCCATCCTTTTAATGAGTACAGTTTGCTCTCTCCCATATAAGCCCTGTTCTGCTGCATGGTGCGTAAGCAGGAGTAGAGTCACAGTCCCTTCCTTTATGAAATCTAGTGTCATTACCCACACCAGGACTCTTCAAATCCTGACCATCAAGCATATAAAGGACCGGGGACTGGGCATAGTCCCAGAATTGGAGCCCAAAAGAACTGGGAGATCTTTGTATCCTCTTCCCCCAACTTGTACATCCGCATAGGGTCAGCCACAATCTGGCCCTTACCATTAGCTACAGAACATACAAAATGAAGGAAAGACTTGCAAGCCCCTCAGGGCAGGGACTGTCTTTTTGTTCTATGTTTGTACAATGTCTAGCACAATGGGGTCATGGTCCATGACTAGGGCTCTTGAGCATGACTGTAATACAAATAATTAATAATAATAATTGGTCTTTGGTCTCATGTTTAAGGCACTGGATTAGGATTCAATTCCAGGTCTACCACAAACTTCCAGGATGACATCGGGCAAGTTACAGTCTCTCTCTGTGTCTCAGTTTGCCCTACGTAAAATGGGGTTCATAATACTCTCACATTTTTGTCAGTCTTGTCTTTTTAAACTATTCATTCTTAGGAATGGAATGCCTCTTATTATGGAACACACCTACCACAAGGCAGCCATGATCTATCTTGGCATCTCTCAAGGTGCTCTGGTTATATAAATAATATTGAAGGTATGCATTTTTCTAAAAATATCCTAGTAGTTACAGAAAATATCAATACTATCATGAAAGAGATGACACTTTGTAAACGCCAAAAGCATGTGATTTGAATGAAGAAGTCAACGACAATCTGTAACCACTCAAAGAGTCCATTAGCACAGCATAATGAACTTCTGGATGAAACTCTTCAGAGCATGCTTTGTTTTTCCATTCTAACCGAATGATCCCTGCATGCAACTAGATTACTCTTTGGTTTTGGAAGGAAATAATGGTTTTTTAAATGGTAGGTTTTCTTTTTTAGGTTATAATATCACCAAAGCCACACTATAGTTATAGTAATGAAGGCATTCATTATAAATCCCTATGTTCAATAGCTAGTTTTTCCCCAAAATTCAGCTATCAGGGCTGAAAAGGTTATACTTACTCTCAACCCCAGAGGCAATTTTATTTTATTATCCAAGTTTATAGAGAAAACCCATTGTATATATTTTTCATTTCTCAAGCGCAAATTTTTTTTTGTATGCTTAATTATTATTCTGGATTCTGACAAACACAATTTGGGGTTAAAACACCCAGAGTTGACATAGATATAATCCTCGGGAAAAAGTGTGGGGGTGAGTGGGTGGGTGTGGGTGTGGGCATGGGTGGGTGCGCTAAGAGATAAAACAGTGAAAAATAAAATAAGGTATGAACGAATGAAAGCCAATAATCATCAATCTTTTCCTTTTCTATTTAAGCATGTAACACGTGTATATACCACATTAACCACATTCTTGTGTAGATCTGCACAAAGAAATTCCCTCTTAAAAGCAGTGCCACACACAGTCAATCATTCTGTCTCTGCTAACTGCTTGCTACCTTAAAGACTGCATCAGAAGGAGGTATAAGTTATGTGGCAGCATGTATGGGTGCCTTCCCGACGGCGCTCTTTTGGATGCAGAGTATTCTGGAGTGCAGAAGCTCAGCAGGCACATTTTAAAATTAAAGGCAAAGGTAGGAAATGTCTGCAATTTTGCTTTGCTTCTCTTTTCTGACACATCTCAGCATGATATCCCAGAGGGGAATTGCTGTATTGCTGGTAAAATCAGATGCTGGAAGCTCTGCTGCCACTAATGATAAAGATTTCTAGGGAGAGAAAAGGGAATAAAGTTCCTATCTTCTGTTCAGTTCTCAACTTCCATAGCCTGATTTCAAGCCAGCACTCCTATTTCTACTGTGTAAACCCAACAACTCTAAGCTGCCAGGTCATCTCTTCCCCAGATCATAGTGAAAAAAACTTGTCAATATGGGGATTGAGGTAGTGGGGAGAGAAGGAACTGCAAAGGAATACCCCTGCTAATCACAGTGGAAGAGGAGCAAAATTATCCACCACTTGCTTTTTCCTCCTCAGTTTTACCGGAGCTGTAATATGTACCCAAGGGCCTTGATTTTCTGTTTTTATTAATTTTTACTGAAAAATTCCTGGGTATTACAAAACTATTATGCGATTTTTTTACCAATTTTCATCAAATTTTGTACCACCCAAGCACTTGACAATACTGATTATGTCCAATCCATTACATTAGGTAGATGGGTTTATGTGAATAATAAATTAGTCTACGTGTAAACGCGAGGCTTCCTGTTAAAGTATAGCGATATAGTGGAAGATCCATAGATGCACGTGTGTGTGCGTCAGTGCTTGAATCCCAATCAAAGGAGTAACTGCCCTGTCTGCCTTTGAAAATCCCGCCCTTTATTTCTCAGCCCTAATACTGTATCAACAGTTTTCTCCATTTAGTTAGTAATAATAATACATTTTTTAGCAGCTGAGTAAGTTTTGTGCTGAAAGCTGTTTCCCCCCGCCACATCTGAGCAGGAGTCAGGCCAAATGTATAATATCTGGATATCCCTACCTCATCACCGAATGTACTTTTTGGATACAGACTCCTAATTTTTCAGTCTCCTCCAACCACTTCAGCTATTGACTTAAAGTGTAGTTGTTGTGTGGGGGTATTTTTTTTTGTTTTGTTTTTTGTTTCCTAAGATGAAAGAGCTCTGGAAGAAGACGAGTCAAATGTTAAAGAGTAAATCCTCCCAAACTTGACTGAAGGAGTTCTGACAGGTGCACCTACTGTATATGAGAGAACCAAATTAAGCAATGAGGTTAAGCTCTAACCAGTCCATAACTGTGTCTGCAGCTGCTGGCAAGCCAAAAGCAAAGAAGTCCACTCCCTGTTCTCAACAAGTACCCTCCCTTGACACATCTTGATTATCATTTCACAAGTTTTTTTCCCCCGCTGATAATAGTTCCTTTCAATTAATTAGCCTTTTACAGTTGGTATGGTTACTTCCACCTTTTCATGTTTCTCTGAATGTATAAATATCCTCCTACTGTATGTTCCATTCTATGCATCCGAAGAAGTGGATTGTAGTCCACGAAAGCTTATGCTGAAATAAATTTGTTAGTCTCTAAGGTGCCACAAGTACGCCTGTTCTTTTTGCTGACACAGACTAACACAGCTACTACCCTGAAACCTCCCTTCAGAGGCAGTCCTGTAATGAATTCACCCAAACATGCCTACCTTAGGCTCGCAGAAATTATATTGGGGCCAAATGGAGCACAGTGGTCAGTATCTTTTTAAGTAAATCACAAATACTTTTTTACTATATTAAAGACATTTCAATATGACGAACAAAAATCAACCCATTTTAGAATCCTGTAATAAAACAGAAATCTGATTTTTCTTCTGATAGATTCACAGCATGATGGGGGGAGGGATAGCTCAGTGGTTTGAGCATTGGCCTGCTTTTAAACCCAGGGTTGTGAGTTCAATCCTTGAGGGGGCCATTTAGGGATCTGGGGCAAAAATTGGGGATTGGTCCTGCTTTGAGCAGGGGGTTGGACTAGATGACCTCCCAAGGTCCCTTCCAACCCTGATATTCTATGATTCTATGATATACAAACAAGTTGTTTTTCAAACAGCTGTGGTTCATTGGGAGACATAAGGGCCAAGTTGACTCCACATAACTTCAAAGTGAAAGACAATGCCAGTGCTTTCCCCGTTCAAACCAACACTACAGTATCCCTAATCAAGAAAAATAAAGAAGCAAATAACCAGAATAGAAACAGTGAAGAGTATTAATTAGAGAAGAATAGTAGTTTTGTCTCATAATTGACAAAGCAAGCTGCTTCACTACAAGCAAAGCTCTATGGATTCTGTGGTAAAAAGGTCTTTAAATTCGACAGCAAAACCCCCTGCTCTCAGCGGCATTTTGGTTAGGAGTGAATTCAGTGACCGACTCTGCAGCTGCAGGATCACAGAATACTTTAAAAGTCTTTCTCTTGTCTGTTGCAGTAAGACTCTGGTAAGCTCACCTTTAAGTACCCATAACTTCGAAGTCCACAGTTCAGCCACCAAGCCTCAGTATTCAAGAGGCAACTACTTCAGATAATATTTAACCTCTAACCCTACATATTTAGGCCTGATCCTGGGAAGGCTGAGAATCTGGAACTCCCACTGACTGCAAAATGAGTGCAATGGGAGTAGCAAGTTCTCTGTACCTCTTAGGTTCATCCCCAATAGGCCTAATTCTGCAACTCTTACTCCTCAGAATAGTCCCATTCATATTTATGGAACATGAATGAGGGCTTCAGGAACGAGCCCTAAATTCTACTCCTTGGGACATCTTTCCCCTCTCACAAGCACCTGGTAATTATGTAAATCACAAAATTATGTACAATTATGTACATTACAATTATGTAAATTATATAAATTACAATTATGTAAATTACAAAACCCCAAATTAAGTAAAAACTCCTGCTTTTCACCTAGTCTCACCAGTCCCACCAGCATCCCAAGGGTTTACCTTGCCCTGTTATTCTGTTTTTTTTTAAACATGGAGGAGGTTATCAAACAAACTCCATTTTAAAACTTAAAATCGGTGAGATTTTATAAACGAAGTCTTTAAAAAATACTTACTTGGCTTTGAGGGACTTCATGGTCAGCTCCCCAATAAAGGGTCATACCAAGAGAATAAACATGAATCTGTAATACAACATAAACCATCTGTCAACTTAATGAATGGGCAGTTCTGGAAATTCACCAGTATATCCTTAGGGTATTAAGTGGGTGTGATGAACTTGACATTCTAAAATAGGGTTGTCCCTCCCCCCCCCCCCCCCCCCAATTAGGTGCACTGTTGCACATTTACATTTAGTTGTCAAAACTAAGCTCAGCCATGGACTCAATTAGCCTCCTGGCCTTGGAGAGCTTCTGAACTGTTCTTTGCGCTGGACACTACAGTCAGAGCAGCAAATCCCACTATGGGAAAAGACTTGCAAAAATCTTATTAATGCTCCTCTAACTTTTCCATTTAGTTTTTACCCTTCTTTAAGATTAAGCTCCAGTATACATTGATAAGATTACGACATTTGATGGTGATGAACACATTCTGAAATGCAGCAGGGCATCCAATGCTGCAAGTCTTAAAAGGTAAATAGTTCTGAAGGTGGTGAAAAGCTTAGGATCACAAACACTGGCTTTTGGGTTGCCAATGGACTTTCACCTATGTACACCACATATGAGGTTGTCATCTTAAAATTTCAATCATTGTAAGGTCATCAGAGCAGGGAATGTGTTTTCCTACATATTTGTATATGTCCCAGCACAACAAATCATCCTAATAGGGGCCTCTGGCCTTGCTGTAATACAAATAAAAAAAATAAATAATAGAAAAAGTAGTGAATAATAATGAATCTGGATTGTTTGTATATATAATGTGGGAATGACACTCTTTGTACTGGACAAATCAACTACTGTACAGTGAACGTGTGTTAGTAACAACTATATAATTTAAAGCAAGAGGTGCATTACATAATTTTGGCAACAAGTTATATTAAAATTGAGCATAGATGCCACTTAAAGGTGATTCAACCAATCTCATCTTCCCCCAATTAAAGAGAAAATACAAATTACAGGCCAACTTGAAGCATTAGCTATATGCAGTTAGAATCACCATACAGAAGTCAATATTTTATGTTTTTGAAATGTGTGTGTTAATTGGGTGAAAACTGTTCATGAACATAGCCAATAGAATCCACACAACAATGAAATGCAAACCTGACTTTCACTGTTTTTCTGTACCACATATGCACATTCAACACAGTTTTATAGTTACATATTCCGGAGGAAGATATAATTGCTTTAAATATATGTTTAAGACAAAGTTATGTATTTGTTCAGCACTGACCAGATACTTGACTTGGTAAAAGGCACAGATATTAAGACAATCTCTGCCCTGTAGAGTTTATAATTGAGTCAAATGGCAAAAGACTTTGAAGCATTTTCAATTGCTCTTGATGCGAGTACAGATGTATCAGATACCGCATAGTGTGCAGTGTTCATTAGAGGTGTGGATTGCAGTTTGAATATAACTGAAGAATTGCTAGACTTAATGCCACTGAAGGGTACCACAACGGGACGTGACATATTTCAAGGACTGGAAGAGTGCACTGAAAAAGCTGCGCTGCCATAGAACAAACTCGTATCTTTGGCTACAGACGGTGCACCATCAATGTGCTCTGAAAATGTGGTGTGGTTGGTTTATTGAAGACCAAACTGAACAGCCTCAATATACCAGGAGTTTTTCTCTTCCATGAAAATTAACAAATCTCTGTTATGGTCAAGGCTTACTGATGAACATTTGAAAGCAACACTGAGATTGGTTTCGTCTTAGGATATCAAACCTAATATATATGATTCTCTGGTTGATGCAAAACACTGCCAGCTAAGTGGCCAAAAATGAAATGACTGTCAAAATTAGCACAGTTTTTAAAAAAATTAATACATTGACTTTTAATAGCATACTATATTACTCTTCAGTTTTTTTCATTTTTGAATATACTTTTGTATCGTTGTATGAAAAGGTTTCAGTGATGCGTCCCTTGGGACAATGTACTAGTCCTCATGTGACCCTCGTGGTGATTTGAGTTTGAGATCCTGGACCTACAGCTTCCTTCCAGGACCCTCCATAGTCCCTTGGTAGCTCTCACCTGCCTCTTTCCTGACGAACTTACCAGGTCCCTCTGTGTCACAGGGGTCTCTGCCTTTCAGATTCTCTCCATCCTTTATTGCCTCAGGTGTTGCCCAGCTCTCTTAACTGGCCAGACTGGGAGCCCTTGTTCTGGCACAGGGAAGCTAGAACTACTTCATGTACAGGGCCAGCCACCCACTCTGTGATATACAGTTGTATTTACAAATTTACACAATAAATATGGATGTTGCTATTAAAAAGGCTTTTTGAACTGCAAAATCAACATTAAAGTGCAGAATATACACGAAGCTCTTGCTTCATCTAAATAAAGTATTATGCCAAGTGACTTGTGACCTGAATAGTAAGTGAGAGTGAAATCGGCAGCCTCCTTCATTGCATTGCCAAGTATCAGTCCTGTATATAAATTCTAAACAACAACAAAAAATGTAAGAGTGCTTCAGCAGACTTTTTCAAATGTCTCGTAAGTGCTCTTATGTATAGTTTTCAGCCATCCTAAATTTAAGAAGTATAATATATTTTGTGCTAAAGAAAAGCAGAGATAAATATTCAGTGCTATGTTTCAGACATATGAACCAATGGTCCCATTGTTAACAAAACCAGCTACATATTCATGCTGCCATTGATGACAGTCAAAAATAATTAGTAGCCTATTGTCAGTTAGATAGGACTCAGAAACAGATAAATATGGTGTGCATTTTAATTTAAAACTATCACCTTTTTTCCTTTGCATTTCTTCAAATTCTCATTTCTTTTCCTGAAGATTTTCAGTGAGTATATTCATTTTTAAAAATTGATAATCTCAAGTTTCCAATGTGTGGTTTAATTAAAACATACATATGAAATATTTTCAGTTTTCCACTACAAAATAGATGCAATATTCTCTTTTTATTTAATCCCTCCAAGTCAAGGCATGGTAATGTCAGCTGCTTAGGAGCAACATATTCCCCATTGTGTTTTTTATTTATTTGTTATTATCTATTTTCCACATAACATTTGAAAACAGAGGCATCCAGAAGAGCACTTGAGTCCTAAGTTTCCTCCAGTTATCACAAAGAGGTCTGTCTCCCAACACACACGGTGTATGAGTCATGCAGAGCACCACAGAAAGGGCTGCACTGATATGAGATTGTGATAGAATTAATACAGTTGACATATGGTTATATTCACCATGAGAGTTCAGTTCAACAAGCTGATGAATAGTAAAGTTTACACCTGAGGTATACGTGGGAGGAGGGATTATGCAAATACAAAATATTTTTCTTGGAATTTTTCTGTACATTACTTTATATATTATAAACAAAGCTGGAGTACATGCCATGCAGGGATTTGAGGTAATGTTATGCCTAAGAGAAGACAGTGGGCCAAATTTTGCATAATGTTACATACACACAAACTTTTCTGATTTCAAGATCTCATGGATTTCACTGGTGTTGTAGAGGTGCAACTGAAGGCACAATCTGGGTTGATACTGATTAGATAACAGTTTACGGCCCAATCCCGAAACCACGTACTATCAACTGCAGACTTTTTTTTTCTTCTTTTAATTCATCATGACCAATGGAACTACATCAAGTAGCAAGCAGTTGCAGTGTCAGGGCCATAGCTTAATCTGGGAGAACTGGAGTATTCAGTCCCTCAGAGTCTCAACTTGGTTGTAGCAGGGACCTTTGTACAGGTGAATGCCAACAATAAGCATGAACTCAGCTCAACTTCTTTCACATTGTTAAAAAGACAAAGTTATACACGGTATACATCACTTTGGAAAGGAGATATTTAATTGTTTAAGAAAGTATGTGTCATACTCATGGTATTGAAAAGTGCTTTACACAGAAAAACATACAATGACCAAGTAACCCATCTAGTTTTTGAGAAGTCAGGAGGAGATTAATTACAACGCAACAGGAATGTGGTTTTTTTGGTGGGGGAGAGGGGTTATTTAACATTTTACACATAGGATTAACATTTTCAGGGATTCGGGGGTGATGGTGGTGGTTAAATTTACTCAGAAACTGATTGCTTCTCCAAGGAGATAAAAAATCAAAATAAAACCTAACCCAAATGAATTGGCATTCATCATTATTTGCATCTTCAATGTAGGTTCCAGTTCGCCATGTTTTGTGAAGGGAATCCGATAATATTTAAACATGTACATTCAGCTGGAACTAACCTGACTTTTTTTGTTATGTTGGTTGTGAATGCTCAGTGGGAAAATTAAAGACTTATTTGCAAACTGGCTTCTAACTCATGTGGTTTTGGACCACAAACCAAACTAAGATGGCTACTCTCATGACATAGGGGTTTTTTTTTGGTTAGTTTTGTAGTTTATTGTTATTTTTTACCTTTAACCCTATATCTTGAAATGTGGATTATAAGGGAATTGTTAGAAGTCACTGTCTGACAGCTTTAACCATAAAAATAAGCTTTATTCCTAAATACAGATCCCTCAATTTCAGGCACCACATATTTAGCAATGTTTCACACATGCATCAGAACCTCTTTTCACCAAGGAAAGAAATGATGGCCACAGAACTAAGTCTTCCTTGTTCTGTGGAAAGATTGCTATGGGCTTTACCTTCCAATTGGACTATCAAAGTCAGGTCTCAGGGACTCTCAGTTTAATGTGCTCGTCATTGACTCAATCCTCTACAAGTAAATGAACTCTCCAAATACTCAGCTGGTACTTCTCATATTCAGCTTATTACCAAGATCTTCAACTGAAAGGTTAGACTTGTGCCATAGATACACCATAGCTATGCATGAAAAGGAAACTAGACAGTTGCAATACCATCAACCTTAAACAAATACATACATACATACATAAATCTGGCAACAGAGAATGGAGAGAAGAAAAAAATCTACTTACCAAAACCAGGTAGTATGGGTATGAAACAGTTAACTGGTAACACCAGTTTTTCTTTAAATCTCTACTACACAACAACCTTATTAATTCTAGGTTAGCTAATATACAAACGGAAGAGTATTCCCAAAACATCTGAAAGTCTCATGCCTTTTCCCAGCAAAGCTTTTATTACAGAGCATTGTAATGAGGTCCTTATACTAAGACTGTTATTTTTACAAAATGTACTGCATCTCTACTACACAGTGAAGAACTATTTTTCAAAATAAGTGAACAAAGCACATTGTGGTGTGGTGCTCCATTGTATGCTTAATTTGCGATCAGTTTGCGTAAATTGCTGAGGTTCTTCTGAATGTAGTATTTCACAAACTATTACAACAGCACTATAGAATATAAACAAAATTGCATAAGCTACATACATATGAAGCAATCTTTTACATATAAAAATGCTTGTGATGAATAAAATGAATTGCACTTACTCACATTTGTTACATTTTGATTTTAAAAACGTAGTTATTACTTTCATGTTGGTATTTTACATTTATTCACATGAATATTATATACTGTTCTCTAACTGTTCATTATGGTTTGACAGACTAATGTCATGCCAAATATTTTTTTGGGAAAAAAATCCCATACCAAGGCTAGGCTAACTGTTTATTTGATCATCATGGTTGAGGCTTCTGAATTATCATCTCAAACTCCATTCATATGAGATAATGTCAAGTACATTAAAACTAGATAAATGAATCTGTTTTAAAAGTTGTGCTGATAATAAGAAGATCAAGAATGAAGCTAAGCATGCGTTCTTATATAAATGTGTGTGTTATGTATGCACACTGTACTATTTAAGACAAATTATATTAAGGTAAAGTTGAAATATGAACTTCAATAAGAGTTGCAAGTACTCTGCACCTCCAAAAAATTAAGATACTTATTTAAATGCTTTTTGGTAATCCTGATTTTTTGCTTTTATGATTTATATTAAAATATTTTGAACAGTTTTCACAAGAAATAAGTAACACTAAATTCATATCACAAACATATTTGTGGAATGATCTGCAAATGTATATTTCAAATAAGCCTATAATTACAAAACCAACTTTTTTTGTTCAATTTAACAAGAGACTTAGAATCAGTAGGGGATTTACTGTCTGACTAGCACTTTGGATGATATTTATTGTTGAATACATAATTTCTTTGGTTTAAAAGAAATGAAGTCATGACCCAAATACTAATGCAACCCTGTCATTGTGTTTTAAGAGGTCATTACAAACAGGAATTTGTTTTGGTTTCAGTAAAATTCTGACATGAACCAATTTCAGAACAAGAACTGAAAATAAAACAAAGATTTCCACTCATAAAATAGTTTGGTAAACTGCAATCAAATACACTGAATGAAGATTGAAACTTAAAATTGAAAACCAGATGAAATTAGCATGTATACAACATAATCTAAGAAAAGCCAAGTAAATACATCATAGAAACTAATCATGACACTACCCAAAACTTAGCTTTTAATATAGATGGAAGGGAAAACGACAGTGGGGTTATGGCCAAGATGCACAGGAAAGATATTGTAACCATAAACATTTTAAAGAAATGGTACACTCCAATCACAAGGCAATATTACTGTGCTTTAAAGAACATTTAACAGATTATTCGAAAGGGGGGAAATTATCTTTCATTACAGTAGGGTTTGACTTCTATGCATTTTATGCCAGAAGAGCAATGTACTTGATTTTGATTGACACATTTCCCCCCGCCCCAGAATCAGCAATTTGCCTCCATATCCTTTTCATTAGATTGCTTTGTCAACCATCCCTTGCAATGGATCAAAATATTACCCCAAAGCAACCTTCTTCTACTTCAGCTAAATCTACGCTATATTATGATTTGCATTACAGCAGCAACCAGACGCCCCAGTCAGGATTAGAGCTGCATTGTACAGTTGGCAAATATTAGCTGGTTGAAATGTCTGGGGCAATGTGAAAGAAGGAAAAAATTGGGATTGAGAGAAGATAAAGAGAGACGTTTGAGAAGGATTTTGGAATGAATACAGGGGATGAAGGGCAGATGCAGATAAAGATGGAGGCAGGGTCAGCGTTAGCGAAAGAAATTTCACTTAACTCTGAAGGACAATACATATACAGAAACTGAAATATTTCTGAAGGAATGCTATCCAACACAGACTGACTTTTCCTTCAAAAAATGTCTGCCTCATAAAGCTTTAATCTACAATACAATAAGCTACATTTGAATGATTTCTGTACAGTTCAGAGTTCAGTAATCTAAAACAATAAAGTTGTACATGGAGCCTATCTGCTCACTATGATATATGCAAGTTCATCACATGCTTTTTCTCCTATTATATTCTAAATTCTATACACACACTCTTTAAAAATTCACTCTATTCAACCTGCTGCACTTTTAAATTAAAATAAGCTAACATAACTGCAAGACTATATTCCTGATAACTTTTGGTGCCAGAAGCTTCAGATAAAGGACATTCTATAGCCTAATTCTGGTAGACACTAAAAACCGATGTAAGTAGCACAGTCCCCACACAAAACCAGGTAAAAAAGTACTGTTAATATACACCTTTCACAGCTGTTAAAAAGCCCCACGCACGCACATTTGCCATGTAGGAAGAAATTAATTGAACTGAAGCTGCATGAACCACGGCTTGGTATACAAAGACATATATATATGGTAAACAGACATATGGATGAGGCCCCTAATGCTATGGCTCTACCTTGCTAAATTCACGGTCCATTTTGGTCAATTTCATGGCCATGGAATTTTAAAAATCATAAATTTCATTATTTCAGCTATTTAAATCTGAAATTTCACAGTGTTGCAATTGTAGGGGTCCTGACCCCAAAAACAAGTTGTGTGTGTGGGTTTTTTGGGCAAGGTTATTGTAAGGGGGGGGCGGTTTGTGGTATTTCTACCCCTTACTTCTGCGTTGCTGCTGGTGGCGGCGCTGCCTTCAGAGCTGGGCAGCTGGAGAGCGGTGGCTGCTAGCCAGGATCCCAGCTCTGAAGGCAGAGCCTCTGCCAGCAGCGGCACAAAAGGAAGGGTGGCATGGTATGGTATTGCTACCCTTACTTCTGCGCTGCTGCCTGCAGAGCTGGGCCCTCAGTCAGCAGCTGCCACTCTCCGACTGCCCAGCTCTAAAGACAGCAGTGCAGAAGTAAGAGTGGCCTGGTGTGGTATTGCCACCCGTACGTCTGCACTGCTGTGCGGGAGGCACTGCCTTCAGAGCTGGGCACCCAGCCAACAGCTGCCACTCTCCGGCAGCCCAGCTCTGAAGGCAGCTCAGAAGTAAGGATGGCAATACCGCAACGCCCCTAAAAATAACCTTGTGATCCCCCTGAAACTCCCTTTTGGGTCAGGACCCGCAATTTGAGAAATGCTGGTCTCCCCCGTGAAATCTGTTTAGGATAGGGTAAAAGCACACAAAAGAGCAGATTTCAGGGTCTGTGACACATTTTTCATGGCCGTGAATTTCGTAGGGCCCTACTCATAAAAAACTCCTTTGTTGGAGGCCCAGCAGAATGGCCTCTTCTCAAGTTGATGGGAGAACAAGAACCGAGGAACCCAATTTTCTTCAAATTCCGCTGCATCGTTTCAGTTTGATGCAGTGGTGGTTCGATTTTGGGGTTTTTTTCCTGCCACATGTGTATGTGCAAAGTTAGCTAGAATTCAACCCAAAATTAGATGTATTCAACTCTAGTAAAAAACTTCAACTTCCACACAACACTAAAACCAAATACCACAAGCTAAAAGGATAGAAACCAAGTTAAACCAACTGTATGAGTAATCTCCTTATGCAAACCAAGGCATATATATGTCAACATGCAAAAATTTCCCAAGGCAATATGAATTCAGGCTCTTGCAGAGGTAAAAGGTCACAACTGTACTATGACCAGCTTCCAGAAAATTATGTTACTACATGTCATATAATAGCAAAATATACATTTTCATAAGCAAGGGCCACAATCTGAGAGAATTAATCAGAGTGGCATGCAGGGAACAAAGGCCACAATTTGGTCATCAACAATGAATGAGTTCAAGTGCAAGAGAAACATGCCACATCAGGTTCCCATTAGTTTTCACTTCGTTCTATGCAACAAGGAAACACAGGGCCTCTGGTTTGCAACATAGAGTTTTCTTCTTCTATTTTTAAAAAGAAAAAAACAACTATTGCCATCAAGTAATCTTAGTGTTAAATTAAGAATGCACACATCTCTGAAGTAAAAGATTTCACCTACACACAGTTTAGCTGCTTAAGGAATTTACTGATTATTTCCCTGGTTCTTAAGACAAATTCAGAGCTAGTACAAAGTGGCACAGCTCCACTGACTTCAATAGAATTGTACCTGCTCATTCAAGTTATACATTTTAGTAAAGATTTCTAACTACAAGGTGCTTCACAGTACCACTATCACAAAATTTGGAATTATCCCTCCTATCCGTCAGTTCCGGATTCCGCAGTCCCTATTCTGGCAAAACTTCCACTGACTTCAGTACTACCGTTACTTTTGCAGGGACTTCTGTCTCTTGGCCCTGAACAGTTAACACACTTATATATATATATATATACACATGAGGTATATATATCCATCTTACAACAGATCGCCTTGACTGTTGCAAGGCAAGAAGCCTGAAGCTAAATGCTTTCAAACACTGAAGAAACATATAGGACCAAAATACATGTCTTGGAGGGCATTCTTTAGACTGGATAGTCAGTTGATATGGTTCTAGAGAAAACTGACAATTTAAGAAGTTTTCAGACAAAAAAAACAAAGTGTAGCTAGTCTTTGCCCGTGTAATAGCAATAGTGCCAGTACCAATCTCCTTCAGAACAAAGCCACACAACTGCTCCTCAAGGAGGAGTCCTGCCAAGCCATATAACAGCTTTCAAATATACAGCTATTTTGGCTGTAGTCCTGTGTCATGGAGGCCGCTGGTCCCTGAGGGGTTCAGCACCCCGGTGCCTGTGACAAGCTCCACTGAGAGTGATCCACCTGGGAATTAACTGACTAAGTAGCTGGGAGGCAGTGAATTAGGTGAAGAGCACCCAGTCTAATAAAGGTTTCTGAGGGCTCAGTCAGGAAGCCTCAGAACAGAGAGAGGAAGTTCCCAGAGAAGTTCTCAGAGAGCTCACCAGAACAGAACAGAGAGAGGAAGTTCTCTCTCTCTCTCTCTCTCTCTCTCTCTCAGAACAGAGGGAAGAAGTTCCCAGAGAAGTTCTCAGGGAGCTCACCAGAAAAAAAAGGGAACCTAGGAAAGGGCAGAGTAGCAGGGCAATGAATGGCAAAGGCCAATCCTAGTGAAGGACCTTACACACAGCAGCAAGAGGTCTAGGTCTTTGGGGAATTACACACCACTCCAGAAACAAACTGCTGTCTTTTTCCCTCTGGAGGGGCCCCGAGTCCAGACAAGGAGCCATTCTAGAACCCTGAAGGGGCACCATTCAAGATAGACAGGCCTCTCAGAATTGACTAATTGCCTCCGTTTCCCACATGGGCTATGTCATATCTGACCACAGCAGCCACATCAGGGTGACTTCCACGCTATTATACCCTGCAACATCCCCTTAAATAACAGTTGAGGAGTTTAGGATTATGAAGACCAGTCAAATGAAAGGGGTGGGAATAGAACCCCATCCCCTCCTCATTCCCAGCCCTGTCCATATTCTGCTAGGCTGAGGGGGTATTTTGCTGAAGAAAACCCTAAAGCTGGGGGGGTGGGGGTGGGAACGGCTAATTTGGAGCCATTTGGAAGACTAGTTAGTTAACGATGCATATACAACTTAATCTTGGGGGTGGAGGGGAGAAGGGGGACTCTGTTATGCTATTTCCAAAACAGCAACTGCTCAGTATATAATCTATAAATGCTCCCAACACAATCAAATCAAAATCAGTTTCCTTCTGCACAAGACAATCCACCTTGAGAATCTGATCCCAACCTTCAAGGCCCATTTCACCTGTACAAAAGAAAAGTAGTTTGCTTTAGACTTAAAGAAATGTGGGGGGAACAAATGTCCCACTATTTTAAAAAAGTAAAGGCACATGCATGTTCACAGACACAGCCCCAATCCTTTGGGCAAAGACGAAGTACCTGTGTGAAAAATATACTCAGCCCAAAAGGTGAATATTCTTCAAAGACAGGACAGTTTGAAGCCATTCTGCAACCTTAGTTGTAGGGTGCTACATAAATAAAAGAAAGTTGCTACCAAATCCGTTATAATACAGTTTCATAGAGACTAACATTTATTGGAGAGAAGGTAGTGTACCTTTTCAACATCTGAAAGAGATGACAGTGACTGGTTCTGCAGAACCTCTGGTGCCGTGAATGCTCGCAGGTCCTGGTTGGAAACATTTTCATCTGTAAATGACACACTCCCAGATGGAAGCAACAGCAAAGACCATGGAGAAATGATGAAGCTCAGGTCAGTAGGATCAGCTATATTTTGAAAAAAAAAAAAAAAAGATATTTGAAAGGCAGCTGCTACCAAATAAAAGGACTCCACATAAATCCATTTAAGTGTTCATCTGACAAAGAGAAAGTTGGGAAATGGAGTGGATGATCTAATTAGTCTTTTTCATTTGTAACTTCTATGACCACAAAAGTTAAAATAACTTTCATCACAAAAAGTTCATTGGAGATAAGCAGCAAAGACCTTTCGGACAATCTCATTATTTTATTTTGAAAACACTGACGTTATTTATCTGGAATTCTTCAACAAAAGATCTACCAAAACATGCACTTTCCATACTGTTTTATATTTTTAAATAAGATTGAGAAGACAAAGAAATAGACTGCAATAAAATGGTTACATCTGATTGCTAACACTATTTAAATACAATTCTCAAAACAAGAAGAGTGAATTATTAAGTCTCCCTCTCCCATCCACTTGTTTTCCATAATTTCCCTCTGCTTTACTTAAATGTAATCAATATTATTTTTAATATTGCTACTTATAGTAACATTCAACATCTATGTAGGTAAGCATTATTCCCATTTTGCAGATGGGGGAATCTAAGGCACTGAGGTTAAATGAGCATGACTTTATCCTAAAGGTCAGAGACAGTGTTGTTGTTATAGCCATGATTAGAACTCCTGACGCCTACTCCCATGCTACCTTTCATGGCCTTTGTTTTAGTGATCCAGATGATAAACATTTGATCATGCCAATATTTTCTTATTTATTGTTTGTCATAAAACAACAAGCATCACAGGGGACTGTTTTTCTGATCAAAGGTAAGAGGATAAGGATGTAGCAGAGACTAGAGCAGAATAAGAAAGTAGATTAAACCAAAACACATTTTAAAAGTATAAATAGCACAATCTCATGCAACACATCTTACAAATACATCAGAATACATTAGCAAAAAGAAATTAACCTTAATTATCCAGTTCACAAAGGCCATGAAGTTTCACGTGCTATATGTCAAGATTTAATTAGTTAACATTTACTTACAACAGTTGAGCCGATGAGCCTTCTCTAAGAAGAGGTTAATGTTACAAGGTTATCATACTTCAATGTACAGTTCAATTTTAAAAATAGTAAATATACATGAACCTTATTAAAACCTTTTTAGGGTTAACTGTTTGATATTATTAATTCATTCAAAAATGTAAGTTAACATTAACCTATATTTTAGGTTACTAGGGACTAGATGCCTGCTCTTTTCCTCCCATTTTGCTCGATGACCACAAAGGCTATCAATGTTTTTTCTTTAAATAATCGCTACACTAACGTCTATCAATTGGCTGTCATTTCTGTATTCTTACTCAGATCCTCAAAGTAATACAGAACCCTCCAAATGATTAAAGATTTCCCCCTTCAGGATGTCTTTTTGTTTTTAAAATGGAGCTGCCCACTGAAGTTACTTGATTGCTTCCTGTTGGGTGCTCATTATCAAGACTAATTCCTATAGTAAGACTGAAGTTAATTGCGGTAGCAGTGGACTGTGCAAAGAAGGAATCTGCACTCAACCTAAGAGCCTCCATTCAATCTGTGTGAATAATATTGTCAGAGAGAAACACAAACACTGAGATCACGAAGCTTACAGTTGACATTTTAAGAAAGAAAACCTCCTACACCAGGAACTTGAAATTCTTGCAACTGAGTATTTAAAGCTCTCTGAATAAAAACTGATGAAAACTCTGGCCACTAACCTGCAAAGAGGCTTTCAATCCATAAAACACACCTTGAAAACAAAACTGGGCAAAGAAAAAGCAACTGTTCTCATGGGTCTAAAAGATTTTAATAACTGCTGTATGAACGTCAGAACACCACAACTCAAGTACATACAAACTGCGACGTAAAAAAGATTTAACATAGTGTTCTAATAACTGTTAAAAAATATTATTGTCATTCCAGGGAGAGAGGCAATAGTTCCATTTCCTCCTATCATGCTGTTTCCTAGGCTGTCCAATAATCCTGTAATTTACTGTAATTCCAATCTCCCAGGAGATTTACTGAGTAACTATGTATAGAATCGATAAAAAGTCCTGTGGCACCTTACAGACTAACAGACGTATTGGAGCATAAGCTTTCATGGGTGAATACCCACTTCTTCAGATGCATGCAGTGGAAATATCCAGGGGCAGGTATAAATATGCAGGGAAGAGTCAGGCTAGAGATAACGAGATTAGTTCAATCAGGGAGGATGAGGCCCTGTTGAGGTGTGAACACCAAGGGAGGAGAAACTGCTTTTGTAGTTGGCTAGCCATTCATAGTCTTTGTTTAATCCTGATGTTGACCTGGAATCTTGTACATCACTAGATCTCCCACCATGGGTAGATCACGCACCCCGGGCAGGTCATACCTGAAATAAACAGACCCACCAAACAAATCCTTCAAGTTCCAAGGCTCCACTCCTTCCAGCACCCTGACCAAGTAGAGATTATGCATCTGGTTCTAACTTCAGACATTTAACAAAAGAAAAATATGCCTCAGAAATGTAGGTCTAATTTTCTAGATCAATGGCCAGAACTCCCAATTTACAGATATCAGAGAAACTGCCCACTCCTATCTGTATATAGCAGAAAAGCTATTAAAGGCCATTCAATGTGTATTGTGGGGATTGACCTTTGGTAATTTTTTGTGTTTCAAATAAGAGCTTATTGTCCCTATTGGCTTGGAAATGGAAAGTTTCACTTCATAACTTAAGAACACTTATGGCAACAGGAAGACAACAAATATTCATGAATGGGAAGGACCCTATGGACTTTATTTAAAGTAATGATGATTACATGTTTAGAGACTCAAAACTATACAATAAACAAGCAAATATACAATTACACCTTTCACTTTAAAGTATCTCTACTCACGGTTGCCTAATTAAGATTGAGTGTGTTTCAGCGTTTGTCACGAAACTGAGAAGATTACACTTTCAACACTCAGGGTATATCTACACAGCAAAAGCTGTGCACAGGTTAGCTACCTGAGTTACCCAGGCCAGATGGATTTAAGCTAACAATAGCAGCAAAAAAAAATAATACAGTAGTACAGGCTTCAGAGCAGATCAGTGATCTTACCCAGTGTGTCTGTTCTGGGCTTGTACTACCTGTGCTGAAGCCATGTTTACTGTCCCAATGCTATTGTTACCCACATTAGCTGGATTCAAACTACCTTGGGTAGGCTTATCCATGCACAGCTTTTGCTGTGCAGACAAACCCTGAGACACTGAGATTTTGATTCACAGTTACAGCCAATAAACCTGGCATTCTATTCTATTGCTTGATTCTTTGTGAGGCATAATGGCATATCTACCTGTAACTAATTCCTACACACAGCTGCTCTAAATGTTTATTTCAGTAATTCAACATTACACTAGAAGATACCAATGATGATGAGCGCAAACTCAAAGGGGAGAATTATAAAGGATTAAAAGAGAGTGGCATCCTAATTTTAAAACCCTTTCTTGAACCTTATATGCAAGCCTCAACAGGAAGATGGGAGGGGATAAAAACACTTCAGGGTTCACACTGTAGAGCTGGTTTCCTCTTTTCTCCTGCTTTCATATTTTAAGAGAGAGACCTGAACACACTTTCTTCAGGGAGTAAATGGTAAATGGAGAATACCATCTTTGGTTACGTGAGGGAAGCAGATTTTAACCCACAAACAGCACTGTAGCAGCTTCCCATGGAAATGATATCAGCATTTTATGAATGATAAAAACAGCATTAGTTGATATAAGTCATTTTTAGGGCTGTCAAACAATAATAGAATACCATTTATTTAAATATTTTTGGATGTTTTCTACATTTCCAAATATATTGATTTCAATTACAACACAGAATACAAAGTGTACAGTCCTCACGTTATATTTATTTTTGATTACAAATATTTGCACTGTAAAAAACAGCTCTTGGGAGGTGTAGTACGTATTTCTGAGGTTGGGGAAGGGAGAGTATTATGTATCTAGTGTGTGATTTTTAAAAACTCAAGAAAGGGATTTATTGGCAGTTTTGCTTTTGAAAAAGCAAGTGGCTTCCTCTAACTAGGATGAAGAAGTTAGCAACCACTACAGTTTTGAAAAATAATGAGCCAGACTAACTTACTGCCAACTGAGACGGTCTTGCCACTAAAGTGCCAATTAGTCAGTCACTCAGCTTTGAGGTCTTCCCCCTGTTTCGCTTGTTGGGTTGAGAATGTTTTCACCTCAAGGCAACACGTATTTTAGTACTGAAGGAAACTCCTCTTTCCTTTGTCTGGAAAGCAGTACAGAAGGACAAAGAAACATACCCAGTATAGTGGCTCTCCAGGATGTGGCAAAAAGCCAACAAGAGCTTTTTTCAAAAAAATTACCTTTTCTATTCTTCACTTCAGACTTTAATTTGTTGATTTTTGTGGAGAGGTGACAACATTTATCCCCTGTGCTTGGTATTAGACTTATAGAAGGTCTCAATGTAAAAGCTCCAATAAGTCTGGGTGAACCACTTTCATTGCAGGGCATATAGCAGGAGAGCAAAAATTGGTGTTCTATACATTAGTAATCAGTTGATGCGTCTTGGCTTGAGATATGAGAAACTTACTGGCCCTCTTTCATGTTTAAGATAGCACTGAAAGTCCTAAGGAAATGTGGCTCCTTGTAGGTAGGAGTGACTAAACAATATAGGGAGAAAGAGACCAGTCTTGAAGTACTAAGTAGTTATGCCTGTTGCTGCTGTTTTGTGCTTTCCCAATCTTGGAATAAAGAAATTCTACTTGAGGGTCTGAAATGCTGTAACTTCATTGTTTTTGCCTGCCATTCGTGTAATGGGACTGACTAAGAGTCGACTGTAGATTGGTGTAAGCAAGACTAAAGAAAAGCCAAGAGTTGTATGAGAAATATCTGAATAATCTGTGCAAGAGTTTAAAGGAAA
Organism: Chelydra serpentina; assembly: GCA_037349315.1. Lineage (NCBI taxonomy): Eukaryota > Metazoa > Chordata > Testudines > Chelydridae > Chelydra > Chelydra serpentina. The sequence continues at coordinate 1,506,032 of JBAIAC010000070.1, forward strand.
ATGAATTAAACACACTGATGTCACCTCAATTTGTGTCAAATGAAATTAAGGCCGCTCTTCTATAGCATAGTCTGAAATGTCTCTCTAATGTGTATTTAAGTGTTTAAAAGGCTGTAAAATATGCATTTATCAATCTGGAAAACAAATTATCAACTGAAATTCCATTAAGCTGGATAAATAGTGATGTATATCTGGGTGGGAAGAGAATTCCAAACTTACAGACTTCATATATTGGGCCCAATTTCTGTAGCCTTTGACTGCAATGGACATCCACTGAAGTCAATTCCCTCCCCACATAAGATACCTTTCTATCCTAGTGATTCCTGGTTGTAAACACACTTCACATTGGGAAACTCTCTGTCTAGGACCAACGAGTAATCAATTGATTTATTATTATTTTCATTAGAGGACTCAATCAAGATCAGGGCTCCACAAACTCACAGTAAGAAATGTTTTACTTTTATATATGCCTTCTATTCCCATAGCCTATTTAAAACCAACGTTCTCATTCCAGTATTCGGAAAGCTTTCTCATTATGCAAAACTGCAGTCATAAACTTTGGAAGATAAAACAGGAGCGCTACCAAAAACCAAAACATAAACCAAAACCAAAATAAAAAAAACCCTCAAAAATGAAAACATAAAAACAAACAAACAAACAAACAAAAAACTATCAGCAAGAAGTTGAGGAGACACCACATTTGACCAAAATAACCAAAAGTCACTCCAATCAACTGAAAAGTAACTCTTAAAAAATCTATTTGGTCAGATCTTTCTTAGTTTAATTTTTACTGTATTTAGAGTCTTATGCTCCCTTCTTAAGACAACTAGAAAACTCTAATTTATTGCAATGGCTGGAGGCTCAGGCTCTAAATCAACAAATACAGAGATGGAAGAGCTCTCTTCTTTATCTTGAAATATGAAAAAAGCTATGTTATGCTATATAATAAATTAAGGCAACTTTAGAAATAAAGTTTATTGCTGTCACTCTTCCAAAACAAACACGACAGCTAATTACTGTATTTGGAAGAAAAGTATTTTTTATTCATATTAAAACCGCAAAAACCAAATATTTTAAAGCAATGTTAAGGGTCTGACTCAAACACGTAAGGAAACTTAAGAGTTATGGCTAGACTCCATCTTTAAATTACCTTTCTGTACCACAAGGATTTTAACACAAACATACCCCATGAGCTGAAAACAGAGGATCAAAATTCATCTTCATTGTAACTCCAATGAAAGCAATGAATTAGGCCTGGAGTCAGAGAAAGTCCTATTTTTACTAGGGCTTGAAATATTTCTTGGATACCTACTACCCCAAAGACTCAGTTTATTATCCCAGGAGAAAAAAATCTTTCCTACCACACACAGGGTCATACTCCTCAATTTTAAGGAATAAACAGTTATTCACTGTATACTGTTTTCTATATTTCATTGTAATATGGACAGTCGCTCATCTGTTGAATACATTTTGAAAAGGTATTTAGTGGGGGTACGTCTACACTGGAGCTGCAGGTGTAATTTCTAGCTTAGACATACCCATGCTAGCTCCGATTGAGCTAATGTGTTAAAAATAGAAGTGTAGCCACGGTGGCGCAAGTGGAAGACCAGGCTAGGCAGATCACAACCTCATCTGAACCCCTAAGTACGAATTCAGGGCAGCTAGTCCCTCCTGCTGCTCACGCCACCACAGCTACACTTCTATTTTTAGCATGCTAGGACAATCGGAGCTAGTGTGAATGTGTCTCATCCAAGCTGTAAGTAGCACCTCCAGATCCAGTGTAGACATATCTCTTTTGCTTTTGTTTTGTCTTCTTTTTCTTCCTGTCTTCTCTTCACTTCGTGTATCTTTTCTTTCCTTTAATAGATCACGGTGTATATCATGACCTTCAGCAGCCATTTCCTCTTTTCTTTCACTCTCCCGCTGTTCCCTTACAATCCTTTCTCTACCACTTCTCGTATGTTTTCTGTCTGGACGCCCGATGTCGCTCACTTTCTCAATACCCTACTTCTTTTCTAACTTGTCACATCAGTCTCTCCCCCCAACCTTCTGTCCACACCCACCCACCTACACAGACCTTGAAAAATTATTGACAACTCCTAAGAGCCAGGGGACCCAACTAAGATGAGGAGTGCCACTGTAGAGAGGCAATATTCACATGAAAAGCCAAGTCCCCATGTCTTCTTTCTTAGCTGGTAAGAAGTGAACGGTGCTTGAGGTCTTGCCAGAGTATTGTCTCTTGACCCTACTCACGGTAAAAGATGCCTGATCAAATCTGAAGCCTCCACCCAACCCTTCAAACCCTCTGGCTGCTGGAAGGTGCCTATACTTTGTCATCCGTGCACTGCAGAACCTTCTGCGTGCTCCAAGCATGGGGTACTAATCTACCCCTCTTCCAAGTTCCAGGTTGTGTTTTTTAAGTTCTCTTTCACAGTGAATACATCCAGGGCCTTCCTCTGCTGCCTCTCTTAGGTTTCCCAATCAGCTTCAGGAGCAGCTTGAAATTGATCCAGTTCTTGGCAGTTTCATGCGCTAATAAAATGATGTAACAGCTCCTGTGTTGATGGGAAGAGCATTTCTTGGCACACCCCCAGACAACCCCCAAAGGAAATGGCTCCTCCAACATGGGAAGGACCCCTGTTTCAGAAAGTAGCTCTGGGAGAAAGTCAGAAGTGTGTTCCCCCCATCCCCCCGATGTTACTTGCTGCAAGTCACCCTACTCACCGTTGTCACTTGCCATCTTTCTTCCCCTGATTTTACCTGGCCTCGCTATCTGCTTATTGGTGAGCTAGAACAAAGAGGAAATATCCCCAGGGAGACAATTGCAGGGACAAAATAATTAAATGAAAAACCATTTGTTTACTGCTGGAAGAAAACACATAGGCAGCTCAATTCCTGCTACTGGTGTTCCTGTTACACTAACACTTTCACACTGAGAAAGGTAGGACAAACATCCCTGACTTCCTCTTTGAATTACTTCTCGACTTGGGGTCCCCTCTCTATGGCAGGAGTCATGCCATTAGGGGACAGCATGTGCCAAGACACATTCATCTTAGTCCTGAACTAAATCCATTATGATAATTATAATAAAGAAATAATTAGCTCTTAATAGATTGCTTTTCATCCACAGATCTCAACACCTTTTACAAACATCACTATTCCCATTCTACAGCCAGGAAACTAATGTACAGAAATGTGGGATGAATCACTTAATTTAACAGAGCAGGTCAGTGACCATGCTTGGAATAAAACCCAGGTCTCTTGACTCTCAGGCTAGTCTTTTATCCACTGGACCATGATTCCCATAGGTTTCTGAATACCAAGAGCAAAACTGGAGTCTTTAATTTCACTCTGCTGCTGTTTCGCAAAGCGAGGAGCACCAGTAAAGGCTCGGACACTCTCTGAAGATTTCAAGAGCCACCACCGCATCAGTTTACACTCCATTCATATCTGGAAGACCATTTTCACAACCAGAAGAATTCGAATTTTTGTTTTAAATTGAGTCTTAAATTCTGCAGAAGCTAATAGGACTCACTCATGAAAGCTACGTAGGTGTCCTGGGTGAGTGGATTTTTCAAGCTTCAGTTAAAACTATAGATAGCACAAATAACGTGTGTTAGACAGCAGCACTAAAACTTTTCTTTTAAAAAAAACATGGAAGGTGATACAGCAATGTTATTTGACTGCTTTAGAAACAAGATTGCGACTTGGTATTGTAAAAGCTATCCTTTAAATATGCATTTATAGACTTAAAACCCCCCAGATCATTTACTCAATAAACCTCAAGGCCTTCTTCAAAGTAATTACTGCCTGTCATGTAACTGAACCCATATATTAAAAATCCTTTTGAAGAAAAGCTTGCAAAGACACTCTGCTCATATTTCTAAATTAGAAGACATGCTTGTAAAATCACTTTTCTCCAGATGGCTCAAAGAAAATAGTCTGCATTGTGAACTAGATGCCTGCTAATTGTAGATAAACAAACTATTTTTTATTGTGATAATGCAAAAAAAAAAGTTTTAAAGATTGAAAAAATTTGGTTGAAAACATACAGCAATAAATGCTCATCCCAGGATCAGTACATATATTTACAAACCTTTGTCACCTGGGATTTAACATCTAAAGTATGGCAGATTCCTTCCTCAGAAGTATTCTGTGCACGTATTCCAAAAAAATATACTTACATGAATTAGGAAATATGACTTCCATGGGTATTTCTCACTTACAATATTATTCCACTAGCAGTTCCTGATAACATGTAAATGTGCGTGATGTGCCATCACTGGGAGACCATGGAGAAGTAGAAGCAGTTTTTGTAGCTGTGCTAGTACTAGGTATAAAGGAGGAATTTGTAGTCTGTTCTTATTTAGAGTAACCCTTTTTATTCAAACACATGACAAAATATCTCAGAACTTTCTTCTCTGGGCTTATGATTTGTTTAACGTGGTGGGGTTCTCTCCTTGGGGAAAAAGAGAAATAAACATTCTCTTTTTACCATCTACCATGGCATGAAGACCAAGTATGGGTACTTACGAATATATATAAAGAGGGCGCTATGGAGTGTGTGGGGCAAGTGGATCCTGATTATACCAACTCTCCTCCCCACTGCACTCTCACTTACTGTATGTGGGAGGATACATGGACCTGGGGGTTATAGCAGCCCTGAGACCACAGTATGGACCACCAAGTGGATTCCTTGTCCTGCCAACCCCCTAAAGAGTTCCTCAGCACACACCCTTGCTGCCCAGGTTATACCCTGGGACCAGGATATGCTCCAAACTTCAATCTACAAATTAACGTAGTTCGATCAATTCAGACATAGGAATAAAAATATGCTCTCTGACCTTTTTCTTTTCTTCCTTTTCCTTTTTATTTCAGGCTGGACATTTATTCCCCAAAACATAGGGAAGGTAACTGACTGGGAGCTTCTAAAGTAGAATATCAACAAAAGTAATTTAAAACAACATAGCCATTAAGCCAGGTACAAAGAACGTGAATGACCTTTTCCTAGAGGCATCGGAGCCTCTCCAGAGGGCAGGGAGAGGGCAAAAGAATCTTTCACTAATTATTAAGCTTCTTCATGCCTGCTCTGAAGTTCTTCTTGTTTTGTTCCTCCAGAAGAACTCTTAATAGCAATAAGGGAAACATCCTCTGAGAGGTCCCTTCCTTCTAACCAAAATACAGGAATAATCTTTACAAAAACCATCTCCAAATCCTCCTCGCAAAACCATTGGAATTTTTGGTATGGCTTCTGATCAATTATGTGTCCACTAGTCTTTACTGAGCTATCGTTGCCAGCCTCCTGAGCTAATTCCAGAACTATGCAGCTTGGTAACAAAACACTTGTGAGAGCAGAGTTTATTAAGCACTGCCAGAAGACAGATAAACAGTGTGGTCCAGTTTAAAAAAAGAGAGAGAGAACTGGTTTTAAAGGCAATAAAACCAGGGAGATTTTTCAGGTAAACAGTATGCAATACAAATGTAAGGCACTAATTTTAAGCCCTTTAAGCAATTTAATGGACACACATGCAGCTAAAATAAAAATCCCAGAAGTCACACAATAACTGAGCAGCACCGTAAAAATTGTAACTTTTAAGATGTTGATGACTGGTACTCTTGAATTCCCACTTCAGAGAAAGTGCACACACACACACACACTTTTCAATCCCTCCATAAAGTGTCCCCTGAAGGACTATACATTTTATCAGATACAACTTCATTTTGTTTCACCCGTCCCCACCTTTTTCTGTGACCATTAGCAAATAGTAAAAATAGAGAAAAGCCTCTCCATGTAACAGTTTCTCAATACTCACCTTTCTCAATGCCCTGTTCTAGGGATGTGACAAGTGTTTTAAGGGTATGCCAAGGCCAGGTTGTGGTAGGTCAGGCAGGTGCCCAACAAGTCTTTAGATAGGGCCAGATTATGCCCAATCTTGCCAGCCAGCAGAAGGGAGGAGATGGTGCACCATACCACCATTTCCCATGCACAGACAGAAACAGGCTCTGCAGAACTACTACATCCTCTCCTTGTTTGGGTGGGTGGGAAAGGAGAGGGTCAGGGAGATCCCTGTCTCCGTACCCCCAACACACCAGCAACATAGTTACAACACACAAGCGGGGGAGTGTACACTGTGACCTGTTGCAGTTAACTCACTTCTCAGAGTAGTGGAGAGACGGGGAAGGAGATTTTTTATTAGGGGTCCGCTAGTAGTTTTAATATTATGACTAGGACTTCTGCTAGGAGTTTCAGGTCCTAGAAAAACATAATTACTACTTCCCCACCACAACTGTTTTGTAATATTGCAATGCATGCACGTACACTCTCTTTCTTCCATACAGCCACAATTCACTAGCTGGCCTGGTGTCTCCCCACTCCACTCTAATATTCTTTTTAACTCATTCTACTTTGCTTGGTCCTATTGGTTGTCTGTTTCACCTCAGCTCCCCGGTTTTTGCACCTGGTCCACATGTTTTTCTGTCCCCATCACACATACCTTGATATGGGATTGGACCAGGTGACATATTAGGTCCTTTCTATCTTTAACTTTTGGTGATTATTCACAAGTTATCTAGTTGAAGCAGGTGATTCCTGGTTTATTTTTTCTTGGCAACAAAAAACATGACAGGCCCTTTTCATTTCTACAGACACAAACCAAAGATATTGCACCTGAAAGACTTGTTACTTCTGACCTCTTGGAGTACAAGGTGCAAGACCCAGCATATCTGAAACAGCCGAGACACCCTCGAAACAACAAAATTGTTGTTGCAGGTAATTAAGTAGGAGGAGGTCTAGGATCAGCTTTTTCAAATCTATCTCCAGATTAATCTAAATATTATCACTACTCTAACTAGCAATACCAGATTGCCTGATCTTCTCCTCCACTTAACAACTTATCATACAACATGCAGCCAATTCAGTGTCCAGAGCTGATTTTTTAAAATTTGTCTTTCAGTGATAGGACACTCAGAACCATTTTTTCATTACTTATTAGCTATGGAAACAATTTATAAAGTGCCTTTATGTAGAAAATTGGAGTCAGCCCATAGAAGAGCAGCAAGAGGCTTAGAAAACATGACTTATGAGAAAAGGTTGAAAGAATTGGGCACATTTAGTCTACATAAGAGAAGACATAGTATTTAAAGATATATATAATGGTCTTCAAATAACATACAAGATTGTTATAAAGGGGATGGTGATCAATTGTTCTCCATATCCAGTGAGAGTAGAACAAGAAGTAATAGGCTTAATCTGTAGTACGGGATTTAGGTTAGGCATTAGAAAAAGCTTTCTAACTACAAAGATAGCTAAGCACTGGAACAGGTTACCTAGGGAGGTTGTAGAACCCCATCATTGAAGGTTTTTAAGAACAGGTTAGATATACACCTATCAGAGAGGGTCTAGGTGTACTTAATCCTGCCCCAGTGTGGGGAGATGGGGTAATGAACTAGTTGAACTCTCGAGGTCGCTTCCAGCCCTACAGTTCTAGGATTTAATGATTCTGTCATCTGCTAGAACTGTAAATAAGAGTAGGCATAATAATGTGCATGTGTATATATATATATATATATATATTGGCTATCGAGGGTGGGTGCATTTTATCTTCACAGTACAGTCTATTCAGTTTTTGTTATGCTTTGCGAGGTTACTGCTGGTTCCCATTCATTTATATTAACTATGTTTTTAACCAACTGATGGGCAATCTCAAGTATAAGACAGGTGTCTCTCGTGGTGCTATAAATAAGGCTTTTAATAAATAGATTTGTCAGCTTAATAATCATCAGTGTATGGAAACAGAACATTTGAATCTAAGTATTTCTGAATGATAACAACTTCCTGTAATCTTTGCCCACCAAATATCCTCAAGACCACACACACACACACACGCACGCAGCATTTGCCACAGAAGAGTCAATATCTAGCAATAGCTACCTCCCTGCATTTTCTGTGATAATTAAAAAAGGAATATATAATATATATTTAGAATAGGAAATAACAGCAGTATGTCAGATAAAAACACAGTGTATTACATAACAGTAACTTCAGCTTCAATGGGACCCCATAAGGGGTCTGAGCTGGAAGATTGCATTTCAAGATCACTCATGTACAGAGGTTGTGGGGAGCACAAAGAGAAGAACGGGGGCTCCGAAGACTATCACAGACACTCAGCCCTCAAAAACAGCCAATGTGTGAGAGCAGAAGGTTGAAAGTCGTTTTTTCTAAACCTTTATGTTATCAAGATTATATATATATATATATAAAAAATAGCCTCAATCAACAAACTCAATTGGACCTGGGCTAGTAAAATCCTTCACAGTAACTAGCAGTACGTTCTACAGCCGTGATACTCAGACTGCTGCTCTCGAGCCACAACTGGCTGTTTAATGTGTCTCCTGCAGCTCTTTGCAGGACACGATATTAAAACACGGCATGATTTCATTATTAAGCAGTCTAAGTTATTAATCAATCAGGATGCTTTTACTATGCTATTAACCAATTAAGTTATCAGCTTGCACTAAGCTATGAACTTATTTGCTGTGAAAATAACATATATTAAAAAGAAAATACTTTCCCCGTCATACTGCTTAAATATGAATAGTACTATAGTAAATGAAACTATGAATTCAAACTACTGTGGCTCTTTTGGGTAATGTTGATCACTAATTTGGCTCCTAAACCACTGAGGTCTGAGTATCACTGTTCTACAGGCTACATTCCTAATTAAACCTTTCAAGTACAGACATCCAAATAAACTAAGCATTGATTAATCGGCTTTGACTGTGCTTTTTATTATAAAGCTGGGTTGGTGGTGGTGGTGATCTTTAAAAAAAAATAAAGACGTTAGAAAGGAAAATCCTACTTTAGGACAACAAACAGAAAATCTCCTCTCAGTTACAGGAGATGAACCCAATTGAAATCATATTTTCCACAGGCAATTTTTACCTCTGAAAATAATTGTGTGGTCGGAATTAATAGGAGCTCTTTAATGAAAATCATGCTTGTTCTAAAATAATCCTAGAGTCACTACATAGTAATTCCTACTGATTATTGCCCATTACATACTTTAAAAGAATTGGCTAACAAGCCTTTTGTTACTGCAAGATTAAAAGCCTAAGGGGCTTGAAAGATTTATTCCAGTTCTTTACATATATTTGAAAAGCTGTCCCATTTGTGAACTGAAAAAGTTTTTTCATAACTTTCTTTGTAACCCTTTAAAATAAAATTATTGTCCAGTATAGATGACCCACATTTTGAACTCTGAACTTTCTGATTCATCTGAACTTTCAAAAAAATGCTACAACAAGGCCTTATCCTACAAAACTTTACTCACATGAATAGCCCCATTGAAACCAGCAGGACTTCTCATAAGACTGGGCCCACAGTTTGTTTTTGCCCAAGTCACTTTCTGAAAACAGCATTCACTAGTTTGCCTTAGGAAGAAAGCATTATAAAAGTATATAAAATAATGAATGGCATAAAGAAGGTAGAATGGGAACTTCCGCCCTCCCTGCCTTGTACCACAAGAACAAGGACACATTCATTTAAATTAAAAGATGGCACATTCAAACCGATCAATGGAAATACGTTTGACACATTGCATAATCAAACTGTGGAACTCATAACCACAGAAACTCATTGAGGCCAAGAATTTAGCAAGATTAAAAAGGGTTGGACATTTACATGGATATCAGTAATATCCCTAGTTATCCTAACTGACAATAAATTTGGAAGGAAAATTAAACTTCATGCTTCAGGGCTTAAACCAATCTCTAAATACTAGAGATCAGGAAAATGCCACATCTGCCTAACGTGAGATGATCTAAGCAACCGGTCCTGGCCACTGTTGGAGACGGCAGCCTAGACAAAACACGAGCCTGATACTATGTGGCAATTCCTATGTTTTATTTTACACTTCTGTTAAAAAATATGAAGTGTCAGTTTGGAATTACATGCTTCAAAAAACCAACGGTTTAGTGGGCCTTTCTTAAGTAGCTATGACTGTGTAAATAAACCCTTCCCTAGAACAGAAGGGGTTACGGAGCTGTTTTGGGCTGGGCCCCACTGCATCTGCAAATCATACCAGGACTGGAGGAAGAGTTAAAAAGGAGGAACTCTACTCAGATGGGGGGAAAACCTTGGGAAGGGAACAGGCTGTTGAGCTTCTCCAGCCCTGGAGAGAGGACTGACAGCTCCCAGAGCCCCTGCGCTCCCAGAAGGAGGGTGCAGACCCCCCGAGTCGAAGGGGGAAAAGAACTGCGCCTTTGCACTGGAGCCTAGTGAACTCTGAAGTGCACAATGATACTCCTAGGACATTGACAATCCCTCTGAAGCTGTGATACTCGCACCTCCATGGGTCCGGAGCCAAATGAGCGATCAACATTACCCAAAAGAACCACAGCAGTGTGAATTCATTGTTTCATTTACATGTAATTCTCACAGGCAAATGACTGACCAAGTATTCTGCAATTGGTTAATAACATAGTAAAGGCATCCTGATCGGTAAATAACTTAGACTGGTTAATGATTCAATCACACCGTGTTTTGATATCATCTGCTGCAAAGAGCTGCAGGAGACACATTAAAGAGCTCCTGAACCTCAGTCTGAGGATCACTGCTCTGAAGTAAGAGATGCCCATATCCTGGAGGGAGCTGCTTACGGGTTTTTCTTTACTTTTGTTTTGTGTAACTCCTTTTGCTGACTACAGGCGGTTTGGTGGCATCAGGCCCCCCCCCCCCAGAAGGGGGACGAGACAGTCAAGAGGCCCTGCCAGAAGGTGAGCACCAGCCTGCTAAAAAGGCGCCCTGCAGTATCCACCGGGGTTGGTGTGGAGTAATTGGACTCACTTGTGCGCACTCCCCATGTGGTCTAAAAGAGGGTGTCCTACCCTGGGCAGATTTGCGACAGTTGCAAAAATAAGTAATTTTCAAAGTAGGGTCCAATTTTCTCAGAGTGAAATTACACACATAGCTGTATGTGCACATTTATGTACAAAAACTAGCACATGTAAATACAACTTCTCCACGTTGGTACAAGTACTCTTTCAGAGACCAGCTCAAGGCTGCTACAAAAGTCTGACCTATGTGCCTAATTGACGTTTGTAAAAAATCTGCAAGGGGGGAAAGGAGGATGGCTGCAGGGAGAAGGAAGAGAGAATGCCCCTAGTAGTTTAGTGCCTAAAGAACTCATCAGATACAGCATTCCAGATGCTCCAGATTGGCGCCTGACACTGTCATTTCTTCAAGCTTTTACTCCATTAAAGCAAAGATATTTAACCTGCTCTCGACATTTCTCCAGTAGCATATGTGCTACCACTAGGGTGACCAGGCAGCAAGTGTGAAAAATCGGGACAGGGGGTGGGGGGTAATAGGAGCCTATATAAGAAAAAGACCCAAAAATCGGGACTGTCCCTATAAAATTGGGACATCTGGTCACCCGAGCTACCACTCTACAGGCACAAGAGATTACCTTTTCTGAATAACTCTTGAAGGCTTTCCGCACTTTGATTCAATACAGCCCATATTTCCTCTTCCTGAAGCGGCCCTCCCCGAACCTCCAGGGCTTCAGCCAGCGACACGTGCATATTACCTGGGAAAGAAGACATAACTGGTTTAAGGCGGCATGTACGCACATACACACACAGAATCAGTTTTTCCTTATGTGTTGCATTTAAGTGGAAATGTATATTTTTAAAGCCCAAATCACAAACTCTCTACCATGCTACTGTTAATAAACCATAGCTGGGGAGTGAGGTGGGCAACCCCCTAAAGAATTTTAATCATGAGTGAAACTTTTAATTAAAACATCATGATTATAATGAAGCAGAGAAAAAAGGAACAGCTTTGGGGGAAAAAAACCACATTAGCTTCATGAACTATTCAACAATTAACTGAAACATTCTAGCATTAAACTATCTGAACATCTACTATGGGCAAGAGTTTGCTTTGGTTAAACAACTGACCAGAATGATTAATATCTTCAGTTGATTTACATTAGTAAACCCATTAACACTTTCTGATTGGAATAAGTAACAGCAGCAATTTATCACAGAACAATCCCCTCCACTCCCAACATCACCGTTTTCAGATTTTTCCTGCCCTAATCACAACACAGTGTATGCTGCTTAGAGAAAGATCGGTTCTGAATTTATGTCTGCTGTATTCAGTGCCTGCTTAGTAAGCACGGGTAAAGTGTTGATGTATAGATTGTATCCGTGAAAATAATACAGCTTTGTTGATTCATAGCTAGGAGAGTTAAAGACTTAGCAAAGAATTTGACAGTGCTTTCATAGTCACAAAAGAATATCACTATAATGTGGTCCACAGTTGTTTAACCAATCAACATACTATATGATTCTGACAATAATTGAATTTATCCCAAATGTATTCTTTTTATTAGTCTAAGCTCCATTCATTCCGATGAGCTGAAAAGCATCTGAGACATTTACTTGCTAATTTTCTGCAGCTGAGCATGGATGCCAAAATGTTTTCATCTTAAGCGATTGTGTCATTTTAGTGAAACATAATAATTCTGCTACAGATACAGATGGAAAGACTGTCTCTGTTTCTTTCCTCTGTTGCAGCAACATCCTGGGGCACGCAGGTCTCTTATATAGCAAATTAGAGATCATAATTGCTTCATTTTCCATTTGGAAAGACTTCGATTCTGGCCTCTGTTGCACTCAAGAACCCCAGACTCCACAGCTTCCCTCACGTCTTGCTAAGAGAGAGCCATTTCATTCCTAATTCTAACTTCATGGGGTCAGTACCTTGTTCTTCTAGGAATGTGACCTATGTGCCTATAAAGCAGGTTATTTCTGAAGTGCAGCGGGTTTGGTTTTTTTTAAAGCAACCAACCAACAACCCCAAAAAACAAAACCAAAAAAAATTAACTTGAACCAGAAACTTTTTTTTATCATTGCCAGCTCATATGCCCTGACATTTTGTAGGAGAGAAGAGATCGTCTACATTTTCTTGCTTATATGTATTCTTACGTAGGTCATGCGGTGATTTTGTTAGTTATCCAGCTTCAGGCCTAGCCAAACATATGCTGCTGCAGGAAGTAGTGATGGCTATTCAATGGGTGGCACATATCACCCTGAGACAACTCTGAACCAATCATCCAATATCATTTTAGAGTGTATTGCACCACCAGAGGTATCTTTTTCCACACAAGATGAAAACCAGAAGTCCTGACCATTAGTGGTCAGATCGCTAACAATGTAGATATGATCTGGTCCCATCACCATAGTATCCTGGGCAGGTTTTGCAAAGTCAGGATATTAACCCTGTGGCCTGGCCAAATGCCTTTTTGAATAGCTACATTCCATCTCTTATTTCCCCGTGCATTTGGTATCCTTCACTTCCTGACCTAAACTGAGGTATAGTATTATTGAACACTGCTAAAGAGCTGTTCAGGCCTATCCAGAAGAAGAGATTACTCAGATGGTGCAGTAACCATGGATCTTTGAGATGTGTCCCCCTATGGTGCTCCATTTCACGTGTGCATGTGCCTCTCGAGACCTCGATCAGAGATTTTCAGTTAGCTGCGTCCGTTTGGCCTGTGCACACGTACTATACATCCTTGTGTCAGACACCAAGACTATATAGGGGTGGACGCACTCCCTCAGTTCTATATGTGGACGCACTCCCTCAGTTCCTTCTCCACCCAAATGTCCCTTGAGGAACAGTCCAAAGCAGAGGGGAAGGAGGGTGGGTTCTGGTAGGTGTTTGAAGGGTGGCCGCCTTATCTGCTCTAGCCTCCTATTCCTCAAATGTCTCCTTCTGTGTGGGGAGGTGGGGGTTGGGGGGAAAGGAGGGTAGGGCTGAACAACTCTGGCCTCCCTATGAGAAGATACCAGTCCCTGGGGTCCCAATGCGGCCATGGGGAACCCATATGGAAGTGCCAGTGACATGCAGGGTTACTTCCACCACCCTTGGTAGTAAGCGTGATCCTCCTGTAACTGTCAGACAAAGGGTTCTTGGAGGTGTATGTCAGAGAACCCTGAACATAAATAGAGGAGACTGACTGAAAGTCTCCCTCATTTTCCTTTATCTCGTCTAATGCGGCAGGGGGGGGGGAGGAGGGGGAGTGGAGAAAACGGCGGAGAGTCCTGTGGTACAGGAAGGCAGTAATCCAGAGATCAAGGTCTCTGTATCGAGACACACTCGGTACCCATGAGGAGAGGGGACTCTGGCTCATCTGTTATCCAGAGGGCCCTCGTACATCTTAATTCTTGAGGTACTGAGTAAGGGATTGGTACCAGCAGGGTATCCAAGGCTACAGTCACTGACCCCGATCGTACCATTGGTAGGTGTACTGAAGTTGATGCCAGTGGTGTCTGGTGCCATTGCGTGCTCGGTTCTGAATGCATAGGTACCAACATCTGGGCCGAACATGAACGTGCCCGTCCTGGATGTCTACTCCTGCCCTCCTTGCTCGAACACAGTACCAAGGTCTCACTGAAGCGGTATCCTTTTTCCTTGGAGCTGTGGGACTTCACAGTCCCACTGATATTGGAGGAGGAGTTCAACTCAATGGCACCAAGCCGAGAAGTCGAGGCTTTGGAGACTGTGGATCTTACCACACGCCTGATATTTTTCAGAGCTTGCCCCTTAAGGTGGGAGTCCATGCTCCTCTTTTTTGGGAAACTTTCCCTGACACTTCCAAAGTCTCCCTGGTGTTAAGGGAAGGTTGCGCTGAGTTAGCAAGGGTGCTGGATCTATCTGGAGACAGACGTGTACGGGGAGTCTCCTGACTTGGCTCAGATGCCGGTACCAGGGGGCGCTCCATAATAAACAGCCAGCGCTTAATCTCCCTGTTCTTCCTCACCTTGGACTTGATGGATAAACAGAAGTTGTACTTCTAGGAGATGTGAGACTCCCCCAAGCAACAGATGCACTTAGAGCAGCCATCGCTCACTGGTGTGGCCTCTCAGCAGGAGAGGCGGTGTTTGAAGCCTGGAGAGTCAGGCATGGCCTGCTGGGAGAAACAAATCCCCCATAGTGAAAGAGACGAGAAAATGATCCTTTCCCTACTTAGCTCTATTATCTATCTATAATAACACTAAAACAAACTACACTAAGTATTCTAAGAGTTATAAAAGCCGAGGCACGCTCAAGGCAGACATGCTAAGGCTCCGTCTCAGGCAGAGGCAGGTGAGAAGAAACTGAAGGCGGTTTGCCTGAGCACCCCTATATAGCCTTGGTGTCTGGCACAAGGAGGCGTAGGGCACATGCGTGGGCCAAACAGACACTGCAAACTGAAAATCTCTGATCAAGGGTTTGAGAGGTGCATGCACACCCGAAGTGGACCACCCATTGGGACACTATTAGAAGAAGCGGCATAGGTATTTAAACAGTGGGTAACATTTATATATGTATCTATATCTATACATTGTTTACACTTTGGAATCCTTTAGAATAAAAAGGTGCTATATGCAAATATATGTAATTGTCACTTATAACAGAAGAAAAGTGCCTGACACAGACACTGCTGCCAATGTACTATACAGTACCCGTACACTCTATTGCTATTTGAAAGAACAAACTAATGGTTGCATTAGGTCACTGAAATAATTTATTTTTCTCTCTAAGTCATTAACTATGTTTAACATGCAATTTTCATTAGATGTATTTATTAATCTGAAGTATTTTCACGAACCAGGCTTTGAAGTCACTAGGTCAACACAGCATATTATAAGTAATTTACAACTGTAAAGTCACAAAAATTAAGGACTGAAAGAAATCCATTAAAAGAAAGTCAAGGAAATTTAGAGATGAGGATTAAAATTTGAAAATCTGAGAAGAAGGGGAAGATGCTTCAGTGTTATCCTACTTCACCCTGTTATGACTAGGTAATTAGAGATTTAGGGGCAGATTTAGACTTGCATAAATGGGTGAAAGCCAGACCTGCACCTGCTTCCAGTCTGAATTTGACCTTAACAGGGAATTTTGTCTCAAATGTTGAGATCTAAATGTACAATAAAATGGGATAAAATAGATGGAAAAAGAAGGAATATCTTCTGCCTGCAAAGACTGAAGGCAGGTGTTTTCAACATGTTGGTTACTTATGCCAGACCATAAAGAGGTATGTGCTGACAGCATGCGCAATACTACAAAGAAGATCACAGAGAATTTAGCTAATGGCTCCTCGGTAACTGAGGTTAGATTTATAAAACTGGACAGCTCTTCACATAATACACTTTTATATAATTTTGCAAGCTACATTTATTTTTTACTGATATAAGGAATCAACGGAAGCGGGATCTGGAGCCTTTCACTTGAGTCACTGATTCTAATCCAACCAAGGTTGACAGTCCTTGACATTTTTTACCATCTGATACGTGTTTGCTGGGCTGTGTAAGTTAGTCCCTGTACAGTTTATTTTTAGCAACCTTGTTCACATTAGCCAAGGGCCCAGGAAGGGAGGAGAAAAAAAATGTAACTATATTCGCTTTAAGTAACCATAAAGCCTAATGCAAAATGATTTTTGCTACTTTATTTGTAATCGATTAACTAGTCATTCTACTCACTTGCTTTTAATTGCCAAATGTAAAGAAGCTAGCAAAGCTCATTACACCAGCTTTTATCATTCTATTCAGAGACAGATAGAGGCTATGATCTCTACCTCACATAATACTGAAAATAACTTTATAGGTTTATTCACCATAGGTCCCAAGACTGAATCTGTATTATTGTATGTGTAGGTCAGTAAGTGAAGATTTTCTCTTGCGGTTCTCATTTCTTCTCCTTCTCCTACCTATGTTTCCCTGTTTCTTCCTGCTGAGCCCCGGCACCTCTGGTCTTGGCAGTTCATAGCCCTGGCACCTCTGGGCTTCCCGTGTCAGTTATGAATGTAAAAAAATAAAATAAAATAAATAAATAAATGGAGATATGCCAATCTCCTAGAATGACCTTGAAAGGTCATCGAGTCCAGTCCCCTGCCTACACTAGCAGGACCAAGTACTGTCCCCTGACAGATTTTTTTTTTTTACCCCAGATCCCTAAATGGTCCCCTCAAGGACTGAACTCACAACCCTGGGTTTAGCCGGCCAATGCTCAAACCACTATCCCTCCCCGCTATGAAAAAAATTGCTTGAGCTACAGCACCTAACTGCTTGAGCCCTGGCACCTCTTTCATTACAAATTAAGCACTGACTGCAGGTGCTCAGAACCTTTGAAATTCCTCCCATGAATATTGTGGGAACTAATATTTTGGAGCTAATCTCATGGCCTATAATTGCAGAATGTTGACTTGCATCTTCTTTGTTTGTACTGACCAACTCCTCTGCCGCCCCCTCTCCCCCATCGTCTTCCAGGAATGGAACCTCTCAGTATGTTTGAGTTTATCCCCCTCTTAATGTAGTTTCTGACAGTATGCCAAAGTGAAGAACCCTGGAGAAAGTTACTGTGGATGTGGCACAGTACCCTTTGAAGCCTGATTTTGAGATACGAGTATGCCTAGATGTGTGCACAAGAGATTACATGCCTAATTTACGTACACTGATTGCACAAACAAATCAGAAATTTTGTTGTTCAGATACCCAATTCACGCACACAATCATGGTAAATGCATGTGCTAATTAAGTCCAAACACATTCGCATTTTTAATAATTAGCCCATTCTTTTCAGGCAAATGCATAATAGGTGGCTCAACTTTTCCTTTACCCTCTTTAGGGATGAAGAAGAAGAACTTGTGCAAAATCCAGTTCTTTCACTCTGTGACGAACTAGGACTGTAGTTAAGGTTTCCCTGAGTACTGTGTGGGTGCCTCAGTTTCCCCTATGCGGTGCTTGAGTATCTAGGTGGTGGGACAACGGTGCATGATTGTTACAAAGCCCTAGAAGGCAGAGGCCTGGACACAGAGAATGGCTCTGTCTCCTGGCAACAGATGGCCCGGCCCCTTGCCTGGCAAAGGTGAGAGCTGAAGGTGTGAGAACAAAGGGATCAGGTGACCTCCTGGCCCGGGAAGGAGACAAAGGCGGAGGAGGGGCTGGAGAGTTGCAGTTTGAAGCTGGCGGGAGAAGAGGGAGAGAGGCAGACAGGGTCTGGCCTCCCTGCCCCGGTTGGAGCTGTGGGGCGAAATGCAGGGAGCCCCAGGCTGGGGTCTAAGCTCCCTGCCCCCGGAAGGACCCGACTGAGGGGTCCTGGATGTACTGACAAGCTCTGGTTGGGCTGTGTTCCTGGCATCTCTAATAAACCTTCTGTTCTACTGACTGGCTGAGACTCCCAGTGAATCCGGGGAAGAGGGGTGCAGGGCCGGACTCCCCTATACTCCGTGACACACTCTATCCAGGGATGGGAGGAAAAAAGTTTCTCTCCCTCTGTCTGTCATAACCCTTAAGAGTGTAGGCTCCAAGATGATATTGCAGCTTTTCCTCTCTGTTAACAACTCCCATGGAGTTCAGTAATTCAGAGATTTGATGTTCAACCAACAATCTTCTCTGGTATCTTTTGCTCTTATTAACTATCTATGTAAGTAGGATATTATTATTTATTTTAATGCATACTGGTCCCTTATTAGTGGCCACTGCAATGATCATTGCTAATTCAACCAGTTTTTAAAGTGTGGGAGTAAAAAGAAAGCCTTTCCTTGTATATTTGTCCAGCAAAGTTTAATGTTTGTTTCTCATTTCCCCCCTTGTAGGCAGATGCAGAGTTTAGCATACACTATGAACAAGGTACATCCATCTTCCTTGGATAATCTTTGAGGGATATGAGGAAGGTTCCTCTGAAATCAATCACCTCTTCTGAGTGAGAGCTCAATGGAACAGGACTGAGTGGGTAATCTAAGCTTGGAGTTGAGGCTTGCATTTGCAAGACACTTTTTTCATGTTGCTCTAGAAGCATGTGCTTTCTCTTCTGGTTGATGGGATGTGAGGTCAGCCTGTGGCACAGAACTTATCCCACAATGGAAGGCTGGCAAGTACTGCTGCCAGCAATACACTCCTTCCCTTTTCTCTTCCCTTCACTCTCACCTGAACAAGATAAACTTGTTTATTTGAGGCTTCATATGGAGCAAAACTAGCAAATCCACTCCAAGCTGTGCACCGTTCTCATGTGAGTCATGTCTTTTAGGAGACTGCACAATGTTCTTTCACACATCAAGTATCAACGATGCTCAGCATAGATGACATTTCACATCTAGCACTCCAACGCTATTCAGAACGCTACATAATTATGACTACAAAGTAAACTTAATCCTTGTAAATGTAAATAACAGTATGACTTGTAGCCATCTCGAGTTTAATCTTCATCACAAGAATCTTGGGCAACTCCCTTATTTTGGTGGTGATTGACTCCATAGAGGTGGAGTCAGCTACGGAGAGGCATGTCTCCCTAGGTGTGTTTTTCATATGCAACTTTTTTTTTATTGCTGAGAAGGAACAGAGTGCCTGTGACTAATGCAAATCCAATAAATGAAAATGACTAACAGAACTGGGAAGACTGGTTAGTAATGGCAACCCTTTTTAAATAGGCAGATGAGCCAATTATATCATCTCATGAAATATCTTCTACCAAAACAAACATCACTATTCTAATGCTGCATGAAATAATTACAGGCTAGAATAATATGCACTACAGAACAAGTAACCTGTTGATGCTAGGGTGACCAGACAGCAAGTATGAAAAATCAGGACAGATGGGGCGGGGGGGGGGGTGGGGAATAGGCGCCTATATAAGAAAAAGCCCCAAATATCGGGACTGTCCCTATAAAATGGGACATCTGGTCACCCTAGTTGATGCAGTAATAATCATGTATGATGTAACTTTCCACAACATAGAGTATAATCTTCGTAGAGCGAATGGGTGTCCCTCTATCCCTAGGAATCCCTCTTAATGGTTAGGTGTAGACACTATTGTAATGCTGCTGTCCATGAAGCTACAGAGACTGCAATGATCCTAGACAGCAGGATTGGATGAAACCTGATCATCATTTTTGACAAAAAAATAAAAATAAAAATTTGGATTGGAATTTTTTTATTTAAATCGTTCATTTAAATCACTCACTTAAATCAGTCTATCTTCCTAGACTGGTCTATGGAGTTGGGAAGTGGCACTGTCTGTACTAGGATAGGGACAGACCCCTGCTGAAAGACAACCTCGGGACGGCAGCCCATTATGTGCACCTTGCTCCTTCCATTTTAACGAGGAATAAGAACCAGCCATATACTTTGTACACGTTTCTGCTTGTTTCACAGCTGAGGGAGAACTGACAGGTATTGTTAATGAACAGTTAGAACCAACTTGAAAGTGACACACAGAAAAGATTTAAACATCATTAATCACCTGATGGCATCCCTGTGAAGCAGTGGTTACTATTATCTTCCAATCAATCTATGGTATTTATTAGGTGCCTCTGACTAAAATAACACAGTGATTGGTGCACTAGAATAAGTAGGCAGAAGTACAATGGATCACTAAGTTCAGTGTCCCCGTGAAGCTTTTCTGAACAAGCAAGTTCCAAATTAAGTGGAGAGTACCGAATACCAGTTTCACTCACAGACTTATCCATCCACTCAAAATGTATTAAAGTAGACTAAGGGCTCGTCTACATGGGAAAGTTTTACTAGTTATCCAGTATAATTATACTAAGTTAGTTAAATCGATGTAGTTACACCGGTACAACTCCCCACATGGACACTTTTATTCCAGAATAAGAGTGGCTTTTTTCAGTTTTGCCTAAATTCCTTTTAAAGAGACATAAACTAAACTGAAAAGGCCACTCTTATTCTGGAATAAGAATGTCCACATCGGGCATTATACCAGTGTAACTATATCAGTTTAAATTCACATCTTAGGTTATACTGGTATAACTTTCCAGTGCAGACATGCCATATTACTCTACGGCGGTTCATAATCTATTAGGGACCAATGATGTCATCCTTAGGGCTAGTCTACACTAGAAGCGCTACACTGGCGCAGTTGCACTGATGCAGCTGCGTCACTGTAGCGCGTCTGGGGAAGATACTCTATGCCGACGGGAGAGAGCTCTCCTATCAGCATAATTACTCCACCTCTGTGAGAGGCAGAAGCTATGTCGGCGGGAGAGCATCTCCTGTTGATATAGTGCCAGTGTGGACAGTGGTTCGGTTGCTGTGACTTGCAGTGCTCAGGGGGGTTGCTTTTTCACACCCCTGAGTGACGTAGGTTATATCGATATAGGGCAGGTTTACACTACTGCTTGAGTCAGGGCAAGTAGTACTTTATTACTACTAAAGTTGTCCCAATAAAATCAATGGGACTCTGAATGTAGTAAGGTGGTATTCAATATGAATACAGGAGGCAAAATAGGACTTTTAGAAAAGAACCAGCAGGATATGCTAATGGGACACCGTTACAGTAATTATTTTAGGGATGTTTTATGACCTGTATTATACAGGAGGCCAGACGAGGTGATCATTATAGTCCCTTCTGGCTTTGGAATCTGTGAATGAAAAGCATAGAAAAGAAGGCTGACTTTAGGGTGGCATTGCAGCTTTTTACTGTGAATTTCCTATTTCCTATGCAAGTATGAATCTTTAATTGTTGCCTAATCCTTACATTACATCCACCATTCTAACACCGAACTTTTACACATCTCTAATTCAGCCTCATGAAAATAACTGCTAAATCATTGCAATGGGTTATTTTGACACCAAGTTTTAGATGTCAAGATGTGGAGGTCTATCTCTTCTCCCCCAATGATACGGTGTTGGTTTTTTCTTGTGAGCAAAGCACTGGGTTCATTTTATTTTTTAAACTGAATTTTATAAAAAAAAACAAAAACCAAGTGGGAAAAAACAAACCGTCTCAGTCTCAAATGTCTCAGCAATGAGACATTCTTTTGAACAGGACACTAGAAGAGGAGTTGTTTGTTTTACTAGGATACCAGAACATTTTCTTTACTGTGAAAACAATCTGATGTTTTGTATATGGCCTGGAAGGTATAATTTTCTAGCTATTTATTGAGAAACTCTAGAAACAAATTCAATTTTTCTAACTGTATTTTGATTCTGCTAATGTATTTATATATTGGTGAGAAGGGGAGTTTTGTTAACAAAGACTCTAGCATTTGAGCAGCCCTTGCTCAAGTAAGATCACCCATTGACATCATTGGAATAGTTCATATAAATTACTACTTTAAGTTTCATATCATTCCCTTATCAAGGAAACAGCAATTGTGACTTTGACAACGGATTGCAGCATAACAAAATTAGCAAGTTTGAAACAGAAGTCTGTTGCTTTATGACAAGGCCCTTTGGGAAGATAGGACAGGAGGGGGGGGAAAAAAATCACACTATACAAGCTTTAGAATTTGTCACTTAGCTGAGAAGCGACAAAGAGTCCTGTGGCACCTTATAGACTAACAGAGGTATTGGAGCATAAGCTTTCGTGGGTGAATACCCACTTCATCGGATGAAGGTGCCACAGGACCCTTTGTCGCTTCTACACATCCAGACTAACATGGCTACCCCTCTATCACTTAGCTGAGTTATTTGACAAACTGCTTCATGGAATCATCTCAACTATGAGATGTTTTTACTACCATGTCACTAAACTTTATGATGCTGTTTATATTTTTCTTCTACCAAAATAAAAAAGCCATTGTTGCTATAATTTAAAAAGGAACAAAACAGATAATGTTTCCATTTACTTATTATGGAGCAACTTCTTAAATGCAGCTTTATTGTCCTAAGTAAGCAATCCTCTAGAATGGTACAAAGAATTCTTCCTAGCTGGTCAAAAAATAAAACCTAAATCCTTTCCTGCGTTCTTGTCTCCCCTTTGAAAGCCCCTCATCAAGCAATGGTCTCTTTTTTAAACATTGCTGCCATCCTAACCCACCAGCTTGAGTGATGCTTTTGGAGCCTAAACTTGGTGAAAAAGGATTAATATAGGACAGCCAGGGCACTCAATGAATTTAAGGGACTGCTGATAGATGATGGGCACAGTCAACAATCATTCTTAAGGCTGGCATAGGAACTGATCAAGTTCTCAAGTTTAGTGTTTATAACACATTCGTCACTGTAGAATCTGAGTTTTTCTATAGTAAAAAGTTTGTGTTTTTCCAGAAATCTCTGGTTCTTTGGCTAGAAGCTGGAAATAGAAGTTTGCAGGGGGACATATTTGGTGTGTGAAGGGAAAAAATAATTCAGTACATTATATGTTGTTATGGATGTGACCCATATGTCTTTAGTGATATGCAACCATTTCTCATGGAAGAGCGCTATTAGCTCCTAGTAAGGAGGGTGAGATGTTATCTTTAGATTCCAGTTCCTTTGCTCTACTACAGAAAGGTTTGAGTTTCTGTCCTGGGGAAAGGGCATAAACTTGGATTTCAATTACTTGAACTTGTTGGGAAAAGATATAAAAAAGAAAAATTGCTTCTTTTAGGACCAAAGAGGGAGTTTTAAAAGTTCAGGATGCTCAATACCATGTTTCCTCAAACAAAGGGAAAAAACATGCACTCTAAATCTAAGCCTTATTTTAAATTCGGGACAACAACAAAAAGAACAAAAATAAAGCCTCTTTCAAAAACCTCAATCTGTATTTCTCTTCTTCACATATTTCTCCTACTCTGAGAATAAGAGGACTGTACTCTCTAAATGCAGGGTGAGTTCTTAGAAATGTAAATGATAGATATGCAGTAAAGTTCAAATTCATAGTTACCTATATCACACGTCAAATAAGTTTCAGAAATAAATGGTATTTTACACCTACACCCCACTGTACTTTAAAATCTGTATCAAGTATTTCGCTGAAGAATTCAGATGCAAAGGGTTACAGCCTTCCTTATGGAGAGTAACTCTACTTTCCAAAAGAGACTACCTTCAGAGAACTGAGCTCCAATCCTGAGCATGGCTGCCAGCACTCCATTCTCTAAATGATACAGACAGAAACTTGCACACCTCTAGGGAAAGTTAGGTACATGAGCAAGGATCTGACTTGATTTGACCAGTTTATTTAATAATGGCCCTACATACACTAAGTAGAAAGCACAGACACTTGGCAAGCTACTGGTTCATAATTTCTTACTCCCACTCTGTTCCATTGATCATGTTAAAGGAATACATAGGAGAGACAGATTCTAAAGGAAATGAGAAGCACCGGCTGGCAAGACTCGAATTCTTGCTCTCTAAAATTCTTCCTATCATGAAGTAAAGGAGTGCCTTTCATAGAGGAACTCATTTTTATTCAATTCATTTTGCAGCATAGGACATAATCCTGAATGACGGGAGGGGTTTTAACATGCCAGAACTGTAGGTCTATTTTAGGAGCTGTCAGCCATGAGTTTCAGTTCTCAATAGGGAGCCTAGAAAGCTTATTAAGGTTTTTGACCAAAGACCGCTTTACAGCAGGAGTCTGCAAGCATTTTAAATAGATTCGGTACCACCAGATGGACTAGGGCTATGCAATCAGCTTTTCCTTTGTCCACAAACTAACCTCCCTCTCCTCTCCATGGCACTGCAAGTATAGGGTCCTGGCACTGGTACCTAGTTTTACGAGGTAGAACCAGTTTATTGTTTAGTGTATAGAAATTTCTATAGTGCTTATCATCATAGAATAGCTGCCTTCCTAAGAATCTTCCAAGGAAACTCCTAGATGTGTGAATAACTCTAGATTGCCCAAAGAGGTATCTGACCCTAACTGACTACCACTTCTTGAAAGCAAATCAGATTGGTAAGGGGATGGTAAGGATTTTTTCTCGGAGGCAGTGCAATTTCTGAGAGGGTTGAAGGTGTGGGAATAGGTGAGACAGAAGAGAGACTGTCAAGAGTTCTTCTAGGAATGTTATCCTTGAATAGGAACATGCTGCACTTTCCCAAGAGACATGGAATTTGATTCTACCATATACTTAATATGAGAAAAAGGTGCCAAATGAGCTACACAACCAGGTCACAGTATTAGATCTATCAGGCACATGATTCAGTCACAAATAGCTGAACCTCGCTCACATCTAAAAAAATTCACTTTGAACACTGCCAGGAACTCTTATCTTCTTTCCTAACATAAACTGGACTGCCATTGCCACCAGTTAGGCTGGTACATGGGAAGCAAACAGCCTTTTGCTGATTGGGGGATCACAAGAGTAGTCCCACAGAAGCCATTTCAAGGGAAAACTACACGGTGCGGAGGATGTCTGTTCTGTGACTCAGTTCACAGACATTAAGGTTCATTCTTGTTGTAATGTCAAATTAACCACATGGCGAGATTCGCTTGACCCATGACAACTAGTTATAGTCTGTACTGTCAATCTGAAGAGCTCTTCTTTCAAGGCTTGATTCTGCACCCTCTATCTTTGTAGAAGAGAATATAAAAGTCATACCTGCAGAATGGAATTTATGTACAGAGTAGAAGTGGGCTATTCTGTACAAACAGAGTAGAAGTGGTAAAGATGCAAGTATTCTTGCATGCTTACCCCTGAATGCAGAAAGTTGCAGGAGGGGACAGACCAAGAAGATCTAATTAAGAAAGCAGGGGGAGGTGCAGGAGTAGTTGTTTTAGAACCATAAAGTGGATTTTGAATTCAGATGAGATGGGTAATGTTACTGGGTCTTTCTAGCTGGAGAAATGAAAAAAAAACCATACTCTCTGAAGTTTGTAAAGTAAATATTTAGAAAAAATATCAGGACAAGAATTGATATAGGAATAAGTAAGGATTTCAGCAGAGGCAAAGTTGCAAATGTTGAAGTAACTGGCTAACTACACTTTTTGCACAAATTGAAGCGCAATGCATGGTCAATTATTTTCACATCACTCACTTCAGTTCTTCTGGGCTTTTAATCTTATATACAATTATAAATGGGAAGGTTTCTAGGTTCTTATAAATTTGAAAAAAAAATCAATTTTACAACCACCCTTTGGATGCATAATCTTTAAGAAGGAACCGTTCCATTTCTTTCTACATTACTGTAAACAATCCCCTTCTCCCCAAGTTATATTACTTTATTAACACAAGTTTGACTAAATGGGAACTCTTGTTTTAAAATTTGAGCCTGTTTTTAGCCACTCTACAACTTTGATATTTATATAATTCTTCCTTTAGTAGGAAATGTCTCATTACCACCACTAACACAAGGGTAAATACACACCCTCAAAACACAGCCATTGTTTTCACTGAAGCTATACATAATAACTGGAATTTCATGCCCCTTTAAGGTAGACTATTTCTTAATAATTTGATTGCTATGTTTTGCAGTAGGTTGCATTTTGTACTTCATCTTAATTTTACATCCAATTTGCTGCAAGGGAAACATCTCTAGGACAGCATGGAAAAGAACAGTTTTTTTATACTAGAAATTAGCTAGTGTCAGAGAAGAAAGCTTGTTACTTTAAATGTCAGCCCTAAAGTGCATTTTTGAAACAGTATCAACTGACACTCAAAAGGTCTGAATCTCAAATAAATTTACTCTGTCATCATGAACATATAAACTAGATGAAGTCAAAAGGTAATTCCAGATATAAATGGCAACATTTACATGAATAATGAGTCACAGGAGAGATACAGCTTAAATATCATACACATTTATAAGGGGGATACAAACTTTCATGCTTCAAGGACACACCAACCACTAATTGCCTGGGATGAGGAAGTAATTCTTGATGGGCAAATTACTCCACAACTGTTCACTACAGGGTTTCCTGCAACTCTTGCCTGAAACATCTGGCACTAGCCACACTTGGAGTCAGGATTCTGAACTGATGTAGTTTAGCAATTCCCACAGGTCCCTAAATAGCTAATATTTGTACTACAGTAGAGCATAAAAGCCCCACTCAGTACCTCACTTGCCATGGTCTGGCAACTGCTGGTCAACTGTAGACTTTCCCTATAATGGCAACTACTTATGGGCTTTTGGCATGCAACGGTACACAGCAGATGTTTTTTTCCACCTCACTGACAAAAGAATCCACATCCAGACTTATGAAATGCTCACCCGCCTTTATAAAGTTCTGTCAGATCTGTGGATGTAAAGCACTGTAAGTGTTAAGTAGCACTAGTATTAAGAACAGTACATTAAATATGACACAACCATTATCGTATCTATGGCATTTATCTGGCTAACTGCACAGCCATTATCCAAATCACAACTTGTATAGTATCTCTGGGATACCTGAAGAACAAGTAAGAACACTTTATAGGAAGATCTTCTTTAGCTGTAAATAATTTTTTTAAACCCTCTTTCCTTATGGAGGTCAAAAGCTTACAGAGAGGCTTACACTGTCTAGCTTAAATCTTGCAATTAGGAGGTTTTAGCTCTAGATTAATTAGGAGACAAAGCTACTCGAAGACTTGGAAAGACTACAGGAAATCATGATCTTGCACTAAAACATTAGCTGACACAGCACATATGGCACAATACTAAACTTACACAAGTGAGTAAGAACCTGACAGGGGAATTAGAGTCCTTCGTCACGTCATCATTCACTGCACTTCAGGGAACTATGCAATTATGATTTTGCAAAATTTGGTGCCCTGTTTATAATTTAACAATTGATACATTAGATATGTTGCTTCTTCAAATGTTTATTTTTTTTACATAGAGATGAGCTCTGATTCATCCTAAATATAGATGCTGCCAACAATAAACACAGACACAGGATCCTTTTTGTCTTTTAACTGTACTTGCTGGCTATGCGATTGTGAACCCTCTTCCCTTTTGATGTGATAGGATATTAAAAAAAAAAAAAAAAAAAAAAAAAGATCCTGGATCTACCATTTATTGCTGACAGTAATTCAAAGCCAAGAAATTGAAAGAAGACCAAAAATGACTTTGCTTTCAATGTAAGATGTAGCCAATTCAACTGCAGATGCAAAACAGCAATGTATTATGCATCACTGTCAGAAAGAAGATATCTTCAGATGATGAATGCAATGCGCCTAGCACAATGGGGTCCCTTCCTGGTCCAGGACTAGGGGTTCTAGGCATTATGGTAATACAAATACCAAACAATAATAAGGATTAACTTTGAATAATATTCATTATCTATTAGCAACTCAAATTAACAAATGACAGAAAAATGCTACTTCATATTCATGATGGGCTCTTCCTCATTTTTACTTTTGGATAATGTAGTTTAGGTTAAACCTATTAGAATTCATATACTGAAAATGTAAATGGAGCTGTACTTTCACGATATCATATGAACAAGACCTCCCAATACCTTCTGGTGATCAAAGATATATAGATAATCTTGATATAGCAAGATCAAACTATATTTGTCAAAGGAAGAAATTCTACTAGTAGTAATGCCCCATGGCTTTTAATTATGATTCATCTGGCCCAAAGGAAAGAGACGGATACAAATGTATTTTCTACAGATGCCAATAAAATCTTTGATCACACAGAATTTTTATTTGCTACTTAGGAAATATGGCTTTTGAAATCATTTTGGGTGTGCAGTTGCTTTGTGAGGTGAGCCTCGTTTTCATCTGCATTAACAATACTTTTTCCTTCTGTCAGAGTTGTCCCCCATTGAGCAGGAGGCAGAACACTCCAACGGAGACAGACACACACACTTTGGTTAGTTTAGGGCCAGACTACAATATCCTTATTCATGAAAAAGTACTTTACACCACAAATATGCCCACTGAAGTTACTGAGTGAAATCCTAGGCCTTATGGAAGTCAGTAGGAATTTTGCCAATGACTTCAATGGAGCCAGGATTTCACCCAATACCACTACTTGTGGAGTACGGTATTACATTCAGTGTAAATACAGGTATCACAAGCTGGTCTTTGGTAATTAGCTTCCATGTACAGACTTTCCTGACCAGAAGCAAATTGGCAATAGTATAATAGGATAGTTCTGTATTAGAGAGGACCCTTACAATGTAATACAAAACTCTAATACAAAATTTTCCTATTTTGAGGACCTCTGGTTATACTAATAGTTGGAATGTACCATGATTTCTGAAATACTGTAAATCTACAAAAATGCAATAACAGAGTTAAAACTGGTTAGAAAGATAAATAGTGATGGGGAGAGGATCATTAGGGTTTTGTTAGATGATGTGCACTGGGAACAGAATAAAAGACTCACTACAAAGTGTGTAATTTCAGTGTCACTTGTTGACAAAATTGTAACTAACATTATTCCAGATGACCACGACAAGGTTATGCATCTTAGGGTATGTCTACACTACGGTACTAGTTCGATTTCTGTGAAACCGAACTTGTGAACCCGATATTTCAATGTCGATTGTTCGAATCCACACCAGGGATGTTTATTCGAATGTCCGAGTCCACAGTAGGGGGGCAAGCGTCGACATTGCAAGCGGTGCACTGTGGGTAGCTATCCCACAGTTCCCGCAGTCCCGCCTGCCCACTGGAATTCTGGGTGCAGCCCCCAGTGCCTTGTGGGAACGAAATTGTGTCAAGGGTCGGTATACGTACATTTCGTCACTCGACCCACACTTCCGCCTTCCCTACGTGAAAGCGCCAGCGGGGAATGAATTCGCGCCCTTTTCCTGTGGCTGATAGCTCGGACGCCACTGGACAGTGAGCATGGAGCCCTCCGCGATTATCGCAGATGTTCTGTCCGTAGCCAACAACTCGCGCCTTATAGCGCACCTTTTCCAGACTCTGTTGCAGAGAAATCGGGAGAGGAGACAACGTAATCTCCGGGAGTACTTAAACTTTGAAAGGGGCATTGATCTCTTGCAAAGCGCTGGACCCCGGACCCTAGAGATCATGGTGGCAATGGGTCACGTTGATCCCGTGGAACGGCGATGCTGGGCAAGGGAAACAAGCACTGACTGGTGGGACCGCATAGTGATGCAGGTATGGGATGAGTCCCAGTGGCTGCGAAACTTTCGGATGCGTAAGTGCACTTTTATGGAACTTTGTGAGTTGCTGTCCCCTGCCCTGAAGCGCCAGGACACCCGGATGCGAGCTGCCCTCACTATCCAGAAGCGAGTGGCCATAGCCCTCTGGAAGCTTGCAACCCCTGACAGCTACCGGTCAGTAGCGAACCAATTTGGAGTGGGCAAGTCTACCGTGGGGGTTGCTGTGATGCAGGTAGCTCGTGCAATCGTTGACCTGCTGCTCCACAAAGTAGTGACCCTGGGAGACGTGCAGGCGATCATAGATGGCTTCGCTGCAATGGGATTCCCAAACTGCGGTGGGGCCATAGATGGGACACACATCCCTATCATGGGACCGGAGCACCAGGGCGGCCAGTATATTAACCGGAAGGGCTATTTTTCTATGGTTCTGCAAGCACTAGTGGACCACAAAGGACGTTTTACAAACATCAATGTTGGGTGGCCAGGAAAGGTTCATGATGCTCGTGTTTTCAAAAACTCTGGTCTGTTTAGACGCCTGCAACAGGGGGTTTATTTCCCCGATCACAAAATCACTGTTGGGGAGGTGGAGATGCCAACAGTGATCCTGGGGGACCCTGCCTACCCGCTAATGCCATGGCTCATGAAGCCATACACGGGAGCCCTGGACACTGAAAAGGAACTCTTTAATTACCGCCTGAGCAAGTGCAGAATGGTGGTGGAGTGTGCCTTTGGCCGTCTCAAGGCAAGATGGCGAAGCTTACTTACTCGCTCCGACCTCAGCCCTAAAAATATCCCCATTGTGATTGCGGCGTGCTGTGTGCTCCACAATCTGTGTGAGATCAAGGGGGAGACATTTATGCAGGGCTGGGAGGTTGAGGCAAATCGACTAGCAGCAGATTACGCTCAGCCAGACACCAGAGCCATTCGAAGATCACAGCGGGAGGCGGTCCGCATCCGTGAAGCTTTGAAAGCTCGCTTCCAGACAGAGCGGGTTAACCATTGACTGCTACACTTCCGTAAACAGATACTGGACCTACCCCTGTCCCTTTACACATGTCCCGTTGCCCATCCTCCCATTACCAACCGCCTTCCCCCTCCTTGGATAAACGCTGTAAAGTCACAGTAAAGGAAAAAAATTTTTGTTTGAACGTGTTCCTGTACTTCTTCTTGGGTAATGATTATCACCGTGTAGGCATACGGCGGTTGGGGGGAGGTTTGGTTGGGGGACACTTCCCATCAAAGGGGAAGCTGTTGATCCTGCCCAAAGCGCAGTGCCAAGAGGTGTTCCGCTTGCTTAAAGGGACCATCAACCTCTTCTAATCCCATGTGTGTGTGGTGGTGTCTATGTGCCTTGTACGTATTGAGTATCGCCAACGGATCACACAGTGCATTGATCTATCCAGCAGGCTACTGTCAGCCGCAAAAGATCAGCGACCACCCTCCCCAAACATACAGT
The DNA here is from genome assembly GCA_037349315.1 of Chelydra serpentina. Taxonomy (NCBI): domain Eukaryota; kingdom Metazoa; phylum Chordata; order Testudines; family Chelydridae; genus Chelydra; species Chelydra serpentina. Next base: position 1,537,255 of record JBAIAC010000070.1, read on the forward strand.
GCACCACCCAACCCCCAACCCTACGTTTAGAACGTACAAACCAGCACAACGAAGGAAAGGTGTGCTTAATGCATGCAATGTGTACTGTGCTTGTCACTTCAGCAGTTAACCTGTCTGCACCCTCGTTTGTGCTCCCATTCTCTGCACTTAAAAACCATGTTAACCACTACCCAGAGATACAAACTGTCCCGTTTAAAACACTCAGGGAAACATTGGTGAACCAAAAAACAAGATTTATTCAACAAAACAGTAACTTCACATGGAACCTGGGAAGGGAGGTGCTCAGTGGTGCTGCTGGATGGAGAGGAGGGAAAAGTCTATGGTTTTGGGAATGACAGCCTTCTGCTGTTGCAGCGGTCTGCAGGGGTGGATTGAGTATTTCCACGCACCCTGGCTCCCCTTGTCCTAGTGACTTTTGGGGAGGAAGCCACTGGACTTGGTGGCGGGGGAGGGCGGCTTGAAAGAACATACAGAGGCGCTCTTTCCTCATGTCTCCTGTCCTGGAGAATATCCACTAGGCGCCGGAGCGTGTCTGTTTGCTCCCTCATTATTCCCAGCATTGTTTGGGTCGCCTGCTGATCCTCCTGCCGCCACCTGTCCTCGCGCGCTTCAGCCCTCTGCTCCCGTTCCCTGGCTGCTCGCTCGTACCGTGCGAAGTCCTCTCTGCGCTGTGCCGCCTCCCTCTGTGACAGCATCACTAATTCCGAGAACATGTCGTCCCTGGTTCTCTTTTTGCGCCGCCTTATCTGGACTAGGCCATGGGTGGGAGAAGCACGGGTTGGGTGGGAGACACTCACAGCTGTGGGATAAATGAAAGGGAGTGAATTCCTCAGACAGATACTTTTTCAAGAACAATGACCATACTCTTTCACCGTGAATAGGACCAAAGACAGTGCCTATCACATGTACACGTACTACAAGGTCAAATAATATGCCTTAAGGCTGAGTGAGTGCCTAGGGTCCCGGTATACGGATCCCAGAGGCCTTTCCGTACACAGAAAATCACCTCTCTGAAAACCATGGTAAGCTGCTTACTTACGACTGCTGTGAGATTGCTTCACAGCACTGCTCTAATCCCATGTCTCCCTCAGTGTTCCTGGCGGCGGTCAGTAGCTGCTGCTGGCCAAACCGGTAATCTACGGCGGCTGTCCTAAACCCCCCCCACCCCGTCCGCGTTGCCGCTGCAGGGAACCAAAAATGCGCGCGAACCGCTCAGCGTGAACAGCTCGCCTACCCTTCCCCCCACTCAGCGTGGCCGCTACAGGGAACCAAAAATGCCCGCGAACCGCTCAGCGTGAACAGCTCGCCTACCCTTCCCCCCCCTCAGCGTGGCCGCTCCAGGGAACCAAAAATGCCCGCGAACCGCTCAGCGTGAGCGGCTCGCCTACCCTTCCCCCCCCTCAGCGTGGCCGCTCCAGGGACCCAAAAATGGCCGCGAACCGCTCTGCGTGAACAGCTCGCCTACCCTCCCCCCCCTCCGCGTGGCCGCTCTAGGCAATGTAAAATGCCCGCGAACCGCTCATCATGAACGGCTCGCCTATCCTATCCCCGGTTTAGCGTTGCCGGTCCCCGGGACTGTCACTTCCCGCGCACCGATATGCACTACTGGTTTTGCTCCCGAGCCCCTACCACCACGCGGTAACGTAAACTGCCGGGTGTCTGTCTGTAAGGGGAAAAGGAAGCATGCAGTATACTAATTATACTACTCATTCGAACCAGGACCCCATGACTGATATCACTCTGATGAGGATTACGGAGACAGAGAAAATGTGCATGCTGAGTCAATGCAAGCAAACCCCGGGGCCGTATGCTGCCATGCTATGCAAGGCAATGATACCAGAGTACCTGCTGCTCGCATGGCGCGGGAAAGTATCCTACCATGGAGGAGACAATAAGGCAGCTCTCCCAGTGAACGTGCTAGACAAGCTATCGCTGTACCTTCAAGACAGCTTCTCTGAGATCTCTGCTGGTGATTACACCTCTATCCCCATACATATTGACAGACTTTTCGAATAGTTGCACGGGAAAGCGACTCCAAGGTGAAGCGCATAAGGCCAATGAAGCCACAGTTACAGAGCGTTAACACACCATAAGTATTGTATTGAAAATAAATGTCTAAAACACTGACCTGATGATCCCTCTCCTGATTCCTGATCAGGAATGCTGCCTTGGGAGTGTTCGAAGGGCAGCGCAGTCAGGGTCAGGAATAGTTCCTGGCTGTCGGGGAAATCTCCAGGGTGACCGCTTTCGATTGCCTCGTCCCCCTGCCCTCCTTCCTCTTCTTCGCCGTCAGCGAAAACCTCCTCCGATGTGTCCGTAGAATGGACCCCATCATCGGTGTCCACGGACACTGGTGGGGTAGTTGTTGCCGCACCACCGAGCATGGCGTGCAGTGCCTCGTAAAAACGGCAAGTCTGAGGCGCTGAGCCGGAGCGTCCGTTGGACTCTTTGGTCTTTTGGTACGCCTGACGTAGCTCCTTGATTTTGACGCGGCACTGCGTAGCATCCCGGCTGTACCCTCTCTCCGTCATAGCCTGTGAAATCTTCTCGTAAATTTTTGCATTCCGTCTTTTTGAACGGAGCTCGGCTAGGATGGATTCATCGCCCCACACAGCGATGAGATCCAAAACCTCACGATCACTCCATGTTGGAGCTCTCTTTCTATTCAGTGATGGCATCGAAACCACCGCTGTAGAGCTCTGCATCATTGCCAGTGCTGCTGAGCTCGCCACTATGTCCAAAGAGGCAATGTGATTCAAAATGGCCACAGAGGAAAAAGTATTCAAATTTTCGCGGGGATTTCTCTGAGTGGCAGGTCAGAGCATCCGAGTACACAATACTGCCCTGAGCGTCCACCGAGTGGTGCACTGTGGGATAGCTCCCGGAGCTATTAGCGTCGAATTCCGTCCACAGTACCTCGCATTCGACATGCCCATTTCGATTTTGGCGCTACTCCCCTCGTCAGGGTGGAGTACCGAAATCGATTCAAGGAGCCCTTAATGTCGAAATAAACTGCTTCCTAGTGTGGACGGGTGAGGGATTAAATCGAGTTAACGCTGATAAATTCGACATAAAGTCCTAGTGTAGACCTGGCCTTAGAAACAATGCGCACAGAAAGACATTCTAAATCATTTGCTTTAATTGTATCCTAAATTTTTTCATTTTTAAAAGCACAAGGGGCTATATCAAGTCTATCACAAAGACATTTATACCCTTGAGTTTGCCTACTTGTATACTCCAAGATATTTTGGTAATTGGAGAAACTATGGAGCCGAATAAACTACAGTAGACATCATATTGCTAGCTGTAAGATCACATTGCCAGAAAGTAGGAAAAACAAAACACCAGCACCTCCTACCATGACACAATGCCAAGCCTGCTGTCGCCAGAAAGCAGAGATCATGGTACTTTTCACAATGTTCGGATGGATAAATCCTTTCATATTCATACAACTACAGGATAAAGTGTCATAGTACACCCTTGGTTGCACAGGACGGACATAAATTACTGGAAACTCCTCTATAGTGAACCAAAAACCCTCAGAGAAAAAGGAACCAAATCATCTTCCTCCTCTCCTTGTAATCCTGTCTGCATGAACAATGGGAGGAGAGGCTTCTGAAGGGTATGCATTTAGGCAGACAGGGAGAAGAGCTGAGGGATAGCAACTCTGTGGAAATTCCCACTAGAGTGAATGTATATGAGTGTGGGCAGAAGTGTAAGCCTCCAGACCCTTGCGCCTCTGAGCATACAGTGGTGAAGCAGAGTCCAAGAGGGGCAGCAAAAATAAGGATGCAGGGAAATATCCCAACTTCCATAGAAACTCCCCCATCAACATATCATAGCTCATCAGGAACATACTTCGCACCTGTGAAATCCTGTCATTACAGCTAGCATCATGTTCCCCTACACAGAGCCAGTCACTCCCCTTAGCTATATCAGATCATAAATGCAATCCCCTTGACCCTCCTTAAAAATAATCGAATTTCATCACATTAAAATCTCCCTCTCTCCAACCATGGAAACAGTAATAACCATTCACTGTACTGGGAATTATGGTGGGGCAAATTCAAAAATCCATTTTGGTATTTCATCAGCCTAGCAGTAAGCTAACAAGCAAATGTAGTAGACTGGAAGACCCAGTAACTTCCTTTGGGACAAGATGAAATAAGTTTATTTGCTGAAGGAATTTACTTTGGGTATCCCCAGCAAATATGCATATCTGCACCAAAGAAAGTCCTCGTCCTCTCCAGCATACAAGGAGCTACAATTTCAAACTTATACCCACTTTTATCTTTTTTGAACATGAAGGGAATTTATGTGACAATCCTAATTCCTTCTAGTCCTGAAAATATAATTGCAGATTTATTTTTCCATCCCACATACTTATTAAATCATAATCATCTTTCAAACTTATTACTCACAATCCTTTTAGACAAACAGAAAAACAGTAAGTCTACTGGAGGCACTGAAAAGGTGTTTTAGTATTTCTAGGAGAATTGGTTTGCCCTTTCCCCCCAGACCTCAAATTAAAGCTTTAAGGGAATTGCAAATCAGTAATTTAAGGGGGTGGGTAAGGGAAAAGGAATCATTAGCCAACGTGCCAAAGAACGATTACAAAGGAGACATACTTAGATTACAAAGGAGACATACTTTGAAAATATTACCCATAGTCTCAAATCATTTAAGGGTGTCAGGTGTGTGTTTTATTTATTTATTTTTATTAAACGGTCTCTTAACAAGCATTCACTTTCCTCCCATTCACATGCATAAAAATGCCCAAATTTGGACTGAGTAAATGCTTGGAGAAAGTGATGCCCAAGTCTTTTCTCAATCCTCAAATATTTTGAAAACTAGTTAAATGCACAACTAAAGGATAAATATTAATTTATTGGTGTAGCCGATAATGTAGGGTACATAGAAACATATTCTCTACATTCCATTTTGGGTGAATTCTAGAATACTGCAGCACTCACATTTTTTCGTCATATGCCTGAGTCCCCTTAACACTCAGTTGTGTGTTCCAGCAATAAATATGAAGAACTGAAGCCACTACTTTCCCCTCTTCCTTTTGGCACCCACAGAATACTCCGTTTGCTATGTGGCTACCAGCCATTCCAAATAAAACATTATATCTGTGATGTAAGTCATCCGAAAGGGATGCAAGAGAATAAGAGCTATTGCTACAAAAATTTACAATACTAAAATACTGTAAGTACATAAGCTTTGGCATTGAAGATATCGAATTTTCTTCAATCTGACCAAGGCAGATACTGAAAAATAATTTATTCGGGTCTTCCATTTGCTTTGAAAAACAAACTGATATTGATAATGGCATTTGTATGGTACTCACTGATAAACTCCCAGAGGTCAGATAGAAGCAAGAAGAGACTCCGGGAAACTGAATGATAAGAAAACTTCATATTTTAAATATATAGCTATAATAATCCTTCAGTCACTCCTTTTTTTTAACCTCTCATGTTGAACTGTTTTTATTCACATATATGCACACAAAACTACTAGTGGACATATTTTAAGCAACTGGAAAATAAAACCCAAGCCATCCTTTATCACCTACGCACCCTAATATTGAAAGTCTGCCACTCATGATACTAACATTTTTTCTGTAATTCCTGCCATCCCTGAAGTTTCAGAAAATAGATTCCCTAAGAAACTGTATTGAGCTACTTAGTCTAGAAAGAGATTAATTTTTGCCCCATCTACCATACAGAGTACGTGTATTTTATATTAGTGGTTCTCAACCAGGGTTATGCATACCCCTGGAGTTACGCAGATGCCTTCCAAGAGGTACATCAACTCATCATCTAGATATTTGCCTAGTTTTACAACAGGCTACGTAAAAAGCACTAGCAAATAGGGTTGCCAACTTTCTAATGGCACAAAACCGAACACCCCTGCCCCACCCCTTCCCCGAGGCCCAGCCTCTTCCCCAAGGCCCAGCCCCCACACACTCCACCCTCCCCTCCGTCACTCACTCTCCCCCACCCTCACTCACATTTACTGAGCTGGAGCAGGGGGTTGGGGTGTGGGAGGGGGTGAGGGCTCTGGCTGGGGGAGCAAACTCTGGGGTAGTGCCGGGGATTAGGGTTTTGGGATGCAGGAGGATGCTCCAGGCTGGGGCCGAGGGGTTCGGAGTGCGGGAGGATGATCAAGGCTGGGGCAGAGGGTTTGGGGTGCAGGCTCTGGGGTGGGGCCAGGGAAGAGAAGTTTGGGGTGCAGGAGGGGGACAGGGGGTTGGGGTGCAGGAAGGGGTGAGGGCTCCAGCTGGGGGGCCAGAGGACTCTGCACGCTGCCCGTGCCTGCATCCCCTGGCCCCACAGCTCCCATTGGCCACGGTTCCCAGCCAACGGGAGCTGCGGAGCCGGCACTGGCTGGTGGGGGCAGTGCAAGGAGCTTCCCTGATTGCCCTTCCGCCTAGGGCCTGCAGGGACATGTGGCCGCTTCCGGGAGCTGCTCGGAGCCATGGCAGGCAGGGAGTCTGCCTTAGTCCCGCTGCGCTGCCGACTGTACTTTAAATGGCCTGGTCAGCAGTGCTAACCAGAGCCGCCAAGGTCCCTTTTCGACCAGGCCTTCTGGTCGAAAACTGGATGCCTGGCAACTCTACTAGCAAAGTCAGTACAAACTACAATTTCATACGGACAATAACTTGTTTATATTGCTCTATACACTGACATGTAAGCACAATATTTATATTTTAATTGATTTATTTTTTACGGTAAAAATGATAAAGTACGCATTTTTTCAGTAACAGTGTGCTGTGACACGTCTGTATTTTTATGTCTGATTTTGTAAACAAGTTGTTTTTAAGTAAGGTGAAACTTGGGGGTACGCAAGACAAATCAGACTCCTGAAAGGGATATAACAGTCTGGAAAGATTGAGAGCCACTGTTTTATAGTATAGATTGTCAATAAAAGGGTATTAAGTCATCATTATGGTCCAGGCTGAATGGATGATTATGTGACTTTGTTAGGTCAATATAGCTGTCTCAGTATTCACTATTATTCACATCCTGAAAAGCAGTTTTCCTATAAAGAGTTAAAAAGAAAACATGAGAAGCCGAAGGGATAAACAATACCACTCTCCACTCCAGTGACGTCATGTGTGCATGTCAGTGGCGACCAAAACCTCAGTTGTTCCATCCCTGCTATTGTTCTGTATTGATTGAATTAATTATTAGATTTAGTGTACTAAGGGAAAAAAAGCAGTAGTACTTCCTCCTGTTTTATAACAGGGACAGTGATCGCACGATCAGCTATGATCACAGATGTTGCACAGAATGAAGTCTCATCTGCCCTTTCACCCTCTCCCACAATTTGGCCGAGATCTACAGAAATAGGATAGCTATTTTTTTAAATACACACAAGTAGACCAGCTGTCTCAATATACCTCAAAGCATGGTAAAATGTTGTCATGTATGCACTTCCCAGTATGCAATTCTTTGAGGAAGAGAGGAATCCCAGAATGCATTAGTCAGAGGAACCAAGCATTCACTACATAGGGGAAAGAGAAAGAAGAGTCTACAAATTCACGTATTTAAGGGGAGCTCAGAATGTATTTGGTCTAGGATGTGGGGAAAGAGTCCAGAAGTTATTAGTTGGGGAACAGGGCAGAGGAGAGGAGAAAGAGATTTTATTAAATGCTGTTTGTAAGAGGGGAAAAAAGGAGGGGCTGTGTGTCAGAAATGATTATATTTTGGGGTGGAGCAGAACTGATTTAATCGTGATATTGTGGAGACTAAACTACTGTGCAGCATTAATGTGTGTGTCCAAAAGTACTTGCTACAAATAACATAACTTCTTGCTAAAAGATAAGTTTTCACAGCGGTCATTATGGACTAACTGGGGAGGGGGAATATTTTTATTTGAGTTATTTAAATTATTGCACTTTGCACATACTAATCCAGCGGTTCTCAACTAAGGGTTTGCATACTGCAGGGGGTACACACATGTCTTCCAGGGGGTACATCAACTCATCTAGATATTTGCCTAGTTTTACAACAGGCTATATAAAAAGCACTAGCGAAGTCAGTACAAACTAAAATGTCATGCAATAACTTGTTTATACTGCTCTATATGCTATACAGTGAAATGTAAGTACAATATTGATATTCCAATTGAAATGAGAAAGTAAGCAATTTTTCAGTAATAGTGTGTTGTGACACTTCTCTATTTTTAATGTCTGATTTTGTAATGAAGTAGTTTGTGGCTGAGGTGAAACTTGGGGGGTACGCAAGACAAATCAGACTCCTGTACGGGGACAGTAGTCTAGGAAGGTTGAGAGTCACTGCACGAAACTAAAAGTCAAGCAATGCCAAACCATCTGGAAAAATTAGTTTAATGGAAGTGTTTTCCATGTACACACCAAAACTGAAGATGAAAAGATTAGCATTTAGTTGTCAGCAGAAACTTGAAATAGATAGTTATAGCTGCCAGCAACCTGGCTTTTACCTTCTCCTGGCTTACTACGGCGAGGAGAATGTAGCTGAAAACAGTAAAAGTGCTCAAGAGCGGCAAGCTCCCAAAACAATCAGAATTCAGTAGTTATGGCTACAAACTCTGAACTGCATTCAACAACAATCATTGTTTACAAGAGAGGAAAAATACGGCCATTCTGCCTGCCAGTTGAAAAAGCAATTCGAGGAAGGAGTACAAAACCCAGAAGCCTCTTACAATTGGTCATTGCTCCCCTTCTAACATTCTACCTACACCAAAAATGGCACCAGTCACTAGTTAAGACTTTTGTGATAAAACTAAGGAAAGGAAAAAATAAAAAAGGAAACTAGTTCTATGCAAATACTTTGAAGTACTATACTGTAGGGTGTTTTTGAAACAGTATCATAAACAGCATCACTTCCATTAGGAACATCATAGCTCTTGGCATATCAGTTGCAATCTTCTACTGGCTTTAGTAGCATATTATTGAAAATACATCATTTGCCTTGAAATGAATACTGTCTGCACTAACAATTTTATTTTATTAGTCTAGACAGGCAGTAGTTTCTCTCTACTTTTCCAAAACCAATGAAGAGGGAAGGAAGCAGATTTTGTAACATCAGCAAAATTCCCAATTTACAGTCCAATGAGGGTGAAAAGTTAAATTCTGTGGTCTGTAATATTCTCACAGCAAAGGGGAGCATAGGGCGGTTAGAGGGAATTCATGTGTGTGAAAGAGCTCAATGAATGTCAAGCACAGCAAAGGTCATCCCATAATACTAGCACAGTTTGTAACAATGCTAATCCATACAACGTGTTCACTATTTGTAAACTCAATTTGTCTTTTTCTATAATGCTACTTAATAATTAGTATTAAACTACATTCAGATGGTGTTAGCATCACAAAATTAAAACTAAAATTAAAATGTCATTATAAACTTTAAAAGCACCCCTTCTCACCTCTTTGCTTATTTCAGCACATATGGCACAAGGGAAAATACACTGTTGTGCATATGTACTGCAGGGATCTGACACTGGGGTGAGTGACAGTATGATTTCCAACTTCAAAGAATATGCTTCAAAATGAAAGTAATTTGTAATTCAGATTAATAAAATAAAGCAGTTAAATTGCTCCCCAGACTATTTTTTAAAGTCACCAATTTTCTTCAATCTGACCAAAGCAGACACTGAAAAATAATTTATTCGAGTCTGCAAATTGATTTGAAAAACAAACTGATATTGTTAAATAGTGTATCGTCATTTTTTTTTCATTTTCAGGTCCTTCCCAGAGGGAGTGGCTGCAGGTAATTGGGGTGTGGCAAAAAAAGACACCCGCTTGTTTAAATATGTTTAGAACTTTAAACAACATAATGCAATTTTACAAAGCAAAATTGGTATGGTGAACAACAGCAGAGTCCAAATAGATGCTAATCTTATTCCTCAACAGAACAAGTTGATCCATGTCTCTCCCAAACCTTCCGAATTGCTTACCACTGACCTTTTATATTACATTTTAGAATTTTATATTTCCACACACCACCAAAGTAGGAGTGTTTTATTTTCATAGATTATACAGCCCAAAGGGACCACTGTGGTCATCCAGTTTGACCTCTTGTATAAAACAGGCAATAGGACTTCCATGAAATAATTCCTGTTTGAACTAGAGCACATCTTTAAGAAAAACATCCAATCTCAGTTTAAAAATTGTTAGTGATGGAGACTCCATCACAACCCTTGGTAAATGTTCCAATGGTTAAATACCCTCACTGTTAAAAGTGTGCCTTATTTCCAGTCTGACTTTGTCTAGTGTCAACTTCCAGCCAGTGGATTTTGTTATATCTTTGTTTACTAGAGCGAAGAGCTCATTATCAATTTTTTTGTTCCTCATGTAGGTACTTGTAGACTGTTCAAATCATCCCTCAGCTTTTTCTTTGTTTCTCAAACCTCTCCAATTTACCAACATTCTTCTTGAAATGTGATACCAGAACTAGACACAACATTCCAGCAGCAGTTGCATCAGTGCCAAAAACAGAAGTAATATAGATCTCCCTACTCCTTGAGATTCCCCCGTTTATACATCCAAGAATCTCATTAGCCCTTTTGGCCAGTGTCACATTGGGAGCTCATGTTCAGCTGATTATCTACCGTGATCCCCAGGTCTTTTTCAGAGTCACTCTTTCCTAGGATAGAGTCCTTCATCCTGTAAACATGCCCTACATTCTTTGTGCCAAGATGAATAACTTAACATTTAGCTGTATTAAAACACATGCTGTTTGCTTGCACCCTGCTTACCAAGTGACCTGTCCTCTTCATTATTTACCACTTCCCCAACTGTGTCATCTACAAAATGTATCAGTGATGACTTTATGTTTTCTTCCAGGTCATTGATACAAAATGTTAAATAGCACAGCGCCAAGAGCTTCTCGATGATGACTCCCCATTTACAGTTGCATTTGGAGATCGGTCAGTTAGCCAGTTTTTAATCCATTTAATATTTGTCATGTTAATTTTGTTTCATTTTAGCTTTTTTAATCAAAATGAAGCATCACTCAGTATATGGCCCTTTCCACAACTAGGAAAACTAGGCTTGCCCGTGACACCCCTCTGATGACCGCTGGGAGCAATTGTGTGCTCGAGGTGTCTGGTTAATAGCCAATTAGCAACGGAGCACCGTAGCCCTATAAGAAGGCTGCCTGAGGAGTCCAGAAGAAGAAGAATAAAATCCTTCTGAAGGGGACAGACTTGTAACTGTAACCCGGAGAGAGAAAGACTGTTTCCCAGGCCGGAATGGGGAGAATAGGTGTACCCAGAAGGCAAGGGGCTTGAAATGGAGAAGAATAGTTTGGAAAGGAGGCTTGTCCTAGGTGGAAGGAGTTCAGACGGAACTAGAGACTGTTTCTAAGAGTAAAGTTTACTCATTTTATTTTCTGTTATCAATAAATGAGGCGTTCCTTAGAGGACAAAAGTCTGTTTTGGATTCGTTTATACCTGGCGGACAGAAAACGGAGGCCAGATCCACCTGTGGTTCCTTACTCATACCCTAGTGAGTAATAAGAATATGGGGCTAGAGTATCCATTTGCTTTTAAAGTTGGGCCTTTTTGTTGTTGTTGATTCTTTGAAAGAGAAAATGTAAAGAAAGATTTCTGCCTTTTTTCATTTTAGGATTTTCTCCTTGGTTTTTTTTGCCTGATTTTGGAGCTTATAGACCAGTGGTCCCCAACCTTTCTGTGGCCAAGAGCACATTCATCCCTTCATCAGAGTGTGGCGGGCAGTGACACTTCTCGGCGGCATTTCAGTGGCGATGGTTCTCCGCCGGAAGCGCTCCTCGGCAGCATTTCGGCGAAAGCTTCTCCGCCGGAAGCGCTCCTCGGCGGCATTTCGGCAAAAACGTCTCTGCCGGAAGCGCTGCACGGCAGCATTTCAGTGGCGACGTTTCTCCGACGGATGCGCCTCTCCTCTTCCTTCCTTGGCGCCGGCCCTGATGGCAGGCACACATAAATGCACCGGCGGACGCCATGGCACCCGCGGGCACCACGTTGGGGACCACTGTTATAGACAATATATATTAGCTTTCACATCTTAAATGGAGGGGGTGAGGGTTCTGAGTCTTTAATAAAGACTGCTCTCCAAAACACTAGTTAGTCACTGAAATGAAACCAAAAAAATGTAGACAGTGATTAACAACCTTCCTTTCTGTTGCTCAACTTCCGCTCTGAGTCCTTGTGATGTCATCATCTCACCAGTTCTCTAGTCACCATAAAGTCCTCCAAGCTAGAAAGGACTTGCTATTCTAACATAAAAAACAAGCATCTTTATATGCAGGCTTTTTTATGCATGGTGAAGAAACAAAAAAGCACATGCCCAACTTTTTTTCTTTGCAGTTCACCTTTAAGAGCTAGTCTTAAAATCAATAGAGCATGGGAGCTCTTTCAAATGATAGAAGATTCGTAATGCCAGGCCCAGAGACATAAGGAACAAGGGAAACTACAGGAAGAGAGGTAGAGTGATTTTCTGATAGAAGTATGCAAACATTGTTGTACAGATGAAATAATTCCCCCCCAAAACACTTTGTCATACCGACGAGGAGACTGTAATGATGGCGCTCCTAAGGGAGATACTGCAACATGTTTCACACACCTATCAGATACCTCTATACAGTCAAAAATATTTTAATTAAATATAAGAGTGCTATGCAGAACTATTTCGCTAAGCCCACATGCTAAGCCTTACAGGCTGATTTGACTGTTTTATACATGTGATAACTTAACTACGAAATTACTCGCTAAATGACAATGAATCTCTATAGCTGATTAAACAAACTTTTCAGTGCTGCCTATTACCAACTTTTTATAATCAGATAATCTTTAAATTCACTGTTAAAGTCAATCAAGGGATTTTAATGGCTGAGCACACTAGGGCAAGAAATGTAGCATATAGTGGTACAAAATTTGAAGGTTTAAGGTATTAAACTATCTACTTCTTAAACATGTAGAGATGCAAGATAAATAGCACCAAAGCTTGTGCATCAGAAGAAATCTGTTTAAGTAAGCTAATGGTTTCTAAACAATATATTAAAGTGTTAACTTAATATTGTTTCCTCAATGGAAGTCACAATACCTATGGTTTCCAACATCAGTTAGCAAGTGGATCATCATCATGGACTCCCTAACAGACCATCTTAAATTTTGTGTGTTTAAATAGTTCCCTATCTGAAAGGGAGAAAAACATTACACAGTCCTAAGAACATAAATCCCACACAATTTCACTATGGGCATTGAAAATGTACTTGAAACACCAATATAACCCAAAGTTACCAGAAAATAAAACCATTCCTCCAGATGGTGGTACCCTCGATAAATCATATGAAGACTATCTTAGCCTGAGAAATCACACTTATTCTAGGCCTTGTCTAACCTAGGAAAAATTAATATCAGTAATTCAAAACTACCCAAGTCCTGTCTACACTACAGCCTTAACCAACTGACTCTCATTGGATTTCTATAGATACTAGACCAGGCTCTAAAGCAGGGGTGGCAGTAGCGTAGCCAGGGGGGGAACAGGGGGAGCGGCTGCTCCCCCACTGAGCAGAAGCAGCACCCAGTGTAGTGTATTAAATTGCTCCCCGTACGAATGTGTTACTTACGGTGTACTACTTATGGCTGCCAGTCCTGGTGCTCCATAAGTAGCACATTCCTACGAGGAGCAATTTAATACACTACACACGGTGGCTCTCACAGCCCTGTCGCCTAGAGCGCTGGCAGCAGGGCAAGCTGAGGCTGCGGCGGGACCAGGGGGTAGCCTCCCCAGCTGGGAGCTCAAGGGCCGGGCAGGACGGTCCTGCGGGCCGGATGTGGCCCGCGGGCCATAGTTTGCCCTCATCTGCTCTATAGGCAGCTATTCTTACATGCCAACTCTGCCCATTTTTAAAATAGAATGTTAATAGTTCCCCCCCCTTCCCACAAAAGAAAACCCAGACAAAATAATTTGCAATGCATTTCAGTGGAGTTAGTAGATGTATCCTTATTTTAAACCCCAACTGCATTTACAGATTTCCAGTAGCAGCCAGTACGCAGACAGACCTTTTTTTCTTATTTAAATAAGTATTTTTTACTGTAGTTTCATGCTAAAATACTACCTCAGTATGTATATTCCTTCATTTCTCCGTAGTTAAGTTAATAAAAATAATTCAAACCACTATTTTGAAAATAAAGATGCAAGCAAGATAATTTCAAAATGACAACAGAAAGTATTAAAAATCAGTTACAGCTGAACTATTCAAGATGTTTGAAAGAAAACAGATAACCAAAGACAATGTCAAAAACTGAGTGGAAAAGAAGAATTTATCTTTTGCAGTTTATGGTTTTTGGACCCTCACATATACTCTGTAATTAAGCTACTTTATACTCGATACACATATAACTGTACAACTCCTGAGCCAGCAGTAACATGTAGCAAATTCTACTGAGACTCTCTCTCAAAACAAAATATTTCCAACTAGTCTTTGACATTAACACTTCAGCAATGTGAAGGGTGGGGGAAGGGAAGAAGAGGAGAATTCACAGAACTGTATTTACTATTATTCAGTTGGAGAAGGTTTTCTGCCATGGTGGATTAAACATGTCATCTGCACAGCCTTAACAGAATATCACAGTCGGACTACTTTACAATATGAAGAGTTCCTAGTTTGAGAGTTGTAGCCAGGACTGACTCTGGGATGTGAGGTAACTGTGCTTGACCCAACTAATTTAATTCTAATGCTCTAAAAGCTTCCTCCCACATACAACATTGTCTCCAGGGGTACAGTGTAATGCGCCCTCCAGTGTCATTTTGGGTCTGCTCCTCTTCCCATACAATTCTATGGTGCAGGATTGAGCTCTTTGCTAAGCTGTTAAAAAGCGAGCCATTATTTTATGCATAACAATAGATAATCAAGCATGAAGAAGGATTATCAATCTATAAGTAACACAGCAAATTTGCTAAAACACAAACTGTCCATTTCCCCCATTAAAAAGCTAAATATCATGATGAGAAAAGAGACTCTGCAGTGTAAAATACTGGTTATAAACAGTGTTCACTGAACTTTGAGTTGCAATTAGGTGAGTAAGTTTTATTAAACTGATGGATGGATTATTAGACTGTTCTAAATAATCCATGCTAAAAAAAATAATCCAGACTACAATTCAAGAAACAGTACTGCATGTTATGGCTTTGAAAGAAACAAAAGTGCTACTGACAAAATGTCACACAAATCATAAAAGTTTCAATTTCTACTACCCTGATCTCTGCAATTCTTAGATTTATATCCGAATCTCCTCAATGGTAAAATCATAATAAATGGTTGAGGTTGACATATGGTGAGAACAAGTAACAGATGTCCATCATTAATGTGCAATGCACATCCAGTTTATATTTTGATGACTAATCCTTAGAAACAAAATACTAATTTTGTTTCATTTTAGAGCTGTCAAATACATAAAATTATATCAAAATCTACATTTTTCCATGAAGCCCTCCTGTAACACATACAAGCATGAAGCTTACATCATAGAATAATTAAAATAGTTCATCACCATGCTATTAGGAACAGAAGTCCAACTGAAATAAAAATGCAATAATGTCAACTATTTAATTCTATCAGGGCTAAAAGCAAAGTTTTACACTCATTCTCACTTATATTTGAGGAAACATTATTTAAAATATATAAATAAATTTAACAAAACAATAAAACAGCTCTACATAACAATAAAATTAACACTGAACAAAAAGGGTTTAGTTATTATGAATTTTGTAGTTTACCACATTTCAGCAATAATTTGAAGCACAGCTTCTGACTAATCTGTTTTTTGGTAAATGTCTATCTTAATTACTCATCTACATTCATTCTTCTCTCTGACCTCATTAAAGTGTTAGCACAGGAATCACTGCAGGTTTATTCATTTTTATACTCTCTACATAAATCAGTCACTCATATTTATATGAAAAATGGTAGATACTGTACCTGACCAGCATATAAATCCAGTTCAGGGAAGAGATTAATATTAAAGGGGAAAAACCCTCAGATGGATTGAGTATAAAGTTAATCATTGGGAACCAGTTCCATTGCGCAAACAAAGAGTTGCACATTAGAGTATCTATAATCTTCGTGATAATGAGATAAGCCATGTTCTGTCCACACACAGTAATAACTTAGAGAGCCTTATACTCAACTGATGGTTCTTTTCTAAGCAGGATTTGACGGAGTCTCCAATCCAAGAGCACAGCACTTTGTACTGTATTCAGATAAGGAAAAGAAGAAAGAGTGTAGAACTGGCATGAAACTTTTAATGTATTGTATCTCATGCCTTTTAACAAGGGGCTAATATTAAATTTCATTCTGCCATGGACCACTTTGTGTACAACCTTGGTTTTTAACATTGAAGCTGAGAAGAATATACTAATGCCACAGCGTCAACAAAAGGCGAGCTTAATTAAAACAAAGGTTGTGTTACTGTTAAGATTCTAACTTTTTAAAAGGACATTTAGGACCTGATTTTCAGAATCCATAGTTTTAGACCAAGGGTTCTCAAACTGGGGGTCAGGACCCCGCGGGGGGGGGGGGGTCGCAAGGTTATTAAATGGGGGGGTCGTGAGCGGTCACCCTTTACCCCCAAACTCCGCTTCACCTCCAGCATTTATAATAGTGTTAAATATAAAAAAAGTTTTCAATTTGTAAGGGGGGGGGTGTCACACTCAGAGGCTTGCTGTGTGAAAGAGGTCACCAATACAAAAGTTGGAGTACCATTGTTTTGGATGGACTCCTAGTACCTAATGCGTTGGTGCAATCTCTCTGTTCCACATCTAGAGGACACCAACTGTACCTGCAAAACTGCTTGTGAAAAACAGGAGGCAGAATTAAGATCTCAGTCAAATATCACTCTTAAAAACGTAGGGCTGCTTTTAGAGTTACCCTTCCATTATATGGAAAAAAAATACGTGAACATGATGTTTCTATTAGGTTATCCCATGTGAACTTTTGCCTCTGAATTGGCAGTCGCTTAGAGACCCTACGTCCTCGCACTTGTTCAAGGAAGAAAGAGATACATGCAGAGAATTTACAGTGTGACCTCCCATTAGCTTTAAAGAGATGCAATGAAAGATTCCTTGAGTGTTGTGAGGATATGAGACAATAGTTGTGCTTCTCAGGGATATATTTAAAGTTCTGAGTTGCAGAACTAAGGATTACGTATAGCTCGACTTATATTTGGGAGATGATTTACACCAAGTGAGTGGAGGGGTGTTCTCCACTTAAAAATAAAAAGTGCCAGATCTTCATTGTTGGATTGAAAATGAGCCCACATATGCCCAACCCATACTTTCACAGCGCTGGGAAAGAAAGGAGAGAAAACAGGTGTGTTTCCTATTAAAGTTGTAGCATCAATTTCAAGTTTACAGTATGTCTACAAATCATCTAATTGTGCACAGGCAGAGTAGCCGCCCAGACAGTCTTTCAGTGCAAGACATTTTTTATACAATACTGGACAAGTTTAGATATGCCACTTCTGAGCTGCCTCTCCACAGGTATTCCCGGAAACAGGTATCAACATTAGATACAATAATCCAGTTTTAGAAGATAGTCAGCAGTCCATCTAAAGCTGGTTCAAATTATTTCTTAAAAAAAAATCCAGTTCAGTAGGAAGTTTCCCTCTACTCCTTGCTCGAAGGCAAGAGAGTAATATTCTTTCCTAGACTTATGTCCCTAACCTGGAAAGCCATTGATTCAGAGTTCTTTGGGACAGGCAACTTCTTTTGATATATGCTTGTTCAATACCTAGTCCAACAATGCCAGGATCAGTTGGGCCCTCTAGAAAGTACTGCAATACAAATAAATAACATTCATCCTGAGAATTATAGCGCATATATTTAAATATAGAGGGTTCTCACTAGCTTTTCCCTTTAAAAAGTCACCAAGTACAGTTCTAATTTCATATCTTGTCCTCTAATTAGTACAAAGACAAGGTAGTATCTTTTATTGGACCAAAATCTGTTGGTGAAAGAGACAAGCTTTAACCCACGTTGTCTCTCTAATATCCTGGGACCAACATGGCTACAACACCGCCACAAACAACTTTAATAAGTATGTCAAGAGTCATTCAAAGCACACATTTCTATGTCATATTGGCCTGATACATTATGTTTACTGAAATACACATATGAAGAAGCAAACAAAAGTTTGAGCACCAAAACATTCTCATCTCCGTGATATTAAGTGTGCAGTTTTTTATGCTAACTAGGACAGAGCTCTATCATGAAAAGTACCTTACAAATTTACAAAACATATCACTGCCCTTGAGTAGAAACCTGCTCATTTGCCAAATCTGAAAGCATTTAAAGAGACACTGGTGCACCAAGACTATGCCTGCATCCTCACCATCTACATAACTGGTGTGGTTAGGCAGAAGATTAGACAAAATAAATACAGCCACACTGATTCTTTTTCTGCCTCCCCATTTGTAAGTGCTAGCTTCTCTCTATTTACTTTAGAAGGAGGAGGAGGTGAGAAACTCCTGTAAGAAATTCCACTCTTCCTTACAGATGTGCAATGTTAATTAGTGGTTAACAGTGGTTAACACATTAACTTATTATGACATACATAGTTAGTTTTCCAACTTCACTTGTCCAATGGAAAGTGACAACCTAGAGTAACTGTTTACTGATACTTTCTCTATTGTTGTACAATACATTTAGACTTTCCTTGTTTCATTGACTGATTGTCTCCTCTCCTTTTGAGATAGTAAAATTCAAATAGCCAATTCTCAATAAACTAAAAGATAGGCAGAGTTGTGTATAGACGAGAGAGGGTTGTGCATTCAAAATGACCTATGGAATATATTGACAAAACCCTTCTGTCAGATCCACACCTGAAATAACACTTTATCTTCAATTCCAAGTAGAATATCTGAGACATGGCAATCAGGCCAATACTTAGCATTTCTTCAGTTTGATCCAGCTCACAGTGAAATCAATGGGAGATGTGCCACTGGTATCAGGATTGGATCTCTTCTGAGATGGATATGCTAAAATCTACTCAAAAGCAAATCTTGCTTTCTAAATGCCTGATCTGTATTTCATTTAAGTCAATGAAGGTCTTCTGATTAACTTCAGAAGGCTTTTGATCAAGCTCAAAGGTCTGTTCCTGCAGATGGAACCTCTGAGGGCAGAGCCCTGCACAAGTATGGAGCCCAAATTAAGTTGGAAATGAGACAGTTGCCTACTTAGCTCCAATGTATGTTCATAAGAATGGAAAAGGGACAGCCATATTGTAAACTCTTCAGCAGAGGGCCTTTAAGATTGCAGAGTTCCTAGCACAAGAGGACTCCAATCCTGACTAGAGCCTCTGGGTACTACTATTATAAATATATCTCAAAACTCTTTAACTAACTGTGTGGCCCAGAAGTCCCAGCAATTACAAAAAGCTTTAAATGGCTCTTCACCCAAGTTACTTATGCTATGAAAATGAGTTCTATATAAGATCCTGCACAGATGGATTAAAAATGAGATTGTAATAGGACAACTGCACCACTCCTGAAGACCAGTGGGTTAAAAGCAGCCCTGGAGAGGGCTGCAGCTGTGAAAGGCTGATTGGGGAAGCAGCCACAGCTGTGGCCATGCCCCAATCAGGCCACAGATGGCCCTTATAAGAGGGCTAGGGGCCAGACACTAGAAAAGTTTTACTCTAATTCTGAAGAGGGAAGGACTAGCTGGCTGGGAATAAGGGCCTGAAGCAGAGCAGAACTGGGGAAAGGGAAAAAGGAGCTGCAGGCCTTAGTGAAGGCCTACAAAGGTACTGGGGCTACAGAGAGGCAGCCTGAGGATTGGCAAAGGTAGTAGGTCTTACCCCTTGCCAATGATGAATGGCCATTACACACTGCAGTCTGCCCCAGTGAGCGAGGGCTAGATGATGACTGGCAGTAGCCACTGAAGTGGGCTTAGAGGATTGGGGGTTCCCCTGAAAGGAGAGACCCAGAGTGTGGGGTACTGCTAGGGCAGAACCCTGAGGTAAAAGGTACTGGGGTCTGGGAGGGACATGGGGCCAGCAGCAGGTGAGACACCAGCCAGCAGAGGGTGCTCTGAAGGCTGGAAAGAGCTAATTCCCAAGATGACCAGCAGGAGGTGCTGTGACAGTGAGTCTTGCTTCACTTCAGGGTCTAATTACTTATCTCCCTCACAGGAGTGGTGTGAGGTTAGGGCTTGCTAGCCAGGATTTGGAAGGCACTTAAAAAATATATATCACTCTGTAAGTCCTAATTATTATTACTCATCCACGTACTCAGTTGTGGAGGAAAAAAACCTGTGCTGATTTGTTACTTCAGAACTGCAACCAGTTTCAGACCTGCTTTGTAGTGCTCTCTAAAATTAGACTCTTATCAGCAAGGCATTTGGAACCATTCACTGGTTATCTTTACCCCCAGCTTCAGGTGGTTGATAAGTCCTCTTATGAAGGAAAAAAGCAACATTTCCAAAATATCTGCTTCATTTCCATCATGACTGTCAAAATCATATCTTTTTAACCTCTCACCTTAGCTGTCTGACCCTTCTCCTTTCCCTGGATTTCCTCTCACTCCCTCTTCCAGGGCATGGAAATTCAACAATGCTAAGTTAATGCTGCCCTCAAGTACTAACCATTCCACACTCCCTTTTTATAAGCCCACTTCATTGGTTCCACATCACTGTTCAAGTCTTTTCTCCTCCCTTCGTCCCTGACATTAGAGGTCTCCCACCTGTTTAAAATCTGTGCTCTGCACCACTTTCACCTACTTAATACACACTGCTCCCTTCTTCCACAAGTACCACTCTTCTTCTTCCATATTACTTCATACACCTGGAATGTCCTTCTTGATCCTGTATTCCTCACAATTTCCTGCACCCTTTAAATGTCTCCTCAAAACATGGACTTATTCTGTAACTTTAAATAACCTCACCCTATTTCCCCATGAGGATGCATCACACAAAGTTTTCTCCCATTCATTTTTCTGTATGCTGATCTTTTTAGACCTCGATCCTGCAAGCTGAGTTGTGCACTCGTATAGAGCCCCTCTAAAATCAATGGAGCTGCTTGTAGGATCAGAGACTTAGGCATGTACACATGCTAAGTGTATATATTGAGAATAATCTTGCTGAAGTCAATGGAGTACTTCCAAGTGTGTAATAGTAAGCACATGCTTAAGCTTTTGCAGCATCAGGGCCTTAGACTGCAAACTAGCTGTGGAAGGTACCTATCTTGTTTATGTTTACAATGTGTTTATCATCCATTTGGGGATTCTTAAAAAACCCCAACATTGTACACTCATTTGTACCAGGAATGCTTGTTTATCACATAACCAAAAAAAAAGACAACACTGTTTGAAAAATGTTTATTATACTTTTTTCATCTATGTAAACAGAATTGTGCATCTTCAAAAAAGCAAAACCCAAACCCAACTTTTAAGATCATTTGTCTCTTACTGTCACTCTTGTCTTATTTTAAGACATTCTTATTTGTAAACAGCATTTGCAGAAAAACTGCACATGTGGCAGAGAAAAGAAGCAGGCAGGATAAAATACAAAAGCCTTACATGAAAGACAAATAGATGGGTAGACTTGCTAGCAATGAAGTGAGAACACTTGCAACTGAACTACCAAACAAATCACTGTAAAAACAGCATTAGTTTGTCTCCCATCAGCTGTTCTTGCGTAACAGTGGTTTTCAACCTGGGGTCTACAGACCCCTGAGGGTCTGCTGACTAGGTCTAAGATTTCCAAAGGGGTCCACACCTCCATTTCAAAAATTTTAGGGGTCTGCAAATGAAAAAAGGTTGAACCACTGTTTGTATAAGAATATTACTGTTTAAACTGCTCTCATCTAAGATTTTGTGTTTATTTCTAGCCTGCTTATTTCTGTAAGAAGCTGAAGCAGGAATTGAGAAGCCTCTTTAAACATATCCATTGTTTTCCACCCCAAAGGTTTGTACAGAGAGGGAATAAAATGACAGGCCTGATCCTGATGTGGTGCTGAGCATGAAATTGGGGAAGCTTAGCCTCACCTTGTAGGATCAGAACTTATATTAACTGAAATCTTTGACTACATGAGTACTTGAAATTTAATGACAGCTTTTCCTCATAACTTTCCAACACCAGCAGAAAGTTTGGCATAATTATATGGCATTGACCCAGTTATACTGTACAATGACAATACATGCCATTTCAGGGATTTGGGAACTCATCATTGTTGCCATCCTGGCTAGTTCTATAATGAAGGACTTTTATATTTACTTTTCAAAATGCACACCCTAAGAAGGTGCCTGGACATAGATAATCTGCAGTCAGCTTTATATCGCCAGTCTTCATGCCCTATATTTAATGTAGAGCCCGCCTACAAAAAACCGGTTCCCCAATACACAGGGGGGGGTACAGAGAAGCGCCTGACGGCTCCCTATGAAGTCACTGCCTTTGTTTGAAACGTGCAATTTTTAGAGAATAACAGAGTCTACAATATGAGAGAGATTATCCTGTGGTTTGCTGAGGTGTTGATCGTACAGAGATAAAAAGCCAATGAAACCGACACTATTTCTCATCACAGGCCATTATATTTACTTGTGATTTCTATCCCACACCCTTCAAAAATGTGGATAGACTTTCTAAGCAAGAATCTTCTCTTAAATACATTTGTGACTTTTAGTGCCTTAAAGTAAACCCTTCAGTTGGTCAGCTTATTGCAAACATACAGCAATTCCTCTTCTCCAGCTATGTACATTTACTGTTTTGAGAACCCTGAAGTCTAGTTTAACCCAGCAGTCTTTGGACAGGAAGTAATAGAAAAACAGCAATAATAATAATAAAACCACTTGCCTCATGTGGTGTTAGGCTCCCTCCTCCCAGCATTCTTCTCATGCGACATAGAATTTCCACAATCATTTAAGAAATTAGAAACAGACAGGGGCCTGCTATGAAGTCTTGCACACAGACAACTGGAGTGACTAATCACTGAGTTTTCCTATCCACAATAAGTTCGTTCTTTGCTGGAGTTTTCATTCACAAAGTTAAGAATGTGCAGCCAGAATGACTAACGCCACAAAGGAGCCTCAAGCAAAACAAACAGACACCCCCCCCCCCTCCCGCCCTGAAAATCCTGGTGAAACTAAAGAAAAACTTACAGCAGCATAGCTTGTAAATACTATATTCTCTATCGCCCTCTCACACAGCCAAACCCTGCATCTTCCTCGGGAGGCAACCATGGAAGTCTCACTACTCCACGAACCACCCACTTGCACCCAGCCAGTGTGCTGGGTTTCTCCAGGGGGGGGCTGCCTGCCAATTAGTCTGTTTCTTCCCCACTCCCACCACCCCCCCCCCCCAACCGAAGAGCAGCAAGCCTCTCCAGCTAGCCCGTCACTTCCCCCCCCCCCTAAAACAAGCACGGGAGACATAAAAAGCAAAGTCCTGCTCCATGGCACTGGTCTACACATCTTCAAGGCACCATGCATCCATCATTAAGAGTCATTATAATAAGTAGAGGGTGGGGGGAGGCAGAGGAAAACCCACCAGCAAACACCCTCCCCAAGTCTGGGAAAGTTCAAGCTGCAGCTCCAAACTTCGCAGCTGGAGTTCCTCTCTTGGGTGCAAAGGGGGTGGGGGGGACAAACCCCGAGCCCACGCAGACTCACCCGCCGGTCTAGAGCCCCGCTCCCAACGCGCAGGGCGGGGATGGAGACGAGGAGCCTGAGCCTTCACCCTCCCCGCGCAGCGGTGCCGGCTGGAGTCTGCAGAAGAGCCCGGGGAGGGAGGCAAAGGGGAGCAGCAGCGGCATCTCCTCCAGCCCCGGCGCCCCCGCCCCGGCTCGGCGAGGAGCCGGCAGACGCCGCCGCACGCTGGCCTCCCTGCAGCGCCCCGGCTCGCTCCTGTGGCGGCCGCAGCAGCAGCAGCACAGACCCCCGCGGGCGGCCAAGCCCCGCTGCCGCGGGACACCTCCGGGCTGCTGCGCCTGCGACGCGAGCCTAGCGGGGCTGCGGCGCTGCAACCATCGTAACGAGCGGCGGCTTCCCCCGCCCGTCCGCCGGCCTCCCGGTCCCGGTCCCTCCCTCCGGCCTCCGCACACGCCCCGCTCGCAGCCGCTGAGACAGGCCGGCTGGGCTCGGCTCCCCCCCCCGCTCCCCGCCCGTCCCGTGCTGGGGCCCTGGCAGGTCTCGGCTGCCTGGTTACTACGCCAACCTCCAGGCCCGGCGGCCGCCGCCGCTGAGGTTGCTGCGCCGCCTGCCCCACAGGCAGGGAGGGACGATTGGGGGGGGGTTGGGCTTTCCTTACCCCCCCCAGGCGCCCCCTTGCCACGTAGGGGGAGAGGGGAAGCAGACACCCGGCTGGGGGAGGGCAGGGAAGGGATCCCTGCCTGGAGCCCCAGCCCTTAGAGGAGGAGGATTCCCCCGGACTGGGGGAAGTAGCCAAGACCTGCCATTGAACCCCTGGGGGGCTCCATTACTCCTGGGGGAGCGAAGGAGATGCTCCCCCACCCTGCGCTCCCAGACTAAACCCTGCCGGGGGATGCCATCCCTTTAGCAGAAGTAGAAGGAAAAGGAGCCCCCTGAGCTGGGAACCCCATAACGCTACGTTGGGGCAGAAGGAAGGGAGAGGACCCAAGAGTTGGGCGAGGGAGCCCGTAACTTGAGGACAGGCGTGTAGCTCAGCAGAAGGACCAGGATACCCCTACCACTCCGAGGTCTAAGCTCCCAGCGGAGTGGCCACACTCCACCAGTGAAAGCAACCTGGAAGCCTGACCTGAATGCGGAGGGGTGAGGTATGGGGGTTTTGGGGTGGCGTTCCAGAATAGGGAGTGTTCCGCTTGCAGACCAGGTGCCAGCCAGCTCATGCCAAGGCTCCTGGGCCTGACTGAACACTGACCTGCATAGCTGGAAACCAACCTGGCTCACCTGTGTGTTAGTATTGTTAAAACAGACATTAGTGTTACAAGAATGCATTTAGTGTTTAGACTCCATGAAATGACTGTGGGATGCTACGTGTATTACTTTTACTTATAATATCTGTATCCCATCTTACAAGGTCATATTGAAGTGTGCTCTGTAACTATAAAAGTATTTGCTAAAACTGTAAAATCCCACAGTCAGCAGAGAAGCATTGCCAAGTGTGAAATACTAGTTTACCACAAGAGGTGTCATCTCCTCCCCAACCAAAGATGGCCTGTAGACACCAGACAAACCAGTGTAGAACATCAGTGGACAAAAGACTGTATTGATTGCTTCCTCCACCCATGAAGAGGGTATGTGCACAAGCCCTTGTCCCATCACAGCTTGAACACTACAGGAAGGGCATAAAAATCCCTGTCAAGGAGGAATTGTTATCACTATGCAGCTTGGAATTGGAGAGGGCAATATTTCTAAGCATAAGCAAGGGATCCCTAAGCTGCTTAGTCTTAACTTAAATATAGAGCTTGCATATTACAGCAGCGTCTATTACCTTTTGAAACCTAAGTCTGTAACTCGTGTGTGTGTGTGTAGGTTTACCTGCTTTAATGTAGTAAATAACTCCCTTGTTTATTTTTCGTAGTTAATCTTTAGTTAGTTTATTACAGGATTGACTACAAGTGTTGTCTTGGTTTGAGATGTAAGGTACAACTGATATGGGATAAGTGACTAGCCCTTTGGGACTGGGAGTAACCTGAATATTGTGATTTTTGGTGTAAGGGGTCATCTGTCACAAAGGCGGGTTACCTAGGTGACAGGATAGACCAGAGTGTCCAAGGAGCTGACTGTGACTCCATGTTAAGATTGTTATAGTGCTTGAGGAGTTCACACTTGATACTTGGCTGGTGAAATCTAATTATAGAACACAACCAGTTTGGGGTTTGTGCCCTGGTTTGTAACAGTCTTCCCTCAGGTTGGCACCCATGTTCATGAGCCACTTCAGTCAAGGTGACAGGGAGACAAAATCAAGAACTTAGAGGAGGAGCGGAAGCTGGGCAGGGATGGGAGAGGGGCAAGGGCAGGGATGGGAGAGGGGCAAGGGCAGGAACTGGGGGTGGGGAGGACAGGAGCTGTGGGGTGGGGAGATTGGAATGAGAGACACCTGGAGACGGGGCAGAAGGGTCTGTGGCCATTAGACTCATTCCCCTCCAGAACGTGAAACTCCTAAATCTCAATTTTTCTTTTCTGTCTAGCAAATAGCTGTGAAAGCCACTGAAAAAATGTGTGTTTCATTCCCTTGTCGTCTCGCTGGTCCACATATAGAATGATTACTGCTGATGCTGTTGCACAGACAACTTAATTCTCACACTTCCTAGCATTTGAGTGTTTGACTTTGCAACCTTAACCATTCTTTTAAAGCAGTTTTTTAATGTAATATTGTATGGGCTCGCGGTCATTGTTAACTGTTTAAAAATACATGAGTATGATCTCTAGAGTGTAAGGGAGTACAGCCTGGGCAGGGTGCATTAATCTCCCCACCCAAAGTGGGGAATTTAAGGAGGGCCTTTGTTTGATTTTTTTGCTAAAAGTAGCCGAACAACAATTAAACCCAGAGATTCAAAATATTATACAAAACAAGCTTTCTACAATAACAAAAACCCTTAGGCCGAAACTGGCCAGCTGAAGTGTGGTGAAAAGAAAGGTTCCTTTCTCCTCCTCCTCCTTCCCACAATGTCTGCCACTTAGATGAATTTTCAGAAAGGGGGCTTATTTTTTCCCTCTGTCCTGAATAAGGGCTCCGCTGTGTGAGTTATTTCCCACTCTTGTTGGGATACTAGGTCCTCCTCCAAGCCTGTGATGGCTCTCTTTTTTCGAGAAAACATGAGCTGACAGGAGCGAGGAAAGATGAGTGGATTAGAAAACTTCCATTTGTTTAAAAGGGATAATGTCAATGCAAATCTGATCCAAAATTTAGGTTTTGTAAAAATAAACTTTTTCCCAATTAAAGGCCAATATTTTTTTAAAGCGATTCCATGGGAACAGTTGTTTTATAAACAAATAAACATGCTTCTGCAATAATTGTAGCTTTAAGAACAATAGTGAAACAGACTTTATTTTCATTGTTTACGTTGAGAGAAATACAAAAAGGAAATAAGTGGCATAAATAATTAGGATTTAAAAACAAATGTTTCAGTTTCAGTATGTCCTTAGTAGCAGATAAAAGAAATGGGTTTACAATACAAGTTCTTTAAGTTGCTAGTGTCTCTTTCAATTTAAGGCCGTGTTAGTCTGTGTCAGCAAAAAGAAAACAAGAAAAATACCTGTGGCACCTTAGAGACTAACAAATTTATTTCAGCATAAGCTTTCAATTTAAGGTCTCCTGAACATCTGCCCTATTTAAAGAAAACTAAATTTTGAACCTCTGAACCTCTTACACACACGCTGCAAACTAGGGGAATGCTTTCTTTACTGAATTCAATTCTGGACATTATATTACCAGAAAGATACTATGAAACTGAAGGGAGTATAGAGAACAACAACAAAAAAGAGCAGGGGACTGAGGGTTTGATTCACAAGGAAAGATGAAGAGTTAAATACAGACTGGATAAGATTTTCAAAAGCAACTAGTGATTTTAGATGCCTCAATTTTTTGGTGCCCAGCTTGAGATACCTTAAGGAGACATGATTTTCGGTAAGTGCTCAGCCTTCTTAACATCCATCTGGGATCCAAAATCACTACTCACTATTGAAAATCTTGGGTAGTTTGTATTGCTTGGCTAGATGATGAGCAGAGCATGGGTGAACATAAGCTGACAAACATTTGAAGGCCGTAAACACCAAGTAGAGAGAGAGGAACTATTTAAGCCCTGATACTACAGTGAGATCCTTGATGCCAGTGGGGTGCCACACAAGAGCAAGGATCTATCCATGTGAATCCAATAACAGGACCAGGGCCTATAATATATACAGGGATATCTTTAAGTCTTGTGATGAAATTAAGAAAGAGGAAAATTTAGGATAAATATCAGGCAAAATTTCCTGACACTAAGATCTATTAGGCTGTGAAATAGTCTCCCAAGAGAAGCAGAAGAAGCTAATTTGGTTGGGATATTTAAAGATAGGCTTGTCAAAATACTAGTAAATGTACAATAGGGAATAACCCTACGGTAGCATGGAGGTAGACCAGGTCTGGTAGACTAAGTCTCTTCCACATTCTAACTTCTGATTCTATTTTAATAAAGATTTTGTCTGGGAATTATACAGTGAAGAGTTAAATAACAGCAGCCGTTAAAAGGTTTAGGCAAGGGAGGAGATAAGAGTTGTTTTTATTTGAGATTTGAAATGAGATGAAGGGTCAGGGAGGCAGAGAGACACACAAAGGCTGCCCAGTCTGCAGAATGTTTCGAAGAAAAGGCTCTCACATCAACATTGGCCAGATTGTGTGGAGGGACAGAGAGGAGTCTAGACAAGTGGGGTGGGCAGTAGCAAGAGGATGTTTGCACAAATTAGAGTGTCACTACAATTCTGTAAGTGATGGCTCTTAAGTAACCAATTTTTTAAAGGGGAGACCAGCAATTCGAACTCTGAACCCTCTTGGACTTACAGCCCTGTAAAAACAGAAAGCATTTTATTTAATGTCAGCACATCTGTTGTTTCACTGAAATATTGTGATTCAGTATCCTGATGTAGGGCCAGATGTTGTTCCCATTGAACTCAGTGGGAGCTTCTCCTTTCAATTAATGGAGTAGGATTGGGCCTATAAATAGCAGCCTTGTGATCTTCAATATATCTTCATACATGGTGATGAATACACCAAGAAAATCTTCTGATAAATACTTTTGTTTGTTTTGTTTTTATTTTTAGCACGATGTATGCAGTAACGATTATGGATCTGACAAGTCAGAGGTTGGAGTGGGTGGGCACAAGAATGTCGGTGAAAAATCGAAGGCACCCCCATCACGGCTTGACTGGCCCTTTAAAGTGAGTCGGGCTCAGCCTTGCCTGTGAGGTGACTGTTAACTCCCAGCTGATCCTGATCTGGAGACTCAATTACAGTTAGTGATCCCAGCTGTGAAAGGGTCAGAGAGGGAAGAAAACTCAGTCAGGGAAGAGAGCCAGTAAAGAGGAGTAATGGAAATTTCTTCTCTCCAGGAAGGGCCTCAGGAAGCTGCGTTGGAGAGCACCAAAGGGAGTGGGGTCGGCTCTTGTGGGAGGGCTTGAAAGGGCTAGGGAGTCCCCGGGGGAGGGCTGGCAGTGAGGAATCCCGCTAGGAAGCAGGGCCTCCAGGGAAAAATGTCCTGGGCGGCAGTGTTCAGCTGAAGGAGCAGAGAAGGAATTATACAGTCCCTGGGAAGAGTAGGGAACTCCAATGTAACCCAAGAGGGGCAGAAGAAAAAAGTGTTTAGACATTTATTTGGATTTTCAGTTGTCCTCTGCTACCTTGGAAGAGGACTGAACTTAAAAAGCAACTTGACCAGAGGGCTCCGTCATGGAACGTGTAGCCAGAAACAGGCCATTGCAAGGCCAAATAAGTGGGTAACGGGGTGCTGGAGATGAAGACCCCTGCAATGTCAGGCTCTGATACCAGGAGGTGCTATGGCAGTGAATGGAACTGACTACAGCAGTAGCTCTCAACCTTTCCTGACTACTGTACCCCTTTCAAGAGTCTGATGTCTCTTGTGTACCCCTGTAGCAGGGTGGAACCCTGCTCCTGCCCGGAGCGGCTGGAAATAGCCCTGGGACAGGGCTGAGGCTCAGAAGCTGGGCTGATGAGCAAGGCAGCCACAGCTGGGGCCAGTTTAATCAGGGCCCAGCTGGCCCTTATAAGAGGACAGTGGGCCTGAAGCACAGACTCTCTCTCTGCCTTTAGGGAGAGAAGGGCCTGGCTGGAGGACCTAAGCAGGGTACCTGGAGTGGAGCAGGGCTGGGGAAAGGCCAGGGGAGCTGGGGAGCTCTGGCCTAGGACACCCAGGCTGCAGGCCTGGTAAGGCCTGACCAGGTACAGGGGTTGCAGGGGGCAACCCACGGGTAGGCTGAGGCAGCAGGTCCAAACCCCCTTTGCCTGTGATGAGTGGCTTATACTGCAGTCTGCCCCAGGGCGCGGGGGCTAGCTAGTGACTGGCAGTAGCCTACGACAGGCGAGGTGGGGATAGTGGGTTGGGGGTTCCCCTGGGGAGGGGAGACCCAGATCTAGGGGTACTGCCAGGGGGCAGCACCCCAGTTAAAAGGGCACCGGGTCCTGGGAGGGACAAGGCGCCAGAGTGGACAGGCGGATCACTGGCCTGCAGAGGGCGCTCCAGGGCTGGACGAGCTAATTCCCAGGACAACCAGCAGGAGCCGCCGCAGGGGTGAGTCCGACCCTGCTACAACCCCCAAGTTAAAAACGTTCAAACTCAGACATAAAAATACAAAAGTGTACAGCACACTGTTACCGAAAAATTGCTTTACTTTCTCATTTTTACCATGTAATTATAAAATAAATCAATTGGAATATAAATATTGTACTTACATTTCAGTGTATAGTATATAGAGCAGTATAAACAAATCATTGTCTATGAAAATTTTAGTTTTACTGACTTTGCTAGTGCTTTTAGGGTAACCAGATGTCCCGATTTTATAGGGACAGTCCTGATTTTTGGGTCTTTTTCTTATATTGGCTCCTATTACCCCCCCATCCCCGTCCCGATTTTCACACTTGCTGTCTGGGCACCTTAAGTGCTTTTTATGTAGACTGTTGTAAAACTAGGCAAATATCTAGATGAGCTGATACACCTCCCTAGCCTAGAAGACCTCTGAGTGCCCCTAGGGATACACATAGCCCTGGTTGAGAACCACTGGCCTACAGGACCTGATCTGGCAAAGCATTTAAGCACAGGAGTGGTCCCACTGAAGTCACTAGGACCACCCATGTGCTTAAAGTTAAGCATGTGCTTAAGTACCTTGCTGGGTCTGAACCTAGATTTCCAAGTATAAACTCGAAGTGGTTGGAAGCCACATTGTGACAGTATTCTACATAAGGACACGTTCAGTGTTCTTAGCTAATTTCTGCTATGATAGAGGCCAATTTCTGCTTTCAGATATACATTCTCAAATTAGATTGAAGGCAAGGGGGGTAGATTCTTGCCTTATGTCTTTCCTAATTAGCCCTTTTTTTCAGAGCTGTGTTTACCCAGGTCTGTTTTGTCTTGACACACAAGCATTGTCTAAACTAGATAACTGTTACAATTTTCATTGTTGCTAAAACCAGTTCAGCTGCATTGATTTTAGCAATATGGGGAACTCCCATTCTCAAAGAACTGTCAATGTTTTCCCCATACTCTTTCCTCCCTAACCCCCCACAACTACAGTAGGGATAAATCTGGCCCATTGGATTTGAGGTAGTGGTGAGATATCCAGGAGGAGATGTCTGACATATATTTGTCAATATCGGACAGTGCAAAGGATAAAAAGATCAAAAGGGGAAGAGGTAGATATGAAGTCATCAGTGTAAAGGTGATAGCTGAACATTAAATGGATGAAATCTCCCAAAAAAGATAGGCCTAAAGACAGAGTTTTGGGAAATCCTGTCAGAAAGTCACAGAACAGACGAAGTAGAACTCCTGAAGGAAATGTTAAAGGAGCTATCAGAGTCACAAAAGAAGAATGAAGAAAGTAAATCTAGTACTTTGAAAACCCCAAAAGGATAAGGAGACCCCATACAGAAGCAAGAATGTATTGAATACTAAGCAAAATCTCTTCTATCTTAAGATAAATTGGAATCACAAACCCCAGAGAGAGAGACCGAGCCAAAATTCTAGTCTTGGCTTCGCTAAAGTAAATCTAGGGTAACTTCACTGAATTAAGTGGAGTTACTCCAGATTTATACTGATGTTGCAGAGACCAAAATCTGGTTAATATGTAGGGCAATTATTATTTTCCTTATTAACTCTATCTACTAACACTTGCACATGTACCTAGACTTATGACAAGCTCAGAATTCTCTTGAACTGATTCCCAAACTTTGTCTCCTGAAAGTCTCCTGAAACTTTGTTGCTTTGTCTCCTGAAAGTCTGTGTATAATCTTGAATGGGAGTAAATCTTTTAAAAATATACTTCATATTTTGGTGTAGTTGTTACATAAAGAAGAGTCATTGAAAAGAGCCAGTACCTAATAAGACACAGACAAGACTGGCATATTTAATCTACTACACAATTTTATCTTCTGAAACAAAACGAATGTAATCGGACTGAGGGACCGATCTCATAACTAGTTATATCTACCTATGCAGTTAAATCTATGTTGTCTCACTTGAAGTGAATGCTTTTTAACTCGATGAGACTCCATGTGGGAGATAAATCATAATAACTCTCTTTGGGATCAAACGTATTTTTGAATTACTACTGTCTTCCAAAGTTACGCTATAGCTTTTGTAAGGAACATCACTGATTAGTTTTACTGTCAGACTTTTTAAATGGAGTGTCTTAAAGAAGCTGAAAAAAAAGAACTGCTAGTATAGAATTGTTGCTGTGGGGAAGGAAGCAGGTAGTGGTTGCAAGCTTTCAGGATTCTCACCCTCTCTGATATAAGGGGCAGGGAATTACTATAGTAGTTGTACCTCTTGGTTTCTTTCTTATCCATCACACAGAAATTATTTTGCTGCATATCTAGTATAATCTTTAATGTTTATCTTGAGGGATTTTAAGATTGATTTGTCTATTAACATAAGCTTACATTGTCTCAAATTTTTCCACTGCCAAATTAAATTATTATTGTGGGGTGTCCAATTTTACATGAAGGCCCGAGGGCATTTTTCAGGGAATCTTACTCCTTTTCACCAAATTTGAAATAACGAAGGGGAGAAAATTACGTTACTGGCTTTAACATAGATTTATTTCCTGATTGTCTAGGTTAATTAGTGAACTGTGGCATTACACTATCTAATTTATATCTTTTGCTTTAGTCTTTGTGGCAGACGTTTAAATGTGAACTGCAGACAATGCTGTGCTATCTGTTGTTGTTGTTGTTGCTTTGGGCCAAAATTTCACCCTCAGATACATTGACTTCAGTGGGAGTTGTACAGTTAGATCTGTGAACAGAATCTCACCATTTATTTGATTGATTATCTAAGTTCGATTTTAACTTGTATTATTGTTGGAAACCTCTTCCCTAGTTTGTGGCTTTAGTCTCTCTCTCTCACGCACGCACACACATACACGCTTGCCATCAATGTATAATGCTTATTAACCTTGATGAGAAATGACTAAGTATCCACCATAGATAAAGAAGAATTCACTGTGGAAACATGGTGTTGACATAGTTTCTTGTTTCTAAAAAGGAGAAGTTAGATCCACTCTAAAGGAAAGGCTTGGTAATCCATGGGCATCAGTTATAACTGACTTAATCCCTATTAACTCAAATTCCATATTTGCAGATAATCCTAATTTCAGTTTCATTCATATTATTTCCTTTACTGTTCTGGATTTAAAAGTCAGACCCTTTTCTCCATGCAACTTTGGGGGCCTTTATTTGGAAAACTACCTTATTTAAATCTCAAGGGTCTCATTAGTTCACATCTTCCAGACGGTATAACCACTAGTTTCTGCTTTGAAATAGAATCCTTCGTTGGCATGTTTGGATAATACAGGGCACTGCATGCATAAAACATTTAGGGATACCTTTTCAAAAGTGCTCAGCACCTTTACCGCTCTCTCTCCTTCAGCAGAGAAGGAGCAGTGCTTTCCCCTTAATGGAACCTGTGATTGTGAAGCTGCTTCCATACTCTTCCTTCTCCCAGAGTTATTGCATATAGTCAGATCTGTGGTTAACATAAGTGGTTTTCCTGAGGAATTAACTTTGTTGAGCTCTTCGTAGCATAATCAGTGTCATGACGTCTAAACCGGGATGGAAAAGAGCAGAGGAATTGGTAAGGTGCAAGGAATAATTTATTTGAAATGACATTCATAGAAACGCTATAAATTGTGTTTAAATTATGTTTTCTTGTATAAGGGAAAAATAGCTATCTAACTTATCCCTGTCTCTCATGCTGTGGCTCGTTTGCTTTCCTCTCATCTTACAAGATTCATCACTTGGTGAAGAATGATCGAAGAAACTGCTTTCCCAGGAAAAGCCTGTTTTCCACAGATAAAATATTTTAAAAGGGGAAAAACAACAACTATACAACATGTTTTAGCAGTAAATCATAACCACACTGCCAATGATGGCTGGGCAATAAAGTATATAGGGATGTCATTAGTGCAATGAACCCATTATCTGTTGCATAATAATGTATGATGCTAAAAATGACTTTCATATAATTACAGGAAGATGAAATCCACTTGAGGTCAGAATAGTGAAACTGCTCTCATTCTGAGAATAAAATATCGGCATATATTTTTCCTCCTAAATATTGTTTAACCATGATGTTAGCCCTGTAGAGGCTGCATAAATTTATATAGACATATGAAGCTATCTTGACTGACTTCAACAGTATTACTAATAGACTTTTACTTGGAAGGGGGCAGAGTGGTAGTTTATTTTTCTGTGGGCAACTTGTTAAGCAATAGGAAACAGAAGATATTTTTCCCTCTGCTGTTGCCCTTGGACCTGCTGGGATGTTTCACTAATCAGTTTTCCTCACTGAAGGTACTTGTTAGGGGAAGGCTCCTCTTCACCACTCCCCTCCCCGCCCCCACCAAATCTTCATGTAAATGGGTCAGGAGTTTCTCTTTCTCTAGCCAAGATAATCTCAGCCCTTTCCACATTCCATCTCAGTGAATGTCCCCCAAAAGCCAGCACTTCAGGATTAGGGGGCTCAGTGTACCAGAATGTTCAGTGCAGCTAGCAGAGACAGCCAATAATAAACATCTCTGATATCAGTGATGATAGGATGTGAACTATTCTGTGTTGCATACTTCTGCCCTCCTAAAGCTATAGTGCACATTCCTCTGTATAACGTGACTGTTTTCAGCCAGTGATGAAACAGGAAAACTGAAGAAGCCTAATCTAAGTACATCTGTGTGTGTGTGTGTGTCTGTGTGTGTGTGTAAGTAACTATATCAAGTATCCCCATAAGCAATATGGGGAGTCTCCCTGTAATCAGTATTTGGCTGGCAGTCTGGAAAATGTCAATTCTATAAGGGTTCAAATGAGTGACTTTCATATTAAAAAAATGTCAAATTTTGTCTTGGAAGTCTCATGCATGGAGGTAGAAAGCAACGTGTCTGCATTCAGCCATTAGGAAAAAAAGATGGAAGCATTAAAAAAGAGAAGGAAAAAAACCCACTTTGAAGGCCAGAGGCACTGGACAGTGTCCTGTATCAGTCTTCTTCCTGGAAATATTATTTTCAGGGAAATGCACTTTAAGTACATTACTATCAGATTTGACATTGGCTTATCTGGTTTCATCTGACAGTTAAATGAAGCTTAAAATAAGTTGTTTATAAAGATATGTTGGCATGTTCCATTGGATCTGATGCTGACTTAAACCATTAGCTGGCCACATTTGGGGAAGAGTCTTTTGTTCACTACAGGAAACAATCTGGCATCAACAACTTCCCGTTCAGCTGGTAGATAGTCATTGCGCAAAGAATCACCAAATTGAGGCCCCAAAAAGCAAACTCAAACACATACTTTATATTTTGTTGTGTGCATGTATAGAAAGACACCTGTCACTTTACTTTTGACTGACTTCCTGTTTAACTCATCATTACTGGGTAACATTAGTAATATTGTTAGAAATTATGCCATTGGAGGAAACTGTTATGGAACAACACTTTTGATAGCTATATCCACAGGAGCATGAGGAGTAAAATGTGTATTTTGTGGTGCAGTGGTTACTTGAAAATGATTGGAAACTTGAAGAGTTTCTCATGTTACACTTCAAGGGGGGAATGAAATTTCCAATAGTAATTGGGTAGTAAATCCTTTCGTTTGTGAGGAAGCTAATGGATGTCACTGTGTTGTGCAGTGTTTGTTTTGTTTGTTTTTTAGCAGCTGCCTAATGACAGTAAGAGCAGCAGTATGTTTGTAACTAGGGCTGGCATGTTTGCATACATTAAAGAAGTACTATTACTTTGGACTCAGCTGTACCCATGTGATTTTTGTCATCATTTTTTAAAAGCTAAAGACATAATACCCTTTAACAGTGATCAGTTTTAATATCGATTGGGAAAGTGTAACAGTAATACCTGTTTAAATCTAATTTCTCAAAATTTGCTGAACTATGTTAGAGGTACACAGAAAACAAAATATTCTCTATCGGGTTAGAACTGGGAGCTGAGAATTGAGTCTAGATCTGCTCAAACCTGAAGTATTTAGTTAGTGAAATTAGTCTTTTAGGTTTGTGAATTGTCTGTGTGGAGTGGAACTTACTCCTTTTGGGCAATTGTTCAAAGAACAATATTGGTAAAGGAGCTTCAGCCTGTGTATTTCTCATGAATATTCACAGCAAATATAGTTAGACTATTCAATATTTTGAATTTGCTAGTCAAGCTGTGACAGTCATCTAAGTATGGCATGGTTGCTGTTGCAAGATTGGATAATTGGATAAGATTCCTGGCCAAAAGTAGGTCTGTTTAGTAACTAACCAGACAATAGGGCTCCAAATCTGCCTCCAGTGACATGTATACAATGGACACAATTTCATTCATTGACCATGCCAGAATCAAAATGGAAATCAGAATTTGCAAAAATGTTTTGAATACTACTTTCTCTCTAAAGGTAGAATTTCCCTCCAAAATTAAACTGCCCTAAAGCTCATGGAAGGTTATAGTCAAGTTTAAGGTCTGATGACCGTTCAGTGCTAGGAATTAAAAGTTTATATGGGAATTCAATTCCACCGAAAAGGGGAGATTCCTAATGGGGCATACAGTGCTTGAGAGCTACCATGACTAGAAACAAGATACCAGACAATGTATAATGGGACTAGAAGCATGGACTTGCAGAAGCGGGTGGGGGCGGGGAAAGCCCACCCCACCCCAATAATCGTAGTGCAGAGAACTCCTCTGGCCCCACGGCCATGGTGGAGAGAGAGAGAGAGAGCTCCTCCAGCCCTGGGGTTCCAGTGGGGGCACAGAACTCCTGCAGCCCTGGGCCTCTCTCGCCCTGCCATTGCTCCAGGGCCAGAGGGGCTCTGTGACCCTGCTGCAGCCAAGTACCTGTGGATACATTTATTCATATGACTCCACAGCACATGGATTTTTTGTTGAAAGTGTGAGTGTACTGCTGTTTATTTCTATCCATATGATGTATGTGCGTGTGTTGATATGGTTTATTGTGTATAATATGTCTGTGTTTAACATGCTCCTCCAAAAGCGGTCAAATTTAAGTCCCTGCGCATGCCCCTTCCTAGATGTCAGTGATACTACTTCTGGTAGCACAAACACATGACAAATGTGACAATGTGTAGCCACATCTCTTAGTGCACTACTGAAAGTTGCTCAAATACTGCTGTGGTGAGTGCAGTATAAGAACTTATGCTGAATGGCTTATGAGTGTAGGCTCTTAGGTAACATATAAACAAATGTTATATTTCTTCTCCTCCTCAAAAATTCTGTACAATTGTACTTGTATTCAGTCAGGCAGGCATTAAAGGTGAAGCAATAAAAAATAGCCCCAATAATGTTTTTAAAAAATCTTCTACTGTGGAAAACATGTATGGTATGGTTATTGTAATTTTAAATGTAGTATATACAAATGGTATGATGTGAAGATTTTTTTAGCACTCATTTGGGATGTCAGCTTTACCCATATTTGGTCCATCTCAACTCATGACAAAACCTTTATATATGCTAGGTTCTGAAGTTGTGTTAACTGGCATTGCTCTACTGGCTGTATTGGAAGTTGTACCAATTTGTAGCAGCTGATGTATAAAGTATACAGTGTTATCAGTTTTATAACTTAATTACTTGAAACTTGGAGCCATCTTTTGCTCCTCAGAACATATCACCTACCTTATTCAGCTCACTTTTCTGGTCTTGTAAAGTTCCTTTTCTGCTAATATAACCTACTTGTCTTGATTACTTCACTCTTCTCTTCTATAACCTTCCTATATCTCTGTTCAGTTTCAAGAAGTCTAGAATTCTGTGGCCAAATGGTTCTCTTTGTTCCAGGAAGTGGGATGAGATCACC
The DNA here is from genome assembly GCA_037349315.1 of Chelydra serpentina. NCBI lineage: Eukaryota > Metazoa > Chordata > Testudines > Chelydridae > Chelydra > Chelydra serpentina. The sequence goes on from JBAIAC010000070.1 coordinate 1,575,242, forward strand.
ACATTCTTGGTCACCTTCTTATCCATTTCTAAATCCCACTTAAAATTGCTTTCTTAGATTTATTCCATCTTCTCACTCTATCCTGTACATCTTCACCCATCCACTCTCCTCTTTCAGCCTCTGCTTCCTTTCCATCTAGCTATAGGTTACTTTCACTCATGTTCTCCCCTCCAGTTAGAACTCTATCATCTCAGTAAATATAATTTTAAAACCTCCCTGTTCCTGTTTGCTTTAGATGCCACCCTAATCTATTCCAAAACCAGTGTCATTCTGCTCACTGCAACTATTTTTTTATTTTTTTTTACTATTGCTGCTCATTTCTTGCAAATCTGAAATTAGTATTTAAAATGCTCAGACCGGAAATGAGAAAAACAAACTGTAACAAAACTTCCTCTGCTTTAGAAAATGAAAATGCAATATAGGTAGTTTCTCTCTCTCTCTCGCTCTCTCTCTCTCAATAAAGACATGGTGGACCAAATCACTGACTGGTGGTAAACTGAAATAACTCAATTGCAGTCAATGGAGCCCCACTGATTTATACCAGTGGTGGATCTGGCCCTGCCTGCTTGTTAAAATTTAGAGTAAAATCCTTCGTTGCTTAACATTTTTCTTTAGATACATATTTTAAGGTTAATTTGCATAATCATTAATCAGGAAAATAAGCTACTTTATTCCAAATCTATTGATATTTTTTAAATAGAATACTGGCAAAGCAACCAGTTTAAAAGCAAATAATTCAGCATTCTCCCCACATATAACAGCCAGAACACTAGAAATTAGTGATTATTTTATATTTTAAGGGTATATTCTCAGTACTTACATTGTAATTGTCCCGGATATATTTTAAGCCAAGCGAGTTAACTGTACAAGGAAAGCAAAGTCAGTTGGTTTTGTTAATGTAATCTCATCTATGCTGTAGACCTGAACTATATTCATTACACCTGAGGGATTGTACTCTAATACACATCTGTTCTGATCTTAAAAAAAAAACAAAGGGAAAAACCTTTTCACCCATGGCTCCTTTCCTTTGAATGTTAAAGCAAATAATGAACGTCATGTGATCCAAAAATGTACATAGTATATTAATGGCTTTCTAGGGTTTTTACCAGATGTATGATTAGTTTAGTGTGCTAGAGACGTCTGTGGTTTTATACTCTACGTTATAAGCATTTTTAGTGGAGCAATGAATAAAATTCTGGAACTAGAATGTGTATAAGTTCTCCCATACTCTTTTGGCAGAGCTGTCATGTGAATTGAATGGGTGCTTCTTCCACCAACATTGCTTGCTCCTTTGAAGTATCATAGCAGACAGCATGCTGGAGTATTATGTTTCTCCCCCCAGAATACATTCTACTATGATGCTGTTTCAAGGAAGCAGATGGATGGGGCTGCATCTCTGTGGAATACATTTACCAATCAAAAGTGCTGTTACGAGAAAGCGTTGGACAGTTTAAAGAGCCAACACACACAATGCTCAACTCAATGAAACCTTTTAATGTATTCCTTTAGTTATGTAGCCACTCTCCTTCCATTCTGCTCCTCTGAATTGCTGTGTGTTACGGCATAATAGAGCGAATTACTGTGTGTGAATTTGACCTTACTGCAAAACATTTACCCTCCTTTTTCCTTGCATAATCCTGCTTTCTGAATAATTAAATCTACCATGTCTCTCCTGAAGCCTCTTATCCAAGGCTATTGGATTGATAGTTGGGTAAAACAGTTAAGATACCCCAATCTGTAATATCTTTATTTTGCTTGTTTTTTCACTTTGTAGGCATATAAGATCTTTTTATAATATACTGATCTAATAGTTGTAACAGCCAGTTCTGTCTATCAAATTATCAGATATAGTGATGAGTAAATTTTATTCAGAATGAGTACAGGATGATACCAAAATGCATCATCACCTTCTTTCTCAAGTTGTCTGGCACAAGGATTCTTCGACTGACTTTTCCCTCATCTTGGGTTGTCTGGCCATTAAAGATATTTTTTTTCTGCCAGAGGCATTTTGGGTAGAGATGGATCCAAGCTACAAAGTTTTTATATCCTGGTGGAAGTTTCCCAAGGTTTGTGGGTGATCATATTCCAAGGCTTTGGTTTTAGACAGTTTCTAAATTTCGGTGGCAGATCTTCCACATTCTTCATATGTTCCCCCTCCCTCCCTCCTTCTACATCTTCTAATGTGCCATTATCAATCTGCTACGTTCATTAAGTATTCTTTCCATAGTCTTCATAGTGCAATCTCCACTAAAGAGAGAGCATTCGTTCCAAGATTGTATCTTCCTCCATGAACATGAGTCCAATGGGAAATCCCATATCTGCATGTCTTATCTAGTGCCATATTGCACTACCAGGCAAGTCATTGGACTAGCTATCAATTACTTTGAAAAACTTTATTCTCACATGAAAATAACCCATAATTCACACTTTTTTATTGCTTATGAAAGATATTAATATGAAGTTGACTAGTTATCCACACAACCAGTCCTACACTGGCAGCAACAGTGGTAGTTTCTCCACACTGCCCTGCCAATACATTTCAATGAAGACCTAGAAGGAACAGTTTTAGGGGCAAGAGATTAGCTTATTTAGTATGCCCATTCTGCCCTGGCTTCTCTGTAGATACTGATGACCATGTTAATTATGGTGGAAGTTTGTGTGATTTGGGCTGAGAACAAACTCCTATATAGGTCATTGAATAGCTTGTTGATGGTAACAATGTTTGGTCTCTGTTGTCCTCTTCAGGCTGATCTAAAGTTAGACTACTGTACTACAAAACTCTATTAATCTGTAGTACCTTTCCTTAGATCTTTTGAAGATTTTGTCAAACTCAGATTATGTTGCATTATTTTTTCCCAGTAAAAGTACAAATAAATAAAATTGTAAAACAAAATTCACTCACACACACACACACACACACAACCTTTTAATCTCCTGACAAAGACTGACAGAATGCTGTAGTGTGGTCTTGTGTTGCTAAGCGTTCACAAGTACACAATAGCACATGCTCTGATACTCTCAAGTGGTTATGTTTGTTATGGCCCCAATAACACAATATCTCCATTATACCATAACTTCACTATTTTCATATTCCTGGTGCTAGTAACTCCACTGTGTTGTAGATAACGCAGCAATTTAATAAATCTTTCGGAGAAAATGTCTCGAATATAAGTCTATAAAATAGTCCTGATCTTTTTAGAGAATGCCGTATTTTATCTTTAACTGAACTTCTCTTCCTGAAAGACACAAGAAGATGCCCAACAATCTCCTTTCCTCTTTTATGAATCAGTAGTCACATCAAAGTTAGTCTTAAGCCTTTGCAACTATCTTTCAACCTCTATGGCCCTCATCAGTGTAGTATCTGAGTACCCGACAAATATTATTCCACGTATCCTTTGAACATCTTCATTGCATTCCCATCTTGAGGAAAGTGAGGCACAGATTGTGACTTGCCCAAGGTCACACGCTAAGTATGACAGAGCCAGAAACTGAACGGAGATTTCCTTAGTCTAATCACAAGACTATCCTTTCAATTTGCCTTTTACATTTTTTTTGTAGAATATATTAGTAAGAGAACAGGGGGGTTACGCCTTTGTATTTACACTGATGTGTGTGGTTGGGGGGCAGGAGGGGTGTTGTAATTTGCATTGGAAAACCCTGTAAAGGACCTTTAAGGGCCAGAGACCAGGGGCCAGCTAGTCCTCTTCTTCACTAATCAATTGCACCTGAGGAGGGAACAGATGTGCCATACCTAGTCCTGATTAGGGGGTTGGGTGGTACCTGGGGTCAGGAGAGTGTTAAGGGGTCTTGGCAGCGGGGAAGGAAGAGAGTGTGACGGTGTCCCCATATGACTTTATGGGGGGATGCTTATAAATGTATATAGGGGAGATATATATATATCAGGGGGAGGGATAGCTCAGTGGTTTGAGCATTGGCCTGCTAAACCCAGGGTTGTGAGTTCAATCTTTGAGGGGGCCATTTAGGGATCTGTGGCAAAAAATTGGGGATTGGTCCTGCTTTGAGCAGGGGGTTGGACTAGATGACCTCCTAAGGTCCCTTCCAACCCTGATACTCTATGATATAACTGGAATATGTTTTAGGCTACAGGAAAGCAGGGGCAGAAGTAGTCTTGGCACACCAGGTGGCAGCTCCAAGGGGGTTTCTGTGATACCAACCCGTCACAGAGAGATTGGCCAGAAACGGAGTTCTTGGCAGTGGGAGGTGGAGGAAAGGTCAGAGGAGTATAAGGGGTCAGGAACTGAAGAGAGAAAACTGGGTTTGAAGGAAACCAAGGGGATGTTTCATGCTAATCTCTGAGTGCTGGTATAAAGAGAGTGCCTCTATCTATATAAGGGGCTGTGAACAGGGAAATAACCTCGGAGGAAAGTGAGGCTTTTATTAAGCCCAGGGTGGGTGGACGCTGAGTGCATAGTTGCTTTGTTTGAACTTTTGAACTCTACTGGGATTAATGGGGATAAACCCATGAACCCTCTATTTTGAAGGAAGATTGGGAACTGAAGAAGAGTCAAGTGATAAAAGGTGGCAGAGCCAGAGATGTTTTGAGTTATGATACAGGACTTATATAGTGTATGCCTTTGAGACGTGTATAATAATTACCCTGTGACAAGGTTAATTCTCAGCCCCAGAGAATGCTAGAAGAGAGTGGGGAGGGACCCTAAGGGAAGGGCAGGGACTGAGTCCATTTCCTGCCATACAGAGGCACTTATGGACAGCCTTGCTTGTTACAGACCCAGACAAGAAAACCTAGATTCTAACCTTCCCCAGATCTAAATATGGCTCCGACTTATCTCTACTATAAAGCATTATCATCAATCATTAAAAGTAAACAAGTTGCCAGAAGCATTAGAATTTTCTTCCCCCTCTTCAGTTTAAGGCAACTATAAACAGTTATAATTTTCCACCCTTCAGATTGTCCCATTCCTATTTGATAAAGCCTCTCGAAACAGATATGGCAGTAACATTATACAAAAGATGGCCTGGATAGAGCAACAGGATCCCACTGTGTTTAGGACTCTCTTCGTATTCATGTAGTTTGAACTTCAGTCATGGATTTTGTTAAGGAAGCTGCATACTGACGCCATGGTCTACTTTAGACCTCTACTCTTGGAGTAGATACAATACCACCCCCAGAACATGAAAAGTAGTGTGGAACTTTAAGACCCCAGTCCTACAAGGACTTAAGCATGTGTATAACTTTACATACACAAGTAGTCCTATTGACTTTGGTGTGACTACTCATATATGTAAACTCAAGCACATGTTTGAGTCTTTGCAGATTCAGGGCATGGCATTAATTTGGAGAGAAAAGTGGGCAATTCTGAACCAATGGATTTCCCCCATGTACTCTGTTTTTTCCAAACATGACTGAAGTTTCAGCTACTTCATATAGCTTAACTTGTGTTTTCTAGGTGGTGGTGTTGTGGAATTTCTTTAAAATAATGCCAATATGCCCTGAACTGGAGTGACGACTTCTGGATGTTCAGAGCGAAGTTTGATCTCCCATGCCATCTCAATCCCTGGCCTTCATGCTGAGGGTGCCAATTAGGGTTAGTTTTTCTGTGTGACGTGGACATCTGCATATTAGAAACCGAACTGAAACTATCAAGTCACTTCAGGTGGGTAACCAAAATACCATCAGACAGGAATGACTTCCAGTAATTACCTGGTTAGTCTTTTCCCAGTAACTTAGAAAGAAATGTCAGGTTCCACTGTTTGTGTTCTAAATTCAAATTGGATAGAAGAAACCAAATGCAATGTACAGAAGAAAAAAATAGCAAAGCTATAGCGTAAATGTTAAAATATTTTTGCAGTGTTGTTGTTTGACTTCCTCACACTTATTTTGTAAAACTAACACTTTCTACAAAATGCTGAGACATTTTTATTCATGTTACATGTTAAAATGTTATGATCTGTCAGACATAACTTGGCTTCCCTCTAGTGGTATTTAAATATACTACAGTTATTTGAGAAATCCCAAGTAAGAAAAGAACTATGAATCTAGTCTCAAAGAAAAATCTTGATATGCCTGTAAAATAAAACAAATATTGATTAGAATTGGGTTGTTGTTTTTTTTTTTTTACTGTGAAACAGACTTAACAGTTAAAGACTTAACAGACTTAGGAAAAGTGAGGCACAGATTGTGACTTGCCCAAGGTCACATGCTAAGTATGACAGAGCCAGAAACTGAACGGAGGTTTCCTTAGTCTAATCACAAGACTATCCCTTCCACTTGACTTTGCCTTTTTTATTTGTTTTGTAGACTATATTAGTAAAAGAACAGGGGGATTACGCCTTTGTATTTGCACTGCTGTACACTGGTGTGTGTGGTTGGGGGGCAGGAGGGGTGGTGTTATGTGCATTGGAAAACCCTAAAAAGGACCTTTAAGGGCCAGAGACCAGGGGCCCAACTTAAATTTTAGAGAAATGTAACTTCCCCACTAAGCCTGGGTATATAATGGTGTATTGCCCAAACACGATTAAGGTATATGGATGGCTATTTATATTGTGGTTATGCTCAGAGGCCTCAACCGGGGGTCTTGCTCTGTAGTCACTCCCCCTCCCTACATACACTCCCAAAAATTTAGTTTAAATATGGTGAGACAAGGGATGAGAAGGGAACAGTGAGATGCCTATGTTAGGCTGACCATATTTCCTTGAGACAAAAACGGGACATTGGGATGGCAAAAACGGGACGGGGAGACAAGGGGCAGCCGCAACAAGCTGCCCCTCGTCTCCCCGCTCAGCAGCTCGGCGGGGAGACGAGGGGCAGCTGTGGCAAGCCACCGCCCCTCGTCTCCCCGCTCAGCAGCTCGGCGGGGAGATGAGCGGCAGCCGCAACAAGCTGCCCCTCGTCTCCCCGCTCAGCAGCTCGGCGGAGAGACGAGGGGCAGCCGCAACAAGCTGCCCTTTGTCTCCCCACTCAGCTGCTCGGCGGGGAGATGAGGGGCAGCCGCAACAAGCCGCCCCTTGTCTCCCCGCTCAGCAGCTCGGCGGGGAGACGAGGGGCAGCCGCAACAAGCCAGCGTTCAGTTTTTTACAAAAAAATAAAAACTATATATAGTTTATTAAAAATGGGACAAAATTGACATTTATATTAAAACGACGGGAAGGTCGGGAAATATGAAAAAAACGGTACTGTCCCGTTTAAAACGGTACATATGGTCAGCCTAGCCTATGTGCATATAGGCAGCAGTCACAAATTTCCCACTGCCTAATTTATTCTGCGGATGAGTGTGAATGGATCTGATAGAAAGTCATCATCTTCACTGTTTTTTAGACCTTGAAGCCAGTTCAGGATTTAAGTTTTATTCCAAAGCTGCCAGCACAACACTAATTGCTCCCAAACAAATAAGCTTCAAATTTGAAGGCATAGTTTCATGTTTAAAATGTATTTAAGTCATGACATGAGTGAAAGGAGGTGAAGACATTCTGGTTTGCTCAGTTGTAGTAAACAAGCTTTTTTTCAGTTTCTTCTTGAGTCCTATGGTTCACGCACTGCCTAATTTGCTAAAGGAAAACACACACATAGATAAGATTGAAGGCGTCTTTAAAGTACCTTGATTTTCAAAAGTCACTAGTGTCTTTACATCCCTTTTATTTATTTTATTTGGCTGGTTGGTTGGTTGGATGCTCAGCTTTAGCTCAGCTAAAGAGGCTAGCTATTTTTCAGCAGGCTCAGCACTTTCTGAAAATATAGACTGGTTAATGTGTCGTAAGTTGACTCCAGAAGTGAAAGTGGACCGGTACGGTGTACCAGCAAGAAGTGGCCACTGGTACTGGCAGGGCCGCTCTACAGTTTTTGCCACCCCAAGCAGTGAAAAAAACTGCCGCCACGGACGGCAAAAGGGAGAAGCTGCCGCCGATTTGCCGCTGCGGCCGGCGGAACAGACAAGCTGCCGCCGAATTGCCGCTGCTGCCGAAACACTGCCGCCCCTTTCTAACTGCCACCCCAAGCACCTGTTTGGGACGCTGGTGCCTGGAGCCAGCCCTCGGTACTGGCCTGTACACAGCTGACATTAAAGCGCTTGCAGCAGCCGGAGCCCAGGCCCTTTAAATTACTGCTGGAGCCCCGGGCAGCGTGGAAGGGCTGGCTAGGGGAGGCTGACACCCAGCCCCACCCCTTCTGCCCGAGGACCCGCCCTTTACTGGGCCACTGTACCAGTAAGTCTTTGATGTTACTTTCGCCCCTTGTTGACTCCCTAAAAAATTAGAAACACAACATCACTAGTCACTCTTGAAAAATTAGGCTAAGATATTTCATTTCAAATTTCATTTTATATAGTTCCTCTTGGATTAATTATTAGGCTAATAAATGTTAGTTGTTTGTAACCTCATGAGCTCCATTATTGCATACTTTTATTGTTTATAATGTCACTTGCTATCTAAAAATTACTTGATAATTTTACAGCTGGGTGAAATTTTGAGACTGAAAGTTTTTTGGTGAAAAATACAGAATCAAGTTGACCAAATCATTTAGCAAATTCATGTTGACTTTGGCAAATTGTTTCAGTTGGAAGGAGGAATAGGGGGCACGCTCCCAAAAAATTGGAACCTTTTGTTTTGTCCTTTTTTGAAACAAAACTTTTCAATATTTCAATTCAAAATAACTTTTTGTTTGAAATTTCTATTACATTTATTTAAAAAAATTAACTATTAAAAGGCTGAAAATCAAAACATTTTTTGTTTGGGTTGAACAAAATGTTTAGTTCAACTGAAAATCTCAAACTTCATATTTTGGGTGGACCCCAAACAATTTTTTAAATTGTCAGCGGACCAAAAAATCAGTTATTGGCATATTGATGATATGCAGAATATTTCTTTCTTTGAAAAGCAGATACAAGCTAAAACTGGATCTTTTTCTTACTGTTCAGTTTGTTTCCACTGGAGACAGAGCAGGGAGTGAGCTGAGCAGTTACATCTATTGGACCATTGTACTGTAGGTCAGTATCCTAGAAGGGATGGATGTTGGTATACCCATAATGCTTAACTAATACACTGGTGGGGAGCAGGAAGTGAGGTAATAGTTGCACCTGAAAAATGAATAGTAAGCTCCTTTTACAGGAGTACCAGCTAGTCTGCTGGCAAGAAGGGCAATCTTTTTTTCCCCTTTAATACACATTCTGTTAATTACTCAAAATTTATCAAAAATAAGAACTTCCTCTTCATGCCTGTTACGAGCACTCTGGGATAAAAGGTCCCTGGGGCTGGGTGAGGGGAGAATTTATATTCTGTATGCCAAGTGTCCCCATTCAACTTTTATTATCTTTTGCTGTCAACGGGAATTAATCTGAAGCTTTAAAGATATCTGCCTGTTTCATTCTTTCCCTTCACATTTGTCTGAACAAGTTTCTTATGTACATTCCTGACTCTTTATGTACAGTGACTGTCTTCTGATCATTGCTTCCAAGCCTATGTGCAAACTTATCTACAAATCTAAGGTATGTAGTTCAGGGAATTCTTTGCTTATCTTGATGCCTTTTCATTCTGTGTCTGTAAGAAATGAACCATTTCAGAGAGACCTTTTTAGTTTTAACTCAGTGCTTCAAGTGGATCTTCTTTTTTCTATGTTGCTGTTCTCTTCATAGATTGTCAGCGATCCCTCTTCAATATCAGCCTGCACAGTAGAATGTAAAATTTCTTCAGGGCAGGGTCTTTGAGGGGAACTCTCTTCCTTTTATTCTAGGCGCAGCATTTTCCGTTTAAAAACTAATCCTAATAGAGTTCAGTGCTATTGATTTTCAGCTTTCTGCACTTAAATTAATTTTTTATAGAAATCCTACTTTTACTCCTGTTTCCTAACCAGATCATAGTAGGCATTTATTTTTGTTAACACTACACTTATGAATTGCAGGTAGGTACTAATAATTGTATTTTCAATGCTAACCTTAGTAGTGAAGTCCCACCCTGATGCATGCATGTGGCTCCCATTGATATCTGTGGAAGCCATGTGTGCATCAGAGCAAAGAAATTGACCCTCATTAACCCCTATATTATCACATTTTTTCACACTTGGATATCTACGTGGGCGGAGAACCATTGTGCCCCCAAATTCCTGGTGTTTAAAAAAAAGGCTGCTTTTCCTTATGGTTCCGTGACAGCCCAGCACGGTCTAGTTCTCAGTGGAAAAATTAAGGCTTGCATCAGCCATGGATCAAACAGAAACATAAGACTTGAATTCCAATCAGCTACATCCCACTATTATGCTTGCTGGGAAAAGAGCCTAGTCCCCTCGGAAGACAGCCCCCTTCCTGGCAATTACCTTGATATGCCCAGGGATTTCCTAAGGGGAATGTCAGCAAGCCTAACTGCTGGCAGCTATGGAACCCGTGGATGAGTGCCTGAGGAGGGTCTTCGACCTCAGGCTGGCTAGGCCCCATGGGTCAGTAATGTCTAAAAGGCTATATAAATGCAAAGTGTTTAATTAGTGTGGCCTTAAATATTTTCTGTATCAAAGGTTTAAATTCTGACCGACATTGTAATATGTTGTAATACCTTTCCCCAAAAGGAGAATTGTATTTTTTACAGTACCATTTAGCACTTTTCAGCAGAGGACCCTAAAGTGCTGTAATATACTGGTATTGTTGGAAACACTAAAATGTAGGCCTGTGACTTGTATTGAAGCCAGTGGGTCTGCTAGCATGAATACAGCTAAGCATTTGTGCGCTTGCAGGTTTAGGAACTTAAAACTAACAACATCCCTGTTAGGTAGTTCATATTGTCGCAATTTGACAGAAGGGGAGAATGAGGCACCGAGGTTAAGTGACTTGCCCAAGGTGACCCATAAATCAGTGGCAGAACCAACGGTAAAACCCAGGCACCCTGACTCATAGTAGGGTATTATAACCCCTAGGCTGTGCTCTTTTCCTACATTATAATTTAATACTCTTTATTTTGAACACTCTTGGAGAATTAACCTCAGAATATATTTGCATTTGTAAATATTCCATTCAAAAACTTGCTGTGTATTTATACAACTTACATTTTCAAAGTCTAATATAATCCAGCAACTCTGCCTAATGGATAATTGCCAGAAAATAATTCCCCACTGTATAAGAGGCTGAGTGTGTGTAAATTGCCTCATGGAGGAGCACAATAGTGTAACAAGAGAGGCGGGCGTTGGGGGGGGGGGGGGGGGGAGGAATGGGGAAGAGATGACTGGAAATTGACAGATTGTACCCTATACATTCATTTATATGAATATGGGTGAAGCAGCACTTTTTATTTTAAGAAGCAGACAGTGAAATGTGAAATGTACTAAAATACTGCCTGCAGTGGGGGTAGCAGCGGCAAGCTGTGTCCTGCAAATCAACAGGTGTCATGCTTCTGTTTCACACTGTATAAAGAAATCGGGCCTGTTTTAATGGAAAACAATAAACACTAACTAACAAATGTGTAAGATTCTGATACCATTAGTGGTATGAATGTAAACCTGCTAGTAAAATACATAAATACTATAACTTGTGTCTCTATCCAGTTGAAATAGAGAGCTATATGTGTGAGAAAATTGGAGTCCAATTTACTGACTGTCCACTCAACCTTATTTCCCCAGTGATAATTCCTAATTAGACTAGTATCATTGTACTGCAAATAGCAGTTTCTAATAATTTTCAAGAGTTGGACTGCTAGCTGCTGGAGTTAGAAGTGGTTTTGTTTATCCTGTTGGGATAAGGAAGGCAATTACTAGTGGAAAAGAAATGTAAACCAATGTTATGAGGGTTTGGCAATTGAAAGCCACACCAATTCCTTTGCAGAGGCAGTATGATTTCCTTTTAGAGAAAGCATGATGATGGTTCAGGGCTACTAATTTGAGCCTTCAGACTTCTGCAGCAATATGCCCAAGTCAAATCAACTTCTCCCCTCTTTCCATAATGAGCCTCCACATAACAATGGGCCTCCCGTATATTAAAAATCCTTCTTTGCGCCTGCTGTTTTTAACTTAGTCCCAGGCACATGGCCATAGATGATGCTACAAGTCCCTATGAATGCCCTTTGGGCCCAGGTGGGGCAGCTTCTTCATGTTTTCCTGCTATTTCAATCTCTCCTTCCTTCAAGTTCTATTATCCTCACTCTGTTTGAGTTTTTAAAAATGAAAAACCTGTGATTTTCTATGTTTCTATATTCAGGGGAAAATAACAGAGGCCTCCTGTGTCTCATCTAACACCAGTAACATCATACAGATCATCCCTAGAACAGGGCATGCTGGCCCGTAAAGGTGGTCTCCGTGCGTAGCACTACCTGTTCCCAGTTTCAGCCCAGAGTGGATGGAATTCTGGAAGTAGTACTTTCCGGACTGATGGGAATTGAGGCTGTCACAGTGAGGCGTTCTGTGAAGGAGCCTTAGAGGATATAAACAGCTCCCTTCCCTCAGAATGGGGGAGGGAGGGGGAGGAGCAAGACTTCTTGTGGAGACTCCCCAGGAAAGACGCAGGAGCTTTAAGTTTCTCTAGTCCAAAAGCAATTAACAAAAACCAAACAACCAGTAGGTAAGTTTGCCAAGACCATCTTGGGGTAAAGAGCCCCAAGTTCAGACAGAAGCAATTCTTTACCTCAGGGATAATGGCAAAGCAAAAAAGATAGTCTTGAGGGGGAGATATGTGGAGACCTCATGCCCACTGTATTGTCCAGAGCACCAAGGCTGGAGCTCATGGTAGAGGCTGGGCATAAGTTCCCCTTGAAAAGGGATGTCCCTGTAGCGAGGAATAATTTCTTGTGCAGGAGGGAGGAAGTAGGTAAAGCAGCGGTTCTCAAACTGTGGGTCAGGACCCCAAAATGGGTCGTGACTGCGTTTTAATGGGCTCACCAGGGCTGACGTTAGACTTGCTGGGGCCCGGGGCCAAAGCCTGGACCCCACCACCCGGGGCCAAAGCTCAAGGGCTTTGGCTCTGGGTATCAGTGCTTAGGCTACAGGCCCCTGCTCCCCCGCCTGGGGCTGAAGCCCTCAGGCTTCACCCTCCCCTCCCCCCCGCCCCCGGGTGGCGTGGCTCAGGTGGGCTCAGGTTTCGTTCCCCCCTCCTGGAGTTGTGTAGTAATTTTTGTTGTCAGAAGGGGGTCACAGTGCAATGAAATTTGAGAACTCCTGAGGTAAAGAATTGCTTCTGTCTAAACTTCTATTTTCTTTACTTTTCTTACCTGGGAGGGGGTGAAGTTTTAGCTTAGCCAGAGGAATTAACAACCCAATCAACAAGAGAGACCAAGATAACCACCACACTTCCAGGAACATCAGAAAAGCCCTTGTGCCATAACCTTCTTATCCATAAGGTTCCCAAGGTGCTATGCAACCACTATATTGGTGCTTAAATATGATGACAAAGAACATATTATCCAAATGAATCTGCAGAGGAAATTTAACAAGTCAGAATGTACCGAAACTTTATCTGGATGTTGATATTCCAGAAAATGTGATGGGATCTTTAATCATTAACAGTTAAAAAGTTCTAAATAAATACTCCAGATTGGCAAATAACCTGGTAGAAGGTACGCCATTAAAGCTTGATTATGCTTGCTTCCTTCTTGTTTTTAAAACTTCAGCTAGTAGAAGTAGCATGGTGAATGGAAATAGCTTTAACAATCTTACTGTGAAGGGTGTTGGAGGAAAACAGTGTGTTTAGCTGAAACAACATTAATTGTACCACAGCAAGTATGTAGCAAAACGTGTTGTATTGTGAAGAACTGTGATGGGGTGTGCTCCCCACACGCTAGCCCAGCAAAAACTTGATTGGGCCAGGTGGGCCCAATCAGCTAATTAGGCTTCAAGCAGGGGAGATTTAGGTGGGAGGAATCTAATTAAGGACCGACTTACCTGTGGAGGAACAGACAGGGCCTGTATAGAGTTTTGTAGCTGGCTTCAGAGCAGATACTGCTGGAAAAGGCTGCAGTCACTCTCTGAGTGGAGGAAGTTGGAGGCTTGCAAACAGAGAAGTGGGAAGCTATCTATGTACAAAGAAGCCAGGGAAATAGCAGTAAGAGGTAGAACTGTACAGGGACTGTGGCTATTTGTTGTAAGGTCCCTGGCTTGGAACCCACTGGAGAGCATGAGCCTGGGTTTCCCTACCAGCCACTGAGGAGTGGCAAGGGCATTGGAGGCACCAGGAAGCAGATCTGGAAAGACAGTGAATTCCCTGGAAGGGGAGGACTTTGTGGCTTAGCTGTCCAGCCAGGTCACTAGAGAGGAAGCTGCAGACCTGGAAGAGAGTGGGGCCATAGAGCAAAACAAGATAATAGAAGACCACACCAGAGGGAGAGTGCAAGCTGATAAAGCTAATGCCCAGGCTAGTGCTGCTTATGGTGAGTGGACCTCTGTGACAGGCACAGATGACAATATCAGTTTATAAGTATAGCAAGTGAGATTGGTGGTGATAATGGGAAAAGGTGGTGATAGATTTATTTTTGCTTTGTCTCAAGGGTATATTTGTGAATTCCTACTGGGAATGACTTATCCTGGGACTAGGACAGACACCTCCAAGGTGAGAGCCATGGTTAATGGCTCAACTCCTCTATCACAATGGAACTGTCTGTCTCCAGGGTAAACCTTTTCTGTACAGGAGATAGAGTTTTCTTGGGATCTGATCCCAGACTGTGGAATGAACTTTCAAGGGAAATAAGAACTATTACAGACCTCATTACCTTCTGCTCCATGTGGAAAGGAGTGCTTTGTTGATGTTGACTTTACTAATGTAAACATATAGTAGCATGTATATAAAAGAAAACCACACGGCACACACAACTTTCCTCCAGGAACACTATTATCTGCACAAGCGCTGATTTTTGTTTTTCCCAGTGGGTGCTCCACCCATGCTCTGCCTGTTCTCGCTGCCTGCCCGCCGCGATCATCTCCTGCCAGCCACTCGCTGACTGGCGGCCAGCCCTGGGGCCGGAACCATTATGACTGGGTACTGAGCACCCCCAATTTTTATTCTGTGGGTGCTTGGGCTGTGGAGCATCCATGGAGTCGGCGTCTCTGATTGCATGTGTTAGTTACACAGCTTAATGCACTACTGGAAAGAACCTGGGTACTACAGTTAGGAAGGCATTATAATAACCTCTATATAATAAATGTCTCTAATCCTTTTAATCTTAGATTTGAATATTTTGCACTATGTGGCTTTTGTCTCTTTCCCTGTTTGGGAGAGCACAGCTACTCATTTGCAGTATAGAGGCACTTTGGTACAGCAATAGAACTAAAGCTACTAAGACCTACAACTCTTTTTACTAAAGATTTTGTCCAGTCATCAGATAAAGCAGGATTTTCCAGACACCCAAATATATTATATTATTATATCTATATAATATTTAGTTGTGTTTATAAACAACACTAGCATTCTAGCTCACTATATGAGTGATGAGCCAAGGATTTCAGTGAGATTTCTACTCAAAGACATAACAGTATATCATAGAATCTCAGGGTTGGAAGGGACCTTAGGAGGTTATCTAGTCCAACCCCCTGCTCAAAGCAGGACCAATCCCCATTTTTTACCCCAGATCCCTAAATGGCCCCCTCAAGGATTGAACTCACAACCCTGGGTTTAGCAGGGCAATGCTCAAACCACCGAGCCATCCCTCCCCCTCCTCATCTGACAGTCAACACTAGGAAGGGCCACAGATCTGTTCAGAAAGGTACAGTTTGCTAATCTGACAGCATCTCTTCTCTAACAAAGGCTCAATAAATAGAGTCCCCAGAGGCGTGGAGCAGGGATGGGGCAAAGAGAGAAGGAAACAGGGACACCAATTTAAATGTTTTGACAGCCCAGTCAAAACAGTGAATTGCCTCAGGCTGCTGTACACTTTAACCCCTGCTGGCTGAGTGAGACTCCTAATTAATTTCCTTTCTGTATTCTGCACTCCCTCTGGAGTCTGCCATCTAAAAAGCAAAATGTATTGAGATGCTCCATGCTTCCGGTAACTGGAAGAACAGAACACCCACACCCAAAAATAGAGGGAGCAGCTGTGAGGAGATGAGATGAACAAGAAAGTGAATGTGCCTGAAATAGCTCCTCTGTGTAGGTGGTAGTAATTCATGATATAAATGTTAAATGCATCCCTTTTAAACTTAGCACACACACACACAAAAAGGTGATCAGGTGCAGCATTAACAGTCTTTGATTTCTTTTGGAGCAGCAGTCCTTACAGTATGTATTGTGGACCCCAGTGAATAGAGACAGCAGGGAAGTGGTACATGAGGCAATGTTTAGTTCCATAATATCCATGTCAATGGTGACTATTTTTCAGGAGAAAATGATATTGAAAAAGCAGTTAATGTAACAGCAGGAAACAAGGGAGTAACATGTCATATGACGAGCTCGCTCGCCACGGATTACCAGAAGCATGTTCGTTGTGACCAGTGGCCCACACACCACAGTTTGGAGCCTCCAGAGCAGTAGTCTGCAAAACGTTACCTCAGCTGAGATAAATTGTCATAGATCCATAGACTTTGATGGAGCCATGACCATTTATACTGGATTAGGATCTGTCCCAAGAACTTCAACAGCTACTTTTCCCCCCACCACCACAACTAACTTTAATAGTGAAGAAAGAGGAAGCCAACTTCAATCTAGGTCAGGGATGGGCAAATTTTTGGCCCGAGGGCCACATCTGGGAATAGAAATTGTATGGCAGGCCATGAATGCTCACAAAATTGGGGTTGGGGTGCAGGAGGGGGTGAGGGCTCTTGTTGGGGTGCAGGCTCTGGAGTGGGGCCAGAAATGAGTTCAAGGTGCAGGAGGGGGCTGTGAGGTGGGGGGGGGGGTGAGGACTCTGGCTGGGAGGTGCGGGCTCTTGGGTGGGGTTTGGGATGTAGGAGGGTCCTCTGGGCTAGGACTGAGGGGTTTGGAGGGCAGGAGGGCGATCAGGGCTGGGGCAGGGTGCGAAAAAGAATACAGGCTCTGGCTGGGGGTGCAGGCTCTGGGGTGGGGCTTGGGATGAGAGGTTTGGGGTGCAGGAGGGTGCTCTGGGCTGGGATCGAGGGGTTTGGAGGGAGGGAGGGCGGGAGGGGGATCAGGACTGGGGCAGCGGGTTGGGGCGTGGGCAGAGGCTCAGGGGTGCAGGCTCCCAGCGGCGCTTACCTCAAGCAGCTCCCGGAAGCAGTGGCATGTTCCTTCTTCGGCTCCTGGGCGGAGGCTCAGCCAGGTGACTCTGCACGCTGCCTTGTCCGCAGGCACCACCCCTGCAGCTCTCATTGGAGCGCTGGAGGGAGCCATTGGAGTGGGGCGCTTGGAGTGCGTAGGATCTGGAGTGGAGCCATACCACGGCTTCCAGGAGCCGCGTGGTGTGGCCCCTGCGCCCTGGCTGGAACGCCAGAGCGGGGCAAGCCGACTTAAAATGGCTTGGGCCGTAGTTTGCCCACCCCTGATCTAGGTACAAGTTGACTGACTGAACTATATCATGGCAGCCTTCGGGTGCTATCATAATTTTGATATTATTAGTAAATATTTAAATCACCAACTTTAATCAGCTTTTCTAATTGTACTTCAGTTATTTTCTAAAGCAAGATGCATTCTCATTAATTAACATAACCATTAAAAATGTTGATTTACAACTATATAGGGCCTTACACTAGTTTTGGTACGTGTTTTTGCTACCTAGGAGAGTACACAACATATCAAAAGTTTGATTTCTAGCTTTGTGCAAAAAACCAAACAAAATACCCAACTAGAAACGTTTTAAAAAATGGCTATTTCTTTCAGAGCTTGTATCTCTGGAACATGACTCCAAATTTGGACCACTATCCCTACCATGCACCCTTCTGAGACACAGTACATTTCAAAGAAATCCAGGTAAGCATGTCGATTTTCAGAGGACTTAGAAAGATTGGCATTTTAAATTCATGTCATGATGCAACCTGAATTACAGTGGTGCACACATGCCACTATATTTAAAGGCCAAAGCCTTAGGTGCTAGTCACCAGGAGCTGTGAAGATTTGGAAGTCTGTGCTGCGCAGGGGGGTGCATCTGATGCAAGGATTCTATATGTTTGAATTTTTACATTTAACTCTTGTTGTGAGGTGACAGATGTGGGTCTTTTACATCTGACTTAAGAAAAATAAATACCAACATTTTTAGGGTAAAAAATGACTTGTAAACTTTCATATCCTGCTCCATAGGCATACAATTATAAACTGGACCTGTGTATTTAATTTGTATCCAAAACATCCAATGTGCTCAAATAGGGGGGAAAATCCAGCCAAGTTAAAGAAGGTGAGCAAGAGAGAACTATGCAAAGATGTAACTATAAAAAGAGCCACGAGGTAGCTATATATTTCAATGATTGAGTTAGACTTAACTGTCTTGTTTAAGTCAGTCTTGTAATCTCTAAGGCTCTCATGTGAGAGTTTATGAACTTCATCGAGCTACTCAAACCAATAGACTAATTCAATCTGATTACTTAATTGGCTAACTCTCTCTCTTAGAGTTGTGGCTTTATATAGGTGATATATTTCAGTATTACAGAACTCTTTTTCTAATATGGCTCTTTCTACCATGAGAAGTATTTTGGAATCAAATACTACTTTAGAAATATAAGAACAAAAGATGCAAAACCAAAACTTTTAAAAATAAAATATAAAGCCCAGTCTATTTTCTGGCACAGGAAGTCCATTTGCTAGCTCCTGGGAAAGGTAAGCCAGACACCTCTTGAATCTGTGGATCCACATACCAACAGTGATATGAGCAAGGCCACTGTTCCAGAAGAAGAATTCAAGTTGTGGACCTAAATGATATAATGCTGACTCAGTGTTTTATGGCTCAGTTAACTTTGTCATATCTCAGCTTTGGTAAAATCAAGAGGAAGATTGTTACAGTTTCAAAATGTAAATGGTTTAGATCAGGGTTTCTCAAACTTCGTTGCACTGTGACCCCCTTCTGACAACAAAAATTACTACACAACCCCAGGCACATGTATACTGGATACTACACGACCAACATTGGCAGGTGTGTACTGGATAACTGTACCCCACAGATACCTAGTACCTCCTGTGGGTGCCTAGCAGTGCAGAAGAACTAAGAGCTGGCTCTTCTGTTCACAGGCCAGACATTGTTGGGAGACCACCTCAATTCCATGCTCATGAAAGGACCTCTCTTTCTGACCCAGCAGCGCATGTGCTCCCATCACCTTCCTCTTGTTCCCATAATAGCAGGTTTAATTTCTCCTTATGGTGATTTCCAGTTGACTATGAGCTTAGTAGGAACAGATTCCTCCTTGGAGAAAGATTCCGTGCCCATTCGCTTCTTGGGCCAAAAAGGGAGAAGCCATCATGGAGGAGTCCTGTTGAACTGTGACCTTGCATTCAATACACACCTCTTCTAAGTACACGTCGGCTGATCTGGGCTTCAGACTGCCAGTGCTCAGGTGGGTTCTTCCTGAACAGTTGTAAGCAGTGTTTCCCTCCAAAGTCCTGCCATTTGGATCCATCTATGTTTTCTCTATCCTTATTCCCTCCTTTGCCAGTCCAGATATTTCCCATTCTAAAAGATTCATGGCTAACCAGACCAGGTGCCTACACTGCCAAAAGCCACATTCCACAAAGAAATAGGAAGTAAGATATATGTGTGTGTGTGTGTGTGTGTGTGTGTGTGTGTGTATATATATATATATATATAGTCTCTATATAGTATAAACTTTGTAAACATTAATAACTTAGGCCAAATCCAGAAAACATCCTTTCTGAATAAAACCTCAGGAATTGGCTTTTGTCCATTTGTGCATGTAAAAGCAGTTAAAAGTGCCTGACGTGCATCCTATTAAAATAATCATGGTTAAAATAGAGAAAAAATCTGGCCAACAATTATATTCCCACCCACACACCTGTATCTTAAATGTTTTCTACAACATGTTGTAAGTGCCTGATGCAGAACTGAGACATGCCATCTCTTAGCTCGTAATACTTGTTAAAAGGCTGAATTAAAAAAAAGCAAATGGGGCTTATAATAGAGATATTGGTATCACAAACCTAACTCCTGGTGAGAATGGGGCTTCTAGCATAGACAGGTCATCATGGCTCGAAGCTTCACATAGGTTTAGGATAATAATAATAAACTGCGCACAATGGTGATGTGAAAACCGGGAGTAACCCAGAGGTAATTGAAAAGGAAAAGATAAATGAGACTTTCAGAAAGTTTTATAATAGGACCCTGTGTTCTTTTCAATTTCCTTCGAGAAACCAAAGCATTTCTTCACATGAACTATCTCCACTTATCAAGAGGCAAAAGGTTAGCTTTAGCAACTACATCTACACAAAAAGACATTCCAGCTGTGGCAGTTTCTCTGTATAGTGGTAAAATATGGAGGGCTAGCTCTTACAACCTGCAATGCATGTTAGTCAATGTCTTAGCTCGTAAATCGGAGGAGATGCTGTTGAATCTCCTAAACACAAATATATATTACATTTATGTAGCATGTTTACAAACAGGAATCATTGCAGCCGTCTCTGAGGTGGAATATAACTGTGCAGGTTTTATTATTAATGGGATTGATGCAAAATTGCAGTGCCCAAGAAAGTTGTTTTGGCCATGGAGCCTTTGTTGATTTCCTTTAATCACAGAGCTCTTATCTTCAGCAGTGAAGGTGCCCGGACAATGTGTTTTTGATGCACTCTGTGCTGTGAAATGCTATGATCCCAATGTATAATAATGATAGGATGGAATAGTGGGTTCAGGGTAATTCAGAAGAGCTCCTGTAGGAGGAGGGCCCTGGCCAGTGAAGTTAAAGGGAGACCAGGAAAAATTTCTGAGGGGGATTGAGTCACTCATTACAGAAAAGTTCAGTTCAGCTTCTCAAGAATGTTTGTGTCTGCATATTCTTTGAGTGCTTGCTCATATTGATTCCAGTTAGGTGTGTGTGCACCGCATGCATGGCTGTCGGAGAATTTTTACCCTAGCAACACCCGGTGGGTCGGCTGTGGAGCTCGATATATACCCCAGCCAACCCAGCGCCGCCTCAGTTCCTTCCCAGGTGCTGCAAGGGCTGAGCAGAATATTAGGTGCAATTGCTCCCCTTGACTGCTGAGGTGCCAAGCGCCAGAAATGAGTGTGCTTTCAATGTCCCCTCTAATGGCACTCAGGGTAAGTCTACACAGCCTGTGGCAGGCTATAGAACAGCCCATGAGGAAATTAATAATTGTGTATTCCATACACAGTTTGTATCATGTGCAGTAAATAATGCATGAGGACACACATTGATGCGGGTAAAAAGAAATATTAAATAACTATTCATTCAGTGCAGCGAATGGACAATTATCACTAAATGAGGTAGGGATCCTGTGGAAAAAATAGTCTGAGTTCATTTAAGTAAAGACTGCATCATAATTCATATGCACCAGGGGGCTGAATTAAGGTTGTACAGGCAACCTTAATTCTGGCATTTCTTAATTTTGGAGTGCTTGACTTTGCAACCTTAACATTCTTAATAGAGTGCGTGTTTTTTTTTAATGTAGTGTGGTTTAATAGGAATAAATCCATCTCTATATCCTCCTCTTCTGAATTGTGCTGTGAGCTTTGTGCCCAAAGTTCAGAATCCAAGCTAAACTGCCTATTAAAGTGCTTTGTGGTCCTCCAGACTGAAACATGCTCTAAAATGCAAAGTATTGTTTTGTTTTTAACTATTCTTATACCTTCAGAGCCTCCATGGTGTATAATGCAATTAGAAAAATCTTTTTTGAGAGGACAAGGTTTATTCCTATAGGCCCCAGTTAGCACATGATCACGTGCCACTGAAGTTAATGGGACTGAAGTGCTCTGCTGAGTTGAGGCCATATACAAGTTAATTAAGCAGGCACGGAACTTGAAGTACACCGGACCCTCGCTAGAACGCGGGATTTGGGATCCATGCCAAGTACCACATTATAGCGGGGACTGTGTTAACATGAAATTAGCATCAAAACTAGCAAAATTAGCAAAACTAGCAAAATTAGCATCAAAACTCACCTCTCCTCCAGCCGCGGAGCTGCCGCAGCCGGGTGAAAGGCACTTTTCCTTCCAGCCCCGGAGCTGCCATAGCCCATGAAAGGCATCTCTCCCCTGCCCCCTGGTTGCTGGGGGTTGGGGTTAGGGTTAAATTTGGGATCCATGGCAGAGACCGCGTTATAACTGAATTCACGTTATACAGACACATGTTCTAGCGAGGGTCCGGTGTATGTGAGCAGTCTCATTGACTTCAGTGGTCCTAATCACATACTTGGTGATAGGCATGTGCTTAAATACCTGGTTGAATCAGGAACTCAGGTAAACTATTACTATTTACATTGCTGTAGGGGGCAGATGACCCAGAATACTAGGAGCTATATAAAGAAGAATCAATGGTCCTTCCTCTGAAGTTTGTAAATTCTTATCTGTATTTTTTTGAGGGTGGGGAACAGGGGTTTTCCCATCTTTGGGATGTGTAACCACTTTGTAAAAAGCAGCTATCTTGGCTATTCGTTTAGTTCTTTTTAATATCAAAAGCGATCTGGTCCTATTATACCCTCTGATTGTATGGTAGCCTCAAAACAGTAAGATGCTTCAACCCTGTGGTGCCTCCAGTGTTCACTGACAAATAGTGATGATAATACAATAAAATTCACCTGCAGTGAGAGACTTAGGATATGTCCACTCTGCAGTGTAGGCTGCTGGGCTCAGGCTGGAGCCCAAGCTCTAGAACCCTGCGAGGTGGGAGGGTCCCAGAGCTGGGGCTGCATCCAGCAGTCTACACTGCAACGAAACCGCCCGAGACAGTCACCTGGCATGGGCCAGCCATGGGTTTTTAATTGCAGTGTAGACATACCTTTAGGGTGTCAGTTAAAATCATGTAATGGAGTCAAAGAACTGAAGAAGAAATGTCCTTTCTTTCCAGTTCTGAAGACTGCCAGGTTTCTGCCATGTATGGAAAGTCAGCTTGCTGAGTTAAACTGGAAATTACTAGTGGCTGCATTCACTTAGCCCAGGGCTACACTAGGGGAGGGGGGTCGATCTACGATACGCAGATTCAGCTACGTGAATAACGTAGCTGAAATCGGCGTATCGTAATCGGCTTACCTGACCATGAAGACGGCGGCGCGTCGATCACTGCAGCTCCCCCGTCGACTCCGCTTGCGCCGGTCGATGACGTGGTTTTACGGCGCCGACGGGGAGCGCGATCGGGGATCGATTAAGCGCGTCTTAATGAGACGCGAAAAATCGATCCCCGATAGATCGATTGCTACCCGCCGATCCGGCGGGTAGTGAAGACAAGGCCTTAATGAGACGCGAAAAATCGATCCCCGATAGATCGATTGCTACCCGCCGATCCGGCGGGTAGTGAAGACAAGGCCTTAGTTTAGCACTCTGTTGTTTTCATTGACAACCTCCCTTTATGGCCTTGTTAACTTTATAAGTGATCCATCTGCAGAAGATATCAATCCCCCTTGGATACTAAACTGTTTCTAAGGAAAAAATAGTGTCTGGAGCTGCTTCTCGGAGGAAAAGTGCATTTCCTGCATAGTGTGCAGTAAGGGCCTGTTCCAAAGACCACTGAACTAAGAGTCTATTGACTGGGGTCAGGCCCCAACTAACTTAGATTTTCTATCCATGTGCAAGCAATCTGCTACTTTTGAACTGTTAACAGCATTAACAAAAAACTGCAGTTGCCTAATTCCAATGAAACTATAAATCTTTGGGGCATGTAATGTTGCAACACTTACAATGGAAATGAATATATATTTCATACTTTATAATTTAAAGTAGGAGACTAATCACACACTTCTTATTGTTTTAACACTTAATTTTGTATGCAGAATATTCCCCTTAATGGAAAAATAAGTTGAGTTTGAAGCAGTCCTTCCTATCCTGTCACTGCAGAATGAATTCCATTGAGCACTATTACAATTCCTATAACACAGAAGGAATTGTAAAGAGCCATGTGATGAACTGACCATGCTTAGGCAGGAAAGGAGAAAATTCTCTGCAAAGAGAGCCAGGCAGATGACCTACCGTGCCCCACAGAACCAGCTGTGCTTTCCAATTAAGGAAAGAGTTTCCATCTGGGTTCAGGAAGGCACATACTGAAGCCTGAAAAGGAAGCACCTCTTTGTATTTGTCCAGGGACAAGTAGGAGGTGTGTTTTGATTACCAGCTGGGAGCTGAGATGAGACTTGGAGGTCCTGGAACAAGGGGTGAGAGGACTGAAATGAGGCTTTTGGCTAAGTCTTTGTTGTATTTCTCTTTTACTTTAATTGCCATCTGCTGATGAAGCCTGTGGAAGGTCCGGGCTGGAGACGTAAGAGCCAGGGAAGCTGGGCTATGTTGCAAGTAGTCCTGAGGAAAGAATTAAGTGGATGTTTGAAGCTGAAGCAGATGGGCCATGGCCACACTGCTAGAGTCTTGCTGTTAGTGCCGTTAGTACAGGGAAGGTACAGGCTTCCCTATGCCTCAGCAGTGTCTCCAGGAAGAGAGTGTGTGAATGGGCAGCCCTGTAACCAAAGGACAAATGACTGTTGGTTTGCAAAGCTCCAGCACTGAAGGGAGAAGCTTTGACTGGTGTTTTCTGTTTAGATGGCTGCATACCCTGGAAGGCGAGGAGTAAGCCAACCTACCAGCAGAAGGAGACTATGGACCTGTGAGGGAAACTGAGGCATGGTTGTACCTGTTAATAGAGAGGTAAGATGACTCTGTACACCCAGTAAAGGATAATAGCAAAAAACAAAATAAAACCCAAAGCCCCAACATTTGTGACTAGCTCACACTCCGAATACACACACCTTAGGAACAAACTAGTGCTCTGCTTAATGTATTGGGGACTGTGGGAATATGTTTTCCTAAAATATTCATTTGCGTGGCTATCAGAAAAAATCTGTCACTTAAAATGAAGGTTAGTACAATTCATTCTGAATTATTTTCTGGATGTCGTGTATGTAAAATGTGGCATTTATCCAAAAATATCTAAGCTTTTTTGGATATTTATGAGAAATCATGGGTCTCTGCTCTGCACATGGGATTTCTATTCATCAAAAGTCTGTTCTGATGTTTTTCATTCTAGTGACAAGATGAAGACATCCTGTAAAGTTATTCTCTTTTGAACATACTATTGTCACAAGGTGGTTTTTTTGGTGGTTGTTAAATCCGTAAAATACAAGGTATTTGTATGTAGTGGACTTGATACACAATGTCTCCACTACTCTACAGAGAGTCAAAGTAAAACTAAAGAGAGAAGGAAACCTGAGAACTGAAGAATGTGACCCACAGTATTGGTGGAATCAAGGCGGGGGGGCAAGTGAAGGAATGCCTACTAACTGTGCATAATGGAGAGGAGAGGCAAAGTGGAGGAGCAGAGTGGGTGAACAATCAGGCTCAAATAGCAGAAAATAACAACCCTGTTTTTTGAAACTTTCATAAATGTCCTCAATTGAATTGTCTGACATGTGGGGAAGCCAGTGAAGCTGGTGGGTGCTGGGGATGTCATGGAGCCACTTTTTGGAGTGAGAAAGTAGTTTTGCTCTAGCTGCCGGTTCAGGGAGCCCCTCGGCCCCCACCCCCCCATCTAAAGAGCAGGGATTTTTAGGAAGAAATCAAATTCAGAATTGTCTTGGTCCTGAAGAGAAGTGATTAAGGTATGAATAACATTTTCAACTGAGGTAGGTTAATGGCCACCTCCAGAACATTCTTACTAATGAGCAAAGTAGAGAAAAGGCAGATGTTGGGGATGAGGAGGGAAAGGGAACAAAGTCTAGGATGACTCCAAGTTTTCTACCCTTGGGGAAATGGAGATCAGAGTGAAAGCAACCAGTCATGGAGTTAAAGGCAGATGAGACTAAGAAGATTATTTACCTTGAATGGATTCAATCTTTAAATTCAGTAATAGAAATTTATGATGCATCTAGACATGGGTGATGTGCAAAATAGATGCAGGAGCTTGAATGTAATCAAGGGAGGAAGACTGTCATAATCCGTGTGTTCGGCGGGCATGTGCAGGGATATAGAGGGGTGGATTTGCTCTCTTTTACAGCAAAGTTATGCCAGCATAGCTCTGTTGAAATCAGTAGGGTTACAACAACATCAAACTGATAATGCAGTGGTAAATCTGGCCACTAGTTGAATGTCATTCATAACAAATATCTTAGTATGAGATTAGCCTGGAGATCCCAGAGGGAGAAAATGGAGGAAGAGACGGTTAGAGCTGGACTGAGGCATTCCATAATAGAGAGGATGAAGGGAAGTAGTAAATTGTCTATCAGAAATGTGTGTGTTTAAAAACAAACAGAAACCCCCCCACCCTAAAAGTGGGATTCCAATCTGTTACGTTTTCATTGAAGGAAAGTGCTAGAGACCCTGGCTGCATGTGCAAGGCACTGAAGAATAATAGCTATTCAAATAGTTTTAATAATAGCCTCAAAGGAAGATTAAGTCAATTGGGAAGAAGTATGCCTTGGAAGGAGTACTGCGGAAAGGGATCTGAGGGTTATTGTGAATCGCAAGCTAAATGAGTCATCAATGTAACACTGCAAAAAAAGCAAACATAAGTCTGGCATGTATTAACAGGAGTGTTGTAAGCAAGACACGAGAAGTAATTTTTCATTGCTAATCCGTGCTGATAAGGCCTGAACTAGAGTATTGTGTCCAGTTCTGCGTGCCACATTTCAGGAAAGATGTGGACAAATTGGAGAAAGTCCAGAGAAGAGCAACAAAAATGATTAAAGGTCTATAACACATGACCTATGCGGAAAGATGGAAAAAAATTGCATTTGTTTAGTCTGGACGAGAGAAGACTGAGAGGGACATAAATTTTCAAGTACATAAAAGGTTGTTACCAGGAGGAGGGTGAGAAATTGTTCTTAACCTCTGAGGATAGGACAAGAAGCAATGGGCTTAAATTGCAGCAAGGGTGGCTTAGATTGGACATTAGGAAAACTTCCTAACTGTCAGGGTAGCTAAGCACTGGAACAAATTGCTTAGGTAGGTTGTAGAATCTGTCATGGGAGGTTTTTAAGAACAGGTTAGACAAACCCCTGTCAGGAATGGTCTAGCTATTACTTAGTCCTCCTTTGTGCAGGGGACTGGACTAGTTGACCTATTGAGGTCCTTTCCAGTCCTGCACTTACTTGAATCTGTGATCAGAGGAAAATAGGTCATTAACAGTCTTCATATTATGGAAAACAAATCTAGACTGAAAAGGGTCCTGGGAGTTCTGATATGGAAAACAACAATGGCCACCAACAAACTCTAGCTGCAGACAGGGAGATGGGATGATATATATATATATATGGCTTGGTGAGTCAGGTGGGATCTTGATTTGTTGTTGTTGTTTAAACACTCTTAGTTTTTGCAGGGGATATTGCAGAAATGTGTCCCGAGTAGTATTTCAATGAGGCAAGGCTTGAAACTTGCCAAAGGGGCAGTATGGAGGAAAGCCTGTTGGTGGTTTTGAAGCCTGCACTAATGGAACAAGAAAGAGTTTGGGAAGTATGAAAGTAGGGAAAGCCAAAATGGAGAAAGGGGCTGCATGATTTAGGATCTCAAAAACAAGGGCAAAAAGCTTGCACTTCATGCTCAGTGCCACCTGGCATTAATGACTCAGCTGGGAGGAGGGGAGGTGGTTGGCATGATAGTTGAGGTGTGGCTTATAGCAGCAGCATTTTAAAGAGATGGAATGGGGTGAAGTTAGTATCAAGAGTGTGAGTGGAGGCATTTGCTGGATTTGTGGTGGGAGATGAGTGCCATTGGGACAGGAAGGAAGGGGGAAGAATAGCATTGTGAAGGAAGAATATTTTTTTCACATCCTGGATGCAGGGTGGTTGAGAAGGAAAGGGAGAACTTGGAGGTGGCCGCTTGTTACAAGCTTGCATGGCAGTAAGTAAGGATGGTGGTACTATGAACAGTTAATGAGACAAGGGTAGCAGAAAGGATTTGGGCTGAAAGTTCATGAGCTCATTTTTAATTGAGCTTGATATGATGGCAAGACAGATTTCTAAAATGGAGAAATAATTCTGAGTGTAATAGTTAAATTCATTCAGATGACATCACCCAAGGATAAAATGTGGAGAGAGCCAAGCCAGAGGGATTCCAACGAAGAGGAGACAGGGAGAGGAGGAGAAGCTGACAAGACAGTGAAAGAAAAGCCACAGAGGTAGGAGAACTAGAACAATGGTATCATGGAAGCCAGTGGCACACAGGATGTCAAGCAGGAGGGTGCAATCAACCATATCAATGGCAACACAAAGATCTAGGAGTCGAGGAAGATGGAATTTAGGCTTTGAGGCATAGTCAGGAGTTTAGCCTTCATGGAATGGAGAAGGCAGATACTGGATTAGAATTTGTTCATGAATGAGTAGGGGGTAAGGAAGTTAATACAGTGGCTTTTGATGGCCTGCTTTAACCTTATAGGGAAAGGGGTAGGGAGAGTTGAACTGACAGGTAAGGATGAGGGTGTGAGTTATGTATGATTTATCATTATTTTAAAATAAAATGTATCAAAGTTTTATTCTGATTATTTTCTAGAGTCACACATTCCCAGTTAAGTTCTGCTATACATTAATGCACACACCTTGTGTCTACCATAGCAGCAAAAAAAAAATCAAAAACAAAATCAGGGCTGCTTTCTCTCTCTCTTTTTTTTTTTTAACAAAGAGCCTTTGAAGAGTTGAAGTCTTTTTTTTTAAATTTTATTTTATGATTTGCTTTAGAATGATAACTTGCAATATTCAAAAGCTCATTTTAATTAAGGATTTGTATCCCATTATACACATGTGGAATTTGCATTTGAATCTGCATCACCACTCTTCAACAGATGGGGGGGGGGCGGGCGGGTGAGGGGAAGCAACGGATTTGTATTCAGTTCTCTGACAGATTATTCCTGCTGTACCTATAGTGTTCTGAGGAAAATTCATTTCCTTCTCTCACCCCAGCGGAAAAGGATAACATCTAATGCTAGAGAAAGTACATACGACATGAAACTAAGAGTAATATACTGGAAGTAGCAAAATAGAAATAATGAGGTAATAAGAATGAAAGCTAAAATAGCTAATAAGATACAGGGTCAAATCCTTGTTCTGGAGGTGGAGGTCAGACTCAAAACTCCCATGGATCTACCTGGAAGCTTTTCCTCATTTGCCTTGAATGAAGGCTGCAGAAAGACTGGGTATCTCAGTGCAGAAATACGTAACACCACCTAAGGCCTGCCACAAGGTGACAGTGTTTCAGAATATTGCTGTTTTGTCAGAACTCAGAGATGATACTTAATCTTTTGCAAAAATCTTTGCAAGATTTAAACACTTCAGTTATTTTGTAACTGAGTTTTCATGAGCGCAGACTGTCTTCAGTCAGTCTTTTTGCATCAGCACAATGTTGTCCAATTTGGGCACAATATTTCACACTATAGTATAGGGATGGTGTAACAGGGTTTCGTCCGCCCCCTCTTCCGGCAGGCCACTGCAGGGTGGCCCAATAAAGCGCAGGGAGGCTTCCTGTTATGCTGCACCCGTGGTTTTATTTACACACCTTGTCCCACCACCAACATTGAGCTATATATATCCACACAAGGCTTACAGGGTTTGTTCCCTCTTTGTCAGGCAGCCAGCCCTCAGTCAGGAGCCTCAGTCAGCAGCCCTGATCTTTCCCCTGGCTGCTCCCTTTATGCTCGCTTGCCAGGCCCGCAGGTGGAGCCAATCCCCAGGCCAGGCATCAGGCCTGTCCCACCAGCCCCAATCTATTCCCCTTGATTGGAGCTGGCTGAGCAGGGGCTAATTAGGTGCTTTGCAGCAGCACCCTGCTACAGATGGTCATGAAACTTCCAAGGGCTTTTTGCATTGCATTCTGAATGTCGAGTCTGAAACTGGAATTGATGGCAGTCAGTGATTGAATTTACATGGTATTAATTCTGGATCACTGTTTGACTGAATCTGTACCATGTGCTTTGGAAGGTCTGCAGAAGTCGTTTTGATCCCTCCCATTCTCTGTTCAAAATCTGTCTTCTGGCTATGCTGCTTTGATCATGTTAAATGAAACCTGGATGTTAAGAAGGCATCTTTAAAAATGATCTTAAATAAATAACAATGGAAACACTTACTAGTGTAGGTGATTTTAAAGCTTACAAAAATAGGCCCTGATCCTACCTTGAGTTGGTGGATCCCTGTGCCCAAGCACAAGCCTACTGTCAAACAATGACCTAAGAGGAGTTGTGTGTGGATGCAGGGGCCTGTGTACTCAGAGCCTGATCCAGCCATATGACCAGAGTCTGATCTCAGTCATGTAGTCAAAATTATCCATAGAAAGTACTGGTGTAGCCTGCAATTCTGAAAACACTTACACGGATGCAACTCTCCTGACATGAGTTAAAGCAACACATGTGCGTTTGGTTAAAGTAATGGTGTGTGAAATGCAACACTTGCTTCATGTCTGTTGTTGCTGACCAGGATGGTAAGTATGGAAATTCAGTCTCCTTATCAAATAGCAACAAATTAAAGGTTGTGATGCAAACTGATCAAAGCACAAATTAATAAATGTAATCCTCCCAGAGGAGGACTACTCTCAGACGTCTTAACTTCAGATTTTTCTTTATTGCATTTTGTAATTTCTTCCCCCCACCCCCCCTCTCTCTCTTCTGAAGTCTTAGCTCCCAGACAGCATCTGGTTTTCAGAAAGCCTGTATTTCTTGACTGTGCCAGCTGTAAACAACAGTTAAGTTACTCACTCAAGGCCAGTGGCTCAGCAGGGATCAGAAGCAGGCCCACCCTCCTTTGCTCTGACCATTAGATGACACAGGCTCTTGCAGATTTTTGTCACTTCTGTGTTACGTTATTTCTAGGCATGCTAGGAGGCAGTGTAGGTTTGCAACCTGACTATCTTCAGAAACATTACATTCAGATTCCATATTCCTCTTTCACTTATCAATCAGTTGCTCTGTTGAGCAACTTAAATACAAAAACCAAATACCAAAGACACTGTTATGTACTTTCCCTGCTGACCTAGCACCTGAAGAAAACGCAGCCAACCTTGGGCCAGATTCTTAGCTGATGTACATCGTTATAGTTACCTTCCTCTCAATGGAGCCGTGCTGGTTATACCAGCTGAGGTCTGTAGCCCATTATTCCTTAAGAGGTGTTTATTCCATTTCTGATGGTATCCGTCTATTGTAAGTAATTAAAGGGGGAGGAGGGGTGAGAATGTTTGGAGGGGGGATGACACTCGGTCTTATTCATTTCAGCTCCCCATGAGCAAACTCTGTGGGGGGTGGGGGAGAGAGAGACATACATCAGAGCTGACAATATGAGGACAAAGCTGATAGTGTAGGGGGAGAAATATTTTCAACCAAATGAGTATTGCAAACAAACAAGAACAAAAACTATTTTAAAAACAGTGGTATGGCTGGGCCCTCCATTCCACTCTTAATCCTTTATGAAGTCACTTGCTAATTCTTATCTCATGAGGCATTTATTATTTTGCCAAACAATAGTCAATGGTTTTACAATAGAAGATGTAAGTCCCAAATACATATAACATGCCTAGGATATTTTGACACTTGTATTTAGTTTTGAAAACCAATAAAATAACATATTTTTTTCTATTTTTATCTTTGTTTTTTGGTGAGAAATATGTAAGGTTATAAAAATATTGGTCTGTATTGCAGTAACATGTAGGAGCCCAAGTCCTGGGCCCCCCCTGGTGCTAGGTGCTATGCAGACACACTTATTCCAAAGAACAGGAGACTCATGCCGATCATTTTTGAAAATCTGCCCACAACTGTATTTGCATAAGTATTGAACTCTAGAGCTGGTTTAAAAAGGGGAAGTTTGTCTCTTCTGAATGTCTGAATTACAACCTCTCAAACACTTTCCACTAGCTCTGCTGAGCCGCTAAAAGTCTCATTGAAGTCAGTGGGAGTTACTGGATGCTCAACAGTCCTGAAAATCTGACCATGAAGCACTATCCAGTAATTTCCCCATATGTACAGTATGCATTATATACTCCAGGGTGAAGATTGGTGGTAATTAATAAATTGCCTGGAATAGGGTAGGTGGTTTAGAGGCCTCATTCAATGCCCATTGAACTCAACACAATTATTTTTGTGGGATCAGCTGTTTTAAAGAACAAATGAAAGACATGGTCCCTGCCCCAAAGGATTTGCAGTCTAAGTTTAAACCAACTGATGCAACACATGAGCAACAAACAAGGAGATGGGAGAAAGCCAGGGTGTGTGTGTGTCCATGAATTCACACAGTTATGCAGGTTTGCTGCTGTGTACACAACTGCTGTTTCAATGTTTTTAAGCTGGAGGGGATATTTCAGATGGAACAGGAGAGAGAAATGGATAAATATGAGGTTAGAAAGAATGGTGCAAAATGGCGGTGTGACAGAGTTCTGGGAGCTAGCATGTGAGCCAGCACTCTGATCACCGCAGCACTAATTAGCCTCCCCCACCAGAGTGGTCTGATGGGATGTAGTTATCTAATCAGGCTAGGGGTGCTAGGGGCTTAATTAGCTCACCAGCTAAGCACTGATAAAAAAGGCAGATCAGGGAAATGCAGGGTGGGGAGAGCCGGATAGCTGAGCCCAGATTCAGAGAGCTCTCACAGAAGGGAGACCGTCCCCTCTCAGGCAGAGAGGGCCGACGATACAAGGAACACTGTAAATAGTATTTATGCATGGAACCTTAAAGGTGTTGGTGGAGGGAACTTAAATATAATTCACAGGGTGGACACCTAGCCAGTAGAGTATGAGTGGTTTCTGTGGTGTGAAAGGCAGGAGTGGAGCACTGCCCTGCTACAGGTGGGAATGGAGGCTAGGATGAGGAGAGTAGGGGAGAGTAGTAGAGCGGGACTTGGACTGAGGTAATCAGCAACTAGGAAGATGGAAAGCTAAATCAGAGATCTGTGGTGGACTGGAGATGAGTTGTCATCTTATTAAAGTATGTGTTATGTGGAGGTGTTAATCATGCTTATCCTTGTATAGTGTTGGTGCTCTTTTGTTTGTACTATAGTGTAAATTGAAATTTATAGTAAGCAGGTTACCCATACGACTTTTTAAGTCTTTGTACACAATGTCAACTACAACATATCTTATTTTTTAATTTACACAGCTGCATATAGTACAAGGTGCCTTGAATGCGTTTTTTTTTTAGCCTATTTCAATAAGGATCATGACACTACCCCGTAGACATGTGGTCACAGGTGTCTCATGATGATTAAGCAGGGAAATCTATATATCAAAGTAGTACCTGTTAACCAAAACCAATCTCCAGTCCAGATGTCTGTCTTTTTGCCATTAAACGATGTCTCACAGGAAATTAAGTAAGGTTCTTCAATTGCCTTTCACCAAGTAAAAATATGTAATTTTGCATACACAACTGTCCAAACCAGCAGCACTGAATCAGATAGAGGTACCTCTTGACAATTGTAAACTCTGAGGGGAAAGGTGAATATAAGAAGCTGTTGCCATGTGAAAAATTCATTTCAGCCTTGAGTGGAATGCTCTGAAAATCAATATATACAGTCCACTTGTAAAGGAACACATGGCTGTTTTACAAAGCTGCTTTTGTGAATCTGTGATGGAAATGAATTTCCATATCGTAGATACCAAATGAATGAGCTTTGAACATTAGATAAACTTCACGATCCATCTGTTTCTCCCGACACACTTATGTTTCCATTTTACTTTTAGACTTGCTACATAAATAGTGGTATCCCCCCAAATATCAAATGCCCACTTTCCCCACTAACCTCCAGAAGTTGTTTGAGGAGGAATGTTAAAGGCAAAATGGAATCTGCCATAGAAAATGTACACTGCAGCTTATCTTCCAGCACAAAATATTTCATACTTCACTCAGAAATTGATTAGAAACAGTGTTTAAGACAAAGCAAAAAATCCTAAGAAGTCTCTAAAATGTCTAGGCATTTACTAGAAATAAAAATATTCTCAGGGACAGAGTGTAGTGTCATTAGAATTCAGCCTAGAGAGTGAGACCAGGACAAAAACTGAGCCAGGCTTTCCCACATGGGTCTTCAGATCACTGCCACCTAAATCAGTGTCCGTGCCACTTGGAATGTATTTGGATCATTGTTCACAATTATGTTCCATGTTAATGAGCAGTTAGTTTTTGCGTATCAGCCTCCCATATTTCCACACTTTCTTTACTGGCTTGTTTTCAAAATGAACTAATAAGTGGGTTCAGAGGAAGAGGGCATGGGACAGATTCCCAAGCTCTGTTTTAATTGTGTCCTCTGGCACCCCTTTTCTCCTCCCACTCCAAACATGTCCCTTTTACTTTCTCTGACAACATATGGCCAGTGCGATACTGCATATGGATAGATAAGGTTACATCATAATCATTTAATCTGGAGCAACTTCATATAATGTGACACAGTGCAGAAGACCAGATAAACATCAAATATAGTTTACAAAACTAGCTCTAGCCATAAGACAAGATGTAGAAAGATTAAAAGATCTGAACAGTATCAAATTACAGGAAGACACCTACAGTACAAGTAACATGCTGTGACCATTCATTCTTGAGGTTTCTAGAGGCAAAATTTGCCTTTATGACACACACTGGTGTCCAGGTATTGAAAAAGCAGATTTAAAAACTTATTAAAATCTTAAGTGCCTCTCTGAGCCACCCGTATGTTGAATAGTATTGTTCTCCTTGAGCAATCCCGTTGATCTGCCATTTTTCATTGAGACTACTCAAGGAGAATCCCCAATTGACTACTTGTTGCTCTACAAACAGGGCATTGGAGGGGCCAGGATCTTGGTCTGCATGTTTACCTGACTGGAGTTGGGTGTGAAATAGGCTGAAACAGAATAATACACTGAGCTAATTAAAAGGATTCCCGACAGCCAGGGCATAGCGAGCCTATTAAACAGGAGGACAAATAGGTGAGTTTGGAGGATTATGGAGGAGGAGAGAGATTAACAAGAGAAGAGAAGGATAGACAAAAATGTCCTGGCTTCTGAGCAGTCAAAGGATTTTTTTTTGGGAGGTGGGGAGAGAAAAAATTAATGTGTGCAGACCAAGATATTCTTCCCTGCTCTGATTTATTCTGATTTATTATTTATTTGTTCATGGCTCCTGTTCTAGTTGAACAGAGGTGGCTAAAACAGCAGAAGCAGTAGCAACATTTATATATGTGCATCACTATTTCTAGAACTCCAGTAAAACAAAGCTCTGAGTTAAAGGTTCCTCACAACCAAACTCCTTTTCTGGGTTCTACTTGACAGACTGTTCCTCACTGCTCCGAGCCTGCATTAGATGCCTTGACTAAATCCGTTTATTATAGGCATCACATGAATTACTGCTCGGACATTGTGTCCATTTGAAGGTTGCACCTGATAGGAGTTGTCTTGTTAGACAAGGAGACATTATAACCTATTACACTGGAGAGGAACTTCTGGTTGAACTGGTAAATGAGCCAGTTTGATTAAAATATTTTAGTGCCTCAAAGTACAGTTTCATTGCAAAATGGTGGTAGATAAAAATGGCACCACACATCTATTCCCTGTGCATATGTCAGGAGTGGCCAACCTGAGCAGGAGCCAGACTTTACCAATATACATTGCCAAAGAGCCACAGTAATATGTTAGCAGCCACGCTTCAGCTCCCCTCTACTCTCATCACCTCCCACCCACCAGCAGCCCCACCGATCAGCGCCTCCCCTTCCCTCCTCATCAGCTGTTTTGTGGTGTGCAGGAGGCTCTGCGGGGGAGGGGGGAGGAACGAGAGCATAGCAGGCTCAGGGAAGCGGGTGGGAAGGGGTGGAGTGCAATGTTCCCTCTAATTTTTGACAGGCTGTGCGCGCAAAAAATTTCTTCTGTGCAAATTGTTGCGCTTCTGTGCAAATTTTTGTGTGCGCAGTGTTTCATTGTGTGCGTGGGGTTTAGGATCTGTGTGCGTGCACACACGTGCACAGCTTAGAGGGAACAGTGGTGGAGTGGGGGCAGAGCCAGGGGTTGAGCAGTGAGCACCCACCCCCCGGCACATTGGAAAGTTGGCGCCTGTAGCTCCAGCCCCGGAGTCGGTGCCTATACAAGGAGCCGCATATTAACTTCTGAAGAGCCGCATGTGGCTCCGGAGCCACAGGTTGGCCACCCCTGGCATATGTAGTCATAACCATTGACTTCAGTGACCAAAACAAGTCTCTCTTTTAAAACTACTTTTTATTCCAGTTAATGCTGTAAAGCCATTACAACTCCAGGAGAGGAAGATTTACTAGTTGCCAGTATCTTTACTCATGACGAATTGCACGTTTTTGCCCCGAATAGGGTTTTTTGTGGAGCAAGACACCACTCTGTGCAAGTACAAGTGTTGGAAGGTAACCCTTTGCCCTAATGATAGGGCCCATCAGTTATACCCGATGAAATGGACGTGCATAGATGTCAATGAAGGTGTAACTTGAGGACAGTGGAGTTGACAGTTTTAATTGAGGGCATAACTTGGCCTGCATAACTATTTATTACAGGCGATGATGCATGCAAAGAAGAGAAATCAGCTTGACTCTCAAGTCTTGTGCTGAGTTTGCAGGGCTGGAAGTAAAATGTATATGTTCTCACTTCTGAACAGAGACTGCACGCTCTCTTTGTCTCATTTTAGTAAAACAATAAATAGGGAACTTCATGATGCCATTTTTGGAGTGACTTTTCAGAGCAGAGCTACACTCATTCAGATCAGCTCATTCAGGCAGTGGTGGTGTTGCCTTCCTTTGCTCTTCACTTTTAACCTTTTCCTGGAAAGTTTATCTCACAAAAATACTTGAACAGAACTGTGTCATCTCAATCCAATATGAAGAGTATCTACAATGTGCAGAAAGAATAGTGACTGAATTGAACCAGTTCCTCTCTTTAAAGTCGAGTGGCTGAGTTTTCCATGAGATAAGGACCACCATTGTCCTCAGTGAAGCACCACTACCTCTGAGGATCCCATCTACGGCTGCTCATACAAAGTAAGAGCGACAAAGAGTCCTGTAGCACCTTATAGACTAACAGATATATTGGAGCATAAGCTTTCGTGGGCAAAGACCAAGTTCACGAAAAGCTTATGCTCCAATATACCTGTTAGTCTATAAGGTGCTACAGGACTCTTTGTCGCTCTTGCAGATCCAGACTGGCATGGCTACTCCTCCGATACTCATACAAATCAGCATATTGTGGCCAGCAACCAAAACTTTCATTGTCAACGCTGAAGGCTTGACTCTTCAAAATCCATTATAAAACCAATTCACATTTTTTTCTTACTACTTTGAAATAAAGGCTTCTAAAGAAGCTGGAGTCTGAGGAATACAGCTATTTGGCATCTCTTTTCAGTGATCTCTTCTTTTCCCCTGCCTGTCGGTTTCGTTCTGCCCCCTTGCTGTGATAGTAGTGGCCGGCCAGGATTGTTAAGCTGTATCCAAATGAAACAGAAAGAGCCCTGTCCAGTGCCACGTAGAGCAGGAACCACACTCAATCATTCCATTACCCTGTGGTATAAGAATGACAAATCCAAATAGCATCCAGTTCATCCTGTTGAAGAGCACTTCAGCAGCAGTTGAGATGAACAGGGGTGGGATGTTGTTGTGTGGTAGTCCTTTTGTTTGTTTGTTTGTTTTTAATACTCGATGGTATTATAACTAAGCATTCTTTTATATGAGCGTTTATAGCCTCCTATGAAGCCCAGTTAGTGTGGTGGTTACTATTGATTTTAATAGCTCTTTATGGGTAAGTGGTCAAAGTACTCACAATCATCATCAATAAAACCATGACAGTCTTCTGATTACCCATCAGATCAACAATTCATTCATTAGAAG
Organism: Chelydra serpentina; assembly: GCA_037349315.1. NCBI lineage: Eukaryota > Metazoa > Chordata > Testudines > Chelydridae > Chelydra > Chelydra serpentina. The sequence goes on from JBAIAC010000070.1 coordinate 1,612,969, forward strand.
CTTTTCAGGCAACATCTTTATCTGGTAAAGGCCCCGTGGGCTGAGTTGAATAGAAAAGGAGTTCAAGGCATGGTTCACAAAGCAGTAAAGCTCTGGAATCCTGCCTCTTTGATGTGGAAGAGTCTCAGTCAATGTGTTCTTAACCAAATGAACCATCCTGTACAGGTATACATCCTGTACTGAATAGCAGTCAGAGGTGTCCCACAGCAAAAACCCTTTCTCCTTGCCCTTTAAACTGCTTTAGCTAAATTCCAGAAGCATGTGAATGCACTAAATATTCTTTGACTGGTTAGAGCAGAGAAGGCAAGTTTATCAGCTATACACCTGCAGGCAACAAAAGGGGAGGTGCCGATGCAGAGAGGAAGAAGGTGAGCTGATGCTACGTTGTGCAAATTTCCGGTGTTGAACTCTGCTCAGCTTTATATCAAGGACTGCTATACTGTTGGTGGTGGTAGTATATAATTAAAGGTTATAGGCAAAGATCCTTGGCTGATGTAAAGTAACTTCCATGGGGCTGTACTGATTTGCAGCGGCTGAGGATAGGTACTCTTTTTGTTCAGGGTGAAAGCTGCGGCTGGTAGGTAACCGTTCTACTTCTTCCTTCCCCTGTAACTCCTCAGAATTAGGTTTAAACGTTAAAAGGAGATATTCACTCCCTCACTTTCAATGCCTGTTTTCTCTGGGCTTCCTGCTGATGAGTCTGAGCACTGACTAATTAAGTTAGCTGGTCAAGTTCTCTGCCAGCTTGCAAATCAACTTTGTGGTATTTACATAAAACCCTTTTTTAGATTTAAACGTGCTGCCTTTAATTTTATGTCTACTTATTCTAGGGTAAATATCTATGCCTGATTTATCGCTTTACATCATTAATTACTTTTATATGCCTCTATTATATTCCTTCTTATCTGATTCCTCTTTAAACTAAATGGTACTAATCTTTTCAGTCTATTATCCTTTAGAAGTCTTTCCATGTCTCTAGTTGCTTTTTGTCACCAATCTCTGGGCCCCATCTATTTCTGGTATGTCTCTTTTGAGATGAGGTAACCAGACCAGAACATACGCTTCTTCATTCTTCACTGACCTAAATAATGTTGCAGCAAATGTTGCAGATAACCTCTCTCTAGCTCTTTTTCCAAATCATTATAGGCAAGGCTGATACCAATGCCTATTATGAAGGTTGCCTGACACTGTCCATTACAAGATGGTGTTATAATTTTACCATACTTTAACCATTTAGTCTGAAATTTTCCATGCCAGGTGTTTGCCTTAGGCTGATTTTTTTTTAATAATAATTATTATTTTATTTTTAATTTCAGCCAAAATGGTTCAGCTATTTCTGAGAATGAGGCTAGGAAAAAATACGGTTTTTGTGTGTGTGTGAAAAATATTCTAGCAGCCTTTTCTTTGAAAATCTCTGGCTCCCCCATGTTTTTGGGCAGGGAGTTGACATTTGGCAGGGGGTGGCCTTCGTGATAGGGATGCGGCTTGCTGTTCACATGAAAATCTACCCAAATTTGGTAGTTAAAAGCCTTTGAAAAACCATGTTTTGGACATGGTTTTTAGTCTAAGTGCTAAAATCTTCAATTCTATCCTCAATAAGCATGCTTGAGTATCTGAATTCCTAATGCTGACTAGACTGTATGTGCCATCCCCACAGAGTAAGTGACCATGCTCTCTCCACTCACAGCTCCTATGTGTGAACAGACAGTGCAAAAAAATATGTGATCATGAAATTAGAGATTGTATCCTAATCCATATGCAGAAAGGGGGCAAATTAAGGTTGTACTGGCAACCTTAATGCTGGCATTTCCTATCTTTTGAATGCTTGACTTTGCAACCACAATTTTCTTTTAACATAGTTTTCTCTGTGTAATTAAATATACTAAACAAACACTGCTTTTATTATGGATGTGTGGTTCTCCACACTGTTACCCTTTGGCTATGTTTAATTACTACTTACTCCAGTTTATCTGATACATACCAGAGAGTCTTATTTTAGGGATTCCCAGAATCACTTCAGGTATTTTATAATATTTGGTGCCCCGAAGCAGACTTGAATGTACGACTACATATCTTTGTCAGCAGCTCAGCTACTTCAGTCTTAAATTCCTTCAGGTCTTTGGATGAATATATTTGAGACTGATGACTTCTTGCTATCCCTGTTTTGTCTATGGACTTGTGTGACATTGAGCAAGTCATTTAACCTCTATGCTTCATTTCTTCCCCCTAATCAAAAAAAGGATACCTATACCCACCTTTTGTAAAGTGCTTTGAGTTCTTCAGTGAAAATTATGTTCTCATTGTGAAGCATTGAGGACTGGCCGTTGCTGGAGGCAGGATCCCAACACAGACTAATATGAGCTGATTCACTGAATCTTAAGTCTAACATTTCGAAGATTTGTTGTGCCACCAGTATTTAACCTATTCCCCTCCATTTTACCCTGATAGTCTCTGATTCAGCAGCTGCTCCTTGAAAATTTCCTTTTTGTTTGAAAAGGAAGAGAACAGATTTTAAAAACAAGCTGTCTTTCCTTCACTCTTACCAGCCACTGCTGTCTGGTGGTTTGCCTGTGATGATGCATATTCTTCTCTGCAACTGTCAATGCTGCTTAGTGCCAGCCCGAGGAGAACATTTGTACTGCCATGAAGTTTTCCCTCCACCATCCAGTTTCTCTGCCCCAAAGACTCGGAGAGTCAGTGCTGGCAAATTGGAATGACTGGAGTGAAACATGAGATATTGAGGGCATGACAGCTCATTTCTCTCATCCTCTGAATATTCTTCACTCTGAGCCCAAAGAAAGCCCCTGAAACCATTGCCAACTGCCAATCTTTGGTGGATTCCAGTGCTGCACATCCTGTCTAATTGGTTGGAAGCTCAGGCATAAGCAGAATCGATAAGAGAAGGACATGGAGGGGAAACACATCCACCCTTCTGAGTGCTAAAGAACAGCCTTTTCTTGCCTGTTAAAAGTTCAGTCCCTCAGGATTATGGGGTCACCTCTCCTTTCTGCTGTGTGAATGAAAAATCTGATTTTTTTTTGAAATGGGATACAACAGTTAATGTGATTTAGAACAAAATTTAAACAAATGCAAACTGGCTCCACAGAACTTGACATGGTGGATTGAATCCTGTTCCCAATGAGTGAAGTAATGGTAGCTTTGCCACTGGCATTTGCTAGGACAGGGGTCGGCAACCTTTCAGAAGTGGCGTGCCAAGTCTTCATTTATTCACTTTAATTTAAGATTTCGCGTGCCAGTAATACATTTTTACATTTGTAGAAGGTCGCTTTCTATAAGTCTTTAATATAGAACTAAACTATTGTTGTATATAAAGTAAATAAGGTTTTTAAGATGTTTAAGAAGCTTCATTTAAAATTAAATTAAAATGCAGAGCCCCCTGGAATGGTGGCCAGAACCCGGGCAGTGTGAGTGCCACTGAAAATCAGCTCGTGTGCCGCCTTCGGCACCCGTGCCAGAGGTTGCCTACCCCTGTGCTAGGGCTATGCTTGGCCTTAAGAGTGTTAAAAGAGTGGGCTCTTGTTCTACAACTTTAGGGCAAAGGCAGTCAAGTGCAGTTTTTAATACGTGTCAACAAAAGCGACAAATTTCTCTCCATCTTCTATTTGTATTACAGCAGCACCAACAGGCCCCAATCAGGATCAACCCCCCGTTTGTTGTTGATCAACATCTGTGTGTTGGGTGTTGTGCAAATGCTTATTAAAAAGATAATCCCCGCCTCAGAAAGTTTACATTCAAATGATCTATCACTGTAAGGGAAGATTCAAGTAGAAACCAATATTACATTATGCAGATTTGAAATACATGCAGTCCTTGAGCTCCTTGCAAGTTACCTGTGTGAATGTGTCCGTTTGTGTGTGTGTGTGTGTGTGTGTCTCTGTCCCAGGGTATAGAAAATTGAATTACAAATTTTATTTTTTAAAATCTTGCTTTATTTAAAGGGAGACTTACTTGGTAGTTAACAATACAGCATTGGTGGCTAATAATACAACATTTATACAGTGCATTCCGTTTAAAAACTTGGTGTTTATGACTGCAGGTATCTGTGGTAACTAATAACTTCTATATTTGGAATAAGAGTTTCTGGGATAACGGCAGTTACCTTGAAGCTGTACATTTTGAGGCTTTTTGTTTACTGTGTCCATGGTATATTGCTTCCCATCTTTTAAAACAGTTTAAGTAGGCTGACCATATTTCCTTGAGACAAAAACGGGACATTGGGATGGCAAAAACGGGACGGGGAGACAAGGGGCAGCCGCAACAAGCCGCCCCTCGTCTCCCCGCTCAGCAGCTCGGCGGAGAGACGAGGGGCAGCCGCAACAAGCCGCCCCTCGTCTCCCCGCTCAGCTGCTCGGCGGGGAGACGAGGGGCAGCCGCAACAAGCCGCCCCTCGTCTCCCCGCTCAGCAGCTCGGCGGAGAGACGAGGGGCAGCCGCAACAAGCCGCCCCTCGTCTCCCCGCTCAGCTGCTCGGCGGGGAGACGAGGGGCAGCCGCAACAAGCCGCCCCTCGTCTCCCCGCTCAGCTGCTCGGCGGGGAGACGAGGGGCAGCCGCAACAAGCTGCCCCTCGTCTCCCCGCTCAGCTGCTCGGCGGGGAGACGAGGGGCAGCCGCAACAAGCCAGCATTCAGTTTTTTACAAAAAAATTAAAAGTATATATAGTTTATTTAAAAACGGGACAAAATTGACATTTATATTAAAACGACGGGACGGTTGGGAAATATGAAAAAAACGGTACGTATGGTCAGCCTAAGTTTAAGACATGAGCTAACTGATTAATTCTCTCAATACCCCTGTTAAGTGGTGGAAATAGAGACAGGGAGCTAGATCCTCAGCTGGAGTAAATCAGTTTATTTCTGCTATTCCAGTTATAGAAGCTGAGGATCTGGCCAAGAGAGCTTAAGTCCCTTGCCCAAGAGTGCACAGCTGCGATTATGTCTTGGTTCTTGGTATCTGCTCAGCCCCTTAACCCATGTAATCCTTCATTTTGAGACTTGTTTAAAGCCATTTTGACTGTCTTGCCTCATGAGAAGGTTCAACCCATCCACTAGGTATCTCTGTTTTGAAAAAGAAACTTCTTGGGTTATGGATAGAGTAGTGCAAATCAAGTGGTGTTACTAGCAGCCTTGCTGAGTTTTACAGTTCTAGGATTGACTCTTAAGTTTCATTTAAAATTTAAATTATGCAGGCTATTAGCAATAAGTCATTTCAAATCTGATAAAATAAATGACCTAAGACAGTGAAATATTTTTTCCTATTGGTTTATTTTCCCTTTTAAAATATTTTTACAGACTCCCCTTCCCTAAGGAAATTAAACCAAAACAATTAATAGATATCCACAGAACACTGGCATGTCCCAATGTCAGAACATCAGGATAGATAAACTAACAAATGTGATTTACATTTATGTTACTGAACTAATTAACTATGGTATGGATAATGTGAATCAGTAGATTTTTGGATAGTTTAGAGTACAGATTTGGGAAATTTGCATTTGATCAAAGTTTATTAATCAAAACAACATAAAGAATGTATAATAGCTATTAAACTTTAAAACAAAGTTATAAATGAATGAATTTAATATAGGATCTGAACACTTACATCAGTATAACTTGTCTATGTATGGGAAGGGGAATAAACTATACTGGCATAATTGTACCAGTATAACTATAATGTGAATACAATTCCTACCTTTTTATTTTTAAAAACCCTGCATAATGAACATAGGCCAATATGAAGAATATCTAGACCTGTTTTCTACTGTTCTATGCTTGGCAGATCCTCCTGTCATAACCCACTTTAAGACTTTGTCTAATATGGTAATGAAAGCAAAAAGGGGAAATAAAAGTAAAGATACTGCCTTTCTGTGAAAACAAATGCAAAAATGGGAATAAGTAGCATTGCAGGAGAGAATACCCAAATATAAATTTTAAATGTGGAGAGCTAAAAACTGCACAAGTATATGAAAACTCCTAAATATTTACACTCTGTAGCATGTCCTTAATAAAAAGAAAAGGAGGTGGGGGTGGGGGGGGGGGGGGGAAGAGGTGACTCTAGTGTCACTGCGTACCTGTCATCTTAATAGAAGCTTTATATCAATCAAAAGCTGTGGAACTGTCAGTGATAGTTCATCCAAAAGTAATTCTAAAGTTAGACATATCAACAAATACTTTTGAGTTTAAGTTTCTGTAATTGCTATAATAAATATATATATCACACACTGACCTCTAATATGCTCTAAAGGTCTGATCCTGTAAGATGCTCTGTGCTTTTGAGAAGTGTGAAACACCCTTAATCCTCACTAAAGTCAATGAGGGTTGGTAGTGTTTAACATGTTTTGGAAGTGTGTTTTACAAATGATGTGTAGCCACATTGCTTAATGTCTTGCTGAAAGGTGCTCAGATGCTACAGTGATGAGTGATGTATAGAACCTATATAACATGGAAGTGCTTGGCACCTTAGTGATTCAAAGCTACTTTTTTCTTGAAGTTCTAATAGGTATATCCATGAGAATCTGTAATCCTAACCAGATGTGAACTCTTTAGCATATTACTCCTAATTTATTAATTCATGTCCTATCTGAAAAACTCTAGGCTCTATTTGATGTGCGTGCTTTTTTTAGCTATATTTCCACTGCATATTAAAGCAATTTCTTGTTTTTAAGTAGCTATGCTGAAGTAGTGTAAAAAAATCTTCCAGTCTTGGCATTCAACCATCTACTAACTCAAACTTCTATGCATCTGGGCTAGAACTTGTTTGTGGAATGCAAGTGCACATAATACTTTTTTAGATCTACATGTTTTTTTATAACTAGGGTACATACTGTCTGGTGACTTAACTGAGAGAGGCCAAGTCATTTGTTGGTTAAAAGGAAATATGCATATCAAAGATTGTTACTTATGTAGGAAAACTGCTGGGTAGATAAAATCGCCAATTCATTTTGACAGTGCAATGTATGATCTCTCAAGAGTAGTTCAAGGTAGTATTACAGGTATAGTGTTCTTGCCTTAGGGGTGTGTGTGTGAGAGAGTTAGCAATGTGCCTATCTCTGATTAGTTGATTACCAGTAGAGGGAGTCCTTGAGAGCTAGCTCTTGGTTTCTCATCCCCTCTTTTTGGGGTTATAGAAAGCAACCTACTCAGACATATTAGAGGAGTATGTGGGTGGCTGGTAGGTATATTTAAAATCCAGTTGTAGAGTGCAAACCCCTTTGTTTAATCAGACCACATCTTGAAGAGGAGACCGTCAGTGCAGGAACGATGTTTATGACACCACATTCCATCTGTCTTATCAGGAGAGAGATTTGATGTTATCTGGAGCTTGTCCATCTTCTCAAGTCAGCTTTAGTTTGGTCAGCTGTGGGGAGTCTCTTTATCTGCAGTACCAATACCTTTTTGTGATGGTTATACACACATTCATGACCAGATCAGTTTTCTGCTTATTAAATATTATTCCCTGTTTTTGGGTTGTATGTAAGCATGGCTCAGCTCTTCTTGTTGAAATGGCAAAAACCTGGTTTTATCTATAATCCCAACTTGTTCAGTTTTTAACAAGTTCCAGGATCCACAGCCATATGCCTTCCAGTTTGTTTAGATTCTTTTCTAATATTACTAAGACAGTATTATTAACTTCTCTGAAGCAATGCTATACAGCAATAAGTGAATACTGTATTAGTGATACTAGGAAAGAACCCTAAAATCAGACACATTCCAAAGACTCAGCCTTCAGTAAGAGAGCTGTTAGTACATATTTTGAAAGTCCTCTCCTTCCACCATCTTGGATTTTAGATTAGTGGAGAGATTTCTAATTTTAGCCCTGGTCTACACTGGGGGGAGGGGAGGGGGGAAATCTATCTAAGTTGCACAACTTCAGCTACATGAATAATGTAGCTGAAGTAGACGTACTTAGACCTACTCACCGTGGCGTCTTCGCAGCAGTGAGTCGACTGCTGCTGCTCCCCCGTCAATTCTGCCTGCGCCTCTTTTAGGCTGATTTATTGTGTCTAGACTAGATGCGATAAATCGACCCCCCCACTGGATCCATCGCTGCCCACCGATCCAGCGGATAGTATAGACATACCCTTAGGATCTCTTTTAAAAGCTGCTTCTGCTCCACTTCTTTCAAAAAGTTGATGAACCACAAATGGGAGGAAATTCATGCAAATTCAGAGTTAAGGTTTCATACTCATGCCTTTGAACCTGTTGCTCCAATGGATCTATTCAACATACAGGATCTGTGCAGACTCACCACTTGTTCTTGCAGCAGTCATTGCAAGTTCACTCCATCTAGGGGACAAGTCCCCAGCCTGGTTTTGTTTCATTTTCAAAGCAGAGCACCTTTGTTAGTACAGCCTGCAACTGGTATTTTGCAAGGGGTGAAGAATGACCTGTATCACCTTTAGTTGTGATCTTGTCTGGTCAAGCTAAGCAATGGTAAGCCACCTCAGTACTTGAATGAGACTCTAAGGAATCACTTGTGTGCTAAAGGAAGACTGTAGGTAACTGGCGTATTGTTAAAGATGACTGCCACACCAACATGCAGCCACCTCTGTGGCGAAACACAGCAAATGTTTATAGCGAAATCAATCTTATGTGCAGTGCTTCAGGTTAAGATTAGTTTATGAAGTATTTGGGGTCTCAGGTATCATATACATGAAAGTTCCATTATCCAAGGATCTAATCATTTGGTATTACTATGAGCACATTTTTGAGAAACAATACTTTCTGTGTAATGGTTAAATGATCGTATTAAGGCCACTTAAATGACTGTGCAGTTCCTGTGGTAGAGGCAGCATAACTATTAATTTAGGAGCCTTAAAGGTGGCAGATGCGTCGCTATAATGTGCATATAAGGCGCTGTAATGCCTCAATTAGTGTTGGCACTGATCTACAAGTTGTATAGTCTAGACTTCTTAGATAATAATGGCTAATGTTCTCGACCTGCCTTCCAGTTATATTAATGTGTTCTCAGGAATCTATGGGGTTTGAAAGACGGCCATTGCGTCCTACTCTCCTTATGGCAGCTATTCATGATAAATTAGTACATGCATAAAGAGGACATGATACAAACCAGGCACCACAAATACACTTCAGTAGGTGAGGTGGAGAGAAATCAGCCATTAAATAATGTCAAAGTAGAGGTTAAATTGTTCAAAAATGTGTCTAAAGGCAAGGCGTGTAATTAAAATTTCTAACACAGTAGTAAAGTAACGATGGCCCTACGGTAACTTATAAACGTGACGAGAACTGCAAGTGTAAGCACAAACGTTTAGTTATCTTGATGACAAAATTCTGCAGCTACAAAATATTTTCTGAGGCTTTAGTTTTGACTGCTAATTTCAGAACCTGCCTAAAGGTAATTCCTATAGAAGAGCTATGAATGATGAACCATGAAAAAATCCTAATACAACCTTCTGCTAGTTTGTCACGTCATAGTTTATAAAATATACTCATGAACTGTGTTTGGTCTTTGACTTTGCACAGGTTTCTAGCCAGAAAATGGAGGCTTCACTTGTGAAAGGCTAGTCTGGGCTGTGCCCAGTGCAGTCCGTGATAGTGTATAAAAGGGGTTGCAGTACAGTCTCCTCTCCTGTGTGGCTGGTCTGTGGAACTGGCTAGTGCATGTGTGGGGCAGAGCTGTGGCTCCTTACACTTTTCAAATGAGTTGCTCCTGTGGGGACAGGTCAAGGAGTGGAAGAAGAGTCTTTACTCTCGAGGCCCCCTCTCCTCTGTACTGTACAACTCCCCTTTTACTTTGCACAAGGGCAAGCCACAATCTGGTCCACAGCATACACTTCACCCACCTCTGGCATAAGTATGTCAAACTCTGAGATCAGTGGGGCTGTGTGTGACTACAGCGGCAGTGAATTTGTCTTAAAAAGGTCCCATTCTGCCCTTAGAAACACAAGTCTGACTCCTGTTGTGGTCAGCAGGTCAGATTCTGCCCTCCACCCAAGCATAAACCAGGAGTACTTCCATTGAAGCCAATACAACTACAGTGGTGTAAATCCAGTGAGATCAGAATAATGGACACTGCTCCCAGTTGTCGTGTATTTAGGAGCAAAAATGGGACCAGAGAGTCACAATTGCAAAAAGAGGCACCTAAGTTACAACTGCAAATAAAATGTTTTCAGGCTAAAATAAACTGTTAAACAATAAAAAGTAATTGCTCTCTTGCATGCATGCAGTTCCCATTTTGTGCATTAGATAAAGTATCTGGAACATATGGTATTACACAAATAATATTTTCCCCTCACAATTATCAGTCTATGCATAGTTGGTAGATGTGTGAAATCCATGACATCTGGCAATTTTCTGATTTTTCAGGCTGAAAGCTCCTAAATGTGCAATTTTAGACTTGGATCCTCAATTGTACTGAGCTTAAATGCTGGAGAGGGGTGGAAGAGGTGGCTCTAAGACACCTTTATTCCTCCTCTGTTACTGGAGCCTTCACTGAGCTGTTCTAATTTACACCACCTGAATTGGTCCAACAGGGCTGATTCCACTGGCCTAGCATCAGCAGAATGCATTGTGCTCTGGCTGGATCCCATTTTCATCCCAGAATGTCCCCTGTGCCAAGGATTGCCCTGCTCTGGGGGAAGTTTTTTTGCAATTGATTAAGGAAGTTTTAAGACTCTTTTGCACAAAGGAGCAGAGCTGAAGAACTGGCTTGTTACTAAAAACATTTATTAAAGATTACTTGTACTATCAACAATTCCTTTATTTCCTTACATAAAGAGTAAAAGAAGAGGGATGTCACTTATAAAAAACCCTAGAACTTGGTTTGTCAGATGCTGAATTCTCATTCCTCAATGGGCACTGGTCCTAGTTTCTGTACTCCCTGTGCTGTGTAGTACAAGGCTATTGGAGTTTTAAAAAAAGGAAGTGGCAATGTGCCATATACCATATATAAAAATTACTTTGTTATAAATGCAAAAAAAAAAAATCACTTGGCTGTGCTTTCACTTATCATTCAGTGCCCACTGGCCATGTGGGACCCAAAGGCCATTGGTGAGACTTTATATTTTATCTGTGCTGTACAGTTATAAATAACGGTTCTCTCTTCTTTAATGACTTTCATCCCAGGTTCTTAAAGCACTTTAACTCTGTGCATGGATGGGAAGAGTTTAACTCAGGCCAGGTCTACACTACAGACTTGTATCGCTATAACCATGCCCCGGTCTACCCTAGCAGGAGGGGTCGATCTAAGATACGCAACTTCAGCTACGCGAATAGCGTAGCTGAAGTCGGCGTATCTTAGATCGATTTACCTGGCCGTCCTCACGCTAGGGAGTCGACCGCTGCCGCTCTCCCGTCGACTCCGCTTGCGCCTCTCGCAAGCTGGAGTACCAGAGTCAATAGGGAGCGCTTTGGGGGATTGATTTATCACGTCTAGATGAGACGCGATAAATTGATCCCTGAAAAATCAATCTCTACCCTCCGATCCGGCAGGTAGTGAAGATCTAGCCTATGTTTCTCAAAGGTATGAATTTTTTCACACCCCTGAGCAACATAGTTATACCAACCTAACACCCAGGGTTGATAGAGCTTCTCCTGTCATCATAGCTACTGCCTCTCAGGGAGGTGGATTAACTACACCGGCAAGAGAAGCTCTGCTGTTGGCATAGTAGCATCATCACTAAAGCACTATAGCAGCATAGCTGCACCATACGTGAAGACAAACCCTAAGCCTTTTGGAGATGTGACACATATTAATATTCTGTTCATCTTATAGGTGGGTGAGCTAATTCACAAAGAGGTTAAGGTTTCTTGCATAACTTTTAATGCCAGAGAGAGACACCTGGGAAAGGAGATGTATGCACCAAAGGTAGGTCACAGAGGGACTTGTGCTGAAGTAACCACAACTACTTGTGCTGAAAAATGACTCTGGCATGGGTAGAGGAGCAAATTCTAGAGTAGCTAAAGGCTTTCAAAGAGTGTTTTTCCCTCATTGTGGCTTCAGTCAGACAGCTGCTGCAGAAGGACAGAGCGATAGCATGACCCATTTGAAGAATCCACGACTGCAGCTGCCGTCCATTCTCTGCCCTTCTGCTTTGAGAATGGGACTGTCCCTTGGGAAAGGAAGGGGGAAATTCCTTTCCATCTCTATGTCTAAGTCACATGTGTTTGAGTAAGCTGTTTACAAGAGGTCAGTGGAAGAACTAGGAACAGAACTCTCAGGAGTTTTGAGTCCTAGTCCTCTCCTTACCCACTGGGCTATTTGTTCTCAGTAATCTGCACTCCCAGTCAGCTAGCATACAAGTTAGTTCTGGAAATTGGCTACAGACCAGGACCTCAACAGTGTATAAGGTCTTGACTGAGCTCAACTTGTTCTTTCCAAAGTTTGCCAGAATCCTTAGGGCTAGGGCTGCATTTCCAGGAAAATTAAGGTCCCACTTGAGGTGCTGGGATGTTGCTCGTTAGCTGCAAGTATGCTTTTGAGGTTTCAGGGTGTTTTCCTGGTATGAAAGGTATAAATCTCTTCAGGCATGCATCCACCTGACATAATTAAAGGCTTTTGAGTTGTCCTCCTGTGGAGAGGAGGAGTTCTAGGAGATTCCTAGCTGCTCAGCTCGATGGACTAGGAAGTACTGAGAGACTCTTTCAGAAGAATATGCGAATTGGGGACAATGATTTATAGAAAAGGGTGAATTTAGGTCTTCCCCTTTTTTTGCTCCTGAAATTCAATACTTTCCTGCTGACTCAAATTTGAGGCAATACTAACTGAAAGAATACCAATTTTAACACCATTGATCCATCATGAATAGGTCCCTGTGCATAGTTTATATTCTGTACAGATCAGATTGTGATAACCTTACACTCAGTGAAAAGCTACTTGCTTCACAAGTAGTAATTATGACTTCAGTGGGACTGCTCATGGTTTAAGGTACTGTTAAACATGAGCAAATATATTACAATCTGGCTGTCATTCAGCAAAGAGTTAGTTACTTGTGATACATCAGAAAAGATGCATGCTATTTCAGTTCCATGAAATCTGTTCCTCTGCATTAGTGCAGAGTTGTTCCATTGTGAATACTGCTCTTGTGATTTTGATAGTTCCTCTCCATGAACATTTGTGCCAATACAACCTGAATGCATTAATGTGTTAAGAAGACAAACAATTCCATTCACTGCAGTGGGGCTATACTGACTGACACCAGCGAAGGATTTGATCTGACATTCAGTGTTGCCGGGCACCTCCCATAAAGTCCATGTAAGCAGTAGGTGCTTGGCATCTCTGCAACCCAAGCCATTGAGTTAGATGCCTACACCTGGAAGTAGGTGCTTAATGTTGCTCTGAGTTTTATGGCCAGCGTGAAGGCTGGGGGTGGAAGTTAGCCAGTAGAAAGGAATCAACCTTGATGAGAAATTTGAAGGAGTAGTGAGGCTTCCTGCTGAACGTGAGTGGGGGGATATTCCAGGCATAGCGTGAAGCCAAGAGTCATAGGGTTAGAAGGGACTGCAAGGGTCATCTAGTCTAAATCTCTGCCAAGATGAAGGATTTGTGTCTAAACCATCCAAGACAGACGGCTATCCAGCCTTCTTTTGAAAGCCTCCAGTGAAGGAGCTTCCACAACATCCCTAGGCACGAAGAAAGGGACTTGGAGGAGGAGGAGCTGGACAGAGGGGACAAGTAGGAACACTTCTTCCCCTTTCTGTTGGCTGACTTCAGCAGAGTTATTGCCCACAGCCAGAGCCCTCACCCTCTCCTGCACTCTAACTCCCAATTTGGTGAGCATTCATGGCCTGCCATACAATTTCTATACCCATATGTGGCCCTTGGGCCAAAAGGTTTGCCCACCCCTGGGTGTTGTGTACCCACTTTATTTTAAGTGGTTTCCTGCAACATGTATGAACCCCTTATGCTTAATCTGGCCCATTTTGTACAGTAAAAGCTGTGTTATCTGGCCCTGTGCCAACTGGAAAGCTCTATAAACCGGCATTTCTAATCTTCATAGAAGGTCCAGTTGGCGTGGGACCAGCAGGCTCCCTACCTGGTTCCGTGTGGCTCCTTGGAAATGGTGACATGTCTCTGCTGCTCCTGCTTCCCCAATCAGCCTAGCTTGGCTGATTTTACTCCTTTTCTCCAGGAGTGGGGCAGCTGCCCCACTACAGGGAGCGTTACATGTTTGTTGCATAACCACAAAACTGAAAAGAGTTTCTTGGATCTGCTAGCAATTCCACTCAGGGCTGCTGGCAGTCATGGTAAATCTTTCAACTTGCTTTCCTTTTTCATACTTCTCCAGCACAAAACCCTTGAGCTTTACATCTAATTTCCAAGACCTTCCCTTGAGCACGTGGTGTTAATGAGTACAGTTCCACAGAAAATAATAGAACAGTGCAGATTAGGGGAACATCATGAAGATTTGTTGTGTGTGTGTTTGTTTTTTTAATTGACTAAAAGACATTTCCTTATGCCCACAAATTATTTCAAGCTTAACAAATTCAAAGCTAAAACTCGAATGGTTAAAAAAGTTCAGGGTGGCAGCATGCACCCTTCGTACTAAAAGATTCCAAGTAGAGCTCAGCTTTTTCCTTCGGTTGACAAACATTTCTCTGTCTCAATCAATTACTTATTTTTGATCTCAGGGAAATTCATTTTAGTCATACAGAATATACAACTGGATATTTTCTGTGCCTGGACACTTGACTCATTGAAGTAGCTCATGCAATGATTACCATAGACTCCGATAAAGTCTGCATTGCTCTTCTAAATCTTGTCTAGGATTTTCAAAAGGCACTTTGGCTAATTTCTACTTAAGGGCATTATTTGACAGGAATTTGGAGTTCTCTATTAGCTGTAGGCAGTAAAAGTATGTCTTCCTTACCTGTGAATCTCAAAAGCAGTCAAGTGTGAGGATGCCTTATTCCTTATGTGGAAGATGACACCCTGCGCAGATGAGTTATTAAGCTAATAATGTTTTAAATGGGTGTAATGCCTTTCATCCAATGCATTTCAGAAACTCTGGGCTCCAATGTGCCCAATTAGGCACTCTGATACCATAGTGTTGTCTCCAAATGATATACTGTATGCAGATGACATAGTTTCAAATAACTACACTTCCATAGACCCCTACTTTGGGCCTTTCTGCGCTACCTTGTCCAAGTGACAATCGCTGTATTAAAGTATGGTGTATGCTATGGAAGAAGTAAGGGACCCCGTACTCTATTATCTTGAAGAGCATAAACAAAGGGATTTAGGTTAGGAAAATGAGCTATAGACAGAAGAATGGCAAAGTCCATTTTGGCAGCTGAAAAGTGGCTATTTGTGAGATGAAGGAAGAATGTTAGAGTAATGGAGATGAAGGGGAAGATCAGAAATATCAGATGCCTCTGGCAGGGATAAAGGGTAATGGAATAATATAAAGCACTATCTTGTTTCCTTTTTCTCAGGCCATTATCTGAGCCTGTCAGAGATTAGTTAGGGGCATTTGGTACTATGATGGAGGTGGTAGAAAACAAAACATCATACACAGAGGGATCCATGTCAAGAACATCAGTTTTCTTCCAGAATTCATTGCCATAAAGGACAAATACACCAATATCTCAATTGTTTTCTAGTGGTATTCCACGTCCTTTAGTACTGTCTACACAGGAGTCAGTCTTGGCTTGCCCATTTGCAGGGGCGACTCCAGGCACCAGCAAAACAAGCTGGTGCTTGGGGCGGCAAACTCTTGGGGGTGGCACAATGCGGCAGGGAGCCGGCTAAGCAGGGAGCGGCCACCTCCCCCCAGGGGGGAGCCAGTAGCACAACCTGCCCCGGCTGCGGCGGGGCAGGGAGCTGGCCCAATGGGCAGCAGTGCCGCGCCGCTCTCCTGCGGTCAGCGGCCCCCTCCCAGGGGAGAGCCGGTAGCGCGGCCCTGCCCGGCTGCAGAGGACGCCCCTCTGCGCTGCCTCCTGCCAGGGGAGGGGAGAGGGGAGTGGAGCCAAAAAAAAGCGGGGGGGTGGGGGGGTGGAGGGGGCAGCCAACATTTTTTTTGCTTGGGGCGGCAAAAAACCTAGCGCTGGCCCTGCCCATTTGAACTGATGGAACGTAAATCAGAGCTTGAGAGCTGTTTTTGGCATGATTTGCATTGCTGAGGTGTCCCATGCGACCCTTTGAAACATTCTGGTGACCCAATTTTGGGTCCTGACTCGCTGGTTGAGAAACCTGGTCTATACTGCAGAGACTGTGCTGGCATAGCTCTGTGGTACAGAGATGGCCTGCACAGACAGAAGGGGTGTGTTTCATTGAAGAAGGCAATGCTCCTACACGTAACTCTTTGTCAATGGAAGAGGGCTGCATCTACACTGGGGGTTATGTCAGCATAGCTGTGTGGGTCGGGGTGTGGTTATTTCACACCCACGGTGGATGTTGCTATGCTGATATAACTTTCCAGTGTAGAGGAGGCCCTAGACTAAGACTTCCATTGTGCCTTAACTTCAAAGGCTGAAATAAAGAGTTCCACTCAAGATTCATCTCTTCCCTGTATGATTAGTAATCACTAGAATATGCGCTGCTTTTTAAAGCAACCCTTTGCTCCATCCCTGAACCTCCTGAGGTACAGCACAGAATTTTATTCAGATTCTGAATTTAGGTAAAGAGAGAAACATTCCGCCCCCCCCCATATGTCAGTTACCTTTTTATGATGGGTTTTATTTATCTTTTTATTTTGCCTCCATAAACAGGAATGAATCTTTTTGAAGTGGTTCTCCTTTGTTGCTGATTAAAATGGTATACATTACTGCAGTCTTTCCCCAGTGAAACAATTAAACCAGCTTTAAGAATGAACCCAGGGATCAGGCCCTGCCATCATTCTAAATAATGTATGCTTCTGTAGAATTTGTAAATACATCGTATCAGGCTGATGATGTTAGGGACATCCTATTAAATAAGCTGATGCGTCTTTACAAGCCTGTCCTAGTACACAATAAACTATACTAATACAAAATGCAAAGACATTTTTCCAGTAATGGCTCTTTTCTTGTTGGACTTGCTCTATAATCTGGAAGATGAGCTAGAATTTTTTTTTAGGTCACTATAGTAAGTATAAACATTTTTGCATATTCTAAACATTTAGGGCAAGATTCTAGCACCCCTACTCTCATTGAGGATTACCTTACCTTGAGTAGCTCCATTGACATCAATCGGGCTTACGGAGTAAGATGACACTTTACTGTGAGTGAAGGGGCAGAATCAGTGCTTTCTCTGTAGACAGAGAGACTCTACAGCAATACTTAGCTTATCGTGTAGCGATACTCAAGCGTCAGTGTTGAAAATATGTGCCTTTTATTTTAGTTTGAATTTGGCTAGCTTCAATTTCCAAACACTGGATCATCTTATGCCTTTGTCTACTGAAAAGCCTTTTCACTGGGTAGGTTCTTCTAGACCATGATCAAATCACCTGCCAACCTTCTCTTCAGTAAACGGAACAGACTGAGCTCTTTCTTTCTCACTGTAAGGTAGGTTTTCCAGTCCTCAGTTTTCACTTTTCCTCTAAGTCTTCTCCTGCACCATGGCAGAATAGCATGAAAGAAGGTGAGTTGAGTGTTGGTGGTGGGGGAAAAAGATATGAAGAAATGAGTCTGTACTATATCCAGGCCGTTACTTTTGGTTTGGAATTGAATTCATTTCATACCAACCTTCTATACCAAAGCACAGTAGGATATACACCCTCCTTCAGCTAAGCAAGTTTAGATATAATGGTCACTTAACTGTTGTTTTATGCTAGCATCACTATCAGGGGCGGCTCCAGGCACTAGTGCAATGAGCGCGTGCCTGGGGCGGCAAGCCGCAGTGGGGCGGCGCTCTTCCTCGCCGGCGCCCCAGCCGGGGGAGCAGGGCCGCCCCAGCCGGGGGAGCAGGGCCACCCCGCCAGAGCCCCAGCCGGGGCAGCGGGCATGCTGCCCTCCCTGCCAGCGCTCCGGCTGGGGGGGAGCGGGACAGCGGGCATGCCGCCCTCCCCAGGGCGCTCCTCCGGCTGGGGGAGAGCGGGGCTGCGGGTGGGCGTGCCACCCTCTCCGCGGCGCTCCTCCGGCCGGGGGAGAGCGGGGCATGCACTGGGGGGGGGGGGGCGTTGTGTTTCCGCAGGCACTGGGGGGGTGTTGTTTTTTTGTTTCGGTGGGGCGGCGCTTGGGTTTTTTTGTTTTTTGTTTTGCTTGGGGCGACAAAAATATTAGAGCCGGCCCTGATCACTATACATATATGGAGCTGTGCTAATCTGACATGGAGCTGACCAATGTCATTATGTCCAATATGCATGTGTCTTAATAATGCAAGTAAACAGGTGCATTGCAGAACTAGTGGGTCTGAGGTTTTCTTTCGGTGCGTCTGCTGAGTGTAATTGTCACATGTTTCAACAACTTCCATTTTAAGTCAAGACAATGAAATAATGATATATTACCTAGGGCACCATTTTCCCCTCATCCAAGCTATGCTCAGCAGTGGGGAGGCTAAGGGAAAAGGCCATCAGGGATTGAGTTATGGATCCCCGATTCTGTGCTGGCTAACCCCAGCATGAGTTAAAGTAGCCTCCTGATCCATTCTCTCTTTCAGAGTGCCCTCTGGGATAGGAGGGCTCCACAGAATCTCTGTGTGTCATGTGTCGTCTGCACTCTGCCCTTTTTCAGTATTTCAGAGACCTCAGCAATGTTTCTTTGGGGTGTGTGTACTGAATATAGGCAAATTGTTTGGATTTTTTGTTTTCTCTTAACAGTTCATCCCCTCCCTCATGTATAGCTAACCTATCAATAGCATACTTGTTAACTGATTCCTGCATCTTATTGTACCTAGCTATGAGTCAGCTTTCAAGGAAGAGTGTTAACTTGAATGTGAGGCTAGAACCAGAGAGTCAGTTCCCATTAGCATGAAAAGCAGTTTCCAAATCCTAACATGCAATACTTAATTTTCCATTTTTGGTGGAGGCTGTTGCTGACCATTCCCCTTGTCAGGGACTAGAAGGTTCAACATGCCCAGGATAAAAAGAAAGAAACACAGAAGGACTTTTTTTCAAACTATAGTCCTCCTCTTTCCAAGCCTGGCCAGTGACATTTTTTGCTACAACATCCTGAGAAGATAAGTCTGGGAGAATCAAATGCAAGTGACCAGTCAATCCATGGCATGTGTCAGCAAACACAGTACTTGCTCATCAGGACAAAATGCAGCTGGCTATCAAGTCCTATAACCCCAGTCTTGCAATTGCAGCTGAAGTTAGTTGATCTTCACATGGACACACACAGCTTTGCCCAGGAGCAAAAAGCTAAAGGATTAGGGCTTATCAGTTGGGGGGGGGGAAAGTTTGAACAAAATGGATGTGTGCCCCACAGCTGACCAACACTTGCAACAACAAGAAACCTTTAAATAAAAGTAATTTACCAGAAAAGGTTTTAGAAATTCTTGAGAAACAGATATGACTCCCAGCAGAAAAGTAAGCCTAGCTATCTGTAGATCTGGATTAACTATTGAAGTCAGTGTAATTTATCAATCTAGTTGTTCACACCTCACTCATTAGCCATCATACCTGAGCGACTCTGTATTTATGGTAGAGTAACACAGCAGAGTTTGGCCTAACAATTCTAAACCCCACTTGTAGTACCATTTTATTATGGAGGTGAAGACTAAGGCTGTTCTGGGAAGTCAAGTTCAATGCAGGAATGTATTCTTCTGAACCATGCACACTCACAAGTTGTTAAAATAATCAGTATTTATACAGCAAATAATATCTTCAGGCAGGCTGGCCACCATCTGTTACAACCTAATTTAATTTTCTGGCTATAGCAGAGTGAACTTACAGTTTATTTTTTTTTCCATAAAAGCCCAGAGTGGGTGTGTTAAGGCTCCAAATTAAATTTATGAAACTCGTTGCATGATGCTCGTACTCCCACATTCTATAAATGTGAGATGTACATACTTATTTTTTCTGAAACAATGTATTATTCTCCTTACTGCTATACAGCTCTGGAATCACTTATAATTGATAAATGACTTGTGTATGTGCAGGGAAAATTGATCATGCAAGTATTCACCATGGAAAACCTAATACATATTGGAAATGTGTGAATGACAATTTTTTAAATTAAAATCGAGTGGGAGCAATTTTTTTTAGTTTTAAGTATTTGCTTTGTCTTCTTCAGATGGTGATTCATTAATATATAGCTACTAAAATATTTTGAAAAGATTAAAAAATAGCAATGAAAGTCATAGCTGCAATAACAAATTGATATCACAAAGCCCCAATCCTGCAATTGCTTATGCACTTAAATACTTCTGGCCCAATTTTGGGTCTGATTCAATGCCTATTGAAGTAAATGGAGTCTTTCTACTGACTTCCACAGGCTTTGGATCAGCGCTCCGACTGCAATATTACACCACATGGGAAATTTTTTCCTGGTCTTGGCTGATTATCAGTTTATCCTCTCGATTTTTATTTTAGCTAGTTGAACTGAAGGTGTTGTTTTTAGCAACTAAGGAGAGTATCAACCAATGGTGTGGTTCATAATCCTGCTGTAGTGGTACTTAGTGGGTGTTCTGCTGCAGACTATAGTGGGAGCAGAATCAGGTTCTAAAGCAGTGTATGCTTTGGAGGTCCATTTTCTAGGAGGCTTTTGTCTGCCCACTACCGGGAGATCCATCAGAGGAGTGGCTGTGTGGCTGGAAATCATGTTGGTGTTTCTCCTCAGCTTCCATCTTGAAAACAAGCCCTGTGTCACTGACTGGAACACAAAGATGCTACCTTACTTGTTACCTTGCTGACTGAGTCAAAGGATATGTCTATACTGCAGCATGTGTAGACATGACCAAGCTAGCTTTAATCTAGCTAGTTGCAGTATTAGAGTGGTGAAGCCATGGCAGCCCAGTTTCAGTGTGGGCTGTACATGCTGTCCTGAAACGGAAGGTAATGGGGTGGCTAGCCCACGCTGACGTCCATGCAGCTGCAGCATTACTGCTCTAGTATTTAAGCTAGCTTGGGTACGTCTACGTAAGCTACAGTCACACCTTGTGATTGCAATGTAGACATGCTAATAGAACTCTTCCAGTGCCGGCACTCCTGCTGCTTTCGTAGTTGCCACTTCCTTTATAATGACATTTATGGAGGGAGAGTTGCATATAAGATCTATTGATCGTGGGCAAAAGACACCGCTGGTTTGCCTCTTTATTTGTATAGGAATTGATCATTTATCTACATCTATCAGTTTTATTAACTAAATGTATGAACAAGCATTGGAGCTGGGTGTGAATGAGAATCTCAATCCGAATCCTATATTCTTGTATTCCAGGTATATTATCTGTTTATATGCATGGTACAATACTGGATATGAGCAATTCCAGATATGCTGTAGGAAGATTGAGTTCAAAGAAAAGTTCTCTGTCCACAAAAAAGGCATAGCAGATGTCTGTTCGCCCATTCATTTGCTGGGCTACAAAATTTAGAAGTGCATATTTGTGAACCTATTGTTTTGAAAAGAAAACATGAATATTTTTGTGCAAAGTTTTGCCTTACCAATAAGTCTATTTTAGAAGAACAAGTGAACACAGATGTTTTCAAAGCATGCTATGCCATAAGGAATGTGTTTTGCTCTCAGTGGGCTTCCTACCTATCCCCACATTGTAAAGATCTTCTAAAAGGATTGCGATATTACTTTTGCCTTCCCCATAACCCTTCCTAGATTGAGTTTATTCTTCCCTTTGCTTACCATGGTGTGAGTTTCACAGCCGTGACCTTTAAAGGGCCTGGTGCTGTAGGAGACTGGACCCTGTGGGGTCCGGTCCAGAAAAAAAATCTGTTTTTTAAAATGCTTCATTGGAGTCTTTCACATTGTGTCTGGCCACTGCAGTATCACCCTGAGCTCAGTTCCAAGCCAGGATACATTTTATAGGATCTTACTGTGCCTTAGCCAAGCCACAGAGCCATTTCAGCAAGGCACTGCATAACGCAAGTTGTAATTGCTACAGATGTGTGTGAAGTGAAATGCTGATAAATCTGTGACTGCCTATAGGAAGCACAATTCCTTTATCACAAAAACCAGCATTTGGGAAAGTGCAATTTTCTATTAGCTTGGTTGTTCAAAAGACAAATACCCTAATTACTTTCTGAAGCCTTTGCTACATCTGAAAGAGCGTAGGCTCTTTTGTTTCCCAGTCTTTTTTTGTGGCTTATAAATGGGCCAAGAAACAGAGCCCAGTTGACTTCAGCAGGGCTTTGCACTGGGTGCAGGGCTCTTGAATTTCTATGCACACACCTCTTTGCAGGATAAGGGCCCAAACTGTCCCAAGACTCAGTGTAAAACTTGGGAAGGACTCTCTGTGGGTGATCTCTTTTTTTGGTTTGTAGTAGAGCTGAGGTAAAAAAAACAAGTGTCTATTCTGTGGGGAAAAAATTAAATATGTTTTGATTAGAAACAAATGATAGGTTGAAACTTTGAATTGATGTGACTGGAAATTTTGACCCAAAAGATGAATAGCAGTGGCTGTTGTTGAGTTTACTTAATGAGCAGGAGAAGGGAAAAGTGAGTTTATCCCTCCAAACACTGGCAACATAACCTCCATGGATAGTGGAAGGGAGACTTCAACAGGAATTAGGTGCCTAGGCATTTCTGAAAATTGTATTAGGTGCTTATCTGTGTCTTTCGGTGCCTAAATAGCATTAAAAAAATCCAGCACCTGGTCGGAGCTGAGTGCCTGTGCACTAGACAATGCTGCTTCAATTTTAAATTGTCCTGGCTTCTGATTGCTGAAGAAGAGCTTGAACTTCTGTAATGGGCTATTAACTCGTTAGGAGAAAAATAACTGGACACAGACTCCAGTTACTCTTTTCTAGCCTATTTTAATTTTTATTACACACACAGTATTTGTTTTTAACCATTTTTTTGCTGAAGGTAATAACAAAATCAGACTTTACATGTAGCCACACAGTAGGGCTCTGGTAAAACAGAGCTGTGAGCTTTGACTCTCCAGCCAATCTGCTTCACTCCAACATTGCTTCTGAGATTGTGGCCTGTCGTACTCAGGTGATGTGTCACTCTAAAACCCCATAGGTATAGAGTCACCATGTCTTTATCTCTGACTAAAAGGACAAACATGTTTAACCTATTATGTTTAAAGAGGAACTCAATAGATGGGTCTGTTTATTTGTATTAACCGTAGTGCCCAGGGACCCTAATGAAAGATCATAGTGCTAGCTGTTGTATGTATACAATGGAAGAACTTGCTTCTGAGAACTCTCAGTATAGGATTATGATAAGTTGCAATAGGTGAAACTGACAAATAGGGTGGGGAGGATGAGAAGAATAAAATGAGCACATTTGAAATAATCATTAGTCCCGCCTGTCTAGCTATTGTCAGATGGCAGTGTAATGTAAGTATCATGTCTAAGTAAGTCTACAGGAGGTATTTGAAGCAGAAGGAGGTGACAGCAGCTGTACGGATTTTGATAGATTTCCCATGCACATAGTAGCTTATTATCCACCATATTTAGTAACAGAAGGAAGCTTGGTGAATGTTTAAGGGGAGAGCCTTCCAAGCATAGGAACAGTGTGGGCGAAAGCACAAAGGTGCTTGGTAGAAAATTTAACAAGTACTAGTGGGAGCTGGCACCATGCGCTGGTTAGAGGCGGGTGTTGACCTTTTAATAACAAATTAGGGATGATATGTAGGGTGGGGATGGACAGATGGGCTTGAAAAGTGAATACAAACTGCTTATGTTGCAATAAAGAGCAGGGGGAGCCAGTGGACTGATGCAAAGAGAAGGATGATGTGAAAGTTACGGGCTAGAAAAATTATCTTTGGAGCAGTATTCTGAATGGATGTGATTGGGGAAAAGATTGGATTAGTCAAGGCCTGAGAAAAGGATGTTTCAGTAATGGAAACATGAGCTGATAATGTGGAGAAGTTTTGGTTCTGTGGCTGGATAAGAAAACTGTATCTTAAAGATGTTATGCAGAAAGAATCAGCAAGACCTGGAAATAGCCTGGATGTGAGAATCTAGAGAGAGGTCCAAGTTGAAGAGGACACTGAGGTTATGGGCCTGAGTGACATACAGGATGGTAGTGTGATGGCTTGTGATGAAGGAAGTCACATTCAGCTGAGGTGGAAACTTCTTTGGCGGAAACCTCTTTGATACTGAAAATTTTAATAAGATCTAATGTCAGTGAAAAGAAAGGCAGCAGGTTAGTTCTGTTCAGTTTACAAACTTGGGGTTGGCAACATTTTCAGTAAGAGATGTATTCTTTGTTGGTTGCTTCAGGTCTCAAGCTCTGTCCCTGATATGCAGTCATGCCCACCTTGCCTTCTGTAGTTGGTTTCTCAAGTTATTTCCAAACTCCCACCCTTTCCTTCTGTTTCCTTTCAGTACTTTCTGCCACACACATGAAGGTCACCCACCTTGCAGTATGCCCTGATAATGGATGAGTAGTGCTGGTGGAGATGATGCTTAGTTGTCATGTTGTAAGCCACTGCAAACTACTACAGTGATTATGTCATGGCAGTTGGCATGCATGAGCTGCAGCTAACTTTGTGCAAGCTTCTTGGGTAATCCAAAGGAATAGCCCAGCAGATTACTGAAACAAAAAGGAAAAAAGACACCCCCCCCCATCAATCCTCACATTGGGTTTGCCTCAGATTTTCCCGTATATGCCCTATGAATGCTAATGGTTCACTTAAAAACACACATAATTAGCAAAAGCATGGCATACTCAAGAGTTGTTGTTTTGGTTGGCAATTGGGTATCTCTGATATAATAGCAAAGTTCAAAGTTAATGTATTGGTCTGAGTTAAAATAATCTGGTATTGAGTAGAGTCCCTAGTAGAAGAGAAGATTGCAGTGATGGCTAGAGAATTACTCAAATCCA
Organism: Chelydra serpentina; assembly: GCA_037349315.1. Taxonomy (NCBI): domain Eukaryota; kingdom Metazoa; phylum Chordata; order Testudines; family Chelydridae; genus Chelydra; species Chelydra serpentina. Next base: position 1,637,810 of record JBAIAC010000070.1, read on the forward strand.
TTAGAGCATGTTGAGTATTTACATTATATTTGACCCTGTATCTCTTTGTGACAGCAGTTTAGTTCTTTCTGTAATGGAAATGAGATACTATAAAGGGTTTCAATACATTGCTTGTATATTTTATAGTTTATTGTTTGTATTGCAGAAGTGCCTAAAGGCTCCAACTGAGATCAGAGCCCCATTGTGGTAGGCATGGCACAAAGACACTGTAACAGATACTTCTTGCCCTTAAGAGACTAGAATCTAAGCAGACAAAGGGAGGGAGAGTTAACGCTATTCTCATTTTAGAAAATGGGAACTTGAGGCACAGCGGGGTTAAATAACTTGCCCAATGTCACACAGGAAGGCTGTGGCTGGACCAGGAGTTGAACCCAGGCCTCCTGAGATCTGGTTCAGTGCATTAACCAAAGACCATCTTTCCCTTTGCTGTGGAACAGCAAAAGGGCAGAGCAACTGCTGAGACATGTAAAGCAAATGTGCCTCAAATGGAAACTATTTTGAAAGTGCTAGTTGCATAACCCCTAAATTAGAAGACTCCAGAAATCTGAACAAAGTCTGTCAAGTCAAACTACACTAGTATCTATCTACCAACCAACTGGCGTTCTTGAGCTGTAGAGTACACAATAGTGGCATCCCGAGTATCCAGCTAGAGGGCACAGCATACTGGTAAAACAGAACAAATCCATGGTCCTGCCCTAGAGGCTCTATCCTCATAGATGCATTACTTGCCTATGCTTATTTCACACTGCTAGAGGGGATGGTATAGGGAAGGAAGTAACTCCCTGCTGTTGGTCGTAGTTTAGCTATTTGAGCGCAACGCTGGAATGGATCACAAAAGGTGTGTTTTTGGGTTCCCGGCATTGATCCCTGTGTGCGCAGCAGCCAGTGCAAACAAGAGGTCAGCTGTGTGATGTTGCAGATGCGAGTGCTGCTGGTGCTGGTAACTGCTACAGAAGGCTATTCAGCTTCCCTTTGCAGTCTGCTCTATCCCTTGATTCACTGGGAGATACAGTCGCTGGAGCAGCAGATTAGACTTTTTTTCTCTTCTCTCTTTTCTCTCGCCCCCACCCTCGAGACCTCTGAGCTTTGACGTCACGTGTGCTCCTTTCAGTTGCCATAGCAGCCCCATTCCCCAAGCCCTCTGCCTGTCTCCTCTGGTAGGTTCCACAATGGTACAGCCAGCATCACGCTGCACAATGGTTTCCAGGCAGTGAAAGAGGGTGATTCAGCAAGCCACTCTTTCTTCCCCTTTTATTTCATTATTATCATATGTTTTCCCTCCCTTTCCCCTCTCTGCTTTATTTTTTTCCCCAGGGATTTTATTTAGTACACTTTTTTTAAAAAATTGGTTTGCCTTGAAGTCACCTGCCCATCATTATAATAATTAATTTTTTTGTAATACCCCATCTCTTCCTCCTCAGTTTGGAATGTGGTTAAAAATACCACATACGGTTGCAGTTTGAGGGAAGGGTTGCTGTACCGGGAGCATAGTTCGCAGGCACGGAATGGTAGGTGGTTGATGCTAATATTCTACGACTAACCTGCCTTTGCAGGGTGGGGTGATGAATATTGATTGTTGATTTAAAAAAAAAAATGAGAGAGAGAGCCAGGTTAATGAAGTAAACTGCTAACCGGTGCAGGAAGGCAGCAGTGCTACAGAGTTTGTGGCCGGAGGACCATCATTTTCCTGTATTTGGGTGTGTATGAATGTTTCTATTTGGGCTGTTTAGGTGACTGGTGGTTTTAGGAGCAGTGCAGAGGCACAGCATGGATGGGGTGATAGTGATTTAACAGCTGGTGCATGTAAACAGTAGTGCTGTACTCAGCCTTCTTACCTCTGAAACTGCTGGGGCTTTCTTTGGGAGATAACTCTTGGCTTTTAATTCAGCAAAGTCAACATTTTGTTTGGGTGTGTATCTGTCTAGAGCTATATACAATAATAACTATACAGTCATTTTAAAAAAGGAATTGCTATTAATAAACACCTTTTGTGATCCAGAAGCTAAAAGGACTGGCCTTTTGCATAGGGGTTAAATGTTAAAAAAAAAAAAGGGCGGGGGGGGGCAGGAAGAAGAGAGAGTGTGTCCGAAAAACTGTGGTGTTAGGATGTGTGTGGTAGTTGATGGAAATTATAGGCAGATGGAGGGATGTCTTGAAGGAAGTGGTCTCTTAAGGTAGGCTTCACTCCATTGCATGACTTCCAGATGTAATTCAACAAAAACTGCTGCATTTTATAGACACCAAAAGCCCTTAGGAAAATTGTGAGAAAAAATAATTGCCCAGGGGTATGCTACAGAAAAGAATTCAACAATTTCTTAGACTGCAGTGAAATCAGTGTAGCTTTATGGAAAAATCCTCACACAGCTCTGGCAGCACAGCTATTGCAACAAAAATAACTATTTTGCTTTTTTATTTTGCAAAGGGGGGCTTATTACAAAATAATATGCATTTACCTTAGAGAGTGAAATGCCACAGCCATGCCTAATAAGCAAACTGTGCCTCCGGAGAATCTGAATGGGCTTGTTCCTTGAGTGATTGTTAGCTTGTTTACATGAGCTCCTTTTTACTGCATAGCCTCACCATATCCTCAATGCAGCCTTCCCCTTCTGTGATTTGTTCAGTGTGACTTTTGCAAGAGACCTGGCGAAAGATGAACCAAGCCAAAATATAAATCCAGATTTTATCAAGGGAAATGAAGACACAAAGGGAGAGTTTTTATGGGGAAATATTAAATAACATAGTATGCATTGTCAAATCAAGGATCCTCTCTGAAATGAGCTGGCTGCAGGACATAGATATTTTGTCATGCATGGCCAATTTTTTTAAAAAACGGGGGGTGGAGGAGTGAGAGCATGTATGTACGTTACACTGGAATTGTTCAGGTTATGTTCCGCCACATGCAAACACATTTGATTCAGATTACCTGGACAGAAGGAGATGTATAAACACTGTGATTCTCTGACCCTAATTCAAAACATGTCAGTGTCGGTGACTGCATAGTATATGCTGGAGTAAAGTGCCCTCTTTTCCCTGCTTTTCCTTCTGCCTGCTGGGTACTCTTTCTAGACCCCAAAGTGGCATAAAATACCACTGTTTTTGTTGGATGGGGCAATTGATTTTTCTCCATTGGGAACACAAATGTGAATCAAAGACGTGGTTGGACCTCAGAAAGCCGTTAAACTGGATATTTTCTCTCCCTCTCTCATATTCACACACATGCACTGTTGTACCCATGCTTTGAAACAGCAGCAGGATAATTTGTCAGGGTCCTGTTGTTTTAGTATTGTGTTATTGAGGCGCTTTATGATTCCAGAAACATTTCTAAAGGGGATAAGGGCAAAAAGCACTTAACATGAAATATTAGTTGCCTTCAGCTGACTCTGCTTGCATGCTTGATATTAGAGAACATTTCTCTTGTTGTTGAGAGAAGTGTGTATGTGCTGGAAGGGTCGGTTTATGAGCAGATCCCAGCAGGGATGGATGTGTTGTTTACTGTCAGTGTCTGGCATGTCTGCAGCCATTATTTAATGATTTCATAGTACCGGTCAATAATTGCAAGGCACGATATTGTTCAAGTATTGATTTTTGAAAGATAGATTTGATATTACAAGATCTACCAAATTTCCCTTTGTGTGATCCTTTTGGAATATTATAGGGCCCGGTCCTGCTTTGCATTGTGTGGCAAAACTCTCCTTAACCTCAGTAGGAGCAAAAGCAGGCCTCAAAAGAATCAGATTCCTCTATTACGCATACACATACACTATTAAAAAAATCCAATTATTGGAAAATACAGAATTAAGAAAAAAGTCCTAGCTTTAAAACGTAAATTTAAACCACAATGCGGTGCAAACGAACACCATTCTTTAGATGGTTCCTGTATAGCAAAAACTATAAACATCATTCTGGTGAGCACTAAATGCAAAGCAAAGCTTTGATGTGCAGTTCAGTGTGGAGAGCGCTCCAAACCACTTAAACCTCCCATTATCCAGGTCACATTTTTAGTTCATAGTAGCCCTAGTAGAAATGATGACTTCAAAAAAAAATCTAATCATTGCTTTGCTATCGTTCTTGCTGCTTTATTTTTTCATTGAGGTAACAGACAGGAAGGAAAAAAAGATTTTGCTGAACCAGAATAACAAACAAATACAAATTGGTTTCCTGCTTCTATCTATTCTCTGCTTCCCTTGCTACAGGTTCTCTGAAGCTCAGTGCTACCCTGCAAGAAAAATACCTCCTCCCCCATATGGTGGGTAGATTTGGCACTAATCCAAAACTATGCTGTATCTGCTGCAAGCTGCTCCCCCTCCCCTTACTATAGTACCCCCACCTTGGGGACAGAGACTTAAGGGGAAAAGAATCTTTTAGAGTAACATAGTCTACTGTAATGTAGAAACCTTGTTTATTAGTAACTGAAAGCAAAATACAACTTCACCTTCATTACCGTGGAATATTAGCTGTTAGGGTCGCATTCCTGTACTCTGTACTGAAACACTGATTACTGAAGTACAAATGAAAGGCAATATTGTGAAGGGGAGGGGAAATATGTAATTTTAATGGTACTGAATCTTCTAGTTTCAGAAGTTTATCAGATGGCAATACAATGTTACTTGGGTTGGTTACTTGAGATACAAAAGTCTTAGCTCAAGAGCATCACCATTATTTTTGTTAGCAAGCTTTAAGAACAATCCCTTTGGGTTTTTTTTTAAGTAATGAAAAAAGAAAATCAGATATGTTCAGTAGGTTCTGATGCTTTTCTCTTTCTTTTGCACAATGGTATCTTAAAAAAGAGGGTGGGGGTTGGCCAGCTTCTCATCTCCTACTGTGGAGTGCTCAGCACAGCTCCTGCAAAGGCCATTGGCTTCTGAGTGCCTTGACCATCCCCCTGACCATGGCAGGAGGTGGGATAGGTTAGGAACGGCTACGCTGGCTCTGCACTGGCATGATTCTGACATGGCAGGACATGTTGCCTTTGGGGCTGCTTCGCACCATTTCAGGGTGAAAAATGGATACACTAGAACACAGACTGTGGCTATTGGCATATAACCAAATAGTAAAAACAAAAAAGCCCCAAGGGTGAAATCCTAGCCCCCTTGAAGTCAATGGAAAATTCACCACTGGTTTCAAAAGAGGCTAGGATCTCACCCTAAGAAGCCAAATACTGAATTAAACATTAATTACAGTAGGATTGCATAGGATGTGAGTCAGTATAAAGTTTGGCCCAATACCTTGAGATGGTTTAAAAAGCTTGCCTCCTGTGATTTTAGTAACCTCTTCTCATAAGGATTCTTAATGTGCTATTCTTATTATGCAGTCACAGTACAATCTTCTTTTGAGCTGCTTGCAGTGTGTGTTTTGAATGAATGGTAAGAAAACTTTGCCTAAGCCTTAATGGGTTCATTGGTATTGGACTGGAGCAGCCTACCATATCACGTGACAAATACACGAGCAACCTATTTTGTTTGCTTAGAAATCCCCTCACTGTGGTGATTATATTACAAAAGAATCTTAAATCATACACACAAAATGGTGGGTTAATGTTGGAATTTTAATTTAATGAGGATTTTTCTTCCTTTATATTTTAGTCTTCAATTTTTGTGTGTGGGGGTCAATTAAAAACTCACATTTAAAAGGTGAAATACAATGTTTCTTTCTCTTTGTTTTTTCTGTGTTTAGGGCTAGCATTAGAAATTGGTACCAGCAGCAGGCCAGATTCAGCTATGGGAATTCAGGCATGAAGTTGACCCCTCTCAATCATTTCCTGTAGATGAGACATAGCACAAGCTGTGGTGAGTTGCAATGGATTCTTTAAAAATACAACACACTCTTTTGAAAACTACTTAATGTCAACATGTATGCTGTTAAAGCTGTCATTTTAAATGCTGTCTTTTTAGTCAATATGAGTACAGAGCTGCCTTATAAGTCTGTCTTTTAAAACCTTTATTGCTGCCGCACTGGAATGTAATGGCAATATAGTTTTGGAGGTGGTGTGAAGGCAGTATAGTAGTAACATAAAAACCATGCAGTGTTATGGACTTGATCTATCTATAGGCATATGCCATTGTTTATCAGTTGTACCTTATGTATCTTTTTTTTACTCTGAGGTGACTAAATACACCTCAGTATGTGGAGTGCTTAGTGGGATTTTTTGGACATAAATCCTATTTTCCTTGGTTTGCTGCAGCAGGATTTAGATATTTTTGTCTGGTACCACTAGGAAAAGAAAGTGAAATTGACAGTAAAACTGACCATCTGAGCTGAGTGAAGTGCAGAAAATAAATAAGCAGCATGGTGAAAGGCAAATAAGATTTTAAAAGTTCTTATAGTTTTACTAATCCTCCTGGGTGTCATTAGTAATGCAGGACAAGGAGGTTTCTGAATATATCATTTTGATCTTGATGGTGTGTCTCTCTTTAAATTGATCCGTTTGGGTTTTATTTTAATGATATGGCAGGAGGGGAAACCTACTTAATTTTGAGATGTCCACAATTATCACAAACCAGATTTTTATTTGCTATGAATGTTTTAATTTTATAAGTAACCACATTTCTTTTGAAAACGAGCCAGTGTTTATAAAAACACGAGAACAATTTTTTTTACCATAAATATGTTTGCTACTCAGCAAAGCTAACCCCCAGCTGACCATACCAGAAAGGTTTGCGAACTGCATCCTAGCAGCTTTGACAACAGGTACAAGTATAGCCTGCAATGTCTCCAAGATGAGTTGTCTGATCAGTGTGTCGTTACATCTCCTGTGCTTTTCCTTGAGGACCATACCAGCTGTGCAAGATGTGAAACCTTCACATCCTCTGTGATTTGATGTAAGCCAATGGTCTGTGTGTGTGTTCCATGTCCCACTCTGTGCCTGGGGAATCATGTAAGCTCCACTCAAGAAGAGAGGACCTGAGTCTTCTCAGCTTGAGCTAAAAAGCCAAATTCTGTACTTAGGAACTGTAACAGACTCTTATCTTCTATAGATGAAGCTTAAAGGGGTACACAAACACATGCCAGCCAGTGCGTTATGCTAACATGGGTTTAATATAGCAATAATAAAATTAGCAGTGTGATAGGATGGCCTGAGTATTGTTGGTGAGAGTTGCTGCAAAGGAATATGGGCTGGGCCTGAAATAGCAAGCAGTTGAGGCAATTGGTTTCTGCTTGGGGGAGAGGAAGGGGGTGAGAGAGGAAAAACAGTGCCCAGTGGTCTTTAGCATAGCATTGTAATCTGCTTACCCAAAGGAGTTTTTCAAATAGGGAAGCCATATGCTGGGGGGGTACTACAATTCAGGGCAGAAGTGTGGCAACTTGGATACTGATGTTGCCGATGCATGGCTATTTAATGAGAGTAAAGTTCTTGAATGGAATGTGTACTTGGAGAGTAAAGTTCTTGACTGGAATACTTCCATGTACTTCTGGTCAGGAAGGGTGGGGATAGGGGAAGAATGAGTGGTTGGTTTCCAAGTTTGTGTGTTGTAGGCAAGGTTTGTGATCTTCATGAGCAGGCCATTCGGTGTCCATGTTAATAAGCACACTCGTCTTCATCTTCGTTTAGTAGGGAGCCAGTTTATCTTGTAACACCTCTTGTATACTAGTCTGAATTTCTCCAATCCAAAAAAAAGCTCTTAAACTATGAACGGGCAGTTAGAACTATGCAAAGTTCAGCTGGTTGAGTTTGTAGGCCCTCTCTTGGACTAAACTTTCTTTGGCTTATATCCATATGGGTCACAAACTATGGGTTTTGCTTTCAGCTTCAAATAAATACACAAAAATAAAGGAGAAATTCAAATGAAGCTGCTGTTTAGGTTGAAACCACAGAGTCGTGTGGTTTTCATCCAAGTTTGCGAAGAAAAAAGCCCAGAGTCACTTAGAAGATGTGTGAATCTTACCACACTCTTGATGGATCTGGCTGAGCATCAAGTTTGTATTGAAAACCAGAAAAAGTCAGCATGCTTTGGATTTTGTAATGAAGGCGTGTCACATCTCTAAAGGTTGTAGCATCCAGATAAGATACTGTTTGCAACAAATCAGTGCGTGCACACTCTAACCGGAAGAAATTTTTTCCTGGCTTGTTCATGGAGAATTGCAAAAAACTCTCATAAGTCTGGGAGTTTTCTTATTGTATTTTGAGGTGGAGCAGTGATATGTTTAAATTAGGGCTGTCAAGCGATTAAAAAAATATTCACGATTAATCCGTGCCGTGCTGTTAAACAATTATAAAATACATTTATTTAAATATTTTGGATGTTTTCTACATTTTCAAATATATTGATTTCAGTTACTACACAGAATACGAAGTGTACAGTGCTCACTTTATATTATTTTTGATTAAAAATATTTGCACTGTAAAAAACAAAAGAAATAGTATTTTTCAGTTCACCTAATACAAGTACAGTAGTGCAGTCTCTTTATCATGAAAGTTGAATTTACAAATGTAGAATTATTTACAAAAAATAACCGCATTCAAAAATAAAACAATGTACAACTTTAGAACCTACAAGTCCACTCAGTCCTACTTCTTGTTCAGCCAATCGCTCAGACAAACACGTTTGTTTACAATTTGCAGGAGATAATGCTGCCCGCTTTTTGTTTACAAAGTCACCTGAAAGTAAGAACAGGTGTTCGCATGACACATTTGTAGCTGGCATTGCAAGGTATTTGCATGCCTGATATGCTAAACATTTGTATGCTCCTTCGTTCTTCGGCCACCATTACAAGAGGACATGCTTTCATGCTGATGATGCTCATTAAAAAAATAATGCATTAATTAAATTTGTGATTGAGCTCCTTGGGGGGAGAATTATATGTCTCCTGTTCTGTTTTTCCTGCATTCTGCCATATATTTCATGTTATAGCAGTCTTGGATGATGACCTAACACATGTTCTTTTTAAGAACACTTTCACAGCAGATTTGACAAAATGCAAAGAAGGTACCAATGTGAGATTTCTAAAAATAGCTACAGCACTTGACCCGAGGTTTAAGAATCTGAAGTGCCATCCAAAATCTGAGAGGGACAAGGTGTGGAGCATGCTTTCAGAAGTCTTAAAAGAGCAACACTCCGATACAGGAACTACAGAACCTGAACTACCAAAAAAGAAAATCAACCTTCGGCTGGTGCCATCTGACTCAGATGATGAAAATGAACATGCGTCGGTCCGCACTGCTTTGGATTGTTATCGAGCAGAACCTGTCATCAGCATGGACGCATGTCCTCTGGAATTGTTTTGTTTTTGAGTGCAGTTATGTAACAAAAAAATAATCTACATTTGTAAGTTACACTTTCACGATAAAGAAATTGCACTACAGTACTTGTATATGAGGTGTATTGAAAAATACGATTTCTTTTGTTTATCATTTTTACAGTGCAAATATTTGTGTAGTGGGGCGGCTGCCCCACTCCACGGTAAAAGGGATTAAGAGCAACTGAGGAAGGCTGGCGAGGTAGTTGGACCCCAGGTGTGGCTGTCTGGATAAAAGGGCTGTGGGGCCAGGAGACAGAGAAGGCTCACTCTAGCCCTGGAGTGGGAAGGGCTTGCTGCCTGAGAGCAAGGTACCTGAGGTAGAGCAATAGGGCTGGGGAGCTCCAGTCTGCTAAACCCCCAGGCTGCAGGCCTTGGTGAAGGCCTACAAAGATACTGGGGCTACAGAGGGGCAGCCCAGGAATAGGCAGAGGCTGCTGGTCATAACCCCTTGCCAATGATGAGTGGTTTACAGACTGCAGTCTGCCCCAGGGAAAGGGGGCTGGATGACGACTGGCAGTAACCACAGAGGCCAGGTGGGTTTAGAGGGTTGGGGGTTCCCCTGGGAGGGGAGACTCAGAGTGTGGGGGCACTGCCAGGGGGCAGCACCCCTGAGGATAGGGGCACTGCGGTCCCGGAGGGACACGGGGCCTGAGGCAAGCGAGAGACCGGCCAGCAGAGGGTGCTCCGAGACAAGTTGAGCTAATACCCAGGACAACCAGCAGGAGGCGCCGCGGCAGCAAGTCTTCGCCTCACTACAATTTGTAATAAAAAATAATATAAAGTGAGCATTGTACACTTTGTATTTTGTGTTGTAATAGAAATCAATATATTTGAAAATGTAGAAAAACATCCAAAAATATTTAATAAATTTCAATTGGTATTCTATTGTTTAACAGTGCGATTAATCACAATTAATTTTTTTAATCGTGATTAATTTTTGAGTTAATTGTGTGAGTTAACTGCGATTAATTGACAGCCCTAGTTTAAATAATATTTACATGGAATCCTTAATGTATTTTAAGAACTTTAATACGGGTCCATTGCCACTGCAGGTCAAGCTTTAGGTCAATCAGCCTTTAGCAGTGTTGCTTTTAGGATCTAGTGGTTTAACTAGCTCTATTTTCGGGGAGGGGGGGTATCATCTCTACTTTCCACCCATTATACATGTAATAGTACACATAATGCTAACTATTTTTGATTATTTTGAAGTACAATTATTCCTCTGTCCCATTGTGATGCAACTTGAATCATTCATGCCTCAGGTCACCAAGATGTCTTTTGTCTTAATGGTGCAAAGACTAAAACTGTTTCAGAATATCCAAAGTACCGACCAACACTTCTATCAGTGCTTCTTTTGCATGCAGGCTAGAGAAGAAAAACTCATTTAAACATTAATCTTCTGTTTCCTGTATCTCAGTTATAGGTGGTAATACACAGTATGTGATCTCAACACAATCTAGCAAGAGGCGTTTTGGGCTGCAAGTCCCTGCCTAGATCAGAAATACATGGCACCAACCAAAAGAGATAAAACACTTTGCTAAGGGGATAGTGTAGTCCTGGAGTTGCTTTTTGAGAGATCCAAATTCTGCTTATTTATAAAATGTTAGGCATTTTACAGCTATGTAGGAAAAGAAGGTCCTGCTCTGGAGAGCTGATAGTTTAAATACTTTAAAAGAAGTCTATATGCCTTCAGATATTTTATACAATAGTTTAAAGCAGCGTTTCCCAAACTTGTTTGGCCACAGAACTCTTTTTAGCCTGTTACGGAACACTTATAATATTATGTTGCAGTCGTTTGGTTTTCAAATAAAAAATTGCGTTATTTATGCTCAAATATATTTTATAAAACAAAGCAAAAATACATATTTAAAATAACTTGAACTATCAATTTCTAACTGGAAAGCGCATATAAAATAGGACAAAAATCAAATGTAAAGACCCTTTTTTAAATTACGATGCTTTCCCGGAACACCTAGTCACATCGTGCGGAACACCAGCGTTCCGTGGAACACAGCTTGGGAAACGCTGGTTTAAAAGTATTGTGTATATATATGCACAATAGGGCTCCAGTCCTGTAAACATGCATGTGCTTGACTTATCTGAGTAACGCTCTGAATTCAGGGCCTTGATGTACAAGTTTTCCATTTGCACCATACTTGTGACTGCAGTTTGGCACTTACATGTGTAGATCATGTAATTGCACTCGGCTTCGAATGCACAAATATCCATTTGCACATGAAAATGCAGGGTTTATGCATTTAGAATTTGTGTGTTTGTGAAATCAGATGTCACTTCTGAAAACTTGAACTTAGTAATCAAGTGGAAAAGATACACTATTATTCTAGTTAATACAATAAACTGGCCATGCAATAAGATGGAACAAACTTTCAAAATCATAAATAGGTTTTCATTGAGGCACAAAAGCTGCCTACCACCAATCATCCAGTAAAAGGCAGGTCATATAATAATTGACAATATTTTATTCAGCCATAAAAATAAATTGCATGCCCGGGGTGTGTAGAATTTTGCAAATCTGTTAGTCTCTGGTACAAATTAAGTGAAAGTAGTGAGAGATGGCCTAGGTTTGGAATATCTAGTTATGAAAACTAACAAGGGCTTTCATATTACCTTGGGTACAGTAACTTTAAACATGTAAACACTTAAAAAAGATCCTCAAAGGGTTTTTTATCCTTCATGAATCTTAAGATCGGTATCTCACAATACTTCATAACAGTATAAAACTCTAATTCTATCAGTAGCTCCTTCTTTTTCATTGGTATCCTTATAAACATTCAACACAGTAAGCCATATTCTGATCTTGTTTTCCCTGGGTATAGCTACATTGCAAAAAAAGACCTGCAGCAGCGAATCTCAAAACCCAGGTCAAATGACTCAGACGCACAAGCCTCGTGAGTGTATGGGACTAAACATAGTCATGTCGACATTGGGGCTCAGACTGAAGCCCAGGGTCTGAAATTTGGCGAGGGGACAGGATTTCAAAACCCAGGCTCCAGCCTAAGCCTGAATGTCTACGTTGCTGTTTTTAGCTGTGTAGTGTGTGAGCTGCCAAAGTCAGTTGACCTGGGCACTGAGAACTGTTGCCATGGGTCAGTCTTGCAGTGTAGATGTAGCCACCTATATAAATATGGAGTAGCTCAAAACTTTGTATGTGTTACCAGAGCTCAGAAATCAGCATTCTGGAGTCATAGCTGAGAGCTGGAAAAACAGTCTAGGTACTTACATGTAAAAGAGCATGATTTTAAAGTTTAGGCTCTGATTGTGCAACTTCTACCCACAATAATACCTGCTAATGTGCGTTGTCTCATTGAGTTTACGCAAGTTCTGTGTAATCACACTCAAGAGTACTTCTCTAAGGTGAGCAAAGGTTGGAGAATTGAGGTGCAGTGAGATGCCCTAGTGGCAGCAAAGAAGAAAACCCAAAATCCATCTGCATTTGCGTGATCTTTTTCAACGGTGGCAAAAAACTGGTATACGATATGAAGTCATAATAGGTTTCCCAGTTTGAAAAGAAAGATCTATCATTTTTCAGATGACATTTCACTGCTTACTTAGTGGCATTGAGTCACTATATTGTAAATACTACCAATAATTTTCTTTTAACATGAATTATAACGTATAGCATTCCACAGAGAAAAGCATGTTCTGTTCACAGGGGTACAATCAACTCCATGCAAAGCCGCCTAGAATACGGACTTCATTTGTATGTGTAAAGGTCTGGCAGCAGCCCCCAGCTCAAAATGGGGAACCACTGGTCTTCTCCTGCCCACCAGAAAAGGATGCATGTCGTTTTTCCACACTTTTGATGACAGAACTCCTGAAAGCAGCATAGATAGATCAAAAGTTGGTAGAATTATCACAAAACACTAGGACGTATTGTATTGCCTGCTCTAGAGGGGAAATCTGGAGCAGAAGATAAATGTGTAGTTAGTTTAGATAACTTGAGTTTTCAGTGCTGCGCATGAATAATATGTATAAATAAATGCACACACAATATATAATGTATAATCTCAACATCAACTGTGTAGTTTGGAGATATGTGATTTTTACACATCTGTTGTCTAACTGAAAAATGCAGCACTTGAGAATATTAGGTGGATTTTAAATATTTCCAGGAGAATGTGGGGACCATAAAATGATGGCGGGGTTAGAGTCCAATATAGTGTCCTCATTTGTGATAAATATAATCTTACCCCAAAATTGCTACCATTATTAGAGAAGTTTGGTCTAGTTGTTTGAGCTTAGAACTGTTGGTTGTTACAGGCTCTGTGGCTTTGAGTAGGTCACATAACCTCTCTGTGTCTCAGCGTTACCATTTTTAAACTGAGGTGAGGGATAACAGTTCCAAAAAATCCAAGATTTCCAAAAGTGAGTAGTGATTTTTGGTTGCCAATTTGAGGCAGGCTAAAAGGGACCTACTATTCAAAAGGTGAGTGCTCAGTTCTTTCTGAAAGTCAGGCCCCTTTAAAGTACCTCAAGTTGGCTCTGCAACTTTTATTTCTTCTGTCTCAATCAGAACTTTGGCCTTTTTCCTTGTGAGTTAAATGGCAATGTTTTCTAGACAGTGATCAAATTATTCAATTATTCCTGCCTAATCTGATCAAATTAAATCAAAAGGGTAGTAGTGACAGAGAGAGAGAGGGGGAGGTGGTGTGCATGGTTTGTGCAAATGATTTGGCTCCTGAAATTTTAATCCAAATAAACGTAGTATCTGAACTCTTTGATAGAGGTAAGTAGTGACTTAGGTTGAATATATAAATATTGGTTAATGTTTCTAAAGGGCTGTGGGAAGGATTGTGATTGATTGTCTATTGACATTTAAAAATGAAATATTTTTAGAAAAAGTTGAGTACCTAGTAAAATCAGTGTCCAGTCTTTTTTCTGACCAGGATTTGGATATATTTACATTTACCTCACTACTTGTTATGTTGCATGTATCTGTATATAAGCAAGCAATGCAACATGTTCCATTAAATGAACTTTCTGGATGGATTTATTGCCCATGATGAAAATGTTGACATTCTCCCACGTTAAAAGCAGAAACAATGGTAAAGATGTCCTTTCAGAAATCCACAACAGACTGAAAAACAGTGACTAGGTGTCAGGCCGTGACATTTTTTTCTTACCATTTGCTCGATGAACATGAGCGCACAGAGATTCACATGCCTGTAATCTTGATTATAATGGGGATTGCAGAGTATGCTGTTACAACAGGAGAGCAAACTGATAAGAGCAAAGGGAAATAAAATTCAGAAAAGCAAAGTTTTATTTTTTAAGCTCATTTTTTTTGCCCTTATTTTAATAATCAGTCTCTTACACGTGCTAGTTGTAAAGACCACTTGGAAGCTGTGGTCTAGTGGGAAATGTAGGTGTTTGGTCATATCCTATACTCATTCTTCATGTGGAACAAGTGTAAAATACACCCCAAAGATGTGTAAATGACAAAGAAGGGGATATGCTTTCTAGTGAGCTAACTTGTGGAAGTTTTGGGGGATGGGATATTGGTGAAATTCCAGGGCCACCATTGTAGTCAATCAAAGCTGTATAAAACATATACAGTGCACAATGGAAGAATTTTCCCCAATTTTAAGGTCCCAAAAGGACACAAAATAGGTAGATAAAACCAGTTACCACCTTGCTCCCAAAATCAAATGTGGAAATGAGTCATTTGAAGCCAGCTGATGAACTGTAGAGTGAGTCAAGTTTCCATTCGTTTCTAAAGATGGCAGCAATACTTAAACTCCCCATATGCCCATAGTAATTCCATCTGATCTGAAATTTCTGCAGGTCACACCTGACAGATGTTTGTTTCCTCTTATTCTGTTTTTGCAATGAGGATTAAAACCAGCATAAAATGAAGGTGAAGTTACATTGGGTTGTGGGCTGATGTTGTGTACTGTACGCTGGTTGGTTTGGTGTTTGATGGTTTTTAGGTTACGTTAAATTATATGGCAGTGGTGTACTCCAAGGTGTGATGTGACTTGTTGTTAATAGTCTCCCATTGAAATCAACGAGCTCAATGTGATTGAATGACTGCTATTTCCCTCCCCCCCCCCAATCTTGCTGCTGTGCAGAATGCTCATTTATTGCAATGTCAAAATCAAGGGTAGCCTATGATCCGAACTCTGCCATTAGTCCTGCAATCAGATTCCACCTGCATGGATTAGGTTGCAAGATTGTAGCCTGCATGAAAATTTAATGGAAGCTAGTGGCATCCTGATAGAATCATAGAATCTCAGGGTTGGAAGGGACCTCAGGAGATCATCTAGTCCAACCCCCTGCTCAAAGCAGGAACAACCCCAACTAGATCATCCCAGCCAGGGCTTTGTCAAGCCTGACCTTAAAAACCTCTAAGGAAGGAGATTCCACCACCTCCCTAGGTAACCCATTCCAGTGCTTCACCAGGCAGTGCATTGTGTCAAGAGCAGAACTCGAATCAGATTGTGACTCTGAGAACTGTGACCTGGTTCCCCCTTGCTCCAGGAGGAATGTAATCAGTGCTAGCCCTATACCCGGCACAGCTACTCGCATTGGTGTGCTGGCTGGAGCAGGGTGGGGGCGTGTGTGTGGAACCAAGTCTCTCATCACTCTCCCTTCCCACACCCAACCCACTTTAATGCGGGGAGGCGGGGGAGGGGGGGGAAAGTAACGCCCTCACGGGGACTGATTTTTCTCTGTGCTGCTACTCACAATATGAGTAGCCCTTGCAAGGGAGTAAGGGTGTGTAAGGCACCTTCTTACTCCCTTGATCAAGCACGAAAGATGGCCCATCAAAACCAGTAGACACAATAATCCATAATCCTGTATTTCCAAATTTCCCTATCCCTGTGTGCTCAGGTTGCATTGAAGTTGATTTACTAACCATACTTATAACTATTTCTTTTATTGAGATAAATAAAAATGCAAATAGGTTCATGAAAATGTAATTGAACACGTAAGAGTCTCTGTAAAGAAATAGTCATTGGTAGGAGAATTTTACCCTTTAAGTTCATTTACTGTCCTAAGAAAAATGTTCTAATGTAGGTTAAACAGAACACTTTTACTGACTCCTGCCTTTATTTTCAATCCCTTCCCGAATAGTCTACATATGACTTACTGCAGAGAAGAGTTAACATCCACTGGTTGGCTTTATATTTTAGGATAATCTAAATATACTTACTCCCCAAACATAGAAAGCTCAAGCAACAAAAAAGAAAAATTACACACACATTTAGTTCTGCCACTGTTGTTGGAACTGGTAAACAAATTCCTCTCTGAGCTTTCCCTGAAATAGAGCTCCACAGTTTAATTGCAAATTATAATTCTGCATTAATTTCAGGTTAGATTTTAGTCATCAGTTCATGGATAGATATTTTTATGGCATTATGAATGCTTGATTTACAGTTGTATTTAAAATTAACTTGATCATACTTTACCAAATTGTATTAAGAGAAATTGCTTTCATGCCATACAAATACGGCCACAAGGTTTTGTGGCTATTGTAGTGGCAATAACCTATATAGCCATTGATAAGAAAAATTTAAATGCAATGAATTCTTTTTAATCTAACAAACCTGTACTGCAGTGCACTGATTTTCCTGTCATGTACCTGGGAACAATATAGACATAGATGTATTCACTTGGCGTTGGCCTTTCTTACCCTTGGGGAATAGAATAGATTTCAAAAGTTTCTTTAGCGACTATGAATTCATGTCCCTCACTCCTGCCATCCTATGCAAACAAATGAGCCACACCATGCTTCTAAAATGTAAGGTCAGAACCTCAACTGATGTAAATTAATATATTCCATTGAGTTCTGTGGAATATTGGTGGTTTACACCAGCTGAGGATCTGGCCCTTAATTTCAATTTAATATTGTTGTTTTAATGTCTTGTGCAGATGCTCAAGAATCCATGTATGTGCTGACAAAGCCAATATATATCACTTTTGTGGTATATTTAGTTATGAAGTTTCTGGGATTCTTCTTGCTTTTCCCATACTTTTACCTGAATGTTACTACCTTCAACGTGCCCCTTGTTGCAGTGACCCAGGTAAAATATTTTTTCTGGCCTTCAAAATTATCTGTAGCAAAGGCCACTTGTCAATTTCAAAACAGTATTGTCAACCCCAAGTATTAAAAAAAATATATGATGGGGTCAGGGCTTAAACCTTCCCCACCCTCCCACCCCCCATGATATTGGCTTTAAAAACATGAGATTTCTTTTTTTAAATTGTGTTTATTTGCTTTTGGGTTTCTGGGCCTTTAGGATATTCTTGGATCATGTTTTCTAGCTTTTGTCTGTAACTGTGAGGGCTCAGAACTTGTTCATTTAAAAAAAAAAGCCAAGATTCTCATATAATCAGATGACTTCAGGAGCTGAAATTGTAAGAAAAAAACACTCGATAGTGTGAAAATCACAATACAAATTTAGTAAGATTGGGTAAGCTCTTCAGGCGTACCCTACAGGATTATTCACACATTCCTGATCAAACTCCTCAGTCATTTCCCAGGCTGACCTGGGAAATGTTCTCTGTGGCAGTTTCTGTTTAATGGCTGTTCCAAAGTCCTGGCCTGGACCCCATGTTACAACCATGATTGTCGTGAATGCCTTTAAAGTTAAGGAAACTTTCGAAAAGCTCTAACCAAACCGCAAAGATGGAATAATAACCTCCAAACGGGCACTTGTCCATGATATTTTGAGAAATGTTGTGTACTAAAAAGAACTTTCTGATGTTATTGAAAGTCTTTGTGCCCGGGTCTATGGTTCACATGCTGCCAACCTTTCATGTGCCACTTACTCTCTCTCTCTCTCTCAGAGGAAAGAACACTTAATAAATAACCTGAAGATACTCAGATGACTAACAATTTGACTGCTGCCAGAAACATAGCAGTTCTTCCACTGTTCCTTTGAAAGCTGTTAGGACACTGTTACCCTCTCTTTATTTTTGTAATCTCCTCCTACTCCTCTTGTCCCCCTTTCCCCCCCCCCCCAAAAAAAAAAGAAAAGAAAAGGGAAAGAAAAGGCATAGTGGGGTTACTGACTTTTTATTTTCCCACTCAAATATGTTTTGGAGGAGAGAAGTCTGTCTCCTGATTCTGTTCTTGCTATGTACTGTACATGCCAATGACATTCTCACTGTGGCTGCTTTCACAGCACCTCATCTTAAGGGCCTCATCATGCTGTTATTGAGATCAGTGGCAAAACAACATTGAGCCCTTAATCTGCTGCTCCCAGCCTTCAGTAACTAAGGGAAAATAGTAAAATCAGAAATAAGAGAGTTGTTTTTGGTCTAAACCGTTGCACAAGTTAGAATCTGAATCAGTCTCTGAGATTCTAGAATGCATATGTATCAAGTGCGATTCTATAACTGCTACATTTATGAATATGACAGATGATTCTGCCTGTAAGATGGCTATTCCATTAACTGCTTTGGAACTATTAGGATCACTATATATTGTTAAAAGTTGAGTATAATGCACACACTGGGCCAGATTCTGAGCTGTCGTAAATTGGAGTGGCTCGATTGTCTTCAATTAAGATACATTGACTTGACTGCTCCAGCTGGGAATCTGTCCCATTATTTTTTTTTTAAGTCTTTAGATATAAGAGTGAAGATACTACTAAACTCATTAAGAGTTTATTCCAAAACTTCCCAAGCATATATACAATAGCATAAATATTATGCAAAAACCCCAAGATTTGCACGCAGATTACAAAATAGAAAAATCAAATATCCCAGCACAAATTACACTGAAATCTTTATAATAAAGCAGTAATAATACTTTGTCTTGATCTGGTACTTTCTAATAGAAACTCTCAAAATGTTTTACACACAACCCTTTCATTACAGGTAAGTATAAAACAAGTGTGTGAGCAGATTGATTTTAAATGGTCTTTCTTCACAGAGGAAATGCTAGACCTGGGAACCAAATTTTCTGTCTTGCAATCCTGTGCCTTAACAAGGCTATTTTTTCTCCCCGGGACACCATCTGTGTCTCATCTCATCTCTCCCTGTTCCAATCCCTTCCTCTCAAAATTAATTTTTAGTTTTACCCTCAAATGATGAATTGCTTTTTGAATCTGCCCTTGAAAATGTCAAATGGTTATTCACTTTAAAATGTATGCCCAAAGTGATGCCAAATGGAAATTCTAAGAAAGCAGTAGCACTCAGCTTTTGAACTATGATGAGGCATCCTCCTTTCCAAAATTTCTTGAGTCAGACCCTCATGATTGGTTCCCTGGTGCTCAGTGTGGCACAGGGTATGTGTGCAAAGGAGTCTGTAAAATTAATCCAGATCCAAGCAATTTTATCAACAAAATAACCTGAAAATTCCCCAGAGTGAGGAAAACCTCAGCACAGATTAACAAATCTTCCTACCACCTGGAATAGTTCCACTGTATTGCAAATGCTATGGTGAAGGTGAAGCTACCTTCACTGCCCTCTATGCTTCTCACCCAGGAACATTATCTCTAAAATTATTGCATAGTGCAGTCCATCAAAGTTCCCCAGGATGTTCTTGCAAAATAACGCTTCAGATGCAGGCATCCAAAGTAAAGATCGGTATTTTATTTAGTTCATTGAGTAGATAGGTGGAAGACAAAGAGAAAAAGGAAACAATGAAGGGGACTGTACCAATATCTTCTGTAGAATTATCTCAATTTCTCCTCTTCTGATATGTGATGCATCTGCATTTAACACTCCAATGGTTTCAAATTATCTTTGTTATCCACTTTCCAAATCTGAAACACTATTATTACTCTAATGCATGGATTCTCAACCTGGGGGTTGGGAATAGGTACAGGGGACATGGCATCCCTTCCTTTCTTCATAGAGGGGAACCCCAAACCTTCTTTGTGTTGTAACATAGAGTTATGGAATGGAAAAGGTTGAGAAACACTGCTTCAATGGACTAGCACACAGGAAGATAACTGAGTGGCATTCTGTGTTCTAAATGTATAAAGATGAAAGTAGAATTAATCTTAAAAAAATAGCATTTATTTTATTGCACTATTATGTTGGATTAATATGGAAACATTACATCAATAATATTAGTCTTATTGGGATATGGAGAATTTTATGCTATTGACCACACCTAAATCTCATAATGTTTACAGTAGGAGTAATTAATATATTACTACACATATAAATGGCAATTGCATTTACATTCACAGTGAATAGTACCTCTTGCTAGACTTCCTGCAGGTGCATTAATATAATTTTCTCCCCTCTATTCTCATATATGAATAATAAATAATGGTGTAAACACACTCACGTTTTTATCCTATCATCAATGATAGGCAGTATGTTAGAGCGATTTCTTTCCATTTACATTTAAAAGAATCTACATTAAAAAAGCAATAAAAAGGATCATTTGGATCAGAAATGCAATAAGCTGTCAAAACTCAGTTTTAATAATTTGTTTTTTTATAATTGAATGAGTTAATGGTAAACTCATATATAAAAATTAAGTATTTTCATTGTAATATATGATGCAAACACATTCTATTGTTTGGGTGCAGCCCAAAGTGAAACTGCCTATTTAATAAAAGAGTAGAGACTGCCATGAAGTGATGATATTTGCTGTTGGAAAGCAGTTAATGTTGCCTCAGTACTACCGGTAATCCCTGCATTTGTGGTTCCTATACTTAATTGCTTTTGAATGGCAAATATCAACATTATAATGGTGACTTCTGTATATTACATGCAATAAATATTATTATTCAGTGTAAAACAATACAACTAATGTATGTTGTTGCAATGTTCTGACTGAGATCTCAGGCACTAGGTTCAAGTAATTCAAAATGATTTCCTTAGAGCCACAGAATTAGGCCTCTTTGCACATGTGCAGTGTTTTGCATTATTTTATGTTCTATTAAATTGTGTGGCTTAATTTTCTACCATAATGGAACATTAAGATTTGTTTATTTTCATTGGATTATCTTGCTTGCTTGCTAAGTAAAAAGAAGCCATGGTTTTCTTGCACATTCAGGCTTCTCACAATATATCAGATTTGAAATAAATTAACTGAATACATGTATTTGTTCTCATGTGTATGGGATATATTCACTGAGATTCCTAGAAATGCTAGAAAAAGGAATCTGTATATCTGCCTAAGCACCCTTGAAATACCTTAAAATACCTCACAAATAACTCCATTGATGAAGAAGTACAATTTAATGTAGCTTGCCATCACTAATCCAGGTAACTTTAAAACTCCTACTTCTCCTCCTCTATTAAATTCTCATCCTTACAATTCCCGCTATTGATGATTACTGGAGGTGGGGGGATGTGAGCTTTGCAATGTGTAATGAGCACACAGAGAAATAGCTGTACATTGCCTCCTTTACACTTTCATATTTTTAAAGTATTTCAAAAGAAAGAGAAAAAAATAAAGTTAAGTTACCCATCTCTGTGGGAAGCTACTGTATATTTCTTTTACTGCTCTGAGCCTCGTTGCTCGGAGAAGGTGTCACCTAATAATGACCTTTTTCAATAGCACACATGCCAATTATCCCGTGTAAGACTGTCTCTCTCTTTCAGCAATCGATTGACAATTTTTCTGCTCAGTCTTAAATCAATGTAATTGAATGGAAATCAAGGCATGTGCCATAAAGATATGGGAGGGATAAAAAGTGGAGTCAGAACAGGTGTGATTTTGGAAGGGGAGGAGCTGAAGCTCTGGTGCGTGTTCCCTTTTTCCTTGGAACATTGGAGAAGCTCCTTCATGTTGACTCCGCTTGGTCAGAACTCTCTCGGAAAGAGGAGGTAGTTCCGGGAGACGCAGAAGCCTGGCAGCAGCTGCTTTCTGATGTGCTCCCCTTATGACTGTAGAAAAGTGGAAGTTAACACCGCTAGCAGCTGTACTAACTCTCCCTTCGTGCTTGTTGGCCCCCAAGGAGGGCTGTTGGGGACAAAAGAGACAGCTAGTAGCCCCAGGCCTTCTCAGGAGACTGTAGTACAATGAACATGTGAGGATATCCTTCCACTAGTGTAAAGTGTTGTTGCATCCATGTGATTGTCCCTCTGCTTTCCTTGTAGATCTTAGAATACAGGAGGTGTCCAGAACTCAGCTATCCCTTCTCCATGAGGCCGTTGCCTGCTCCCTACCTTATTTATGAAACTGTGAGGAGAACCTTGAGGGCTTTCTAGCTGAGGCTTCCCCACCTGCAGAATTTTCTATAAGAAGGGAATGGCTGGACCTATAGTTTATCAATGTTGGCAGGTGTATTCTCCTCATATAGCTGATGCAGTGGGAAGCGATGTCAGTGAGTAAAAAGTGAGGAGAGGAAACAAATTTTTGGTATCCTTATCAACTGACAATGAGATGCTCTGTCTGCTTAAATGGCCAGCCCCGCATCAGTACAATCTCTGAGCACCTCCAACTTACCCATGCATTTATCCTCCTAACTGTGTCAAGTAAGGAAAGATGATTATTCTCACCTTGCAAATGTGGAACTGAGGTACAGAAATTAAGGAATTTCCTTAAGGTTGCACAGGACGTCTGTGGCAGAGCCAAGAATTGAAATCAGACCTCTCCAGTGCCTTATCCACAAGACCATCCTCCCTCCCCAAAGCACATGCCCCTGGCACTTGATTTAAAGGAGAACATTTTCATATGGCAGCAGTGGAGAGAGATGAAGGGAGCAAAGAAGGAAGGTGATGGAGAAGAGAAGAAGGGTTAGAGGACAGAGCGAGAAGAGAAACCTCTAATGTTAAAGAAGGGGGAGAGGAGAAAGTGAAGAGGAGGGACTGTGGCACGGACCATATTTGTTTGTCCTAGGCCGTGACCAGGCTGTCTTCATTCTGTAGGTAGTTACCATGCCACTGGTAGTACCAGTTTCTGCAAGAGACCTCCATATAGTTGACCCCATATTTTTGAAATAAATACTTGCGTCTTGATATGTCTTGTTGCCAGGTCTGATACAACCGCGAGTTAGAGGAACCCTCTTATTATCTGTGCAATAGTGCCTGGGACTAAGGAGGTTCGGTGCTTTTAAAGGGTGCTCACATAAGAGAAAATAAATGTTTTGCTAATATAGTATTAAGCCCTTGCTATAGAGGTTGTTTAGCAGGAGGAACACTGGTGCATGAGACCTTGGAAAAGTCTACCTACTGAGCAGGCAGACTTATTTATCAGTATTTAAAATTGCCATTCAATATACAGATTGAATCAATGAATCAAGCCTGGAGAATGAAGGTGAAAAAGGAAACAATGAAGCAAACCTGTTCAGTTAATTCTAAATCAGCTAAATCTTTGCTTCCTGGAGAAATCATCCATAACAGAAGAGAATTAGCGTAAGGAGAACATGATTAGAAAGAGGGAAAGTGAGGAGTAGCTCTCTGCAGAAAGAAGTGGCTTGCTGAATTAACTTACACTGAAATGTCACAGGAGGTGATAAGACAAGGAACAGCTGGGGGGAAAAAAGGGTCTGCAGGCTCATTCTGGCTCCCATTGAAGTCAAAGCTAAAACTCCTGTTGCATCCTATAGGAGTGGGAATGGGCCCATAGGTTGCAGCAAAGTTTTATTGCCTACAAAAGAAGAAAAACATTTGGGGCCCATCCTGCTCCCACTGGAGTAAATCGGAGTTTGCTGGCAACAGTCTGTCACTGGAGCCAGATATGTCAGACATTCACTAGTACGTGTCCGGCTTGATGCCACACAGCCTTACTTGTACTGGCACTGGATTCATTCTGGAGCCACTGAAGCAGCTGCATTTATTCTTGTGGTCATTCTTAGGCGTCTATTCCATAGCCAGTGTGGCAGGGTCAGGGTCATTGGCTTAATTCCTACCTGTGCTTATTGGCTTTATGCATCCCACAGATACTAACAGAAGAGACAGCCCCTGAGCTTCCCCAAGCGCAGGGACTGTGCTGTGATACGCTATTGCTTAGGCCACAAAAGTGTAGGAAGAGGAAGGAGAATGGGGAGGCTGCCTATGTGCTTCCTCCATCCCAGGACAACAGTTAGTGCTACAGCTTCAGTGGTACACAGAGGTGACCCACTGGCACCTCACTGGAAATGTGGCAGTGTAAAATGGTATCTTACAGAAAAATAAAAAAAGGACGCAAGGCTCACTGATTGCGGGGCCCCTTTGCAGTACTGCACAACCCCTTTGTGGGCTCCTCAAAAGGAAGAGGAGGCTTCTGTGGTTTTGAATGCTGAGCACAGGATAAATGGACCTTACAGAGGGTGTGCGAGTTCCCCTGGACTTTGCCCAGTGCCCACCTCAGAAAAACTGTGCACCTTCTGCCCTGCTCCTCTTGGCCAGGTCGCTGTTAATGTGATAGTTGGTGGGAGTCCTGCAAGACATGAAATTTTTTTGCATCCAATGCTCTTTTCCCATAATGGATCCAGGCATCTTTGTTTCTTTTTAAGCCAGGGTTTTTAGCCTTTGAAATCTAGCACAGGTTCTAATTCTACTGAAATACCGTAGAGAATGAATCTCTCCCTCAGCTACACTGGAATCCTGTTTGCAGATGTTTATTGTTGGTTCATACTGGGGAACATCTATTTATGTATCTGTTCCTATAGATCAGGAGAAGGTGGTGTTGGGTTTTTGTTTTTTATTTTTGTTTTGTTCTAAGTGCGAAGTGTTTCCTTTGGTGTAACTTCCCCTGCCCCGGGGAGCCATAGTGCCATCTCAAAAGGAATTTCGGATAGCAAGTGGGACAGGCACTCTGCTGCAGATGTGATTTTTAAAGAGACATTGTTTCGGCCTCAGATAGTTATCCTATTTTAGAAGGATTTATAAGCCAGGGCCTCATTTAAGCAGATTTTATGGTGATTTGCCTCTTCAAAGAAGCTTTGAAAGGATGGGGTGGGGGATTTTTCCATTGTTTGAAGATGAGTCTGTTTTATTTGCGTTTATGTATATTTTGTCTGAGTGGCAGAACTTACGTTCTGTAAGCCTATTTATAGTAGATTTAGGGAATATCAGAATTTGTTGAGATATGTGTTCTGGCACATTTGTTACCTCGGGATATTTGCCTGTTTTTGCTTAATTCCTTCATTGTGATATCTGTAACCTCCTCAGAAGTAGATTATTTTGTAGAAGTACTAGCAGCCCCTTTTAAAGTACACTCTTCCTTTTTTATTAAAAAAAGTTTATGTTTAATGGAATGAAAAGCTGCACTGTTTGTGTGTGTCATTGCTAGAGCAGTAGTGAACTTCATTTTGGGTTATAAGCTATCATGTTGGAGGCTTCATGCATGTGGTAAAGTGATGTAAACTTCTTAAATTAGCTAAATTAGCTAAAAAATGCAGCACACAAGTATCATCATCATCATCATGTATCAACTTTGTTGATATTGCACTCACATCATCACTTGGAAACTAGGGGTTCCATCCTTCCTCATGAGAAGTAGGGCTGCAAGATCAGACCCCATATTTGATTTACCTCTTCAATGTGGGTGGGAGGTTACCATCATGTGGAGTTCGTGAAAGTAGGATATGTATAAGAATTCTGTTCACTGGTAGTGAATTACATGGGTAATTCACAATTCAGAGTTCACTTTCCTGCTACGCCTCTAACTATTTGCCATTAGGTTTGAATTAAAATAATAATAATCCTTGCATCCAAGCATCTCAAAGCACTTTACAAGCATTAATAAACTATAGAGAACCCCAAGGAAATAGGTAAGTAGTAGTAATGCTCATTTTAC
The DNA here is from genome assembly GCA_037349315.1 of Chelydra serpentina. Classification (NCBI taxonomy): domain Eukaryota; kingdom Metazoa; phylum Chordata; order Testudines; family Chelydridae; genus Chelydra; species Chelydra serpentina. The sequence goes on from JBAIAC010000070.1 coordinate 1,663,710, forward strand.
AGATGGGTAAATAGTGTAGAGAGTAAGTGACTTGCTCCAAGGTGACACACGGAGTCAGTGGCAGAGTTAGGACTAGAACACAGCAGTCAGAACTCCTAGAGCCCTTCTGTAACCATTGGAGAACACTGCCAAAATATACATACCTACAAGGAGCCTTGTCTTGTTTTGTTACTCTGCATAGCGGTGACTTTAAAAATAGTTATAAAAAAGTAATATTGTGTAGCTGAAATACCATAATATACAGTATCATACTAAAGGAGATGGTTTTGAGCCACTGGGGGACTGGGAATGAGCCTGGTACTTCAGTTTATTTGTGATACTTTGTTTTATTTGATATCTCCTACTTCCCTGTCTCCCTAATTAGTGTGTCACATTCTGAATGGGCTGTATGCCTATATAATGCCAGATACACTAGATCTATGGTGTTTCGCTGCACAAGAGGGGTGGACAGCCAAATGTGATGTGCAGTCCACTTTGTGCCATGGAGGAGGTCTCCAGGGTTGCTCTGTGCATTGTAATAGGGAGATAAGGAAAGAGGGTACACTGGGGCATGGCTTATGGGTGTGTAAGCAAAGAAAAATCCATGTTCTTTTATATTGGAGGGACATTAGGCTGCATCTGCTACTTCCTACACATACCCTTCAGGAACTGCCTGGGTTAGAAGCTCCTGAGGCACATATTGAGGTTGAGGATTTCTTCCCTCACTCCAGCTGTGATTTAGCACCACATTGGGCCACATCCTGCGCTGCTGAGTGGCCACAACATTTTAGATATTGAAGGTGCTGAGTGCTTCACAGGAGGAAGACTTATTTTCCTCAGAACAAAGCCTTTATGCTCAGGCTTGCTGTTTTTCAGACCCACTGTCAGGTCTTTTACATTCTCTCTCCAGGCAGCACTTTAACGGCCTAATCCTCTAAGATGTAGAATGTCCTCGATTCTCACTAGAGCTAGTGGGAGCTGGGGATGCTCGGCACCTTGCAGAATTGGGCCTTAAATTCCTCCGAGGACCCCATGCACGTTACACTTTCCTGTGCTTCAGGCTTCATGTGTCCAGGGAAAGGACATATAGAGGTAAAAGAAGACAGTCAAAAATAGCTGCATGTTAACTGAGTGAGGCATTTGCCTTTCTGGCATTAAGCAAAGGGATACAAATCACAAGTGCCTTAAAATAAATAAATTAAATTGAAGCCCAACCCTCTGCCTTTCTGTTTACATGCACAGGAAACGTATATCTTAAGGTAGTCAGCTATGTATGTATGTTCTAACCTGCACTGCAGCAGGATATATGGAGTAAATAATTAAAGCTGCCTCTGTGAAAAACATTCCACAGCAGGAAAGGAATCCTTCCCTAGGAGAAAAAACATTAAATCATACAATGAGGAATTAAAAAAGAAAAAAAGAAAGCAAGCCACCATAAATAGTGACACAGGGAAGTGAAAGCCACCTGGAGTGTTAAAGGCCCAAATCTTGGTGTGGGGGAGGAGAGGGAGCATTTTGCTGTATCTGCAAACTAATAGCAATTTCAAAGCTAAGCTCTCCCTTGGTATTGCTTGCTGATATTTTTTACAAATGTCATCACAGTATTTATATATTGTGCATGAAAGTCACTAATGCAAAAGTCAATATGCCATGCTTATTGATCAGCAACTTCCATACTTTATCAAGTCACTTGGGCATATAAGTGAAAGCCAGCAACTTTCCATCACACACAGAACATATGCATTGCGTTAGCAAAAAGGCAAGGTTAGTGACACAGTCATAAACTAAGTCTCAGATCAGGCAGGTTTGTTTTATTTTTGCTTTTTATCTAGCTGTCACAAAGGGCTTGATTTGGCCATACTTACTAATGTTGAGACTGGACCGTACTTTGCAAATAGTCCAATTAGTCATCAGTGCAACACTTGCAAAAGAACATACAGCTTAATGTTGAGTAAAGACGTAAGAACAAAACCCACGGGAAGTGTTGTTTTTTAGGGTGGTCAATTAATCACAGTTAACTCACGCAATTAACTGAAAAAAATTAATCACAATCGAAGTTTTAATCACACTGTTAAGCAATTGAATACCAAGTGACATTTATTAAATATTTTTGGATGTTTTTCTACATTTTGAAATATATTGATTTCTATTACAACACAGAATACAAAGTGTACAGTGCTCACTTTATATTATTATTTTTTATTATAAATATTGCACTCTAAAAATGATAAAAGAAATAGTATTTTTCAGTTCACCTCATACAAGTACTGTAGTGCAATCTCTATCGTGAAAGTGCAATTTACAAATGTAGATTTTTTTGTTTCATAAGTGCACTCAAAACCAAAACAATGTAAAACTTTAGAGCCTACAAGTCCACTCAGTCCTACGTCTTGTTCAGCCAATCGTGAAGAAAACAAGTTTGTTTACATTTACAAGACATAATGCTGCCTGCTTATTATTTACAATGTCGCCCGAAAGTGAGAACAGGTGTTCGCATGGCACTTTTGTAGCCGGCATTGCAAGGTATTTACGTGCCAGATATGCTAAATATTCATCTGCCCCTTCATGCTTCAGCCACCATTCCAGAGGACATACTTCCATGCTGATGATGCTCATTAAAATAATAATACGTTAATTAAATTTGTGACTGAACTCCTTGGGGGAGAATTATATGTATCCTGTTCTGTTTTACCTGAATTCTGCCATATATTTCATCTTATAGCAGTCTCGGATGATGACCCAGCACACGTTGTTTGTTTTAAGAACACTTTCACTGCAGATTTGACAAAACGCAAAGACGGTACCAAGATAGCTATCTAAAGATAGCTACAGCACTCGACCCAAGCTTTAAGAATCTGAAGTGTCTTCCAAAATCTGAGAGGAACTAGGTGTGGAGCATGCATTTCAGAAGTCTTAAAAGAGCAACACTACGATGTGGAATCTACAGAACCCAAACCACTAAAAAAGAAAATCAACCTTCTGCTGCTGGCATCTGACTCAGATGATGAAAATAAACATGTACCGGTCTGCACTGCTTTGGCTCGTTATCGAGCAAAACCTGTCATCAGCATCGACACAAGTGCCCTGGGATGGTGGTTGAAGCATGAAGGGACATATAACTCTTTAGGGCATGTCACGCATAAATATCTTGTGACGCCACCTACAACAGTGCCATGTGCCTGTTCTCACTTTCAGGTGACATTGTAAATAAGAAGCGGGTAGCGTTATCTGCACATGTAAACAAACTTGTTTGTCTGAGTGATTGGCTGAACAAGAAATAGAACTGAATGGACTTTTAGGCTCTAAAGATTTACATTGTTTTATTTTTTTAATGCAGTTTTTTTAACGTAATTCTACATTTGTAAATTCAACTTTCATGATAAAGAGATTGCACTACAATACTTGCAATGGGGGGAATTGAAAAATACTATTTCTTATTTTTACAGTGCAAATATTTGTAAACAAAATAAAATAAACTGAGCACTGTACACTTTGTATTCTGTGTTGTAATTGAAATCAATATCTTTGAAAATGTAGAAAACATCCACAAATATATAAATAAATGGAATTCTATTGTTTAACAGCGCGATTCATCACAATAATTTTTTTTAATCGCGTGATTAAGCACGATTAATATTTTTAGTCACTTGACAGCCCTAGGTTTTTTTTAAAGAAAACAAGTATTGATTAGATAACCAGCCAAAATATCAAAACTTGCATCTAGAGGAGAGGATAAAGAGTCAGAATGTCCACATCTAGAACTCATGGCAAATATCTTCTGGTTAGGTGCACACAATTAAGTGCATATGCATGCACTTGCCTTACTCAAGATGAGTACCTTTAGGGCTGTCAATTAATTGCAGTTAATGGAGGCGATTAACACAAAACAAATTAACGAGATTAAAAAACAAGTCACTATTGATCACAATTTTAATCACACTGTTAAATAATACTAGAATACCAATTTAAATTTATTATAAATATTTTGGATGCTTTTCTACATTTTGAAATATATTGATTTCAGTTACAACACAGAATACAAAGTGTGTGTACAATGCTCACTTAATATTATTTTTATTACAAATATTTGCACTGTAAAAAAAATAAAAGAAATGGTATTTTTCAGTTCACCTCATATGAGTCCAATCCTACTTCTTGTTCAGCCAGTCACTGAGATAAACAAATTTGTTTATACTTACGGGAGATAATGATGCCTGCTTCTTATTTACAGCATCACCTGAAAGTGAGAACAGGCATTCACATGGCACTGTTGTAGCTGGCGTTGCAAGGTATTTACATGCCAGATATGCTAAACATTCGTATGCCTCTTCGTGCTTTGACTTGTAAGCTCTAAAGTTATATATTGTTTCTGTTTTGAGTGCAGTATTGTGTTAAAAAATCTATTTCTGTGAAAGAACAACTTACAATAGAGATTGGACTGCAGTACTTGTACAAGGTGAATTTATACACATGCATGCACCACACATATTTTCTCTCTCTGTCTTTACCTCCTCCCCAGAATCCTTACATTAAATGAAAGTTATGTAGGTTGCAAAGTCAGAAAAAAGTTAAGAAATGCCAGATTTATTTTAGCATGTGCCACCTTAATTGAGACCCTTTGTGTCCATTCTTGCTCGCTAAATGAGGCATGGGTTCTGTGGGGTGGAAAAAGTATGTGATCATGTAATTAAAGACTCTGTCATAATGCGTATGCACAAAGTAACACAGGCACCTGACAATCTGACGTTTCCTAACTTTGGCTTTGCAACCTAAGTAACTTTCTTTTAACATAGTTTTTTGTATGCAATTTCCTAGTTTTTTTTTAAAGGAAAACCGATAAAAACAAATGCCATTTTGGGCAACTGTAACAACCTCCTCATCATGCATCATCAGCAGGGTGTGAACCCTGAATCTTAAACATCACAACTTATCACTTGAGCTACAGGACTAACTACAGCAATTGCTGCTACGAGAAGGTGGTTATGTCAGATAAGGGGATTAGCTTCTGGGGCTATGTGCTGGGTGCAAGGAGAGAGAGTTGGGGATGCACATGACCTGGCTGTGTATCTTCACTCCCGCTCTGATGCTGGGAGATGGAGGTTTCCTGTCCCATGTCGTTCCCCAGAGTGGGGGATGGGACACTGTGCTAAGTCCAAAGGGAATGGTGGTGGGCAGAGGAACTCAGCTAGGTTGCCCTTATGCTGCTGTGGCAGGTCCCAGGTATTCCCAATGCAGTGTGGCTTATTTATAGGGGGTTCACTTGGTGTTTTGCTGCAAATATGAAATTCCAAGTGAACGTGATATGGTGGGAACTTTATGAACTATATCCCACAAGCTATAAACAGGCAAACCAGAACACATATCTCTAGTTTTAATACCCTGGCATTGCTACATCCTAAGGAGAACATACAAGGGCAAGATTTAACCATTCCAACTTTTATACATCAAGACATGGACCAATTAATCTCTCCTCCTTCTGAAAAGCCTAAGGCGGTAATAAGAGATTCAGATCATCTACGGAAGTACAGTGAATGCACATTTATTCTACATCCTAATAAAATTAGCTTGTTGAATGACATTATAAATGTCAGACAGAAATGTAGAACTATCAAAAATCATTCACCATATTTCAATAGACATTAAAGAATGCAGCTGTGCAGTTTACTGAGTCTCAAATGAGATTTTTTATCAAGATAGCAAGCTTTGAAATAAGATTCTGTCTTACATGGTTGATTGTCTCCTCCATGCAGATCTGGCAACTTGACAACACTGAAAAGGAGTCTTTTTGTTTGTTTATTTCTTTCCTGTGAACTGTTTGTGTTTCTATTGGGATGTTTACATGTACTGTGTTTTTAGACGTGGAAAATCCCTGTTTGGGGGATCATCATGTATCGGTGTGCTGCATCTTCAGATGGAGTCAAAAGCTACCCTCAAGGTCATCCAGGCCTACGCTCCCACAAGTGCAAGTGAGGACGAAGAAGTGGAAGAATTCTACCGAGAGCTTGAAAGAGCTCTCACGCAAAAGTCCACTTACACTGTCACGATGGGAAATTTCAACGCCAAGGTCGGGCGAGGGAAAGCTGGCGAAAAGTTCATAGGGAGACACGGCAGCGGCGAAAGGAATGAAAGAGGAGAGAGGCTGGTAGCGATGGCAGAAATGAAAGAACTGTACGTGGCAAACACTTGGTACAAAAAGAAGATCTCAAGAAGGTGGACATGGATCGCTCCAAATGCGAAGAGTAAGAATGAAATCGACTATATTTTAGTCAATAAAAGGCACATCGTTCAAGGCGTCTCTGTGGTGCAGCCATTCAACACCGGCAGTGACCATCGCCTGCTTAGAGCGAAGTTGATTTTCAACAAAGCGGTGGAAAGAAGGCGTTACAGATGGCAAACAGGAAACAGCAGCCGAAAACATTCGATGAAGCAAAGCTGAAAAAAGCGATTTCTGGGTTTGACTGGAGCCAGATGGAAAAGTGTGATGAGGACTATAGTATCTTTGCTGACAAGTTGAGATGTTGCATAAAAGCAGCTGAAATTAAAAAGCTGAAGAAGGCGAAGGGAAGAATCTCGATTGAAACGAAAAGCTTGTTGAAGAAGTGGAGAAACATGAAAAGGAGCTTGGATAACAACCTCGAGTACTCCATTCTGTGCAAGCTTATACGGCGAAAACTGAAGGATGACTTCGAGAACTTCCGGAAAGAAAAGCTCCTTAAAACAGCTGAATCACGCAAGAGCCTCAGGACATGCAAGCGGGAATTGACGCAGTATAGAGTGAGCATAACAGCATTGAAGAACAAGGATGGAGAGACAGTAATCGACAGAGCAGGGATGGAGGAGGTCTGCAAGGACTTCTATACAGAACTGTTCAAATCAAGAATCAACGTCCCCCTTCCAACCCTCGAAGAGTCAGAAGAACGCGTCCCCCCCAATAATTGTCAGCGAAGTCCGAAGCGCACTACACCAGATGAAGAAGGGAAAAGCTCCAGGCAAAGATGGAATAACGTCAGAAATGATTTATGCAGGAGGCGAAAAACTTTGGAAGGCCCTCGCTTTAAGATTCAGTCAATATCTTGAAGAAGGAAAAATACCATCAAGCTGGAAGGAGTCGAATACCATCTTGCTGCACAAGAAGGGTGATTGAGAAAATCTTAAGAACTACCGCCCTATATGCCTGCTCTCTCACATCTACAAGCTCTTCACAAAGGTGATAATGAATTGACTTTCGCAGAGTCTGGATGAACAACAGCCGAGAGAGCAGGCAGGGTTTTGAAGAAATTTCATTACAATCGACCATATATTTACCCTTAGCCAGCTCCTAGAAAGAGCGAGGGAATACAAACTCCCGCTGTGCATTGCTTTTGTCGACTATGAAAAGGCCTTCGATAGCATTGAGTTTAACGCAATATTAAGGGTGCTCGCAGAGCAGGGCATTAACACGCAGTACATTAGTTTGTTGAAGGAAGCGAATACTGGATGTACAACAGACATTACTCTCCTTGAAACTCCCCTCCGCATCCCAATCGAGAAAGGTGTAAAGCAAGGAGATACAATTTCACCGAAACTATTCACCGCCTGCCTCGAAATGGTTATGAACACGATCAATTGGAGGAGTGGTGTCAACATAAACGGAGAGAGATTATCTCATCTCAGATTTGCAGACGACATTGTACTAATTGCCGAAAGCACCACCCAACTGCAGAGCATGCTACGAAGACTCGACAAGAAAAGTAGTCAGGTCGGCCTGAAAATGAACCGCTGCAAAACGAAATATATGCGATCAGACGTCTTACGAAAAGCCCGAATAACGGTAACAGGAGAAGACATTGAAGAAGTGGAACAGTACATATATTTGGGCCAAGAAGTTAATATGCGCCAAGACCTGAACGGAGAACTCTCGCGAAGGATTCGGGCATGATGGTGTGTGTTTAATTCCATCAAGGACGTCCTCAAAGGAAAAATTGACAAGACCACACATAAAAATATTTTCAATTCAGCAGTGCTGCCAGCCATGCTGTATGGCAGTGAAATGTGGGCACTGACGAAGAGAGAAGAGCAACGGCTGTTGGTAGCTGAAAGGGCAATGGAACGAGCTATGTTGGGAATCTTCCTTCTGGATCGTATACCAAATGAAATCATCAGAGAACGCAGCGGTGTGAAAGATATTGTCGTGGAAAGCAGACATAAGAAGATGCGATGGGCAGGCCACACAGCACGGCTCATGGATAACAGGTGGACCTCAATCATTGCTGAGTGGTACCCGCGAGAACAGAAAAGACCCCCCAGTCAGCCTTCAAGAAGATGGGAAGATGACATCGTTAAACATTTCGGACGAATTTGGAGAAGAAAGGCAAGAGTGCGAGAAGAATGGCAGATGTGTTGTGATCGGCGCAGTCTTAACGACAGCTGAAGTCTGATCGATCCAGGTGATCCAGGTGAATACCATACAGTGTTGATTTAGCTTCAGGTCATGTTGTTGTTTCTTTGTTTCTTCTATGATACAGCTAGTTCTTTGGCTCTTATCTAGTGCTCCCTTAACCATTTTTGGAATTGTCTGATATATGGTCTCTTTATATTTCACCTTCCTTGTATTTTACTTAGCCATGTGGCTAACTGTTGGATTTTTCTTGGGAGACATAGTGTGATGATGCCTTTCTTTGCAGCTCTTTCTTGGTATTTTGAAGGGTTGAGGGACTTTCTCCCAGAACATAATGTATGCCAAAGTTTTTCTGTAAACTGTTGCTTGTAACCAAAATGTCTGGATTTGGAAGATTTCTCAGAAAATGTTTGTGTAGCAATCAACTTGGCTACAACCCCTTAAGCAGAACCTGGGGCTTTTGAAATAAATTCTGTTGGTGATTACAAGGGCACAATTAAAATCTTCCACACAGAAGAGTTCACAGACATATTAGCCAGTGGTCTGGGTAATCACATCTTTGAAAAAAGGTCAGCAGGATTTCCAGTTGATGCCTATACTGTGCAATCTAGATGGGCAAATCTGCCTACCTTCAATTTCAGCTCATAGCAAGATTCCCATGCTCATGTTCTCTGATAGATGATGGTAGAGTGCCTTATTATAAATGAGTGGTTACTCTTTCTTGTCCTGGAGAGGGGCAGAAAACTACCCAACTCACTCTGAGTTTTTCATATTCTTCGAGAGATGTGGGTTCCGGTAGCAATTAATATTTCCACATCATGTTCCTATGCATAGAGCATTTAGGGTTCTAATGAAAACAATCCCCTGACCTCCTGTCCTGTTGTTTGTTTAAAATGTGGCCTGCTGATTTCTCTCTATCCACCAGGTGTCACTTTCCCCTTGTTTGTTAGGAAATTATAGATTTGGAGTACCTTTGCTTACCTTTTTCATAAAGGGATGTGTTTCCCTACCTTGTCACACCCATTGACATGCAGATTAAAAAGGCAACTTGTCAGCAGTTAATTTGTCAAATCAGAAAGGCTCAAGGCATGTGGAACATGTGACAGATGAAAACAATGTTGGCTCATTGGATGGTTTGATAGGATGCAAATTGGAATCTCCCAGCAAAGATTTAGGTCACACTGCTGGTTTAAATAAATCTGACGCCCTGCAGAACTTGCAGAAGCCTACAAGATGTTTCCTTTCCATACAACCAGGCCTGATGTAGTCTAAATTCAAGGCTGTAATGAGAACTACAGGGAGGCTATGGTAGGAGACGGTCTGAGTGGTCACTGTGGTCAAGAAATTCTGAATGATGAATTGCCCTTAGGCCCTTTGAGCATTGGCCTGCTAAACCCAGGGTTGTGAGTTCAATCCTTGAGGGGGCCACTTAGGGATCTGGGGCAAAAATTGGGGATTGGTCCTGCTTTGAGCAGGGGGTTGGACTAGATGACCTCCTAAGGTCCCTTCCAACCCTGATATTCTATGATTCTATGACCCTTGGGTCCTGATCCTGTTTATCTCAGATCTGCTTAAGCTTCATCAGGGGAAGTTTGAATCACAAGATTGAGGTCCCAGTTATGCTGATACTCCCTGAAGGTGATAGTGGACATTGGACTATAACCTATGAACTAAATTCTAAGGGAACTCTTTGTAACTACAGAGCTCACCATCTCTGCTATGAATCAGAACCTCAGAAATTGAACTCTTGTCTCTATGTATATTGATCTTTTAACCATACTCCCTCTGTTTTCTTTTTTTTAAATATATTTTAGTTTAGTTAATAAGAATTGGCGTATGCATGTATTTGGGGTAAAATCTGGAATATTCAATAACCTGGGATTAATAACATGCGATCCTTTGGGATTGGTAGAACATTTTCTTTTATATGATGAAATAAGATTTTTAGAAATTTTCATCATATTTGACTTGGGTACATGGATGAAGGCCTGAGGCTGGGTTTCTTTAAGGTAACTGTGTTGGTTTGGGGGCAACCAGTGAGGTAATCAAGAAGCTGTTTTATCCTGGCTTGGTAAATCTAAGTATTGAATTATCCACCGGCTTTGGGGTTTGTCTGCCCCATTCTTTGCAGTTCACCCTAATTGAGTGACCTCGGCTGGCCCCCACTGGGACCCCGGTCACAACTCACATTCCTCCAGGATCAGCAGCACCGTGTGGTTCCCCTCTGTTTAAATGATGCTGGCACAAGTCAGAGAGCATCGTTGACACTGTTGCAAGTATGCTCATCTTGAGTCCATCACCACAGCCATGACTTGTACTTCTCATCCCATCAGGAAGCCCCGGACTTCCTTGGCCTTTGGGGATATGAACTCATCTCTCCAGTAGTGACCAGATTTACAAGCAGCTATTACAGGAAATGAAGGCGAAAGCAGAGATGTATTCCAGAGCAGAGCCAAAGAGCTGCAGAGAAACTCCCAGAATAGTAGGAAAAATGAGAAGGGCTCTGATAGTGCACTGAGTTCACGTGCATAGTGTGATGATCTGGCCAGAGTTTTGTGTCTGAAGCGCCATCACAGAGTCCCAATTTGTTACCGTTTGACCTTGGGCTAGAATGAGGTGGAAACATCAGCAGAAATAACCCAGGCAATACTGACCATGAGTAGAGTCCCGCTGACAGCCAGAACCTCTCTGGTACTCTTGAGACCCAGCAGGAGAAGCCCCCAGAATGCTTGCCTGATAATGTTGCGGAGTGAACTTCAACTGGTGAGGCATTTGGTATATTACATTCTGTCCAATTAGTACTGATTTGGAGGGATTTTGTAAACTTCCTACCAGGTGCTGGCTATGCACCACCATGTTTGTTGGATCTAGCTAGCTACAGGAGAGGGTGGATGTGTTGGTCCCTGCCTAGTGGCCTTACTTCTCTGCTTGATCACCTTTTCTGCTCTCTTCTCAATAGTATGCTCTCCAAAACCACTCCTATACCCATTATCCACTGTTTGACTCCCCATCACAGGACAACCAGAGTAACCACCTACCCATGATCCCTCCTTTCCTTTCATTTCCTTTCCTTTCCTTGCCCCTCCACCTCCCCAACACACCACAGCTGAAAATATTATCTATCCCTGATATTCACAAGTCCTCCTCATCTGCCCCTTAAGGGTGGATCATGGGAGTTTGACCCTAAATCTCACAATGCTACTAGCGGCTGCTAGGTATCTCGTAATCCATTGCATAGAGCACTCAGGATGCTAGCAATGCTTTGCCTCTGTCATGCCCACCCAGAGTACAATGTGTTTATATCAATCCAGCACCACACTATGTGGACACAATGCCTTGAGAACAAAGTATCTTAAATCCGTGTAAACAAAGTAGCCTGGACACTCTCTTCTGTTGTAATTTTATCCGTGTCATTAACCTATAACAGTGCATCTTTCTCATGTAGAAAAGGCCCAAGATTTAGCCATCTTATTTGCATTCATTAGAGTAACAAATAAGGTGCCACCATGGCAAAGACAAATAATATCCATATAGTGTAGAATGGTATCTCCAGTAATGGGTTCTTCAGAATTTGAGGCATAAACAAACCTTCCCCTATCATGTATTTAGTAGTGCCATGTTAAACCACTGAGATAAATTTTTTCCTGAATGCCAGCTGATGGTGGAGTGGTGATTATGGGGTGGGAAAGATACTATAGTTATGAGACTGAAGATGGAAATAATAAAGAGGAGCAGTTCCTTGTTTCCTATGTGCACTGAGGTGTTGAAGAGGGATTGGTAAGGATAAAATATGTCCAGTTGATTGCATGTAACTTGTGCTTAGGCTTGTTTTGTTTCTGTGATCACAGTGTTTTACAAATGATACAAGGATCACTTCATCTCACAATAAAATGTAACCAGCTGTAGTGTCAATGGTGCTCCGCAGTAGAGGCCAGAAATGGGAAAATATCATATTCATATGAATGTAAGTAAGCAAAATGTAACCACTTGTGTTAAAATTTAGCTAGAACAGTGGGTGTCTTATGAAAAATACCACTGACACTTTAATCACACATGGTCAAGATATTATCTTTACATCGTATCTGAAAGATGGCACCAGCATTAACACCATGCTGGTCCATTGGTTGAGTACCGACACAGAAGGGATATTTTCTTCCTCGGAAATTTACTTCATGTCCCAGGATTAGTCTGCTTTAGCCATAGTAGGTTTAATCTCAGTATACGAGCTGACATTTAGTCACTGATAGTGGCTTTAAAATCTCCACCTAATAGAAGTATAAGAGGGCTCTGGGGAAAAACTTAAAGTTCAATAATTATTACTGTGAAAAGGACAATTCCTTTGAACATTCATTGGCTTGAAAATCTTAATGCATCAGTAGTCAGGGGGACAAATAATGTCTTTGAAATGTGAAGAAAGGTACTGTATGACGTGTGTCTCACTGAGCATCGCATTACAACTTGAGAGCAATTAAAACACCCAATTCTTTCGGGTAGCTCATAACACAGAGCATTTCTAGTTGTTTGTTTTGCTGAGTGAGATCCTGGCCATGGTTTATAACAATACTTTTTCAAAATAGGAAACTGGTTGGGTGTATATAGCCCTCCCTCAACTAGGAAAGGAAAGGATTAATTTCCTTCAGAGGTAACCAAGGCAGAAGGCCTACCCTACCTAGAGAAGGTGCTGAGCCTTCCTGCCGGAAGGGAAGATCCTGACCAGAGGATATGAAGGCAGATATATCAATAAGAAAAGGAAGCAGTCTGGAAGCTCTCCTCCTCGTTCAGGGAAATAATTGGGCCAAGTCAATCCCAGATGAACCTCTGATTAAGGGTTATGAAAACCTTGCTTTAGTTACACTGGGAGAACTGTATTTCTCATTACAGACTTTTAGTTAAGACGGTTTATTTCTCTGTTATGGTTTTCTGTGGCTGAAGGAAGCCTTCCATCCCATTTAGTAGTGGATTTTCTCTCCCCTTTGGTCCAGGCTGTTCTCGGTGCTGTACAAGTTCATAGAAGCAAAGAAGATACATGCAGAAAGGTGTACGCTCTAAAGAGGCAGTATTTTTTGTTGCGATTTTTCCATTTTGTTAGTACCGAGTGCTGCGGCTGGCTATAGGCCACTCTAGTTCAGTGAGATGTAATCTAACACAGTGTGATCTATCAGAAGTGTATTTAGCTTTTTCCTTTCAACCACAGAGAAGTTATTGATGGATCCTAAGGTATTCATTACAACCATGTGTCATTAGGTTCTATAGATGTTGACTAGCTGAAGTTAGTTCAGCGCCAGACTGGTAATCTAATGATAGTGCTTTGCTGGAAAGATGGGTTTAAATCCCACTTCTCTCAACAGAGGCTGGATGTGTTATGCACTTGTTCAAGAATGACTGTTCAGGTCATTGTGAGCTTTTTTAAAAAGAGAGATCCATGCACAGAATTTCAGGTGTAATTACATACCTACATTTGCGCACACAATTTCACATGCAGATCATACAATTATATGAACAACTAACTGGCTTAGTAAGTATCTGACTATTTTGCAGGAGCACGTAATCACAATTGCAATAACTGTATATAGAAATGTAGCTCATACTTGTCTAGCCCTCTCTTTTATAAACTGTCGTCTTCCAACTATATTTAAATGAGTCTAAGATTATAATTATCTAGATGTTCTGTTTTATGTATCCTGTTACAGAAGAGATGTTCTACAATGCCTGATACTGTGTTATCAGACGGGAGGGTGCAAATAAAGATCACATTGGGACGGACACATGTACGTTCATATGTACCTAAATTTAACTCTGATTATATCTGGCAACTCTAGCCCTACTATAAAAAGTCTTATTGTTTACTTAAATTACAAGTTTTTTAAAAATGGCTTTCAGTGGTATTGCTGGACTCTGAAGAGAATCCTTTTCGGGGCTCTGTAGTACCAATTTTGTGGCTGCAGTGTTGGAGTATAAAGCAGGGGCAAATAAATAGGAATCCTTCCCCCTCTGTGGGCAAGAGGTGGGTTTTGAAAATATATACAGTAAATTATAAACATTTATTGGAAAAAAATATTGGTAGAAACACTGTTCAGTACTATAGAATAGTTAAAACCAAAAACCCTACTTCACAGAAGGGCTATTAATTTACTATTAAATTGTATAGGACTATTCCATAAGGGATAAAAGAAATTATTTGCATTAAATAAGTGATTCTTGGTTTAAAACTCAAACCAAACATTTTCTTTGCACTCACATGCCTCTGAGCTTCCTGGTTCAGGCCCAAACTTTAAGACAGTAGTACTGGAAATCTGTTTAGTGATATTTCTAGCCTATACATGTTAGGTAAGCATCCAAATCTTTGGGTGCTTATCTAAACAGAACAGCTGAAGCTGTTGAGGTTCGTTCATCATGACCAGTATTCACTTTTTAGTCATTGCAAGGCAAGCAGGGAAACCTGAATTCAGAGCTTCTTCATAACAAAACTTAAGGCTCAATTCTTCCCTCAGGCATGTGTGCACAAATCCCATTAAGTCAGTGGGAGTTGAGCAGGTATTCCAGGTCAGGATTTGGCCTTAGCACTTTGATAGCATCTTCAGAGTACTTTGCTAATTAATCTCAAAACATCTCATACAAAGTAGGCAGATAAGGGTTTTTTAATGATCTCCAGGGTAATGCTGAATTAATAGTTGTATTTTTCAGAGGTGCTGAGCAGCTGCAGCTCCAACTGATATCATTTGAAGTTCTGGGTGCCCAGCGTCTCTGAAAACCAGCCTGTTTGAGTGTATGGGAGGGTAGCTTTTGCTGCTTCCAGTGAATTCAGTGGAGCAGAGTTAAGCCAATGCTGAGCACTTTTGACAGTCCATTTCTCCGTGCCCTGGGTTGGGGGGTGTGTGTCAGAAGTTTCAGGTGTGGAGTCCTGGGCTGGAGGCCACCAGATCTCTCTCAGGTGAAATCGGTAAATAATGGAGGAACTTGTTTGTGAATATTTGGTTAGGAATGTAATGCAGTTTAAAATGCTGAGCCTTACCTCTGTAGGGCCTGATCCTGTGATTCGTATTCAGGCAGGTAGCCCTGTGGAAGTCAGTGGGACTACTTGCATGAGAAAGGGCTGCAAGAACAGCTTATGTTATGTTATGCATTTGGAATCTGTTTGTAAAAATAGTTCTGCATCTCACCCTCCACAGACAGGAACTCAGCTTTCCATGATTTCGAACCCAGCAGGAGTCCAGCTCACTGCCCTGACACACATGAGTTTGCTGGTGCCACTTAGTCTTAAATTTAATTTTCTTTGCTTGTCAATCTTAGGTTTTATGAGGACAAAGATTTACCTAAAAAATGAAGGTGAGAAGAAACCCAAACTGTTTGTACATTAGCTCACACTTCTGTGGTTCTGTTGTCACAGCAACAAGGAAGGACGTGTTGTCTGCTGTCTTTCAGCCAACTCACTTCGTTAGTGAACTCTGTGTGAGGGTACCAAATGTATGGCTTCTGTATTTCCTGATCCAAACAGTTGGTTCTTACTTTGGTGCAATTGCTACAGTTCAGGACCATTGACTAGATAATAAATCATGTATGGAAAACTAGTGATTATATATGCAGTACATTTATTTTTTACATTAAAACTGATTGATTGATTGATCAATGTACTCCATAACTACCTGCAATAATTTCTTCAGCGGTGTTACCTTGCAATCAATAAGTGGACCTAATGATAAACTAGGACACATCCATCCTAAGGAGATGACTGGATTACTCTTACCTCAGTGCACATTTAATATGCCAATGAGGTCCTCAAAACCCTGGCTCAACTCCTGCCTAAAGAAATGATTTAGGTGCCTAAAGTCCCTAGATGCCTAAATTTCCACCATTAAAGCCCACAGGAGACTAAAAATCTGCCAGTGAGCCTGCACACAGCTGCCTCAATTTAGGCACCTAGGTGCCCATTTTATACCAAACCCCAGAGGGATTGTCAAACTTGTCATTCTCAGACCTATATCACCTGTGGGGCCTGATCTGGTAGGCATTCCCCAGAGCACATCTAAAGCCATACAAAACAGCCAAAGGAGGAGGTACCACCACGACTGCCCTTATAACTGTGTGTTAATTCAGTGCTTGGAGCACTCTCCAGGGTCTCCCACATTCTGTGTTCAATTCCCCTCTTTGCCTGATGTGGCAGGGATTTGAATATGGTTCTTCTGCTTCCTAGGAGAATACCTTAACTACTGGACTGTGGGGTATCCTGGGGCAGGTCTCTCTCAATCTGTCCTTTATACACAATAAAATAGATTCTAAATAATTAAATGTTCATTGGATCAGGGGAACTGGAACCAGGGTTTCCTACATCTTGTGTGAGTGCTATAACCAGTGGACTAAAAGCTATAGGGTGCCAGCGTCACCACTTTCTTTAGGGCCGTGAATCCCAAGTGAAGATAGGCATCTTCCTTTGACTGGGAGCTCAGTGCCTAATTCCCGTTGAGGGCAGGGCTTAGGCCACACCCTTCTTCTTGGCATTTTCTACTGGCTAGTTTAGGCAGCTCCTCGCTCAATGTGCTGGCTTTTGTGGTGCCGATTCTTGGGCACTTAACTCTCCCTGTCCATTGTATAGAGCAGGCGTAGGCAACCTATGGCATGGGTGCGAAAGGCGGCACGTGAGCTGATTTTCAGTGGCACTCGCACTACCTGGGTCCTGGCCACCGGTCTGTGGGGGCTCTGCATTTTAATTTAATTTTAAGTGAAACTTCTTAAACACTTTAAAAACCTTATTTACTTTACATACAACAATAATTTAGTTATATATAATAGACTTATAAAAAGACACCTTCTAAAAACATTAAATTGTATTACCGGCATGCGAAACCTTAAATTAAGAGTGAATAAATGAAAACTTGGCACACCACTTCTGAAAGGTTGCCGATCCCTGGTATAGGGAATCTGGGAGGCTAACTCGGGGCTGTGGATTCCAGGAGCCTAAGTCCCTTTGAAGATCTGGCCCTTAGCCTCTCTGTGCCTCAATTCTTTTCTGTAAAATGGGGATAGTAGCTTTTCCCTACCTCACAGGGGTGTTGTGAGATGCCCAGATACCACAGTAAAGGGGACATGGAAGTACTTTCCTTTGATAATTATGTTACACAGAGGGGGAACAGCTGCTATACCAGACCTTTCTCATGATTGGGCTCTGCAGCTTTGTTCCCTGGTCATAGATTTAGGCAAGAAGTTGCCTTTCCTAACCCTCCCTCACTTGACTCATAGAAGTCTAATTACTCAGGTTTTATTTCACAAAGTGAATGTCACCACTCTACTATAGTAAGATATTTTCACTCACATTCTGCAATATTTTTTTAAATGCCCCTTTCCATTTGAATCCTGAAGTTCAATAAAATCTTGAAGAAACAATCGAGAGCGAAAAAAAGGGACGGTTGAAGTGAAATGATTAGGGTTGAATTGAAAAGTCACTAGAGGTGTTTCCAAATCTGACGTGATCTGTTCAAATCTGAATTAAAATTATTTAGGTATCTGCTGTGCTTTAATACAATGAAAAATTGTGTCCTATTCACTTTCAGGGTGCTAGGGTGACCAGACAGCAAATGTGAAAAATCGGGACAGGGGTGGGCGGTAATAGGAGCCTATATAAAAAAAAAGATCCAAAAATCGGGACTGTCCCTATAAAATTGGAACATCTGGTCACCCTACATGGTGCTGCAGTATGATAAGCTACATTTGGAGTGGCTCTGACCCAGTGTCCATTGACTTCAATGGAAAGACTCCTACTGGCTTCCATGGACATTGGGTTGGGTCTCGTATGCATTGTATTAATGGTTCTCTCTTTCTAAATATCTTCTGAGTTGTCAGTACAAGAAAATGTTAAGTTCATCGAAAATGTATGTAGAAATCAAAACAGAGAAAAAATGACTGGCCGTGGATCACCATGTGCCGATTTTAAAAAAGGACCTCAGAAGAAAAAGGTGGTGAGAGGAAATTAGGAAATAATGATGAAGACGCCTTAGCTCAAAGTGATGATGCAGCCAGTGAAATGTGTACAGTTTATCATGTGTTGGTGTTAAATGCCCTGGGCCTGAGCCGAGCATCTCTAACATTGAGCATTGGGGTCAGGATTTTGGTTCAGGCCCAGCTCTAGCTAACATGACATACCACCTGTTCCATAAATCATGCTGGAGAGGAACTGCAGACAGGTCCACCGTGTTATGATTCTTCTTGTCCTGAAACCTCTTTTTTCTGTGTATCAGGGGTTCACTGTGTGGAAGAGGCAGAGAGATACTGTGTGGATAATTGCAATGATGTTTACTTGCAGTGGTGATGGCTGGCCTCTTGATGTCTCGGTTCTGCATTGAGACCTCCAGGTCCAGGAAAGGAGAGCTGCAGGCACAACAAAGATGGAAGCCAGCTTGTTGTAGTTCTCTGGTAAATGGCTGAGGCTTAAGAAAGACATCATGTATTATAACAATAATGAGCTAAATTCACCCCAAGATCTGTGCTAGATTCTGCTAGCATATGTGGTGGCATATCGCTCTACCGTATTTACCAAGAGAGAAAATTCTGAACGGAGAAAGCTGCTGTGACCTCTTTTGCGATGCAAGGTTAGCGTCACCCAAAAAGTAGGTCTCCTTGGCTGGGAATGGGGTGCAAATCGGGGCTGTGCTAGCGTGCTGTAGCCCCACTCAGTGGATGCAGCACATCCTATTGGAAGTCCCAAGTAGGAGCATCAGAGGAAACTAAGCCTTCCTTCCGTGTTGGGTGCAAAGGGGCTATGTGACAGAGGGAGGGTTGGATTACACCGTCCTGCATCAGCTTTTGAGATATATTACTGAATGCTGACTATTGGAACAGGAGGCTCAGGCTTAATGATGACCCTCCTAGGAGTAGCCAGCATTGCCATTATGTGTTATAGTGAAGGTGTTGCCAGCAAGGGGCTATTTATAATGCTGAAGATGCAAGTAGCAGAAAAGTGAGGTAACTGTATTTGTAAGGCTGTTACGGATGGAGGGCGAGGAGGTTAGAATTTTTTCACATCTCCTAACTGTGTGGGAAAGTGTAGCACTTCACTGCAGACACATTCTGCATTTACCATTTGGTGGTAAACATGGTTTAAATAAACAAGGTGGGAGCTGGCTGCATGTGGCCGTAACTCCCATTTGAAGTCAAAACCAGATGTGGGTGTTCAACATGCCTCTGAAAACTAGGCCATTAAGATGTTGTGTAAAAATTATCAATGGAGGAAAATCTGACAAAGCACATGTAAACTGGTGGGCCTGCACAGTCAAATAATGTGTCCAATAGCATTAGTTTGCCCTTCTCCTCGGGAATAGGCTTATTTGCCAACTCAGGTTAAAACAGATAAATCCTGATCTTGCTCCCTGGCTCCAGCTACACCTCTTCCTGATAAGGGTTCTGCCCCTGCCCACACTGCAGGTGTGTCCAGCCAGGCCTTCCACCTCCCTGGTGTGGAGAGCTTCCCCTTCCCAGATCGTTTTCTCTGACCCTAGGTCTTCTTCAAGAGCCTTCCTGCTCTCTACAGGGCTCCCCAACTGAGCTGTTTACTGGCCTGCAGATATGTTGCCATGGGGGGTAGCAAACTAGGCATAGGTGAGGGTGAGTTCAACTCCCTGTGACGTTTCAAGTCATTGGCCTATTTTGGCTCCAGTCCCTGTCGGTTCAGCTCCATCTTACATTTACCATTAGTAGATAAGATTCTGATCTCATTTACACCAGGGTATATCAGGAGTAACTCCACTGAAGTCTGCAGGTATACGCAGCGTAACCAAGATCAGCATCCAGTACCTATAATCGGGTGATAAAGGAGAAAGCTCAGCCGCAATGACTGGTACTAAAATGTGTTATCCTTCCAAACTGTCTCACAGGTTTGGATAAGCCTGGCCAGAGAGATAGCTTGATGGATGGTGGGGGTAGCTGGAGACAGAAATTACAGAGCAAGGGTGAGTAATCAAATCTGTTCATGTAGTACTGGAAGTCAGCTGACTTCCTATTAACCACTAAGGACCTGATACTATTTCCACTCAAGTCAATAGCAAAACTCCCATTGATTTTGATGAGTAAATTGATCATTATAATACTAAACTGTGCAATGCCATGGTCAGCAAGAGGAGGGGAGTTACCAAACCAGATTGCATTCTCACTTACTGCAGATGGTATTGATGGTGCTGGCAATGATCAGAGATCAACTACTATGTTTTTGACTGATCTTGTGACTGCTAATCACAAAATCTGCATACATGAGGATGTATGTACCTTTTACATTGAACTGTCGTAAAGTGACAATTACTTGCTGATATGTTGTAGCCGTGTCGGTCCCAGGATATTAGAGAGAAAAGGTGGGTGAGGTCATATCTTTTATTGGACCAACTTCTTTAGAGCTATGCTCTGTGTAGCTTGAAAGCTTATGTCTCTCACCAACAGAAGTTTGTCCAATAAAAGATAATACTTTGTCCACCTTGTCGCTCTAATCAACTTCCTGATAGGCTTTTGAGAGGGAACTTCAGCTGTTGATGGAGTTAGTGGGAAAATCCTGCTGTAACCCACAGGCTTGTGATTTTTTTTTCTCAACTGATGACATCTTTTGTTGTTGTTGTAAATTCAGTAGTATAAAAAGGAAGGCAATTTTGTTTCGTTTGGGATTTTTTTGGTTGCTTTTGTGTGGGGTCTGTTCTTGAGAGATGTCAAATATCTCCAACTCAGCTGCAAACACTTCAGTGGAGTTGTTGGTGCTTAGTCTTCCTGCATATATGAATTGCAGGTATTCAGCATCTCTGAGCAATATTGGCTCCAGTTTAACTAGTAAACAAGATTCCAGTTCAAGCTTATTCATGTTTGACCCAGATATGATTAAAGAATCAATGGTGACGTTGTTTGGTATTTTGGATGCAAGACAAAGAAGGAAGAAAATTGAAATAGTGCTCTGTATAATTACTTCTAGGAATTAACAAGCAGTGATTAAGGATAATGATTCTGATAGGAAATATAATTCTTTCTGCTGCATTGTCTTTGTTAATAGCACACTATTGTTCTTATATCTATTTCTAGAAGGACAAATTTGACAATCTAAAAGAGAAGGAAAGCTAGATTAGTACTGACGTAAAGCAGATTTCAGATTCAAGTAATTAAAAAAATCATTGCTCAGCTTTGTTTTTTTGCCTAATTTCTTTGGAATGCTTTTAATTTTTGAAAATACACTTTGATGTATCACTAATATTTCACACTCATTCAGAGAACAAAATGTTCAACTGCATGATTACTATTTCAGTTTCCTTGTTTCTATTAATAGTATAATTGACTACAATATTACACCCTGATAAGAAAGGGAAGAATCCAATTCTGCAAGGTACTTACACACATACTTAATTTTAAGTACCTGAGTAGTCCCTAAAAGTCTAACGTTTAGCACCTGAGTAGTTCCTTAATGGGACTACTTGGGTACTTAAAGTTAGGCACATGTTTAGGCACATTGCTGAACTGAGGCTTAAGTGAGGAGCTTAGATCCAGGAAAAAAAAAAAATTCAGTACTGCAGAGATAGAAATCATTCACAGAGAGAATCAGATCTGCACTCTAGCATGCCTGTAACAGCAACAATTCCACAACGTTGTGCCCATAGCGCATGGGCATTTAGATCACTAGCACATTCACTATGGCAAGCACCATAGTGGGTTAATTGCTAGTATGTATGAAAAACACCAATAGACCCAGCGGTGAAAATAGTCCTCCTGCTACTGCCCATAATTCAATACAATGCTTAAGAAGCCTGTGCTTTAGTGGTCAGGGATCAGACTTGCTATAAGCCACTTAATTGTGCAGATGGACTATTACGCCAGCATCGACTGCTTCTATGCCACTGTCTTGCAATCAGCTTTCACAGTGAACATGTCTCAGAAGGAGGCTTCCTATGAGAATGCTGTCACCAGCTGGCTGAAGGCGCATGTGCAGTCGCTGGTGACCATCTGGAGCAATGAGAAGACCCGGTCAGAGCTGAATACCCTGGTCTGTGGGTGGACCTCCAAGGCCCTCGCTCAGCAGGACATCACTTGGGCAAGCTGCCCTGGGAAATAGATGAAGGGCTTCAAGTGCAATATGGTGGTGACAGTGATCTGGGGCAAGGAGGAAGAGGAACGTGCTGAAATCTGTGGAGCTGAACAGGAAAGCTGAGACTCGTCCTTCAGTGCAGCCCAACGTGGCAGCGAACAGTACAGAGGCATCCTGCACTGTGGCGGGATAGGGGAGGGCGTGGACCCCAGGTCCGTGGCACAGGCAGACACCAGAGAGGAGTTGCTGAACGGGGTGAGGGAGAGTCCCATGATCTGGAAACAGAAGCAGAGGGGGTGGCTGAGCCTGTTTAGTAGGTGAAGGAAGATGGTGGGCAGGGCCAAGGTGCCTTTGACATAAAATATGGCGCCTTTCATAGCGGATGTACTGATTGCAGGCTCTGGGGATGAGGGGAGCATTTTTGTGGTGCTGTGATGAACAGTGTCACTATTGCGTTGAAATGGACAGCTCTAATCTCACAAGATGGAGCACTCCTCCCACAGCTAAACCTGTTTCCCTCTGCCCTGCCTCCAGTGCTTGAAGCATGAATAGCACTCGCTTGAACCCCTCTCCTGCTACCAGGTTTAGTTGCTCTGGTCTCTGCGAGGTTTGGTATCCCCCATGAGAAACTCCGTCCACAGGTGTTTGCATGGGCTGCTCTCACTGGTAATGGCAGAAGTGCCTGGCGTACTATGCGCAGTGGCTGGTTGATCCCGGCCACGTGGCCAGATACAAAATGGTGGATGAATACAAGAGGAGTTCTTTAAAGGGAAACAAACAGCAAATGTAATCACAGGAGATTTTTACTACAATGCACGACATGGTGGGCACCGTGAGCCAACCATTTATATTTCATTGTATCAGTCAGCCCATATGCTGCACCAGGACCCCCATTCAGCACTCTGCCCCTATCTATCTGTAATCATTTTTCATTCTGCTTTTCTTTATCATGCATGAAATATAAGTGCAGGCATAAATTGCTAGCAAACCGCTGTCCAACTACCCGAGACCAGGGGCTGCAGGGTAGGAGGAGGGAAATCATTACATTGCCTATCACACCTTCTGCCAGCCACAAATGCATGCAATGAAATCTAAGAGAGATACCCTGCCCACGCAAACACAAACTTATTTTTGGTTGTTGGGATCCTCTGCACAGGGATGTTATCAAGGCTTCTGTTAGCCTGCAGCAAGGAACGTGTGTTGCGGCATTTGAAATGAACCCAACTCCCTCTGTTCCTCCAACTCTGTTGCTACCATTACACCTCATATTCTTCTTCCCTTCCCCCAAATCAAAATGTAACTTTGTCCTTTCCACTCGTAGCCCCAGTACAGAATTCCTTGGGACTCAAAACTGAATAGTAATGGTTACTTTTATTATATCCTTGGTATTCCTGGGGTTGGATGGGCCATTACTCTGGTTATTAACTGTATTGTTTCTCATTTTTCATACCAGTGATCAGTTCTTGAACAGAGATCTCTCAGATCAGGCTAGAGGGTGGGTGTATATAATTACAAGTGGCTGAGCGACTGACTAGCATGAGGACAAGGGAAGGAGAAACCACATATTTAAATTTGGAGAGGACCAAATTAAGAGGGTTTTTTTAAGGAGGACTACAAAGGATTTGTAATAGTAGATTTCCGGCATAACCTGGAAACGCGGCTTCAGAACCAACAAGTTCAGAGGGAACCATTTAAAGACAACCTGGAAATCCAAAAAGAGATGGCACAGCTGTCCCTGCAATAGTTCCTTAAATATATTTTTGTACCACTTGCACATTTATAATGCAATGACAGTACTGTCTGTCAGACTTCCCCGTATTTCCAGTGTCATCCTGTACATTCTATGCCTTCCCCTATTTGTGCATAAGAAAGAAAAATTGGAATTCCTACTATATAAAGATCCTGTTCCTGTAGTCTACAAACTCTATTGCCCTTCCGCTTTACTCTGGTAATTGGGTTATATGTTGCAGCTGGCCTGTATCTTTGTGAGCTTAATGGTTTATTTTGACAAATTATCTCTCTGTGAAGAGTAGATCCAGTATGTTGTATTTTAATGTCAATATAACCACATTTATTCATCTATAAATGCACTCATCTTGTCTCATACAAACGTATATAAATCATGCTAAAAAGAGAAGAGCAGTAAATCACCAACAGTAAACCAAAAAGGACATCCCCACGCCAACAGTTTCTAGCATTTAATATTGCATTGGTACCTCCGCCATTCTCTTTTCCAAAAACCTCCCTCATCTTAATTCAGACAACATATCACAGTGATTGTTAAAAGAAATTCATACATTAAATCCATCACCGACTGTGCAAGCAGCAACACTTGCTAATGCTTACTTCTGACAACATCAGGAACCAGCATTGTGCATCCCCCTTTCCCTGGCTCTCTGCAAGTATTGCTACACTCTCCCTCTGCTATCTCTCCACACCCACCTTGGGCCAACTGTGACTATGTTCCTAAAGCTCCAGCGGAAACTTCTCTTGTGGATCAACATGACCATTGAATCTGGCCTCCATTTTGAGAAGATGATTTGGAAATTGGGGCTGTTCCCAAGGGTTTATGGGAATTTCCTAGGAAGTTTGACTGCTCTCACAATCATCCTGAGCTCACCAGAATCGCTAATCAGAATCTGCTTCAGGAGCTATGTTGAGAACTGTGGACTAGGTACTCAGAAACAGTGCAGCAGCAAGGGTAGAGTACAGTACTGGTGCATGGATGTTGGGCAGACCTACCATTTACTCAAGAACTACTGGTTCTTACACTGATGTAATTCCATTGGTTCAATTACCAATGGTTCAATTCTCTCTAAATAAATTAGGAAGATTTTTTTTTCCTCTGCCGGGTCCACTCTTCTATATTCTACTGACTTCTGTTTTGATGCCCTTTCCCACATGTATCTTGAGGATGGTTTTAAAGGGCTTTCTTTGCATTGTATTGTTTATGGGTAATCAGCACCCATAAAAATGTGCGTGCAACCATTCTGCATAGAAGAGCTGCACTTGTAGATGCAAATTGAGTATTTACATGTACAAATCCCCCTTTGCTTGTGAAAATTCCCTCTTGCTCAGCAGTGGGTTGCATGAGTCTTTTTGTTGCCATCAAACTAGACAGCCGTATTTGGGAATGGAGCTCAATATTTTTAAGCATCAGAGAGCAAGGGACTTTGGCAGAAAGAGCTGATGAGATGAATAGCCTAAATTTAAGAAAAAATAAGGGTTCTCTTCTGGCAATAGACACTGCTTTCTCATTGTGTTGGGTTTTGTCGGTTTGAGTGTGATGGGGCTTGAGGTTTATCTACCGCTGCTCAGTGAATCTAGACCCCAGGAAAAGGTGAGACTTTACTTTCTTGGGCCCACATTGCCTTCCCCCGCCCTTCCTTCCCCAGGGACCATTATAGAAGATCATGAAAAATGTAATATTTAATTCCTTCCATCTGTTATAAGTGGTGCATAATTCGGTAGCATTGGTCATTGTGCAAAAGTGCAGAGCAAGGGTGCAAGAAGCCTTTCACTACTATTGCGCACGCAAGGATCATTATAATCCCAAGGGGACGTGGAGGAGGTGAGAGCACTGCCTTGCCTCAACTCTGCTGCAGCCTGTGGAGCTGGCTGCCGGTGGAAAGCAATTTCAAGGAATGAGGCAGCTTGTGTGTGACCCCGTGTGCTGGGGAGCTGCAGGAAGGGATTGCACCTCTTGATACACAGGTCCTCCCCAACACTTCTTAGGGCAGTGCTACTCCACACTGTACCCTACTCTAGGCTATTCAAGGTTAAATATCACCATCCAAAGCTGTGTAATGTCATAAAACATGAGCAAAATTAAAACAGTAACGATCAGGACCTGATTCTCCTATCACTGCAGTTTTACATCCGTATAACTCTATTGACATCATTAGAGTTACTCCAGTTATATAGCTGTGTAACTGAGAGGAGAATCAGACCCCGAAATGCCTCATCATAACTCTCACTGTTTTCTTTTCCTCATTTTTCCAGCTTTTCATTTTTAATTCTAGCAGCCTAAATGGGCAATAGCCCTGCATAAACAGGTGTAACTGTAAGATGTCTGCAAAACGCAAACAGAGGCAAAATTTATTCTGAGTGCATTAGAGTTATATATTTATTACCCACTTATTGTGTTACTAACTGTTGCTACATTTTGATTTGTTTTGAGTTTATTTTTCTGTTTGTGCAAGCAATTTAGCAGGTGTTTTTTGGGTGGGTGGGTGGAAACCATTGACTGATTCCTTTTGGTTTTCAGTCAGTCTAATTCCATGTTATTCATGACATTTAAAAGCAGTCATCTAAGAAGACATACAGATGGATTTTCATTTCTATGAAAGCCCAGGAAGCCTTTTAATTCAAGCATTGAAAAAGCAGTCTTGTGTTAGGTTAGACAAGAACATTGGGAATCAGAACTCCCGGGTTCTAATCCTGGATCAGCTTTGGGCCAATTACTTGGGTCCAGACTGTGAATCTTTTGCTTATAATGAAATAATATGTTGCTGTACAAATAGTCCCATTTGATATCAGTGGGGCTACCAGCAAAGCAAATTACTACGCATTGAGAGTAAAGGATTCACAATCTGTTCCTTAGACTGTCTGCACCTTACTCCTCCACCCCTCTGTAAAATGGGGGTGACTTTTCCATGGCTCACATTCAGATATTGTGAGTCTCTCTTGAAGCTTGTAAAGTACTTGGAGAACCTTGGGGTGTTGTAAGTGTAAATTATTACACCAGTAACATTATTTATGGCAATGGGAAGATTATAATGCCAAAGGACACCAATGATTCATCATTTTTTAAAAATTCTTCTTCTCTATCATGTGGACAGTCTAAGATGGCTCATGAGCATTTTTTGAAAGGAGATGATTAAAGGAGGATTATACATATCAATGTGTTTCATAATCTACTGGTGTTCCCAAAAGGGCAAATTGCAGCTAATTCCCCTCCTCCACCCCGTTGAATGAGGGTTTTTTGTCATCTTGCTGCATCCAGTTCCTTCCTTGCTTCTTCCTTCCCCTTGAGATCCTCTGAGCTTCTCTCCTAGCCCTGAAGATTTTTTTCTTTACTTGCTTAACACACTCATAGTCCCCATGTCACACTCAAAGACTTGTCCTCTAGCCAAGAAAGGAGCTGATGTTTCCTGTGGAACCTGCCAACATCTCTCTCTGAGCCAGAGGCAGGAGTTGCTTCAAGACATCACGAGTGTTCCATCCTGCTCCTAGATCTTAGGGCATGGCTACACTTGCAGATGTAGAGCGCCGGGAGTTAAACCAGCCGTCGGAGACAGCAGCAGGAAAGCACTGCCATGTGTTTACACTGTCAGCTGCAAGCGCAGTGGCGTGGCCACATTAGCAGCTCTTGCAATGCCGCCGAGAGCAGTGCATTGTGGTAGCTATCCCAGTGTGCAAGTGGCTGCAGCGTGCTTTTCAAATGGGGGGGGGGCGGTGTAGTGTGACAGGGAGTGTGTTGTGTGTATGTGGGGAGAGAAACAGTGTGTTTTGGGGGGGCAGGGAGTGTGTCTGCATGCTGTCTTGTAAGTTCAGACAGCAGCAGGGGGAAACCCGGACATCAGACACCCCCCCGCCCCACACACACACGCACAAACGCCTGCCTCCGAAACAGCAGCATTCCACACTAATGGTTTGCTTTGTCCCGGAGCAGATAAGCAGCTGGCTGTCAGAAACGGAGCTTTGAAAGGGGATATCCCCATGTCCGCAGCCGAGTTCAAAACAATGACCAGAGTGGCCACTTGACTTCAAGGGATTATGGGACGTTTCCGGAGGCCAATCACAGCGCAGTAATGCAACACATCGTCCACACTGACACCCCGACGTTTCAGCCAGGACGCAGCAAGCTCTATGCTTCTCGTGGAGGTGGATTACCAGAAGCGCTCCAGCTGCAGAGTCCAGGCACTTTGCCAGTGTGGACACCTCAGGAGTTAGGTGGCCCGGAGCTCATTTAATGCTCTCTAACTTGCAAGTGTAGCCAAAGCCTTAGAGAGAGGGCTTGAGGCTTGAATTTGGATTCCCATGTGGTTGCATATACACTGTTAGGCTAGTCCTGTAAATTAGTTTTCATTGACCAGTATGGGACAGATTGTGACTGACTGGCATAGGCCTTCATTAGGGGCAGTGTATAGTGATGCCACCCTACTGGAAGCTCCGTGAGAGATTGTCTCTCCATCAAGCACAATCCTTTGTAGAGTGTGAAGGAAAAGAAGCAAGGGGGCACACTTGCTGCACTGTGTTCCCATGTCTGTGGTCAGTCAGGTCTTCTGGTGAATGTGGAAGGTGGAGAGGACAAGGGGCGACTTAACTGCTTGTATGAGAAAGCGCTATTAATTGCAAGTAAGGGTTGCAGATGGAGGCTCTGTGTAAGTCAATAATATTCTAACTAAAAAGAGAAGCTGTTTTCTATTTGTTGTTCAAGATAGTAGAGTTATCTGTCAAATCTATATTTTATTAATTTATGCCAAGAAAAATTATCCAGTAATTTTGCAGAAAGATAGGAGCGAAGTGGGAAGCTGAATGCTCTTTTTTTAGTTCTGCAGATAAGAAGTATTTGAGGTAAATTCCTCAATAGTTCTCTCCAGGGGAAATCTTCTTTATAAAGAGCTGTAATTTACTGCAGGTGTTGTTTAATTAACACATCTTTTGTGCATTTGTTTGTTTGAGGTGTCTGTCATCAGAAATTATTCCTAGTAGGTTAAATAGGAGATTGCTTTGCTTTGTGTTTTTTATCTACAATCAACTGAAACTTTCTGTACAGTACTTGTTGTGTAGAGTAGGTGATCATTGTCCTACAGACAGGAAACATTTCTGTTGGTACAAAATGAAATGTTTTATGCTGTAAAGGAACACAACTTTTGGAAAGGAAAAGGGAGTTCTAAAAATAAAAATGATTTTACTTTTCACTCAACTATCTGTTGACTGGGTGTAGCTATTTCCAGTGGCACCACAGGGTCTTAAATTATATGAAGAGATCAGGAAAGCAAAGAATAACAAAATGGCTCCTTTCTTTCCCCTTCGGCTGAACCTTTCTCCTCAGGTGTGACTGAGGGGGCATGCTTGGTTCTCTCTCCATTTAAAGGAGAGAGGTTTTTATTTTTTCCTCCTGCCCTCAAATGTTTCCTGGCAGCTCTGTTTTCCCTACCCTCTAGAGAAGATTCTCTCCCTGCTTCCAGCTTACTATAGTTAATGTCCTCTGGGTTCCCCTGTTCTGCTTGGAAAGATTTTTGCTGTGATTTGATGCTCTGGACCATCTGCCTGTCACAGTGTCCCCTTAGCCCCCTCATTCCCATCACCCATTCCCCTTTTCACCGTGTCCCCATCCTCTCTTGTTTTCCCCATCTGTCCATCTCTCCTTTTCCTCCACAACCCCAAGATGAGAATGTGTGGGCCACTCATCACATAGCATTAAGGGACAGGGTGGCAGCTGCCTTTTCCCCTGGTTATTCCCTCTGCACCGTTCTCTGCCTGCTCTCTTATACATGCCCTAGCTAAAGGTTGAGTGAGTGAAGGCAGGGAAAGCGGAAACCAAGGCAGCTAGAAGTCTTCTGTCTGCTCCCTGCAGCAGTTGCTAATAGGGGGTGGGGAGGGATGGAACAGCCCAATCAGCTGTCTGGGATTTTGGCCAGGGTGGAAATCAGCCAGGATTTGGTTTTAAAAACTCAGGGTATTTCTTGCCAAAATAGGACAGTTAGCCAGTTTGTCTGGAATATAAACTATGGTTTAATACCTCTTCAAGTTCAAGTCAGCAAAACATCTGCAGTTCTCGTCTGCCTTGATTTCTGAGCTGCCTTCCACTGAGTCCTAGAAGTTATTCTAAACGTTCCCATTCTTGCTATGTTTAAAAAAAGAGAGAAATCTCTCCCCGCCTCTTTAAGCTGCTTTTTAAACTGTTCATCGCATCTTCAAAATAGCTATTTTGTTGGCTCCATCCAGCTCAGCATGTGGTCAATTACTCTTAATCTGCAGCGTAGAGAGGGAGTTTAATGAAGTTTCCCTACCAGGAAGGAAGTCTGTTAATTTGGATATTCTGTGTTCAGGGGCTTGGGCATGTGCATCCTTGCCGATTTCCTCAGAAGGGAACTACAGAAGAATCTTGCTGTCCATAGAGCACGTTTTATCTGCACTCAGAGCCTGTTCTCATTTCCTGGCAGCTGGGTGCTACAGTGGATTAAATTTTTAAAAGCATGTTTTTTCACTCCTGAGCTTGGGGAAACAAGGACATAGATATCATGGCTTCATTAGTGTAATAACGAAATCAATGTGAGTGGTGCAGTCTTGGGTCCCCTTCAGGGTGTGTATCTGATTTAGTGTACAGTCCAGAGGCATGGGGTAAGCCAGTGGACGACTTGACCACTGTTAGTTTACTGACGCCCACGAGTTAATTTCAGCTGTGTGCACTGGAGCAGATCCATTGCTGTTTTGTCTGCCCAGCTTTTACACTATGTAACCACTCTCCTGCTACTGCTGACTTGGCTACTTTAAGCAGTGCTGGGATTCTTGGGTTACAGTGGTGCTCAAATTCCCTGCCAGGAGGGCCCCTCATCTCAGGGTGCATCAGACTCACCTGCTTCCCACCTCCCTCCAGTTTCCAAACTCCTTTTGAGGGCATGATCCCTAGAAACGTTGATGCCTTCTGTGCTCAGCAAACCCTGTGCAGGCTGCTGATGTAAAGGCACCACAGGCCGCCAGTGGTTAAATAAAGAAGGGTGAAAGTGCAGCTAAAAGCAGTGCTGCTTTTATTCCCCCTCCTTAGATTGGAGAGCATAGCTTCCCCCGAAGCCCCCATTCCTCCAACTCCTGGTGAAATGAGGACTCTGTAGACAAGGAAATGGAGCAGCAGGAGGAACTGGAGTTCAGCACTAAAGTTTCTTGGGCTTCAAGCCTTCCCCTTCACTGGTAGGGGAAGCAGCATCAGTATACGCAGGCTCTTGTTCCCTTATGTTTCTTCTATGCAAATTTTGATCCTTTGCCTTTTCCGTTGACAACCCAAACTGATGACCTTTCCTTCTTGCCTTGATCTATTTTAACCACTGCAAGCAGCAGAATTAAAAGAGAGGTTTACTGCCAGGTCCAGCTGGGAAAAGCCACAATGTGCTGCAGACATTGCAGAGAGAGAGAGAGAAAAAAAGAGAGAGAGAGAGAGAAACAGAGGATAATCCCATCAGGCCAACTAGGGAGGCATCTCCTGCAGTTGGTCAACTCATGAGATCACGGGCAGAGAAAAGCCAGGGCAGAGAGAGGGCTTAAGGCCAATGGGTGGGGTGGGGAGAGGCGAACCACTGGGGAAGAAATGGGAGATGGGAGGAACAGTAGATGAGAAGGGAGAGGCAAGGGGAGGAAGGAGGAAACAGACAGAAGAGTATAAAAGGGAGTAAATGAATAGAAAGAGTAAAAGAAGATATACACAGAGAACAGAAATGGTATCCCCCTCCCTCAAAAAATGAAAAAGTCAGATACACATGAGAGAGTGAATGAATGAACAGATACATTAATACGTGAATTGAAAGTAGAGGAGAAGGTAGCAACCAGGTGAGGGAATGGACATGAATTTGGTGGGGAAGGGCACCCAGCCACCAGTTTGTTACCAGAGGGGCTCTAACACTAAATAGTTGGGGACTGCTGCCTTAAGGGGACAATCCATTTCAGTTAGTTGGTGATTTTTACTCTCGTTTTTGGAATGGGAAACTCACTAAAAGCTATCTGCCCACAATAGCTTCTCAGGTCTCAAGTGACTTGTTTGCCCCTTGATTTTTTTCTTTTTGTCATTTGTCTAATAATATGCTTTTCAAGGCTCTGAATGACAGCGCTAGTGACAGGGAATGTGTTTTCCTGTCTCCAGAAAAGTAGGGTTTTTTGTTGCAAGGACTTCATTCGTATTCTTCTCACCAGTGTAATGTTCAAAAAATTTGAAAGGCTCCTCTGAGTCAGAACTGACCTCTTTGGCTGATGCTGGCATTATTCTCCAAGTAGTACAAGTGAGTAGTGGTTGCCTCGCAGTTTAGTAATGAGCAGACTGTGGAATAACAAGAGAAACATGTATTCTTTACGTAAATAACAGCTGAAGCTAGACAGACTAGAAAATAAGGCACTAATTAACCATTAGAACAACTTTCTTAGAGAAGTGGTGGATTCTTAGTGATGTGAAGTCTTTAAATCAAGACTGAATGTCCTTCTAAAAGATATGCTTTAACTTGGCCAGAAGTTATGGGCTTGAAGAAAGAAGTATTGGGTGAAGTGTTATGCAGGAGAGCAGACTAGATAGTCATAATGGTCCCTTCTGTCTTTAAAATCTATAAAATCTATCTTCATATAGCAAAAATTTTTAGTTATTAAAATTGAGTGAAAGGCGGTTGTGACATTGCACTCCATATGCTTTGTGGAAATATGCTTATGAGTGTGAATATGATGTAACTGGAATATGCTTTATGCAAAAGGTCTCTTGTAAGGTATCATAACAAAGGTTATAAACTACTGAATATATTCCTCCTATTTGTATGTATCATTCTTGTATCTGAAGCTAGAAATATGAAGTATAACTCTGAGGTCCTATTGTAATTATGCAACGTGTGGGCCATTAATGGTGGTTTACAATCTTGATGGCTCCCATTGCCTAGGACAATTGGTTGTAAATCGTTTATTTACCTGCAAGCCTTCCTGTGTACATGTGGGCCAACCCAGGAAGAATGGAGAGTAGGGGTCTTACAGGGACATGTGACCCTGTCACATGATCTGAAATTCATCTTAATCCTTGTACTTTTCCATTGATGAGGCAGGGGTGGGGACAAGCACAGACAAAAGATTCCCGCCTTGTGCCAAAGCTATAAAAGGGGACGGAGCAGGACAAAAGGGGCTGCCAGTCATGAGAGAACCCCTGCTTACCACCTGTGATGTCTGTTGGATCTAACAAAGACTGTACCGGGGAAAGGATTGGGCCCAGACTAGGAAGGAGTCTAGTCTGTGAAACAAGCTTATTGGAACATCTTTGAGAGTGCAATATTACCTGTAATCAGTTTCTTAATGTATTAGGTTTAGACTTGCGTGTTTTGTTTTATTTTGCTTTGTGACTTACTTTGTTTTGGCTGTTATTACCTGAAACCACTTAAATCCTACTTTTTATACTTAATAAAATCATTAGTTTATTAATAAACCCAGAGTAAATTATTAATACCTGGGGGAGCAAACAGCCTTGCATATCTCTCTATCAGTGATATAGAGGGCGAACAATTTACGAATTTACCCTGTATAAGCTCTATACAGAGTAAAATGGATTTATTTGGGGTTTGGATCCCATTGGGAACAGGGTGTCTGGGTGCTGGAGACAGGTAACCTGCTGACCTGTTTTCAGTTAAAGCCTGCAGCTTTGTGGGTGTGGCCCAGACCCTGGGTCTATGTTGTAGCAGGCTAGCGTGTCTGGCTCAACAAGAAAAGGTTCTGGAGGCCCAAACTGGCAGGGAAAATAGGCTCAGAGATAATTTCAGCACATTAGGTGACAGTCCCAAGGGGGTCTCTGTGACTGAACCCATCACAGAGGTTTAAACCACTCATTGTCGATCTCCATCCAGTCTAGTGAGGTTGTCTGTAGTGGGGCCTCTCATGTAACTTCCCAAGAATGACCTCTACCCTAAGCTGCAGAATAGTGGTTTACATGTGACTCAAGCTTTGTGTTTGCTTTGTTGGTTTCTCGGAATCAGATATTTGGCCAAACTCTGATTGTCTGAAAAAAAACGAACTGTGATTTTTGTACAACTTGTAATTAACTTATATGCATTATGTTTCTGGAAATGTTTTATGGGTGATATGCAAAACTGCGGTCTTGTCCAGTTCTGGCATTAAAGAACCCATTGGCACTTAATTGGAAATGTTCTAGCCAGATGCCAATACGGATGGTGACATTTTGGTTGTCTAAATTCCCCTACTCTTTAGACATTCATGTTATTCTGCCAGGATCACTATAAAAGGTACCACTTTCCACCACATAGATGACTGAGTTTTGGTGATGAGTAAAGTTAAATCTCTCATGTATTAATCTGCTAAAGCACCTGGAGCCTTGCAACAGGTGCGACATAAATCAATAAAAAATATTACAGCATCAGTAAACTTACTGATATTATTTAGTCTTTGATTCAGAATTGGTCAAATATTGCTATGTGTTGGTTATACAATAAGGAACGCTTGAGAGTTCATTCAGTGGGTGGCAACATTCTCCCTTTTATTGAAGGTTCAGAAAAGATGCAAATGAAGCCAATGCGCTAGTGTGCTAATTCACAGAGGATCTTAGAGTGACATTAAACCAGGGACTTAGGTGAATGTCCAATATTTATTCTGTTAAAATACTTGCCCCCTCTTTTTATTTATCCTTTACATCAACATTATTCCTGTGTTTCAGCAGTATGCATGAACAACAGTGGCCGGTCACACATTTTGATAGCATAATATACTCAGCCTCAGACTAATAATTTTAGATCTTTGGAAAGGGCAATTCATTAATAAATTAGAATCCTTCTCAGAATTCAAAGCATATTGGGTGACACATTCCGTAGCAATTAATGATATATTCACATCTAAAAATTCCTATTAGCAGATGTAGCAAAACATTGTGATCAACTGAGATTCCTTTTTTCTTTTAAGCAGACCAAGATGCATGACGCATATAAGATGTTCAGACTCTCAGTGTTCCTTGAAGGAATAATAATACTGTCTGGGTGAAAATGACTTCTGTGTTTGATGTTATTGAACATGAATGGTATCCGGCAACTATGAGCAGTGTTGCTGACCTGCCGCCTCTCATGTTGTGTATATGACGCAGCCTCTCCTGGTGGAGAGACATGGATAGTGACGCTCTGAGCTGACTCTGACTTGCTTGCCCTTTCCTTATCAAGGTTCCAGTATAGCTAAGCATATGCTTGACTTCAATGAGAGTAAGCACAAGTTTAACTTGTTGGAACATGTGCTTAAATGATGTGATGAACTGGGATCTAATCTTACAGTCCACTTGTCCCATATGATAGTTCAGAACCAAAACCAAAACCAGGCATTCAGAGTACTCAAAGACAAAGTTATGGTTGACTTGGGTATACTTAACATTTCTCCTATAACATTCAGCAACAGAAGCTGCACTACCAGCACTGGAGAATGCAAAGGGTTTATTTCATTCTGAAACCTCAGAGCTGTTCAGCAGAACACCTGCAGCTTAGAAATGTGAAACGTTAATCATGGTGACTTTTTAAAAAAAGAGACATCCAAAGCAGGCATCTGTTACTCCTTCAGTTAAGAATATGCTTAACATTAGTGTAAAGAAAACACGTGGAGTATATTTAGACAAAGCACAGAGCTTCCGAGGTGCATTGTTGGCAATATAGTTTGTAAATAGATCAGTCATTTAATAGACACCTTGTAGTCAAATATGTAGAGAACTGACAGTACTGGCTGCGTCTCAGTGAAATTGTTTTAAAGTATGGTTACCAGTCAGCTGTGATGGACAGACAGAAAGGAAGGCAAGAAATACTGCTCTCTTGGTTGTCAAATGAAAAAGACTAGTTTTATATAGACTTAGATGCCCCAAAAATCGTTGAGTAGTTTGAATCACATCTATGAATGGAGATACCAGAGGTTATATTGAGTTTCTGGGTTTTGGAAGGAGAAAGCCTTGAGTAAAGGGATGCAAATGATATAGTTCAGTAACCAGTACAGCTCTGTTCTCACCTACTTGACTCATGCATGTCTGTTATCCCTTTTTTAGTATTTAGTGAGATTTGGATGCTTTGACACAAAAAGGAAATGTAAAATACAGTTGTCTGCATACAGAATCAGGATGGGGTTTGAGTTACATGCTTGAGTGAAGATTCCATATATGAGCAGGTTGATTCCCTGTATTTTGAACACGTGGTACAGGAACTATTTAATACTGCAGTTAATGCAGTACATAGCAACAGAGGGGTAAGAACTATATTCCTGAGTGGTTCAGAAGGAGAACTTAGCTTACACTAATAGAATAAAGATGCTATTTACTCTTCCATTTCTCATGTTTTTAAAATGACTATCTTCATAATATCTGCTGCAGGTAGCCTCATTGTATACTTTTGTTAGACAAGGGCAATTAGATATACTTTGAGCCAAATGCTGCTCTTATCAACCCCAGTGTATATCTGGAATAATTCCAGTGATGTCAATAAAGTTGCTCCAGAGTTAGACAGATGCAACCGAGAGAAGAATAGGCCCTGGATCTTTTATATTGTCCATAACTGAATCCAGTAATGGTCAACTTAGTTTTATTTTCCATCATATTGAATTTCGGTGTTTCTTTCAGAACAGGGTCATTACCTGCTACCTATATACACAGTGGATGAAACACCTTTACATTCCCTAGGTGAGATCAGTTTTCTTCTTCCTGGCCCTTGAAAAGGTAATAGAGAGCACTTTCTGAAATCCATGCTTCTGCTTTGTGTAGTATGGCTTCCAGTGGTTTATAGTCTTTATAGGTCATCTAACTTCTGTCCATTAAAATCTTCATGAAGTTGCAATCAAAACAATTGCTAGTGTTTCTTTTTCAATCATGACATAGTTCTGTTGTCTTAGTGCTTTGGAAACACATGCCACTGAGCATTCATCTTTTATTACAGCTCCCACCTCAAGGGAACTTGCATTTACTGAGATCTTAGGCCCTCTCTTATTTTCAAAATATTTCCATAATGATGCTTCTGTTTCTTTAATTCCCAAGAGCTTGCTAATCATCTCAGTGTCCTTCTGTACTAGCATCAAACAGCATTCTATGTGAAACACTTAACTGTGACAAATTGCAATTAATTTATTTAGGTCCATGGGCATGTTAACATATCTATGTGATGTCTCTTTATTTTAGTGTCTTTTATTTCTATAATTGCTTCCACCTTTCTTGGGTCCAGATTAATGATTTGTTCTGGCTGCTGTGGTGACATTCTGGCAATGCAAAGAAATCACAAATCAGCTAGTTAACTGGATTCATGGTTACTTTACGTCACCAGAGTTATGTTCCAATGAATTTGACCCAGATTTCGTATGCTTGGCCATATATATTTTAAAATATAACTTTAAAGGGGCCCTTGCAGAAACTTCCATAAACCTAGGGGCATGATTCTGCATCCATTGCAATCAGTAGGAATTTTGCCATTGATATCAATGGGAATGGGAGCAGGCCCCAGGTTCTGTAATATTACAGCAACTAGCTATTAGCTGGAAACATTTTTTTAGAGATGGTGGTGATTTCTCTTGGACAACTTTCAAATATGCAGTGTACTGCTAGATATAAATATTATTCATACTTTTTTCCCCTCAGAACAGCCGATGATATTTTATGGACAGCCAGAACGGTGGTTGCCTACGGCCCTTCATTCCTTATTGTACCAACTAAGTAATGTCATCTATTGTGCAGAAAACAAACAGAAGAATAATGAAATAAGACCAACCTTGAATGTTTGTTGCCTATGTGCTTTTGCAAATGTTTTAGTTGATTCTAGGACAAGAAGCAGTGGCCTGAAGCTAAAGGAGGAAAAAGTTTGCTCTAGATGTCAGGAAAACATTCTTAATGGGAAAGGCAATTAAACAGTGGAATAAACAACAGAGAGAGGTGGCTGAGGCTCCATCACTGCAGATATTCCACAATAGGTTACATAAGGCTTCATTGGGTGGTACACAAGGAGTACAGGCCAGCCAGCTGTTACACTTGAGTATATTTAGTGTAAGTGTATTCACTTCAGCAGAGTTGATCCACATTTCCAGTGCTATTACAGACCAGAACCTGATCCCTCTATATGTCTGAAAAGTATGAAGGGTTAGATTAGATGACCCAAAATAGCATGCTTTCAGAGCTTGCTATAGGTGATTCAGTTATACTTTCAGCTTAGTCAGTGATTTTCTTTCTCTTCCGTGCACAGCTTACCTAATACTCTGTGTCAAGGCGTGGG
This sequence comes from Chelydra serpentina, assembly GCA_037349315.1. NCBI lineage: Eukaryota > Metazoa > Chordata > Testudines > Chelydridae > Chelydra > Chelydra serpentina. The sequence continues at coordinate 1,702,063 of JBAIAC010000070.1, forward strand.
CAGTCCTTGGGGTATGGTGCCCTTTTTTCACCAGTCTTTCAAACTCCGTTAGCATGCTTTTACTTTTTCTGTACAAAATGAACAGCAGATCACAAATGAGATGAACACCGAGCTCAGCTGAGCACTTTTACCAGCTTTGTAGTCCACCATTCTCTCTGCTAGGCCAGCTCTACGCTACCAATTTGTATCAATATAATTATGTCTCTCAACGGTGTGAAAAATTCACCACCGTGAGCGACATTGTCATACCGATCCAACCGCTGGTGTAGACAGCGCTATGCCGATGGGGGGGCTTCTCCCCTCAACATAGTTGCTGTCTCTTGGGGAGGTGGGTTAACTATGCTGATGGAAGAAGCTCTCCTGTCGGCGTAGCAGCGTCTTCACTAAAGTGCTACAGTGGCGCAGTATGTCTACTCTCATGCTTAAGGTTAGGCATGTGCTGTGGTTCTCTTCTGAATTGGGGCCTTATTTATTAAGAACCAGCACGTTTAGTCTTTTTGTGTTTGTGGCTAGTACATCATAGGTGCCACCAAAAACTATAATTATCGTTTATTAATAATCACAATGTAGGGGAGGGTGGGATTTCTTGAAGTAGTGTAAATGCAATACAGAGTGACTTTAAGGAAGCTTGGTTCTTGCTTTTAGAAATAAATGATGGCACGGGGGCATTAGGCTTACTGTTCCATCCATGTTATCAGAGTTATCATATCATGGTATGAGTAACATAAGTCTTTTTGATCTAACACAGGCAAGAAGCATGTGTTGCACACTTTCCACTACTACATGAGTTGAGGCTATTCTAGTGTTGATATAATATAATTAAGTAGCTGGTTAAAAATCTTTTAAATACCCTTTAATGGGTCATAACTTTCATATTTTAGGTAATAAATAGACTCTTCTTTCTCACAGAAATTCTGTTACTAAAGGTGTGCTCTTTATTTCTGAAAGACTTCAGAAAACTTCTCTGTGTCTGAGCAGGTGTCTGAATCTTTGCCTGAAAAATATTCTTTTAAACTCTGGAGTGGCAGTAGCCATTCATCAGTATTAGGATGGGAGGCCTGATCCTTTAATCATTGAAGTAAATGGGAGTTTTGCCAATGACTTCAGTGAGTTAAGAATGGATACCAGGAAAGGATATAGCACTAATGGAAAAAATAGATGCTGGTTATCCAAATGTGACCTGCCTCTTCTTATGTGTATATTTTCTGCATATCCTACATAGTACTTAGTCTGATTAGGAATCCAATTGTTGTTCTTCGAGGAGTGGCCCTGTGGGTGCTCCACTTGAGGTGTCCTGGCGCCCTGCGCTTATAATCAGAGAGATTTGTAGTGGCAGTGCCCCATTTGGCTGCGCACACACGGCAGCCATCTTGCGCCACTCCAAGTGGTCACTTAGCGTGCGCAGCCAACCTTCCCTCAGTTCCTTCTCTACTGGCTTTGGCTTGAGTTGAAGTGATAGCAGCGCCCATCTATCTCATAAAATTGCTTCTATTCCCACCTCTGTTGATCCATTTTTCTGGCTTTCTTTTGTTTTCCCATCCTTATTTTACCGATGGCACTGAGAACCTCGGACCGAGAGGCACCAGGAACGTCTGGTACCAAGACGTCTTGAGGAGCCAAGGCACTGACATGGCCAGGCTCTCACTCAGGTGCATGAGCTAAAGCTAAGCTCGGCACTAACAGTGCCAAAGAACGCCTTGGCACCGGCTAGTGTAATGGCGCCACCTGCTGCACATACATAGCCTCACAAGACCTCGGCACCGACAGAGCATACTATGCTGCCATCCACGGCACCGAGCTTCCCAGTACTGCAACCCTTCACGAGACAAGCAGACCTGGCAATGTCCTCCACGCCAGGAACACCCATCTTCGGCACTGATGGTACCCCAGTCAGATCAGGACCAAGCCGAATAGGCACTCCTAGTGGATCTGCACCTCCACTTTCTAGTGATGAGGATGAAGAGGATGATTCAGGTCTTTATTATCCATTATCATTCCTCCCTGAAACCAGGACCCTCTCATCAACAACCAACTATGCAAGAGCATAACTGGCAGGCACAACCATGGATGCCACCACCTGTTGTTATACAACCCACTTGGCCATACTGGGACCTGTGGGCAATCTATAGAGCCCAAAATCTTAAACCTCCCAACACACCAGCATCAAGGGCCACCCGGTCTCCTTCGCTCACGAACCCACCACCATTGGAGGCCCCCGAGGAAGAGGAGCTGGAAGAGGCTCCTAAAGGTGACACACTGCCACCCACCCATATTTCATCCTCTTCTCCGAATGAAACAATTATGCCACTGCCTCCCACCACAGGAGATGATTTAAAGTCCTTCCAGGACTTATTCAAAAGAGTTACAGAATCTCTGGACATCTCTTTAGCAGAGCTGCCAGAGACACAGCACAAACTTACTGACATCTTGCAAGCATCCCCATCAGCAAATATAGCTCTGCCCATTAACACTGCTATAATGGATCCTGCAAAGATAATATGGCAGAAACCAGCCACTATCCGACCCTCCTGTAAACACTCGGACAGAAAACATTATGTACTAGTGAAAGGAGTTGAGTTCTTATTTACTCACCCGGCTCCAGATTCACTGGTTGTAGAAGCAGTAAACCAAAGGGGAAAACAGCACCAGTCAAAACCACCCCTTAATGCAAAGACTAGAAAAGGCTTGATCTCTTCAGACGAACGCCTATTCCTCAGCCTCACTGCCATTTTGCATAGCAAACTACTCTGCTCCATTGGCGAAATACACCTACAACTTGTTTAATAAAATGGCATTTTTTATTAAACAAATGCCGGAGGAGTCAAAGGAGCAATACAAAGCTAACATTGCAGAGGGCTCCTTAATGTTAAAAACAGCACTGCAGGCCTCCCTTGATTCCACTGACATGGCAGCTTGTTCCATCGTCACATCTGTGGTCATGAGTCAAGCTTCATGGCTCCACCTTTCTGGGTTTCCTAGGGAAGTACAAGCCACAATTGAGAACCTGCCCTTTGAGGAACAAAAACTATTTGTGGAAACCACAGATGCATCCCTACATATGTTAAAGGACCCAAGAACCACCTTGAAGTCCTTAGGTATTTACGTCCCCCCAAACAAGAAAAAACAGGGCAGATTTTATACCCAAAGATTCCCACCCTGTACTCGCAACCCCTGAGACAATACAATCAATGCCGCAAGCAAAAATAAGCAAGACACATGCAGAACCAGGATCAACCTGCTACATCTCAACCGTTAACGTCCCATCAATCATTTTGAAGTATTGGTCGAGGGCTTGAGACGTCTATCTTCACCCACGCCGAATTATCAGATGACATCCAGTCTCTTTGGAGACCGCCTGCTACCACACTACCCAGTCTGGAACAACATCACAACTGACAAATGGGTGCTGGAAATTGTATAGAAGGGTTACTCTGTGCCATTTATTTCTACTCTCCCTACCCACCCACCTTCCACATCCCTCTTCAGGGATCCTTCTCATGTGACCCTGTTGCAGCAGGAAATAAACCATCTCCTGCAACAAGGATCCATGGAAATAGTACCACTCCAACACAGGGGAAGAGAGTTTTATCATCAGAGCAACACCCCCTGCTCCACCTGGAATCCATGTCTATAGCATTCCTCAACAATGTATCCATCATAGACATTTGCAGGCCAGCTACCTGGGCCTCGGCCCATGTGTTTACCAAACACTATGCCCTGGAACTACATTCCTCTGTCGATACTCAGTTCGGACTCTCAGTGTTATCCACCGTCAACAAAGATACTGTGAAGCCCCTCCTTCCATCGAGGGGTACTGCTCCATAGACATCTAAAGTGGAGCACCCACAATGACACTCCTCGAAGACGAAGAGAAGGTTACTCACCTTGTGCAGTAACTGAGGTTCTTCAAGATGGTTGTCCCCGTCGGCGCTCCACTACCATCCCTCCTCCACTCTGGAGTTTCATGCTGATTCTCTGGGATAGAGAAGGAACCGAGGGATGGTTGGCTGCACACGCTAAGTGGCCACTCGGAACAGCGTGAGAGAGCTGCTGCGCATGCACGGACAACTGGGGCATTGCTACTACACATCCCTGATTACAAGTGCAGGGCGCCAAGACACCTAAAGTGGAGCACCCCCAGGGACAACCATCTCGAAGAACCTCCGTTACTGCACAAGGTGAGTAACCTTCTCTTCCTCTGATTAATAGAGTTAGAAGGAAAGCTAAATCAATTCTTAAGCTCGTCACTAAAAAGACTAATTTCTCAAAGTCAAACTTGATAAGATGCCAATGAAATATAGGCAGCAGAAGAATCCCATTTGTGCTCTACAGACAGTCATTTTGTTACTGACCAGCATTCATTAGGATTTCACAACTTTGGGGCCTTTTAGAAAGGAGTCCTTCTCATGTCAAATAAGATATTTATAATACGCAGTCTCTTCCCACTTTTTAAAATCTTAATGCATAATGGTGAAACAAATGGATTGGGAAGCATGAGAGGAAATTCAAATAATTAGGTGACATAGAAATAGGAGCAAAGCATTTTTATTTAGCAAGATGAGTGGAACTTCCCTATGTAAATATTTTTTTTTGTTTTTTAATGGTAACTGTTGGTGTCTGATGGTAACCAATCAAGAACACAATGAAAATCTCATTAGTCAAAACCCTTTAGTATTCCTCCCAGAAATTAAAATCAAGAGGTCCAGTTTTGTTTGTGTTAAACTTATACATATTCTACCCCATGGAAACAGCTCCTGGATGAGGTCAAATTAAACACATTGTAAAACCTCTTTGAGGAAGATTTCGCCCCCTAATCAGAGTGATAGGCTGAGAGAGGAGAAAGAAAGGGGGATGAGTCTTACAGGGATATTCCAAGCAAAGCTGAAATACCAAGAAAGGGAGAAAAGCAGAAACCTTTTATGAAGTTTGAGAGAGTTGGTTATGTAGGGTTTAATTTACCTGGGAAATGCTTAGCTACTAGAGAGTTTGGTGCTATAGAAAACAGACTTAGATGATCAGCAAGTAATTCTGGAAGGAGTATTGCATTTGTTTGAAAATGAGAGGCAACACAATCAAATAAGGGCTATTTTACCCTGTCCTTTCAATGGAGGTGCAATGGCGAGAGGTGGCAAAGAGCTCAGTTCTTGTGTATATTGTGCAAGGGTCAGGGATAACTGCACTCCATGCCCTCAGTGGAGTTCAAATGCTGCTGTCTCTATGCACCACCATGGATGCAAATTGCCCAAAGGTGAAAAGAAGGGGCTGGGAGGGGTTGAGGCCAGCGGAAGAGGAGTGCCCCAGTCAGTAGGTGTGCATTGGGAAGCTTGGAAAGGGATTGTGCCTCCTGAGGCAAAATTTCCTCCCAAGTTTCCATCTAGGGCAGTGGGGAGATGCAGTGCTCCCACCTGGGGCCAGTGTGTAAATGGGTCTTTGCTTCTGACGTGAATGGAGGTACAAATATTGTTTCTCTTCCTTCAGCTGCCACTGATACTGAGCACCCTTGACAGCAATGGGATTTGAGAATGCTTAGTACCTTGCAGGATTGGGCTTCAGTGGTTAGCTTGACAGAATAAACAATTTTCTCTTAGCGAAGGGACTGCCTACAATCCTTATCAATATTTCAGTGATCAAGAAAGATATCCTCTGCCTCTTGCCCTGGTAAGCAAATATCTTTTGCCATAGCGAGCCAAATTCATTCTAGGTGCAATTCCATTAACTGCAGTGGAATTATCCCAAGGATGAATTTGTCCAAGTAGTTGCAATTTCATTTTGTAATTGCTGAAAACAGTTAATACGTAAATTAAATAAATTACAAGGGACGAAAAAGGCATTTTTAGCTTTTCTTGTATTCCTCATTTTGGGCCTTTGACACTTTTCAAGGTTGTTGTATATGTGTATCTCATCTGCATGTCAGAGGGTTCACATATTTGTCAAATCCAGTATGCTGCAAAATAATGACCTTCGCAGCTTGTTTGGCTTTTTGTAGTTATTAGCACTGCTAAACATCACAGTGCATTACTGTGCAAGTGATTTCTGTATTGCTGTCTATTATAACCATGCTAGAAAATGTCTAGTTAGGATTTCATGAGAACCCTTCTTACCTAAACTGTTGGCACTGGGCATTGAGAAGCATACAGTGGACCTTGGACTAGATGACCTCCTGAGGTCCCTTCCAACCCTGATATTCTATGATTCATGCATGTTGAGGAATGTCACACTTCCTCTGATCTTCAGTATCACAATATTTCCAGTTCACAGCCCATTCCCTAAGCTTTGCTGTATTAAACATTTTGACTGACACAGAATGACCGGCTCAAAGAAGGATGAGGGCAAAAAGTCCATGTTGAAGAATATGCCCTGGGGCTGGAAATAGTCATTCTTTTGGCACCAGAGGGAGTTCAGCACTGAGAGGTTACTGAATTATGGCCATTTGAGTTGGTTTAATGTACATTCAGCCTATTTCAGCTGCCATCTTTGAAGGTTACATTTGTTAGTGAGGCCTTCAGGCCAGTTCCCCTATTAACTAAGGCTTTATGACACCCAGTACAGCTCATTTAACACAATCTAGCATGTAGAAAGTTGTCCATCCATCTTGTGGCAATCATTAAGGCTGTGTAAAACTGACTAAATCATGAAACTTTTCCCAGTCCATTTTACTGCAGAGAAAGTATAGCTGTGGCTTTATGTCTCAAACATACTGGGAATCTGTGCTTTCCCAATCGTTTGTCCTGTGATGTGTTCTTTGTTTCCAGCTAGAACAAGCCAGATGATTAACTGTTTGGGTAGCTGCATGGGGGAGGATGGAGGTTTTGGGCTGAGACTTTGGAGGATATTTATTTTGTGAGCTAGGGAAGTTTTGTTTTTGTGGACTGCCTTATTTTGTGTGGAGAAAGGTGGTTGATTTACTGCTTCTCTTTTTGTGTTAAATGGGTTTATTTGTTAAATATCCACCCAGAATACCTGGATCCTGAGGTAGCTGTTTGTTATATGCTGAAACTGAAATAAATGAAATCCAGCATCTGTAAAAACTGCCACAAATACAATGGTGAAAATGAGGAATGGATTTTTAAAAAAGACCTAAAATATTGGATAAATTGATAGTAAGGGCTTGTCTAAACTAGAGCCTTGCATTATTGTAATTATACTGGTTTAGTCAAAGTGGTACAACATCCCCCTAGGGTAGATGCACTTGCATTGCTGTAATTATACTGATTTAGTCAAAGCAGCACAACATTCCCTAGAGTGGATGCACTTATACCAGTACAAAAGTATTTAAATACGAATAGTGTATTCCAGTTCAGTAACTGAAATAAGCTATACCAGTGTAAGTCACCTCTGTCGACATAAGGCTTTTCACGGTATATCTGTTGGTAAAAGTCATGCCCCCTCTGATCAGGAGCAAAAGTGTTGTGTTTGTTGCCTTCCTGAAGCTGAGCATTATCCTGCTGCTCATCTTTTGTTGTTCCTCTTTGGTATTTTCAAAGCAGTAACAGTGAAGATATGAAGTGTGGTCCTGCCCCCAAGGAACTTCCAGTACAGAAGGCAGACACAAAGAGGGCTTGATGGAAAATCCAGAGAATGGAGTTAACTGTTTATTTATTGAATTAATTCCAACCTGTTAACTCATTTATTGTGGGCATCTCTTTGCACTTTTGAACTGGTTTTGAAACTATTTTTGGGGTGACCTACATGATATTTGGCAGTATCTCTGGGTTTTTCAAACTGTTCTTGATGGCTCCAAAGCAGCCCCAAAAGGGCAGACAAGAAGCTAACTTTTTGATATCAGATTCTGACATCTTTACTCATATTGAATAACATCTTACTCCATGAGCAGTTCCATTACAATCAATGGGGATATTTGTGGAGTAAGGTACTATTCTGTGTGAGTAAGGGCATCAGAATGGCCTTAGGGAGAACCCTTATAAAAATGGCCCCAGAGTGTGGGGCAATTCAGATTCTGGGCTTAACATCAACCCAGTATAAAGAGAGAGGCTATTTTGTAAAACTGTGGGTTTTGGATCTGAGCTTGGATTTAGAAGACTTTCCCCTCCCCCAAACATTGGGAGTATTAGGATTTGTGGTTGTTCTAGACAATTTCTAGATTCTTATATTAGATTCTCCTTGACAACTTAAAGACAAATAGGAGGGAGGGATTCAGATTCCGTCCCTTCCTCTTTGCATCGAGGTATGCTGATGGATGGCTTTATTATAACTCTTGATAGAAACATCTATAGTAGCAAATGCAATTGAGTTTATGTATAAACCTGCAGATTAAAATTGTTTATTACCATTTTTACTCACCTTGGAGGTTATGATAAAAACAATGGTATATAAATCTAAACTTTTAACAAGAAAGATACATGATGTAGAACCTGAGGTGGACAGTGGTATATAACTCTCACTAGGCTGCTGATGAAAGATAATGCAACACTGGAGCATAAAAATGAATTCTGGAACAGAACTGCAATTTGGGAATATTGTCTCTGTGGAGTGGAGGGGACCAGGAAGGTTCAATCTTGATAATGTATTCTCTGCTAAATTTTTGCTAGCACTCAGTCATTGAAACTGAACGTCTGGTTAAAACCTGTGCACCATGTCGCAAGGTGGGTGATTTACTAATGTTCAGATTCTCCTTCATTGTAAAACACAATCTATAACGATACAAACAGTGCAACTAATGAATGTTACAAGTTGCATGTTGTAGGCACAGAAGTCCTTAAGAATTGGATCCTATGAAAAACTCCCATTGAAGTCCAATAAAATACATCAGGGCATAAATACAGTTCAGAACTGTTTAAATATATTCATTTAAAAAGAGAGTGAGTATAATCTCATCCAACATGTACTACCAGTGGGAGATGAGGACTGAATAATTATCACTGTATGACCAAAGAAGAGGATTTTATTTGGGGAAAGGCCTATTCATAATTTTCCCTGCTGTCTTCTGAGCTGTGCAGGCACGCCAACAAAAAGTTGATATCTCACAAAACAGACTCCTCTAAGCTGGAAGCTGACACTGCAGTTCTGACCTAAACCTGATATGGAATGAGTTGCTATAGTTTTGAGGCCGGACATTTACCTAAAATTTGTTACTCGGGGAGGTGTGTGGGACGGAGGAGAGAGAAAGATGAATATGGGAAATTTATTTAATTCAATTTCCAAGAACCCAGTCCTTCTAGATTCTTAAAAACTGTTCTTAGAAAACACTAATATGTTCTATGTAACATTTTTACATGAAATTGGATCTCCGTAAGGCATCTCTAAGGTAACACGGCATAAACAACAATCAAAATGCCTTTCTTGCCTCTGTAGTGCTCATGAAATTTCTGGTGTTACATTTTTCTTTTGTTTACCAGTTTCAAAAGTGTTTGTTCCCCTCCCAATTCTGTCTATGGACATCTGTGGTCTCTTTATTGACTTTGTAGGAGGGAAGAAAGGAACTTCAAATGACCTTTTTGTTCTTATTTCCAAGGCGAGAATATTGTTTTTTTTTCCTCCTGGTTATTATTGTATCATCAGTGATATGATGTTATAATGATAAGATTAAAAAAAGTCTCCTCATCACAGGGCAAAAGGGTATGCTAGAGTATATGGGTGGTTTAAAAGTGTGTGTGTGTGGGGGGGGGGGGAAATAGGCTGAGACGTATGTCAAGAAGGATCAAATTCTATTCGCTAGGGCTCATTGTAGCTAGGGCAGGCATGATTGCCGGCTGCTCTGAGACCAAATCACTCTTCCACTGAAATTGGTGTCAACACATCCATTGACTTCAGGGGACTAGAACTTACCTACTAAAAAGCGAGAGCTCTAAATGGCTCATGGTATTATAGATCTAGTCGTGTACAACACCACTGAAGTGCATTTAATGCATTTCTGTCTATTAGCAAAAAAAATCTTATGCTTAGTGGCAAGTAAGACTGCGGCAAGACACATTTCATCTATCCAAAATCTTAAAAGAATATAAATAAGAGATTAAGGGGAAAGACTTGTGTATTCCTTTTCACTTTCATATTGCTTTCATATTGCTTATGACACTGTGACACTCCATTGCATCATAAGGCTTCCATTTCGATCTCCAATATGTACCCCAAATTCATGAAACTTGTTCCCCAACACAAAACCGTAACAGTGACTTCATATGCTTTTATATCAGTTATTACAACAGCTCAGTACATAAGACTGCACATTCCATGTACTTGGGAAGTTATCCAGTCTTAACATTGCTGAGGTCACGGTTAAGGATTTGCATTAGAGTTCACGTTTGATGAAGCTGGGGTATATTGTTTTTTGGTATCCAGTGGAGAGGGAAGCAAAATCTGTTTTTAAAGAGGTTTATCATGGGGTGAATCCAACCATGGCATCCACCCCACAGACGAACAGTAGAGCTTGAAACCATTGACCTTCATATTCTTTGCTTACTAATGGAGCCACAGGAGTCATAGCTAGCTGCTTTGTAGACCAGCTATTGGACGAGAACTTGACACACGCTTTCCCCTTGGGTTATATAACTCTGTTAGTCAGTAGTAGAATACACAGTTACGAAAAGTCAAATGCTCTCAAAGCTCTGAGGAATCATGAAATACAAAGTCAGTACCAAGTTCTGGATCATTAAAGAAGTAAAAAAAAGATCAAGTGACTTAGGAACATCTAAAAGATGTTAGCAAAGAAGCTGCAGATAAACATGTAGGGGGAAGACGTTAATAGCTTAGAAAAACCCATGGATAACAGATGAAATCATTGTTCTGATGGATAAAAGAAGGAAAGTAAAAGCATAAAGATTGACAACAGAAAAAGTGGAATATGGAAGGCTAAATAAAATGGTAAAGAATAAATAAATTCAGATTAGTATAATCTAAATGGCTGAATGAGAAGTGCAAAGAAACTGAACAATTGGTTAAAGGGAACAAGCAAAGTGAGATATCAAAAGATAGGAGCCTTTAATTACAGAAGAAAGATGCCAATACAACCCTTTAAGGACAAAAATGGACAACTTTTGACAGGCACTAAAGACAAGAATGAGAGATGGCAAGAATATATTAAGGAACTATATGGTGGGTTAGACCAGAAAAACTTCAATAATGGATGAAGAAATCATGGCAAAAATAAGATTTCTGAATGGAAGAGCACTGGGTTGTGATGGAATACCGGTTGAATTGTTAAAAAGCATAGGGGATGAAGGCTTGAAAGCCTCATAAGAGGTGATGAAACATATGTTTAAGCCTGGAGAGTTGCCAGAAGCAGGGCTTTGAAGTGGAGCCGGGACCTGGAGCGCGGAGCAGTAGGTTTGTGCCCAGAACTGAAGCGGAGCCGGAGCGGAGCAATTCAAAAATCTGATTGCTCCAAATCCCTGGCCAGAAGGCTTTACAATATATGTATCCAAATCCCCCCCAAAAACAATGCTGTGGACTGTAAACACTTCAGAAAAGTTAGCCTAATATTGCATGCCTGTAAGGTACTTTTGCCAGTTGCTCATGACTGAATACAAGGAAAGATTGATAAAGAAATAAGCTAACACCAATACCCTCAAAACATGGAAAGGACATAACAAATACCATTATGTACTTGAGGCTCATGTTGGAAAGATCAGTTGAAATGAGGAAAAACAGTATACTTCTGCTTTATTGACTTCCAAAAAGCATTTGACAAAAATCTACCACTACAAATTGCTCAGCACATTAAGATCTGTAGGAATTGATGAATATGAACTCAGAGTAATCAAATAATTATACTAGAATCAGAAGGCAATTATAATGGGAGATAAAAATGAAAATCTAATACAGGTTGAGAGGAGTGAGACAGAGTTGTATGATGTCACTGACTTTATTGAACATTTATAGCAAGTGTTTGAAATCAATCAAATAAACAGAAGAAGATACTAAGATGGAATGGAAAATGGGTGAATGATATTAGCTATGCTGATGACAGTGCTGTTGACTGAGTCAGAAGGAGGTCTGAAATTTAGTAGAGATTATACATGAATATGGCAAAGAATATGGCCTGAAGTTGAATATAAACAAAAGACAAAAATTATGGTTCTATTCAAGAATCCTGGGAAAACATGCACAAGGCCAATGAATGACAGTTGTACAGCAAGTGAAAAATTAATGCTACTTAGGAAGCATCATTACAGAACATGGCAGGTTGGATACCGAGGTCAGCATGAGAACTGCGACAATACAGTGAAAAACTGCCCAAAGGGGTGTTTTTAAAAAAATCATATTATTATTTTCTATCAGATTCTGGAAGAATAAACATCTGATGAGAATGACATAAATGAAGGCTAAATTCTGACTCTTAAAAACTTACATTTGGTCTGTTAAATTATCACTGTGAAACATGAGTTTTCAAACAACTGATGATAAAGAAGCTACAATCCTTCAAATCATGGTGTTATAGAAAATATTATGGAATAACATTAAAATATCATGGAATAACAAAAGAGGTATTGGAGATTATTGTAACTCTGCAAATGCTAGTCAGAGAATTTATTAAAAGGGAGATTTGATTTGCAGGGCACATTTTAAGTGGTTCAGCGGGTGATGCATGTTTATGGATACTAGAAAGGGAAGTTAATAGCAGAAGAACATGAGGAAGAAAGAGATGATCTTCAATGGATGATGATGTATCCTGTGTGGATCAAAAGGACTACTCATCCACATGGAAATTAAGAACATAAGAATGGCCATACTGGGTCAGACCAAAGGTCCATCGAGCCCAGTATCCTGTTTGCCGACAGTGGCCAATGCCAGGTGCCCCAAAGGGAGTGAACCTAACAGGTAATGATCAAGTCATCTCTCTCCTGCCATCCATCTCTACCGTTTGACAAACAGAGGCTAGGGACACCATTCCTTACCCATCCTGGCTAATAGCCATTAATGGACTTAACCTCCATGAATTTATCTAGTTCTCTTTTAAACCCTGTTATAGTCCTAGCCTTCACAACCTCCTCAGGCAAGGAGTTCCACAGGTTGACAGTGCGCTGTGTGTGTGTGTGAAGAAGAACTTTTATTTGTTTTAAACCTGCTGTCCATTAATTTCATTTGGTGTCCCCTAGTTCTTATATTATGGGAACAAGTAAATAACTTTTCCTTATTCACTCTCTCCATGCCTCTCATGATTTTATATACCTCTATCCCCCCTTAGTATCCTCTTTTCCAAGCTGAAAAGTCCCAGCCTCTTTAACCTCTCCTCACATGGGACCCATTCCAACCCCCCCCCAAACACTTCAATCTATGACAATTCCTCAGATTTTTCACCTACAAAGGATGGCTCAGGTTTGGGAATCTCCCTAACATCCTCAGCTGTGAAGACTGAAGCTAAGAATTCATTTAGTTTCTAAGCAAATACTTTATCGTCTTTAAGTGCTCCTTTTATATCTCAATCATCCAGGGGCCCCACTGGTTGTTTAGCAGGCTTCCTGCTTCTGATGTACTTAAACATTTTGTTATTATCTTTTGAGTTTTTGACTAGCTGTTCTTCAAACTCCTTTTTGGCTTTTCTTATTACATTTAATTTGGCAGTGTTTATGCTCCTTTCTATTTACCTCACTAGGATTTGACTTCCACTTTTTAAAAAGATGCCTTTTTATCTCTCATTGCTTCTTTTACATGGTTGTTAAGCCACGGTGGGTCTTTTTTTAGTTTTTACTGTGTTTTTTAAGTTGGGCTTCTATTATGGTGTCTTTGAAAAGTGTCCATGCAGCTTGCAAGGATTTCACTCTAGTCACTGTACCTTTTAATTTCTGTTTAACTAACCTCCTCATTTTTGCATAGTTTCCCTTTCTGAAATTAAATGCCACAGTGTTGGGCTGCTGAGGTGTTCTTCCCACCACAGGAATGTTAAATGTTGTTATATTATGGTCACTATTTCCAAGCGGTCCTGACTTTGAATAGGTTCAGCCAAAAGAAAGGGAAAACTACGTCACCCCCACATTTTCTACATGAAACATTTTGACACAATGTTTCACTTCAAAATGTAGCTACATGCATTTTAAAAACCAAAAAAAGATTGAAAAAACTACCTGAAAACAAAATGAAACACATTTTTGCGGTCCAACACATTTTGTTTAGTTTGAAAGAACCATTTTTTTCATTTCCATGAGCAAAACCAAACAGGTTTCATGTCAGTTGACTCAAAATGATTTTTTCCCCAGATTTGTTGATTGTCACTGAGCCGAAAAATTCAATTATTCATTCATCTCTAGTCACAATCTTGCTTATGTCAGAGGTGGAGGAATATGTCTAGCCAGCTTCCCCTACACTGGATGTTGCTGGCCATGGAGGGTGTATGGGTGGGTGTAGCAGCTAGGGGATGTGTTGATTCAAAGCATTCCCTCGGAAACTTTCCCCGGGGGGCTCCTTTAGATCCTACTGTGGACATTAAAGTTGCCTTCCTGTGGCAGAATCCCAAGGAATGACAGCAGTGGAAACACCATCTGTCTTCCCTATGGGACACCAGGACAGGCTGGTGCAAGGAGGTGGAATTTGCAGTTCATTGTGCCAGGGATATAGGTGTGTGAGATTCAGTCTAGTGGCTGGATAAATGACAGAAGTGGCTGAAAAAGACAGGGGAATCTCATCTTCATCTCTGCCAAGGGAAAGGGCTTTTTAAAGTAAGTGGTTGGGAGTATAAAAATTAGGGCCATAGTCACCATTGTCTCGCATCTTCTGTAGTTATTTACTGCAGCACAAAATGGGTGTAAAGTGATTTGCATTGGTTTAAATTTAAATGAATATACATGGTGCAGGGCAATGGTGAATAGGACCCAAATATTGCCTGGCATAGCATAGAAACAGGTGAAAGTGAAATAGTTGAACAGTGCACAGGATGCATGCATTTTCATAAAAAACAATTTCCTACAATGCCTATAAATGCCATCTATACTATTGACATAATTCGTCAGAGCACATCTCAAATTACAGTGTGTATGCCTGTAATAAACAAGGCGCTTCAGAAATAGCCTGATGGAAAGGTTGGTGGCAACTAGTGTATTTGTTGTGCTGTATAAGTAATATTACATTAAAATCAAGGGATAATGGACTACCCTGCCAATTAAAAAGTTGTATTAAACTGGCAAAGCCCGGTAACTTTAATTAACACTCACGTAGATTTGCATAGTAGGCATAGAATATCTAGGTGATAGAGGGGAAAGTTGAACCAGAGCTTATAAATCATAACTTCAGTGAGGTAGAGCATGAATACAGTCTGTGATAGGAAGAGATCGCTCAGTGGATGCTAACATCTTCTGTGGCCAGACTGGCCCGCAGTGCTCTCATAGATTCCAGGTTATGGTTGGCTCACCATACATACACATTTGTATCAGTGGAGATTTGTCCAATGGATGTGTAGAGTATAAATGACTTCTTTTGCAATTATAGTTACCTTTCTTCATGTCCTTGTTTTTTTTACAAAAGGGTAAACATATTTGCCTCAGAGAGCATTATGCTCTGAGCAAGTCTGTTCATTAGAGGGCCACTCCTTTTAATGCAGACTGGCAACTGTGCCAAACATCTTGACAGCACTGCAGAAAGATAGCTTTTATGCTTTAAGGAAAGAGATGCATTGTGAAAGCTGTCACGTTACGTTGCATTGATGGAGAAGCCGATTGGAATTACTGAGACAATTCTCTTGGATAGCTATAACTTGTGATTTCAGAACTGAATTGCATTCTTTTAATATCCAGTTTAGCTGCTGATTTAGATACTTTCACAAATATAATGTGCACCATACATAGTATACACACACAGCTTTCTACGTCTTTATTTTCAGCAACCCTTATGGATGGATTTTTCTCTAAAAATCCAAATCCAGGGACATATATGAAGTAAAATGACTATTGTTCAGCAAAGCACACGGTATCTGTGTCAACCAGTTGAATTTCTGACTGTCCTCTGGATGCTTGCTCACTAATCATAGTTTAAAATAGAATTAAAATAGTTTTAAAAAATAATAAACAAGGAAAGTCTGTGCTTGGCTGAAGAAAACTGAGTCTGATTCTTTCTTACGTATTTAAATGGCCCTGTAGCGAAGCGAAGCCTCACCGGCACGGTGCCTCCTGCTGGTTGCCCTGGGAATTAGCTCCTCACCAGCTTTGGAGCGTCCTCTGCTGGCCGGTGTATCGCCTGCCACTGGCACCTGTGTCCCTCTCAGACTCCGATGCCTCTTTCCTCAGGGTTCTGCCCCAGCAGTACCCCCACACTCTAGGTCTCCCCTCCCAGGGGAACCCCAGCCCTCTAAACTCACCTTGCCTCAGTGGCTACTGCCAATCATCATCTAGCCCCCGCTCACTGGGGCAGACTGCAGTCTGTAATGGCCACTCCTCATTGGCAAGGGGTAAGACCTGCTGCCTTTGCCTATCCTCGGGTTGCCTCTCTGCAGCCCCCAGTACCTTTTTGGGCCTTTAACAAGGCCTCCAGCCTGGGTTTTTTTCCAGGCTGGAGCTCCCCAGCTCCTCTTGCCTTTCCCCAGCCCTGCTCTACTTCAGGTACCTTGCTCTCAGGCAGCTAGGCCCACTCCCTCCAGGGCTGGAGAGAGAACACTCTTGAGCTCCTGGCTCACAGCCCTTTTATCAGGGCCAGCTGGGCCCTGATTGAGCTGACCACACCTGTGGTCAGCTACTCACTCAGCTTCCCCCCAGCTGTTCTCACTCCTCTTCTCCAGGAGTGGGGCTGCTGCCCCACTACAGGCCCCATTTACCACATATCTAGGCACCACACAATCTTCAATACATTGATCCTCACAACACTGTTTTGAGGTAGGGAAATGTTGTTATCCTCATATGGAGGAAGATCTGAGGCACAGACAGACCAAGTGGCTTGGGACTTGTCTACGCGGTGCGGCAATGTGCACTATCAGGATGTGATTTTTAAAGCCAATCAACCTCTTGCGCACTAACTGACCCATGTAGACCCTGCTGGTGTGCACTAAAAGTTCCCTACTGCATTTAAATGCAGTACTGTTTGAAACAGTACTATGTTAAAGGGCACTTAGGCAAGTTTTAGTGCGACGTATCAGGGTTTACATGGGCCAGTCCATGTGCAACCCATTGGTGAGCTGTAGAAATCACCCCCACTGCAGTGAGAATTGCTGCGCCGTGTAGACGAGCCCTCTGTCATGCAGGAAGGTTTGCGGTGGAGCCAGGAATCGAATCCAGGTCTGCCAGACTAGTGCCCTAATCACTGGATCATCCTTGCTCTGTGATTTTTGATCTATTACATTGGTAACCCCGGGGAATAACCCCTCTGAAGTCATACCAGGTTATCTGGCACAATAAGCGTATTGTCTAAGCAGATCAGTGACATAGGGCTTGATAGTGCTTTTAAAGTACAGCCATATAGGCCTGGGGAGTTCTTTATGCTACACCCCTGTGTGGAGTTCAGCATATTTCCCCTTGTATGCCAGTCCCGTTTTGTGGGCTGATGTGCAGGTGGGAAGGCAACGTCCATACTTTCTCCCCCACTCCTTTGCATCCTAACAAACTGCACTTCCCCAGTGTTAGAAGAGGAGGCATAACTCTTCCTGATTTAACAAGCAGGTAGCATCATGTGTCATGGATGCCTCAAGAGATAAGTTTTGCAACTAAGGCCTTGTTTTACTCACCATGTTATACTGAAATCCAGTGTCATTCTGCCAAATATGCTTGCATTCCCCTTTCTCAGGTGGACTGACACAGTAGAAGTTGGTGTTATTTACTACTTATGAAAGATTTTTTTAATCCATAATTTAATCAAACTCTGTACATTCCTCAGTCCAAAACATTCAAACAGCCATTAGCTGTAATGGATGAACAAGTAAGCTACATTTTGGGTTAACAGAATTAATATTTGTTCTTCCTGAAAAAAGTAAGTTCAGACAGAAGTTGAGCTTTCTAAATGTGTGTAAATTTCTCAGGCAAGTTATGTGCTGACTAACCAGCAGAGACCTAAGAACAAACACCAATTAGCGGGAAATACAAATATATTCCCTTTGAATTGCTGTGCATTTGAATCAGCTTGAAAACTATTTAGGTATTCAGTGCTCTCTGTACAGCAGAGAGGCCATTTATTGATTGCAGCAGTGTTTGACTGGATGTTTCTAGGCCATTGTAGGCTCCGTAAAACAACCCAGTGGTAAACAAATACTCACAAATTAAAATAGATCACAAAGGGGAAGAAGGGAAGTATACCAAGCAAAAATGAGAACCAGAAAGTGAAACTGACTCAAAATGGGCTAGTCTAGTTTCACTGTCCAAAGTGAGTGAAATACTAACTACTGAATTTTACCTTGGCAGCATAACTTCTAAATACATTGCAACTTTCTTTATGCAAAATAATTTTTCAAAGGACGCAACAGGAAATATAATCCTAATAACACACATTTGAGATATAAGCCCTGCCACCGGAGGTGGAGCTGTTACTTAATTTTACCTGATAATATCACAAGGCCACAGTATTGCCAACCCTAAGCATTCACAACTCACAGGTCAGACTCCTTAAAAATCACAAAATTGACTTAAAATTCACGAGGTTTAAAAAATAACACATTAGCAGTCCTTTTTATTTGCTTTCTGGCTTTTGCACCTTTAAGGGTTCACATTTTTAAGTGTATCTCTGCAACCATGAAGGCTAGAAACTTACCTTTACAAATGAAATTTGAGATTCTGCTGTATTCACATGACTCCAGGGGTTAGAAATTCCATCAAATATCTCCAGACTGGCAATAAAATTGGAAGAGTTGGTGATTATGTAGCTAATTTTGCACTGGCAATGGAAGCACCTGAACAGTGGTGGAAGGAGACAGATACTGTCGATTAAAATCAGCATACTTCTAGCCCTCGTTGGCCAACAGAGCTGGAAGGAAGTGTGTGCTGCACTCTGAAAAATGGGTTATAACCATGTTCCCACTGGGCTTTGTGCCTGCCTGAGGCTAATGACTGCAGGAGTTGCACTAAGGTAGTGCTCCTCTGCACTAGCTGCTACGAGGGGCAGTGGTTTAAAGCTACAGTTTAGCCCCGAATCTTGCACTGGTTTATGATTAGGGTTCAATCAGTAAAAGTTCTATTTTTTTACTTTTACTTTTTCATTTTACAACTCGGACTGTGAAAAATGGGCATTAGAACCACTGATATTGATGGAACAATTGAATAGTAAATACTAGCCTGTTACACATTATGGTATTTTCTGAATGTTTAGGATTGTGAGTAGAAGGGACTGGGAAGCAGCTCATTAGGTCAGCAAGGTTTAGGATAGAGGAGTGACTGTCAGCTAAGATTAAGCAAATTTCAGTTTGTTTTCTCCTCTCCCCCACCCCCCCTCCGATTCAGCAAAATGTTTAAGTACATGCATAACTCCAATGAAAGCAACAGGACTGGAGCACATGCTTAAGTGCTTTGCTGAAAGTTGAAGCTAGACAAATTCAGACTGGAAAGAAGGCATACGTTTTTGACAGTGAGGGTAATTCCCCAATGGAACAATTTACTAAGGCCTTGGCTACACTTGCAGATGTACAGCGCTGTTAGTTAAACCCGTGTTCGTACAGCTGAGTAGGGAATGCGCTGCAGCCTGTCCACACTGGCAGCCGCCAGCGCAGTAACTACCACTGACGTGGCTACATTTGCGGCACTTGCAGCGGTTTTGGGAGAGGTGCATTATGGGCGGGTATCCCACAGAACACCTCTTCCAATTCTGGCGCCGTGGGTTGTGGGAAGGGGGCGTGGGGTATGGTGCATTCTGGGTCCTGTCCCAACGCCCCGTGATGCATCGCTTCGCATCCCAGCAATCCCTGTGTTTCCGGCCACAATTTGCGCCATCTTTCAACGGTTTCTTTGTAGCGTGATCTGTGCTCCGTTTCTGTCAGCGGGAAAATGGATCCCGGCCTGGTGAGCAAAATACTGACGAGTCTCGCCAGCACGTCACGTTTGGCAGTCGAGCTGTTCCTTAAGATCCACAGTGACAGCGAGGAGTCCGGCGATGACGATGAAATTGTCACGCAAAACGCGTACGACACTAACTTGCTTGTGGCATTCACGGACATGCTATGCACCGTGGAACGCCGCTTTTGGGCTCGGGAAACCAGCACAGAGTGGTGGGATCACATTGTCATGCAAGTCTGGGATGACGAGCAGTGGGTGCAGAACTTTCGAATGAGAAAAGCTACTTTCATGGGACTGTGTGAGGAGCTCGCCCCCGCCCTGCGGCGCAAGGACACGAGATTGAGAGCTGCCCTGACGGTGGAGAAGCGGGTGGCTATTGCAATCTGGAAGCTCGCAACTCCGGACTGCTATCGATCAGTAGCAAACCAGTTTGGAGTGGGAAAGTCGACCGTTGGGATCGTGCTGATGCAAGTTTGTAAGGCCATTAATCGCATCCTGCTCAGAAGAACCGTGACTCCGGGTAACGTGCAGGACATTGTGGCTGGCTTTGAACAAATGGGTTTCCCTAACTGTGGCGGGGCGATAGATGGGACGCATATTCCTATTCTGGCACCACCCCACCTAGCATCCGAGTACATTAATCGGAAGGGGTATTTCTCCATGGTTCTCCAGGCGCTTGTGGATCACCGTGGGCGTTTCATTGACATCAACGCAGGCTGGCCCGGAAAGGTGCATGATGCACGCATCTTTCGGAACACTGCCCTGTTCCGGAAGATGCAGTCCGGGACTTTTTTCCCAGACCGGAAGATCACGGTAGGGGAAATTGAAATGCCCACTGTGATCCTTGGAGACCCCGCTTACCCTTTAATACCGTGGCTCATGAAACCCTACACAGGGAGCCTTGACACCAGCAAGGAACGGTTCAACTACAGGCTGAGCCGGTGCCGAATGACTGTGGAGTGTGCTTTTGGCCGTTTGAAGGGCCGCTGGCGATCTCTATATGGGAAGCTGGACTTGGCCGAACACAGCATCCCCGCGGTTATATCCGCTTGCTGTACCCTCCATAATATTTGTGAAGGGAAGGGTGAAATGTTCACTCAGGCGTGGACCTCAGAGGTTCAACACCTGGAGGCTGAATTTGCACAGCCAGAGAGCAGGGCTATTAGAGGGGCCCTGCAAGGATTAGGGATGCCTTGAGGGAGAAATTTGAGGCTGACAACCACCAGTAATGTGTGCTGCCCTGCACGACCCTGAAGTAAAGTGGTTCCAATGTTATCAGTTATCTGTCTTTGCTAAGCTGATTTGTGTTTGCTCAGCTCACTTGTGTTGCCTGTTTCTTTCCTGGGCTAAGGTATCTTTTTTCCTTATGCAATAATAAAGATTGTTTGCACATCAAAAGAATCCGTTTATTACAGAGAAAACACATGTATTAAAAAGAAACACAACTGCTTGTGAGACAGAAAGGGCAAGGGGGTGGTGGGTGGTGTGGGGAAGGGTTCGATCACAGGGTATGGTATGTCCTGCTTTCATACTCGGGCTTCCTGTCTGGAGTGCTGTGCAGTGACTGCTGGACCTCAGGATGTCTATAATTCGGGATGGGAGTTGAGTGCAGTGGGTAAGGTTCGTAGTTTCCAGGGCTGTCTGGTGAAGCTACAGGTGTTGGGGGCATCTGCTGTGGGCGATAAGAACCAGTATGTTGGGTGAAGTGGGCAGGTGGTGACATGGGGGCACAAGTGTTTTGGGACACTGGATGCAGGGGGGGGCGGGTGCGGTACTGCTCCGCCTGCATGGCGACGAGCGCATGGATAGAGTCCGCTTGGCGCGCCATGATGCTAATCAGCTCCTTTGTGCTTTCCTGCCGGAGCTGCATGCTTTGCCGCCACTGCACTGCGTTTTCCTGGCGGAGCCTGCTTTCACTCTCCCTCCACTCCCGAGCCTTTTGATTCTCTTTAAGAGACTGTTTCATAACTTCCTGCAGCATGTCTTCTTTCGTTCTTCTGGGCCTCTTCCTGAGCCTTTGTAGTCTCTCAGCCGGTGATAAGAAGGATGGCGGAGATCTCAAGGTTGCATCTGGAAGGCAAAATGCAACATTTAACAGAGGCATCATTGTTTTATGCCAGACAGAGCAATGATTCCCCCACACTTAAGGAGGGCACACACAGTCTCCAAAACAGCACAATTTTCCCGTCCCAAACAGAGCGCACAGAACCCACGGGAGCCCCAAAATGGTGAGTAAACACAGGGTAAAGGGGGACTGATTGTTTCGCGGATGTACTGTCCGACGGGTTTCTGTGCCTTGGGGAGAGCCAACAGCTGCAGGGGGAACCTACACTGAACACTATCCCCACATTTTCCACAGGAGTTCGTCCTGGAAGATATCTCGCTGCTGAGGGTGTCCGGGGAAGCAAGGGAGGGTCTTCTACTGCAATGCAGCTTCCGCCCTGGCCCATATGCAGCTTGCCTGTGTGCAGCAATGGTCCCCCCGCCCCTCGCGGCACAGTGGCGCGGACACGTTACCCTGACTGGGACAAGGACCACGGCGGCTCTCCCAATGAACCTGCGCAAGCGCATTGCCCACGTTCTGGCTGAGACTTTCGAAGAGATTACAGTGGCCGATTTCTCCGATGTGATAGACCACATCAATGCGCTCTTCCGCATCTAGGCATGCATGCAGCCCAAACCCTCCTCGCCCAAGGACCACACACCGAAAAAACTCATTCCCGAAAATAAAAGCTGCTTACCGCGAACCTGTTCTTCTCTTTCTCTCCCAGCGCGTACCGGCTGCTGCGACTGGCTCTCTTCCTCCTGGCTCGAGAAGAGCTCCTGGCTGCATGCACTCAGGGAGTCAGGGGTGTCTCCCCCAGCCACAGCACCCTCGCTTCTGTTTTCTTCAACCCCCCCCTCCTCCTCCTTCTCTCCCTCCTCCTCCTCCTCCTCCTCCCGCTCTCCCGTGTCCACGGTGGTGCTCGGAAGAGTAGTGGGATCAACCCCAAGTATTGCATCCAGCTCTTGGTAGAATCGGCAGGTTGTGGGGGGAGCACCCGAGCGCTTGTTTGCCTCGCGGGCTTTGCGGTACGCACTCCGCAGCTCCTTTACTTTTATTCTGCACTGCATTGCGTCCCGGTCATGGCCCCTTTCAATCATGGCCCTTGATATCTGGCCGAAAGTATCGAAATTCCTCCGGCTGGAGCGCAGCTGGGACTGGACAGCTTCCTCCCCCCAAACAGTGATGAGGTCCAGCAGCTCACCATTGCTCCATACTGGGGCTCGTCTCGCACGTGGAGGCATGGTTACCTGGAAAGATGCGCTGAGAGCACTCCACGCCTGGCTGAGCAAACAGGAAGGGGATATTTAAAATTCCAAGGGAATTTAAAGGGTCGGAGTGGCGGTTGGTCACCTGAGGCCAGGGCAGTAGAGTGCTAATTGATGACCAGAGTGGCTAGAACAGGCGTTGTGGGATACTTCCGAATACTTCTGGAGACCAATAACAGCGCATTGGGTGACCACACTGTAGCCACAGCGCACCAGCAGCAGCGCAACAAACATTATTCTTCTCGGAGAGGTGGAGTACATGCAGGGCTGTACCTGAGGAGATGCAGCGCTGCACGTGCCTTGCGAGTGTAGCCAGTTAGTGAGTTGCAGCGCTGCAGGCAGTTTTATTGCGCTGTAACTCGTGAGTGTAGCCAAGGCCTAAGGGTTGTAGCGGATTTTTGGGGAAGTTGCATGGCCTGTTTTGTACAGCAGGTCAGATGATCACAATGGTCCCTTCTGGTCTTGAAATCTATGAACTATGAATATGATTCTGGGCATTAAATAATTAATAACCTAGCCAAAAGACTAATATGTTAAGCGTGTAGAGACAAGAGTACTACTGTTGGAAACCAGAACCCTGCTTTTTATCAGTGGAAAGATGGCCATTGAATTTAGTGGGCTTTGGATCAGGCCCTATGTATCAGGAAAAAAAGATTTATGCTAATTTTCTTTGAGATGCTGTTTCCCAAAAATAGAAACTCCAAATGAAATAAAGGACAAACTAGAACAAAAAAGGTTTGCCAAAACCTCTGGGAGCAAAGTTTACACAGCTCAACTCTTGGGTTGAGCCAGATGTTTTGAATGCAATCTAGGTAGCCAGAGAATAAGGAAACTCCATCATTTTGTAGGGAATGTGGATAACTTGCAATCTGTGGCTCATGGTGAACTTGTGGTAAGATGCTGTAATAGCTTGTAAAATGATACCACTGTAACTCGACTTTATATGATTTAAAATCAGAAACAATTTTATTTTTACAAACTGCTGTCTTTCTAATATATGATAATCTTAGGAAACGTCAGGAAAATATATCTGAAAATATGAAAGCTGTTTCCTAAACACGGTTATGTTGGTGATACACATCTCTATAGTTAGGAATAACTAGAGTGATGATAAAGCTTACCCTGATTTAAAAAAAAAACCAAACCAAAACACTAACGTGCAGTTCTTCAGATAATAAGCCTGTTAGGGCCCAGAGGTTAATTTCCTGAGATCCTCTATTAACTAACCAAGTTAGAAGACTTGAATTATTTTGTATCAAATCCTATTATTGACTTTGAGCATTTACTCCAAGAATTAATTGACTTTCTACTAACTAAATCATCAGATTCTTATTAATACCCATTATTTAGAATGTTGCTCTTTAGGAATCAGGAATTTGCATTTTGTAAAAAGGAATGTATTGTGAGGATTTTTAAAAAAAGAATAGCACCATAGTACCCAAGTCAGCAAAATTCTTTAAAACTGACAATTTCCATTTTCTGAAGGCTATACTTTTGACTCAGATAACTTCACAGATTCTACTGTTTAACCACAGATTTTTTCTTTTTATTGCCCTTCTTTTCACGTCTTTGGATATGAGTGTGCATCCTTCTGAGAGTCCCCTATGGTATTCTTAAGTAGTCTTCATGCTGATTCCTAAGAATTTTAATGTCCTTAACTTTGACTTTAATGTCTTTTTGAGCTAGCTTCCCCCACCCCTTTCTGAGATTTAGTGTCACAATGCTTTTTATTTATGTATTGTATTTATTTAGGAGTACAATTTCTGCCCTGAGGATACTGAATTTATTTATATTGTGGTCGCTATTACTTAGTGGTTCTAGAACCAACTCGTCTGTGTTACTTGGGACCAAGTCAAGACTAGCCTTTACTTGTGTACTCTAGACATTTCACCAGACAGTGTGTTTAGTTGATGTCCTCCGTTAAATACCATTTTATTAGACTTTGTTGTTGTATTTTTAAATATTGTCAATACAATATCCTTTGTTCTGATATGGAAGCCAATAGTATAATTCAACTTTGGAATCTTTTTCAGTATAATGGTACTGCTCCCCCACCTCTGATCTTATCTGACCTTCCTGTATAATTTATAATCAGGTTTTACAGTATCCCATTGATTTGTCATTCCATCTTCTTTCTGTAATGTCTATTATGTCATGATCCTCTTCCATTGCCAGGCATTCCAGTTAACCTATTTTTGCTTTAACATTTATTGGATTGGTACACAGCTGTTTGTAGTTTTGATTTTTGACAGCTTGCCTATTTTTATTTAACTCTGGTCAGCTGCTATCTAACCTATCGATCTATGTTATGATACCATTCAGATCACGACAGTATCGGAGTGCTTTATTATTAAATACATGATCAAACAAAGCTAAATACAGTAATTGGAAAGTAAATTATTTGTTTTTAAGAGGCTAAATATTTTAAAATTAATTTTAACCCATCTCCTATCCCCACTTTTGCAGTTACTATTCAATAATGGTCTGAATACTGTTTTAGTATGCCACTTTTCAGAGCATTTCAGGGGAATGGACTTGATGACTGACAGTACTAGATATTTTCTACCCCTAGCTTATATCTCTGAATCTGCTGATCAACACTTGATAATTATATAGAAGGATGCAATATCTCTCTTTTGAATGTTGGGGTTTCTTGTTCTGGAGGGTGGTATGGCTTCACAACAGGTATTAATTGCTATAATATCAGTGATGCCTGATGAGGACAGTTATGTCTATAGGATGTTGGGCCTTGATGTTCTGGTTCACATTTTTAAGCTCTAAAATATATGACCTCATCCTGTGCAATGCACAAATAACGCATGCCAAATTAGGAACAGTGTTGTGCTGCCAGTATTTTAATAGGGGGCTTCCCCTTAGCCTGTGACAAGCTCCATGCACCAGGGATGCGTATGTGCCACAGAGATGAGGGGTGAAGGACAGAGTTGTGCTGGTTACGTATGGGACAGCTTTTTAAAACATTTGCCATTTGGAGCAATCTAGACCACTCAAAAGCTAAAAACTTGTAGTATATTAGGATACCCATGGGTTAGACACATCTGGCAGGGGTGATTCAGTGAGGGGGGTGGCTATATCACAGTAGGGTTGCCAACTTTCTAATCACACAGAACCAAACACCCTTATCTCGCCCCTGCCCTGCCTCGTCTCTGAGGCCCTGCCCCTGCTCTCTCCATCCCCCCTCCCTCTGTCACTCACTCTTCCCCACCCTCACTCACTCGCTCGTTTTTACTGGGTTGGAGCAGGGGGTTTGGGTACAGGAGGGGGTGAGGGCTCTGGCTGGGGGTGCGGGCTCTGGGGTGGGGCCAGAAATGAGGGGTTCAGGGTGCAGGAGGGGGCTCCGGGATGGGGCAGGGGTGCAGGAGGGGATGCAGGCTCCAGGAGGCAGTTTGGGTACAGGAGAGGGCTCAGGTCTGGAGCAGGGGTGCTGGAGGGGTTTTGGGGTGCAGACTCTGGGAGGGAGTTTGGGTGCAGGTGTGGGCTCCAGGCTGGAGGAGGGGGTTGGAGTGGGTGGGTGGGGGGCTGCGGGCTCTGGGTGGTGCTTACTTCAGGAGGCTCCCCGGAAGTGGCAACGTATCCCTCGGCTCCTAGGTGTAGAGGTGGCCAGGTGGCTCTGTGCGGTGCGTGCTGCCTCTGCACACAGGTGCCGCCCCTATAGCTCCCATTGGCTGTGTTTCCCAGCCAATGGGAGCTGTGGAGCTGGTGCACAGGGCGGGGGCTGTGGAGCTGGTGCACAGGGCAGGGGCTGGTGCACAGCACCTAGGAGCTGCAGGGACATGTCACCACTTCTGAGAGCTGCATGGAGCCAGGTAGGGAGCCTGCCAGTCCTGCCAACTGGACTTTTAATGGCCAGTGGTCAGTGGTGCTGACCAGAGCCACTTGGGTACCTTTTCGACCGGACGTTCTGATCGAAAACCAGATCTTGGCAACCCTAAGGGTGAAATCATCTCAAGCATCTCTTCATGTTGGTGGCAGAATTTTAACAAGAGTCCCCTGTAGTACCTCAGTGATTTACAGAGATCCCCCTAATAACATGATTCTTCTTCATGCGAAGGTCCACAGATCTGCTACAACAGGATCAGCTTGTTTATGGCATCCATTTTATTGGATCTGTAGACCTTGGCTTATTACTTAAAGAAAGGACGTTTTCAGGTAAGCACGGATACATTTTTGTAATCCTGCTTTCCATTTGTATTTTGATACTTCCACTTCTTTGAAATTTAGCACAGTGTATTTACCTTGCTTCAGATAATAGTTGCAGATGGATGGTACTCCCTTAAGATGTTCATTCTAACCAGCTTAGTGAGTAACTGATTATAATTGGATATCAATACTTTTCTTGTAGTGAAGTTAGAAGGTCATTAATTGGCTAATCATTATGCCAGCTCCTTGAATGAACAATATCTGAGACTGAGACCGTGGCAAGCAGGACTTCAATATTTTCATGAAAAAAATATATTTCACATTTAATTATGTCTATGCATATTCCCATGTGCAATGCACAAATAACGCATGCCAAATTAGGAACAGTGATGTGCTGCCAGTATTTTAATAGGGGGCTTCCCCTTAGCCTGTGACAAGCTCCATGCACCAGGGATGCGTATGTGCCACAGAGATGAGGGGTGAAGGACAGAGTTGTGCTGGTTACGTATGGGACAGCTTTTTAAAACATTTGCCATTTGGAGCAATCTAGACCACTCAAAAGCTAAAAACTTGTAGTATATTAGGATACCCATGGGTTAGACACATCTGGCAGGGGTGATTCAGTGAGGGGGGTGGCTATATCACAGTAGGGTTGCCAACTTTCTAATCACACAGAACCAAACACCCTTATCTCGCCCCTGCCCTGCCTCGTCTCTGAGGCCCTGCCCCTGCTCTCTCCATCCCCCCTCCCTCTGTCACTCACTCTTCCCCACCCTCACTCACTCGCTCGTTTTTACTGGGTTGGAGCAGGGGGTTTGGGTACAGGAGGGGGTGAGGGCTCTGGCTGGGGGTGCGGGCTCTGGGGTGGGGCCAGAAATGAGGGGTTCAGGGTGCAGGAGGGGGCTTCGGGATGGGGCAGGGGTGCAGGAGGGGATGCAGGCTCCAGGAGGCAGTTTGGGTACAGGAGAGGGCTCAGGTCTGGAGCAGGGGTGCTGGAGGGGTTTTGGGGTGCAGACTCTGGGAGGGAGTTTGGGTGCAGGTGTGGGCTCCAGGCTGGAGGAGGGGGTTGGAGTGGGTGGGTGGGGGGCTGCCACACAAATTCCCATGTCATCATTGAATTTCCATGAATAACTCCACACATATGCACTATGTCTCTGTGTTAATATTTGCATACACACTGCATATCTGATTTTATCCTTACAAGAGTTATGCAAAGGATTTGTAGTGCATGTCATATATAGACAGCAGTACCTAAGGTGATGACTGAAAGAGTCAGGAAAAAATATTTTTCCAAGTGCAGCACTGTACAATTAACCAGGTGTGGTATATGAGGTTCTTTTTTTCTTCTGAATCATTGCCTATGGCTAGAGACAAAATACAGGTTTGATGGGATAGTGGTCTGATGCTATGGTGAATCTCATGTTCCTAAAAGCCATGTAGTAAAAAAGAATATTACTGGGCCATTTAGAAATCCACTGTCTTCTCTCTTGCAGTTAGGGAACTGGGCTAGTACTTGGGAGATCTGGCTTCAGTTCCTGGCATAACTACAGACTTTCTGGGCAAGTTATTTAGGACTATGTGTTCAAGGGAACTCAGCTTGCACAATTGGGGCCAGATTTTCAAAGGATCTCAACCCCCATTTAAGCACGAAAATAAGTGATCAGATTTTCAAATGCATTCAACATATTGATATTGAATATCATATTGGTGTGCTGAGCATCTTGGAAAATGTTGCCATAAGTGTCGCAATGCTTCTGATGTCACCTGGATCACCTGGATCGATCGGACTTCAGCTGTCGTTAAGACTGCGCCGATCACAACACGTCTGCCATTCTTCTCGCACTCTTGCTTCTGATGTACTTAAAACATTTGTTGCTATTGCTTCTTGAATGTTTGGCTAGCTGTTCTTCAAATTCTTTTTTGGCCTTCCTAATTATATTTTCACACTTCATTTTCCAGAGTTTATGCTCCTTTCTATTTTCCTCACTGGGATTTAACTTCCCCTTTTTTTAAAGGATGTCTTTTTATCTCTTGCTGCTTCTTTTACTTTGTTGTTTAACCATAGTGGCACTTCATTTGGTTATCTTATTATGTCTTTTAATTTGGGGTATTTAAGTTGAGCCTCTATTATGGTGACTTAAAAAAATTTCCATGCAGCTTGCAGGGATTTCACTTTTGGCACTGTACCTTTTTAATGTCTGTTTCACTAACTTCCTCATTTTTGTGTAGTTCTCCTTTTCTGAAATTAAATGCTATAGTGTTGGGCAGCTGTGGTGTTTTTAATTATATTTAATTTTATTATATTATGGTCACTATTACCAAGCAGTCCAGCTATATTCACCTCTTGGACCAGATCCTATGCTCCACTTAGGACAAAATCAAGAATTGCCTCTCCTCTTGTGGGTTCCAGCACTAGCTGCTCCAAGAAGCAGTCATTTAATGTATCAAGAAACTTTATCTCTGCAGCCCATCCTGAGGTGACATGTACTCAGTCAATATGGGGATAGTTGAAATCCCCCATTATTATTGAGTTTTTTTATTTTTATAACCTCTCTAATCTCCCTGAGCATTTCACAGTAACTATCACCATCCTGGTCAAGTGGTTGGTAATGTATCCCTACAACTATATTCTTATTTTTAGAGTATGGAATTACTATCTGTAGAGATTCTATAGTACAGTTTGGTTCATTTAATATTTTTAAATCATTTGATTCTGTGCTTTCTTTCACATATAGTGCCACTCCCCCACCAGCATGACTTCTGATATATTTTGTACCTTGGTATTACTGTGTCCCATTGATTATCCTCATTCCATCAAGTTTCTGTGATGCCTATTATATCAATATCCTCATTTAATATGAGGCACTCTAGTTCACCCATCTTATTATTTAGACTTTGAGCATTTGTATATAAGCACTTTTAAAAACATGTCACTTTTTAGCTGTCGGCCATACATGATGTAATTGAATGGGACTCTTTTTCATTTGACTGTTTCTCATCAGCGCCTACCCATATTTTATCATCTTCCATCCTCTCTTCCTTGTTAGGACATAGAGTATCTCCATTAATAAATCTCCCCCTAAAGGATGTTTCTGTTCAAACCACGTGTTCCTCCTCACCTGTCAACTTTCCCCCACTCTTAGTTTAAAAACTGCCTATGACCTTTTTAATTTTAAGTGCCAGCAATCTGGTTCCATTTTGGTTTAAGTGGAGCCCATCCATCCTGTATAGGCTTTCACTTTCTCAAAAGTTTCCCCAGTTCCAAATAAATCTAAACCCCTCCTCCTTACACCATTGTCTCATCCACACATTGAGACCCTGCAGTTCTGCCTGTTTAAGTGGCCTTGCACATGGAACTGGAAGCATTTCAGAGAATGCAACCATGGAAGTCCTGGACTTCATTTTCTTACCTAGCAGCCTAAATTTGGCCTCCAGGACCTCTCTCCTATCCTTTCCTATTTCATAGGTACCCCCATGTACCATGACCACCGGCTCCTCCCCAGCACTACACATAAGTCTGTCTAGATGTCTCGAGAGATCCGCAACCTTTGCACCAGGCAGGCAAGTCATCATGCAGGTCTCTTGGACATCGCAAACCAGCTATCTATGTTTCTAATGATCGAATTCCCCATAACTATTACCTGCCTCTTTCTAATAACCAGCGTTCCCTTCCCCGGAGAGGTATCCTCTGTGTGAGAGGATACCACAACATCATCTGGAAGGAGGGTCACTACTATGGGATTGTTTCCCTCTGCTCCAGTTGGACGTTCTCCTTCCCTGTTTTCATCCTCCTCAACAGCACAGAGGCTGTCAGACTGGGGTGGGACCATTTTATTGTGTCCCCGAAAGTCTAATCTGTGTATCTCCCTGTCTCCCTTATCTCCTCCAGTTCAGCCACTCTGGTCTCCAAAGCCCATACATGGTCTCTGAGGGTCAGGATCTCCTTGCATTGAATGTACATATATGCCACCCGTACCCATAGGGCAGGTAATCATACATGTTGCTGAGTGCTGACCACTTTTGCAAATTTGTCCCTGAGCTCCTTTGAAAGTCTGGCCTTTAACTTCTCTGTGCTTCAGTTCCCGATCTGAGAAGTGGGGATCATAAAATTCCTTTCCCCCTCCCTCTTTCTGTTTTGTGTATTTAGACGTCAGACTCTTTGGGACATAGTCATTTTCTTCCTATGTGTTTGTACAGGGTCAAGCAGAATAGAGTTCCAATTTCAGGTTGAGGCTTCAAGGTACTACTCCAGTACAAATAATCATACCATTTGTATTCTAACTGGTGAACACAAATCTTTGTCTTTCATTTCATATAAAATTAACTTCCCGAAGAAGGTGATTCCCTCGAGTTTATTAAAATTTGATCCCAAGCCCCATATCACTTAATTCCTACGTCAGTAACAGCTAATATTACTTAACACCATGAATTATAGTCTTCTCTAAAACAGCAGATTTATTCTGCGTGCCTAAGATTGTACAGGATATTTTGCTGCAGACCCAGTAAATAGAGCCCATATCTTAGTCCAGTACTGTAACCCCAAGTCTGTTCTAGCATAAAAAAAATAATCTTGGGTTTTCTTGAATCATTGAACACCCCTGCACTATGTTCTGCAGACAACACCATCGTGGGCAGAGTCAAAAGAATATGCAGTGTTTGGGTAAATCTGTTGCATTCAGCGTTGCAAAGTAAAATGTAGGTTTCGGTGGTGATGAAGATGTACTTTATTTGTACAAGGCTTTGGACTATATGCTAATAATAAAGGATAAAATGGCTATTTGTTTTTTCTGTTAGCATTACTCTAAAGTTCCACACCAGAGCCATTTTTAGCATTTCTTGCTGGGTCTGCAAAACATGTTTTTCCACCTCTCACCACAAACTGAAAAGGATTACTGTCCTCTATGATCTCCATCCTATTCACTGAGGATAACGGAGATGATTCTTTGACATACAGCCCAAAGTTACGTAGCTCTTCCCCACTTGGCTACTCTTGTCTCATCCTGATGCCCCTTATTTTCTGTGCTGTGCCAATGATACAAACCTCTCTTATGTTGCCCATTACTATAGTATCTGATTGCCTTCCATGTAAATCAACAGCAACAGCTAAGTCCATAGTGGAGTCTCTGGCTCTTCTTCTTTTTTGGGGTAAAAAAAAATCCTCTGCTGGGGTATTATTTTTGTTTGTTTTGCTGGGTTTTTTTATTATTAGTTGGTTGATTTGTTTGTTTTGTTTTTAGATCTATATTTGAGTGGCTGCAAAGGGTCTGTGAATACCTTTGGTTTTTAAGAAGATGGGAAGTCA
Source organism: Chelydra serpentina (assembly GCA_037349315.1). Taxonomy (NCBI): domain Eukaryota; kingdom Metazoa; phylum Chordata; order Testudines; family Chelydridae; genus Chelydra; species Chelydra serpentina. The sequence goes on from JBAIAC010000070.1 coordinate 1,734,682, forward strand.
ATTCTAGCAGAGACAAACTTTCAATGCTAGTGAATGGTTTGCATCAGGTCAAACTGGTTTTATGTTTTCAGGGCTATCTTCTTTCCATTTCTAGGGACTTCAAATTAGGGGGACCTATGACTGGACACCTTGTGGGCCTTCATAGATTCATTCTGTCCCCAATGCTGTCTCTATTTATAATGACAGTTAAGTCACCATAAGGATATATAACTCCTTGTCTCTTCAGACATAAAGTACAGCATATAGGGTACATGGTACAGGGGGAGTAGTGGGCAGAAAATTGCCTAAGAGGCAGAAAAGCGCACACTCAATAACTATGGTATATAAATGCATCAAGCACATTTGACTTGTCTGACAGATTCATTCAGGAGAAGCAAACTGTGAGTGACCCAGGAGGAAGTGCAGCTCAGTGAAAATAAGCATCTTTGAGAAAGGCATGGAATTTGATGAGGTGAACTGATCTAGTGACCACCTGTATATTGCTGTGAAGATGTTGGAATGCCCTTACTTTGCATCTGTGTTGCACACATTTTCTTTTATTCTGACTTCTCTGGTGTGGGAAGACTCCCTCTCCTTCACCCTCAGAGCAGTGCAGGAGGCAGACTTTCAAACTGAGGTAATTGACAGTGAGATAGCAGCCAGCAGCAGCACAAAAGGGATTAACCCCTTCCGATGAAGGGTGCTCAGAAATTCTCATTGCCAGCATAGTATATGCAGCTTTCATTATCAGAGTTTTCCAAGCTGTTCAGCTTGCTGAAGGAGGAGCTAGAACAATACCCAAAATATTGAAAGGAGTGTCGGGGTTTTTTTGTAGAAATCCCTCTCACTCTAGGGTAGTGGTAGTGAGATGAAGTAGAGTGGACTCGACCTATGTGTTGCCTTGATTTGATGCTTGAAAAGAAGTACTTCTCTGGGGACGATATTGCTTAGACCACACTCAGAGCCATGCATGTGGCAGCATTGGTCACTGTAATTTAATAAAGATATCATTGTCCTTCAGGGGTTACAATTAGAGCAACGGGAATGAGCCTTTGTTGAGTCTGAAGTCAAGAAAGATGTTGGGGGTGCTTTTATCATTGGAAAATAGGCAGGCAGTCCGCTATTAGCATGGTAGGACTCTAATGGGAAACACTGGTAGAATTCCCTAGAAAAGTTGTTAAAATGAAGATTTAAATGTACCAATCACTTTAACACGGTGGGGGGGGGAAAGGCGAGGCAACTCTAAAATTATAATAAACAAAAAGTACATTTAGTGGCACTGAAGGTTGTGGTAGGACACATCTCATACACCCAAGACCTTAAAAGAATGGAATCAGGAAAGACTTGTGCACTCCTTTCCACCTTCATATAGCATACAACACTGCCAATAGCACATCACGTATACTTTTATATACATTTTTCTCAGCAGATCAGCACATCTCAGTGTCACATATTCCAAGCATTTGGGAAATTATTCTGCATGAACGCTGCTGAGGTCACTGTTCAGGTTTTGCATTTGAGCACAAGTTTGATGAAGCTGGGGTATATACTGCTTTTGGGCATCTGTTGGAAGTGTAAGCGAAAGTCTTATGGAGCAAAAACCAGTTTACTACACCACTGCTTCAGCTTGTTGCCACTTACGATTTGTGGAGTCAATGGCTTGGTCATATAAAAATATAATAGCCTCATGCTTTAGTATGCTAGATTCCCCAGCGTGACAATGCTATTGTCAAGTCACTGGAGTTTTAAATGCCTCTGTGATGCTGACAGACCAGCTGCCAGCTCCTGCCGAGGCCCCTGAACACTGACAAATACATAGCTGGAAACCATTGCTATGTTTTAATATTGTTAAAATAAATGTTAGATTTATAAGAATGTGTTTTAGTGTTTAGACTTAATGAAACATTTGTAGGATGCTGCATGTGTTAATCTCATTTATCACATTTGTGCCCCAGAATCTGTTTTTTTCAGTCAATCTTCTGCTTTAGTTGATTCCATTTAGCTTTTTACTGAATCCAAACCTTTTATTGGCTTATAAACAGGACCTACAGGAATTGTAAAGGATCTCATAAACATTTTGTACAATCCTTTAATAGATCTTTTATAACCCACAATACTTCACGGTTCCTATAGGGGATAGTAGTTGTGAAGCTTGTCTTGCACTAGCGCACTTTGCAGTAATTTTATTGTATTAAATCTGCAGAATACTGAAGATGCTGTCAACTAGTGGTTGGGTATTGCTGTATATGAACCCCTCTGCATAGCTCTTGAGTGATAACATCGCCTAGCTGATAAATACCGTAACAGTTCAAAACAAAATTGGTCAGAATTTAATAGAAAAGGAACTTAAGTGTCTCAGGTTGTATCTCCAAAAAGTTCTGAGCTTCTCAAACCCTCATATGCTTGGTCTTAAATAGTTGTTCAGTATATCAGCTGGTTTTCCTCAGTTTCTATACATAGTAACTAGGGTTCATTTTAAACAATTTTTTGCAAGTGGGACATAGTGTCCAATCGGGAAGAAGGTGTAAGTCTGAAAGTAAGGAGCAATGCCCAAAATGTGATGAGACAAAAAAATTACATGAAAAGCTAAAACTTGTCAGATTTATTAACCAGTTCCCTCTAACATGTTAAAATGTTTGTTTTCAGCAGCAATAAAAAATTAAACATGATTTTGGCCTCTGTTTTGTTTTCCCCACCATATCCTGTTTGAGAATGAGAACTAGCTTGGTTAGTAATAGGTTCTCCTGTTTTTCTTGGCCTTCTGGTGTTGAAATGCCGTAAATATTTTGTTGTGAAAAGACCCTTGCATTTGGAGATCATCAGCACTACATAGAGAAAGCTGATTAATGTCAGACTTGAGAGCAAAAGCCCCTGCTATAGTGTTCAGTGAAAATGGGTGCTGTAAAGGGGTGGCTGGCTTACTTCAATATACTTGGGAAATTTCTCTGTGAAATGTATGTGCCAGTCTATCTGAAACATCAGCTCCCTTACAGTCTTGTGACCTTCCTGAACCACAACTGTTTTAACTTTTCCCGCTCCACTTCACTCTACTATCAAGCAAGGTCTATTATGGTGGTGATCAGATGCTCTCTGGAAGGCCTAATTTGCAAGTCTTATGCCAGTAGTTAAAGGGATGACTAGAATGGGTCTGCTGGTATGCATACGGCTGAATCCTGTCCTGATCAAAACGATGTCTGCCCACCATCTCTAGGGTCCAACTTGCCTCCTTTCTGGGGCTCATCTTTATTAATGAAAGACAAAGTTTTCCAAACCTGGGTGCTTAATTTAAGACCCTCAATTAATTTGTAAGCACCTCAGTGAAAGCATCTTGGGGTTTTTTTTTCAAAGGGCTGAGCACCTGCAGCTCTCACTGACTTCATCGGGATTTTTGGATGTTCACCACCTCTGAAAATTGGTCACATTCTTTGAGGTGCCTTAATGTGGATTTAGGAGCCTGCATTTAGGTGCCCAGGTTTGTCATAGAAACTAATAATAATAAACAATACTAAGTTCCAACCCAAACTTTTGTCGCAGGTTCGGCTATTGCTAGGGTTCATCCTGTACAAAGGATTTCTCTTTCCCAGACCTTAAATCCTTCTTCTGTAAGGGCTGCCATGGCATACTTATAATCAAGGTGGCTTTAATGCACTACACATGCCACAGTGAGTTATCAGGGTCAATCAATATTTCATCAGTATCTCCCAGCAGAGTTCCAACTCTAGCTAACATGGTAAGCCAACAGAAAAGTCCCATAAAGGGGGGTTATAGAGATCCATATTAGAAGGGCAATATTTGTCTTATTATTGTGGAATTTCTATTTAGGGGAAAATATAACAATTTAATTGCATGAGCACCATGTGCACTTTGCATATCTAACATTATTGTAATTCTCTGGGAATATAGTTGGAGTAAACTGGCATAGCTCCATTGACATCAATGGACTTAATGCCGATTTTATACCTACTGAAGAGCTGGCCTGTACATTTTCAAACTTTATTCTGACCGTTTAGATAATTAGCCACGACAGCTGGTAGTTATACTTCACTGACAGGCATTAGTGACACGACCGTTGTCAGATGCAGGCAGAGGTTTGTCATGTAGTATTCCCCCTCTGCCCTTTTAGTGCAGGGGAATAGGTGGCCAAGTGTCCAAGAAAAGAGTAAGCAACCAATGTCAGGTAACAACTTGAGCTGTGAGATAATAGAGCTGTTTATTTACCAGCTGAAGAATGAATGAAGCATGCAAGTGCCACACAGGCAATAAATCCAACACAGTAAAAACACTGACTATCAGGCCAAACATACTCTGCCTTTCACTGGGTACACAGGAAAAACACCTCTAGGGTTTTTATACGGTTACTTTATACAATAAAGGTATTTTAGAAAAATGAGTCAGTGCTGCCTACACATTATTTCACCTTCTAGCCCTGACACTCACCTGGCTCTCCCTGAAGTGACTTATTGCCCTTCTAATTTGACCTGATTTGAATAATTTGATTCATGTGTTCATTGAAAATTCACGCAAAGGGCATTGTGCTCCCCTCTGCTGAGAGGCCTGGCACTTTAGATGAGGTGGAAAAAGACACCAAAAAAAGGAAAGGACAGGAGAGACATTTCTGCAACAGGCTCCCCCAACCATCTGGGAGACTGCGAAAGACTCTCTGTTACCTCTGTGTCCCAGGGTTTTGCAGCTCAAGTGGAATAGAGTGGTAGAGAACAGCTGCTCTCTGCAGCATGCTAACTGGGTAGATATCAGGGAGAATATTTGTGCAGAAGTTAATCATAGAATATCAGGGTTGGAAGGGACCTTAGAAGGTCATCTAGTCCAACCCCCTGCTCAAAGCAGGACCAATCCCCAATTTTTGCTCCAGATCCCTAAATGGCCCCCTCAAGGATTGAACTCGCAACCCTGGGTTTAACAGGCCAATGCTCAAACCACTGAGCTATCCCTCGCTCCCAGTTTCTATTCCACACGTGCTGCTATGTTGGAAAATGGGATTTAGGTAGATTTGGATAGAAGAGGCAATGGCAGCATAACTCCTACGGTAGCAATGCTAAAAGGATAAGGCTCTCTTTGGGCTGGAGCTTTCTCTCTCGCTGTGCTGACTTAGTGCTGGATAACTAGATACCTTCATCAAATGCTTCCTGTGTTGGACAGCTGATATACATTTATTCTCAGTGCAGTAATGAACATTGCTGATAAATACTATGAAAAACAATGGAAAGTTGGGGGCAGGGGAAAGGTTATTTGGAGCTGCCAGATCAAGAGAACTATCGGGTACTGTTTCCTTATGTTTGATAAGAGTATCCTCTGAAGAGGCAGCTGCAGCCTGCTCTGCTTTGGACCAAATCCTAGTTCTTACAGAAATGAATAAAGAAACTACCATTGACTTAAATGAGACCAGGATTCGACCCTTTGTGTGTATAGACCCATGTTGGGAACAGATTACAGTAAATCTAAATGCAGTAGGTGTTCAAAATAATACTTGGTACAATATGTATAAAACAATTTATATTTGTATTTGTATAATATAGACCATATAGGCACTTAATTAGTAGTGTTATAGATTACATGACCAAATTCTCTCTGTAAGTGGGCACAACTCCATTTATTTCCTATGCCAGTGGTTAATTTAGCCAGAGGTATATTGATTTATATGTTTTTGAAACCTTAAGTGGTCTGACTTCCAGCTTGGCTTTCTAATCTGTGTAAAATAAATTAAGGGGTTATTGTTTGATCGAAGTTGCAGCAGTGTAAAGCAAGAATCTCTCCAATGAAGTCAATGGAATTTTGTCCAGATTTAAATGTGCCTTAGTAAAGCCAAAATCTGACCCAAAATGGTAGGGAACAGATAAAACTGAACGTATGAGTGAGAGATCAGAAGTTACTCATCCTTTGTTCTTCTTCACAGGGTGGTTTGTCACAAGGACCTGCTCTTCTAGGATTGCTCGTGTGGGAGGCACAGCATGCTCACTGGTTATTCTGATGAGGATGTACAGGTTGTTGTTGATACTTTGCCTTTTGCATTGACAGATAAGGGTCTTTAAAAGGGCCTCTTCCTTAGCTATTTGTTCTTTCTTTAGCTCATGCTTTAAATCAAACTCTGCGTGCAATACAGCCCTTAGTGCACGGAAGAGGCCTTGGAAAGATAAATACAGTACCGTAGCAGCCTAAAGTGCATATTCTGCACAGCCCTCTGTTAGAATGTGTTTCAGCAGCCCGTAGGAGCAATTAATAGGAGCAGTCTGCAAAGCTCCTGGTTGCTATGGGTGTTGCCTAGTGTTTAGTGCTACCATCTGAGCAACTGTGAGCTGCCCTGCTGCTTCTTGCAAAATCATTTTCGTTTCACTCAGAAAAGATTTTTCCCTCTCCGCTTTTTAAAGTATTCTCTAGAGCTGGTCAGATCAGCAAGGCACAACTGAAAGCCAGGGTCCAAAATGACCAGAAACAAAAGGGAGATGGGGGTGGGGCAAAGCGGAGGGAAGTCACGTACATCATCCGTTTGTTGCAATGGCTCATAATGGCTGCCAAGGAGATACCAAAGAGAAGATTAGTAATACAAATAATACTTTGAAACGCCCTCCAGGGCAAATGTCTCTTTCTCAAGGAAAAAGAAAAGCAAAACCCCCATTTGTGGAAATGAAAAAGTAATTAATTTGTCCATCATTTGGGAGGGCAGAGAATTGCATTTTGGCTTGCATGTAAAGTAATGTACAGATTTGTACGTACACGATACTTCTGGTTCTGATGGTCTGGTGAATGTTAGCTTCCTTGTGTTTTTAAAATAAGAGAGATGAGAAATTCTGCTAAATTTGAAGTGAACTTTGCTGCTGTTATTATTTATTTATACTGCAGTCATGTCAAGGAGCTTCACTCATGCACCAGGACTCCATTGTGTTGGGTGTTATATGTTTTGGTTCTATATTGTGCAAATATAGAACCAAAACATGGTGGTAAATTGAGTAGGTGACAGTGTACATCTTTAAGTTGGTTGAACTTGGTGACTGGTGGGTCTTAGACTACATATATCAATGCAGGTGCAGACACATTGTATGTGTGTGTGTGTGTATGTACCATATATATACACACCCATACAATGTGTCTGCACCTGCATTGATGTATGCTGTCTAATACCACATATGTGATCGTGATAGCTGTTTGATAATTGAAGATCATACAGTACAGTGAATTTATTAGGTATCTTTGTCTCACCTGCATGTGACCATTCCCGTAGCATCTACTTAAACATTCCAACCCCCCTGAACAGTTTCTAACACCTCTAAGTACTGCAGTGCAATCTCTTTATCATAAAAATTGAACTTACAAACATAGAGTTATGTACAAAAAAGACTGCACTCAAAAATAAAACAATGTAAAACTTTAGAGCCTACAAGTTCACTCAGTTCTACTTCTTGCTCTGCCAATCGCTCAGACAAACAAGTTTGTTTACATTTGCAGGAGATAATGCTGCCTGCTTCTTATTTACAATGTCACCTGAAAGTGAGAACAGGCATTTGCATGGCACTTTTGTAGCTGGCGTCACAAGATATTTACGTGCCAGATGCGCTAAAGATTCATATGTCCCTTCATACTTCGCCCACCATTCCAGAGGACATGCGTCCATGCTGATGACGGGTTCTGCTCGATAACTATCCAAAGCAGAGTAGACCGACGCATGTTCATTTTCATCATCTGAGTCATATGCCACAAAGAAGGTTGATTTTCTTTTTTGGTGGTTCAGGTTCTGTAGTTTCCTCATCGGACTGTTGCTCTTTTAAAACTTCTGAAAACATGCTCTACTCGTCCCTCTCAGATTTTGGATGGCACTTCCGATTCTTAAACCTTGGGTCGAGTGCTGTAGCTACTTTTAGAAATCTCACATTGGTACCTTCTTTGTGTTTTGTCAGATCTGCAGTGAAAATGTTCTTAAAATGAACATGTGCTGGATTGTCATCTGAGACTGCCATAACATGAAATATATGGCAGAATGCAGGTAAAACAGAGCAGGAGACATACAATTCTCCCCCAAGGGGTTCAGTCACAAATTCAGGTAATGCATTATTTTTTTAATGATCATCATTGGCATGGAAGCATGTCCTCTGGAAAGGTGGCCAAAGCATGAAGGGGCATACTAATGTTTAGCATACTGGTACGTAAATACCTAGCAATGCCATAGTGCCATGCGAACACCTGTTCTCATTTTCAGGTGACATTGTAAACAAGAAGTGGGCAGCATTATCTCCGGTAAATGTAAACAAAAATTTAGGATACGTCTATACTAGCCCCTGGATCAGCGGGTAGTGATCGATCCAGCGGGGGTCGATTTATCGCATCTAGTCTAGGCGCGATAAATCGACCCCCGAGCACTCTCCCATCAACTCCTGTACTCCGCCTCAGCGAGAGGCGCAGGCGGAGTCGACGGGGGAGCGGCAGCAGTCGACTCACCACAGGGAAGACACCGCGGTGAGTAGATCTAAGTACGTCAACTTCAGCTACGCTATTCACGTAGCTGAAGTTGCGTAAATTAGATCGATTTCCCTCCTCCCCTCCCAAGGCTTAGTGATTGGCCGAACAAGAAGTAGGACTGAGAGGATTTATAGACTCTGAAGTTTTTCATTTTGTTTTTGAGTGCAGTTATGTAACAAAAAATCTACATTTCTAAGTTGCACTTGCATGATAAACGGATTGCACTCCAGTACTTGTATGGAGTTAATTGAAAAATATTATTTCTTTTGTGTATCATTTTTACAGTGCAAATATTTGTAATAAAAAGAATATAAAGTGAGCACTATATACTTTGTGTTCTGTGTTGTAAATTGAAATCAAATATTTGAAAATGTAGAAAAACATCCAAAATATTTAATAAATTTCAATTGGTATTCAATTGTTTAACAATGCGATTAAAACTGCAGTTAATTGCGATTAATTTTTTTGAGTTAATCACGTGAGTTAAATGCGATTAATTAACAACCCTTTTTTAATGCACTGTATCTAAGGCTGAAATTGCTGACCTGTAAAAGGCTCCAATTCTTTCAAAAGACAGCAGCTGGTTTACTCGGCAATCTGGGCCATTGAGAGCATGTCGCTCCTCTGCTTTGCTCTTTTCACTGGCTTCCCATTGTGAATCTGGTGAGATTGAATGTTTTAGGCCTCCTCTTCCAAGCTCTGATCAGACTGTCCCACATTATCTATGGGATTGCCTTATCACAAATGACTATAACCTTCCACGACAGCCATGTTCCAATGCTACAAGAGACTCATGCATAACATACAGAGCTTATTGGCCACTAGTCTTCAGTTTTGGAGTTTGCTTTGAGGAGAGATGAGAATGGCCCCAAATACAGCATCTTCAAAGAAAATCTAAAACCCACATATTTGAGCTAACCTTTCCCCAATAAAGCCATTTATTTATATACAAAAACAAATTCCTCTCACAAAAATGAAAATCTCAACGGAATGGGGAGAACGATACAGAGACCTTATGTTCATTTTAATATGTTTGTGAGCGGGGCCGGCTTTAAGCTGATTCCACCGATTCCCCGGAATCAGGCCCCGGCATTTTTGTTTTTGTTTTAACTCGGCCAAATCAGGAGGGTGCGGGGCCCTGCCGTCGTTCTTCGCGTGGGGCCCCGCACCCACCAAAGCCAGCCCTGTTTGTGAGGGTCTCAGGTGCCACAAAGATGGGAAAGATTATAAGATCCTTGACAGGCAGGAATATGAAGAGAGTCAGGGCAGAGGGAATCACTAATCCCAAAATAATTCTTGCCATATTTTTTAACTAGTTCTAAAGGTGAAATGTTGGGGGATAGAAAGTTGACATTTGGCAATGAAAAATCTTTCATTTATGAAAAGTGCTTTTCAGTGTTATGAGCAAAACTGGTTTTGATTCGATCAACTTATGAACCTTTGAAAACTCATGTTCCATGAATGAACATGATGTTTGAAATAATGAAAGCGCTAAGCTTGGAAAGAGCACAACGGAGGGTAGTCACATTCTGTATGCATGCTTATCTTAGCTGCACACTTTACAATTCACTCATGGGCTAAGATTGTGCATGCAACTTTACCTTCAGCATATATTGACTTAGCTGTGCAGTCTTATGCCCTGTTTCTGCAAAGTTTTGTGCATGTGCTTAACTTTATGTCCACGAATAGTCCCATTGAGGACTTTGCACATGCAAGTATTCCCATTAAAGTTAGGGGTGTGTGTGTGTAAGTGTTTGCAGGATCAGGGCCTTAATGCTTTTGTGGTATAGTTTTCTGTAGTATGTGTGTATGCAGGATACATTTAAAATATTATTTAGATTGTAAGCTCTTCAGGCTAGGGATTCGAAATAGTCTACTCTGTGTTTTTGCAATGTCTAACACAATGGGGCCCCATTATTGGTTGATCCTTAGGTTAATAAACATGATTGTGGTTAATTATGATATAAAAGTCTATGTACTAAGAATATAAATTTTTTTGCATACATTTCTGAAAGTGTTTATCAGTTGCAGAAAAATTCTGCGTAAGTTGTGGAAAAATTTCATAAGTTGCCCATTTTCTATTTTACTTTGTCAGAATCAGACACCTGGTGCAATTAGTGACATTGTCTGAGCTGGAACAAGGCAGGCTTGGCATCCTTTGCACTAACTAGTTGAGCCATCATTTTACATACTGCCAGCCAAATGAATGTGTAGGAACATATAGTTGGTCTCCATATGGTAGGTGGAGGAGGGGGAGGAGAATATGATGAATAACTCCAGTTGCATCACAATTAGCAAAAGTTTCAGCTGGTATTTGTAGTGCAATGTATTTATGGCATCATTCAGTACATGTTGTGATGCCAAACCCCCAATATCACTCATGGATCACTTCCCTCGGTCTCTGCACATGGTGCTCTAACAGCTCTGACATCACTCTTTATGTAAGTCATTACTGATTGGCTGTTTTCTGACTTGTTCTAGCTGTGCTAACCTATTAGAAATAGCCTCTGTTGTTTCACTGGCCTGTCACTGTCAGAGAGGACCAAAGGGTGATTGGCATAAATGAGGTGATTCATCACTGCCATCGGGCAGAAGAGAAGACTTATTGTGTATATTAAATTATAATGTAGATATGACTATTTGGTGCCAGCAACTGGAAAGAAATAGCGTTTTCTAGTGGATTTGGTGAGAGGGGGTGCTGGAGAAATAGAGATTACCGAAGCCAGAGAAGGGGAGATTAAAGGCCCAGAGAGTGCATGGATGAGGGAAGGAAGTCTGGGGAGACTGGGATAGTTGGATGTAAATTGTAGCAGAAAGCAGGAGATGTAGGGACTGGCGTGTGTGAGGAAGCAGGAATATAGAGCAGGTGGGCTTGGATCATCCAGTTCTCTTAGGGGAGCAAAATTCACCCTGTCTATGCAGAATAGGAATGCTCCCTCTGTGACATTGTCTGTCAGTCCCGGGGGTCCTGCAGATGTCCCTCTCAAGGGTTCCAGCCGCAGTGCCTGGCACCATCCACAGTTCAATCTGGGCATATCTGTGCAGAAGTCCCATCAGAAGTTAGAGCAACATTAGCTTCTGGGAGGTCCCTCTCTGGCTACTGCAGAGATATTTGATAAATGGCCTGGGCAGATCTGTGCGTGCTTTTCTCCTCAAGATTTGTGAAGTCGGGAGACTTTGTCCCCTGTTGACTTCATGGCTCCTCAAATGTCTCCCAGTTGTGTTCACATGTGCATTCATGTTTCACACACCCAGTCTGCAGAACGTAGGAGCAGAGACTGCATGGCATGGGGAACAGTAAGTGCTGCCCAAGAAAAGGAGTCAAAATACCCCCTAATCCCTGTGTAACCCCCAAATAATTAATTATGTCGATTTTAAGGGCTTTGTTTTAAGAATCTCATCAAAATATGTGAGAAAATTGTCTGCATGTAAAAAAGAAATACAGGCTGTATACAGGCTTGATTCTATCTCCTGGTTGACTGCAAGCATCACAGCATCTATTTTACATACTGCATGGACAAAATCAAGACACAATACATGGTTGCATAAGCCTGATTTCAATTTACATTCATCTGGCAACATCTGCTATTGAATGACTCATGATTTTACCTCTCATCCCATCACTTATGAAGATTGACTTACTGTAAGACATCCGTTCCTCTCTCCCCACATGTGTGCACATGCGCTTGAATTAGATTCTCAGCCAGTGCAAATTGGCATAGTTCCATTTTGATGCAAAAGACAACTTATACCAATGGAGGATGTGACCCTACAGCAGAAGTGCATGCACACACTCAGTCTCTATGTAAAGAGGAAATTTATTTCTAACAAACCTTACAGAATGTGGCACCTGATCAGTTCCCCCTAGAAACAAACCATTTTAAAGAAGCACCTAGAGATAAGAGGGGATGGTGGGGGGTAGGCAACCACGAAGTGATATTTACATTGTGAGACCTGTGCTTTTAAGGATAGTGCATGGATAACAGGAGAGGCCACATTAGGGAAGCAGCTGATCTCCTCTTCCTGCGGCTCTGGAGATGCAATGTAAAAAGAACGAGGAGTACTAGTGGCACCTTAGAGACTAAAACATTTATTCGGGCATAAGATTTTGTGGGCTAAAACCATCTGATGAAGTGGGTTTTAGCCCACGAAATCTTATGCCCAAATAAATGTGTTAGTCTCTAAGGTGCCACAAGTACTCCTCGTTCTTTTTGCTGATACAGACTATCGGCTACCACTCTGAAAGCTGTCATCCTGCAATGTAGGCTTTCTTGGAACAGATTTGTGATGACATAACATAGTGTATTTGAATTTGTAAATTCCAACCCACCTCATTTACATTTTATTCCTCTGTTTGTATTATTTGATGAACTTTACACACAGTCTTGACTATCTAATTTATCTAATCTGTCCATTTTGCCTGCCCTGTTTACAAAAGGTATGGCACCTAATCTGACATCAAGATAGTAACCACTGCCATCTGGAATGGTGCATAACTTGTCAAAACAATACTTCTGAACAACCTATTGTAGGGCTGGACAACGCTGAATGTAATAACAGACCCAGGGGTCTACAGAATGGGAGGACTGAGGTTTTTTTACTTTGGGTGCGTGGTGCAACCTGAAAGGTTGGGTAGGATAGAGTTGGGATCAGGTTTTCTGCTTCATCAGCTACAAGGAAAGGATATGCAGTATGCCACTGGAATGTTCCTTTTTGCTGTTCCAGTGAATATACTTCATCTAAATTATATAGCGTGGGATCCAGTCAAATGGGTGAACAGAATAAAGACAGATGGCAATGGATTAACTTTGACACTTTTTTATTGCAGCCATAAAACTATGAAACTGAGAGTAGGGGGCCAGATTCATCAAAAGGAGAGGGGGGAGACATTTTTCCTGTTTCTCAGTTGTACATAATAGGTGGCATACTTATTGATTAAGTATCTGCTTTGCATTTGATTGAATCATTCTAGTTATAATTGAGCACCACTTGTTTATATTTCTAGAAAGCCAGGAAAGGGATAGAGGCTTGTCATTGTTTTGAATCTGCCTAACGGAAATAATAAACGTGTGGGGGTTTTTTCTTACCATTTTAAGTGTGTCATTGGTCAATTTGCAATGAGTTTGATGGTCCAGTAAAGTTCCTAGTGGACAGGTATCCATAACCTAAACAATATACTTGTGAAAATGCTGATTTGTAAAAGTTGTATCTAGGAAGATTAGGATTAAAGATGATAGACTATTTGGATGAAAACAGTCAGGGTATCGTAAAAATGCTCCCATGAAGGTCAGTTATTTAGCTGACATGGTGTTTGATTATCCAAGCTCCATAGTACTTCATTCTTCTTAAAATAACAGTATAGGGTTTTTTCGTAGTAGTGGGCTTAGTATTAGGTAAACCTCTTTGAAACTGGTGAGTGTAACAGCTGCCCTTCATTTGGGATAAATATAAGAAACAATCGAGGCCTCAAACCGAAACATAAGCACATAGAGTGACAGGGAAGTGGCTGGAAGTCAGACACCACCTGAATGAGCACATGGAGCATGGAGAAGTCTAGAGATAGCGAGCTTTTGGGCCAAGTGCTGGCTGAAAGGGGCTTGCCGCTGTAAGCAAAGAAACTATCTCCTTCCTAAGTTCCGTCTAAACTGTGCGGCCACACAAGCATGCAGGAAGGAAAGGCGCCTCTCCCCCAGCCCCAGAGCTGCTCCAGCCGGGGAGAAGCGTCTCTCCCCCGGCCCCAGGTTGCTGCAGCGAGAGAGGGCTGGGGGAGTCCTCTCTCCCCGCCGCAGCCCCAGGGCAGCCTGCACCCCAAACCCCTCATCCCTGGCTCTACCCCAGAGCCCTCATCTCCAGCTGGAGCCCTCCCCCCACCCCTGCATGCTAATCCTCTGTCCCAGCCCTGAGCCCCCTCCCACACTCCGAATCCCTCAGCCTCACCCCGACCACACATCACCTCCATATTGGTGCACATGACAAAATTATTTCCGTACATGGACATAAAAAATCAGAGGGAACATTGCCTCCTACTGGTTTGATTCCTCCTGCACTCAGGAGAACAGGACTTTGTACTTTCTCTGTAAACAAACAGGATTGCATCAGAGACACCGAATTTTATCAATGATTTCTCCTCCTAAATAACCCGCAGAGCCTTGAGATCCCTAACTGTTAGCCAGGCCCCAGCACAGCTAGGATTGTGCAGCTGGAAGTAGCAACACAGAGATATGGAGGGGCTGATGCACAAGCCTGATGGTGGAGTAGAGGAGGAAAGGAAAAGTAGATTCTTTTAGCTGCTTTTAAGACTTTTAAGTGCTGAAAATGTTGATTGCTGTTAAAGGCCTCACCTTCTCTCCACTCCACTTGTTCACTAAACCCCATATCCAGCCCCAGCTATTATTCCTCCCACCATGCTTGCTAAAGTTTGCAGGAAGTGAACCTTGTTTCAGTGAGCCTCATAAGATCTATTGAGCAGGGTTGCCCTCCTGTAGACCTTATGTGCCTGTGATGAAGTAGCTGGATTCTTTAGCTGAACATTTCCAGACTTTTTACTATTTTGATTTTTTGAAGAGTTGATGCTTCTTAACTCTTCCTTAATGGTTTTTTTGTTTGTTTAGCAATTGAACACAGTTTACCATCAAATCCATCAACTGTCTGATATGTTTTTATTTTGATAGTATAATGTGAAGGAAGTAATGGATAGTGTGTTTTCCAGTGGGTAGGCAGGGGGTCAAGATGCTTGGATTTTATCTCTGGCACTGCCAATGAATTACTTTGGACATGTCATTTAATTTCCCTGTGAATTGGTTCCATGATATATAAAATGGGTATACTCATTTTTCACAAGAGTGTTGTGAGGATCAGTGTTTGTAAAGCAATTTGAGCTTGTCGGGCGGAAGCTGATATAGCAGTGTGAAGTATTATTTTTAATCCATTATTTTTCTTCAGCGTAGCTGACACTGTGCTTTTTTGGGGGGGTGGTTAAGAGATGTTTAGTGTGTCCATTTTCATCCCCTTAGCAGCCATTGAACCTGCCTCCTATAACTGATTTTGCTGACAACATGGAAAAATGACAGTAGCCTGGGAAATACAGCAGCTATACACATTATTACAGTGGTTTGCATAGCTTACACTATGGAATTTATATCCTGGTCTCCTTCTGAGACTAGAGGAAAATGGGGATAATATGAAGAAATGCCCTCTTCAGTTTCCAACTTCTTCCTGGACACCATGTTATTTCTGCCTGGTGCGGCATTGTGACATTCATTCCACATATAAATAGGTTATAGTATCACTTTAAAAAGGAGGGGAAGGAATCAATCAACACTCCCCCAGTTGGAGTACTCCTACCAAGTGAGGCCAGGTAAATCGAATTTAAATTGATTTGTCTTGCATGCAGTGTCTATAATAGTTTGAAACTACATCAGTACATATTTAGGGACAGCCACATCAGACTCTCTGGATATTCATTCTTGTTTAGTAAATAGGCTTCAAATGTGCCTGTAACACCCAGTTAGTATAGAAAATGAAACAGCAGGACTGCCTGCTTTTTCTCATATGCGGCCTTTCTATACAGCTCTCAAGGTGAATGGAGGTGATGAATAACCCATGCAATCTTGTAGTGTTGGAAACTTATCCTGCCTTCTAGGAATTGATTTCAGTCAGCTACTCTCAAACCACAGTGAGCGGTGAAGAGATCCTAGAGAGAGCAACTCTGCATGATTGTCTACCCTAACTACTGGACATAATAGCATAGGAAGGGGCAGGCAGGGCTGGCTTTAGGAAGTGCGGGGCCTGATTCGAAGGACCCTCCGCCGAAACGCCGCCGAAGACAGCGGCAGCAATTGAGCTGCCGCCGAAGACACGAATGTTGCGGGGCCCTCTTAGGTGTGGGGCCCCAACACGGACATTGCGGGGCCTCTTAGGCGCGGCACCCGAATCGGGGGAATCGGCCTAAAGCCGGCCCTGGGGGCAGGCTGTCATAAAGTGCTTTATAATGAGCACTGCAGGCTTGCAGATCAAAGATAATGAACCAATCATGTTGGGATTTGCGAGAAGCCAACATCGGATTTGATTTTTCTCTCTTATTGTTAGTTGGTTCTTTAACTTGTGTTTAACAGCAAAACAGAGCTATTATTTATATCACAGTAGCATTCTATGACTCCAGTCAGGGTTTGCAGCCCCATTGTGCTGGGTTGTGTATACACATGCTCACACAACCAAGACAGTCGCTGCCCCAAAGAGCTTACACTGTCAGTGTAAAATGAGAGGTGATGGAGAGAGCACAAGGTTATGATCAGTGTTACAAGTAGTGGTGACAACACCCTAGTTACCTAGCTAGTCAGGTAAGCCAGCTAAGTACAATTTATCACATGGTTCCACATGTCTGTGTAATTGGGAGTAATCATAGTAGTCACCAGGTGATGAATGCTCTTACTCAAGTTACCTTGGGATTTTAATTTTAACCCATTGTTTTGCTGTTCGTAACTACATAAAAATTATTGTGTGGATGACTTGTTCCATGATTGATCTCGGCCCAAAGGACAAAAAAATTGTAAAATTGAACTAAATTTTTTCATTCATTTTTGAGAAAAGCTTTGAAGTTGATAGATATTTTATGCATTTAAAAAGTAAGACACTATTTTGCTCATGCATGACTCAAAAATCACTCAACTTCAAAAATATGAGAGCCTCATTTTGAGCCTGATCTCATGCCATTTGAAGTATCTCAATTGGGCAATGGATCAGACACTTGAAGACCTGCAGATTAGTTCACTTTAAATGTGTGAAAATTATAAAATTCAAAATAAACACACATTTTTCACTCATCTGCATGATTTGTGTGTGTGTGTGTGTGAGAGAGAGAGAGAGATTAGACCACAGGCAAACATGTCCTTTATAACAGTAGAAATCATGTCTTGAAGTTCTCATTTAATTGTTCTGTTACTCATGTCTGAGTATTTCTTCATTTAGCTTATATAGTGTTAAAGCCCTTTCTTTTTGGAAGTGATTACTGCACTGTAGGAAATGACTCAAACAGCTTTTTCTTCTGGCTTAGCATTTGTCTTTTTCGGTTTCTAATACTGTTTCCATGTCATCCTGTTTGGCTGGGGGCTTTTGTAAAATTGCCTAATACACAAGCCTTTTCCCAGATAAATGGACTAGATATTTGCTACCCTAATAACAAGAACAATAGTGAATTTATTCATAGGCTTAAGAAAGGTGTTTGATGGAATATATTATCTCAAATACCTTTCCTCACCATGGGACCAAAGTGAATTCTGTTAAACTGTTCAGTTGATGGTGCAGACAATGTTGTTCTGTGGTTAAAAGATTAATGGTGCTTGCGGCCCCCAGTAGCATACCACTACCTGTTTTCCTGAGTCAAAAATTATACTTGACTTTGGAAGAAGGAAACAATTATAGTGTTTACCGGGTAAAGATCAAGCTGCAGCCATTTAGTAAGTCACTGCTGGTTTGTTCATTCTGCTACATTATACAGCCAATGTACTGGAAAGCTCCCAGGCATACACTTGCAAAGTCGCTTCTTAATTATCCAGTAAATAACTTTTTACTTCATCTTTCCATGGGATGTCCACAAGAATCTAAGGTGTGCCTCGGTGTGCTAATTGAATGCTTGAGCCTGTGAGATTCTGAATGCTTCCTCAAGTCAGTGACAGTGGAGGGCATTAGTACCTTGCAGATGGAACCAGCACTGCACAGGATTGGACCGTAAAGGTAGGATAGATTCCGCGACCCCCCCACCCCCCCGTTCTGACGGAAGCCACCAAGGTAAGATAGCATTAGCCCTTACCCAAAGGGTACACACATTTCCTGAGCTTTAAACATGTAGACTTGGAAGTATCTCCAATAGATGTTAATGGCTCAAGCTGGTTGAAAAAATTTCGGTACAGCAGTCTTGTCAAAATCAAAACATTGTGCAGTAATGTGTCTATTTTGATTAATTTTTTGATGGCAAAATGTCAAAAAGTTTCCTTTTGATCTCTGAATGAAATGTCTGAACTTTTATGTTATACTAAAATATTTTTGAAATTATTGTTTTTTCAGGAAATATCAACATTTTGGCTTTTCGTACTAATTCAGAACTAATTTTCCACCTGAAATGTCCCATTCCACAGGAAATTCTAAATTTTCATTCCTAGCCAGCTCTGTTAATGGCTTAGATGTATTAGTATAATTGTTGGTTCTGTTAGGTCAATTAAGCCGGCGGGAAAGCTTAGTGTAGCTACACAGAGAGCTTACAGTGACACAGCTGCAACTGCAACTGGACTGCTGTAAGCTCTCTAGTGTAGCCATAGCCTTGGTGAAAGTGAACTTAAACGAGAAGCTCGGACATCATGGAGACAGGTAGGGAAACAATCTTTAAAAAAAAAAAAAACCTAAAAAAGCATGAGGACAAAGGGCGGGGGGCAGGCAATATTCTGTATATCTATACATTCACCCTCTGGCATAGGCCGGAGTTCAGTCTTTTCAGACAGCTGTACACGGAGTTTAATCTCAGGGCTATTGTATGTAGAACCCCGATGTATGGTAGGTAATTAGTCCCCAATCAACTTCAAAGAGAAAGTGCCATACGCTCTCTTAGTAAAACAAAAATTTTATGCACACAAGACGCACTGTAAACAGTATACAATATTGTAAATAATGTGTGTAATACTATGGGCAACTTTTAAACAAAAGTTATTAAACACTAAATCTACTCGTGTTCCTTATGCAGATTCCACTGTTTCTGTTACAAACATTCAAATATAAGATTTCAGCATAGTATTTTCTATACTTGAACACACACATCAAAACACAAACACCTCAGATCTTCCCTGAGATTATTTCTCAGGCTTTACAGTGTGACCATAGTATGTAGTGTGTGTCACCTGGACTCTTCAGAGCTTGGGAAATGGCAACATCTCAGGCCTCCCAAACACACCAGAACCCTGTCAGCAAAGAAATACTCTGGGGATCTCCAGAACTAGCAGCATTCCAGCCCCTGGGTTCATAGCTGATTAGGCCTCTCAGTTGCGGGTGAAACAGAAATCTGTATTCTGTACCCACAGTGATCAGCATAGAAAAAATCCATTTCCTGGATCTCTATAAGGTCCTCACTCTGCAGGGCACCATCTTCTCCCTACCAGCCCAGCTAAGTCAGGCAAGAATTCTGAAGTGCTGCCCCATTCCCTCTTTAACTGAGACAGAATCCCAGTTTAGAGCCATTAGCTGACAGCTCAGTGTAAGTTCCACAGGCTCCGTGGTTCTAGGGCAGTGGTTCTCGCTCTATTTGGGCTCAGGACCCATTTGTAAATGTGTGTGGCCTGTTGCGACCCAGTAAATGGCCTAAGGTGGTTGTGTTCTGGTTCTGCCTCGAGGGAGCAGGGATGTTGGGTTCTGCTTAGCACTCTCCCCACAGTGGCGGCTCCTGTGCTGTGGGGCTGGCTGGACTTGGCTCTCCTCTCTGGGTGTTGCAACCTCCGGGGTTGCAGAGCCATTCAGGTTTGGCCCTGCCCTCCCTGACTGGACCAAATTTGCATGAGTGGAGTTGTGACCTGGCTCATGGGGTTGCAGTGCCACTTACTCAAATTTGACTCCTGTCATCATGATGGCTGCGCTAAACCTGAGTGGCGCTGGGACCCCAGAGGTTGCAGTCCCTGGAGTAGGGAGGTGAGCTCAGCCCGCCTCCCGGGACAGAAGACACAGGAGCTGCCATGTTTGAAACATTCTGGCGACCCAATTTTGGGTCCCGACACATGGGTTGAGAAACCCTGCTCTAGGGGCTAACAAGTGCTTTCCCCCACCAGGTCTCCCTAAAGGTCCATAAATCACACCACAGTGGACCAAACACTATCCTAATGGGGGGCTTCACGAGTAAGCAAAGCTGGAATACGTAGCTTCCACACCCTGTTCTGGAAGTTTCTGGATCCTTCTGGTAGAGTTGCCCTTCCCCACTGTCTTCACGTGTGCAGACACATTATTCAACCAAGACCCATATCTCCTCCCCTTTGCTTCTTGACTCCTCCCCTGAAGAAATAAGGTCAAGTGCTGCAGTATAAACCACGAGGGTTGCACAAGGTAACTGAACTCCATTAGTGTTACTCAGTCCACAACAGCTTAGTTCTTTCAGTGGGACTCTCGCTCTGGGGGCTGTTTCAGACCTACCCAGTAAAATTTTCTGAGAGCTGAGGCCATCTCCAGGGTCTACCCTGCTTATGTTGTAGGCTAGGCTCTACTCCTGCTCCTCTGCCCGCAGCCCCAGCTCCTCTCTGCAGACGGGGAATGGGAAGTGCTCTTCCTCCAGCACACCCTCTTGAGATTGTCTGACTGTCAGTGCAGGTGGTATGCTCTACTCACAGATATTCCTACTCTCTGTGATTTCACTTTGGTAGCCCCAGCCATACACACTTAAATACCCCACTTCCTGTTATGTGTCTCAGTTTCCCCAGGAGATTCAGACTCCTGCTGGGGAGCCCATGAGAGACCACCTGGAATTGGGAAACGAGAGGCAGTCATTTTTAACTGAAGATGTCTGCCTAGTGTGTCTGCTTTGGTACTGCTTTAGGATCTGGGTCCAATCTGCCAGCTGCCCATAGAACCCTCCCTCAAAATGGAGTTACACAGCACAGACGAGGAAGCTGTACAAGTCAGTGCATACTCTGCGTTTTGGTGTGGCTGGGGAGAGGGAAAATACAGAACAGTCCAGTTGGCCTCTCATTTCATCTTCTCCCAACAAAACATGGCCAGAACCCCACAGTGTCCCCACTCAGACACTTCTTTGGGAAGAAGGGAGGGTGCTAAGGAGGCAGCACTGTGCGTACTCTCAGCTCGGGATCATAGACATGGAGGGAACAATATGTGGTTTATGCACCGTTTGCAACTTTGACATACTGCCTCTGGCCGCCGGTGATCCACTAGAATATTTATGTTGTCATTCCAAACTCTTGGTTTACCTGTGTAAATCATTTCCTCTATTCATCTCTTTTTTCAGTAGCTTACCTGTAAATGAATTGCTCGTGGAAAAATTGCATTTGGAGTTTCCCATTTAATTAAATAACTATATTCTTCCAATGAACGTGTCTGATGGAAAATTTTAATCTCTCATCCTCTTGGGTCAGTGAGTTCTTTCATACTCATCAATGGAGTATCTAGTCTCCACTCTCTAATCCTAGAGCATTATTTCCAAGGTTCTAATGCGGTGATCTGATATTGTTTGGGAACTAATTATGTTCTCAACAAAGGGCAGTAGTTAATAATGATCTGCAAATTCTTTTTTAATAAGATTAGTTATAATCATCCATACAACTAATTGCTAAGCAAGAACACCTGTGATACAGTATCTCTGCATTAAACAGCTGCTCTGTAACTCTGCATTTCTATTTACTGGAAAATGAATGATGCTTAGCTGTGAGTGAGATGTCCCGATTTTATAGGGACAGTCCCGATATTTGGGGCCTTTTCTTATATGGGCACCTATTACCCACCATGCTCTGTCCCGATTTTTCATACTTGCTGTCTGGTCACCCTAGCTGTGAGGCCAACAGTGTTCAGTGACAGTAGGCAGGTCTTCTGCACTCATGTATGTTTCCATTTTGATCATTTGATCAGCTAATCCCACATGAGAGCTTGTAATCATGTCCATATTATTGGATTTAGCTACCTCCTCTTCCCATTCATTGTTTTTGGCAGGCTATTTAGCCTATCCTTCTGTTTCATTTAGGATCAGAGCCTAAAACAGAGATTGAACATATTAGAGTAGGGTTAAAGTATCTGTGATTGCTGTGCGGATTTGGAGAGTTTGGCAGAACAAAAGCAGTAAGCACTGCTGTCTGCTTTTTGTGTTGCTCAGGGCTGGATCAATTAAAGGAATTCAGGATCGAGTCTAATGTAACACTGGAGGGCAGGTCCCCATTTGGAGAAATGAAAACACAGTCATGAGGGATTGGTACAATATCCTGGAGTCATTAAAGGTGATGCTACCCAATGATATGTGCACCCAGCCAGTAAGGTCAAAAAAGAAAGCATTGTTCAAGTGCATTAATCAAACTTTGGGCTCAGAAAGGGGTTGCAGTTGCTCAGATACTATACAATGAAGACTGTATAAGCTAGAGCTAGTTGGACCATGTTCCTCCCCACCCCCAAGGAAAATTTTCATTAAAAAACCCCAACAACCTGAAAACAAACAGGTCAGCTGAAAAATGCTGAAAACTAAAACATTTTGATTTTTAGCCAAAAATCTGTACTTTTTAGTTATCTGAAGAAAATGCAGGGTGGTTGTTGTTTTTTTTTAAAGGAAAGCAGACACCTTCCATGAAAATATCCGTTTATCAAAAAACAATTTCCCACTGGAAAAAAGCTTTAGTGGAAAATGCTTGATCAGCCCTAATATCAGCTCTTTGGACCAGGGATTGCTGTTTACTATGTTTGAACAGTGCCAAGCACAATGAGGTCCCAGTCTGGCTGTCCTAGGTGCTATCGCAAAGTAACAACATAAGTACTTAGAATAGATAGATAGCATTAGCAGGTAATTTGCTACCGGTAATGCTATATATTTAATTTAATTATGAATCACCAGCAATAGAGGGCCCTTTTTTCCTCAAGTTAATGCATTTCTTCTATCTACTTTAGTATAGTTGGAAATTTAATCAATACATACTTGAAAGTATCAAAATAGGCTTTATTTTCTTGAGGAAAGATTAAGGTTGTGCTTCATATTTAACATACTACAACTCCCATTTGCATTTCTGAGCAAGTAGTCCTATTAACTTTATGGTTATTGGAAAGAATTTAAATTTAGAAGCTAGAGGTAACCTGAAGTTATGAAAGAAACCTACATTTTGGCTGTTTGTGTGATAAATAAGACTGTATATTCCATAGCTGCAGAATTTACAAAAGAATCTACTCCCAGTCACAGAATTGTGCTCCAGAATCTAAGCTTTACTTTTTAAAAATAATTCTGTTGCTAGCAATTATAAACCTTGAAAATACAAACCAAATATAAACGAATGCGGTATTATCATCCTGAGATTTTAGACAGCCTGAAACAATAGTGCAGAGTAGCGTGAACTGCCCCATTCATCTCAATGACCAATTAAGCTGTCTTTTTGCATTTCAAAGCTAAATATCAACATTGTTAATCTAACAATGAAAGTGTTTGTTCTAAGTCCCAAACTACCTCGCATGGCATGCCCCAAAGTCTTTGGCATATCAAAAACTGAACCTGTGGGGACAACACAAAATACATTGAATTTACTATAAAAATAAGTACTACCATACTCATTATTTTATTTATTTAAATCTTTAATTCACTGTAACCTTTTTTCCCCTTTAAATGAAGCTCGCTCAGAATTTCCAGTCTGTCACAAAATTCAGGTGCCTTGAAACAGAGTTTAAGTCTAGCTTCTTACACGGTGCCTCGGCCCTCAACTATAATCTTCTCACAGATAAAGTTTGACTCTCAGATCAAAATGGCTGATCTCAGCTATGATATTGGGCTCGCAATAATGTATATGGAGCTTTCATTGATTTGGGTGGGAAACATGCATAACGGAACTGAATGTCGGAGTTGAAATCTCCGACCGAAGTGTTAGAATTATGCCAAAGCTAGCAGATTCCTGTTACTATAACTTGTTTTAATATATTAATTAAATATTTTAATATTGTTGTCTTCCTGATAGGGAGTTCCATAGTCAAGCTTCAGTCCTTGGGGAGGGAATATGGTCTAGTAGTTACAGCACAAGACTGCAAGGCAGAAGGCCTGGGTTCTTGACTGCCATTGACTGGCTGGGTGATCCTGTTCTCTCTATGCCTCAGTTTCCCCATCAGTAAAACAGAGGATGTTATGCTCATCCTCCCTTGTAAAATACTTTGAGATCCATGAATGGAAGATGCTACATAAGTACAAATTATTAATTATCCCAAAGTCTCTGTGAACAATCTCTTTGAAGGGCTGTCTTGGATAAGTAAGTCTTCCCTTAATCGGAGTCTCTAGGCTATTGCCTCCTTCCTCTTAAACTGGTTGGTTTTGCTTAGGCTAGATCCTCTCTCCCTCTTTTAGACATTATGTTCTTTTCTCTATATCTTCTATATAGACTGCTAGGACTGGATGACAGTTTGGATCACTCATGCCCTGTACTGTTCATTCCCTTTGAGGCATCTGGCACCAGCCACTGTCGGAAGCCAAGATAGTGGGCTAGATTGGTCTGACCCAGTGTGGCCATTCATATGTTCTTATATTGCACTCACCACCAAGCACCTTCCAGTAGGGCATTAAGTAATTAGTATCCGTCACATGTTTGTTCTCGCATGCTCTCTCAGGGGAGAACTAGAATGTCTTGTTTTGATAGGTTTTTGTTTTTTAATATACATGTTGCTTTATATTTATGGTGGAGGAGGCAAGGTCAACGAATAGAGCAGAAGGTCGTGAAGTTTGTGATAGTTTTTATATCCTGAGGGAGTTCATTCCATGGTCTTTGACCTGACACTGAGAAAGTTTTGTCTGCCTCACAGGCAAGCTTTGCCCTGATCGTTGTGCATACTTGCCTTGAGACAGCTGGCTGGCTGGCATGAACAGCTTTTCTTTCTTTTCCTTTCCCTTCATGTGACTGACCTTGTGGAAACCAGCTGGAGCAATCAGCAGACCTTGGAGGACTATCTGACTTTTGGATAACCAAGAATTTCAGCTAACCAGGGTATCAATAATTGAGGTTTAATTGTAATATCATATGATTTGTCTGTTAGTGCTCTGTCCCCAGAAAATGTTACAGAAATCACTTGTACTGAACAGTCACGAAGCATCAATTATAATACAATATAGAGTCCAACAATACATGAATGGACAATAGTGGAAACAAGAACAAAACAGAAAAATCGATGTGCCGTAACTTCTTCGACAGACGTTTTTTGGGTGTATCTGAGTAGAGCACACTTGTGCAATTGAATGTATCCAGTACAGGGTAACATACCAATGATAGTATCAGAGGGGTAGCCATGTTAGTCTGGATCTGTAGAAGCGACAAAGAGTTCTGTGGCACCTTATAGACTAACAGAGGTATTGGAGCATAAGCTTTCGTGGGTGAATCCCCACTTCTTCGGATGCATCATTCCAATGATATCAGCTCTTCATTACTATATTGCTAGAATTGCAACAGTCCAGTAGATGTACAAGGAGACCAGCAGCAAAAGGGTTTATATTACTAGCATCTTGGGATGGAGTGAGTCTGTTTGATTCCAGGATATGCTCAGTTCTGTGTCATTGACTCAGAAATACTTGTAGTCATTACTTTAATAAACTGCCAGACAATGTCTGTTTCTTTTTTCCACTTGTGCGTGTTAAATATGGGTAAAGTATTCAAAATGTATATTTCATTGATATTGCTTTAGTATAGGGTAGTTATCTAATGCTTTTATCTGTATATTTTGTGGAATATATGCCATTTCTACCAATCATAAAATGCCACGGATATGTACTTTGAAGGCAAATGAAACAACATTTGTTTTAGGTGTGGAAATTGTATTTTGGCTTTGGAATGTTTTAAAAATGTTGTTCATTATATACCTTGAGGCAGTTTTACCACAGATGTTTATCTAAAGAACAGTTTTTATTGATTTTCCTAGCATGTCATAAAATTTACTCCCCTGGAATGCATATGAAATTGTGAAAGCTATAGATGGAATTTTTTCTGAAAGAGCAACTTTCCACAATCATTAAAACAAACAAATACTCAGTTGATTGAGAAATTAATTCATCTAAAGCTTAATGTTACAGTTTTTGCACACAAAGACTTGGTGTATGCTTTATAATTTTTTTCTTTTAAAATAGCTTACCTCCTGCTGCTTATACTGACAATAATACAATATGAGATCCTTTAAAGTATGTTATATTGAGGTATCTGTGGTTTTATTGTGGATGTTAAAGTTTGGAATGTTTATTATAGGTGAGAAAGACAGGCCTAGCTCATGCACAAATGGCTTTGGAAGGGAAGGAAACTTCTGATGAGGAGAAGGGAGGGAAAGGCTAGATGGCCTATGCCAGAGAATCAGGCGAGAAGCTGGTCAAGGTCCTTTTAATATTTAAATTAATATAGTTGGATTTAATGGTGATGAAAGTTTATCAGGTCAATCTTGCTTTGTAGAAGTCAACTATGTGTATATAGTATATTGTGTGCAAATCTCAACTCAACCTTGTCTATGGAGCTACAACTGGCGTCTCCATAAAATCTTTGATATATTCCTTTACACATCTTCACTTTTCTATATACAAAAAATGAATAATGAGATTCAGTAACAGATAGCATTCTACAATCAAAAAAAGTTTTGGCCTTATAATGACTGTAGGGCATAGAGGCCCCAACCAAGATCAGCACCCTATTGTGTTAGACACTGACCAAGCATAGTAAGAGAGAGTCCCTTGCCTGGAAGAACTCACAATCTAAATAGACATGATAGACAAAGAGTGGAAGGAGAAACAGAGTCACAGATAATTGAAGTGACTTGCTCAGGGTCACACTGTGCATTAATAACAGACACAATTCAGTGCCTGATCCATTAGACCATAATGCCCTATCCTCCAATTCTTACTCAGGCAGAATTTCCATTGGCTTCAGTGGAAGTTTTGCCTCTGCGAGGAATGCTAAATCAGGCCTTTTATTTTATTTTGTTTAAAGTTCATGATGGATTATGTATGAGGGTTTTTTGCATATATTAAAGGACTGAGAATAAAAGTCTGTGTGCTTACCCAGTACAGCAAAAGACACGTGGTACTAGAAGGACTGTGTAATTGATAGTTATCAGTGAGTTTTTATAAAACAGTAAAAGATTATTTCTTCTTCTTACATTAGAATACTCCTTTATTACTGAGAATAGGACTTTTTTTTAAAGCTCCAAATTGCCCTATCAAAGTAAAAATGACCTGAATATATAATGGGGAATAAGTGTCTACACAATTAAAAAAAAAAGAATTTTTTTTTTTATTTTAAACTGAAGAGGTGTGTGTTCACCTGAGAAATACTTCAGACTTGCTTTTCCACGAAAGATTTTAATGATTGTGTGATGGGATTTTTTAAAATTCTTTCAGTGAGTTTAATACTTGTCAAAACAAAGAGTATTTATTTCATCAGATAAT
Source organism: Chelydra serpentina (assembly GCA_037349315.1). NCBI lineage: Eukaryota > Metazoa > Chordata > Testudines > Chelydridae > Chelydra > Chelydra serpentina. The sequence goes on from JBAIAC010000070.1 coordinate 1,762,247, forward strand.
TCTTGACCTTTTCATCAATTCAGTTAATTTTTCCAGGACAAAAGGCTTCTGTATTTGAAATGTGTATTTTATATTTAGAAGTTCTGTGTGGTTATAAGAAACATTTTGCATGGCGTGTCAATGGTCTGAAAACCCTATGGGTGTTCAGCAAAGAAGGAGTTAATTCCTTGCTCTCCAGTATTCAAGGCTGAGTAATGAGGCTGAACTGGGGTCTGAAAACCCCATCAAGCTCACAGTGGGTGTACAAAAAATCCCTGTAACAGCCTTGTAAATTTTTGCTCACCTAGGATGAATGAAATGTCATTAATTTTTGTCATCATCCCCAAGCGCTCTGATTAAAGGCAGGCAAGTATATTTTTGTCCTTGAGCCTGTAAAGTTTTATGAGCCTGGTTCTGAGAGATTCTGTGCTCCCCGAGCAACGACTGACTGCAGTTGGTGTTATGAGGGCTCAGTACTTGTGAAAATCAGACTCTGTAATGATTTTGCAAGCTTGCTCTTAAAGAATATATATATTTTTAAAATCCTCATTCGCCAAAACTACTGGGGATCCAGGAGAAGGCCTTTGAGAAGGCAAAACTCCACACCCTGTTGTTACAGGGCCATTTACCCAAGCTTCATTTAAAAGCAGGCAAGCAAACAAAAAGGTAAAGCAGATTAAAAACAAGTTCATGGAGTGACAGGCCCATGGAAGGAACTCAGCAAAAATGTCTTACCTCTGCAGTCTGCTTAGTCATAACCAGTTTGGGTATGTCTACACTGCAATCATGGGGTGTGATTTCAGCATGTGTAGAAATACCTAAGATAGCTTTAAATTAGCTAGCTCAGGTACCAGAGCAGTGAAGGTACAATGGCATGGGTTCTGGCATGGACGGCCTGTCTGGAACCCTCGGTAATTACTCAGCCAGCGAGCATGTACTGTATCTTATGTTGCTGCAGCTTAACATCTCTGGTACCCAAGATACCCGGAGCAGCTGGAGTATGTCTACACAAGCTGCAGCCACACCCCGGGATTGCAGTATACACAGACCCTTAGGCTTTAGTTTTGCAATTTGTGAATGGCGATGAGCTTATCTTTAAGGCCACAGTCTAGTGCGGTCACAGTAGCCCAGGCAGCGGGTCAGGCTAGCCGCCTGCGTATGTACGCAGGGAGTCTGGTGAGGTTGTACTCAGGTGGCTAGCCCCTGCTGCTGCAGCCACAGTGCTATTTTTAGCATAGTAGCTCTACCAGAGCTGGTGTGTGTATGTCTACCCAAGCTGGGAATCACACTTCCCAGTTTTTGTGTAGACATTCCTTCAGGGATAGATAATCTCTGTGATCATTCCTATTTGTAAAATGGGTGAATCCGTTTTTAGGGTCCCCAACTTGACATTTAAGTCCTGATTGCCAAATGTAGTGTGAGCCAGTTGAAATAAATGATGGTTTCAGGTACTTTAGTACCTGTGAATATTATATCTTTGGGGTCTATGGTTGTGTATCTAAAAGCTAAGACTTGAAAATTTGGCTCAGAATAAGTTGCCTAAAACTGCACAGCAAGTCAGCAGCAGAGCCAGAATTCGAAATCATCAATTTCTTGCTCTTAGTCTTGTGCTCTAATCACTAGGTAAATCTGCCTCTGAGTTCTCTACCTTTGTGCTTGGTTCACTCTTTCTATATACTGAATACTTCCTCTCAAAGCCATTCATATTTCATTGCTACTTCTAAGCCCCTTCTCTCTTTATCTCCCGACATTCCTGCTTCAACAGCTCCATTTAGGAAGTGAAACTTATTAATTTTTTAAGCCTTTAATACTATCATTTCTCATTTTACTGTAAGATTTCTTAGTGGAAGATAAACTGTTTCTGCTGGGATTTAATCTAATGTTTTACTTAATTACCTTATTCACATCATCACTTTGCCAGATATATCAAAAATAATTAGTGATAGCTAAGATCCAATGGAGAAACATACATTCGTCTTCTATATTATTAATACACAGTATAATATTTTGTATCTACTTGTGGATTTCCCTTCTCAGAGGCTTATTTGTTCCCTTCTAGTGCCTCAGACTTGTTACCAATCTCCTAGTCTCTAGAAATGGCAGCATTAACAAAATTCTATTGTTACAGTACTTTTAAACTGTAATTTAAAAATTGGATTTATCCTAATTTCTGTCCCTAACTCTGTGACACCTTGGTCAGGTCTGCATCATGTTGTGATGGAATACTCAAGAGTCTGAGTTAAAACTGGTTCTGTTTATTGCCAGAATCATGTAACTTTTTGTCGTTGTTCTTGTCTTTACAAGAGAATATGTGAGAATAATTGAGATTTTTGGTAAGAAAAATGTAGTTCTTAGAGTGAAATTCCAGTAGCATCACTCCAAACTTTAGATATTCAGTGTACTATACTTCAGTGCTCAGATCATGAATGTTCCAGCAAAGGAGAAAGGTCTACCTCTCTTTAAACCAGGCATGGAATAATTCAAACCAATTTTCAAAACAGGAAATATTAAAAAACAAAACAAAAAACCCAGAAAGTATGAATCTTTTGAAATTACCATTGTTCAAGAATGGTTTGTCTGTTACAGATGAATTGATGAGAAGATGCCTTATCTCTGACAGAAGGAACTGAATGTTATTTTTTAAAACCATTGCTAGAAAATGTATAGATATTTTTGATGAGGAATAATCAATTCCTTCTTTCTTCCATGCCATGAATTTTCTGAAATCTTTGGTTGAATCAGATACGTTGAGGCTTCACAAACTATTTTTAGCTTTTCCTCTTCAAAGTGAGTACATAACCAAACAGCCATATAAAGATATGCAGTACATTCGACCACCACCCCACACACATATGGTACATTTTCTTATGGCAATGTGATACATGCAGAAATGCTTGATTTATCTCCCTGTAAAATTACAGTGAAAAACCTTACTTTAATATTGGGAAAGTCATGGTATGTGGGGCTGGGAGTAGGTTATGATATATCATAGGGTACCCTGTAGTCCTGATCAAACTCTGCAGTTTACAGCCATTCATCCTCAGGTTTTAATCTTGTCAGAGTTGATAAATCTGGACTGAGTGTGATAGCATGGTTTACCTCTTCCCAGAATCAGGTTCCAGCCATGACACAGTTTTTTGGGCTTAAGTTATTTAGTCTTCTGGCCAAATGAAATGTTCCCCATCCAAGTTAAAGAAAAGTCCAGATATGATAAGGAATGCATGCCCTTCACCCCCTCAATACAGGACAAATGTTTCCTTCACCCTCTCTAGGCTGAACTGTTCTATAGGTCTTTCGCTAGAGTCCACACTAGTCTTTTTCATTATTGCAGAAGGGTAAAATGGGGAGGGGGGTTCCTCCTGCCCTTTCTGGAAGTTGCAGGCTGGGGCCTCTAAACAAGGATAGGTGCAAACTCCAGGCTCATCCCTAGGTCTCTTCTTGTTCTGAGCAACAGGCAGCTCTTTTATACTCCTTCCTGGGTGGCCTTCCCATGGTAGCATGTGTGTCATTAAATTTGGTCAGTGGTAACGACTCATTTCTTATGAAAAGCACCAGGGGATCTTTAGTTCCTGACAGTGGTCAGGGTCTTCTTCTTTTTTCTCTATCTCATCCAAAAGTAGACACCTCCAGAAACAGTGTTGCATGCAGATCCAAACATTGCAGTTAGCCCCTAAGTCTTCAATGGGAAATGCCAAAACCTTGGTACCAAACATCCCTGAACTTTGGAAAAGCTTGGATCTCAACTGAACTTTACCGCTTTGACCCACCTCTACCAAAAAAAGTAATTAGCTATTTACTGATGCCTAATTCCTTTTAGATTGCCCTCCTTGTGTCACGCTTGTGAGTGTACACTCCCATTGTGGCTATGCAATGACAATGTTTGAGAAGTGTTATGATAGAACTGGCAGGGACAATAACTAAAACGTGTGTGTGTGTGTGAGAGAGAGAGAGAGAGAGAGAGAGAGATGGAAAATGTCAATTTGTCAAAGTTAAAACTTTTTGTGGGAACCCATCAGTGTCACGTTCTGGGTGCAATCCAGACCAATGAGGGTTTGGTGTCACTGAATGTCCTCTAACCCTGGGTGCCTTAAATTGCTCTGCTGCTGTAGGTCCCTTGTCTGGATGCTGCTAGTCAGGGCACAAGTATGTACTGAGTGTCTGTGTGATAAGTGGCCCTGGACCAGAAACTATGATTCCAGCAGCTTGCTTGTTACGCCCTAGCCACACTCTGATCTCCACCAGCTTTTTGGTTACATCTGGCAGGATGACCGCCCAGTTCTGAATTTCCCCAAAACCATGTGCTCTGCAACCACCAGCTCGTTCCTTTAAGAGGAATAATAAAGTTTGTTCTTCTAAAGAAACAAAATACACAGGTTATCATGATAAACTGGAGTTAACGATCACTTCAGTTCAAACATAGCACTGGCTTGGTTTAAATAAAAAGTAAAACAAGTTTAATAGCTAAAGGAGATGGGATTTTAAGTGAGTTTAGTCATAAAGAATAGAGTTTAAATGGTTACAAACAAAAGTGAAAAACACATTCTAGAGACTAAAACTTACCAAATTAGTCTCGATTCAAGGTAAAATTTGTATCACACTACCTTCCAGCAATATGTCTGACCACCCAGCTGGTCAGGATCTTCCACCAAGCCCAAAGTCTTGTTTTAGGTGAAAGACAACTTGGGGTTCTTTGCTCCTCTCTTTCATAGTCCAGTGCATCTTTGAAATGGATTCTGAAAGTTACCTCCCCGCCCAAATCAAGCTGTGAGGAAAGCGACATGGAGTCTGGTGATGAAGGAAGTTCCATGCTGGTTTCTTCCCCCTCTGGTGTTGACTAAAATGTGGATTGATCTGTTCCAGCCCTCTGTGATGCAAATGAATGGCCACTTTCCATGTCAGCTTGTCCTTTGTGTGGGAGAAACCTGTTCACCCACTCGCCCCACTTGTCTGGTAAACACATTCTAGTTCCACATTTCCTTCATATTTGTGTGGTCGCTTGGCAATTACTGTACACACGCCGTGCAAGAATATGTGGTGGTAGTTTTCCAGGGATACCTTACATGAAACATATCAGATACAATTTATGATATCAGCAAACTGGGGTGCACTGAACTGATCGCTGAAACTCACTACCAGATACCAGCGAGTCTCTTGCACTGGGATGCTAGTTAGGATCACCATCAAACTTCACCAGGCAGGGTTTCTCAGGTCTAGGATAGAATTGAGAGAGCGAGAGACACCCCAGACTAGCCAATAGCTTCAGTGGTGGGGCATTCAACTGGGATATGGCAGGCACAGGTTCAAGTGCCTGCTTTGGAGCAGAGACTTCAACCCAGGTCTCCCACAGGGATTCATTCTCTCTCTCATTCTTCATGAAAACTGTTCTAATGTTTTGCTTTCCTCTCAATGGGAAATGAGAAATATTTTGAAACCTCAAAAATGTTTGCAAGATGGGAAAATTGTTTCCTGCCCAGTTCAAATCAAGATAATGCACCAGCATATAATCCTACTGAATGGGGGACATGGCCTCTAAACCTCTGCAGTGAGAAAATTTAATGATCAGCTAGGTTTCCAGAAAGCAGTGAGATTATGACTAATGTTATATATATATATATATATATATATATATATATATATATATATAAACCCTCTGTGGAATGTGGAGCTTCCTCAATGACTCATTGAGGAATGAGGCAGCAATCTGAGACACTGTAATATGATGCAGAGAAAGTCAGGCACTTGCTTTTCCTGACCAGATTATTCATTCATTCATTACAAATTAAGCGCATGTGGGAGCATGTGGTACAATTCAGGTTGCAAACACTGGTGGACACTTTTCTTTTTATGGTTTCTTCAGCCCTGTGCAGGCAGAATAGGGTAAAATGGCTCCAATAAACTTATCAGTATTTCACAGTACTTCAGCCTATCATTAATGCACAGTTATTACAGTCACATAAATATCTCAAGACCACAGTGTAGAATTTCAGGACTGTGGTGAGTTTCAGAGTAGCAGCTGTGTTAGTCTGTATCCGTAAAAAGAACAGGAGTACTTGTGGCACCTTAGAGACTAACACATTTTATTTCATCATAAGCTTTCGTAGGCTATAGCCAATTTCATCGGACACATAGAATGGAACACACAGAAGCAAGATGTATATATTCACTCAGAAAAGGTGGAAGTTGCCATACCAATACTAAAAACCTTTTGTAGTGATAATCAAGAAGGCCTATATCAGACAGTTGACAAGAAGGTGTGAGGATACTTAATCTTGGAGACATAGATTCAATGAGTGTAATGACCCAGCCATTCCCAGTCTCTGTTTAACCCTAGGTTGATGGTATCCAATTTGCAATTAATTCCAGTTCAGCAGCTTCTCGCTGGAGTCTGTTTTTGAAGTTTTTCTGCTTTAAAATTGTCACCTTCAAGTCTGTTATTGAGTGACCAGGGAGGTTGAAGTGTTCTCCTACTGGTTTTTGAATGTTATGATTCCTGATGTCAGATTTGTGTCCATTTATTCTTTGGCGTAGAGACTGTCCAGTTTGTCCAATGTACATGGCAGAGGGGCATTGCTGGCACATGATGGCATATATCACATTGGTAGATGTGCAGGTGAATGAGCCCCTGATGTGATTAGGTCCTGATGGTGTCAGTTGAATAAATATGTGGACAGAGTTGGCATCGGGTTTTGTTGCAAGGGTAGGTTCCAGGTGGTGGTATCTCCATCAAAGTAGGATAGCATTTCTCAGGATTAGCTTTTACATAATCTTATTATATTTACAAGGCAAAATTGAAATTCTACAATATTTATCTCCTTTTCTTGTAAAGCTAGCACATTTTTTTTTTATTTTGGTGCAATTAAGATTTTTGCCTTTTTCCTTCATGCAATCCAGTTTCTTGGCAGAAAACCAGTGGAGATTTCAGTCTTTGCTCCAGCACAGCTACTCATTTGAGCAGCCTTACTGGCACTTGTGCATTTTTCTGTGGTGCTCTATATTGGAATTATAGTTTGCCACAGTAGAGCTGAGATGAGTAGCAGGAGTTGAAGGAGGAACCATAGACTCTCTCACGATGGGTCAATAGACCAAATGAAGATAACTCCACTGTCCCTGCAGTTCTGGCCACTGAGCTCCAAGGGCTCAATTTAGTTCCTGCTGGTGTGGGGAATTGCAAATTGCGCTGGCTTGCATGTAGGGAGGATTTTGATCTAATGATTTCAAGTTACTACCAAGCTAGGTTGTGTATAAACAGGTAACCTTTCCTAGTGGTTTGAAAGCTCTGGAGCCTGTTACCAATCCACTGAGCCACCCCAATCTCTTTTATTCACATAACTGAATAATAACTCTCATGTTGTTTTCATACTGTGAAATCAGGTGGATAGAAATTGTAATTCCAAATCAGCAACAGGCATGTGATTTTGACTTTTTTTTTTAATTGCAGGTATTTATGAGCCGCCATTTCTTGTACTACTGCAGTGAACCTACCCTGGATGTGAAGATTGCCTTTTGTCAGGTGTGTGTTCCTTACAGGTAAAACAAGGTACAGTATATACTTGTACTTCCATATTTGCCATCCATATTATATTGACACAGTAGAATTACTGTAGAGGCCCAGTGCAGGCTACTGAATTGTGAGAATTAACCAGCAGAAAAACACAATAGAAAAGCTAGATAATGCATCACAGAGTTTACTTTTTCACTTATTTTGATGATCATGGTTTGGTTTTAATCATGTATGACTGTGCTCTGTAATGGCTAGTGAATGTGCTGAAGTAATTTTTATACAAATAACAGTCTTCGGCCTTTTTACACACAATGTGGAATTGAAATAATAAAACTTGGTTTTAATTCACACCAATTTAAATTGAATCAAAATAAAATACTCTTAATCTCTGAAGAAGTAATCTCTTAAAAGTGTCCAAATACAGACATGCACAGAAATATCCAAAAGGATGAATGAAAACACATTTTTCTTATTTCCTTTCTAGCCTTTATATAGGTAAACCCTTTGTACTATAACACCTCACTATACAACTGTTCTCTAACCTCACTGTATAACTCTCTGCTTTTACATCTTTGCCAAGAGATGAGGAAGCGTGGCCAAATTTGTGCATGGAGTATAAAGTGTATGGTTTAATGAAATGTGTGTGATTGAGGTTCCGCTGAGTTGAAGCAGCAGTGTAACCAATTTTGTACTTTTTAAATTGATCTTGAAATTGTTCAGTCGTGATGCTTTAAACTCTACAGGACTGAAACTAAACTCAGTAAATTAAGTGCAGAAGGAAAGAGGATTAAGTTGTCCAATTCTTGGTCCTGTTAGTTAGATTTGGGAAGTTTAGCATTCATATGTGTTCAGCAGCCACAAATCTTGGAGACATTTTCATTATCTAGGTGAGCATGGTTTTTTTTCCTATTCACTTCTCCTGTAGCATGACTAGTGCTTCAGCGCTATCTCTTCATTCATTTTTATGGTCTGATGGAACACCAGTAATCTGGGTGATCACTAGAATAATGTGTGTTTCTTGATTGGTGAGAACAGTGTTGCATCCTTAGAAAGAGCATTACAAGTATTACATTTAATACTTAAGCAGCAAATGATGACACTGGGTCCAAGTAACTGAAAATCAAGTAAAAAAAAATTATTTGTTCTTTATCAGCATTTAATACAAAGCAGCAAAAAGGTTTTTTCTCCCCACAAATATCTCTTCCTATTCTCTGCATTTCACGAGACATTCAGGTTCAGGTTGGATCTGGAAGATATAATTTAATTTTTCAATGTGACAGTCTGCTTCACACATTTTCTTTCCCCCCATCCTCCTCCGCCCAAGGCATTTTGTCTCTCTTTGTTTCTCATCTACATATAGATCTTATTTGCTCAAATTCCCCTTGCACTATAACCATCTTTGGTAGTTAGCAACATCTCATAATTCATCCAGACGCACTTTTTTTGTCACCATCATAGAAAGTTACTATTACTTTTCATCCATAACTCCCTAACAGAGCTGGGGACACGCTTTCCATCAAAATATTTGTACTGAAGCAAAATGACTTCTCAATGTAACTACATTTTCTGCCAAAAAATCCCATTTTCGATGATTGTTTTTATGTTTACAGTTGCCTAAAAAAAGTGGTTTTAGGTTTGTAACAACCCCCCCATCTAAGAATTCCCCCCCCCCCAAATAATTTTTGTTAAATTTTTCGGGGGGGGGGGAATCATTTTCTGACTCTCTCTACTTCTTAACTCTATCTTCTCCCTGTCACTGAGACCCCAGTGTAAAGTTGTACAGCACTCTTTACATATAATTCTCCTCTCCCACTTGGAAGTACGCTGTATGCAATTATAATGCATCTATATACAAGAGAGGCATCTGACCACCTGCACTGTGATCCTCCAGTCTCAGATGAAATGACATCTCAAATGGTGTGTGCCTCTTCCCTATCACACCTGATTTAGATTTGAGCAGGGGAAAGGTGTTCTTCACCCCTTTTCTTTTTTAATATTCAGAATGTCTCTTATTTGACCAGTGATGCATGTCGATTAATGGTTTTTCTTGCTGGATGCAGGGTTTTGGAAATAGATCTAATAGTGACAGTGCTGCTGTAGTTATTCATGTTCAGTTCATTTAGTCTTATTAAAAAGGATTTGGAGACACATGCAGAACTGTATTTATGTGCAATGAATTTGACTAGCAAAATAAAACAAAAATAACAACAACACTGGCAGTATTTTTAACACTAAATGAAATTGATTCATGTATTATAACTGTAGAAGGATTCCAAAAAATAAATCATGCAGTAAGTGGTTGTGAAAGATGCCAGTCTGACATACTGGAAATTGTAAACTGTATCCACAAAGCAGATACAACACAAACAATAATTCAAGCTCCATCACATCAGTCCACCAGTGTGCCTGAGCCTTGACCATTTAAGGGTGGAAAGCAAGTTCAGTCTCCATATTGAGTGAAAGTGAGCATGAAATTATGCATTTTATGATTCTGAGGAAAAGAAGGAGTGAGAGCAGCTGAAAAAGGACAATGGCTTCAAAAAAGCAGACTTCAACAAACTCAGGGAACTAGTAGATAAAGTCCCATGGGAGAAAATCTACGAGACAAGGGGGTTCAGGAGATCTGTCAGTTTTTCAGAGACAATATTAAAGGCACAACTGCCAACTATCCTGATTCAAGGGAAAGATGGGAAGAATACTAAGAGACCAATATGGCTGCATCAGGAGCTCTTTAATGACCTGAAAATGAAAAAGGAATCTTACAAACAGTGGAAACATGGACACATTGCTAAGGATGAGTACAAAAGCATAGCACAAGCATGCAGGGAGAAAATCAGAGGGACTAAGGTAAAACTGAATTGCACCTAGGAAGACATAAAAGGCAAAAGGAGTTTTTATATGTACATTAGGAGCAAGAAAAAGACAAAGGAAAGCATAGGTCCATTACTTAATTAGTGGAGTAGAAGAGCTAACAACAAACAATGCCAGGAAGACTGAAGGTGTTTAACCTTCGTCCAGTGTTGAGAAAAAGGTCACATTAACTGTGTTCTGGGAGACTTTTGTCCCTCAGATGCATTCAGAAACTAAGAATAAGTCTTTATTCTTTTAGTGAAACGTTTTAGTGAAAAAACTTTAAGTAGCAAATTGAAAGAACTAGCTGGGGTCTCATTCAGTGTGAGCATCAATGTGGAGTGGTCAGCACTTACAAATTCAGTGTTGTGACCAGGTGCCTGGGATGGGCCACACTGAGAATGCCACACTCAGGGCAGACTGCAAGAAATAGGGCAGACAATCCCCCAAATTGGTGTCTTATTCTATAATTAGATTCACCAACCCAGTAACAAAAGAGCTTCTGCAGTACCACATTGGTTAACCAGAAGCCAAACACAGTCTCCCTTTAGGCATTCCCGCCCTTGGCTCCCATCTAGACAAACAGGTCGAATATGGTAAGGGATTATTGGAAAAACGAATTCACCATATGTGAGATTCTTGCTAATCCCAAAGGATTAGACAATTATCCTCGGGTCAATATGCATCTCAGATCTTACACAAATATCACGATGTCAGACAATCCTTAGTAAACTAAAGATTTATTAATAAAAAGAAAAGAAGAGTTATAAATAGTTAATAGATCATATACATACAAATGACTACAAAGTTTTTATATCAGGTTTGTAGCCGTGATGGAATAGCCCACTGGCTTGCAAAAGTCTCTCTGGTAACTTCCAAAAGATTGGAAGGCTCTCAATCCATAGTTCAAAATACTTGTTTTAGTTGTAAATCCACAGTTCAGAGAACTGGAGCAGGAAAGAGACAAAATGGAGACCTCTCAGGGGTCTTTTTATATCCCTTGCCATGTGCATGGAAATGTATTATCCCAAACAAAGCCCACGGCCCCTGTGGAAAGTTAGTGGCCCAAGATGGAGTCCAGGGTCACATGAGCATATCACATGTCCTTACATGGTTTGCTGAATCATAAGGGATGGCCATTGGCTCCTCACTGTCTGAGGCAACCAGAGGAAGAGCTGTGTGGCTGGGATGAGTTTCTTCCATGGCCAATTGTGAAAGTGGAGTGTCCTTAATGGGCCATGAGAAGATAGCAGTCTAGCCCTAATTTAAATCTATCTGGGGGGTGTCACTCAGGAACAAAGCACATGTTGGTGATACAAATACACAGTCAATATTCATAACTTTACATACGAAATCTGATACATGGATGTAATCAGGATAATCATACTCAATAGATTAACTTTTCCATTGACACGTTACATGATACACTTTTTGCAAAATTTGTTGCAGTTGTATAACAGTGGTAATATCAATGATATAAATGGTCCTCTTCAATCATACAGCGTCACAACTGCATTCTTCACACTGCTTGTGGCTTTTCCAGTTAGCTGACCTTGGGCAAATGTGGCAGCCTCCACTGCTGAGTTTGCTAGGTGCCCTCCTAGTTGCTGGTTTTCAATTGTAGCTCCTTTAATGTGCATGGTGAGATGATGGGTATAAAAATTCATTTCTACATGTGCATCTATAAGTCGTTCTCCCAGACTGACAGGGAACAAGCACTTTCTTTGTCATGGTCAAATGTGGTGCCAAGCAGGATTGTTGCTGACCCAAATGATGAAACTTGCAATATCAAGCATGTTGAAGAAAAGAATAAATGTCCACTTATTTGTCTTGTGCTGCAAGAGTACATTCTTGAAAGATGGTCTATGTTATCAACACCACTTTTAGTGTCATTCTAGTGGAGAGTTATGTAGAGTTTCTTTTTGTCCCTTTCTACAACCTTATCATGATGCACTGTCAATAGAATTATTACTGACTTGCCCTTCTTGGAACATAGGGAACCAGTTTGAGTAGCCCAGCAAACCCGAACACTGACACATTTTTTCTCTGCTGCTAAGCGGATAAATCTCACTGGCTTGTTTTGTGAGGTTGTTCCAACGTAGGTCACATTTTTGTTGACTAGTTCTTCAGCAAGCTGAATACTGGTGAAGAAATGACTCCCAACTACATTTCCCCCAATTGTATACCAGGGCTGAACACAAGCTGCTCATTGTACGAAGATAAACTCGATGGACAATTGATGGAGACATGGTTTTCCTTCTCAGAGCAACTCTTGACATGATCTGGCATAAAGTCATTATCATCTAATATGTTGTCATCACATGGCAACTCACTTTCAGAGTTGTAAATCATTTTTATAAGGTCAGAAGCAGAATATCATGCCTGTTTGCCATCTTGAATTTTGCTACACAGAAAATCCCCTCAAGAGTCTCCTAAGGCTGCAGTGTTTGAAGCACAATATTTAGACAGAAAATCCCCTCAAGAGTGTTAGGCAAGGAAAGCCTGCATCAGTCCATTCTGTGTTGAGGATACTTAAAATGCCCAGATTTGAAGGGACCAACCTCCCTGTTGTACCTTCTACCTTAGGGTGACTGTATGTAGCAACCACTGTCACTACAATATATTATCAATGAGCATATTCTATTATAACACAAGATACTTGCACTAGAAGCAAATGTGCGGGTTGAACAGTGCAGCACATTTGGAGTACATTTGTACCCCACATACTTTTTTTTTTATACAGAAAAATGTTTTTTTTTTCTGAATTGCATACATGTGCCTAGGTCCTAAATCAGCATAATTAGAGTGCCATTAATTTGTTGTTGAAATTTTTTATATGCTCGCAGCTACAACATTACCCCATGAATGTGGATGAGGGTTAATGTCTATTTTGCTTTAGTCATCACTAAAAAATGTAATTGTGACCAGATGTTTAGCATGATTAACATTAACAACCAGAGGGAAGGAACACAAGCCAGCATAGGGAAAGAACAGGTTAAAGAATATTTAGATAAGTTAGATGTATTCATGGGGCTGGGCCTGTCAAAATTCACCTTTGGGTATTTAAGAATGAGCTGAAGCAATCTCAGAACTGTTAGGGATTACCGTCAAGATCTCATGGAGGACGAGTGAAGTCCCAGAGGACTGGAGAAAGGGAAACATACCACCAATCATTAAAAACAAAAACAAAAAGGACCCATGGAATTATAGACCCAATCAGCCTAACTCTGATATGTGGAAAGATACTGGAACAAATTATTAAACAATCAATTTGTATGTACCTAAAAAATAATAGTGTAGTAAGTAATAGCCAAAATTGATTTGTCAAGAACAAATCATGCCAGATCAACCAAATTTCCTTCTTTGACCAGTTTACTGGCCCAGTGGATGGGGGTGGGGAAGCAGTCAACATGATTTATCTTGATTTTTATTAAGGCTTTTGACAGAGTCCAGTGTGACATTCTCATAAGCAAACTAGGAAAAACTGGTTGAAAGAGTACTCAGAGTAGGTGTCAATGGTTCATTGTCAAACTGAGTGGATGTATCCAGTGTGGTCACCCAAGGCTCTTTCCTGGGTCCAATACTATTCAATATTTTCATTAATGACTTGGATAATGGAGTGGAGAGTATTCTTATAAAATTTGCAGATGACACCAAGCTGGGAATGATTGCAGGCACTTTGAAGGACAGGATTAGAATTCAAAAAGACCTTGATGAAGGAAGGAAGGAAAAATCAAAATCAAAACTGGGGAATAACTGGCTAGGCAGTAGTGCTGCAGAAAAGGATTTGGGAGCTATAGTGGATCACAAATTGAATATAAGCCAATCATATGATGCATTTGCGAAAAAGGCAAATGTCATTCTGGGATGTATTAACAGGAGTGTTGTACGTAAGACACAAGAGGTAATTATCTGCTCTGCTTGGCACTGGTGAGGCTTCAGCTGGAGTATTTTGTTCAGTTTTGAGCATCACACCTTAAGAAAGATGCGGACAAATTGGAGAAATTCCAGAGGAGATCAAAAAAAGGCCAAAGGGTTAGATAACCTGACCTGTAGAAAGATTACAAAAACTGGGAATATTTAGTTTTAAGAAGAGAAGATTGAGGGGGACTTCAAATATGTTAAGGGCTGTTATAAAGGTGATCAACTGTTCTCCATTTCCTCTGAAGGTAGGACAGGAAGTGATTGGCTCAGCATACAGCAAAGGAGATTTACGTTAGATATTAGGAAAAGCTTTCTAACTATAAGGGTAGTTAAGCTCTGGAATAGACTTCCATGGAAGGTTGTGTAATCCCCATCGGTGGAGGTTTTTAAGAACAGGTTAGATGAACACCTGTCAGGGATGGTCTAGGTTTACTTGGTCCTGCCTCAGAGTGGGGGGGATGAACTATTTGACCTCTTGAGGTTCCTTTCAGCCCCACATTTCTGATTCTATATTAATTCATTCTCTGTGCTAAAATAGGCCATGATCTAGAAAAACACTTAAGCACATGCTAACTTTAAACACGTGAGTAGTTCCATTTGATGTCTTGAAGTGCTTTTGTTGGACCAGGACCATAGCCAGCAAAGGTATCATCAGTTACTGTGGCATAGGGAGGGGATGTATGATGCACATACCAGTCCGCTAAGAACTGACCTAAATCCTCAGCTTATTCACAAATGGTAGCAATATTTAGTCACTACTGAAGTCATGCTAGTGACATGGAGATGAAAGGCTCTGCCCTCACTTCATCCGGTTTCTCTCTAAGGTTTTGTTATTTCTTCCTCCTAATACAACCAAAACCCACTCTTCATTCACTATTCGCTTCACTAAACCCTAACTCCAAACCCTCTATTGCAAACTTCTATGGTTTCCCTTCTTGTCACTTCTCCCACTTCAGTCTATCCAAGGTAGGTTGCCTCCATTCTGAATACATCATCTCCTCTATTCTGTCACTCATTCTCTATTTGTTACAGTATCAAATTCAGGCTAGGTTTCAAAGGCCTATGTAATCTTGTCCCAGCTATGTCCCTGCTCTAATTTCCTTTTTCCTCCTATGCTCCTCACAATCCTGCCTGCTCACTTCTCCCTTTGTTGTGTCTCTTACCAATTCTTGGCTTCATGTCTTCACTGCCTCCTGTGCTTGGGAGGTTGCTCAATTTATTGTTTGCAAAATGTCTTCTCTCTCCTCCTTCATGTCCCTGTTGATAACCCACTTATTCAAAGAACCTTTTCGCCCATGGTCTCTCTTGACCACTGATGTCCTCCTCCCTCCCTTGCTATTATGATCTGAGTTTTATGTTGGCTGTGTGTTGGCTTTGTGAACTCTTCAGGGCAGGAACCATGCAACTTTTATGTTCCGTGTGAAGCACCATATACCTTTAAGTGGGGTAGTGTGAGGAGCCTGCATGTGTTGGCCCTGTTCTGTGTATAAAGAGGTTTCAGTGTCCAGAGCTCTCAGTCCAGTTTTTCCCAAAAAACATTTATGTTCACTAAGGGCCAGATATTGTACTTATATGGACAAAACTCCCATTGAGATCAATAGGATTTTTGCCTGAGTAAGCAGTTCAGCAAAGAGTTTCAAATGAGCACTAACAATACAATTCTAAATGCACACGTATTAGTAAGACCAGTTTAAATTCCAATATTATGTGATTGTGCAGGAGTAGACGTTGGAGCTTTATAGAACCGGAAATGAGAGATATTCCTGACTTCCTAATAGGTCACACAATGTTCACTCTTCGCTCCAGAAAATCTCAAGGAATCAGATTTTTAAACTGTGACACTTTTAGGTATCAAAAACTATTTTAGAGCAGTGGGGGGTTATGGCTACCTGTGAGCCTTGAATATAGTTGACACCTGACTGTAAATTAAGAGGGATATAAATAATCTTTAACTTATATATTGCATACACAGAATACATGATGGTGTGATATAATGCGTCATTGGCATCTCTGTGGTCCCAGTATGCGTTTAGCCAGCCCAAATTCATATTTCAGAATAAGATTTAAGTAAACACATGTTAATCTTAGAATTCCTGTATTGTTCCTTGCAGAATTACAGCCTATGTGGCTTTTTATGTGTCTGTTTCAATATTTAGCTAAGATTTACATCCAGTCTGACCTGCATGCAAACTACTTTTTAATCACTTTTGCTTGTGCTATAACCTTCTAAGCATAGTCTCACAGCCCTTTGGGGGAAATGAGGAGATTCATGATCTCTCATTGCTGTAGCATTTCTAATCATCGCCTCCAATGTTAGCACAATTGTACTTTGAACCCATATGTAGGACAGAACGTTTGAATAAGTCCTTGTAAGGTTTTGGGTACACGCTTGCTTGTAGCACTCACTGTTTCTACGAGTCTGAAAAGGATAAAAGCTCAACTATCCTACAAATACAGTTATCTGTTAAAATATTAAAGCAGCTGAGACCATCAGAGGGGATGAAAAGATGTGAGGGTTCTGAAATGCAGTGAAATAGCCAAATGCTAGGCGTTGTTGGCATTCAAGAAAGGGCCAAAAGAATATAGAATGAAACAGCATACAGGAATGTGTTTGTTAGTGAACATGAAAAGATTAAAGTCTCTTTAGACATAAATTAGGAAGAACTGGCCCGGGGACCATTTGGAAAAGGATGATGATGAAAGAGAGTCTGCGCAAGGAAAGCGATCCAAGGGAAGGGACAGAAAAATGAAATGACTGGACATCAAAAAGGAGCAGTTGAGCCCCATGGCTGAGTAGGGGAAGCATTCTGTAGGTCAGAATCCTAAATGATGGTAATTGTGTTGTATCATCTGCCCACACAGATGAGGAAGGGACACTATGACAAGGGTTTCAAAAATTATCAATAGAAACAAACTCGACAAGAAGGCAAAGGTTACTTGGCTTGTCAGAGGTGGGTCTGTTTTGCTTTCTTTGTGCCTTATTCATGCATGTAGCTATTACATGAATAAAATCTTTGACTTGGTAAGATTGCTCAGGAGAGTCGGAGTTTGCAGGATCAAGCCCTTATTTCCACTTTGGCAATTCGTGAAAAAAACTCTATGGATGTCATGATAGAGCCTCTTTATGTGAACAACTCTTTCCTTTTGACTTTGGGGACCAGATAGTGGGTGTAAGAGATTGCCTGTGTTCGAGGTAAGGAGGGATTGCACACACCTGAATCCCTGCAGGGATTCTATCTGAATAAGTGGCAGTTGTTCTTATGGATCTAGGGTAGTGCACTCTGGGAGCACCTGCAACATATGCTGTTCCTGAGGCTGGTCACTCTCTTCTGGATGGGGTAGAGAGATGTGGGGCTATGGCCACCATTGGAAGGACATCCCTGGTGCTAGGGTGACTGTGCAGGGGCTTTCATCCCATTCTCTTTCCCTCTATATGCCCCACACATCCAGGATAGGGTCAGCACCAGTCGTTCATCAATGAAATAGCGATCATACTGGTCTTGATTCAAAACTCATAGAAGTCAATGGGAGTCATTCCATTGACTTCAGTGAGCTTTGGGTCAGGGCCACTAATAGTATGACAATACTTTATATATATATATGTATATATTGTGACACATTCAGACCGGACAGTGACCAGAGAGTGGTGGAAGGCTGTTGTGGTAGCCCTAAAATGCTAAAGGCCTTTTTCCCTATGAGTGAAAAAGGGGTTACCTCAGATCAACTAGGAACACTTGAATCCAGTTAAGGGCAACTTCTGACCTTTGAAAAACCCCTCTTCTCATGAGAGAAGGAAGGAGGGACTCTGGGGAAGGACTGGCATCCAGAGGTCAGCATAATAGGACAGCACCCCAGAGTGGGGCAGGGAAAGGTTTTCCATTACTGTGTTGCAAGTTTTTGTGTTTTGTTTTTTTTGTTTTGTTGGAGTGGGGCTGTTTTACTCCAGGTCCTTCCGCACTCCTCCCTTCCAGCCAGAGGGGGAAATGCTGAGCCTGGCAAGGTGAAGGTGGTATAAAGTACCGTAAAGACATGTTTAAGATATTGAACCGTAAGATATATTAGGATTGCCAATCATCGGATATGGATAAAAAGTGTCCATAAACAGCCAAAATAAAACCGTACCTGTTAATGAACAACCATAGAGCTTTTCGGGTGGAAAATAAGCAAAGTAAGCTGTGAAATTACATAATATGAGAATAAAGTTCTCTGGTCTTTTCATCTGCAAAGACAAGAGAAGAATCTTTCTGAGAATCATAAATCTGGTTCTGTTTACTGTTGTGTTTCCTTCTGTTTTGCCCTCCAGGTTGAAAAAAAAATAATTTAGCTAGTCAAAGTTGAGTGTCAAGCAGCAATTGCTGCTTGTGTTTTATCAGATTTTTCCATTTAATTGTTCCATAAGAGCCAATAGTGTGTTTTCTAATGTGCTAGGATTTAGCAATGCCTGAAGCAAATTCATTCTCCAACCCTTCCACTGACGGAGTCTTCACAGCTCTATTTCTGTGGTTTTGGCATTAAACAAATTTGACTGTATCTCTTCCCTTGCCAGACATAATGAGCTATATCCTCAGCTGGTGTAAATCTCCATAGGTCGGATGTCTAGAGCTGATCAAAAAATGAAAAAATAAGTTTGCAAATAAATAAAATAAAAATGAAAATTTGACATTGTTTCTATTTTGCAAAGTTCAAAATGGAATATTTTTTTTCAAAATATTTTTTCTTTACATTTTGAATTTTTGAAACTTTTGTTTTTCCCCTGGTCATATCCCCCTTCCCTTTTGTCACTTAGTTCAATAAAATGAATGATGATTAGGGTTTTTTTCTTGTAGTACTCACTAACTTTTCCAAAATTGATTGTTTTCAGAAGTTGACTGGAAAAAGAAAATGCTGTGTGAATGCTTACACATGCGAATTGAAAATTCAGTTCCCATGAATGCTCATGCAGTAAAACCTAATCACACAAATGTATATAGCAAGCAAGCACACGCTTACCCAAATTGAATTCATATTAAAATCCAAGCAATTATCCAGGCACTTTTTTGTATTGTTTGGCAGTAATCATCTAGATCTAATAGTGAGGGACAAAAATGTGTGAAAGTAACGTGGTTTTCATTCAAAGGGGGAGGAGGGAATACTTTTATTTAATTTTGTGCCACCTGAATTGTACAATTAGTTTGGAACCCCAAAACTATAACGTGGTGCAGATTCATTGCAAACTTAGAATCATAGAATCATAGAATATCAGGGTTGGAAGGGACCTTATTAGGTCATCTAGTCCAACCCCCTGCTCAAAGCAGGACCAATCCCCAATTTTTGCCCCAGGTTCCCCAAATGGCCCCCTCAAGGATTGAACTCACAACCCTGGGTTTAGCAGGCCAATGCTCAAACCACTGAGCTATCCCTCCCCCCGAACTTATTTCAGCTTTACCAAAAGCTTTGATGACATCGGTGACACTGTTTCAGGATGAAACTTATTCCTCTGTAGAAGGCTCACACAAGTTCGGTGAATTGCTTAAATCCCAAGTAAACCCAATTTCGAGGACTTAAGTGGGGCCTGGTGTGAAAGAAATAGCTCAAATGAGAATTTTGGCTCAGCATAAACTTCAAATATTTTTTTAATGAAATGTATGTTATAAGATATCAAAGCAACTGTTTGCTTCACAGTCAAAAATCACTAGGTATTAATCATGATCTTGCCCATACACCCCCATAGTAAGTTCTCTAATTTTTTTGGTTGGCAACCTGTCATGGACTAATTAAATTTATTTCTAGTATTTTGAGAGAATGTATGAGTGTGGGCAAATGACAAACTTGCTGACTAAGCTGTTAACTATTTTTGTGACTCTGCTTAGGCCTACAGTGAACACTGATGAAGATTAATTGTGCGCTGACTTATAAAAGGAATTGCATAGGATGCATGTCAACATGGTATTTGACCCTTAAATTCTAAATATCTTGATTTTTTAAAAACTTTCTTATAATTAATATTACATCAATGTCTTTCCCCCACCCTGGATATCCACCCATGTAGCATCATGTCGTCGGTGAACATGAGGACAATAGTTGGTATCATTAGATTGCCCAAACCAAAACCTTCTAACCTTCTTTATAAATATATTTATAGCACTAAAGAACATGACTAATATTTTGGGGCAATAATTAATGCTGGGTTGAGGCTTGCAACGTGAACTTTATCCTCACTGTACAGAAAATGCTAATGGAATAAAACATTGCAATCTGCTTGACTACTTAGAGGTACTTGCCTCTCACTTCCAGTTCTGGTGTGCAGGACTGAGCAAACCATGTGAATATTTCGCTGCAGAAAATGGAAGATGGTTCAAGGTTTAACTTTCACAGTGCAATTCAGAAGTAGGCTCTGTTTCTTCGAATGTATTTCTGAGTCATTCAGGACTTTGTCTTGAAGCTTGAATTTGGCACTGTCTCAGTGTCCAAAAAACTCTTATTTTTTGTGTTTCCAAAAAAAATAATTCCTTGCACTGTCAGGCTCATAACGAACTGTAATATTTTAATTGCTTCTCTGAAAATGATGTTTACTGCCTGAATGAACAGCCATGTTAATCAGAATGTTTCAAACAAATTATCGAAATGAGCTTGTTATAATTAAACAGTGCTATCCAATGGAGTGGTAGTTCTCATGAGAAAATTGACAGAATATTAAGCATTCTAAGGCAAATCCAAGAAGAGATGATATTGACAAAGTCAGTTTTTCAATTTTAATGCTCACTTTATGGAGTATTGGCACTAAGTCATTTAAAAACAAACAAGCAAATAAAAAAAATCCTCGGAATGAACTCTTCTCCTTGCCCCAACACATCAAAATCACGCTGTTTGAATTCTATGGCCATGTATAACAGTTGATTGTCACAGCAAAGTTTTGATTATGTAACACAGTATATTATGATCTATTGTTTTTAATAATAAAATAAGTGAAAGGGATTTGGTGGATTTAAAGGAATTAATGATGGACAACGAGGGAGGGTGGCGGATAGTCAGTGGAAGACACAGACTTGGGGTTGGTTCCTATGCTCATTGAAGGCAATAGAGAAGCTTTCATTGACTTCCATGCTTGTACTATCAGCTACTTAACCCTCCATCCTACAAGATATGGAGCACCTTTGGTTCCCATTGAAGTCAATGAGCATTAAAGGTGCTCAACATCTTGCAAGATGGGGCCTTACATTCCTAACTTTTTGGCTGTGATTGTAATCCCAAAAGAATCCCGTCTGTTCTTCAGTCCACTAAACCTATTGTTTGTTTACTATTATATTAATGTAAATGAAGTTAATACCAGAAGCTTCAGTCAGGATTGTGGCCCTGCTGTGGTGGGTGCTGTAAAAAACACAAAGCTTATAGCAACCACCCTTTATATTTTAGGACAATTGACTATTTGCTCAGAAGCTGATGAGATCGGTCCCTGTGACTTTGGGGGGGGGAGGGAGGGAGGGGGGGGGAGGAGGGGAGGAGAATCACCCAGATCATTTACTAATTAATACAGGAGAAACTGAATTAAAGTTTTTGATACCTATGTGAACTTGTACTTTCACAATTTTTCAAATCCAGAGTTTTTATTGTTGTGTGTAGGATACAAAGTATACAGTCCAGGACACAATACTCAGTTGGGGTCTTGCATTCAGGCATATACCAAGTTTTTAATCATAGGCTTTAAGAGTCCTTGTTTTTTTTCTGTTGAAATATTTATATGCTGGAGTGATGAAATGAAAAATAAATATGTAATGTTCAAATCATCAAAGAGTCAAGACTCCATTTACCGAGGATGTCAGAAGACGTCATCATATGATTGGAGGTGTCTTATAAATCCATATCAGATTACCCTCCTATTTTCTTACTGACTACTAGGGGATATGAAACTGGCTGGTATTTGCTACTGTTCTTAGTTATACATGGAGATGTTCGTGTATTTATGATAAAATACTTATAAAGTACTTATAAAATACTTACTCTGCTTTTACTCTGGTTCAGTTTTATTTCAGTGAAACTTTTGCTTGAGGAAGGACAGAGCTAAAATTGATAGGTCTCTAATATTTGCCCTATCATTTTACAATTCAGTCATAGTGCCAGAATCCTCCTCCTTGACAGAATGTCTACTAATATTTTTCACTTAGCGCAGTCTGAGACAAGGGGACAAGGGCTGTGCACTGCCATGCTCAATGAGAACTGCTCTGAATCTCTCGGGCAGGATCAGTCCTATAATCTTGATGGCTTGTTTTTGTGCTTATCTGTAATGATTTGTGGCTTTGCCCTGATGCTCTGCAGTTGTAGCACCCTCCACCGCTTTATTTTTCTAGGCAACTGCTACAGTTTACAAAACTTAAGAGCTTAATTCCCATGTCATTTGCACCATTTTACATTGATGCAAGTCCACTGATGTTAAAGCAGTTCTCAGCTACTCCTGGTTTATTGCAGTGTGAGAGGAAAGTCAGACCAAAACACTTTGAGAACACCATATAGAACCTTCCTGCAAAAGGCCTGAAGTACCAGTAATGACATGCATATCCCAATGGCTGGGAATTTCTGTTCTACAGGCACTGGCTAGAGGAGGCGTCATGACTTTGCAATGGAAGTTTCCTAGGTGAAGGAGAGTTTACTGTTATATTTGAAAGCCTTTGAGAAATCATCTGACAGTGTACAAGTCTCTGACAATGAGCATAAAATGACAGCAATACATATTTGAAAACTGGGCTCTCTTTCATTGTTATGCTGATGGTTTACTGGTCTTGGTTTTGTCTTTTTCTCAACTCCTCATCTCCACGACAGGGATTTGGGAAACAAGTGGATGTGTCATATATTGCCAAACATTACAACATGAGCAAAAGCAAAGTTGACAACCAGTTCTACAGCGTGGAAGTAGGTGACTCGACCTTCACCGTTCTCAAGCGCTACCAGAACTTAAAACCTATTGGCTCCGGGGCTCAGGGAATAGTTTGGTAAGTCTCCTCTTCAGTTTTTTATATATGCTTTTAAATGGGATATGCCTTCTGCATTTCTTTATCATTTACTAGCTCCAAACATTATCTAAGATTGTAAAAATAACAGTTAAGCAGAAAACATCCCTAGATAGAAAGAGCCTAGTGTTCCACTAATAAATGTTCTTGCTGTTGTGAATGGTAGCATTGGGTTTGTTTCTCCACATAGCAAGTATTAACTAGCAAGAAAGCGGGAGACAGATCTTACAATAATTGACAACTATAGCCCTTATTTGCAGTAGAAGTACAAATTATATATCAAACCGACCCTGTAATTTCTACTCCTGGCGCAATAAAAGTCACTGAGACCTATTTAGAAACAATTCACATCCATAGCATCTTGAAGGTTTCACATATCTACATGACAGATAATGTTTTCCTTTATTTTAAGTGACATTTCAATGCAATGTATAAATAATCCAAATGAATGACAGAAATGTAATAGCTGATATTATGTAATATATACAGTTGTTAGAATTCACAGAGTAAATAATCATTTAAATAATCACACTTAAAGCTTATGTGACATTTGCTTTTACATTTGTTTCTGCAGTTTTAGAGATGGTCCTTTCTTTTCGCTGATCAGTGGTTTCTAGTGTGAACTCCTGTCCAGTGGTACTCAGCATATTTGTTTTAGACAGCAAATAGTTCCCCCCCCGCACTACTTTATCATAGATGTCCTTTTCTGTCTGTCCTCTCTAACACTGCAGTATTGTGAATGTAATGTAATGCTACCTTGCCATGAGACAGAATGGCAGAAACACTAACTTTCTCGAACACAAAGGCAAGTGCAATTCCATAGATTGCTCATCATGCACTAAAAATTAGCAGTGAACTGTACCTTCAACCCCTTCCAAGTCTGCATCACTTACAGTTCCTATGCCACTTCCACTGACCAAACTGTGTAATTTCAAATCTGCTTCATGGCATCAACCAGATAATTTATTTATAGTTTTTATCATACATTTTTTCCAATTTTGTTTACAAACAGATATTAGAAAGAAATATAATGTATGTATTAAGTGCTTTTGTTTGTTTTCCCAGGATGTTTCTCCTTCACAACCTAGCATTAAGCTCTTGTCTTCTGTTCCGACTTCGCACCCTGTATTGCTGTGAAACTCCTTCCTCCCCTCAAATCAAATTTTCCTATGCCTATCCATAACTGATTTGCTGTAAAGTTCAATTATGAGCAACAAAGAACAGATAAAGCTAAAGGCATCTAAATAGAATCAATAATTCATATTTCATACTGAGATTTGACAGGCCAAAAATCTGAATGCCTTAAGCAAAAACAAAACAAAACCCAAACAAACAAAAATAACCAGCCACCACCCAACAAACAAAGTGTAAGCTAATACAAATCCCCTGGAATAAATGAATAATGGGATAAGACTGCAAAAAGACCAGTGTAGTTTTGGGCTGCAGCTGTAAAGATATCACATCATGGATTAGGAAGATAAGATTCATTTCTATACAGAACCTGAAATATTGTGTTGAGTTTCAGGCTCTAGTTTACCAGAAGGATATTGACAAACTGTTAGGTGCAAAGGAAGACGAATCATTGGTAGAGTGGGATAAAGTGATTTATTTACAAAGACACATTCTAAAAGGTATCTGTAACTTGGCTATGAGAAAACAAGTGGGGAGATATGCTAAAACCCTACAGATATTTGAAGGGTGTAAACACCAAAGGCAGAAATACATTATTTTGTGTGATGCATGTGGATATATCTAGAAGCAACTGAATGATATTAAGGAAAGGAAAATGTAGGCTGACAACCTTCCTGTCAGTGAGATGTATTAGATTGTGTAATAATCTCCCAAAAGAAGTGGTGAAAGCCTCGTTACTTGAAATTTTTAAACCTCAATTGGCCAAAACATAAGAACATGGACTTGAAGGGTTTTTTCTTACATTGACAAAGAGATGGACTGAGTGATCTTTTTAATCTCTGAATTCTCTGATTCTAGAAGATGTACTATATGTAGCTGTTCTTTCTCACCCCTGCAACCCCGAAAGAAATTGTGCTGGAGCAAAAAAACAAAACAAAAAAAACCCTGATTTTGTGTGTGGCATGAGTGGATAAGTACTTTGGTACAGTCTGTTGGAAAATGTATTTGAGAAATAACCAACATTGGCAAGATTATCATTTAATAACATTGGCCAAAGACCACACTGATAAATAATTTTGGAAACATTCCAGCCATTTAAAAAGAGGCAATAAATAAAAAACATCCCCAAAAAGTGGGAGAGCCTCCATTTTCTTCTCACACTTGGGTAACAACAGTGCAGGTTTTGTGCCAAGAGATAGGGAACAGCAGCTTTTCTTCATCCTCACCTGTGCCTATTTTCTCTGAAAGATGATCAAACTTGTCATCATGTGAATGGCAGTGAGCCTCAAAAGTAATGGTGACAGTTGGCTCTGGTAGAGAAGATTTCTTGCCAAGCTCATCTTGTTCTTTAGGTGAGAGAAATGCTGACGGAGTCTCTATGTAAATAACTGGGAAGACCTATGTTATGTTATCTTTTTAATTCCAATGACTATGAATATATTTACATCTGCTTATTTGTTGCTCAAGAAAATTCAGAGATTTCGGGGGCTCAATTCTAGCTCTTGTTGCCAGAATTGCTTAGGTGTTACGGGGACTGGATATTTAGTAGCGGATCAGATGATTCCTGAGCCATTCTGTCTAGTCTAGATACTGGCATGATGACTTAAGGATAGGGCCCCAGGTGCAGTACACTCAGCAGTGATCCTTATGGCTGGCCTAAAAGAAGAGCAGTGTACATTATTCCTGTCATCTCCTTTCATATACCATCAGGTGCTAGGAGGTTTCAGGATGTCTGGCTACATACACAAGCCACCTATTCATGCCCTATTGGGGCTTAAGAGCGCTGCCTGGTAAATCAGCCAGGCCCCACATCTAGCACTCAATGGAAGATTTGGTCACAATTCTGGATGGCTCCTGGGAGGATAAAGGTTGCCCAAGGCCTTTTCTTCCTAGAACAGCCATAGAAGAGGAAGAGGATTTAGTGCAACTAAGTACTAAGGTTTTTGAAAGACCCGGGTGATGGATCATAAAGAGTAATATATGGTATAGCACTGGTGATAATGTCAAGTCAAACTCCCATCAGTGTATGAGAGCGACAAGGTACTGAGATCTTTCTTACTCATCCCTATAAATAAAAGTCAACACAAACAGGAGATTTTTAATGCAAAATGATTCATGTGAGGGAATATGACCCAACCGCAGAAAAATAGGGAGTTTGGGATGAAGAGAAATGAAGATAAACATGGTCTTATTTCATTATTCTCAGAGCAATAAGCCCAATACAAAGACACATTCTCAGGATGGGAATATTGAAATAAAGAAATAAAATTCTTAAAGGAAGGGTAATCTCTCAAAACTTTGTTTAAAAAAAAAAAAGAGAGAGAGAGAGACACATCCCACCATATGAAGTGTTTTTAACCCCCATTGCATCCATGTAGAACAATTATAAATGTTTCAAGACAAATGCCCTATTGAGATATGGTGATTATAAATATGTTCGGTTCAGTATTATCTGGTTACCCTGAAGTTAATTCCTTCTTTTTTCATACCATAAGGGTTTCTGCTAGTCTGAGTTCATGTAGAGGTTTTTGTAAGTGCAGAGGCAGAACACTTGTTTATGAGCAGGGTTTTACTCCTTGTCCCTGCCACCGATGCGTCTGTGAAAAAGATTAGCTGATTAAATGGCAGTATATGTTTGTATGAATGGTATGTTTGTTTAGGGGGGTCTGTAGCATCCTCTAGTGGTGCGTGTGTACATAAATAATACCACGGGGAATGTTGAAACGTTTTGTTGTGTTATCTCAACAATCATATTGGGCTCGTGAGCTGTGGCATTGCTGGGGAGTATATGGGCTAGATTCTTCAGTCTGCATAGGACACTTAAGCTCTTACAGGGAGGGATTGTCCCTTTGTTCTATTTTTATAGCACGTAGGGCAATGGGTTTCTGGTCTATGACTGAGACTTCTAGACTCAACTGCACTATAAATCAGAAATAATAACTTATGTTACATGGCCTAAGTGTCTTCAGATGGCCAGCAGACAATTTTCCCTCCATCAGTGTAGCCATCGCCTGCACCAGCCACAGCCCACCACTGGTATATGGGGAAGAACAGGGCATATCAGGGGTGTGGAGTACCAGAGGTCAGACAGAGAGGAGAAGATCATTCTGTGGCTTGTAGCTAGTATACAAAAGAATATCATAGGCTTACTTACCCATGTTTCTCTCACTCATCTAGCTAAGAACTGGTGTGTAGGAGCTGTTAGAAGCTGGTTCCTAGTCCCTCAGTGTGGCTTCCCATTACAGGTAATGTTGGTTTAGTTGACTTATGCAACAGCCTGAGGAAAAGTTATCATCCTCTGCTTCAATATTTGTACATAGAGGACTAGGTCCTCAATTGGTATCATTGGGTGTACCTCCATTGAAGTTAATCTGAATATCTGGCCCCAAGGATGTAACACTAACTGTTCTGGGAACGGGAAGAGAGAAAACATTTCTTTCTGAACAAAAAGAATAAACTAATTTTACACCATGTGTAATCCGTTATTTCAGATTTAGAAACGATAGCTACAGAATAACAACCTAAGAAAAGCACAGAGTGACGCAAGCTACTCAGAGGAATTTTAAAAACGTACACCGATTTGTAGCCCTACCACTTTGTGCTGCAATCGCAAGGCTCAGGTGATCAAGTATCTCAGGCCTAGTTAGAATTTGGAATGGAATTTTCCCAAAATTGCAGGAAGCGTATTGATAATTTAGTCAGTGGCATTCTTTCATGTGACTCAGAACTGAGCAAATGCACTTATGTGATGGCAATTCCATTACAGTTAGGTAATCCTGGAGAACCTGTGTTTGGGATGGGTACTGGATCTATGAAGGTAGGTGTAGTGATCCATGGGTTTCTTGTATACGGTTGTCTGTAGAGTTCCGTTGATGAAGCTGATCATGGTGTCCAGGGAGTTGATGCTCGTGTGGGAGTGTTCCGGAGAGAGTTTAATGGATGGGTGGTGGTTATTGAAGTAGTGGTGGAAATCTATGAAGGAATTTAAACCATCTGTCCAGAGGATGAAAATATCATGGATATATCTCAGGTATGTCATTGGTTTTGTGATGCATTTGTCCAGAAATTTTTCTTCAAGGTGGCCCATGAAGAGGTTGGCATATTGGGGAGCCAACTGAGTACCCGTCGCTGTTTCCATGATTTGACTTGGTTTAATTGGTTTAACAGGCCACTTTACTTTGAATGGTCCCTTACAATATGCGCTAACTACTTACTCTAAACAATCTCTTCCATATTTAATTGCACATTTTCATTTAGCTCTTGACCAGATGAAATGATTACCCTCTGATCTACTTCTGGAACAGTAACTCTCACTTTCCATTGTTACATCTGTGTTGGGTTTCCCAAGGAAACAATATCAAATTTCATAAACACATTTGGAATCTGGATTGCTGACAGCTGCATCCTGAGGTGCTAAGCACCCGCTACTGCCACTAACTTCATTAGGGGTCACAAATACTCAGGATTTGGCCCTGGGTCTTTAAGGAATGTTTGTGTAACAGTGTTTGACTGGACAGGGGCAGAAGATCTTTCTTAAGATGTGATCATTGCAACCTTTCTCCTGGTAGGACGGTAGAGGCAATTTGCTCAGCCACTAGGGTGGGAGGAGGGGAAAGAATGCCCTGGGATTGTTCTCCCTCCAACAGCTTGGCTGGATTCTGGAGGGAGCTACCTTCAGCCCTGTTTACTTAGAGGGTGTATTGCCACAATGTTAAGCTCTTGTGCAAAGTCGAGGGAAAAGGAAGCTCCAGAATGGGCTTGGAGGTCTGCATCAGAGTAAAGGACTTCTATTCCACCTCCGGTTTGCTTCTTGTAACTTCTTCCCTTTATTAATATCTTGAAATAGTGGGGAGAAGAAGGCTGAAAACATTAACGTGTATCCACCCATAGTGCCTGGAGACACCTGAGACAGGATGAAGACCCATTTTTAAATTAAATAGGGACTTGACATATATATGAAGTTTGAGCAAGAGTTACTGTCAGTGTCTTCTTTTTTTTCCCCTTTAAAGCTTAAAGCAATAAAAAAAGACGGACTGACGTAATTATTTGACAAAAATTATTCCTCACATTTTTATAATGCCCCTTTGTCACCTCAGAGGCTTCTGGTATGAAGGAAGTTCCTACATCTTTCATGTTTATCGTCTCATATTTCATATTCCTTTGTTAGTACACAGAAATCTGAGAGAGAATTCGGATTCTGTAACCATGACAAGATGTAATAAAACCTGCTACAGTGTAACATGCCCTCTCTGGGTGTTTGATCTCTGGTGATTTCACATTCTGTTTCTCTCTTTATAAGGAACTGATGAGGCTCCCACCATTGTAGTAGCTATTGTAGGCACCAGTGTGCTCCTATTTCCTCTCTGAGGCCTTGTCTAAACATACAATTTAAACTAACTTGGTTTAGAAACTAATTAAATGTGTACAACCCCCTTGTGTGGACATTTACATTGGTTTAAGGGTGTCCTATATTGATTTAGCTTAAACTGATTCCTTACTGGCATAAGCTATATCAGTGTAAGGCATTCTCAAACTGCTTTAAGAGTGTTCACACTATGGAGTTTTAATGTAATAAAGCCAGATTTAATTAAGTCAGTTTCCAAACTGATTTAGTTACATCAGTTCAACTTCTATGTGTACACAAGGCCTTCCGAACTGGCATTGATCTCCACAGCCCCCTGCTCTTTCCTTGGTGCCCTCTCATTCCTCACATCTGACCATCTCAAAGGATTTTTAAATGATCCTTTGATTCTCCTCCTTTCTGAAGCTGCCATTGTTTTCTATTATAGTTGAGTAGCAGGCAAGTTTGGGTTCCAGAAAAAGCTGGGTTCAAGATTGACTATTTTCCACAAATCTCAGTGATTCCCTGATTGAATTAAAACTTGCCCCTGCATCCCAGGGGTGAAATCCTGGCCCCACTGAAATCAACAAGAGTTTTGCTATTGTTTTTGATGGATTCAGGATTTCACCTTAAGCTAAAACTAAAAGCTCTTCAGGACAGGCCCTGTGGAAAGGGGTCAGTGCTCTCCTTTTCAACACTCTCAGTGATGACCTCACACCAGACAGATTTCTTCTGGTCATAGCTACTCTTGTTTTTTGCATCACAGTCCGTCTGCCCATTCATATTTACAATGGTCAGGTTCTGGCTGACAGATCCAAATGCTGTTGGCATGGGCAGTTAGGGTTTCCACACAAATTGCTTACTATTATTCTGTATATTACTAGCTAGGAATCTCTCACTCTCTCTCACACACACACATACTCAGACTCTCACACACCATTCCACCCCCTTCCCTTCTCTCTAATTTCCTAGTAATTTCCTGCTCTAAAAAATAGATGATATAAACATGGTCTTCTGTCAAAATAACATTCAAATATCTTTCCTAAAATAAGTCTTGTGAATTGTCTTAATACATAAGCAGTAAATGTAGAATTTTTTTTGTTGGAACTGAGGGGGAATTCACAGCGTTGGGGGATATCTGATATTCTTTACTTTTGTAGCTCAATGAAGGGAATATTCCTGAGTCAGTGGTAATGTTATAGCTGTTCTCTTGATTGTTGTTTGTTTGCCATTAGATTAACCATTCCACAGACTTCTGTTTCTTCTTGCTAGAATTCCAGTGCCAGCTCTTGCTGAGCACATCAGGGTCCCTACTACAGTAAAATAATGACTTATCATATGGAAGAGACAGGGATGGGAAGCAGAGAAATTGACAAACAGCAAAACAAAGAAGCAATTGAATCAGAAATGGAAAAATAAATACAAGTAAGATATAAAAGAAATGTGGCTTTTGTCACTTGAATTTCATCAGACTGTATTGCTTATTTATTATCTAATATTTATATATTAGGTTATATATAAGTTTGCACAGTGCTTTACAGAAAACGAAAGGAAGTTGTCCTTCTCCCAGAGACCTTACATCCTAAATTAAACTAACACAGGAAATGTGTGATGGGTTAGACCCCCCGCTTACTGGGGTGCCACAGATGTGCTTGGGTACCACTGAGCCCGCCTGTCCTACCAGCCTGGTAGGCCCCCCCCCCCATTTTGTGTTGCTGTGTCAGGCTCTCAAGCCCCCTTCCAGCACACACACAGGTACTTGATGTAGAAAGAACTGTAGACCTAACTTAGTAGCTATAACATTGCTCTAGAACTACAGAATAACTATGAAAAAAAATCTGTTTCTTTTTTAGTTCATTAATATTAATGGATACATGTTCTGGAGGCAAGATTATTGGCGAATAAATGAGCAAAAACAGAAGTCTGAGTTTGTGAGATATCACAAGGCATGTGACAAGTTATGTATGAGGCATATGGTGCAGTATATATTTTTGCTTGCCCATTAGTAGAGTAACTTCATTTTCAAAGGTTGGGTTAAGAAGACTCTAGCTATCTGTTCATATTGTATTGCTGGAAGAGCTCTATTGGATATAATATTTGTATATAATGATTTCTTCAGAAAAGGACCTGTGTATTTAGTTTTGTCTTTTCCAACTTTGTATATAGTCTGTCTTATTCACATAGTGTGGCACCGTTTAGCAAAGCATTGAAGCATTTGCTCCGCCATGGGGCAGGAGAAACGGGAAACAGGATAAACGGGAAAGGGCAGCAGCAGCAGCACGGCCTCTCCTGCCCCATGGCGGGCTATGCTCCCCACCTGCCCCTGATGCTGCGGAGGCTGCTGCTGCCCTGCGCTTGGACTGCCCCGCTCCCCCCCGAGCGGCGCCCGGGCCGCCTGGCTCCCCCCGAGTGGCGCCTGGTTCCTGCTGCTCTCGGCTGGGAGGTGCGGGGCCCCAGCTGAGCCTGGCCCCTTGCATCTCCTCTGCAGTGGCGCCCCATGCCCGCATCCTCCCGGGTGGCTGCGGCGGCAGTGGCCAGGGAGCCTGAGAGGAGGAGTGGTCCCCGACCAAGCGGGGGAGACTCCGAGGTGAAGAGGTTGCTGGCTCTGGCGCTGCCCGAGCGCCGGAGACTGACTGGTACCTGCCCCTAAGCAATAGTGTAAAAAAAAATGTTTGGGCACCGCTTTTTGGCACCCCCGAATCTTGGCGCCCTAGGCAGCCGCCTAGTTCGCCTAGTGGTTACACCGGCCCTGGGTTTAGGTGTGAAAATATTGACATTTCTCCCTCAGTGCAGAACTGTACATTTTGATGAGTTTGTGATCTTCACTCTAAAGAGAAATTCTCCCTCCTGGCTTTTTGCTTTCAACATAAAGCAAGGTGAAAACTGGATAATGAACCTGCAAATGTGATTTCCCCCCCATCCCCTGCTGGCATCACCATTAGTGAGAATTTGTTCTAATAGCTCTAATCCCATTATGATGCAAATGAGATTGTTTTGTTTTCTGTGGTAGAAATATCTGATGCATTTGCATTTACAATGGATTTCCACATATTTGTAAATTGCTGCTGAATGAGGAAAATGAAGTTTTGCTGGCTTTCACGTATTGTAGCTTGAGAAACCCTCCGAGCTGTTCAAATATGTTATCAATTTTGAATAAGAACAACATAGGAACGGCCATACTGAGTCAGGCCAAAGGTCCATCTAGCCCAGGATCCTGTCTTCCAACAGTGGCCAATGCCAGGTGCTTCAGAGGGAATGAACAGAACAGGTAATCCTCAAGTGATCCATCCCCTGTCACCCATTCCAAGCTTCTGGCAAACAGAAGCTAGGGACGCCATCGATGGACCTATCCTCCATTAATTTATTTAGTTCTTTTTTGAACCATGTTATAGTGTTGGCATTCGCAACCAGGGGCGGCTTTGGCGGGTGTGGGGCCCCACGCGAAGAACGACGGCGGGGCCCCGCACCTTTCCGGCTAAGCAAAAAACAAAAACAAAAAACACCTCCCGCAGCCGATTCGTTTGGCCGAGCAAAAAACAACAACAAACCACCTCCCGCCGGAGCGGGGCCCCCTGGGGCGCGGGGTCCGATTCTGGGGAATCGACTTAAAGCCGGCCCTGTTCACAACATCCTTTGGCAAAGAGTTCCACAGGTTGACTGTGTGTTGTGTGAAGAAATACTCCCTTTCGTTTAAGTGAATTCCAAGGCCCAGTTAGTAAAACACTTAAGAATGTGCTTGATGTTAAGTAAGGATGCTTAAGCATGAGCTTAATAACAATGCTTTCCTGAACTGGGATCTTAATTTGGACTATGGTGATTGTGTGTCTAAAAGTCCATAAATCAATTCATGGACCAAATGTCCAATAAAATCTTGCTTAGGGTGAAAAAAAATTATCTGGCATTCTGAATCTCAAAAAGAGAGTTCTTCAGAGAGGATAGTAATGGTGGTCGGTGTCTAAAGTCAGGGAAGAGGGAATTTGAAGTCCTAGGAAAGCCTGGGAAAAGGAATTTAAAAAAAAATCTGACTCTGGTATGTAGATTAGTGGTCACTGCTCTTCCTCTTGAATGTCAGTTAAAGTTATATCACTACTTTTGTTATAACACACACATTTCAAGATTAAAGATTCACTCCAGTCTCACTCTTGATGTAGACAGGTTTCAGCACTGTCGATCAGAGTTATTTAAAGATCACTTTATTGTGTGTCATATTACAATCTCACCATTTTGAGCTGTTTTTTCTGCTGTGCTAAAGTTAAACAGGTAGGGTGATATACTGACTCCATTGATGTCAATGGCAAAACTTCCTCAGAAGGATCTTTTAATGCACAAGTAATTTATAAAATGGCAGTGATTCTTAATTAATAGAAAGAACAGGATTACTTGTGGCACCTTATAGACTAACAAATGTATTTCAACATAAGCTTTCGTGGGTTAGAACCCACTTCATCAGACACATGGAATGGAACATACAGTGAACAGATATTTATACAGTCAGAGAAACATAATAAGGTGGAAGTGCCTATACCAACTTTAAGAGGCTAATTAATTAAGAGGAACTATAACAGCAGGGAACCTCTCCAGCGCATCATCAAAGATCTACAACCTATCCTGAAAGATGATCCCTCACTCTCGCAGATCTTGGGAGACAGACCAGTCCTCGCTTACAGACAGCTCCCCAACCTGAAGCAAATACTCACCAGCAACCACACACCATACAACAAAAAAACGAACCCAGGAACCTATCCTTGCAACAAAGCCCGATGCCAACTCGGTCCACATATCTATTCAAGTGATACCATCATAGGACCTAATCACATCCGCCATGCCATCAGGGGCTCGTTCACCTGCACATCTACCAATGTGATATATGCCATCATGTGCCAGCAATGCCCATCTGCCATGTACATTGGCCAAACCGGACAGTCTCTACGCAAAAGAATAAACGGACACAAATCTGACATCAGGAATCATAACATTCAAAAACCAGTAGGAGAACATTTCAACCTCTCTAATCACTCCATGACAGACTTAAAGGTAGCAATTTTGCAACAGAAAAACTTCAAAAACAGACTTCAACGAGAAGCTGTTGAACTTGAATTGATATGCAAACTAGATACCATCAACTCAGGGTTAAATAGGGACTGGGAATGGCTTGGCCATTACATTAATTGAATCTATTTCCCTTAAGTTAACAATCCTCACTCACACCTTTGTGTCAACTGTCCGCAATGGGCCATCTTGTTTATCACTTCAAAAGTTTTTTTCCCTCTGCTGTTATAGTTCCTCTTAATTAGCCTCTTAAAGTTGGTATAGGCATGTCACGGAGTATAGGGGAGTCCGGCCCTGCACCCCTCTTCCCCGGATTCACTGGGAGTCTCAGCCAGCCAGTAGAACAGAAGGTTTATTAGAGATGCCAGGAACACAGTCCAACCAGAGCTTGTCAGTACATCCAGGACCCCTCAGTCGGGTTCTTCCGGGGGGCAGGGAGCTTAGACCCCAGCCTGGGGGCTCCCTGCATTTCACCCCACCGCTCCAAACGGGGCAGGGAGGCCAGACCCTGTCTGGCTCTCTCCCCTCCTCTCCGGCCAGCCCCCAACTGAAACTATCCAGCCCCTCCTCCCCCTTTGTCTGCTTCCCGGGCCAGGAGGTCACCTGATCCCTTTGTTCGAACACCTTCAGCTCTCACCTTTGCAGGGGAGGGCCCGGGGCCATCGGTTGCTAGGATACAAAGTGTCAGCCATTCTCTGTGTCCAGGCCCCTCTGTAACACTCATGCATCCTTGTTCCACCACCTAGAAACTCAAGCACTGCATAGGGGAAACCGAGGCACCCACACAGTACTCAGGGAAAACATTAACAACAGTCCTAGTTCGTCACATCTCTCCCCCCTTCGAGACCGAACTGAGCGGGGTCACTTTAGCCAGTGACCTGGGGAAGTTCGAACCTGGTCACACCAGGCCGTTCCAGTTCCACGTGCTCCCTTAGGTCGGGGGTGCTTGATGGCACCCGCAGGCCGCATGTGGGAAGGTTTATGCAGCCCGTGCCCTTTTCCCATCCCAAAACCCCTGGGTTTCAAGCTGAGATCAGGTCTTTTCCCAGCGCTCCAGTCTGGAGGGCTGTAATTCGGGCTCTCTTGGTTAAGAGCCTCCCTCTTGATCTGGTCCCCTCTCTGCCCACGTGTCTCTGTCACCAGCCACTCGGCATCGGCCCCTTTTCCTGGATGCAGCCACGTTGGGGCGGAGTGGTGACTATACCCCGTAAAGCGCCACCCAAATAGATCCGGCTGCTGCTTCTTAAGGGCCTGCACCATGGCCAGGCATTCCCTCTCTATGGCCTGACCATTCTGCCTCCAGGGCAGCAGCTCCTTGCTCAGATACCCGATGGGGTGTCTCCCCCGCTTCGCATAGGCCTGCATCAGCACCGCGCCCAGCCCTGTGTCTGAGGCTTCGGTGAACACTGTACAGGGTTTGGCCCGGTCTGGGTTTACTCGATCTATTGGGCCCTGGATTAGAGCCTCCTTCAGCGCACAGAGAGCCCTCTGGCCCTGCTCGGTCCAGACTGCCTCGTCTGGCTTCCCCTTCTTACCTAGTTCTGTGATGGGGGCAGCTAGGGAGCTAAAGGGGGGTACAAACCTCTGGTAGTACCCCGCCATCCCGCTAAAGGCCTGGACCTGTTTCTTGATCTGGGGAACAGGCCAATCTCTGATCGCCTCCACCTTGGCCAGCCCTGGGCTGTTGAATGACTGGTTCACCTCTAAAGCCAGCATGTCCTTGGCCTCTCTCTCCA
The DNA here is from genome assembly GCA_037349315.1 of Chelydra serpentina. Taxonomy (NCBI): domain Eukaryota; kingdom Metazoa; phylum Chordata; order Testudines; family Chelydridae; genus Chelydra; species Chelydra serpentina. Next base: position 1,798,739 of record JBAIAC010000070.1, read on the forward strand.
GGTTCTGGGCTCTTTTCCCAGTTACTCTGAATGGGGGACACCTGATGGGAGGATGGGCTCCCATCTCAGGGGAGAGATCCATCAGGGACTCTTCCCCCTTTTCCTCCCAATCGTCCCTTACCGGTTCTAGGGGTCCCCTTACTCTCCTCCCATACCACAGCTTGAAAGGGAAGCCCCCTGGTGATTCCTGGGGCACTTCCCTGTGCCATCGGTGGGGCAGGTACTTGTCCCAGTCCTGTGGATGCTGATTTATGCAAGTCCTCAGCATCGGCCTCATGGTCCCCTGAACTCTCTCCACCAGCCCGTTGGACTGAGGGTGATATGCAGAGGCCCAGGTGGGCCAGACCCCACCTTTCTCCCACACGCCCTGGAGCCGGGCTGAGATGACCTCGGATCCCTGATCTGTAAAGACCTCGCTGGGGACCCCCATTCTGCTGAAGATGGTCAGCAGCGCGTCTGCCTCGGTGTCTGCCCCGGTGGAGGACAGAGCCACCACCTCTGGGTAGCGGGTGGCGAAATCCATCACCACCAGGATGCATTTCTTCCCTGACCAGGTTGCCCTGCTGAGGGGGCCCACCCTATTCATAGCCACCTTCTGGAAAGGTTCCTCTCTGATGGGCAGGGACCTCCAGGGATCTTCTCCCTTACCCTGGGCCAGGTACAATAGCTGGTGATGATACTTCTGGGGCCCCACCGGCTGCCTCCTGATTCCCCACAGTTCTACTTCCCCTTGGGGGGCCCATTCCCGGCACAGGAATCCCTTCTCCCACAGGGATCTGTCTCTGCAGTCTTCCCCAAGGGGGTTTGCAGTGCTGTGGCCAGCAAGTTCCCTTAGCTTCTCCAAGGCGGGATCCCTCTGCAGCTCACTGGCCAGGCCTGGGGTCACCACCCCACTGAGCCCTGTCCCTGGTGGCTCCCTCCCTGCCGTGGAATCACTTCCCGGCCGCACCTCTGGACCAGGCAAGCCTGGTTGGCAGCCGTCCTGCCCTGCCTGTGTGTTCCCCCACTCAGCTGGGGTCTCTGCTCCCCCCGTGCTCAGCGCTGCCCTGGCTGTCCCTGTGGGGCCAGGCAGCGAGCTCGCTGCTTTGCTCTCTGCATCAGAGACTGCCTGAGCCACCTCTCCATTGTGCAGGGGGGTGGGGAGCATCTCTCTGTCCCACCCCGCCCTAGGGGTCTGGTTACAGGCAGGCAGGTAACCGGGGCCTGGCAGCTCCTCCCCCCTGCCAGCCAGGTCATTTGCATTTTCACTGACCATTTCCCTCTTAGCCAGTTGGTTTCCTGAGTTCAAATTCAAATCCTCGGCCGTTACAGGGCCAGGGCCTGGATCCTGTCCCAAAGATACACAGTCACCCCCCAACAGCACCTCACCGCTGATATCCTGGAGAACCCCAACCACCAGACAGCCCGACCCCTCCTGGGTCTGCACAGGGATCTGGGCCATAGGCAGGGCGAATGGGTCCGTCCCTGGGACCCTCACCCAGGTCACACAGCCCCTCAGCATCTGGTGGGGGTGCACCACCCGGGGCCTGACCACAATTCTCTCTGTCCCGGGGTCTTGCCACCCCCCGAATGTCTCTCCATTGACCATCAGCTTCCGCTTCCACTGGGGGTCCATAGGGCTTGAGTCCAGGGCCAGGAGTGGAAATCCGTCCACCATCCCACCCATCTGGCTGGCGGAGTTTATGGCCTTGGGACCCAGCAAGGGGGTTAGATCCCGGGGCTTTTCCGCAGGGTCTCCCTGGTTCCAATCACCAGCCTGCTCCAAGGCAGTGAGGTGGGCCTCCACATCCCTACCCTGCTTAACCAGGGGCAGCAATTTAGGATCGAGGTTCCCTGCAGAGCTGGCACCCCGGGATCTGTCCCCACTTACCCCTGGCCAGTCCCCTATGCCTCTCCGTTCCACCACCACCAGTTCACGTTGCTGCTGCTGCTGCTGCTGCTGCTGCTTCTTCTGTAGGTCTTTCTCGGGCTCTTGCTGTCTCTCACCGTCCTCTTGCTCTCTCGGACTCAGCTCCAGTCCCATCCGTCTCCGATCCCCTGCTGGGGAACCCGATCGTGAAGACCCCTGTCTGGTTGGGGACCAGACTCTTGGGGATGCCAGGCTACCGCTCCAGCTGCTCCCAGATCCTGCTGTAGCCCCATTGGGGTCAGGAATCTGCTCCCTAGAATGGTCATCCTCCTCCAGCTGCGTGATTAACTGGGCTTTAGTGAGCTTTCCAATGGGTAGCCCTCTCTTTTTGCACAGGGTTACAATGCTCTTCTTAAGGAGAAGGCGATATGCCATCACTTCACTGCTCCCAAGTTTGCTGTGGATCCGCAGGCCTGTGTGCTCTTAGCTCCCCACGGATTCCAGGAAGAACCCCAAGTGTGCCAGCCCTTCTTCAGGTCACCGCCTCTTTGCCAGGGTCGAGCTGCAGCTCCTCCGTCCCTGGGTCCACTCACGGCACCCCCAGGGGAACCCTGTCACTGCCAAAATCCTTCTCTCTCCCAGGGCCAAGCCGCAGGCTCCTCCACCCCTGGGACTGCTCACTGCAGCCCCCAGGGGGACCCCATCATTGCACAGTCCTTCTCGCTGGTCACACACTCCCAGGGGTTAAGCGTAGCTTCTCCGCTCCCTGAAACCGCTCCTCTGTGAGCCTTCAGCACGCCTGGTCCTCATTAGCCCCCCTTCGTTCTACTGCTCCCCAGTTACTTACTGCAGGAAGTGCCATTCACGGGGTGCAGAACATCCCACCGCTGCCACCAGTTGTCACGGAGTATAGGGGAGTCCGGCCCTGCACCCCTCTTCCCCGGATTCACTGGGAGTCTCAGCCAGCCAGTAGAACAGAAGGTTTATTAGAGATGCCAGGAACACAGTCCAACCAGAGCTTGTCAGTACATCCAGGACCCCTCAGTCGGGTCCTTCCGGGGGGCAGGGAGCTTAGACCCCAGCCTGGGGGCTCCCTGCATTTCACCCCACCGCTCCAAACGGGGCAGGGAGGCCAGACCCTGTTTGGCTCTCTCCCCTCCTCTCCGGCCAGCCCCCAACTGAAACTATCCAGCCCCTCCTCCCCCTTTGTCTGCTTCCCGGGCCAGGAGGTCACCTGATCCCTTTGTTCGAACACCTTCAGCTCTCACCTTTGCAGGGGAGGGCCCGGGGCCATCGGTTGCTAGGATACAAAGTGTCAGCCATTCTCTGTGTCCAGGCCCCTCTGTAACACTCATGCATCCTTGTTCCACCACCTAGAAACTCAAGCACTGCATAGGGGAAACCGAGGCACCCACACAGTACTCAGGGAAAACATTAACAACAGTCCTAGTTCGTCACAAGGCACTTCCACCTTATCATGTTTCTCTGACTGTATAAATATCTGTTCACTGTATGTTCCATTCCATGCGTCTGATGAAGTGGGTTCTAACCCACGAAAGCTTATGCTGAAATAAGTTTGTTAGTCTATAAGGTGCCACAAGTAATCCTGTTCTTTTTGCTGACAGAGACTAACACGGCTGCTACTCTGAAACCCTTAATTAATAGAATTGCTTTTGGTGTCCTGCTGGAAAAAGAAAAGAGGAGACTCAGTTGTGCCATTTCAAAAAGTAAATGCAACACCAGGAACTGCTAGATAATATAGTTATTCAGATCCATATTAACAGTGGTAGTGATGGGGAATAAAGTGTTTTCTGGTTACTCTTGCATCCTGCAGGAGGCATGTGAGAGAAATTCCTTGGTGCAGGAGGCAATAGTCTGCTGAGAATGCAGAGCTCATCAGTTTCCCTGTAGTCTTTAACAAGGAGGAACAAGGTTGGTCTTGTTAAGGCACAGGACTGGCAGTCAGGAGGACTGAGCTCTTTTCCTGACGTCAGTTGCCTCACCTGACATGTGGTGATACTACTTTAACTCACAGGGTGGTGGGAGGTTTAATTTCCGATTATAAGCGTTTTGAGATCTAGAGATGGGCCTGCCCCAAAGCCCTCTGATGTAAATAGGAGTCTTTCCATAATTGACTTCAGTAAGTCTTGGATCAGGACCTGAGTGTAAATATTAAGTTATTTTCATGTTTCATTGGTCTTTGTGGTCTTTCCAGTCTGCTCTGGGATAGACGCTAGTGACAAGAAACATTTTTATCTTTCACTGTTGTTGAAATAATAAAGAATAAGAGAATAATGGATGAGAGAAGTTAGGTTTTTGAAAAGAATCATTTATCCTTTGAACTTGGGTTTAATTTGTCTACTAAACTAAGATGCTGGTGTTTGCTTTTAGTAAAATACTCCCTAGAAATGATTCCTTATGCTCTTGATGTGTGGTGGTATAAAGCAATGGCAATTGATAGTATACAGTCTGAGATCATACACAACATTCTTGGAAAATTATGCAGTTCGGTTCACGTAATTTTTTTTGTTTAAAACAAAATTGAATTACTTAATTTCCCTCCTCTTGGTGAAGTTATCATAAAGAGCATTGTTAAACACTTAGTTTCATACACACTTTGTTAGTTGCTGACTTAAGTAAAACAGATATTTGGTTGAAAACAAATTGGAGCCTGGGTTTGCTTGTTTGCTTGCTTTTTCTTGTAATATTTTTCATGTTCTTTGAGTTCTCATCAGACACATCTTACAAATTAATTTTTAAAATTCAGATATGTAAATGGTAAGCATTATTCTGAAAGGGTTTCATTTCCAGTAGGAGTATTATTGGAATATGATGATTCACTCTAGAGAAATGGTTTAAGAAATTAAATCAAAAGGGGACTATTATTATTACTAACTCTCTCTAGAGCAAGTTGGGATTTGTTCACTGTGCCAGTTGCTGAATGAGTCCTTAATGATGGTAGGGAAAGCGAGAGTGATAGTGCTTCTATTCTGTGTAGCTTCCTATATGGCAGTCCTCATTGCAGTATCTGAGTGCCTTCCACAAGTGCATTAAGCAATATGACTAACTTCTGTTACATGTTTGTTCTCTCATCCTCTTCCCAGAGGAAAAATGTATGTAGTGGAGTATCTTGTTTCAGTAGTATGTTTTTTGTTTTGTTTGTTGGGTTTCTTATATAGACATGCCACTGTATATTTATGTTGGAGAAGGCAAGAGCAAATAAATGCCTATTGCATGTTGAACAGAGTTTTGAGTGTCTGTGTGTGCATGCAAACAACATAATGACTTCCCAGAAATTTAACTTAGGACCTGTTCCTTGTTCCTTACTTATTCCTTATTCAAATCAAATGCTATTGTTTTCAGCATTAGCTTGGGAAGAGAATAGAAGGCTTTATTGGTGTCCTTATCACTTTAGCATGAGTTAACTATAGCTCTCTAGTGAGTTTACTATCATAAGAATAAAACACTAAGCCAAACATACATCCAGATAATATTTCAGAGGCAACACTGGATATGCAAATTTACAGACAAAGAAGATATGAGTAGGAAAGTTATGTTCTGGTTTCAGGATCACTCCAGTGACACTAGTTTTATTGTGCCCGTGCTAGGTATTCCATCTCTAATATCTTTTGTAGATCACACGCAACAGGCACTTGCTTATGTACAATCAATTGTAGATCTCAGAGTAATTAATGTAATTTTTGAATTTCCCTCAATTTAACAAAAATAATTGCTGGCTCTTATAAATGATGTTGTATATGCAATCATAAAGAGGTGTGCTTTGCACTGAAGACAGCAAAAACTCAGGTTTATTCTAATTCTAAACAGTCTTCCACTGTTCCAAATAAGGATAAGAACTCTCGCCTATAGAGAGATACTTTTGAATCTCTTTGCTTCCTTGGGTTTTTCCTAGTCTATAGTAAAATCCCTCTTTTACAGTGACTTTTTATGTTTAATAGGTCTTTCCCTGCTTTGCATGTAAATCTTACACTGCTGTTGAAATTAATTATAAGTAATGGTGTGCACTCTGTTCCATTGCAGTAAGATCTCACTCCCTCTGCGTGTGTGGATTTCCCATGCCCGTTATTCCCGTGTCTATCTCTGTAGTTCTGTTTAATTCAGAAGACACCTGAATGGAAATTCCAGACAGCCCATTCACTCTTAAAACTGAAGAATATTCTTTAAAAATGTATACATCTTGTATTTGTAATCACTGCAGTGCTGCATATGATGCCGTCCTTGACAGAAATGTGGCTATTAAGAAACTCAGCCGACCATTTCAGAATCAAACGCACGCCAAACGAGCTTACAGGGAGCTGGTCCTCATGAAGTGTGTGAACCATAAAAATGTAAGTTTTCTTGTGGGGACCAGGGGGGTGTTGTGTGCTTGATTTGTAAGAAAAAAGTCACATCCTTTCATGCTGTAATGAAACTTTAACTTCTGACTTCTGCTATTTTAAGGGCTAGATCCTGACCGAGACTACACACCTACATATTGTAAGAACCCTACGTGGGCTACCCTAACTTTGAGTCCTGGCACATATGAATAAGCATGGCTACTCCCATGCTTGCTCCTTCTCCAGAGGAGGTGGGCAAAGAATGGATGGAGCTTTGGCTTTGCCCTCTATTTGCTGGTATTGGCCAGCAGTAAATTACTATCCTTCCAGGAGCACAGAGGAAGCAGGAAAGGGATTGTGACTCAGGGGAATGTCTCTGAATCATGCTACCTCCAGGAGCTACTTCTATGGTTGAGCAATGAAAGCACACCCCAGAGCTCTGCCTAAAGTCACAATCTAGTCCCCGATATTGGAGTATTTGGATGTATTGTCATCATGAAGATTCTCTTTATTGATAATCCTGTAAAGAGCCTATGGAGCACAATGAGAATCTGATATGCTCTTCCTCTGTCATGTAAGACGCTGTTACTGATTACTTCATTGCCAACTGTTTGGATAGTTCAGACTAATGCTGTGTAACCAGAATCTCTGAGTCCACATGCTATTTTGTTTTATTTCTTCTTAATGTTAAGAAATGAACAATGACAGCAGATTTTGTCTGTCTTAATTCTCCTTACCTCCACTTGCCTTGAGTGTAAACATTTTCTTTAGAGTTGTACTGGAATGGCCATCATAAGGGTGTACATTAGCAGTCCCCACATATATATTCAGTGATTGGAATTATATGTTTGATACAGTGTAGTGTGGCTTGTGGCTATGGGATACCCATGGGTACCCCCATCACATTGTCCAAATGTTTCTCTGCTAGTTTCTTTTTTGTGCAAACTCGCCACTCCTGTTACTGCCCTTATACCATAATTGGCCAAACCATGGTAGGGAAGTCCCAATGAAATCAGTAGAACTACTTGTGCAAAAAGCAAACCACATTTGCCCTTTTATTTGTAGCATGTTATGTTGTCACTACCGGCTCTTAAGATCCAAGGCTAGTATCTTCCTATGTCGGTGGACTGATTCTAGCCCACTGGCGATGCTACAAATAATAATGATAATAGACAGTGCACATTAGTTTCCATTGAGAGTACATTAATAACAGTTCATTACCTGTAAACACTTGTCACAGATCCTGAAAGGACTCTTCCTCTCCACACAAACTGAATGAATGAGCATGAGAAGCCTGATAGAGTGTGAGATTTGACACACTATTTCTCAATCATTAGTTCACAGGGAGAGAGAGGAATTGGCTACACGTTTTTTCTTTCAATGAGAGGTAGCTCTAAAATCACAAAGAGTGGGGACTGAAAATCGGTGCAATTCAAAGGCTTGCTCTGAAGGTTGCCAATAGTAATTTACCACCAGTCTCCTGTTACTACCTTATCGCTAGTGACTATTTGTTTGATCCTTTAATTTACAGATGAGTAGTGTGCCTGTCAGACACTTCACAGAGCCCACCTAGAGTTATTTTGCTATACTTTTCTAAACACTGAGTTATCCTTAAATTTTCAAAGAGTAGTGCAGGGCTCTAGCTGTCTCATTCCCATTGGCTTGGATAGAAACTGCATAATTTAGATCCCTGCTCACTAGTTTGAAAATGCAGAGCTGGGTGAGTTGTCCTTGGCACATAACTAGAAACTGCATGGTGCATCATTACCCATGATTCTTAATGTACTGGAAGGGGCAGAAGGCTACAAAGATGAGGTTGATTTGAAAAATAGACTATTACAAAAGTACTATACAGTAGAACCTCAGCGTTACAAACACCAGGGTTATGAACTGACTAGTCAACCACACACCTCATTTGGAAACAGAAGTATGCAGGCAGAAGAAGGCAGTAGCAGAGACGAAAAAAAAAAGGCAAATACAGTACAGTACTGTGTTAAACATAAACTACGAAAAAGAAGGGAAAGTATAAAAAAAATGATTTGACAAGGTAAGGAAACTGGTTCTGTGCTTGTTTCATTTAAATTAAAAGCAGCATTTTTTTCATTTAAATTAAAAGCAGCAAACTTTCAAAGCTGTAGTAAGTCAACTGTGGCAAAGTACCTCCTTCTCCTCAGCGGCCTCGGTCCTTTAAGGCCCGGAGACTCAGGCTTGGGCAAGGTAAACCCCTTGGGTTTTTCCCTTTTCCTTTTGGGAAGGCAATAAAGCCCTTCTTTTGGGAAGGGCTCAGTGGCTTGGGGCACCCAGCCCCTCTGGTGCCTTCCCTGCTCCTGCTCCTGCTTCTGTGTCAGCTTCTACTTCTCTCCCACTCTCAGTCTCTCTCGCCTCTCTCCTCCCTGCCATGCACAGCAGGGAGAGTTTAAAAAGGGCTCAAGCAATCGCTGCCAGCTGGACCTAATTAGTTCCCTGGTAAGCCCTTCCCCAGCTGAACCTTATTTCCCCACAGTCCTCTCTCCTTAGTGGACAGGGAGAAGGGTTTTAACCCCCTGGGACCACTTACTGCCTCCACCTTTTGCAGCTATCTGCCCTGGGTTTACCACATATCCCCCCCCCCTGCTCAACACTACAGGGTTGGGCTACTTGGGACGGACAGCAGTGCACTCGCGATAGGCCATCTGCATTGCCATGCTGGATTCCAGATCTATGTCGTACTATGAAGTGGAAGGGTTGGAGCGAGAGGAACCATCTTGTCACCCTCGCGTTCTTGTCTTTGTTTTGGTGCATCCACCGCAGAGGGGCATGGTCCGTGACCAGGGTAAATCTCCGCCCCAGTAGATAGTAGCGAAGACTTTCAATGGCCCATTTCACCGCCAGGCATTCTTTTTCCACCACGGCGTACTTCCGTTCTCGAGGCAGGAGCTTCCTACTGAGGAAGAGGACGGGGTGTTCCTCGTCCCCAACCATTTGTGAAAGCACCGCCCCCAGCCCTACTTCAGAGGCATCGGTTTGTAAGATAAACTCTCTCCTCCAGTCCGGGGCTACTAGCACAGGGTCTGTGCAGAGGGCCGTCCTCAAATCTGCAAAAGCGCCTTCGGCCGTGGTAGACCATTTTACGATGTCTGGACCCCTTGCTTTCGTTAAGTCCGTCAATGGGCATGCTCTGGTGGCGAAGTGTGGAATAAACCTTCTATAGTACCCCACTAGTCCCAGGAAGGCTCTGACCTGTTTTTTCCGGAGCGGTCGTGGCCACTTCTGTATAGCCTCCAACTTGTTGAGTTGGGGCTTCACCAGGCCCCTCCCCACTATATAGCCGAGGTACTTAGCCTCCGCTAACCCAATCGAACACTTGGAGGGATTTGCAGTTAGCCCTGCCTTCCTCAGGGTGTCTAGGACTGCTTCCACCTTCTCCAAGTGTGTCCCCCAGTCGGGGCTATATATAATGACGTCATCGAGATAGGCTGCAGCGTACTTGCCATGTGGTCGCAGCAGTTTGTCCATCAGTCTTTGGAAAGTAGCGGGAGCGCCATGCAACCCAAAGGGGAGGACGGTGTATTGGTATAGACCCTCTGGAGTCGCAAAGGCCGTCTTTTCTTTGTCGGCCCTGGCCAGGGGGATCTGCCAATAGCCCTTGGTCAGGTCCAGGGTAGACATAAACCGTGCTTTTCCTAATCGGTCGATTAGCTCATCTATCCGGGGGATGGGGTACGCATCAAATTGTGACACCTCGTTCAGCTTCCGGAAGTCGTTGCAGAACCTCATACTGCCGTCCGGTTTGGGCACTAAGACCACGGGACTTGACCATTGGCTATGTGACTCCTCGATGACTCCTAGGGTTAGCATCTTCCTGACTTCAGTCCGGATCTCTTCTCTTTTGGCCTCCGGGATCCGGTACGGTTTGACGTTCACCTTCACTCCAGGCTCTGTGTGGATGTGATGGTGAACCTCAGTAGTCCTGCCTGGCTTCTCCGAGAACACATCCTGATTGCGTCTGATCAGGCTGATCACTTCTGATCGTTGTTCCGGGGTCAACTCGGGAGAGATCCCCACCTGGTCGGCCTGGTCGCGTTTAGGGGGCGTGGCGCCTAGCGCGACCACCGGAGCTTCTCTATCCTGCCAAGGTTTCAGCAGATTTATATGATAGATCTGCTCCAGCTTCCGGCGGCCCGGCTGTCGGACCTTGTAGTCGACCTCTCCTACGGCTTCTATTATTTCGTATGGCCCCTGCCACCTGGCTAGCAGCTTGCTCTCTGCTGTGGGTATGAGCACCATTACCCGGTCTCCCACATGGAACTTCCGGGTCGCTGCTTGACGGTTGTAGTATGTCTGTTGTGCCCCCTGGGCCTTCTCCATGTGTTCGCGCACCAGGGGGGCAACTTGGGCTATCCTGTCTTTCATCTGTAACACATGTTCCACGACATTTCTCCCTGGGTTCGGCTGTTCTTCCCAGCCTTCTTTAGCTAGGTCCAGTATGCCCCTGGGGTGGCGACCATATAACAGCTCGAAGGGGGAGAATCCAGTCGAAGCCTGCGGCACCTCCCGTACGGCAAACAGCAAGTAGGGAAGCAGGGTGTCCCAGTCTTTCCCGTCACGACTAACCACTTTCCTTAGCATGCTCTTCAGTGTTCTATTAAAGCGTTCGACGAGACCATCGGTCTGGGGATGATAGACCGACGTCCTGAGGGACCGTATGTGGAGCAATGTACATAGGTCCTTCATTAGTTTAGCCACAAAGGGGGTCCCTTGGTCCGTCAGGATCTCCTTTGGTATCCCCACTCTGGAAAAAATCCGGACTAACTCTTTGGCTATGGTCTTGGACATGATGTTCCGTAGGGGTACGGCCTCGGGGTATCGGGTGGCATAATCCAATACTACCAGAATGTACTGATGGCCCCGGGCTGACTTCTCCAATGGCCCTACTAGGTCCATAGCTATTCGTTCGAATGGGGTCTCTATAATGGGCAGAGGTATCAGAGGGGCCCTCAAGTGTGGTCGGGGCCCATGTATCTGGCATTCCGGACAGGACGTACAATATCGCCGGACCGCCGCATAGATGCCGGGCCAAAAAAACCTCTGCAGGATCCGATCAAGGGTCTTGTCTATCCCTAGATGGCCCCCGAACAGGTGGCTGTGGGCCAGATCCATCACGCCCCTCTGATGTTTCTGTGGGACCAAGAGTTGTTCTACGACCTGCTCCTGGACCCGGACTATTCTGTATAGCAGATCATTCTTAATTACATAATATGGCCCCGGGCCCTTAACTCTACCTTCTACTGGGGCCCCATTCACCTCGACTACTTCCTTACGAATATGGTTGTATATGGGATCATTGGCTTGATCCTGACCAAAATTCCCGAGCGTAGTCCCCATTGGACCAAATTCAAGGGGGTCTACCTCCGTCTCCTCCTCGGGAAGAACCCCTGGGGTATCCGGCCCGGCGACGGGGTCATTAACCATCGGCTCCGATCCCCTGTTGGTTTCCCCTACCAGCGTAGCCTTCCGGTACTGGGTCAGGATCTTCGTCCCCCTTCTTTTATCCTCCCTCCGTTCCCTCCGAGTCTTCCGGGGCTTCCCCGGCGGGGAGAACAGATCCTGAGCAAACTCCTGGAAGACTGGGGGCAGGCTACCTGTTGGGGCCACCCCCAGGGTCCCAGGGTCATTATTCCCTACTATCTCCTCCCCAGGGAGCAGGCTATCAAATCCTGGGAAATCCCGTCCGATAAGGACTGGGTAGGGGAGCTTCGGAACTACCCCCACCATCACCTTAGTGGGGTGTCCGAGAACTTCTATTTTTACGGGGATGGTCGGGTAATAGTTGATATCCCCGTGCACACAGGAGATTCCTGAGCGCTTGGCCCGGGTTAGTTGGTCCTGCCCGACCAGCTTCCCCGAGACCAACGTGACCGCACTTCCGGAGTCTACTAGTGCGGTAGTCGCTATACCGTTCATCTTCACGGGTCGAGTGTATCTATGGGGGACCATCGCAACCCCGACAAGACTTATTAGATCACACAGACCCCCTATATCTCCCAAGTCACACTGCATGGGCTCTTCTAGGTTTGGGCATTGGGCGGCGATATGCCCCAATTCGCCGCAGGCATAACACCGATACCCCACCCGGGGCCGCCCCCTCTCTTTCGGACTGCCGGGTTTTATACCCCGCGACTTCCTTCCCCAGTCCTCAAACCTCTCCAACCCCGCCGGCTGATCTTCGGTCTCCTTCCTCCCTTCTCTTGTCCGGCCTGGCACTAGTGGAAACCGGGGCCTCGGTGCGGGGGCTTGCCTCTGAATCTGGCGCTTTCCCTCCCCAGTGGTCCGGGAAAGTTCCTGGGCTGCTAAGTGTCTCTCGACCAGGGCAACCAGTTCGTCATAGGAGGCGGGATCATTTTGGCGGACCCACCCCCGTATGTCCGGAGGCAACCCCCTCATGTACCTGTCCAACACGAGGATTTCCACTATCTTCTCTGGTCCATGGGTCTCGGGATGAAGCCATTTCCGAGCGAGGTGGATTAGGTCGAATAATTGGGACCGGGGCGCTTTATTACCCCAGTATCTCCATTCGTGGAAGCGCTGGGCCCTGATGGCCGGCGTCACGCCTGATCTTGCCAGGATTTCCGCCTTCAGTTGTGGGTAATCCATAGCTGCTTCCGTGGTCATGTCGAAATAGGCCTTCTGGGCATCCCCGCACAAAAATGGTGCCAGGATACCGGCCCACTGGTCTCGGGGCCAGGCCTCCCGTAGTGCCGTCCTCTCGAATGCGAGGAGGTATGCCTCAATATCATCGTCCACCGTCATCTTTTGTAGATAGTGGCTTGCCTGCAGCGGCCGGATCCCCTGGGGCCCGTGCGTCGAAGCTTTTAACTGGTTCACTATTTCTGTCAGGGTGGCTCGATCTTGGGCCGCCTGCTTCACCAGTAGCTGGTTCGTCTCCTGCTGGACTCGTACCGCTTCTTGCTGGGCTGCCATCTGCACCCTGGTGGCCTCCTGTTGAGCCGCCGTGGCCTGTATCAAGGCCTTTACTACATCCTCCATTTTTTTTTTTTTGGGGGGGGGGGGGGTGATTTCCGCTGCCCAGCGGTGGCTTGCCACGGAGCCGCACTCACTCACATCCCACTCCTGACACCACGTGTGGCAAAGTACCTCCTTCTCCTCAGCGGCCTCGGTCCTTTAAGGCCCGGAGACTCAGGCTTGGGCAAGGTAAACCCCTTGGGTTTTTCCCTTTTCCTTTTGGGAAGGCAATAAAGCCCTTCTTTTGGGAAGGGCTCAGTGGCTTGGGGCACCCAGCCCCTCTGGTGCCTTCCCTGCTCCTGCTCCTGCTTCTGTGTCAGCTTCTACTTCTCTCCCACTCTCAGTCTCTCTCGCCTCTCTCCTCCCTGCCATGCACAGCAGGGAGAGTTTAAAAAGGGCTCAAGCAATCGCTGCCAGCTGGACCTAATTAGTTCCCTGGTAAGCCCTTCCCCAGCTGAACCTTATTTCCCCACAGTCCTCTCTCCTTAGTGGACAGGGAGAAGGGTTTTAACCCCCTGGGACCACTTACTGCCTCCACCTTTTGCAGCTATCTGCCCTGGGTTTACCACACAACGTTAAGCTGTAAACTTTTGAAAGAACAACCATAACATTTTGTTCAGTTATGAGCATTTCAGAGTTATGAATAACTTCCATTCCTGAGGTGTTCATAACTCTGAGGTTCTACTGTATATGACGCAATAGCTGTAAACCTATTACCTGTTCTTAAGTTTTAGAGCTCTGTCGTTAAAGCTTTCAAAGGAACACTAGAAGAGAGAGATCTCAAAAATATTGAGAAAAAGGGGAAGAAGCAAGGAAAGATGGTGGAGGAAAGATAAAAGTGCAGAGGTAAAGGCAGATAGAACAGTAAGAGAGAAAATTAAGGCTTTCTTTAAAAAATACAAGCCCAGATGGTCACATTTTCCCACTAGGAAAGCCTGTCAAGGGGGCCAAGTAGGGATAAAGACTCTGTAAGGTTCTTTGCATGGAGTTTCCTCAGAATTCTTCCTTCTCTTTTCCCCCACACACATGGAAAGGAAGGGAATTCAGGTCCCAAGTCCCACAACCCTCCCTCCCTAGAGGTACTGTTGCTTTGTGCTGCCTTACAGGCACTACCAGCTCTCTGGCAGATTCCTGTCAGCAGCATCCCCTACTGGCTGTGTTCTCTGGAATCTCACTTTAAAAGACAGAGTCGTGTGCAGGACACCCATGGCCACTTTCCAGAGCTCTCTGAGGTTCTCTCATTTTGAGATGTATGTATTACAGCAAGGCAGCTGGGAATTTGATTTTTTTTCAATGAAAGAGCATCTGTGCCAAAAAAATTAAGAAATGTCAGAGAGAATGGAAAGTCCTGTGTTTGTGTTTAATAGGATGATGTTTGATTATTTCTCCCCTCAGACACATAGCCTTGATATACCAGAAATGGCCAGTGACTTTACAAGGACTGTCACATTTGTTTGAGTTGAGGTTGGAATTTGAACCTGCAACTCCAGAATTGACAAGACTAATGCCTTCAGCATTTTGACCAGTTGCTATCCATCACCACTCCTCTCTCACACACCCTTTCAAATGCATCCTGAACAATAGTGAAGTTCTGAAAAATTGTTCTGAAATTTCCCAGCTGCTTACTAGCAACTGTAGCAGGACTTGTCAGTGCAAATTGAACAGTGAAAAACAGATGCTATTATTTAATACAGCAGTCCTTCAAAATGTGATTAACTGCGTATGCTTATCTTCTTTCTCCCTCCCTCTGTCTGTCTTTGCTTTTCAGATTATCAGTTTATTAAATGTCTTCACACCACAGAAATCTCTGGAGGAATTCCAGGATGTGTAAGTAACACGGGCAGTAATTAAACTAAAGCTTTAGAGGAAGGTGGGCCCTGGTATTGTATAGTGAACATAAAAATCCCAGTATAATAAAAAGGATGAGCTCCTCTTGCAAATTATCTTGTGGAGATGAAGCTTTAGATAGAATTTGAAAATGTAGACTGGTCTATTTTAGGTATGTATAAGGCACCTATCACCTTTGTATCTAAGTGCTGGAATAGAACACACGTGCAAAGCATGCTAATGGCTGTTCTTAAGACAGGTAGTGTGGAGGAATATGAGCATCTCCAAGGAAGTGTACTTTGTTCCTTTGTGTTATTGGTTTGCCCGGGAAATGTTGTTGTATAACTCTCCGAGGTATGTGGGAGTTCTTGAAAATGTGGTGATTCACTTTGAAATAATTTCCTTGTAAAAGAGACTGATGTGAAACATTTTTTCCCTTTCATATTTATTGTGGGATAACCTTTGACTGTGTAAAATTTTTCTGCCTTGGGAAATAGTGGCAGCGTGTGAGCTCCACTGAACATTGTCTACAGCATGGGCACTACTGCATTTAATGAACTGGCCCTGAATCAAATTTCAGGTAGTCACAAGTGTTGCTGTTTTATGTCAGCTAAATGGATTCTGCCTTTCAGTCTATAGCACCTTGTTCCATATTGCAGTATCACAAAAGGGGTTAATAGCATTATTTTGAGTCAGGCAATTACTGTCCAAGTGTCTGCACAAAGATCTGCTGCTCCATTGCAATAATCTTGTTATTTCAGTCCTCTGCAGAGAATTGGTGAGGTGAGCCTGAGTTAGGAAGCTCACATATTAATCTAGATCTAGAGTCTTCCCAAAGTTTGAGGGAGTTCGGATCCGGTGTCTCAGTTAAGGTCCATCTCTACTTAAGAATAAATGTCCCTTAAGAACTGAGCTGGTGGGTTACATGTATTAACCTATCACTTCTGGAGGACTGTGTTAAAATGCAATTAAGACTATCACTCAATCTTATTTAGCAAAATCACAGTGTACAGTCGGATTAGTTAATTGGCATTAAAACCACATGGGATCACCCAGTCTTATAAACACTTCAAACAAGTTTATTGTGGTAATATATGTTTACCCTTCCTACCTCTTGCATCAGTCCAGTGATCTCTGGAAAAAATCCTCTGATCAAACTGCGATAGCCATTTCTCATGAGAAAAGGCTCACAGTTTAGTGCATGTGGCATCAGCATGTTGGAGGATCCTGCTGCCTTGTGTGCCCATGTAGAGCACAGTCGCTGTGCTGTGGAATGTGCCAGGTAATCCTTGATATTCCAAGGATGTCAATGGGGTATTCTTGGAATGCTGCAATGGGAGACAAATCACAGAATGGTTCAAGTATTACTGAGCTCTGTGCTGGGGCTCCAATGAATGGCCAGTTCAAAATCTTTTCTCCATCTCTGTTACCATCTCACCGTGGAAATAAAAAAGAAACAGACTGTGAAGAGAGAGAAGTGAATGTTGATTATGGCACAGAAGTTACTGGAAGCTGCTCCATGCCTGCGCAGGCAATAACTGTATAACTTTACTCTCCTATCTAGTTACCTGGTAATGGAGTTGATGGATGCCAACTTGTGCCAGGTGATTCAGATGGAATTAGACCATGAACGAATGTCTTACCTGCTCTACCAAATGCTGTGTGGGATCAAGCACCTTCACTCTGCGGGAATCATTCACAGGGTAAGGGGACTGCACTTTGAAGGACAAGATAGTTGTTGTTGTTAAGAATCTTGGTCATGTCAACATGCAAACTTTGTTATTCAACCCCTTCATCACGACCCACCCTTCTGAATGTAAATATTGAGAGTTATGTGTCAATAGCCTACATGTCTGGCAAGTTAGCTCTCGAGGTCCCTTCCAGCCCTAGAATGTATGCATCTATGGTTGTATGTTAGGGATGAGGATGATTGTCACGTTAATAATCAAACAAAAAGGGAATGAGCCATGGGTAGTGTAAGGCACATAAGTGATTATGATTATTGGAGAAGGTGGCGATAACTGCACTTTCTCCTGAAATGGTCGCTAGCTATCTGCAGGCTGGCAGTTTAAACTAATGTAACCCATAGTGCATTAAACTGATGGTGTACAAACTGTGGTCCGTGAATCGTTTGGTGGGGTTCCATGGAGAACTGTCTGGTCATATGTAATTGGTTCTCCTCGTTTTCATTTGCTTAAGTGCATGAAAAGACTGCTAAACATATGTTAAGTACATTCCCAACATTATTTTTCCATGTAAGCAATTGCTGTAGTTGCCACAGGAGTGAATGAGAAGATAGGTGGTCCGTGCAATTGTTGATACTAGAGTAAAATGGTCCATGCAGTTGTGAACAGGATGGGAGGTGGTCCAGCTGACCCTGAATGCATGGGAAAATGTCCCTGAGACAAGCTTTCTCTTAAGATGTGGTCCACACTATGAAAATAGCTTGGGAACCTCTGCTCAAAAAAACAGTAATTTTTATGACTTCTGAAGGGAAAGGAAGAAAGACTGATGAAATTATTTTCATGTTGGATATTACCTTATAATATACAAAGACCTTCTTTCCTAAAACATACATTGTGTAGGGGATGTAGTATGTTTGGCTGCTATAGTTCCCATAGGTTCCAGGCAAAGAATGGGTCAGATTGTTTTTGTAAATAAAATATTCATATGGACCGGCATACACAGTTTGTCATGGTTCTAGTTATTGGAGCACAATGGGCACCGCCCCACTCAGAATAAAGTGTAAACAAATTTTTTTTTTATCACCCTGATTCTATAAGCCTTTTAGAGCTATTAATTTAATAGCAGAATGCTTCCATCATCCAGAGGAAAGTATTAATAGTTTCGAAGGCCAGAAGGGACCATTATGATCATCTACTTTGATCTCCTGTATAACACAGGTCATAGAACTCCCCAGAATAATTCCTTTTGAACTACAGCATATCTTTAAAAAGTCTTGATTTAAAAGTTATCACTGATGGAAAATCCACCATGACCCTTGGTAAATTGTTTCAATGGTTAATTACCATCACTGTTAAAAAATTATGCCTTATTTCCAGTCAGAATTTGTCTAGTTTCAGCTTCCAGCCATGGGTCTTGTATATCTTTGTCGGCTAGATTGAGGAGCCCATTCTCAAATATTTGTTCCCCATGTAAGTGCTTGAAGTACTGTGATCAAGTCATCCCTCAGTCTTCTCTTTGTTAAGCAAAACAGATGGAGATCCTTCAGTCTGTCACTGAGAGAGGCATGTTTTCTAATCATTTAATCATTCCCTGACTGCTCTGAAATTTCTCCAATTTAGCAGCATCCTTCTTGAGGGAAGCAAGCTGCTTGAAGGATCTGGGCTATACCACTAGAGCACACATTCCAATAGGGGTTGCCAAAGCAACAGTAGGATTCAGAGACAGGCTAAAAAGTGCCTTCTGTGAATGACTGCACATGCAGCTATGGAGCAGCGAAGTGTTTAGTGGTCCACCCAAAGCATGGATCCAGATCGCCAGTGTGCACGGCCTTCATAGATGGCAGTCATGTCTGTTTTCCTTTGTCTCTCTTGCAGGATTTAAAACCAAGTAATATTGTGGTAAAGTCTGATTGCACATTGAAGATTCTGGACTTTGGACTGGCCAGGACTGCAGGAACCAGCTTCATGATGACTCCCTATGTGGTGACACGTTATTACAGAGCACCAGAGGTCATCTTGGGAATGGGCTACAAGGAGAACGGTAGGGCTGTACCTCAATAGCAAAGACTATGTGGCCTGCAGGGCCAGGGCTACTTTGACAATTTATGGGCACCAGGAGAGGGAAATAATAGCAGTAAAGAACATCTTGAATTTAAAAACCAAAGTGATGTTAGATCTGAATTTTCCCATTATTACAATTAAACTGCAATAACTGATGGTACTTGCGATGCAGTTTGCATTGAATTTCATAGAATCATTGAATATCAGGGTTGGAAGGGACCTCAGGAAGTCATCTAGTCCAACCCCCTGCTCAAAGCAGGACCTAATCCCCAACTAAATCATCCCAGCCAGGGCTTTGTCAAGATTTAACCACATGGTATTGCAGGTTAACAACCTATGATTGACCAGCACTCCTCTGCATGACTAAGCAGCTGAAGGAGCCCTTTCTGACTAAAGTGTGTACCTATAAAGGCTGCTGTGACCCAGAAACATTATGGGAATTGTTAAGGATGCCAAATGGATGAAATAATCTAAAGCAAGCTCTTCTGAATCTCAGACCTCTTCTAGTGAGGAGGAAAGAAGAGATGGGACCAAACCAAAACATTCCCAAATGGTTCAAGATGCAGACCCAGATTTAAATCTCAAGAATGGCTTCTATATGTATAATAGGCTGAACTAACATCCCAGACTCTAACAACCCGCTGTTAGGGTGTACAAGATCTAGATCTGAATTGTGCGGCTTGAGGCCATCTTTAGTGGAAAGAGAGGGGAGGAAGAGGAGGAAACTGAACTACTTTTCTGTTGTTTCACTTGTATGTAATCCTCCTAGCTGTAGAGAGAGGGTTCTGCTGTGAAAAACTACTGGTGGTGTATCTTTCTGTCCTTGGACAGGTTCTGGAATGCAGGCAGAGCAACCATATTACAGAGGAGCCTATAAGAAAGAGTACATTGTAGGAGGGATAAAGGGAAAGCTTTGTCAAATACGTAGTTCTTGTTCTATAACATACATGAACATTATAACTGTCTAGGTGCCAGGTAGACCAGGCTGGAAAGAAGAGTAGGAAATGTAGTGGAGAAAAGTCTATTATACTATTTGTGATGCCAAAGCAATCTCCCTGTTAGATGAAGAGACCTTTTCAATGACAAATGTAATGGGAAAGTAGCAGAAGCTCAAAACTATTTTACTTTAAGTTGGAGAATCCAATTAACATGCAGTCGAATTTGAAGTAACACTGACAGCATTCTTCAGTGGACAATGACATTGTATGCTTGGTTTTTTAGATGGATTTCTTTACTCAAGCAATAATACAGGCATGCTCATAACACACCTGTAAGCTATTTCATTACATGAATTGCTGGTAATATTGACCGATTCACAATGCAGGTTTTAATACTGTAGTTAGTAATTAGGAAAAAATGAGCACAAGTGCTAAATATGTTGCACCTTGGCTTTCTCATAAACTGAGTGCCTCCAAAAATCTTAACTGGGATCAACACACATGTCGTCATTCCCTAATCTAAATATTAGGTTATTTTTATTCCAAAATGAGTTGCTCAGGCTTTGTGTGGTTCTCTCACAAAATGGGATTGTTAATGAGTTTGTTGTTGTGTTTGAAACAGCAGAGACATTTCCTCTGATTTCATGCTGTTATAGTGGCACCTGGGCAAATTTTGGGGCACTTTTGTGATGACGTGAAAGACAGATTTGCGGAGGCACTCAGAATGTGTGTAACCCTCACAGGGGCTGACCTAGTGCCCTAGAAGTTAATGGAGAGATTCCCATTAATGTCAATGGGTCATGGATCAGACTCAAAGTGAGCAAGGAGCTTTAAAATAGGCAAACATTTAAAAAATAAAATAAATTTGAAAACAATGAATAAAGGAAACACGGATCAGCAAATCTGAGGAGCTGATGGGTACGAGGGACCTGATCCAGGTCTCACTGAAGTCAATGAGAAGGATTGTTCTCTGCACCGCTGCTCAGTGCTGCTCTGTGCTGCTGTATTACATGAGCTCCCCCACTTTTTTCTCCACACTTCGTATGCTGACTATGAAGATTGTTCGCTGCTTTCATTTTCTCTCTGCACCTGATTGGCTAACGAAGCATAGTTAGCACGATTTTGCTGCACCTTACCTTGGAAAGACCCAAAACTACCACCAAGAAGAAAACTCTAACCCCACCTCAGGCATGCTTTAGCTGTCCTGTGCACCCAGTACCTCTCCCCTCCTTTCCCAGATGAAACATTTCACCCTTATTTTGTTTTACCAACAACAACAAAAAGTTTTGGTTTGTTCGTTTTTATTTTGTTTTTTTAAAGGAGGAAAAAGGGAGAAGAAAAAGAGGAGAAATTAGTTGTACATTCCAAAAAATTATCACAAAACAAAGATTTGAAGTTGGGAAAATATGGCAGTTTCTTGAAAATAGTTTTTTCTTCACCACTCAGAGTGCTGATCCTTTCTTTCTTTGCGCTCTGTATCCTCAAGTATCTGTTTTTTCCCCCCTCCTTGTACAATTTCGAGGAAAAAACCCCCCCACCTAAACCAAACAGATGAGCAACAGTGCACATTGCATCCATACGTGAAGTCAGGATGGGAAGCATAGAAACCTTCATAGGATATGTTGGTAAACACTCTATGCAGCATTCTGCAATGCATTTCAGTATTATACATTACCCAACATAGGCAGTGTATGCCAGACGTGTTCTTTTCCCTACACAGAGCTGGGTCTTGCAGCAGGAGTTTGGAATACTCAGTGACTGTATGGTGTCCAGACCTGCAGTCCTTACTTTTGTTCCGGTTAGGACAACTAGCGTGAGTGAGGGCTGCAGGTTCAGATTCAGTCTTGCAGTAATAAACCCATAAACTGGCCCAAAAGGCAAGTAGGAGGTGATTCCAGATGATCATTATCTTTTTTTTTTGTTTTTAATTAAAGATTTGGATTTTTATTTTCTGGCATTGTATTTGTCCCACCCACTAAGTGCAGTTTGTCCCTGCAGACCCAACACAGCTGTACGTCTCTATTTATGTTTACATTCTGGCTAGCTTTGTGCCTTTTTATCCTGTGGGTTCCACACAATCTCAGGGGCAGGATGAGCGTAAAATGAGAGAGCTCCCCTTCAAGTTCATGCCTTCCTTTTTCACGTGTGTTAGAAAGCATAGCAGTAAGCCCTCCACTGAAACCCCCTGGATGGTTTTAACATAGATTAGACATGCTTTCAGCTGATTAGTTTCCAACACATGAAGCCTGCTTGTGAGCTCATTGGGTTTGGGGGAATTTTTCATGTTGCCTGAATCAGAAAGACTGTATTGACAAACCTCTGTTGGTTTTCCTGTGAAAAAAGGTGCATATTTTTATTTCAGTTAGTGTAACAAAAACTCTGACAATGCTGATATTTCAAATATTTTTCCAATTTTACTGAACCTGATGATGCTTTTATCTATTTACTTATTTTAGCGTTTGGTGGGAGGAGAAAAAACTGTACTATTCTGATCAACCTGCTCTTTTTCCCCTCCTTTAGGAGTGAAGTGTCTTAGTTAACTTTGCTTTTTTCCCCCCCTTCTACACTTCCCTGTCTCTGCTGTTCTAGTGGATATATGGTCTGTGGGATGCATTATGGGAGAAATGGTTCGCCACAAAATCCTCTTTCCAGGAAGGGACTGTATCCTTGTGTCATTTGCTGCAGCTTCACCTATTTATTTATTCCTCTCCTTCATCCCATCCCCTCTTAAACATATAATAAATATACCAGGACTGTAAGGATAGAAGCAAAAAGTTGAATCTAAGAGGTATGAGTAATTTTGAGGAGGGAATAACCCAATTCATGAAATGAACAAAAAATAAAGAAATCAAAATGGAAAAACAGATACAAGCTGAATTATTTCAATCCAATCTTCTTCTTTTATTATTATTTTAAAATCTTTAGTCCTCCTGTTTTATGTAAAAATTGTGTATGCCATATTAAGAAAGAATACAGAAAACAAATGTTTAGCATTCCTTACTGATTACCCTTTCACACAAAAAAACAAAACATCCTATCCTGGCCCATCTGATCCTGTAAATCTGTTTTTCTGCTTTACTGTTTTGGAAATGGTAACTTCATGATGTTTGTGGTGACATCATAATATTTTGCTCGCTAATGCATCATTGATATGGATTCATCTCAATGCTGTATGGGCTCAAAGTTGAGTCGATACAACATTTTTTTTCTAAAATTTTTTGACTTGCCCACTTTAAAACAACCGTATATCTGGCGTGATCTCCAAATTTGCCTGAAATCAGATTCCTGTTGATTTGAAAATGGACTTTCCTTCACTTGCATGAGGTCTGTGTCCCTCTCTGTCTTGATCATCTAAGCTTGGATGATATTCTTTTTACCACCTCTGAAGTGGTGAAAGTAATATTAGAAAATGAAAACAAAAGAGGAGATGTGTACTTAGCTTTTGACTTGGCAAAGGCTAAGCCAGAGGACCTGCCTGGGGTATATGAGATGTGTGGGAAATGTATTTGTGCCTATCAGACTAAAAATGCAATAACATAACACATGTTCTGTTTTCCAAAAAAGGGGATTAATTATGACAGGTTGGCAGAAGGACACCATAAAAATCTGGCATCCGAAGACATTGGCAGTTAGTATAGATAAAATAAAATCTATTTTTAAAGACATAAGGTCATAGGCGCTAATTATTTTTGCTGGTTCTCAAGGTGATTCATGTAGTGTTTAACAAAGTTACATATGGATCTTGCAATTGGATTTATGTGGGAGGAGCCCCATGGAAAGCAATAACATATGGGTGCCCAAATGAATCCAGTTGCAGAACTGGGACTTTACAACAGTCATATATGATTTTCCCCCACATGCATTCAATAGGGACTACTGCAGATATTATCATCTCCTACTTGCTAAGGAGAAAATAGCAAAGATATTAATGGCTGCCATTGTATTCTCCTTGATTAATGTAGACTGGAATGTGAAAACCTGAGACACAGGAAAAGAGACTTTGGATCACTGTTTAGAATTATTTTTAGTTGATTTTGGAGTCTCATCCTAAAAGGGGCTGAGTGCTTCCTGTGAAATACTGGGTGTCTTCCACACTCAATGAAGTCAATGGAAGTTGAGGGCGTAGAGCACCTTCAAGGTGCAGCTAGCAGATCATTGTGGCATTCCCAGTTTTATGGTGGTATCAAGGAGTCATCAGTAATTTTTATCAATTTCTGTTGCTGTTTTATCTGACTTTTCTTAAGGTACATGATGCCTAATTCAACTATTTATCAAACCTCAGGGGCCCAAGCTAATGTCCATTGCATTCACTGGAAGTGTTTCTAAAGTCAACGAACAAGAGATCAGATTCAGTATTTAGTTCATTAATCAACTGGAAAACAGTAAAAAAAATAATTGCAAAGGAAAAATATAATACGATAGTTGATTGCAGCTCTTATTTTTCATCAACAAATAGGACACTACAGTCATGTCTTTCTGCCTATTTGTAACAATCCATTTAAAAAACATAAATCCCAAACTTTTTTCAACACGACTCTTACTGTGGTGCTTTCATCTGGCCATGTCAAAGTCCCCCCTTATTAGTGTCTGATTGTTCTTTTTCAGTGGCTAGCAAGAGAATATTAAAAAAGAAAATCTTTCACCATTCAAATGTTCATGAAAATCATCTGAAGATATGAGAATAAAGATAGTTGATTGTTTGTATGGATCTCCACCCAAAGCCCAAGGCAAACTGGGATAGACCTGCTGTTTTAAATCATTGGAAATTGCCTCCCCAAAAAAGTTAATTTATTGTGACCCATTCAAAGCCAGTATTAATCACCCTAGTTTGTTTGGGGGTGGAGAGGGGAGGTTTTTGTCAGGCAACTTGTGGGAGGGGGAGAAAAAAATTCAGTGTATAAACTCATTCCCAAGATATTTATTTTTAATCGGTCTGAACCAAAGAATAATAATAAGAGTTTTCAGTGTCAGAAAGCCTGATTGTGCGTGTGTCTGAGGTTCTTTTTTTCCTCCTCTATTTGGTCAAACTGTTTGAATGGGCAGGTCCAGTCAACCTTCTCGATACAGTAAGTTCCTGAAAAGTACTTATGCAGCAGCAGAAACCTCATTGAAAGCCTTCTTGACAAAACTTTTCTTGCAGCGCCTTAGGGCCTTTCTGACGACATTAAGTCCTCCAGCTGAAAGGGGTCTTTCTATATAGAAATATAAATCTTTATTTCTTTGTAATTGCTAAAGGGAATTGCTATTGCATTTGGTTTGCTATAGGTCCATGAGGCTCTCTCATTTGTAGCTTGGAACAGGAACGCACAATTGTACTGGCACAATAAACACAAGATTGAGAGCTGCTGGTAATTTTGAAGAAAAGGCAGGTTTAAATATCTAGGCGTCCCAAAGCAGAATAACCATTGAATTGGGTCTATTGGTCTATTAAAGCCTGCATGGAAATTAAAGAACATGGAGGACAGATTGTAGACTAATTGAAGTTTATTGTTAATGAGCTATTTGTAGGTGACTTTGCAAAAAGTTCTAAATTCTACATAGATATCAAGGTAATATTCTCATCCCAAGGGCTATGGGTGTATGCACATGATTTCAGTTAGTGTTAATGGAAGTTATGCATCAAAATGAGAATACATCTTCCAGATGTATTACCAAATGTAATAACCAAAACTCTGGGATCTCATGAGAAAGAAATCCAGCTTTTGACATATTTCCAGTCTGAGTTGCAGACCAAAATGTTTCAGAAAATGTGTCTAATCAAATCCTGAGGTTCTTCCTCAGTTCTTACTCCTAATTAAGTCAGTAGGAGTTTGCTTGAGTAAGGACTTAATTAAAAAAAAAGAGTAAGAACCTTAGGATATAGTCAAGTCTGAACTCTTGGAAGCTGCGAAAACTAGACATAATCTCCAAACCCTCTTGTGGTTCCCAAACTCTAGTTTCAGGTCTGGCTAATATTGTCTACAAAATCTCATAAGATTTCAGTACAATGATAGGAAATGCACTTTGTGCACTATGTAATGGAAACAAAACATGAAACATTAGGTGAACTCCATTATTTTTAAATGAGAGAGTGGCTTACGCAGATAAGACAGGCTGAAACCCAGACTGACATCACACAGACAGACACCCACACTCATTCCTTCAAGGATTCTTTGTTAAAATATTAATTCTCACTTAGATTTTTTTATTTTCCCCAGTGTAGAAACATTTACTTTCTATGGTAGGAAAGTGACAGAGTTTATTTCTGGCATGGAATGGGTCTAGTTTGAAGCGGGATACGTGTGTGTGAGAGAGATTCCCGAAGAAGGTCGAAGGTGAAATATTATTGTAGTTATCAATTGCTGTATTGAATTGCTCAGGACCATATTGTACCAGGCACTGTTTAAAAAAAAGGGGGGGGGGGGAAAGGAACAAGGTTCCAGCCTTGAAAAGCTTACAATCTAAGACAAGACTTAAGTGAGAAAAGAGGATGAAGGTAGCAATAATAGGAACATGAGTTCAAACAGACTTATTGTATATAGCTATCAGCACAGAGAGCCAGATTTTCAAAAGTGACCAGCACTGACAACTGTGGTCAGATTTTTTTAGAAGAGCTCAGTTACCATTTTAAGCATTTAAAATGAAGTAGCCAGTTTTGCAAATTACTCAGGATCCAGCAGGTGCTACTGAGAATAATGAGTTAATAGATGGTGAAGTCTTTGAAAATCCGGCCTATGCAATATTTTTCTTTGGTGAATGTATCTGTTTGGTTATGGATCATAATTATATTTACTTCTACAGGAATATACAGTAGAATCTCAGTTACGAACATGTCAGAAATGGCGGTTGTAACTGAAATGTTCGTAACTCTGAACAAAACAATATGGGTGTACTTTCAAAAGTTTACAATTGATATTGACTTAATACAGCTTTGAAACTTTACTATGCAGAAGAAAAATGCTGTTTTCCCTTTTTTTCTTTTTTTTTTAGTAGTTTACATTTAACATAGTGCTGTACTGTATTTGGTTGGGGTTTTTTTTTGTTTGTTTTAGTCTCTGCTGCTGCCTGATTGTGGTGTATGGTGAAATAGTCGGTTCATAGCTCTGGTGTTCATAACTCTGAGGTTCTACTGTACACGCAGAAAATACCACATACATTATAGTGATCAGTGTGATCTAAAAAATACTGTTAGAAAAAGGAGTTGCCATCCATAGTTCTTGAAAGATGCAGTGAGAAGATCTGTATTTAGATATTGAGTGAGACTTAGGTAATTACAATTGGTTAGTGGGTGAGGTTAGCGTTGTAAATGACAGTTTCTGATAAGCTTTTGTTTTATCTGTTCTTACCTTTGATGCAATTTCATATTCAAAATGTATTGCTGCTATTTTTATTTGTTCAGCGTAGTATTTTTCTTTTTTAAAGCCTTTTGTTTAAAAGATCACTAGCCATGAGACTTTAGGAAGAGGAGAGACTGAGCGTTTCAAAATGGCTGGCATGCTTCTCACAACTTGATCATTTGGTGGGTGTTGGATTATTTGGATTTTATCTGTTTATTAGCAGAGTTGGCTTGTGCATGCATCAGTTTGAATGTGTATCCAGACACAAGCTTGGATATGGGGTTTTGGTTAGGGTGGGGTCAGCTTTAGTTTCAGTAGTATTTTCTTCACATGATACGTCATCTGGCTCCAATAGACATCAATGTAATTTGCATCCATATAGATGCTTGACCATTAACATTCTTTTAACTTTTCGGACTCAATATATGCATATTCCATACCTGTTTAATTTACAGTCAGTTATACACACGATATGCATATATGTGCAGACTCATAGCTAAGGCTACAATTTAGTCATGGAGGTCACGGCAGTCACGGATTCCATGACATTACTGGACCTCCATGACTTCTTGGGGTTCAGCTGTCAACAGCTGAAGCTGGGGCTGGAGCCAAGGTTGTGGCTGTGGCTGGAGCCAGGGCTATGCTCCCCTGCCCTGCGTTGGGGGCTGCAACCAGGGCCATGTGTCCCAGCCCCACAGCTTCTGTCAGGGGCTGCAGCTGGAGCTGTGCTGCGCTCCTGCCCCACGGTGTGGGCTGCAGCCGGGGCCATGCGCCCCTGCCCCAGAGTTTCCACTGGGGGCTCAACTGGGGCCATTTGCCTCTGCCCTGCAGTGCAGGTGGCGCCCCCCTGCCCCCTGTCAGGGGCTGCAGCCAGGGCCGTGTGTCCCTGCCCCACATCGGGGGCTGCACATCTGAAACCAGGGCCATGCCCCTCTGCCCCATTGCTTGTATGGTTATTTTTAGTAAACGTCATGCACAGGTCATGGGCTCAGTGAATTTTTGTTTGTTGCCCGTGACCTGTCCGTGACGTTTACTAAAAATAACCGTGACAAAATCTTAGCCTTACTCATAGCCAAATCCTATGTGCAATCCAAGTAAGTGGTTTGTACAGAGGGAAATCTCTGAATCCGGATTATCCCCAGTAGCCTCGTAAATGGCAGTGGAGCTAATCCATGGCTGCATTTACAACACCAGCTTTAGAGGTTTTTGGATAGTGGCTCTACGTAGCGTTGGCTCCAACTGACAACCACCCATACTTGCCTTGTCCACTCGCCAAGACTTTTCTGCACTGAAGCAGGGAGAACCCCCAGGAGCACAGCTCTGTAGGACACAGTGGTCTGGTCTGGGTGAACTCTCCATATCTTGCCTGCCCCCCTGCACAGGAGGCTCTCACCAAAATAGAACAAGAGGGAGTGAATCAGGGAGGAAACTGATTAATGAGTTCCTAATTTAGAATGGAGAGTATTTTTAAAAAAAAAAGTTTTTCGCACATCTGGCTGGCGTTTCATTTGGAACAGAGGTATTATTTCTTTCTTTCAATTAGGGTTTACTTTACATTAACACTGGGTGTAATTAGCCTTGGTGTTTGCACTGTGAGCTATTTCAAAGAAACAATAACAGCTTATCTCTTTATGAGAATCAAATTATATGAATCTTAACAGATCCATTCTCCGATTTCTCCTAAGGAGATCAGGGTTATCTCTTACTTCTGGAGAAAGCCATTTCCCCATATAAACAGGGGAGACTTCACAAGTAATTCAATCAAGTGGTGGTATAAACCAGAAAGGAGAGTATCTAACTGACTGTGCATTAATCGTAAAACTAAGCTGGCAAGAAATTGTATCTATTTGCAGTATTTAAGTGCTAGATGTTTTTCAAGGCACTATAAAAACTAGCACTACAATACAGTGCCTGCCTTTTAGCCAGGGTCCCATGTTGGGGGCGTGGGGTGGGTAGTGAGAGGAGGCACACTCTCCCAGTAGAAGCTCCAGGAGGCATAGTGGCTGAAGCAGGAGGATGACTTGGAGCTCTAGGAACACCAATGTTCTACCCTTCAAAGGAGAGCGCCCCCCCCCCTGCGCTGGCAAGCTCAATATATCTATATTGATTTATGGCAAATTCTTGTCGTGTTTTCTAATCTCGATCATTAAGAGGTAGATTTTCAAAGGTATTTAAGTATCCCTTGATGCAGATGGACATCAACAGGGATTTTTCAGTCAATGGGAGTTAGGTGCCCAGTCTACTCAGGTTCTCCTTAAAATCCCACTTGGTGCCTATCTGCTGCTTTAGGCAGCTAAATACTATTGAAAATCTAGCCATTAGTACCTACATATGTCCATATATATCACCCAACACTTCAACTTGCAGAGCTCAGATCATCTAGCTGCTGGGTTGAGAAGCACATTCTGTGTTTTAAATTGCTTGCTTTGTGCTAGATTTTTTTTGTGAGCCTCAGAGGTATACATGGGCCTGAGTCTCCACTCCATGACTCTGTTGTAACTTTATTAACGTTAACAGAGTTAGACTGGTATAATAGAGTGGAGTTTCACAATCTGTATATAAAAGGGATATAGGTAAAACATTGCTTGTCAAGGCAAGTAGGTACTTTAATTACCAAAATTAGTACATAAAACAAGAATTTACCATGGATTATTTACCACAGGAAACATTATATTGTTTCATTTTTTATTAATACATGTATACAGATATTATTTATTAATATTGTGGAGAGAGAGGCTAATGAAAAAATCTCCACAGAGAAGATGAAATAATTAAAATATGCTTGGCTATAACCTCTGTGGCTCATTAAAAAAAAAAACTAGTTCAAGGCAAGCAGTTTAAAACAATACACAAAGTGGTACTAAACCCACAGTTCGATGACCTGCGCTCTGCAAGCTGAAGAATTGGGTTTAGACTACTTTTCATTGTATTTGGTTAAGTGTGTGTTGGTTTATATTGCTTGGCCCAGATTTACTCCCATTGTGATGATTTTTTTTCTAAGAGCTATAGATGTACATTCAAGTACTCACTACTGCAGCTTCTTGTGACTCACTAATGGACCAATCCTGAAGTCCTTCCACAGGAAAACCCCCCCCCCTGAAGCCAATGGAAGCTTTTCCATTGAATGTTGTAAGGTAGGCGCGCCGAGTGCTAAGAAACACCTTTAGGCTAGATTGAGCCTAGACAATATGCCTTCTGCAAGAGGTGCTATGTGAGGTGCAGCTGCATGGGCCCAGGAGCAGCACAGGAAAGTAATCCTGCCATCTTCTCCTTCCTTGCTCCAGGGTGGGAGTAACAAACTACTGGCCCCTTACCAGATTACAGCCCCCTACATCAGCTGGTAGGCACACTGGAGGGGCAGATCTAAATCTTTGCACGCTAGCTCAGGGGCAAAATAGTGACTGTGCAGAATGTGATTAGCCCTCGGAGCCTGGAACTAAGCTCTGGAGAGAACACAGGGTGTGAGGCATGACACTCTCCCCCTTTTGCCAGTGTGTGGTTGTGTAGGCAGGGCCACAATCAGGCCTTTTGTTAATCTTGACTGTGTTTAACTAAGGTGAACATCATCTTTTCTGAATTCCCAGCAGGTGACTGCTTTGAAGTACCTTGCTGAATCGAGGCCTGAAAGTAGAATATGGTCTTATGCTAGATTTGTTGGCATCCTGACAAATATACATGCTAGAATTCACCATTATTAGTATTAAACTCAGAAGCTCTAAATTAAAATTTTGTCTGTTTCTCAAATTCCTTTAGACTTTCAGATCTCAGTTGCAGAGTGGGGAGATATAATTACTATGTATCGATGTATGTATAGTATATGTAGAAAGAAAGAGAGAGAGAGAGCTCTAAACCTGTTAGGAAATCTGCAGCATTAATACTGTACCAATAAAATAAATTTGCATGCATCAAATCACCTGATAAAATTTATAATCATTTTTATAGTGCAGGTGTAAATTTTTATAGGGTGAATGTACTGAATCTATTTTATTTTATGTAACTTCCTACCGTATTTTTAAGAGGAATTTATTGAGGGAAAACTATCAAAGCAAGCTGTCTGAAGCCCTTTGCTTGATGGGAACTTAATTATTCAGCTCAGAGGTAAATGCAGTCTGCTCACAGACGTAGTGTAGCCAAAGCGCCATATAATCATCTGGGGAATAGTCTGCAATGTGCTGCTCGGAAAGAATCCAGACAGTCTGCAAACGAGGTAATGGAGTTCATAGATGGTACTAGTCCACAGATGGAATGGATTGGAGATGTAACATTTTATTTATTCATGTTTAAACTATATAGTCTTGTCATGTATCCCTTCCATGAGATAGGAAATATACATGATGCGCCATAGTCTAATTTGACACCACACAAATCCTGTGGCACTTGAGAAATTCAGTGAGTCACATGCATTTTTAAATAGGAGTGACTCCAATGCACATTTCCATCCCAAGCAACTATTTTGTCATGGTAGGGTTAGGGAAGCCTTCAAAAACAGGTGCTGAGTGAGGCTTGAGAACACTCATACCTTCCAGAAAGTGCTTAGTCCTTTGCTGAATCAGCCTCCTAGGGTCTTATTTACCCCTGGCCAGAGAGCCAGCACAGGTCTCTTTTGTAGATTTTCTTGAGTAGTGCATAGGCTGGGGGCTGGCCCTCCGTCCAGGAGTGAATTTAATCCCAATGATTAATTAGAGTCTGAAAAGCGGCTCTTTACTTCAAGCTCCAGTGGATCAGCAAATACGAAGCATATATGGGCAAACCTCAAAAGGTTCAAAGTTCAGATTCATTTTGAATAAGCATCCAAACATTTAGACACTTCTATGAACTATCTGAGCCACTTGAGTCTGTAGAATTGGGCTGGAAATCTAATAGCAGCTTTTTTTTGCAGGATTTCTAGTAGATCTGCTTCATTTTCCAGCCAGAGCCACCAGACGAACAGCTGTTCTCACACTATTATGTTGCTTCCATTCACAGATCAGGAAACAGAAGTAGACAACAAGGTACACAAACCTTTCTGACCCCTATCATTGCCACTAAGCAATTAATTCATGTTTGTATTGTTTATATAGGACTAGTGTTGTGTATGGTGTTTCAAAGGCATAAAACAAGGCCTGGCTTCTGCTCAGAAGACCTTATCCTCTAAGGGCTTGAGCCTATATGGTGTTGAGCACATGCTATCATCTGCTAACCCTTTAACCCTGAAGGTCCTCAACTCAATGGGAGTTGAGGGTGCTTGATATCTCACAGGAGGCATTGAGCATCTTGTAGGATTGGATCCTAATTAAGACAGATAACTCAATAACTAAATCATGGGGGAAGGGACTGAGAAGAGGGAGAGGCAATTATACAATCGGAGAGGAACACAGGCTAGGAGATCAATATCTTACATGGGAAGCAGATTGTAGAAGCAATTTTTGACTTTGTATATTACTTTTGTGTTAATTTTTCCATGTTTTGTTTCAGTGTGTATTATTAATGTTTAAAGAAATTGTGAGGTGACAGAAAAGGAGCAGGCTGTAGTGGAAAGATAGCCAGGAGAAGTGAGGTTAGAAGGAAGAGAGCAAAGTATTTTAATTTGATTTGCAGGAAATAGGATGCTGTTCCAAACATAGAGGAAAACATGAAAAAGGCACAGTGTTGTGAATGGGAGAAGGGAATGAAGGGTACATTATGGGGAGAGGGGTGAGCAGAGTGGCGTGACCATGAAAGAATGAGAGCAAAGATATAAGCAAGGACAGACCTATGTGGAGGTTGAGGACTAGGATTTTGAACTTGATTAAGAAAGAGATTGGGAGCCAGTGAAGAGATTCAAGAAGGGCAGGAGAGGAAGACATGTGAGGCTAACCCTTTAAAGGGCTTGAGTTTGCATTCGTGCCTATAAAAGGGCTAAGGTTTGGAGAGAAGCAGGGAAGAGGTTCTTATGGTTTTCTAAACCAGTTTGCCCATTCCCACCAAAATATAAAATGTCCCATCTCCCTTGAGGGCATTGCCTTTCCAGCTCCGTGAGTTGGGCTCCGTGGTGCAGTGGGACCTGATCCAACACACTGCAGAATTACAACTGTTTAAATTATTTCCCTTTTTAGTTGTATTAAAAAAAACAACAAGCAGACCTCAGGTACTGTGTTGTGGTTACCGCATGTAAGTACATAGCTATGGCATCTATCTTGAGACGCACCAGAGTTGCTATCAGCCAGTCCCACTCTACTGAGGACTGTGCTGGTTTTCCCCTTTGAAAGTTTCAGGTAAACAGCTGGATTCAGTTCTGTAGCTGGGACCATAGCCTCCAAAAAAGCATGAAGAGCTGGAAAAGTATTTCCCAGCAGAACTCCTTCAAAGAAACCCCCTTTAAAATGGACTTGGAGAAGTGAACTTAGCGCACTGAGAAGCATATTCAGACTTCCTTGGATTGTTCCCAGAGTTCATACCTCAGCACTTGTGTGAAATAGGTTTGGGCTGTTACATATTCTGGGCTATATATATATATATATATATATATATGCAAATGAGCATAGCAAGCATCAGAGTTTGCCTCAGAAATCCCACAGCCAGTGGTGCTACAAGAAGTAGCTATTCAAAGCAGGGCAGTCTGTTTCCAGTTCTCAGTGGACAGGTATCTGCACTATTAAAATATAAACTATCAAAAATGGGACTAAACTGGCCATCTTGGCAGAGGTGAAAAGGTAGAGTATAAAGCAGCCTTTTATCCCTTGTAGTAGTTCCTCTCTAGGTCAGAGCTAAGGCACAGTGGCGTGGCAATGTGGGGAAAGATTGCACAGCTGCTGCCTGTCCTGTACCTGTTGTGGATAAAGAGAGGACTCCCGGATCTGAGATTGTAGTGAGGGAAACGGATCTGAGACTGTAGTGGGGGTAACCTTTTGTGATCGTGACATTGACATTCTCACCTCTCACCAGTTTTAACCAGTGTAACTCCACTGAATTCAGTTGAGTTAGTCTTGATTAATACAGGATTAAATTAAATTTAGGATTAAGATTTAGGTCTCTCTAGTACATGTTTATATGGAGCTTAGGACCATGGAGCCTTGATCCCAGTTAGGGCTTCTGGGCACTATTGTAATATAAACAGCAATGAGGCCTTTAGCCTCAGTTGTCTTACTATTATTAAACATATACAGTGACAAATTTGGGGTCTTATTGGGGATTTTAAAATCTGTTTATGAAAGAGGAAAAGGAAGCAAGAGACTGCATATCTTTTCTCCGCAGACATTTCGTCAAATCCCAAGGTTTTTACCCAGTCCATGTGGCATTGGAAAACTTATAAGAATTTCCTTCACAAAACTTCACAAGTAAAGTAGAATGCAAGGATTTCTTCCATTGCTGGCTTATAGTATGAAAAGAGTTTAGAATTAAACCATTAGGTGATTTTCCAAAGACATAAATTTTAATGAACATTTTGCAACAATAATATCATGAGACAGAAATTTCTTAAGATAACAAATGTATTAATAATGGTTGGACACACAACTGTTTACTCTATCTTTTCCTAATATTCTGCATGTCATTTAGCTTGTTGTGATGGAAGCAGCAGTAATTAGTTCTCCTGGGTTTGCTTAGTGCTACCAAGCAAGTAGCCATTTTTTGGTGCTGATAAAGCTTCTCATATGCTAAGTAAAACAACATGGAACCTTAAATACAGTCAGGATTAAGATTTCCACAATAAGTACGTTCTCCTTATAAGCCAAACCCACTTTAAGCTACTGCTACAAAATCAGAGTTGGCATGGAATCTTAAGAAGGAGTGAAACCAAACAACATGACATTGGTCTCTCTCCACACAGATCCTGCAGCAAAGACCAGTCTTTCTCTCTGGTATGGAATATCATAGAAAGAAGTTGGCACATGCAGTTCAGTTTCAGGGCTTGCTAGCTTGTCTGTTTGTGCCGTATGATGTTAAACAGCTCATCCTTCCTCACTGGCAATTGCAGGGAGGAGAGCACCAATTTAATTACACATTAGACTTCAAAGGCCTGATTCTGATATCCTTTATATGAGTGTAAATCATGAGTAACTTCCTTGAAACCAATTCAGATGCATCAATACACACAGGAGGG
The DNA here is from genome assembly GCA_037349315.1 of Chelydra serpentina. NCBI lineage: Eukaryota > Metazoa > Chordata > Testudines > Chelydridae > Chelydra > Chelydra serpentina. The sequence continues at coordinate 1,833,813 of JBAIAC010000070.1, forward strand.
GAATCGGGCCTCTGGTTTGTTCTGAATTACAGTTCAGAATGGCCAGCTTAGTGCTATATATCAGAGCTGTTCCATTATAAAGGTAGCATTTCCTATCATGCAGAATGAAAATCTTATGAGTTTCTCGGGACACCCATTCTGAACTAGCTGCTTTGTTGAGATTCAATAGAAGCGAGCCAACAGACTCCAAAGCATGCATTATTGAAACTGAATGATCTCAATGCATTTTATTCACATTTCTGAATGAGAGGTGGATCTGTTTTGTCAAGACCAAGCTTTCTTTTGTGGCTGTTGGCAGTTCAGATTTAAAAATATGCATGGCTCTCCTGTAGTTGAAAGGATGAAAGGGAAGTGATTTGCATATCCCAAATGAATACAAAGACCAGCAATCATTTACAGCGCAAACTAGTATGATCCTAATGAAAGCAAATGAGAACTTAAAAAAACCCCACAAAATTAATTATTTAATTATAATTGCAAACTTGCATGAATGCCTAGTAGCTAGCCATGGGTCTTACTCAGTTTCCAGGGTTGAATAGTATTGTCTCTCATTTTCGTGAGAAAAAAATTACTGGAGTCAGTTTTCCTCAACCCAGCTATACTCTCGTCAAGCATGTATACACAAGCACAGCTCCTCCAGATATACCTTTCAGAAGAGTGTAAGGCAGGCACTGCATCTGAAGTACCAACTGCAGGCTCCTATACTTGGCATGATTGGATACGTTGTCTTCTCATTTATTTGTTGTTCTGTTGCTGTGTTCTTGTTTACCTTCATTTCATTTTTGTTTTCAGTTGACATGTGGTCAGTAGGGTGCATCATGGGAGAAATGATTAAAGGTGCTGTGTTGTTTCCTGGCACAGATCGTATCCTTCCTAGCAGCCATTGGTCTCTATAGGTACTTTCAATCCCTTCCCCTCAGGCCCCTTGGTAATAGATTAGTGCTGATATACATTTAATGTATCTAAATAACTGGGATAAGTCCCATTACAAAATGCTTGCAAAGCCTGTACCTTGCTATAACGTCTTTGTCTCCTAGTAAAAGGCTTACATGGAGAACACAGTGAGTATAGTACATGAAAGTACAAACACGATGCTATGTATTGTTCATCACTTCTGCTGGTAGCAGCCAGTGACCATCTGTTTATTAGTTATGTTGCGCTATAAATGTCTCAAATTACCTTTTCTTATTTTCTTTTATAAATGGCAATATTTTAATGTTCAAGTTATGTTTTAGAGTGGGTACCATTAAATCAATGCTCACAATATATATCAGTGAGCGGTAAATCATAGATACCACAGTTTATTGAGAAGAGATGATAACTCAAACACTCCTTTTTGGTAAATGTTGATTTTCTAATGGTGATCACTGTACATAGAAACACAATGCTGTTTAACTAGGAAATGCTTTCTGATGTAGGATTTTACTTTTTATTATAACTGACAGTAGACTGGATTGTACTAACTTGGTGAGTCAAGACTCTCTGCTTTAAATCATTGTAATAAACTTAATTTTCATTATGATTTTGAAAAATGAAACTAGAGCAGATAATCCTGTCCTCTCTTCATTAAAGCAGTTAATGTGATTTTATGGAAGTAGAGTTTTTTCATTATAGGTGGAATGGACAGTATAGTTAGAGCTTCTAGGAGCTCTTCTTCAGGTCTGGAAAAGGTAACCAGAATGTCATAGCTAAATACTTTGTATTTATAATTCATTCTAAATTATAAATTGCCTTATACATACAAAGTATTTAGCTATGACACTCTGGTTACCTTTTCCAGACCTGAAGAAGAGCGCTGTAAAACTCAAAAGCTTGTCTCTTTCACCAACAGAAGTTGGTCCAATAAAAAATATTATCTCACCGCCATCTCTCTAGCATATCTTGGGACCATCACAGCAACAGCAACACTGCAAACAAATATAGTTAAACTCATTTTAAATCAATGGGCATAAGGGCCCTGTAAACAGTGTGTGCTTTTTAGTTATTGTACAGTTCTGCACTTACTACACTGAGGAATTCTTTTTTTCTGATTAAAGCTACCGTTGAGATTTCTACACAAACTTCAATAAATACTTCATTATTTTAACATGTATCAGTCTGAAATTTCAGTTCACTCAGATATAACTCAAAGGAATTACAACAAGGACCATTATGTTTATAGATTTTATTTCTCATGTGGATCCTGTGCTTATAAAACACCAAGTGGGGAGAAGTCTTCAAGTGTTAATGCATTTGTCACTCAAATATATGTAGCTATGTGCACTGTAATCTCTCTGATTGTAATTTTTTGTGCTATCACATGCTTGCTAGATGAATTTTTCATGCACCTGCTATATTCACATTGATATCTTTAAAGGGTATAATTATTTGATAAATGTGGGGAAATATCTGAAGACTTGTAAAAAAAAAAAAAGATTTTTTTTCTTGATCTTGACTGCCATCAATACAGTAATTTCTGACTTCAGCCCACATGTTTGATGAATACGTGGCTGAAAGATGGGCTGCGCCTGTTCCCATTGAAATTAATGGCAAAACACCACTAGATTTCCATGGGAACAGGACTTGGACCCTGTAAGCATGGATTGGGCTAGATTCTCTGCTGTGTGAATCAGTGTAATTCCAGTTAGCACTAGCTCAGGATTCAGCCCAGGATGTGTTTCTATGTGTGCTATGGAAATTGGAAATTGTGGGATAGGGTGAAGCATTCAGACTGCTATAGCTCAGCGCTCTAGTTCCGTTGTTTGTTAGGCTGACAGCTTTAGCTTCGTTAGAGTTAATTAAAAATGTTACCAGGAAAAAGTATAAAACTATTTGAACATGCCCTATATATTGATTTTAAAAGATGAGTTTCCCTCAAGCAGCTTTATACTTATTAAAAAGAGATCACAAAAAGCCCCTATTAAATTCAGTTTACTGTCGCAATAATTCCCATTAGCAACTGCTGATTAGTTTGGGATTAGTCCTTACCTGAGTTCGTGTTCTCCTCATATGTTTAGCATGATGGGGTTCTGGTCCATGACAAGGACTCTTAGGTGCTACTATAATAATAAATGATATTAGCAACAAAAGTTTATTATTTGTATATACGTATATGGTGCTATATGTGCATTGCATTTTACGTGCAACTGCAGTATTTTTCAGCAGTTCCCTTACTTTCTTCACTGGTACTCTGCCGCAACTTATAAATCCTCTTTCAAACAGTTGAACATCCTTCTTGGAAAAAACATTTTTTTCTAATGCATGTCATAACAACCAAATCCAACTCCTCTCATTGCCCTTCAGAGGATAAGGTCATCATAAATTTAAAAGATCAGGCCCAAGATGTGTTATGCTTCAGTTCTTTGGGTCAAGTTATGCTCTTGAACTCTGAATTCACTGGAGTCACACAACCAATATTGACACAATATGGAGTCATGCCAGCAGGGAATAAGGTCTATAACCTTTGTGACCCTGATTCAGCAGAGCATTTTCTTAATTATAATCATATGCTTCAGTCCCATTCAGTCAAGCAGAGAGAAGCTGTGAGGAAATTTTCTGAAAATATCTGTTTCAGTTAACAAACCAAATTTGATTTGAAAAGTGTTTGTTATGCTTTTACATTCACCTTACATGAACATTTGATCGCTCAAGACTAACACAAATACTCATGAAAAGCAACTACAAACACAGGCGCTGACTTCCCCCCCCCCGCCCCGGTGGGTGCTCCACCCCTACTCTGCCCCAAGGCACCACTCCTGCTCTGCCTCTTTCCCTGAGGCCCCGCCCTCGTTCCGCCTCTTCTCACCCCGCCCTTTCTCCCCCTCTTCTCACCCGTCGCTCGCTCCTCTCCACTTCCCCCGAGCGCCTCCTGCCAGCTGCTTGCTGCTCTGTTGGCCAACCCTGACCCCGCCGAACAGCTGATCGGCAGCCAGCCAGGAGCCCTGGAACCACAGTGGCTGGTGGGTGCTGAGCACCCCCTATTTTTTTTCCATGGGTGCTTGAGCCCGGAAGCACCCACGGAGTCAGCATCTGTCATTACAAATTCAAAAGCTTGAATATTCACCAAAAGCAAATTTTAAATTGTATATTCGATTATAAAATTCACACTTTTGGTTTGGTATATAAGTCACATTATATTGTTTCTGTTTTCTGAATTGGATGGCTTATGTAACAAACCAAAATAGCTAGCATTGCAAATAGTACAATCAGATATGATTGTGGACAAATTGCAAGCAGGTGTAGCTCTGTTTTACCATTGTAAACCCTCCAAATTAATTGGGTGTACACAAGTGTTACCGAGAGCAGAATGTAGCCATTATTCTTTTACAAGTTGCCTCTGAGAAACGATCAAATTGTAGATGGAAGTTTTATATCATTAACGGTCCCTTCAGTCTTCATTGGCCCACAATTGTAAAAAGCTGCACTCCTTTCCTTGCATTTTCAGTGTTTGGCTGTGCTGCAGTTTATAACAGCTGGTTAATAGGAGGTGGAACATTTTTTTGGTACCGTATTTGCCTCTGTCCAATCTCAGTTGCAGCAACACTGGGATTTATGGTTGAGGGCCTACAATTCAGAACCCTCAATTAAGGGCTTTTTCACCAGCTCTGAGCAAGATTCTGCCTGCCAGTTTCCTCTTGTTTTGCATGTACCCCACTCTCTTGGGTAGGGGGAGAAGAGACATAGCAGCCCCACAGAGAATGCTCTTGCTCCCACAGTGCTACCTGTGGTTTGAGTAGCCTGCACAAAGGAGTAACGGGTGCCTTACTCACCCTAATTCCTGTGGTTAGCTATGAAAACAAAGGTTATGCATAGCTTTATTTTTTTTAAGAACAGCTTCCAAACACATTTTGTAACCTTTCACTAGGAAGTTTGTGAATGCAATGGCGTGACTGCATATGGGAATATATATAACTACCATGTATGGGGAATATCTGATAGTGTCGTATGTAAACTTTTATCAGCATGAGTATGGGATTGGCCATATGACTCAGCATTTATGAAGCCATATTCCACTACACAATCATGAATTCTGTGTATGCCACATAATTTTTTAAAACTATTTTAGAACTGTCTTAGCAATTTTAAAAATATTTGCTTCCATCTGGAAAACCAGGTGCCTTACACCATGCATCCAACTGTACAGGACTCAAGGATGGAAGTATACCAAATCCATTTTAGAAGCCTTTAAAAGTGACCTAGAATAGTTTTTTCTATAATTAGTAATGTTACATATGGTTTGATATCAGAGTCTAACAAGGCTAAGAACAAATACCGTATACCATAGGAAAAGGAGATTTTCAGATTTCGAATGGTTTAGCTGCTAGTTTAAAAGCTCCCATTTCTACCCTGATGAATCACAAGATATCTGACTTCAAACCTGTTGTTTGTTCAGGACTAAATGTTGCCCATTCTAGTCCTTAGTCCTCTGTAATTTTGAAGGACAATTGACACATTTACAGATAAAGAAACAGCATATGTACCTTTTCCCACCACATATGATCACTGCTGATAAAGTGAAACGGTACTTATAAAGGACCTACGTATCAACAGTTTTCTCATTCTACCTGGTAAGATCTTCAGTTAACATAAAATGTCATTGACTTCAATAAAGCTGTAATGATTTATATCAGTTGAGGATCTCGCCCTTATAATGACAAAAGTTGTCATCGTATAAATAAGAAATTGGGCCCAGTGGCTAGAAGTCTCAAATTATGACATCATTTTTGCATTTGAAACCACGTGTACTTTTGGGGTATTGTCCTGAGTGACTGTACTCAAATGTGGTCACGTTTTGTGGAGAGATGTAAAAATCTTGCTTTTGTTTTTGTTTTCGTGGATGAATGTCTATGGTCTTAAAGAAGACGGGACTATTTCACCCTAGCAATGTAAATATCTGTTAACTTCAGTCAAAAAGGCCATAATTGTATGTAATTAATCTTACCCATAGGGATAAGGTGGCCCACTTAGATTCCCTCTCTATTTTGGAGTCACTGATGTGATTAAGATATCCATTGCCTTAGTTTTGTTTGTTCTGGGGTGAGGGAGATAGAGGGGAATAGGTTAAGGTGATTTGGGTGACCTTAACTAAACATGTCAAAATTTTCTAATATGTTTTGGTTTTTAGTCCTCCAACTTCTAGGCTTTCCAACACTTGTGTAGTTTGACAAACCTTTCTTTTAAAGTCTCCTCTTGACATTAATAAACAATATTTTAACATTTATAATTAGGATAACAGTATTTTTTGGAGTGGAGGGAATTTCCTTAGAATGTTTTTAAAAATAGGTTTTGTATAAATGCCTGTGACACTTCAGTGTCACTTGTAACTTTCTAAAGAGTGTACCGATGACTCTGATGTTAAATAATAAGTCGGAGTCAATTATCACAGCATAACAATATAATGTATTAAAATAGAGAAACTTTAATGTGAAAAATGTTTTCCCTGAGGCTGTGAATATCCTAAGGTATACATGACCTGGTGGTTCAAATATGGCATTTGTTTACCATGTTGGTCTATCCAAAGAGCATCGGAATGAGTACAGATCCCCAGGGAAATCCATTGTTCATATGACATGGGTGACTTGAACCAGCTTCATACTTGACAGTCACTGTTCGGTTAGTAATTATATGCAAAATAAAACCTACAAGATTCTTCTCTGGGATCATGGAGTATAATTTTAGGACTAGTTCATGTGCCAAACTGGTGCTGATGAAAGGTCAACAAAAACAGTACAAACCTGCTGTCCTGCCTCAAAGGCATCCTTAATAAAATATGTCAATCTAATCATTTGATCCTCGGCACTTTGGCCTCCTCAGAACCCTGCCTGGTAATGTGGCAACTGTGGGTCAATTAAAAGCTTTTAATTACTAGTCTCTCAAGTAACTTAAAGGTTACTCTGATCAGAGCAACTGGACAATAGTTCTTCAGGTCATCCACTTTTCTTCCAGTGTCACCAGACCTTTAGAACAGTACAGCATTCCAGATAAGTATTCTAGAGTAAGCCGAAAGTTGCTACAGGATCAGCTCATGTGATGCAGGAACTCTCCCTGGATGTTGTCAAGCCTAGGAACCTTGTAAGATTTTAAGAAAGAAGTCACTGATTCCAATTCCTCCCTAGTGAATGGGTGGGCTAAGCTGGAGTCAGCTGAGGGAGTTGACTGAAGTTTCTGAGAACAGATGATACCTTCTGATCAGGATCTGTTTGTAATTACTGGTAAGTTGTTGGCCGCAAGGTGAATTTCCACAGCATTTGCTGAAACGTGTGTAGGGCATGTTGGGGTCTCTTCTGCCCAATGGCCACGAAAAGGTCCCAAGTCCTATGACTTGAGTGCATGAAATCCAGACTTTCAAAATGTGTGGGCCACCTTTCTGGCCTCTTAACACTAAGACAGTCCCTTAGAATATTAGCAGCCTGTTTTGTCCCCTCAGGTGAATCAGACTATCTGACTTCCTGATAGAGGTTGTCACAAACATCATCCAAGCTGGTGATATATGTCCTATGAAAACCACATGGAATTGACTTTCTAGTTGCACTTAGCAAAGTTTCATACAAGACCTTTTAAGCCAGAATCACATCATCAGCCATATACCAAGACTTCCTGTGTATGAGGAGTCTGTCTGTTTCTTCTCTGAAGCGGTCCTTGTTGGCACGCTGAAAGCTCCATCTCTTGCGTGTGTTCACTTCTTCAGCCACTGCTATCACCATTAAAAGGGGGTAATGCTGATGCTGTGGGACATTTCCAAGTATATGCTGAGAGATGGAAAATGGATGTCTACAGAGGCAAACACAAGTACCCCAGTAGGCTGAGTGGAAAGAACAAAACCTCTTCGGGTCATAAAGCCAGGACAGATTTGCAACACTTGCCCAATCAAGGAGTGTTTTGACATCAGTGATGTAGCTGGCATTCCTGCGAGGAAAATTGAGGTCTCTGCACACCACTGCAGGATGTGGAACAAGAGGGAGCAGATGGTGTTGCCACTGTTCAAAAGAGGTGAGGGTAAATATTCATCGGTTTTATGCCATTTAGAAGTTTGAGGTGCCAGGAGATGGTATTGCCTTCCTCAGAGTGTCCACATACTCGAAACTTATGTCCAAGTTTCACATAGGTAAAAATTCAAACCTGTCGATGAGAATTCAAAAATTCAAACCTGTCAATTGGCAGTTGCAATCTGGTAACCCTTGATCTGTAATTGAGAGTCCTTGGTGGGATGGGTTTCTTGAAGCATTAAAACATCCATTATCATATTGTTGGCTAGCTGCTGAAGAATATCATGCTTGGTGCAGAGATCCCCTCTATGTTCAGCTATAAGATTGTCAGAGTGCCGAAGGCCAAGTCATCAGGATTGGTTTCTTCCCCCGCCCCCTCGGGGGGTTAATGGAGGATGCCAGTGTGAAGGCACGCATGCACACGACACACACACACCTGACCTGTCACCCACCTCGGCAACTAAGTTTGTGTACACTGATGACATCTGGCTTCAAATAGCAAGAAGCAGCTTTGAGGCGCTGGAGTTCTGCCTGTCATCCAACTTTGACACCTTGGCCCAGTACTTTTTGAAGTGGTGTCTTAAACTATATGCACTAAATATAGTATCACCTTGTTTCCACAGGCTTGTTGTCAACTCATGGGGCAGTAGCGCTGCAACCTTATGGACATCTACCGATGCCCTAATTATTGCACCTACCGAATACTGTGTTGGGTGTCCAGTCATCATTGTGGATATTGGACTTGATACAAAGGCAGAGTTGATCATTATCACTGGTGTGAGCTGGACAACTCCAGTTTCCAACCTTCTGCTCCTGGCTGGCACTGTTTCCCTGGCAATTAGGCGAGAAGTCGGGGCCCTGGCTGCATTACAATGCACAGCTACGTATCAAGACAGCTTACTTCACAATTTCATTGGAAAGCCCCATAAAAAATAGTAGTTAAAGTCAAAGGTGTCCCTTTTATGAAATAGTTGAGCCTCTCAGACAGGACGTCAGCCATGATCTTTCTCAGACGCAGCAGCAACATGTCATGTGGGACAATATTTTGGATCGATGGCACGTTTCTTGGCAGATAGACAACTCAGATCCATGTTCCCTAGCCTGTCTGGATCAGCTCTCAGATGCCCCTCAGAACAACCATATGAACTGAAAGATCTTTCTTCGCTACAGCAGAATATGTTGTGTTCACGGGTGGTTTAACTTACATCTTTACTGATGAGGGTTCTAGAGCTCCCCATCCTGCCCCTGCAGAGCTCAAGAACAAACAGCATGCCACCTGGTTATGAATTGCCCTCTTTATCATCTTTCTGGTGCTTGACGTCTGTGGATGATGCTGCCGCGTTAGAATGGCAACATCACTTACCCGACATCTAATTAATTGTTTGGGCCATCAGACACCATACACCAGAAGAAGAGTCTATCCAAAACTCTGAATTACTGCCAAAGATCAAGCAAGCATTATAATTAATGTACCTGAAACCATAAACACATTGTAATGTGCACATCTGGACCCTGCATTTATCCTAAAATATGAATTGCTCCTCCACTTTATTAACCAAATCATTATCCCCTGTCTACTACCCAAAACTAATGAAAGGCACTCTTCCTTATTGAGCCCGTGGGAAGCCTACTTCACCTTAAGTCCGCGTATATCATCATGATGGTAGTGTTTCCTGATGCCACTCCGTTCACCTCATTTCTGTTGCCATGCAAGTTACACTCACATACTTCCATTTACCAATATGCAACCTAGCCACCGTTCACATCATCTCTGTTTTTGACCACTACATGTGCATCTAGGGCTCAAACGTAGACATTAAAGTTTATATTTTGCAGCATTGGTGACATCGTTTCTGCCCACTGGCCTGTGAAAACGTTTTGCCTCTGCAGTGGCAAGTAAGCAAGTGGTTTTCCAAGCCCTGAATATCTAGATGCTGTGTCACTGCAGCATTTGACCACTCTTTATATGTGTCCCATTTTCCCTCTCAGTATTTGTCACTGATCTCCGATCAACATTGGAGTGGAAGGGTATCTAGGATGAGAAAATTTTCCCTGGTGTAAAGCCATTTATGTCAACGGAGTTACACCAGAAAGTTCACCATGGATACGTTTGGCCCAGTAACTCTACAAAAGCAGACACTGAAATTGGGTGCTACTGCCTGACCAATATGAGACTGTATCATGACTGTATGTGTCATGCATTTGACTTTGGAAAGTAGTAGTAATGGACAAGCTAAGTGCAGGTAAATGGAAAGAAGTAACAGTAGAACTAAAATACATGCCTCCAAGCTGCAGGAAAAAAGATAAGGGCCTGTACCTGCCTCTCCTGGAGCCAATGGCTGTTTTGCCATTGACATTAACACTGCAGGACTAGGATTGGGCCCTAATACTTTAAATGGTATGTCCATTTGGTCAGAGCAAAGACTTCATTACAATATCTTTAGCCTATAGATAAGCTGCAACTTGTCAGCAGATATGGTTACACAACATTCTGCTTGTCTTACTCACTCGCGTAGTCCCATTGAGTTTAATAATAGATGATATACTAGTGTGAGTAAAGCAAGCAGCAATCTGGCCTCATTTTTCTTCTGTACTTTTCTTTCCCCATCTTGTATTACCAGGGATTTATCTGTAAAAGCAGCTTCTTTGTTTTACAGAACTCATCCGTTTCTGCTATCTATTCCTCCTTTGAAATCCTGATACTATGTTATGATGACCCAAATCATAGATTTATTCAAGTGGAAGACAACCAGAAGGAAATTTTAAGGAAAAAGCCCCCTATTTATGCACATTTCCCAAGTAATTCTGTTTTTCCATGAAGCATCAGCAGCTCTTAAAGGGGTTTCCTTGTGAAAACATGAAGTTTGCAATGTTTGATGTTGTCATTTTCGTACTAGGTATCTTATTGATGTTATATCCGCTACAAAAACAACTCCTAATGAGTACATTGTTATGGATTTAAAAGTTAGATATTAAAATTGTTTATTACTATAGTAATGACAGTACTTTACATGTAGAAAGCCCTTTTCATACGAGGAGCTCAGTTTTTTGTTTTAACTTTTTTAAACAATTCATTAAGCCTCATTGCACTCCTATAATCATTTTACAGATGGGTAAATTGAAGTACAAAGAACTGAAGTGGGTGGTTCAAGTTCATATAGTAAGACTGTCATGGGAATGGAAGTAGAACTCATGTTTTAACTCCTGTTCTCCTGTTCTAATAACTAGACAGTAATGCCTCCCCTATGTCATGAGTCCAGTATATTGTATATTGGCCTCTGCTGTATTAATTAGAGCAAGGCAGGAAATTTCAAAAATTTTAAATTTTTCCTATAATGAATCAGGCTAAAAATCACATTAAAAAAATCCAGATTGGGTCAGCTGAAACATTTTTATATCAGTAATTTCAAAATACTTCATTTCAGAGTCAACATTTTAAAAGTTTTTTTAAAAACCATATTTACTATAAATTAACTATTTTAAAAAATGAAATATCATTTTGAACCGAAAAATGAAACTTCACTTTGAAAATTATTTTTTCCCCAAAATATTTCTAATCAGGAAATTTATCAAAAGCAATCCTTTCCTAGGAACAGTTTCAGTTTTAATGAACTGACATTTTCAGATGGAAAAAATGTATGATAAAATTCCCAATCAATTCTAATTTAATTTGCGTACTGTTTCAATTATGGTGAGATTTATTCCAGCTTGAGTAGGCATAGCTGTCTACAATGGCTTCCCCCCTGGACTAGAATACTTTGTTTTGTAGGTTATGATGACAGAATTAATTTAAGAGGATGGGTTTTCTCATGTAACATGGATTGCTCAAATGAGGACATATTCTGCTCCATGATAAATTTCATTCGATAGCATCTATACTTAGAGGTCTGTTTCTGAAAAGTTCATCTCCACCTATGATAGACCATATTCGTCATAGTAACATTTGTGATTTTTCTCTTCTGGATTTTGCAGGTTTGGGCAAATGGCCACTGGAATGTGAACTGCCACTGGTTTTAGGGTTGAATTTTGCAAAACTAAAATCACACCCACTTCAGTTCATCTCATGTAGTCAGAGACTTAAAGGCCAGAAGAGATCATTATGCACATCTCAGGACACAGAACCTCACCTACCCATGCCTGGAATAGGCTCATAACCTCTGGCTGTGGTGATGATACTTAGTAGTAGTAGTTTTGTTACCCCTTATTTTGCCAAATATATTTAAGCAAATATACATAAAAGAGGCAACGTTTTATCAGCAAATCTGGTGTTGCTCCCCCAAATGAAAATATGCCTGGAAAAGATTCCCTGTCCTTTCCCTCCATCACCTGATATGATTTTTTTTTACACTTAATGCATAGATTAATTTTTTTATTGTGTGGTATATACCTACCATGTATCATCTTCAAAGCAACACCTAGGTATTTCAGCAGGATCCCCTTCTAAATTATGTTATCTTTCCAGGAAAAGCCTTTGGGTTCACCTACTAATTTAGCTTCATTTTTTGGCAAGGCTATAAAATCTATTGACCAACACAAAATCCAAGTACTAAAAGTATAAATTAGACACATGCTAAGTGTTCAGCAGTTATCGTGAAAGTTCTCTTATGAGTTCGGGACTCATCAAGTCAGGGAACAGAACCAGAACCATGTGTTGACTCTCCAGTCCACAAGGAGAATAGTAACTTAAGAAAGGTGAGTGAATAGTTCACAAGATGAGCTGAAATATTTTTGCATGTAGCAATGATTTTGAATAATGAACAAACAGGAAATGTCCCTTAATGTGAATGACTCCCAAATTTACAGAGCTTTCTAACTGACCAGTCTGAATACTTATGTGAATACTAGCATGAATATGTATTTGCAATACTTTCTCTTTTCATTAAAATGTTTATCAACAAAAGTTTCATTATCTGAATCCTCACAGGAAGAAAAGTAAAGTAAAAGTAAATTTTTTTTCAAAGTATAATTATTATTTTTACTTAACCAAATGTTCCCAAATATTTTTTTGTAGAATTTGCCTAGCATTAGTCCAGAAGTAAGATGTAGACAAAGAGCAATCATTCATATAAAAAACAAACAAATGTTGAACTTGTAAGAGAAGTTAAAAACAGGCGAGATGGTACCTCATGATGATGTAACTATGATAATTATATTGATTTTGGTGGTGTTGCTGCATTACTTTCAACATTCAGAGGCTTAGTTGGTAGGAGACCTATTTCTGTTCCCAAAGCTTCTCAGAAGTTTGGAAATAGTACTCCTGAGTTCTGTGGTAGATGAGGTTCCAAGATGACATAAACGCTAGCAATTACTGACCACGAAAATGAGAGCCATGCTGGAAGTTACTGCATACACACAACACCATTTAGGAAATTATAAGTAATTGTCCTTCTTCCCCTTTCCCACTCTCAGTGGGGTTGCCCCAAGTTTGTCTTTCATCTTTCGCTAACTTTACACCTCTCTGTGGGTAATGTCATCAACTATCATCTCTATGTTGATGATTCACAAATCTCTGTCTCCAGTACTAAACTGTCTCCTTCCATCCAATCCCACATCTCAGCCTGTCTCTCTGCCATCTCCTCTCAGATGTCTTGTTGTCTGCTTAGATTGAACACACGCAGAACAGAACTTCCCTCCCCAACATTCTCTACTTCTCCCTTCTCAGTCACTGTCAACATCACCCCCATCTTCCCTGTCCCTCAGGCCCACAATCCTCTCCCATGCCCCAAACATCCAAATCCTAACAGATCTTCCTCCTCAGTGTCTCCAAGATCCATCTGTTTTTTTCATCTTCACATACAAATCTCTCGTTCAGGCCCTCATTATATCCTGCCTTGATTACTGGCCTCTCAAATACACACATTGCATTGTGTATGAACTGGGGGGGTCAGTCACTAAACTCCCTTCCTTGGCTTTTCATCTGCTGTCAAATCAAATGTAAGCATCTTCCCACCACCTTCAGAGTTCTGCATAACTTGGCCTCTCCTACTTATCTTTCCTCATCAAGCTTCATGTTGTCTCCATGCCTTCTGCTCCACCAGTGTTCCCATCCTTGTCTACCCATTTTTCGTTGCTCACACTTTGACTTCTGTGCCCTCTTCCATGTGATCTCACATGGTACAACCGCATAACACAGTTACCTTCATGTTTTCTATACATAGTGCAACCTCCATGAATTTATATGAAAAGCCCATATTTAAAGCCCTGTTAAAGACTCACTTCTGCCATGCAACCCATAGTGAATCATGTTGACTTGTATACAAATTAGAGATGGTCCAACATTTTTGAATTTCTACATTTTCCAGTGAAAATGGGGAACAAAATTTTCATGAAAAATTCAGCCCACTTTTTAACCAGCTGGTTGAAAAAAATTGAATTTTGAAATTTTCTGACAACAAAAGTAGAAATTTTTCATGGAAACTTCAAAACCCAAATGTTCCAGTTTTTCAGCCATCTCTAATGCAAATTGTATATAATTTGTCTACTGTTATTCCCTTTCCTGTGGCCACTTTTCTGCCCTTAGATTGTGAGCTCCTCACGGCAGGGGTTGTTCTTTTTGAATGTTTGGAAATCTTTCAGCACAGAGTGGGAACTACTGTAAATAACCTTGTTTTCATTATTTTTTATTGTTTATCTTCATACCGTGCTGCATCAGAAATAGACTTTCTAAAATGAATTTTCTCTTTCTAATGGGTTCTCATGAGGCTTCCTTAGTTACATGCTTGTGACAGTCTCTTGGTAGAAACATGTTCTTCAAATCCTTAGCCTGATGAATGCAGGGATTGTGATGAGGAGGTGGGACTGGTTTTAACGGCAATATCATTGATCAAACATTGCCTCCCCTTTTTTTTGTTTTTTGACACAGCCTGGTATATTCTGAACATGTCTAAAAGTGTGAGAAATCATTCAGCAGACATGCTCATTGGTACACCAGGAAAGCTAAAAGAGTTGCCCATTGAAATCCCCCAATAAGCAAGAGAGTTTCTTGGTTGAGTATGAAAGCATGTGGAAGCTAGCATTCATGATGAAGGCATAACAACTGTTTCTTGTTTGTTGTCATATTTGAGGAAAACAAAAGAGAAATATTTGTGTGTAACTGGTACGTTATGTACCGATAGAAAATATTTGTTAGAGGAAATGGTGAACAATCAAGAAAACACATTACATTTTTACAACAATTTGCCAAATAGTTTTTGTTTTTGTTGTTCTTATAAAACTAGGAACTGATAAATGGCTGGGAAGAATAAAGATGCAAGTACACAGCATTTCAGTTTATGTATGCATCTCCAGGAACTTCTGTCAAATATGTCTTTTCTGTCACATAACATGTTTATTCCCAAATAAAATGTCCTTCACAAATTATTGATCGCTCATGAAGAAAGGAGAAAACAAGCTAGGGGTAACTTCTCCCCTTGCAGAACTCTTTTCACACCCTTTTCACTCCACTGGGTACCACGCTACACAATGTGACAGTTACGATTGGTATGCCCAGCTGAACAAATGAGATTTGTTACACCCGCGTAGCCCTACTGATGTCTATGGGATTGCACAGGTGTAAGAGACAGTAGCCATTAAGCTAGGATTTAAACACAGAAATAGACTAGCATCCATGACCAACAGGGAGAGAGTTTTATATTGTGAGGTGTCCAGCTATTATTATTAATATTTGTTTGTGCAGTGTCCACCAGCAAGCTAGGTGCTATAAATGTCTCACCCATTATGGCTTATAAAGCTTCAAGTCATGATGATAAACCAAGACATTGATTGAGAAGTATCTTGGGAGGGAATTAAGTACCTTTATGGGTTGCTAAAAACCAACCAACCAAACAAAAAAAGCTAGTAGGCTGCACATTTTTTCCCTTAACTACCTCTCCTCAGATATTGACCAGTGGAATAAAGTAATTGAGCAGCTGGGAACACCATGTCCAGAATTCATGAAGAAGCTACAACCCACAGTGCGGAACTACGTTGAGAACCGACCTAAGTATGCTGGTCTCACTTTCCCCAAACTTTTCCCAGACTCTCTCTTCCCAGCCGACTCAGAACACAACAAACTCAAAGGTATGTCCAAGGAGGGAGCATGGAGCATGTATGAGCAAGTGCAATACAAAAATGTTTTTTCTCCAGCTGAGATTAATTGATTTTTAATGTACTTTGAAACAAGTTTCAGATAGTGGGTCATAATTTTTCTTCTCATTGCTAAGATGAGGGAGAGTCATTGATGTAAAAAAAGATACTAGAAAGAAAACAGGGAAGCACTTTTAATGTCTGCAAAGTTAGGCTCCATACATGTGTTTATTGAAAACGGTTTTCTTTGAGGCGAGGAAAAGAAAAAGTGCTTGAGATCTAAAGGGGTGGTGTTAGAGAAAGAAAAAGTAAAATGTTTTAGCCAGTTGATATTTTCATGAAAACATCATGGGGTTTACTTATCAGATCACATTCAGGTGCTGTAATGACCTAGACACTTGCATTGGTTTTATCTAGCAAGAAGTTAGTTCTAAATATGATTTGGAGGGAAATGTGGTGCTAGGGCAGCCAGGCCTCTAGGGTACAGATGTTGTCATTGATTAATACATCAAGCATGTCAGATTCATGGTACTCATTCTGTACAGCGATGCACTCCGATAGTACCATAAGCAAGTTTGGACACCCTGAATTTTTATTAATTTGGTTCTGACATACTGGAGCCCAAGGAGATCTCAAAGTGGCATTAAATCTTCTTTTGTTGTAAACAAAGAACTGTCAATGCAGCCAGAGCCCTGAGTACAAAATGGTGTCTTTACTAAGAAAAGTAAAAGTATCAATGCCACCAGCTAAAATTGCTCTTGATGTAGTTGCAGTTTAATATCTGCCTGTAAGTGGCTTTGTGACTATGAAAAATGGAGCAACTGGGTTTGGTATGTGAAGCAGAATGATATCTTAATTACAGTGGGGCTACATATTTCCATTGTACAATATATGCAGTGGCATGTGGTAAGATGGTTATAGTCATAAATTGAAGCCATGATTAACTTGAACAGGATGTTGACCTTCAATAAGAAACAATGATTAATGTGTGTTGAGTATAGAAAGGATTTCCAGTCACAGCTCTGGAACCTTTTCAAACTTCCAGTGTGCATCAATTTTGCACACATGGGTTCCCCTGATTGCTTTCTGCAGTGACACATAATGTTTCTTAATCACCTACAATTTGCATGTCATTACATTACCCAGAATGCTTTTCCAGTTAACAACTGTTTCATAGCAAGGCTGTTATCTGAGATCTGGGAGCAAAGTGAAAGGTCTGAGCAAATGCTTTTGGATGCATGGAGTTCTTTTCTGTACTCCTCTACAATGAAAATGAATAGTGGTCTTTCATTGGATTTAAGGCTAATGCACAGAGAATAATGATCAGACTGTGTTAACTAATTATCTCCTGGATAAAGGAAGCACACTTTTATTGAAGCACAGAGTGAATGTCTGTTTTTAAGATTATTTCTTGTTTGGTTGCGCTGTCTTAAATAGACTCTACTTGTACATCCCGAATCCTCTTACCTTCCTAAAGAGTACAATAAATAATGTTATCTAGTCACTTTGATGTCACCTTTAGTAGTGTGTGTGCTGGGCTACATAAGATACATTTAGTGAGGGGGTTGTGTTTTTGTAGTTACTGATCTATTTTTGTTTTGTTCTTTGTTTTCTATCAGAGATCCACTTCAAAGGGTATAAAAAGTAAGATAATAGTAAATGATTTCAAACAAGAAAGCATTTTTAATATTATATGTGCAGTACTATTAGCAGTAAGTGACCTGGTTAACTTTTAAAAAAAAGATTGCAGTGAATTGATTGACAGTGAAAAAAAATAATACTAGGATAAGAAAAAAAATCAGTTTCTGGGTTGATTGGCAGCATATTTGCTATGAATACAGAATACTATGGGCTCTGGTCCCAGATTAGAGGTTTTGGCTTTTACTTCATATAGACCATCATATGGTAGTAGGGGTTGTTTCATTGTTGGATACTTGCCCAGCCAGACATCAACATGAACTTCCATCTGATGATTATTCAAACTCCTGTCAGAATGAATAGAGAGTTACTTTGCTCTCTTGGCTAAATATCATATTCCATTTGCCACTACCAACTAATTTGTTCACAGGCACTTTAAACAGTAAATTACATAGCAACTGCTACAACTGCCTCCATTCAGGTCCTATGCTATAAATAGGAAAAATTCAGCTAGTTATCGGGGAATTCACAGATTGTGAGCTTTTGCTGAAATCTTGCCATATTCAACTGTGTTACAATACCATAGTGGACAAATTCCAACTTTCTTGACAAATAAGACTAAGTGCACTAGGCTGTATGTTCTGTCAGGGTAAATTGGCATAGCCGCATAGAAGTCAAACACAAGTGTAAATGGGGCTATGCTTATTTACACCCGCTGAGGATATGGCCCATTGGTTTCAGCACTAGTTGAGTGAGTAAGACAATCGGGATTTGGACAGAGCCTTCGTCCACAATGTTATCTAGCATCTCTATGGTGATGAATGTCCAAGCAATAAGAATGCCATATATTGCTACACTGGGGGATTCTACTTTCTGTGACCCATAAAATGTTTCTTCACTTGAAAAGATACTTGTTGGTAGGGGTAGAATTTCAATATTACTCTCCTCAAGAGATATGGGAGAAAACGAAAACTTTTTATCCAAACTCCCAGAACTTTGTTGTTGTTTGAATAAATGGATTCCAGATCTACTCCTGTTCTTGGGTTTGGTTTTCAAAATAAAAACCCCAATGAAGGGGATCTTGCAAACCCAAACCATGGTCTACACACCAGATCCTCAGAGGCATCAATATGGCTGATTTGCACAGCACAACTGGCAGTTTCTGGCTATAGATTTAGTGTATCTGGTCCCAGGAGGAAAGCCTCAATGCAAGTGGAAACCGCTGGTGATGGTATAGGAAATCCCATAACACCCTTCTTCCAGCTGCCACCTCAGGGCAGATGAAAGGGGATAGGGCTGGAACTAGAGCTATCCAGCAAAAAAGTTTTGAGGACTTGAAAAAGTTTCCCGTCCCTTATGAGGATGAAAAATAAATCTCAAACCAAAAATCTGGAAATTAAATCAGTTTGGGTCAGTTTCATTTCAGTTTAAACCCACTTTATTTTAAAATATTTTAAAAATATAATTAGCTTAAATTTTGAAATTAAAAGTCCCTTTGAACTGTGAAACCAGAATGTTTTGTGTCCACAGAGAAACAAAATATTTTGACAATTTCAAAGCTTTTTCTCCAAAATTATTCTGAGTTGAAATTTGATCAAAACCACCCCTGTCCCACAAAAACATTGTTTTGACAATCAGCATTTTTGGACCCATTTTGAGGGCATACATGAGACTTACGTAATGTGCAAGTCTTGTGCTGGCTCTTTATTCATCCTCTGTGTATATTTGGATCCCTTGCTGTATTGAGGAGTGGCAGAATTTCATACAGATGAAGAATAATTGGAGGGAACAAATTGCCCTACTTATTTTTTACAACAGTTAACCAATACCTGCATGTAGTAATTTTGTACTGACACTGTGTTCCTCTGCTTTCATTGCTCTAGCCAGCCAAGCCAGGGACCTTTTGTCAAAGATGTTGGTGATTGACCCAGCCAAGCGGATATCAGTGGATGAAGCCTTACAGCATCCCTACATTAATGTGTGGTATGACCCTGCGGAAGTGGAGGCGGTAAGTGAGGCATGGACATTTAATTTGCTTTCACCTCAATATTGTAAAAGGCAGCCATAATATTTCTTTCAGCCATACCAATCATGCCCTGAAAAAAACAAGTAAGACTTTTCAAGTTTACATTATACCTTACTACTAACCATATACCATATGGTGGAGAGGGGCAGAATTAAACAGAAAGCAAAACTAAGCTCCCAACTCAGGAAAGCCCTTAAACCCTTGCTTAGGTCGCATTGAAGTCAGTGGGATTTGAAAGATGTTTTAAGTTAAACGGGTACTTAAGCGCTTTCCTGATTTGGGGTCAGAGTTCACTATTACCTAGTGCAGGGATCGGCAACCTTAGGCACGCGGCCAATCAGGAAGATCCGCTGGCGGGCCGGGACGGTTTGTTTACCTGCAGTGTCTGCGGGTTCGGCCGATCACAGCTCCCACTGGCCGCAGTTCGCCGTTCCAGGCCAATGGGAAGCGGCATGGGCCGAAGGATGTGCTGGCCGCCACTTCCCGCAGCCCCCATATTAGTGACCTCAAAATCCTGCTTCTGAAATCCCCTGCTCTCAATGAATGAGAAAGTGATCATAATTATAGCATATAACCTGAACATTACATTTATCTTGTTTCTTTCCCCTAAGGAATATCTCCTTCCCTTCCTCATTCTCATTCTTCCTGGAAACCTTCTTTTTTAACAGTTTTGGGGAAAGGGAAGCAACAGTAAACTAGTCCTGAAGAATAGAGAATTTTTATCCACTCTTTGTTAATGCTGGTTTCCTCACTTCTTGACCTTTGAGTCCTCTTCCATTTATTGCAATGTCCCACATGCACCAGTCCTGCTGCGAGCCCAACTGAAGAACACATTCTCCCCCAAGTAATTTGTCTGGACATACTATTACATGCAAAATCAAGATGTGAGTTTAATTATCATCTTGGCAACATTATTTCCATTGGAAATAGTACAGTGTGGCTATAACAACACATGGCGCTTCTGAGCATTTCTCTAGAGAGAGCTCATGACAGGACATTATTTAGCTATGTCACTAGTTAGCTTCATATGAAAAAATCTGTGATGACATGATAAATGTAGGCCCAATCCTACAAGGTAATGACCACTATCTATGTAGTGACTAAGGAAGTTAAGGGAACTTAGCACCTTCCAAAGCCAAGTCTAAAGGCACTATTACAGAAGTGTTCCAAATGAAACATCATACTGTACATGCTGAAATTTAGTGTACTTTGAATATCTATCTATCTATCTATCTATCTATCTATCTATCTATCTATCTATCTATCTATCCTTTAATTTCTATTGGCTTTTTTGCTTACTTTTTAAAAGTGTGTATTTAAATCTGAAAATTAAAGTATTTGACATGCTGCCAAATTTATTTTACAAACGTGCATATTTCTATTCCAGATGTCTGTTCTAGGTATCATTCCCTTCCTTGGTCATCTTCACTGAATTACATCCCCATTTCTGAATTTAATTCAGAATGGCTTCAATGCTTTTTGGAACTCCCATTGACTTGCTTGCACTCTCTTGTTCTCTGTCTTCATATCTACTCTCTCCTTGCTCGTTCACGCCATTCTTTCAGTCTTGGCATTCCTCTCTGTCCAACCCTGTACAATTCAAGGTCACTCATTGATGGTGTACTGCTTCCTCTAACTGTAGAAGAGATAGAGGTCCTTTTCATAAATTTACAAGTGGCCACATCTCTTCCTGTCTCTCCTGAACTTCACCTGAGCCTATGTTTTGTGCTAAACTCTGCTCATCTTATTCTGTTTCGTTCTTGTATGCCTCCCCTTACACCTCACTGTGACAATTCTACCCTTCTTTCTGAACAATCTCCCAGCATTGCTGACTCCAGGGCCACTCCACCAGCAGCAGCTGTGGTGGGATCAATAATGTGACAAAATGGCAATGACTGCCGGATCTTCTTACCACTGTGTCATCTAATCCTGCTCATCTAATTTCCTGAT
This sequence comes from Chelydra serpentina, assembly GCA_037349315.1. Classification (NCBI taxonomy): domain Eukaryota; kingdom Metazoa; phylum Chordata; order Testudines; family Chelydridae; genus Chelydra; species Chelydra serpentina. The sequence goes on from JBAIAC010000070.1 coordinate 1,855,455, forward strand.
GTACTGGTAGAAATGCCAGTAGCCATCAGAGACATTTTCACACTAGTTGTTCACACCATTACAATAAGTGGGATTTTTTTTTAGAAGAAAGACTCATATAGATAAAGACTTAGATAGATAAAGAAAAATTACAGTTTGGGCTTTTATTGTTCTGGTCCATTTCTATTCCTCATTTTGACCTCTTGCCTGTATGAGAGTCACTGTATCTAGTATTGTAAAACTTAATCCACTTATTTTATCTTTTGAGAAATTGCTTATGAACAATGTTATATAATAATGACTTGAATTATAATTAGAAATGTTTAAATGCACAAGGGAACTTTTTATATCCTCTGCTTTGGTTGTGCTTTGTCAGTCAGAAATATAGATAAGGAAATTCTAGTGCTTCATGATTCTCTAAAGGCTTGGAAGATAATTCTGGATAAGCACCTGGAATGCTTTGGGGCTTGTGTAAACCTTTTTGCTCAGGAAATCAGGTTGGAAATTTCAGAGGGCAATGCTGACTTGGGAGATTTCCAGTATTTTCTGGTTTTGATTGAGCTAGGATTGCTACAAGAGTAGCATTTTTCACAGCGTTGCTACTTTTGCTTCTGCTTTTGGATGAAATCAGCAAACACAGAATCATTTTATGCTGTGACATATAGCAGTGAAGTATATGAAAGTATAAAAAGCCCCACTATTGGTTACTAAGCAAGAGATTTGTACTGTCTTCCCAGATCTTTGTGATTGATACATGTACTAGAGATGGTTAACAACTGGAATACTGGATTCGAACTCTCTCTGTACTTTGGGAAAGTTTGCTCTAAGATCTACATCCACAAAGAAAGGTTTATCTTCTTATAGCCTCTACGGAGCTGAGCCTAGGACAGGGGGGAGAGGAAAGTGCCCTGAAATGCAGTATGCAAAGTCAGAACAATAATGTCTTAGCACTTATGGATGGAACAAGCTTTTCTGCTTGATTTTCATCATGTCCAACAAGGACACAGTGACAACCATTTGGCAGCCATTAAGAGTCCGATCCAGTGCCTATTGAAGAAAAAGAAGAGATTCCGGTGAATTTTACGAGCAACAGATCAGACTTTTTATCCTTCTCATATCCAAAATTATTAATTAAAGTAAGAAAGCTTTTCAAAGGGGATATCCTTTGAATGGAGGCCCCAGGCAGTTTACAGCATAGGGGGACTGTCTCACATTTAAAGTTGTACTGTATTGTTATAGTATGTATCTGTGGGCACCTGATTCTCTGCTGCCCTTCACCTTGTGTCACCAGTTATACCTGTGCAAAGTGGAAGAAGAAGAGCTCTGTGGAGCTTGAAAGCTTGTCTCTTTCACCAACAGAAGTTGGTCCAGTAAACGATATTACCTCCCCCACCTTGTGTCTCTCATATCCTGGGACCAACATGGCTACAACAACACTGCAAACAAAGTGGGTATGAAATTTGACCAGATCAGTTTCTCTGCTCCCTTCCACTGGTGGAAGCATTTCAGGCCCATTTTGCACTCAGCAAATGTGTACATGTCTACACAAGGGGCAAGGAAATGGAGAATCAGGTCCACACTATTATTATAGAAAGGTCAGATTCTGCCACCCTGACTTGTGCTGAGTAATTCCATGTTCCAGAAATTCCCCCATTGATTTCAGTGGAATAAGGTGCTGTTCAATGTGAGTAAGTCTGGAAGAATCTGACCCTAAGTGAACATAGTGTTGTGTCTTTGCAGCACTTCACGTGACAGTGGGATCGCCTGGAGAAGGAGCAATTCATTGGCTAGTGATGGTTCAAATTTAAAGCAATCAGTTTTTTGATCCAGTTATTTGTTCTAATTTGTTGTCTGTGTCTGAATTGCATCTTTTCAGAATGTCTCTTTTCTGTTCACACTTCTAGTTCTTTGCCCAGCTGACTTATAGTTAACAAACCTGCTGAACATCAATTTCCTCAGCTGTTATCTCCATCTGTCCTGCCACAAGGATTTCTTCTTTAAGACATGCTATGTCTTGTTCTTCCAACATGTGCGGCACACTATAGAATTGTGTCTCAGCACCTTAGCAGTGAATCATTAGTGATGCCATTTTTCTGTCATTCAGAGACCCCATTCAGTTCATAGGGGATCTGAAAGGAAGGAAGATTACATGTTAGCATAAACAGGGGAGAATGGACTGAATGAATATTTATTGCATTTTGTGCAAGTCATGCATCTCTAATTATAGAAGAGGCCTGACTACTTCTAGGGTGCCTTAATTTACAGATCTCATTTCCAGTGGGAAAATTAAACCAATGACTCTTGATTTTACTATTGACTGTTTATTAAATCTTAAATTTCCATCTGTTCCTGCTGACACACCTTCAGTGGCTAATTGCGAGTCGTTGCGTAATTATTTCCAGAGAGAATTTATCTCAGTTGGATTTTGCTGGCTTCTTCTGTTAAAAAGTGCAGTCGCTGACTGAATTGCTTCTACACTGAGGAGGGGATATCTGCATGAAGAGGGGTTGTGATGGTTGTGTGAGTTTGTCAAAATATTTAGAGCAGGTGCACTTTAGCTATCTGTTCTTCTGGTCATTTTCCTATATGCCTTGTATTGAATCCAGTAGATCAACCCTCAGTTTGACTTTGACTTCCAGTAATTTGGAGTTGCTTCTAAGACATTAATTGTTGTTTCACTTTTGCCTGAACATCAATCCAATTTCTAACTTTCTGCTCCTGGCTAAAAAGCTGGTGTCAAGAATGGCATTTGGTTCATTTACGCGGAAGATACCAGCACATGATAACTTTGGCAATACATTTTTTTTTCCTGCTTAAAGTCTGCAATGACTTATTTCCTCTTGGTTGAAGCTATGGCAGAATCTTTGATAGTTAGTGCCAACCTGTCAACAGCCTTAGATGTTGATCATGCAAATCTCTTGGAATATCTTAACTATCTTGTTGGAGAATCTTCTGCGGTTTTAACACAGTGCAGAGACCGAGTGTGCTATGAATTACTACTTTGTGCAAGTTAGTTTCTACTTTGACACATTCTGTGGCCTCCCTGAAGGAACTCTGTTGTGCTAACTGTATTGCTCTATTGTAATGCTGCCTCTTGTAATTTTTCACCATTGTGATACAAGATAATGTACCAGAGTTAAAGCAGTGACATTATACACTGTGTCCCCCTCTGACCTGATTGCCTTGTAGTATAGTTTCTGGTGGAGGTTTGGGGTGTGAATGACTAAACATTTTTCAACATCGCATTTGAATATACATGATGAAGTGGATATGGAAATTGTTACCTTTCATTGTACTTGTGTTAGATCTTGTAAGCCCAGTGGTCTTGGGTCTAGCTAATACTAGTATGGGAGACCTCCAAAGAAAATACACATTTGCTAGGAAGTGCCATGCAGTCTTGCCCCTGAGTCAGTCTACATTGAACCAAAGCTGCAGAAGTGTTGCTGACTACTTCTGGTCATTAAACGTCATTGACCAGTTTTTGCAAGAATAGAGAGATTCCAGTGCCCTGAACAAATTGCAAGTTGATAATTCCAGTCTGTGTACTTAAAATTCCCCCTCCAATTTTAATTGGACAAAGCAGTCTTCACTCTCTTCTAAACTATACTGTTAGTGTTACTGTGTGCTATGAAACAACTGGTGTGTGTCAGACAACTGGTGCATTTCAATAGGGATTATTTTTTAACAGCAATGGGTCCAAAACAAAACTCTGCCTCTAAACCTCCTGAACTTTGGAGGGTGAGGCTGGATTCCAAATACTCATTTGTATCTAAATTTTGCAGCTGATCCCTGTCTAAAATGAACAGTAACAAAAACTTAGATCCAAAACAGTAGAAATGTGTGTGTTGAAATCCAGATACAGAAGCTATAAGTCTCAGCTCTTCTCTACTATTGGCACAGTTTGTAAAACTTGTGATAAAAATGCCTTATGTGAAAGGTTCTGTGTCAATGTAAGCCTATCATTCACCATTTCACTGAATGGATTTAAATTCTCCCCTTTTGCAGTTAAGGAACAAGCTTCACCAAGGTCTTGATTTTTGTGACTGCGTATCTTAACTGTGCTGAGAGTCTGTTTCTGTCAATGAAGGGAAGAAAGCAAATGAAACATATTACTGTCTAGAACAATTTATTCAAGCAATTTAGACTCCATGTTTCTTAGTGAATTATTCATGAGCAGGTTTAGAATTTGTGTTCATTGTTGGAATTATTTGACAAATGATTTATGCAAACATATATCAGCCTGAGGATTGCTTGTGAACTATTTGAGAGTGTGTTATACTTAAGTCCCTGTTTTCGTTGTGTGATCATATGGTATTGTTTCTGTACTTTGACCGAAAGATTCCCAGTCCTGCAAAAGAGATTGTTTGCATTGGTAGGCATGATGCTTTCTCTTTCTGTAAACAGACTTGCAAACAAAAATTCACTTCCATAAATGCTTCTGGAAAGTGATTTAAAGAGGCTGGGAATATAGAGAAGGGAAGTCCCAGGTTTCTTCAAATGAATATATTTTGCATCATTTGTCAAACTCTTATGCTGAATATCCTTGAGGTGTAATCCCTGAGGTACTCTAATGATCTGGAAATTTGACTGTTCTAACTCTTTGCTCCTTTAATTATCTAATATACTAATTCATAGATTTTTGCTTTTTTCAAAATTCTGCTGCACTGCCATTTACCTTTCAAAACTATTCCAAAACACTCTTATTTTTTCATTCTATTCTACTGTCTTTGTGTTTAGATTTAGCATTTATTTTTTTAATGATTTGATTTTTAAAGAAATTAAGGGTTTAGGATAGTCCTGAAGCAATAATTTTGTCATTGTACTTAGTCCATTATGAGTTTATGTTGAAGTATAGCCACAGTAGGACATTTATGCCTGTCGAATATCACTAGAACAAACTGAACTGTTCAGTGAGAGTAATTTAATGGATTTGGCCTCCCCCACCCCCCGTTTGTGAATTGTCCATGAAATAATCATGAGTGTTATGAGTTTTGCTTAGTATTTGCAATTGTTTGATGAATGCATTTTACAAGTATACTGATATTGGGGCCTCTGGATTTTTTGTACAACTGTTCTTAGAGCATTTGATCATCAAAATTCAGTCTGTGTGATTGTTGCCTGGTTCAAAATTCAGATCTTTGTTTCCTAGGAGACTAAATCAGGTCTTTGTTTCCTAGGAGACTAATTCTTTATGAACAAGAATTTAAGAAAAAAGCCTAGAAAAAGTCTGGCCTTCTGTTCCTGCAGAAAAGGCTGGCATGTTTATAGTCAAGGGGCCAGATTGAGATACCTCTAATCAGATTAAATAATACCTTATTCAAGGTGAACAATAAGGTGTCAGAATTTATTTATCAGGCAGAGGATCGGGAGCACTATAAGGAAGCTTAACACATATTAGGGCACTTTAAATCTTTTCCTGTCTTCTTTTACACAGGAAAGAACATTAGATTTGACTATGTATATGGCTCCCAGATTTTAAAGAATAGCTGGGTTCCTTCTTGACAAAGCTGTAAATCAGATTTATTAGCTGTCTAGCATGCTTTTCATTCAGTTTTCTCCCATCACAGGCATACCAAGTAATATCCGTGGCTGTTGCTATGCACCCTCCCTTCTTCCTCTTTGTCTGGCACTAACACTTGTTGGATATCCATTTTTCTCTGTTAACTGGTGGCTCTAGTTAGTAGACTCTTATTCTTTTCAGCGAACCAGTCACTAGAGTGAGACAAAGGCATGGAGGGAGACACAAAGGGGATCTTAGCAGGTGTGTGTTAATCAGGGTAATCCTGCCCCGTTAGATTATTACTAATGTAGTAACTAGTGTAGTGGTCAACTGGCCCTGATGGATACTGCAACTGGCCCCTTTTCTGGGGTACCAGGTTGGAGGAGGGTCCTTCCATCATCCTCTCCCACAGCATCTTGTGGTCCCACTCAGGACCGCACAATCTATTCCTGAATAAGGAATTCTGGCTGTGGCTCATTGTGAGCTGCTAACCTCAGCTGAACAATACAAATGGCCCGTTCTCCTTTTCTTCTCCACCACTCAACTTTTAATTGACAAAGATGTGAAATGGAGACAAGCAAAATTAAAGAAATTGCAGTAGCTGTTGGGCACAGAGGGACAAATTAGCGATAGGACTTCTGTTAATGGAGATGCCCATGAAAGGACTAAACATGTCAGGATTTGGCGCAGAGTCAGTAGTTAGCAGTGTGTGTGTGTGTGTGTGTGTGTGTGTGTGTGTGTGTGTGTGTGTGTGTGTGTGTTTGTTTGTGTTTTCATGGAACAGTTGTCCATCATTCTAGACAGCAGAGTTAAATAGTTAGACCTGCTGGGCTCAAACCCAGCCAGTAATTTGGGTTAGGCCAAATTATGCTGTGTTCTTGTGTGTTATATGAGGGGAAAGTGATCCCAAATAACTATCCCATACAGTTGTGTATCTGATATTTTCGGTAGTACAGCAGCTGCTCTTTTTCACCTCCCACTTGGATGCGGGCTACCTGCTGCCAAGAAAGGGAAAGATGGCCAGCTGTGGAGGGGAAAGCATTCTGCCACATCCTCAGGAATGGTGCAAAGGTCACACTCCCACTTTGGGATGGTGAGTTCTGGGAGGGATTTCTGTGTCATAACAAGGCACAATTCTTCCTGAACTTTCCTGTAAGACTTTGCAGCTTGACCCATCCTCCAGTGTGGGCCTGTGCTTGAATGGGATAATCTAGCCCCCCCTCAGGCTAGGCAGGCAATGTGTGGGCCAGAGGGAACCTGGCAACAGAGGATAAAGTGAGTGATAGGTTACACAAGATATAAGAATAGCTTTCACTGAATCATTATTGTGGAGGATTGAGAATGCTGTAGAGAGATTCACTGAGGGCCTGATTCTGCTACCCACATTCACAGCAGGATTGCTTGTGGAGTGAGGTACTTCTCAGCATAAGAGTAGCAGGATCTGGTCCATATCTGTCTCTGGGAAAGCCTGAATCTCCAACTGCAGAAGTGTTCAACAACTGTTTAAAAAATGACAAGCCTAAAATAATGTTTTAAAATTCATTATTGACCCCGCACCGCCTGAAATAGGAATACTTTGCAGAATACCCGCATCTGTAAAACCTTTAGGTATTCATTTTATTGCCATGAGCAAACCCTTTCTTGTCAGAAGCTAATCTCTCTCCTTTTGTCAATCCGCTGTCTGCTCTCCAGTGCCATACCTAGGGACGAGTGAAGAACTGCAACAGCACTGCTCTTCAGAGCTCTTCACAGACTCCCTCTCTTCCTTCCTTTTTAGACACCTCCTCCCCCCGCCCCCCCGAAAAAAAAAAAACTACAGCAAATAGGCAGAACTTGAAGCCCACTGAAATTCTTGGAAAACGCTGTCTTTCCAGAACTTCTTAAGTGCATTGATGGTGGAGTTTTTAAATTTCCCTAATGGCATTTATGATCTTGGCATGTGTCATGTTAGCTCAGGTCGGTGAATTGATTTCTGTTTTGTTGGTCTTGATAAGCTTTCTTTGTTTAAATTGAGGATGAGGTAACTCTAGTAGTCTGCCTGATCAGGAGAAGAGTTGTTTTTAAAGTGCTGTATGTCACTTGACATAACCCATTGTGACAGCTATAATCCAGTGTGACATGCCCCAGTGGGGTGCCTCTCCTGGAGAAAATTGAAGGAAACCCCCTGAAGTTGCTATAGCTTATTCACGGTCAGACAATGAGTAAGACAGCTTCACGTTTGGAGTAAAAGCAGAGGATTTTGTCAAAATTTAACCTAGAGATAATGACCCTGTGCGTCTCTCCCAGATTTACAGCATTATGAATGTGTAAGGAAGAGATAGGCAAGATCTGTCTAGTCAAATATCTAGAATGCTGAGCCTGCTACCATTGCTTTTTGTAAGTCTATTAAAAGTTTATGGTTTTTACACACTATATGGGGGCCAATAAAATTCTGATGTCTCATTCTAATGGCAAAAACTATAATGGGAATGGGAGATGATAGAAAAGCAACTACCTTCTCCTTCTGACAGGTTTAATGTACTTAGCCTCTTGTGGTCTTCCTTGAATGCCAAGCCATGACCTCTTGCTAACTAGAGGGAAATGTATATTATTACTTGCAAGAAGTGCTGTTCACTTACAGTGAAGGTCACACAGCAATTTGGCTCTCCCATGGAACTTATTTGATTAAAATAAGCATTTCCCTCTCCCCCAGATAATCTGTGTGCGCATGCACATGTGCATGTGAATGTGTGTAGAACACTGGAATTCAGAAATTACCATCCTAGATTAGACCCATGTTCCAGCTAGTCCAACATTCTGTCTCTTACAGTGTCCAGCACTGAAAGCTCCAGAGGAAGGGGCAAGAATCCCTCACAATAGGCAGATGTGGGGGTAATTTGCCCTCCCCCCCATGAAGGTATCACCCTAATCGGTTTAACATGCATGCACAAACACATTCAAAGTCAAAATTCCCTTAGACTGAATCAAGTTTTGTCTGTGCTCCAGTGATAGGATCAAAACAACATAGGTCTTGCTTATCTCCTTAACATAAAGGTAAAATGCATTGATACTGACATTGGTAATATTTCAACTGTTTTTAACCGAACACCTAAATCCCCATTGACAGTCTCAACTATCAACTTTTTTTCTGTCCTCTAAGTAAATGGCAGGAGCATTTTTCCTGAAATATTCACACCGTGGACAATTCCTGCCAGTCAAACACTTTTAATCGTTTACTGTTTTTTCTCCTGCCTTCAGTAGGTGGCAATATAGATCATAGAATATCAGGGTTGGAAGGGACCTTAGGAGGTCATCTAGTCCAACCCCCTGCTCAAAGAAGGAACAATTTTTGCCCCAGATCCCTAAATGTCCCCCTCAAGGATTGAACTCACAACCCTGGGTTTAGCAGGCCAATGCTCAAACCACTGAGCTATCCCTAGATGAATAGATACTAGGGCAGTTTCCTCAGCAGTAAGGTTGGTGTAATATTGATGTATGTTTTACAGCAAATGGAGATTAGATCATTTAATGACATGAGGTGGTGTGAACATAAGAACAGCCATACTCGGTCAGACCAATGCTCCATCTAGCCCAGTATCCTGTTTTCTGACAGTGGCCAATGCCAGGTGCCCCAGAGGGACTGAACAGAACAGGTAATCATCAAGTGATCCATCCTCTGTCACCCATTCCCAGCTTCTGGCAAACAGAGGCTAGTGACACTTCAGAGCATTGTTTTGCATCCCTGCCAGTCCTGGCTAATAGCCATTGGTAGACATATCCTCCTATCCTATATTAGTATAGGAACTAAGATCACTTTGTGATGACAGACATGAGCTGAACTTTAATTTAACTACTCAGTCCTTAATGTATCACACTCCATGAGGAGCCTGAGTGTTAACAAAAATCTGGATCAGAACCATTGTAAAACTTCATCTGACTCTAGAGATTATTTGGGAATGACACAGGAGTTTCACTGCCCAGGTAAGCAGTTCTATCCTCCTTGTGCACCCTAAACTCCTACTGAAGTTGGGATATGAGGGGGTGTAAGGTCTGCCAGATCAGGCCCCACAATAATACTCTGCACAGATATAACCTATTCCTCCAAAAAGCATTGATAGGCATAAATAAATCTCCTGGCATCCCTCTGAGGTAGGTAGCATTGTGCCCATTTTATGATTTGGGAAACCCAAGCTCAAAGAGGTAAAGCGAGTTCCTAAGGTTACAGGAAATCCATTGCAGGCCCAGAATTAGAATCCAAATCACTTAACTTCCATTTCTCTGCTGTAGATCCGAGGTCATCTTTCCCATGTGTTCAATGGAATAAGTGTGTCAGTTTCACTTCTAATTATAAGCATATATCATTATATTACTTTAATTTTATGGTAGTTAATTTGTCTTCAACATTTGGACTATAACCATCATGAATAAACAGTATACATTTCTTGTATTCTTTCTCAGACGGCTATATTTTTTTCTACCAGGTGAAAATATTATTCTTGCCTCTATTTCATCCACATCTAGGGTATTCTGTTTATTGTACCTTATCGTGATATCTCCCTAGTTGCTTATTACTTCTCTACTGGCCCATTCTGTCTTTGGCAAACACTTCACTCAAAACATTGTTTTCATCTGTACAGATAGCTTTTGTATGCTATAGGTTCTTCATCCTATACTTATATTCTCCATGATAAAGCCCCAAATCTGGTATTCCATTTTTTGTGTGTGCCGCCGTTTTTATCAGATGCTGTCTGCCTGAGTGTGTTTTAACCTGGTGTGTTTAAATTATTCATGAAGAAGGTATATTTCTGTGTTCTTCAGTGCTGTTGGTTTCATTTGCCATCTGAGTGACTCTGCACACTAGCTTTGACTTTCAAAACACTTCTGCTGGTGTGCTATAACACAGCTTTTGGTTTGGTCTACCTGATGTCTAGTGGGATTTTATGTATCCTTGGCTTTAGAAGTTGTTTTGAGCAGGAGAGGTGAGAGTTAGGTCACCTGTTCATCAACATCTGAGTTACATTCTGCCATAGAAATGTTCCTGTTTTCCCTCCCTCTTTTCTATCCCTTTTATAATAATTACAAAAAGCCTTTTTAGCCAAACAAATTGCTGGTAGATCTCTGAGGGATATTGTACTCCTCTGCCCTGTCATCTGCAGGGAGGGTTCATCCCAACCCAGGAACGTTGGCTGGGTAGTGTCAGGAAACATGCATGGCCATTGCCCCTGCACATTTGTTCTGTGGCTAAATAAGGGAATTCAGTTCTCCAGGGATCTCACTCTAGCACCTTTCACTAGTGGTATGTTTTAAGACTTCAAAAAAAATAATAATAATCACAACTTGAAATGTTGCAAAATGAAAAGGCTTTTTTATTTTGCACCCCTTTATGAGAAGCCAAACCATTAAACAGATTGTTTAACCTCACACCATTAATTTTTTGAGCCTCCCTGGCCTCCAGTATTTACATAACGATAGCTTTATAGTTACCCACCACAGGGCTCTATAGCTTCCAAGCCAGATTGCCTGATCCCGTGAACAACTGCAGTGCCAGGGCTTGTTTCAGTCAATCCGAAAATCTTTACTGTGCTGGTATTAACTCTAGAGTCACCAGCATCATCCCATAAAGGGCAGAATTCGGCTATGTAGGAGGAAAGGGCTGTCAGTTTCATTCTTTTTCCTGTTCCCTTACCAGCTGTAACTATGACCAGACTCAGTTGGATGTGGTAGGGAAGGGAGAGTTCAGTAGCATCTGGGTACCTGCTTAAACTTGGTGTTTATTAACTTTCCTTTCATTTTTTTTCCATAGTGGAGTGTTTTCTGCTCACCAGACTTAAAAAAGGTATTTATTGGATACAGTTGTCTCCTGTTTGTGTATCTCATCACATTAGGTACATCATGTATAGAAAAAAAGTTGCTTAAATGTGAGAAGATAAATGGCTAGGGTTTTTTTACTCTCTTTTGTAGAAATTGTTGTTAAATGCAAGGAAAATTGAATACACAGTTAAACTATTTTAAAATGCATAATTTTTAGTAAAATGTAAAACAAAAAAGTAAAAGTCAACCAATTAAACCAAACTACTATTTGTTGTATACATGTGCATCAACAAAACCAAAAATCTGCACCACCCAAAATAGATTCCATTCTTTGTTGTCGTTGCCACTTTTACATCTTAAAAATCAACCCATCTGGGGGAGAAAATGGCTATCCTAAATAAAGCTAGATGCTGCCACCCTTAGGGCTGGTCTGCACTCAGTGTTTGTACCAATTTAACTATATCTGTTTAGAAACTAATACACTGGAAGTGGTGTAACCCCCTAACGTAGAGACAGGGATGCTGGCATAAAGGTACTTATATCAGTATGGCTTATTAATAAACACCTTTATACATGAATAACTGCACACACTGAAGCGTTGCCCCAATTTAACTGGATTGGTTTCTAACCCAATATAGTTAAATTGCTATAAATATTGTGTCTAAATAAGTCCTTACTGACACTGAATAGTACCTTAGGGGCAGATTATGAAAGGCGCAAAGGTTCACACTCAGGCACCCATTTCACACTCTGCTAGGGTCCCAGATACTACAGCTGCTCTATCTGTTGCAATGCTGTGTCAGCACTAACATTATTAACCTCTATATTTAGAACTCAGCAATAAAATATAGCTCAGCGTAAACTTGGCAGCCTGGAGTAACTAATATTCAGAGTGATTATCATTATTATTAATTATTATTATTATTAAGCTACATGATTCCCATTAGCATAAGTGCAAATCACATGAACAAATCCCTGATTATCATGCTAAGCATTGACTTAGCTGGGTGTCTTAACTCCCTGTATGCCTCCTGCAGATCTCCCCCTTGCAGTCCCACTAATATGAAGGAGGCCATTTTTGGAGTAAATGTGTTACTCTGCATGTGGCCACTCTACAATCTGGCCCATCATTTTCATTCTTAGGGATAGATCCTGAAAATCGATGTCCTCTGGGCAGAGCCTATGTAGCCCTGTTGAATTCACCCGTACGCTGCAGACACTATGCAGATTGTAGAGTAAATGTTCTGCATAATGATCAGGGATTCATTCATGTGATTCCCACTAATGCTAATGGGAATCACAAGCTTAATATCTTATCCTCACGCTGAATATTAGTTACCCCTGCCTGCCAAGTTTCTGCCAAGAGCCAAATTGTATAGCAGAGTTCTAAAATTCTAAAAATAGAGGTTAGTAACGTAACTGCTGATACAGCATTGGAACAGGTGAACCGGCTGGAGTATCTGGAACCCTAGTAGTGTGAAATCTGGAGTTTAGTCACTTACCTTTGACTACCTTGTCAGCTAAATAGGCATTTGATATTGGGTTAGATTAGGTTGTGCCTGATGCCCCCCAAATACTTAAATTCCCAGAATGTGTTGATCTGTAAAATAATTCTTGCTGCCATTCTTGTAGCCTCTTACATTAACTAAAGCTGCCTGCTTGAGACACCGGGTGGCGTAGATTAGCAGAGACACTAGCCAAAGATATGTTGATTGTATGAGGAGGTGGGACAGATAATGTGCTCGAGAACACCTGTTCCTTTTTACTCCTTAATTCCATGCATTAAAACAGAGGGTGAGCCCCCTCTGTTCTCCCTCACCTGAGGAGCAACACTCCTCCTTCTCCTTGGATGGCGTGGGAAGAGCTTCCCTGCCTGTTACAATCTATTTAACCACTGCCTGTGTTCTTTGCAAGCTGTTCCCCAGAGCTTTTTAGAAAGGAAGGTAATCATGGGATATTCTCTCCCAATTTCTCTTCTCTGCTTTGCTCCTGTCTTTCTGACAGAGACCCAGTAGTTCTGCTGATGCGATTTAGACTACAGCTCAGCCAAATGTAGCTCCCTGCAACCACCACCCAAAACATAGAGCCAGCTGCTTAATGAAGCAGACAGCCGCTATAGCTGTTGTGTGAATTCATAGGCCTCGAGGGTTTCCTTGTCTGGCTCTTCTTCCCAAGTGCTCTCCGCACTTCCTCATTAGAGAATGCATGCTCTAGGGCTGGCAGGGTGGCTGAGCGACAGTCTGTCAGGTGTCCTGATCTGGAGGACCCTGGTTCACAGCATTCCCGGTGTCGAGGCTAGAATTCTCTTTCTGAGGTTGAGTAGTCAGCTTCACAATGCCGTGATCAGCAGGAAAGAGATGTCCCCAGCAGGGATTTCAGTGGCTTTGACTGAATCTAGCACCAGCTTCAGGGTGATTAGCTGCTGCAGGCCAGGCTGTAATAAGGGACAGAGATGTGTTTGTGTGGAAAACAAAGGCCATGGCTTTATTAACAGTAACAGCATTCCACAATGGTCAAAAGCTCTTATCTGATCTGCACTAGTGACCTGCTGAGACAGCAGAGCCCCGTCGCAGGTCACAGCCAAAGCTGCTGAGACACTGTTCCCCCTTCACCATGTGGCTTAGGCCACCTGCTTGACCACTGGGTCCTCCTCATAGGTCACAACCAAATCTGCGTAGGTACTTCCAGGGGCAGCTCTTACAATTCTGCCGCCCCAAGCAGGGGTGGCGGTGCCCCGCCCCCGACGCAGGCAGTCCCATTTCGGAGCGGCAAGGGGACAGCGGCGGACCTGCCGCCCCTTTGCCGCCGTGGCAGGCGAGACTGGGGCGGCAGTCCGAGTCCCGCGGCGGCAATTCGGCGGCGGGAAGAGCGGACCTGCCGCCGAATTGCCGCCGCGGGACTCAGACTGCCGCCCCCTTCTCACCTGCTGCCCCAAGCACCAGCTTGGCAAGCTGGTGCCTGGAGCCGGCCCTGGGTACCTCAGATCATGGATAAATCTCCTGAAGTATAACGTCGGCGGCCCTGCACGTAGACCCGGCAATCCCGCAAAGCCTTCCTATACCATGGAGTGACGTGCACACTCAATGAAGGAAGGCTTCAAGTGTCCATTGAAAAAGGCACTGCTGTTGCATCATTCACTGTGTATACTGTGTGGCATGCAGCAGACGAGGCAATGGCTCTTTGGGTGGAAAAGACTTCCATGGACTCTGTTTCTCTGGCACAAACCCAGCAACAGAAATTACGACTCACACATATTTAAATTAGGAGCATTATCTGATGTTACCCTGTATGTTTGTCTGTTATTTGAGAAATATATGCGTGTGGAAGAAAAAAACGTGTATCCTAATGCATATGCACCAGGGGACAGAGTTACGGTTGCACAGCTCATCTCCCGCCCACAGCCTTGCAGCAAATGCAGCTGTCACTCGTAGAGAAGCTGTGTGAGTTGCTTCATGATTCTCTCCCTGCCACAGTCACCTCTTCAGTGGCCTCCAAGCAGTTAGCTCTTGTTACCTGCCCTGACTAACCAGACCTGGAGATGCAGGTCTCTGTCAATGACAGAACATAGATACAGGAGTTTCTCTGACCTCTAGCCCTAATCCAAAACCCACTGAAGTTATCGTTCATTGCCTCCAGTGGGTTTTGGATTGGGCCATTGTGCATGAGGAGCACCCCTACTTGAATTTTGGCCCCTTTTACTGCACTCGCCCGCTGCTGCACCTCCATAGTGGTCACTCTGCCGTACTTTCCTTTGACACCCTCAGCCGCTTCTGCTGCAAGCAGAGCCTCTGTTGGAATGATGGTCTCAAAATCCTGTGAGGAAAATTTCACTCTCCAGTTAACTAGATATCATCAACCCAGTGATTGGTACTGGATAGTCCTGATAGGAATAACAAT
This sequence comes from Chelydra serpentina, assembly GCA_037349315.1. Lineage (NCBI taxonomy): Eukaryota > Metazoa > Chordata > Testudines > Chelydridae > Chelydra > Chelydra serpentina. The sequence continues at coordinate 1,870,621 of JBAIAC010000070.1, forward strand.
GGTCACCTTCCCACAATGCACCTGGAAACTCCTGGAGGTATTGGTGAACAAGGAAGCCCGTTCTCCCAGCTCATCCTGGGGCTCTATATTGATGATCCTAAGAACCTTTATAAAGGGGGGCAATGGGGACAGCAGCAGGTTGGAATTGAACCCAATTCATAGTAGATCATCAGCTAGTCTATAAGGCTAGTACTGCTACATGACTTAGAGAAGCATGATGTTGAGTAGGCTGCAGGAAGGAATTAAAGGAACCTCCTTTGCACCCATGGTCTCTCTTCTAGGCAGCTTATTGTGGGAAAATCCAGTCAGCTCACGGATGCATTGACACAACCAATTGCTACCCCAGCCGCTGTCCAAGTTGGGACACTGGGCCTCTGATGCAACCAATGGTGGCGCTAGCTGGGGTGTTTGAAACCGCTGTGTTAGAGAGAGCTTGGGGATGAAAGGGTATCTATTTTACCTGCTTCCCATATTGCAGTACAGGTGCTAGATAGCACAACCTGTATCTGATGGCGTATGATGGTTATTAATCTCGCAATTCCATAGTGTTTGAGTCATTGCACCCTTTGTATCTGGCCTCTTTGATACTGAGAATGGATTTCACATATTGAAGGGGAGAGGGTACTTGAGGCTGAGGAGAGTAATGAAAGGAAGAGAAGAGAAAGAAGGTTCCTGGGAAGTTGTCTCTGTTGTCAGGGAGGGTTCCATAATGGGGGAGCATTTGGGGCAGGCAGGGCGTTAAGAAGGATTTGGTGGGAGAGGATGTTTGGGGTCAGAAAGGGAGGCAGGAGAGGGTCTCAGCAATTAAAAAATTCTCTGTGAGATGAAAGTACCAGGTGAGAGGAGTCTGGAGTAAGAGGGATTCATTGGGCTGGTTGGGTTATAGTTAAAACAGCTTCTACCATGTGGCAGCAGCCATTTTAAATATTCCAAATCCAGCCTTTGTTTCCTTAGAAAGATAAATTTGGCAAAAATGCTGGATGAATGTGTGAATCAAATCCAGACAAGATGCATCACATTGATAATTCTCATGGATTTCTTTTGATTGCTTTCTTTGTTTTTCTAAACCATTGGGGTAGAGCTGGGCAAAACTTTTCAGCCAAAACATTTTTTTGGCAAAAAAAAAATGCAGATTTGGTGACACTGAAATATTTTGTGAATTTGTGCTGGTTTTGCCAAATTTGTTTTTTGGGGGAAACCCACAAACTTAGAAAAAAAGTCTGACAAATTGAAGTGTTTTATTCTGACACGTCTGAAACAAAATGACTTTTTATTCTGAAATTTTCTTTAATTTTATTTTTTTTAAATCAGTTTTTAAATGGTTGAAATCAAAGCAAAACTTTTTGATTTCTGTCATAATGAAACGTATTCAATCTGAAATTAATTTTTATGTGCTGAAAAATTTAAAAAATACATTTTCAGGTTGAGCCCAAACCGTTACGTATTTTTATTGGTGGGAGAGGGGGAATTGTCAGCAAACCAAACAATCCATTATTCTTACATCTCTACACTGGGGTACGGAATGAAGATGGTAGGAAATTCACATGTTCATCATGGACAAATCGTGGGCCCAGATGTATTAGCTGTGAAGAACCGGCAGTGCAAAGCCCATGACCCACTTGGGCTTGGCAGCCATGGAAGCTGATGCTGGGGATGCAATCTCTGTTGAAAAGGCCAGTAGTACTTACACGGCTGGCTAACTCCCTCCCCGGGGCCAAATTGTTCTGCCTGGGGAGGGAGAGTTACACAAGACTCTGACCATTTTGACTGTATAATGACTGGAGATTATGAAATCACAGTTTAATGTGTTGCTTGGAAACTGAATACACTACCAATTTGCAGAATCCTTCCTGGGGAAGAGGGATTGGGCACACGGAGAGCAATGAGAAGAGAAAAAAAAGTGTGCCCTTCCTAAAGTCATCTTGGTTTGCAGATAAAATCTGCTAACTGGGTTTGAAAAATCTCAGATAACTTTTCACATTTTTATCACACTTTACATCTTCATGGTATTCAGTAATTAATCTGCACAACACTCAGGTCAGGCAGGTGAGTACTATTCATCCCATTTTACAGATGGGAAAATGAAGCAGAGAGGTCAAATGACTTTGCCAAGGCCATTGAGGGAGCCAAGAGAAAAGTTCAAAAGCTCCTGGTTCCCAGTCTCATGCTGTAACTATCAGACCATGCTGCCTTTCAGCATACCTGAATGCCTCTCAGATAAATCAAAATGTGGAATCCACAGGTAAGGCAGGTCTGTTGCCACTGGGACCCTCCCACTTAATACTTCTCTGCTTTTGGCTGAATTCCTGAAGACCTACCTTTAAACACTGTATTCTGGCTAAGACATTCCAGCATCAGGAATGCAGATTTTGGCTGATGCGGCAACGTCCTTCCTGCCAGTGTTGATTATTTGAATAACATCATTGCAGGGCAGTATGGCATGGCTTTCAGGATATTATTCAACTGCAGGGGTACTTACTACAGGTGCAGGGTGGACTGAGAGAAGAAGCAGCCGGGTTCTTTTATATGAGTTGCTGATTTCTAGGAATTTTATCCCTTTAATGATCAAGTATAAAACATTCAGAAATTCTTACTATGTATTTACTTACTAATATAAAGGAATAGCTAGTTGACCTATCTTTGTTTCTACTCTACAGCCTCCTCCTCAGATATATGATAAACAGCTGGATGAAAGAGAACATACGATTGAGGAATGGAAAGGTAATCCCATTTTAAAGATATATGGACCAAATTCTGTTCTCAGATGTAGCAGTACAAATCCAGAATACCTTCTTTGAAGTCAGTTTAGCCCTGTGTACTGATACTTTGTTGGTAAATATAGAAGAGGTTTCTACAGTTGCACCTGTAATCACTAAAGGATTTAAAAACAACACCAGTAAGTAGTATATTTGATCTGTGAACAAATTCTGTTTTACAGTAGGCCTGATGATGATAATTCTATAGAGTGAAATTTCTGCCCTATGCAAGAGACCAGCACAAGGTCTTAAATAGGGTTTAAAGTGGTACATAAAGCCTAATATTGGTCCCACTGTATACGGGTGAATTTCATCCCAAAGGATGCTCTACAAATTTAACCAACCCTGGTATTCAGTTCATTTGCTGCTGAAATACAGCCATATCGGGTTTGGAGATTCACAGTTGTTTTAACAGTACTCTTACACTATACAACAATTCAGGGCAGGAAGTGAAAAGGAATTCCATACTCATTTGAAACCACATGGTATTGCTCATCATGGGCCTAATTTTGTTATCTTTACTTATACTGAGTAGTACCTTACTGTGTGGACAGATGCATTGATTGCATGGGGGCTACTTGTGTGGCATGAGTAAGCATGACAGAAATAGGCCCTGCACATTATAATCCTTATTGCCTGATACACCAGGTGCTGTTTCGCAAAAACCATACGGCCAGATTCTGATACTCACTGAAGTCAAGGGGACTATTCGTGGGATAAGGTACTATTCAACAGGGCGTAAGGTGTCAGAATCTGGCCCATGATAAACAGCATTAAAGTTACTGTGCCAGCCCTAATTATGAATAATGCAACATCAAAGCAGCTTAGTTATTATACTCTCCTATATATGTCTAAAAAGCACACACACAAAAAGCGAACTTGGATAGATAGAGCGGAAAGACTTGCTAAAGCTCAAGTAGGCAAAATGAGATTGTGGAAGGCTGGTAGAATGCTCTTAAACTCTCTCTTCCTCTCAAGTAGGAGAAAAGAGGGCTAAGCATGAGAAATAAAAAGAAACAAGCAAAAATAAATGGGAAATGGTTACACAGGCAGCAAGCAGGCATAGAAAAATGTTGGTTTAATGCTTGCATTCTTTTATTACATAATCGTCTGGAAAGGTTTAGCTTCATTCCCAGTTTGTATGTTTTAAAGACTGGCCCATGTGGCCAGTGTTAAATCATTATAATGCATTGCATAAAAGTTTTAAAACTCCCTAGTGTGTTTATGGCTTAATCTTGGTACACAGAAAGAAGAGTCTTATGTTACCTTAATTCAGCACACTGAATTTGCTGTGCTCAAGCCTATTTTGCAGTGCCAGGCATGGAACGTAAGCTCAGTTACAACAGTCCTGTTCCTTTCACTGTTACTAAAGTGATAGAGGACATGACAAAACTGCCTGAATGGCTCCAGCAGCAGGAACAAGGATAGGGGGGAATAATTGGTGGGGGAGGGTGACTGATTTTGCAGTTTATAGCATTAAGTTGTTCATGGGTACAAGAACTAGCTACGGTACTTTCCTAACTGCATCAATTGTCTCTCACAGAATTGATCTACAAGGAAGTAATGAATTCTGAAGAAAAAACTAAAAATGGAGTAGTAAAAGGACAGCCGTCTCCTTCAGGTACTCAACCCCAATGAATAACCTTAATGTGTTCTCCACAGCAGCATAGAGAGACAGCAGTTATGCATCTGAAGCTGAAAATATATTCTACAATTTAGTGCTTATAATGAGTTGTTTTATGAACTAAACTCCAGTGTCACTTTAATATTTAAAAATAGGCCGCTTAGATTCCATGTGAGTTTTGAGGTTATTTGGGGGGTTTCTTCATGCTGAACTCATGTTCTCATCCATATTGGCATTTCTAAAGACTATACAAACACAATAGCTGTACAGTGTTGAAATGGAGAGGGGGAATGGTTAATATTTTCAGAACCACCAGAAAAAAGAATATCAGTAATGCCACATTACATTTCTAAATGAGCAAAACCTATTGAAGTCAATCTATCGGTGCCCGTTAACCCTAGCACAGAATTTGGCCCTATGTCCACAAAAGTACACTGCACATGTGTACTGTTTGGGCCTACTACTGTAATTTATCCTTTCAGAAGCTCTGATGTTAAAACACTTTATTTGAAATATTGATTGAGACTGCATGAGCAAATAGACTAGAAGGGCCATATTTTCACATAAGGATCCCTAAACTGCCTGCTCAAAATGAGCAAAATCCACGTGTGCAAACAAGCATTTACATACCAATGGTGATTGTGTACACAAACGGGTAACTGTGGAGACATATATTTTTAGACAAACATTAGGCATCCAGATTTAAAATACTTGTATCCCTGTAGGAATGTATCTATGAATGAAACAACCTTCAAAATATTCTAATTATTAATTGCAGTATTCTCTACTTCAGTTTCTTGTGAGTAGATGTTCACCATTCAATTTGGAAAAGTCATATTTAATCAAAAGGTTCTTAATGTTTGATGTGTCCCTGTATGTTTACTGTTTTGCACTGAGGATGTTCATGTCATCTTTCATCTTGCCAATGTTCATACGAACTAACCCAATGTGACACCATGTGATGCACCATTATTCAGCGGTGGAACTAGGGGAAACATGATGAAAGTGTGATAAGTCAATACAGTGCTGACTGGCAATATTAGGGCTTTATTATTGCATCTCGATTTCAGCTACAAGGAAAAAGATATAAAAGGCAATCCAATGTGTTGCTGCAGAGTAGCTGGTGAAGTACATTACAGGCAGATTTGACTTAGGGAATTATTGTACTATCACTGAAAAAATAAATCTGCAGGCCTGGCAGGTATTTGAATAAGTCCTTGTATTTTAACATTGCTCTGTTTAAGAGCAGTGCTTGATACTGATTTATGTGCAAATAACACCATAGTTGCTTGTTTTGGGAACTAATTCATAATGCCAACCAAGGAATTATGTTTGCATAAAGAGAAAACTGAACTTCTTCCCTGTTCCAATTCCTCTATGCAGAAGGTTTTTGTTGTTTTGTTTTGTTTATTTAAACACTTTTGAGCATGCAAAATTGCAATTTCTTATGTGTTTTTCTTTCACCGTTCTCCTTTCAATTGCATTTTCATTATCGGCGTCAAAGAAATGTAGCAACTTCCTTTAAAATCAAATGTGGGGAGGGGAGCCTTTTTTGTGGAAACACTAACATCCCAGTTTTTCAGGCCCCTGTTTCTGAAAGATATATTTTTAATTTTATTAAAAATATGAGGACAAACAAATCTCCCAATTTTGAGGATCAGGGTACAGCAGGGTGGAAACATTACCTTTATAACAAAAAAGCTTTTAAAATTGTTTTACTTGGCAAATCAAATACCAAAATGCGCTAAGGCTAGAAAGACATTTTCCCAAGAAAGTAGCCCTGATAAAGTAGTTGAGCTTTTGAGCATCCTGGTGAAAATTGGATTTGATTAGGCAGATTGAGGAGCATTTGAAAAAACACTTTTGGTGCATATTCAGTAATTCGGGTCTGATTATTTGCACTTCTTACCACAGTTCTGAGTAAAGGAAGGCTGCACTGTGTGGGCCAGGTTCTCAGCTAATGCAAGTCAGCTTAGTTCCTTTTAATAGAACAGAGCTTTGCTGATTTACATTGGCTAAGGATTTTGCCCTGCCTGGTCATCCAGTTCATTTAGGCAGTGCTTTGTGGAGGAGAGCGGCCTCAACACACTGTGTAGGTGTTAAGATATGAACGGAATGGGGCAGATTTCCACAGCAAGTACTGTCTACCAAAGTGTGCATTGTGGGTGGAATCTAGCACTGTGCAGAGGGCCAGTACAAAGGTTATGCACCACTGAAGTTCTACTTTGAGGTCTTGGTAAGATAGCCCCGTTGAGGTTGGTAGATTTCCCTCAAAGGCATTTCTGTTTTCATGTTCGTAATTTATTGATCACTATAAATCATGAGAGAGTTTATGGCTTGCTGCTTGGCAAATGGAGGCACCCTTAGTTTTCAATGCAAATGAAGTCTGTTTTGCCAAAGAATAGAGGTACCAAGCTTCCCATTTTAACTTCCTGAATCTCCATTTTAATACAACTCTACTGACGTAAAATCAATGGCGTGTCAGACTCCTAGAGTTTGCAAGCAAAACCAAAAGGCGTCTTGTATATTTGCCACCTGAAGATTTGCTGTCTTTCCAGCTACACAGGGGCAAAGAAGTACCTTTAACAGCTGTAAATGCCGTGAACTGTTCTCTAGTCAAACCTCCTGGAGGCTTGTTAGCTAGGGCATATTGATAGTTGAAAACATTTCCTTTTTATATACATATAAATGTTTGCAATTAGTCAGGTAGTTTGAGACTGAGAAAGCCAATGAGAGGTTTTTGTTTTAAAAAATCTGTGTTATCTTTGACTAGCGAGATATGCTCTACCTCTGTTCAAACGCACCTGCTTTGGCTGAACGACATTTACATATAATGTTCCATAGCCTGGAATCAGTGTAATGATAAAGAAAAGTGCATGTGGAAAACTGTAGATAAATACCAGTGAAATATGTAGAGATCTATGAAAAATGAAATTCTTCAATCAGGAAGACAAAGTGTGCTGTGTTTAAAAATATCATTGCATTACTTTGCAAATTTTACAGAATCAAATAAAAAGGCTAATAGTTAACCAACTACTTAGTGTTACAAATGCATGGGCAATATAAATGAGTTGAAAGCAATTCTGGCCTTAGGCAGACTTTTGGAGTTGTTCAACCATCTAGAGCATTGTGCGTGAGTCTCTCGTTATCTAGATGTAGTGATATGTGTGTGGGGGAGGAGGCAGAGAATATATGAAATGTATGGTACGAAGGCTTGAGTTGGGGATGGACATGTAACTCACAAGTGCAAAGCTATGAGTGAGATTATCCTAAATGAGTGACATTCAATCCTTGATTCCACAACCCCACCATCATTTGTTCTGTATGTGTCGTATATGCTGCTAAAATAATATTTTAAGAATGTTTTGGAGTTCTTACATATTTAGTGGGATTGTTTTGTGTCCTGCCTTAGGTACCATCACTCTAACTGCAGGATGCAGAAACCTCAAAAAATGAGCTAGAATAGTTTTTATATATCCTAAAAATGCAACAGCTTTAATGTCTGATATCTCAGGATCTTGCAGGGCAAGAAGCAAGTGCTAGGTCCCAAATGGAGATCTCCTGTTTCCAGCCCCACGAGGTTATATGATATCAAATGTTAAAGTCATGAAATTTTTAACTGTAAAGAAAAACTGTAAGTAAGGCAGAACTGAATCTAACCATCTCAAACCTTGGATAGCATACATTTGGAAAAGAAGCAGCACACTGGCAAATTAATTAAAAAAAAACCCCAATGCCAGCTGTTTGATGCTACTTTTGGGGGCGGGATGTTAAGTCCTACTGGGGATGTATTAGTGGGTGGAGTACTGGGGGAGTAATGAAAGGTACATGATAAATTCATTCTTCATATGATTCTACAATTTACCACATGGATATCATTGCCGTATATGGATTGTGTGTGTGTGTGTATCTCTGAATAACTTCAGTAATGCTAATAATCATTTTCCATAATATTTAACTTTTCCATTTGAGAATCTCAAAGTGCAAAGTGATTTGGGAAGGTTAGGAAGTTTACTATTATCCCCATTTTACAGATGGGGAAAACAGATACACAGAGGTTAAATGATACAGTAAGTCAGCAGCAGTAGCAGAGACCAGTTCTGTCCCCATTTTCTGTGCTTTAGCCATTGAACCATATGTTCCTCTCTTGATAATATCACATAGCATACTTTTTCATTCATTGCATAATTGGATCCCACAAGTTCTTCCACCAAACTACCTACAAGCAATTTGGGTTGTTGGCAGAGACTAGGAGATTTTCACATCTTCCTAGCTATTTTCTGTTCACTTAGCTTATGCCTCCTACAGTCTGTTCAGGCTCAATTTCAGTGGATCACAAACCCCTAGCCTGATTTTTTCATGGCTCTAAGAGGATACATCATTGACGTCACTTTATAAGAAATGCAACATGAATTTTATTCAAAACAGCCTCGTGAGGTAGACGTTTCCTACCAAAACTTCTGTAGTTTAAATGTTAATCTAGACTAGAACTTGAGGCTGGAAAAGGAAGCTTTATGGTCCGAATCTTACTGCCATCAGAGCCAATAGCTAAAATTCCATTGACTTGTATGGTTCCAGAGTTGGGTTTTCTATGGCCTATTTTTGTTGACCTTCCACTGTTGCTTAAAATGGTGTGTTGTCCAAATCCCTGTTGCAACAAGAAATGCGTCATTTGTCTTCAAGTTGCAAGGAATCCTTGGGTTTCAGGTTTAATCACATTGGTGTTCATTTTCTTAGCACAGGTGCAGCAGTGAACAGCAGCGAAAGCCTCCCTCCATCCTCATCTGTCAACGACATCTCCTCCATGTCCACTGACCAAACCCTGGCATCTGACACCGACAGCAGCTTGGAAGCTTCTGCAGGACCCCTCGGTTGTTGCAGGTGACTAGCCGCCTGCCTGCGAAACCCAACGTTCTTCAGAAGATGAGGCAATTTAGGGGGAAAATAACAACAAGAATAAACGATGGAAAGGAAGAGAAATAAAAGATAAAGATTTAAATGAAACAAAACCCTTTTCAGCCTGCTTCTCCTACAGAGTTATGTAATGCAGCTAAGCTCAAGTATATATTTAACTTATAGTTGCTCTGCTTTGGTCTTCTTCCAATGATGCTTACTGAAAAAAAAGGGAATTAAAGAAGCCTTTTTTTCCCCGTAAAATGTAAAAGTAATGGCTGCAAAACCAGCAACCTGCAACCGTCCTTTTTCACACTGGCATGACAAGGTGTGCAGTAGCCACTCTACGTATGTATGTGTGTGTATCTGATTTCACTATCTTGCTAATCTATTTTATCTACTTCTGCCCACTTAGACAGATATAGATACACACACATTTATCTCAGTACATGTACAGCACACACACAAATGTGTATGATAGTATGTGCAACTGTGTATCTCTATAAATTATATACAGATATGCAGTATGCGTTCTAGAATTGGCCCATTTTATGTGAACACAGATGTATTTATGTAAACATATTGCCAGTATATAATCTGTTCAGTTTGTTCATTAAGTTGTATATCATATAAGATTGGTAAAAGCAAAAATAACAAGTCAAGCCTGAGCACTCTCAGACCCTTGAAGATGTAGCATCCAAATTTCAACTGATATATATATATATTTTTAATAATACTGGTTTGTATGGAGGATGCACGGAATGGAGATTTACCTGGAAAATGTGCATCAGTTGTGCATGCTAACATTTGTTGCTTTGATTTTTAGAACAGATATGAGCTAGGACCAGGTTAAAAGGAAGCACATCTGTCTTTGGGAGCTGTTGGGGTTGAGGATGGAGGTGTTGTCCTGTGAATACCTAATATCTCAGCCCACAAGGACTTCAGAGACAAACTTTTCATAGTGATAATACAGTGAGTTATTTTCTTAGCTTATAGATAGGCTTATCATTGTTAATTATAATGTGTGTGTGTGTTAGGGGCTAAAATGTGGGGGGATAGGCTCAGATAACAACAAGAAGGATGTACACAATTTTGTATGTATCATTTATGACTAGGTGCTTGGTAAGACAGGATTGCAGACAAGAGATGTTTGCAGTCTACTCCCTCTCTAGGTATTTGTTGCTGCAAAGGAGTTGAATTTCCTTTAAATAATTTCCCTTGTGGGAATCACATTACTTGAACACCATTGATTCTATAGTTCCTTTCAGTCTTTTTTTCCCCTGGTGACAAATCAGCGGATTCCTAACAATGCTTCATCAACTGGGCTACACATAGCAGGTTAGTAAATTGAATGGTCAAATATTCTCATAAATAAAGGCAAAGCATATAAAGTGTAACAGCCAGGAGCCAAGCTGAGAGTGTAGCAATCAGGGTCTCAGGCATCTTTTGCGTATTTCTAAAGAAGCCAATATTGAGTAAATATCAGTTGGATTTTGACGGATAATAATACTTTCAACTTGAAACAGAGAGTAATGCCAGGTCTTTTAACAGCGTACAGCAACACTACACAATTGTTTAGGGCAAGTGAAGAACAGTTTTTCCTCCTGAAACAGCAATGAAAAATTTTAGGTAGGCAAAATGCAATTGTCTGAGTTGGAATTTAGCCAGGATTCTAGGGTTCACATCTCTCTCCTCTTATCCAACCAAATGTGCTGTGCCATCTGTAATGTATGCCTCATCCAAATGGCAGGAAGAGTTAATTTAAATAGCTTATTCTATTTAACTGTAATGTATGACAATTTTTGAATCTACAAATATTTGATTGGACAGTTGACAAATCTGCCATCCCTAAGCTGGGGAAAATATCTGAATATCAACTGAGATTTTGTCCAAAGTAAAAAGCAAACAATAAAGCTTCCACTCAAGTATGTAAAATAAAAATAAAGAATAAATGTAATGTAATCTCAGAGTTAGTAGCTCTGAGTGGTCTTGAAATTACACTATAAAGTAATTTTTCCCCAGGTATGTTTTGGTGGCTTTTTTTCCATTACATTTTTTCACATATTCAAAACAAAATTATGTATGTGATTTTTCTAAAAACTCAGTTACAGCAGTAGGTGTGAAAGCAATAACCATAAACAATAAATTACTACTGCTAAATAGATTTAGCAATATTCTCTCTTAAAGCCATGCAACATCAAATCATTGTTTAGCAACATAACCTTAATCCAGCCTCAGGTGAATGCAAATACTAGTGAAAGTGTTTAAAGGGATACCACAATCCATTATAGGTGTGTCAAAAGCAATAACACTGAGGGGGACTCCTTAGCAATAATAGCAGTTATCAGCTCCAGATTTCAATCATCATACATTAACACAGGTGAAATATAGAGAATTCACCTCCATTTTATATCACCGTGGCGCGCACCATTTTGGGTTGTCTTCTCAACCAAAAAAAGGGTGAGCCTCTTGGAGTGACAGATTATTAAATGAGTGCAATTCACTACAAACATGCCATAGATTTTCAGAACAATTTCAGTGCAGTGATAGTAATGCTGTGAACATAGCTACACAGGCAGTAGCTGGGATGTGCTTCGTAGGGAGCTGCTTAAGGTGTGTGGAAACTCTCCTAAATTTAATCTGTCAAAACTAGAACAACGGCCACTCTCTTGTGCAGTACCATTCATTTTTCCCTGGGCTCATGAAAAGGGATCTGGTCACCATAAAAGACGTCCCAGTGATTGGCACTAGAGGAATCCCTTAAATAGGGAAAACAGTTTATCTAAATGCCTGTCTAAGGCCCTGATTCAGCACCAATTCACCAATGCATGTGCCTAAGTCATGCACAGGTCAATGGGACTTACACATATGCTTATAATGAAGCATGTGCTTTAGTCCTTTGCTGAATAGGGATGGAAATACTTAAGTGCTTTGCTGAGTTGTGGCCTAAGAAAACAATCATAACGTTTCTTTTTGTCCTTAAATTTGTCAATCTTCCTTTTGGGCAGCTCTGCTCTTTGAAGGGTGCAAGGCTCTCTACCCTGGAGAAAGCTATCAACAAATGAGCAATAGACCTTGTCGAATCTGTCAGAGCTGGAGTAACAACCCCTCAAACATGAATAGTATTCATTTTCCCTTGGCTCAGGAAGTTGATGCTGTCAGCATGTAACCTAAAGGAATACAGGTACTGATCAACTAGAAACTACAGACACTGAGGCTCTGTAAATACCTATGGATAGATAAATACCTTCATAGTTTCTAGAAGTTCCAGACATCTGTGTTTCAAGCCTTTTCCTCATTAGTTCAATATTGTAGCCAGCATGAAATGATGGTTGCTCTTATTCTCTCTCTTGCCAGTGATTTTTAAATCTACCTCTATTTTTAATAATATTAATTAATACCTCGCACTTATCATATACTTTTATCTGAAGCTTTCAAAGTGCTTTACAGCTAAAATAATGGAGAGAATGAGACACATTCTGGCTAAGGGCTAGATTTAATGCCTGAAGCTGCAGATAGACACCTATGCACTTTTGAAATATCCCACTAGGCGCCTAACTCTCATTGACTTCCGTTGAAGTTAGGTGCCTCGGTGCTTTTGAAACTCCCACTAGGCACCTATCTGCATCTTCAAGTGTCTGATACCTTTAAATATCTGCCCTTAAGTGACTTCCTTAAATCATGTTGATAGCCACTGGCAGAGTACGGTGATTGCCAATTTCTGTACTGAATTGAAGAACCTTTCCACTGGGGCTACTATATCTTCAGGGGCAACTTTCTAAGGGCTGGTCTACACTAGCCCACAAGTTCGAAGTAAGATACGCAACTTCAGCTACGTGAATAACGTAGCTGAAGTCGAAGTATCTTATTTCGAACTTTAAAGTACTTACCCCTGGTCCACATGGTGGCACGCAGCTCCCCCGTCGACTCCGCCTGCTCCGTTCGCAGAGCAGGATTACCGGCGTCGACGGGGGAGCACTTCCTGGTTCGATTTATCGTGTCTAGACAATACGCGATAAATCGAACCCAGAAGATCGATCCGACGCCTCTGACGCTGCGGGTAAGTGTAGACTAGCCCTAAGTTTCTGGATGGTATGAGAACCCTACAGGATTACAGTGTACTAATTCTTCTAAGAGACTGATATTTTTCCTTGATTGAACGTGAAGGAGGTTGAAATAACAGATGGTTATGCAGGTCTAGCTATTGGTATTGAGATTAACCTTGCTCCTACAGACTTGATGGCTGTTGGAAGAGTGGTTTCTTTTTAGGCTTGTTCTGGTTATGCAACACCCAGAATGCATGACTGACCAATCATTTCCCTTATAGAAAAATATAGAATGGAATAGAAAATTATCACCAGCCTATAGAATTTAAATAGGGGTATAATTTTCTGCTATAGGATTCTAAAGATTGATTCAAGAAATCTACAGAAAGGACAATATCCACAGAGCCCTACTGGTTACATTACAATCCTCATGGAATGTTTCTTTAGAATGTATTGAATCTTTAGACAATTAAAGTATTTCTTTAAGTTGGTACAACAATGAGATGTTTGCAACTTGCATTCTTATTTTGAATTATTCTAGTTTACATGGGATGCCTGATGTAACCAAGTTCAGTAGATTATTACATCACATAGCATTTAAGTGGAAGTACACTTATGGTATCTTATTTTGTTTATCAAAAACAGAACCAAGATGACTAATACATCCCTAATTCACTGAATTTTTCCTTTTGAAAATTCTTTTGGTATAAATCTGTAACTCCAAGAGGTGGCAACATTGGCTAGATCGGATGATGCTGTGGCAGTACCACTCTGCTACATTTACAAGCCAAGCTGAGGCTCCCATATGTGGTTTCACCTTCAGGCTGTTACCTGGTGCTTACTGAAGAAACTAGACTTATGTCAGTGCCCTGAGGGCAATTTCCATAACACAGTCCCTTCATTAAATGCAATCCAAGTCAATACTATTCAGTAGAGCTGGTTGGAAGTTTTCTAACAACATTTTTTTTCATCTGAACATGAAGATTCATCAGAACTCAAACTGTTTGTGAGAAAGGGTTGGTTTTGATGAAGCTTCCAATTTGTGGTAATTTCAAAAAAAATTTCCCTCCAAAATTTTTCAGTGTCCCAGTTGACCTGATTTGATTTTTATTATTGTGATCAGTTTGCGGAAAATTTTCAAGATTTTTACTTTTTTGTCCCCGTTTGGGATAAGACAAATTTTCAAAATCTCTAAAATTCTCATACTTCCTACCCAGTTATACTCTTAAGTGTTTCTGAGGAGAGGAACACAGAATGAAAACCTGTTGGGAAATAATTAGATTTTTGTTAAATAGTCAGGCAAAAACAAGTCTGAGTTAGGTGTTTAGGTTTGTACTTTTCTGCGTGCACGTGTGTGTGTGTGTTTAGGTTCTTAGTGATATACTAATATTTGATCCAAATTTCTTAATGTGGAAAATGACCCTGTAAACTTAATCAAACCATGCATCTTCAAGAATCTGATAGTTGTGCTTGTTTCAATTTACATCAGTTTTCAAAGGCTACTGTTAACTTGTGGCCGGCTCAGGACGAACTTTAAATAAATATATCCCCTACACAAACAAAAAAACAATGTTCTGCAGATTTGAATATTCCACAACCATGTAATGTCTTAATTAGAAAAAAATATTGTTTGTCATCTTTATTGATGAGTTGGAAAATAGCTCTGTCCAATGGAATTTAGTGGAATCCATGAGATATATTATATTAGGAACTTGTCAGTAAGACCCAATATCTCTTTTTTAAATTAGGTATTGATTGCAAGAGCTGAATTGTTTAAACCTCATTTCTATTCAATCTCGTTGACAAATGTCAGGTTAAGGCTTTTGGAGAAGGTCCAAGTGTGCAAAAAGAACATTGAAAACTCCTGCCAAGGCCAAGTGAGTCATTTCCAGCTGAGGCTGAAAGGTTGAAATGTATATACTCAAGTAAGACTTGGCCACTTTGGACACTAAAATACCCTCATTGTGCTTATCAGTTTAGACAGGCACACCTGTTCTCTTTGCTAATTTCCACTGAACAGGGCCCTTCTTTTCTTCTAGAAAACCAGATATTTACAATGTAAATAGCTGAACTGATTCTTTTCTTCTCTGTAACTAATATGTAATAATCTACCACCTCGTCTTGTTGGATCTTTTAAAAAAAGACCACTGTATGCCTAAATGTAGTTGATCTCTGGCTATTTCCTTGGTCAGGCATGTACTGAGAAGGAAGATCCCAGGGGTTTCAGTGTATATAAAGAATCATGTATATTTAGTAAATTGAGTAAGTGGGACTTACGGCCAGTATACATTGAACAACAACAGTAACAAAATCTCCAAAACCTAACTAGGAAAATGAACTGTTCACCTTGCCATGTCCATTCTGTAATAAGACACCTGTCTGTAGTCCTGCATGAGCGGACTTCAAAATATAACTGACATTAGGGACTGTAACATATCAGTGTTGATAAAAGTAGATTATTTAAAAAAAACCAAAAAGCCAATAACAGTTCAACATGAAGACTGGGGGATAAATGTCCAACTTCATTGCAAGATCCTAGATTGAAGCGGTAGCCAGAACCAGTAAGCATGGATAAACTGAAATAGTGACATTTAATGAGGAACTGAACATATTACAATTTCCCCCTCCTTACATTGTTTTCTTTTTCCCCTTCTATGTTCCCTCTGGTTGGTGTAAGAGCCCCATATTGGCTTTGGCTTCATTCATCGATGTTTTGAGTGTCAATATTGAGCCAATGCATTCTGAGAATTTTGAGTTATTAAAAGCAGAAGGGACTTTCCTTCCCCCTTCATGTCAAAAGGAAATCTCGTCCAAGTTCTTCTTGTGAAGATACTTTTCACTGGTGTACTGATTTGCTTTCGTTTAGTTGGTTTTTAGTGTTCCAGATCAATAACACAATGTAGTAAACCCTATTGATATAGGGCCTTATTGTGCGTGTCTTCTGCACCCATTGACATCAGTGAGCCTTTGGGTGCACTAAGTCATGTAGGGTCAGGATTCAAATGAAACACTTTAAGTACTTTGTGTGTGAAGCCTCAAGTGCACCTCTGTGACTATACATTGGGAAAGCTGCAGAAGTTTACAGAATGGGACCCGCCTTACCTGTGAAGAAGCTGTAGCCAATGAGTGAACTTCACTCCTCCTCAGGGGACCTGCGTGAGGCCTGTGCTCCACTTATGCCCTCTTTTGAGGAGTTAAAGTGTCGTGGAAGCCTTGTTAAGGGCTCCCTGTACAGGGGTGTATTTCATCTACTGTGAACATGCATTTATGTCAAGACAGACTGTTCCAATAAGGAATGTTTGGGTTGCTTTCTTTAAGAACTAGCTCTATACTAATTTAATTTAAAAAAATTTAATTTACTTTTTTAATTTAATTTAATTTTTTAAAATAAAATCCTATTTGAGCTTCATGTGGGGGGTGAAATGAGAAAAGGCAAACACAGTGAGCGCTTCAGCCCTCTCTGTTTTCTTGACCCCTTTCCTTTACCCCTTATTAAATTATGGAGATAAAAGTATAAATCAGCCTAAAGCAACTCTCAACTTACTTTGATGCCTTTAAGGAGCAGAATAGAAAAGAGTGGGGTTTGGGTAACATTACTATTGTAAATCAGTGATAAGCAAGGAATTCAAATGTTGGGTTTTTTTGTTGAGAGTGATGTGATTAGGCTATGCAGAGCTGAGTCCCCTACAGTAACCAGGCAAAACAAGTTGAGCATTGTGGTCTATTCTTCCAGTTTTCATGCAAAGAAATGGGCCAAAATGAAAACATTTAATTCAAACCCCACTGATTTGCAGCAGAATTTGGATTTAAAGCCCAGGCTCCAAACACTTGTATAAGGTTTTGGTTCCAAAATGGAATGCGGGTGGGATAATAATTTCCATTTAAATGTACTTAAAATCTTCCAACACGGGGTTTTTGTGAGGCTTGCACCTCTCCAGCATGGAAGTAAAAATCTTTGAGAGAACATTTCATGAGATCTCTGCACCACTGAATCTAAATCCACCACTCTAGCCCTATTTTGACTTCAAACAAACTCTGAATCCTAAATTATAGTGGTTCTGGATCAGGATCTGGCCATTGCTGTTGCATATCTCATAATGCCCATTGACATTTATGGGGAGCTGTGGGTCAAGCACTTTTAAATAATAGACCCCCCCAACTTGAAATTTCAGTTCTTTAGTCTGCTGGTGTCACTTTTAATTTCACTTGTTTTGGTGACAAGTAGTTTGTTATAGAAAGATTGGTTATGGCAAATAATCTATGTTGAATAGCATTTATAGAAATGAGGCAAAACTTTACCTGGCCGTTTGTCCAGGGCACATAGGTAAAAGAGCGGTATCATCATTGGGATTAAGATCAGCAAGTAGACTTTCTGCCTGGCAAAAATTCAGGAGGAGACTGTAAGGCTGGAGTAAGCATATTAGTGCAGGTTCTAATTCATTTTACAAGTTTGGTATGGCTTCAGTCAGTTTGAATGGTAGAGGCAGATGCTGGTGTGATGGAAAACTAAAGCCTGATGGTCCTGTAGATTGAAACTGTGGCCAACAACCACTAATGGCACAAGCCTTTCCTCGGTGCGGTTTGTCTCCTGTAGAGGTTTTTTGGGGGTAGCATCATACTATTGTTTAGAAAAACACGTTCTCCAATTAAACTGCTCTCTGGCTAAGACCTTCCTCAAACCAATACAAATAAAGCGTGAACTCCATTTCAGGTTAATAAACAGTGCCTTCTCCAGCAGAGGGTCATGATTTTTAATCATACTGTTCTTATGAACTCTCCTATTAACTGCACGGCTTGAAGCCTGAATTGCTAAGCTAGCATGTCTTCAGGAAGATGTGATTATGGGTCTCAATTAGTGTATGGTGCATTGTGAGCAAGTTTAGTGGGTTTAATTACTAGTGATTTCTTAATGGATTTGTCATATTTTAAAATGGACCTCAGGGAAGGATTAATTATTGTTTGTCTTGTTGATGCCTCCGTTGAAGGCTCTGTCCATATCCCAGCAGGACACATATTCGTATAAAATAGTAACTGGGCCAGTGAAAAAAATAGCTACTTTTCTGAATGCTTGTGCCAAGTCTCCTTATAGGGAGCAGCTGGCTCTCGGCTCTGCAGTGAGATACAATAAAAGTGGAACAAAGGATTTGAGTGTCTAAAACTTTTCCCATTCAAAGGAGGATTGTAAATGGAATTTCAAGATGGTTAACAACTTCCAGCTCTGGCTGATGAGAGATGCAGGAAGAAAATGTATGATCTCATCTTAATACAAACTATGTTTTTTGCAGTGGTGTTGTAGCCACGTTGGTTCCAGGATATTAAAGAGACAAGGTGGGTGAGGTCATATCTTTTACTGGACCAACCTCTGTTGGTGAGAGAAACAAGCTTTCTAGCTCCACGAAGCTCTTGCTTGTCTCTTTCACCAATAGAAATTGGTCCAATAAAAAACTATTAACTCATCCACCTTATTTCTCTACAAACTATATAGGCAGACATTGAAATCACTCTCTTTTCATTTTCCAGGAACAACCAACAGTTTAGGGGATGAGTGGGATGGAAAAGCTTTTAAGGTCATCTACTCACTGATTTACATATGTTAGGGGGGGAAAGTCCTGTATAGATATGGGCAAGAAATCATCTTCAGGTGCCATGAAAATACCACTCTGTCATCAACTCCTGCCTAACATCTGAAGAAGCACAAATGAAGTGACATAGGAATTGCCATACTGGAACTGGCCCACTGAATCCAGTATTTGACAGGGATCAGGCACATAAGTGGTGGAAAATACCCCTCAATGTGCAATAGTATATATGATGGTGTAGAAAACAGCTCTTTTTTGTGATCAATTTATGCCGGGAGGCATCAGGATTATTTGCCTTACAGTCTCCACAACCAGATCTTATCTTTTCAGCTTTAGTCCTACTGCCTTACCCTAAAACTAGGGAAAAGAATTACTAGTGTGCTGAACTCTGATGAGACCCCAAGCCAGGAGGAGAGATTTGAGGGGTACCTACAAATCCAAATGTGGACCAGGTTTGCCAATGAGGTTTAAAAAAAAGAAAAGAAAAACAAGCCGTGGGTCTAACCTGAAACAAATTTAGAGTGAACCTGCACTCTCTATTGTAGAATACTGATTATTTTAATGACCCCAAACACTCTATTAGCAAACCTATCATAAACTGCCCTGGTTGCAGCTCTTGCTGTAAGATTTAAATAAGGACAGGCTATGTTTCAGGTAGAACAATCAGACTCAATCCGGCATGATTTTAACTCTATTCAAGGGAGCACGAACAAAGAGAAATTTAAATGAAGAGTTTGCATAAAAAGCAAAATTGCTAATTTCCATAGCCCCCCCTAGCCAGAAGTGGGAGGTCTGAGAAAAAGAGAGGGTCTGCTATTTAAAGTCACTGCACCTAATGAGAAATGAAACCCTGTATCTGAATATTGTGAACTCTGTGGAGTTCTAAGGCAGAGCCCTGGTCAAACTGCAGCTCAAGCCCAATGACATATAATGTGGGTTCTTAGCAGGGGCGGATTGTATTCAGTTTCCTGAAAGGTCAGTGCATATTATTTAAGCGTAAATGCACTTACCCCTAGTGTTCTCTCTGGCACTTGTAGACCCTCTCATCCTCTTCCCCACTCCAAAAGAGAGGCAAATTCAGCTTGCCTGGATAATTCTGCAACACTCACAGCTGGTGACTCCAGATGGATCAATTGGACAAGTGGCAGCACCACTGAGCTGCTTGCTTTTATCTTGTGGACCTCCTGCATGATCAGTTCAAATGGAACGAGAATGTTAATGGCAGTGGCAATAAAATTACAGTGTCACTACAATCTTTCACTCACCAGCAGCAAAATGTACGATTGCTAAACTGTAGGGAATGAATTGTTGTAAGGAGCGTTCATTCCCCATTCTCCTTTTCTGGTGTTAGTGACATTGACTGAATAACAGAAGTGTCATCCCTAACACCTTTAACAGTGCAGCTTACAAAGCAATCTACATAGGCACAGCCACTACCCTTTAATGCACAAAGTGTGTTGGCACCATTGTGACACACAATGAAGCCAGAGCGCAGGGACTTGGGACAAAGATTCCACTCCAGATTTGTGATGCATCTCTTTCAGCAAGTTGACTGAAGTATTGTTTTAATTGCAAACCCGTTAGTGCACACTGGGTTTAGAGCTGGACAGGGCAGAGTTGACAACCAAGAATATTACCCAATTATTCCTTGCCTATGCGGGTTTGTATTACTGTAGGGAGTTAAAACTTACTTCTCTCATCTCCCATGACTGCAGTTGTCACATTACTCTTCTGAATGTGGCCTTACACAGCTGTATGCATAACCTCTTTTAGAAGAACACAAAAGAAGGAACATGATGCAAAGCAAGATCATCATCTAAAGTCAAGAATGTGCTGAAGGCATCACTGGAAACCAAACCAATGCTCCTATCAGTTCTGTACTGCATTTCTTCCCCTACTCTGTGCAAACTGGGCAGTTTGTTCTTGATGCTCATGGACATTTCAGGTAATGCTTTTCTTGGAACAAGCACGTTTCTGCGGCTTCAGTAAGTTTACTGTTTGTTTTTTTTTAAAAAAAACCAGTTGCTAGTTACCTTTATGCTGTGAGTTATGTCTTCTCCATGGGAAGACAATGAAGGAAAAACTCAGATGGATCCTTCACACGTGTCACTGGCAGATACATTTTCAAAGCATTGTATGAGATTTTAGCCAGGGTGAGTCCTGTGAAAATCATTTGCAGGCCTGTGCCTAAAATCCCGCTAAAATTGTGGAAACATTTGACTTGGTCTTTCAAAAGGTGGAAGGAAGTGTGTTCATCCACACAATAGGGTTTCTCAAACTGGTACAGACCGCTGATGAGCATGAGACTAGTTCAATGAAACTCACCGAAACACAAGAAAGTGAATGTGTCAAAATGGAGATGACATGCTTGCATTGTTCTTTCTTTCTTTCAGATAGCTTGGTTGTTAGACAATAAATAGAGTTTAGTTTGCTGTAATATACTAAAGGGGAATTATTTCCAGTGGGCATAGCTACATTGCTTTTTCCCCACCTTGACATTGTCTTTGCTTCTTTCATCTTTCCATTAGGTTTAAGATCAGTGGGCTCTGTAATAGCGTGCATGAAATAAAATATAATCTCAATGAGCCCTGGTACAGTAAAAGCAACTGGAGGATGCTGTAACTATGTAGACCCCTGCTGAAAGCCGCATTTAAAGTATGTTTAACACACAGCCTACTTCCCAAACAAAAGCAACTTATCTACCTGTAATTATTACCCTCTAAAGTCAATTATTTAGTGGATTCCTACCCTTGGGTATATGCTTTCTATGTGCAACCACACTGCATAAGGTTGCCGAGGTAGTACAGAGTGAGGGATCTATTGCAACTGGTAACTTCGGAGCAAGATTGCCTATTTATCTGTAATTCTTGTTGCTTCCCCAAAATATAATGTATGATGAAACCCTACCGCTAGGTCCAGCCTTCAAGTAAATTAATACACAGTGAGTTCTGTCATAGGAAGCATAGATCCAAAATACCATATGTTTGAAAAATAACTACTTTCAGATTCAGTTTAGTGTATAATGAAACTATATCTCTGATGTGGTACATCTGTCAGGTAATCCAGAAACAAACTACAATTTGGCAGTGTTGGGAGCTGCCATCAGAGAGGGTCTGACTTTGTCATTATGCTATTTAATATCTTCATCTGTAAATGGTCCCTTTTAGTATCACTCACATAAGAGTGGCAGAATCAGGTCCAAAGAGATTGTGATAAAGGATGTGAGAGTGATGTAGCTTTGATAAATTATAACCACCTATCGAGCTCGCTTTTCCTGAAAAGTTCCAATTACCTGGTGTTCCAAAGAACCTATATATTTCCAAATCACTTCTGATTAATCATTCTCTATTTAAATCTTAAGGGCTCAGTGAGGTTAGTATTATCATCTACACAACCCTGATGCTCCCTAGCATAGCAAAATTTATGACAATTAGTCTCTCCATAAAGTTAATTTCATGTCATCTATATGTAAGTAGAACACTCCAATAAGAGATATTACATCAGCTATACAGTAGGTAAAAATAAGATCAGTGCGTTCTCTTTAAAAGACAATGATGTAGTATGGCGCTTACTGATTAAGGAAGTAATTTTGCCCTGTCAGAAGGCTTTTTTTTTCTAAATTGTGATTAGCCTCAAATCCATGATACATTGTTTAGAGCAGATGTCCCCTAAGAAAAGTCGTATTTGTATCAACCTTATACTCTTGCTCTGAGGAGCTAATAAATTTGCATTTTATAGCAAAGAGCATGCAAGGAGAGTATAAAATTCCACTGAATTGCTGGCATATGTGCTATAAGGGTAATATGCAAGGAACAGTCACATCACAGTGTGAATAAGAGCAAGAGCATGTTATGTTATTTTTGCAGAAAAAAAATCAAGTGGAATAGTATTTAGGGTAATACATAGCACCATACTATCAAGAAATTGAAGAATGAACGGTAAAGTTTCTGCTGTTTTCTAAGTAAATGGAGATTATTTGCCAAGCCAATTTTTCTGTAGAACAGTGTCAATTCAGTCATCTTTGGACAAGGAACTAAAGCATATGCATTTCTCTAAGTACCAGTTACCTGCTGGTTTCAATAGAGTATAAAGAACAGAGGATCTAACATACTTTTTCCCTTTCAATATCAGAACACCTTTCCTGAAATGCAATCTGTATCATTGTTTACAGCATCTAGAAATGTGAAATACAATGAGACCTGTCTTAAGCCATTGTCCAAAGAGATGGCAAAAGTCAGTTAGAAGGAAGTGCAGAATTGGTCTTAAGGGACCTGATTCTGTATTGCCTGTGGCATTGTTTATACATGTGAAAATGTGTACAATACATGCCTATTCTGATTTGGAAGTGTTGTACACACACACACACACACACACCCCCCAGTATTATTGACACAAGGTACAGGAACTCAGATATTATGGGGATGGATGACCTTAGGCCTAAGGCATTTGGGAGTGGGCTCAACACAGGAGGCTGCCTATTAAGTAGGGTGTCTTGTGCTGATTTTACTGTACATAATTTTAGCACATTTTTTAAGGCACAATGAAAGTTATATAACCATAATTCAAGGGTATTACAATGCACAAGGCATAGAGTCATTCTTTTTATTTTTCCAGGAATGCAATTGTTTCATTCATAATAATAGATGTAGTACAGTTGCTTTATTGCTATTCCTTAAACCTTCATGAGAGGGGGAAAAAAGCTTTTATAAAAAGTTGAAAGAAAATGAAGTATGCTATAATGAGTGTGGAACAACAGTTTCAGCCAAGCCATGTGATTTACATAAATTAATGAACTGGTACCTTATTAGCATGCTGATCATCCAGTCAGAACAACTCTGTCATTATAAGCAATTTTGTAGCTGGTGCTATGTTTAGCATTGCAAACTGATGGATGCACACCTGAGAGTCATGTCAGGTGCAAATGATTTCATTACAATCATTGCTGTGTTAGTAGATACCAAATTAAATCAGCACAATGGAACAAAGCAACATATTCCGATTGGAAATGGTCTTAAAATGTTTGGGGGGGGAGGGGGGGGAAATGTCAACTGCTACTTACAGCCCAGATCCTAAGTGGGATTCCACACCACATGTGGTGGTGGAGGGGCCAGGTTTGGAGACCCCATACCAGGAGATACTCCTTCCCCCACGGCATGCTGCCCCTTCACTGGTTGTTCTCCCTACTCTACAAGAGGGAAGAGGAGTAAGGGGAGGCATGTCACAAGAACAGCCTATGAGTTCACACAGCGTGTGAATCAATAAGTGCCAAGCCCCTGCACTGGAGCGAAGCTTCAGACCATGGTACCTGTTCCTCCTTCCGTAACCTGCGGGAGTGGTTTCTCTGCTGTGACTTGCTTCAGCACAGCGTCCTGGACGCAAATCCCAGTTACGTAGGTTTGGCACTCATTTTCAGAATTGGGCCCTTTACAAACATATAATTTGATGGATGCTTTTTTGTTCCAGTCGTCATGTCCATCACTGAGCAACAGGAAATGCAACATTGTTTTCACATGGAATTTCAGTGTCACCTTTTGGTTAGCTGGCGGAATTCTGCATTAAGTGTCTCACCAAGCCTGTTTTAACTGACTCCCGGGGCTTTGACTTACCTCCCCTTAACAGGCTAAAAATCAGAAGACTGAGAAAGGCAGCTCTCAAGGCTAGAAAAAGAAAATGCCATTCTTCAGGGCTGCAGGATTTAAAACAATGACTGAAAGGCGATTTTAACTAACAGGAGGGTGATAAATTGTGGAGTGCCCCCAAAATAAACCTTTTCCCTTTCACATCTGACCCCCAGAATGAAATCACTCCCCACCCCTCCCCAAAAAACAACTACCGCAGGAGCCATGTATATTGGCAAATAATGCATTATGTTTTCTTCCTTATCTTGTGCATGGATGCTAGGTAGTTTAGAGTTAGGGACTTGTTTTGAAAGAGAAGCTTCTACGCTAACTACAATCATTGCTGCTGCATGGAACCGATGCCTATATTCTCACTTTAATAACAACACTAACGTAGGCCCAACCCTGCATTCCTCAGTGAGGCAAAACTCCTGCTTTACGTCCGGCAGGAGTTTTGTCCAAATAAGGCAGGTGGGATTAGGGTTAGACTCTTACGGAGATTTAACAATTGAGGAGGAGGAAGAGGATGTTCAACTACTAAGACTAGATATAATTCCTTTATGTAAAATAAATAGAAGCTCATTTTTTTGGGTACTGTTTGTGACTGATTTTGTTCTGGTGTGAGAAGGAGGTACGTGCACGGTTCCTCTACAGCAGTGTAGTGTAAAAGTCTGACAGTCTTTTTTTCCCACACCCAAACTCCAGCTCCAAACAGCACTGGACTTTTCAGAAAAGTATAATCACTTCAGGAAATACATACATGCGTCTCCGGTCCTGAACTAATTATATTTTGTTAGAAGGAAAGAAAAAAAAAGACACTCAAGATTTTAAATTTACTGTGTATGAATAAATACTCTGTGTGTGTGTGTGACTGAAAATAAAAAGAACTCTTTGAAATCAGAAGCAGTGTGAATTGTTTGATGTACGCCTCACACCACCTCTCCCTTTCCAAGAGTGACATTAGTATTGGCCACATTACAGCAGCACCTAGAGGCCCCAGGCAAGGTTGAGGAACCCTGGGGCTAGGTGCTGTACATAGACATCATAAGACAGAGTTCCTATAAAAAAGAATTTATAATCTAAAGAGACAAGGCACAGAGCAGCAAAATGATTGCCTAAGGGTGCACAAAGGTCAGTGACGGAGCAGTGAATAGAACCCCGGTCTCCCAAGTCTCCATTCAGTGCCCTATCCACTGGAACACAGCACCTTTTCATGTATATAAACATTCAATCCAACAAGCACTGCCCAAAGGAGAGCTCTGCTAAACAGTCAGACTAGAAACTTACCTCCAGAGGAATTAGGGGCAAGTGTTCTGCTTAGGCAAAATCCATGTCATGCTAGTAGTCCCTCTAAAGCCATGCTGTTGCCAGTAGTCTGAATCAGAATTTGCCCTGTTTTGCATCCAGTGGAGCAGCTCTTGGATATATGCAGCAGAACGGTGTAGTGTAGGTGATCCTAAACATTTGAGTAGCCAGAGTATTTGTCAACCCTTTCTCGGACAAAGATTCAAAAATTGAATAATCTATTCAACTAAAATGCAGTTTACTAATAACATGAATATTTTTTTTTAAAAGGGATATAGAGTACAAACTACTTTAATTTAAAAAAAACCTTGCTATCTTTAATACACACATTAGAAGCAAAGAAATAATTGTTTCACCTACCAGTGTTTTCCTTTTCCACTTGGGCAACATGAATGGGAAGCTAAATTTACCCCCTGTCCAGAGGTCCCAGAGAAGACTTCATGCGTCTCTTTAAACCCAGTATTAAGGTCATAGGAGCACAGGGCCCTCGGAATTTTACTCTTGGAATCTAAGCCAACATTGCTTTGCCTAGTTGAATTAATCAGCATTATCTTGCTCATCATCAATACTGCCAGCACAGACCAATATGAGTTTCACTTGAGAAAGGACTACCGGATCCAGCCCAGCGTTGGTGCAGCAATGTTACTCTTATGACTGTAAAATCATGCAAACACAATAGCGATTGTTATTTTGGCTTTTTGGTTTAATTGCTAACAATGATTTCTTTTTCTGTTTGCTTAATGCATCACTGTCAAATACCAGAGCTCCTTTAACAAGGAATTTTAAGTCAAATTTGGGGCCTACCCTACATAGCATCTCCAAGGGAAGTGGGGAGCCTCAAAATAACAGCACTTGGAGTCAAGCAATACTATGCAGAACTAGAGACATGATAAACCAGTTCAAATCCAGTCCTCCTTTTTAAATACTCCTACACATAGCTTTATCTGGTATTTACTAGAAACTGAACTAGAATGAAAAGACAGTTATTCTGGAAAAACACATGGTCAAGATTTCTTAACCAGACCATCTCCTTTAGGATTTCAAATCATGGATAAAATGGTCTGACATTCAAAAAACCAAAAGAATATTATTTATAAAGAGTCCAGAGTCCAAAGAGAAAAGTCCCAAACTTGTCAGATGTTAATGTTATATTTTTATAAAATTATTTACACTTTTCTTTTTGGTCATGGGCAAGTCCATTGGCACAAACAGCACAGCCACACATTAGCCTCTCATTTTAATAACTAACATTATATATATTTGTTTATCTTTAGTTCCCCCCCCCACGCAAGAAGGGTAACAAAAAAAATTGATATACAAAATAAGCTGATGGTAACACAATGCCAAAAATAGCTTATTATGTTAAGTGCAAGGGAGAAAAGCCTTGATATAAAGCTTGATTGCAACAACATTTCAATTTACCAGTTTAAATACAAGACTTGAATTAAAATAGTTTGTGAGAGATGTCTCTTGCTCTCTCTTTAAGATGACTTTTAAAATCTATGTACACACTCAGTTGTAACACTTGACACTAGCATTATGAAGCATTCAAAAAGTACAATAGCTTGATAAGTACACACTGCAGTATGGGGGGTTAATGTCTGTAGGTATTTCTTCCTTCAATGGTTTACCACATTGTGTTGAGTGCTAGCCTCAGTCAGGTGACCAGCCACCTGAAACAGTATAATACCCCAACTTCCCTTCCCAGAATCCCACAGTCTCAGCTTAGAATGCTCACTGAATCCATATGGTGTTGCCTCTCTCCGGCCTGCGAGGCTCCACTGTTAGTTCTCCAAATGTTGAGAAGAACTGCTCCATCTCTTTTTGCAGCATGTCATTCCTCTTCTCTGCATCTTCTTTGGCCCGCTCTGCATTGCGCATTTTGATTTCTACCATTGTAAACTTCTTCCTTTCCTGGTCCAGCTCATCATGCAGAGTCATCATTTCTGTCTCAAGGGTGAGGTTTCTCTGTTCCAAGCTGCAGAAATAGAAGTATACAGATGACAGCCCTCACTGTATTACCCAGCCTAGCTCAGAGCAACAGCTTTTAATTTACAAAGCTTAGTCCAAGTTTCTTTAAAGAGACCATGTTAAAGTAACATGTTTCTTACTGGATGTTTACTGTTGAATTGTCTCCTACAAGGAAGGATGGAATCTTCATCTCTTGGGTTATTTATAATTGAAGGATACAAACCACTGGAAATATACATGGTAGGAAACAGCACTGCATGTGCTAGGCAATGAACTAAATAGGCCTTTTCCTTCTCCAAGGGTTGATTCTGGCCTCACACTGTAGTTACACCAGTGTACAACCAGAGTCCAATGCACTGTCAGAACACAAAGTCCCTGATCCTATTTTCGTATTTGCAAATATTGATTCCCTGTGCTGATCTACTGTTTGAAAAAATTATAGAATCATAGGTGAGAAGGACCCACAAGGGTCATCTAATCTAACCCTCTGCCAAGATGCAGGAATTGTTGTGTCTAAACCATCCAAGACAGATAGCTATCCTGGCTCCTTTTGAAAACCTTCAGTGAAGGAGATTCCATGACTTCCCTAGGCAGTATGTTCCACTGTGCTATTGTTCTCACAGTTAGGAAATTTCCCCTGAAATTTAATCTAAATCTGCCATGCTGTAGTTTGAACCCACTGCCCTCTGTGGCAAGAGGGAACAATTTTTCTCCATCTTTTTTATGACAGCCTTTCAAGTAGTTGAGGTTGCTATCATGCCCCCCCCTTAGTCACCTCTTTTCTAAACTAAATGTATGCAGTTCCTTCAGTCTTTACTCATAGGGCGTGCATCCCATCCCTTTGATCATTTTTGTCGCTCACCTCTGGATTCTTCCCAGTTTCTCCACATCCTTTCTATATAGCAATGACCAAAATTGGACAGAATACTCCAGCTGGGGCCTAACCCACGTCGAGTAGATTGGTACTATCACTTCCTGTGACTTGCATGCTATGCCTCTGTTAATGCAACGCAACATTGCATTTGCCTTTTTTTTTTTTTTTTTTTGCAACAGCATCGCGTTGTGGACACATGTTGAAGTTGTGATCTACCACAACTCCCAGATTCTTCTCAGCAGTGTTGCTGCAAGCCAATTATCCCCCATTCTGTATCTGTGCATTTGGTTTTCCTTCCCTAAGTGTAGCACCTTACATTTATCCTGGTTAAATTTCCTTTGTTGTCTATAGCTCAGTTCTCCAATTTATCAAGGTCCCTTTGAATTTTAATTCTATCCTCCAAAGTGTTTGCAACTCCCCTAGCTTTGTGTCATCTGCAAATTTGATCAGTATGCTCTCTATTCCAATATCCAGGTCATTAATAAAGATGTTAATTAACACCAGACCCAGAACAGATCCCCGTGGAACCCCACTTGATAGCGCCTTCCAATCTGACATCGTTCCATTAATAGTTACTCTGTGTTTGCAGTTGTTTAACTAATTATGTATCTACTTAATGGTAGTTCTATCAAGCCTGCATTTCTCCAGCTTATATATGAGAACGTTGTATGGGACTGCATCAAAAGCCTTGCTAAAGTCCGTATATTATGTCTACTGCATTCCCTTAGCCACCAAACCAGTTACCTTGTCAAAGAAAGAAATAAAGCTGGTTTGGCATGATTTTCTTATAAATCCATGCTGACTTCATCCTCCAGGTATTTGCAAATTAAATGTTTTATATATTACTCCAGTAGCGTCCCAGGTATCGAAGTCAGGCTGACTGGTCTATAGTTCCCCAGCACCTCCTTTCCCCCCTTTTTAAAGATGGGTATTATGTTAGCCCTTCTTCAATCTTCCAGGACCTCTCCTGTCATCAATGAGTTTGTAAATATTATTGCCAGTGGTTCCAAGATTCCTTTAGCTAATTCCTTAAGCATCCTGGGGTGAATAGCAGAAGGCCCTGCTGACTTGAATCCATGCAAATTAGTCATAAGATCTCTGACGTGTTCTTTACTTATCCTGATCTGCATCCCTTCTCCTTTATTGTCTATTATAACTTCCTTAGTCATCCGGTCACGTTACCTCTTTGAAGCTGCAATTGATGTGGTTTGTTTTTGTTTTTTAAAAAAGTTACTTACTATATATGAGGGTTTATGTAAAGGACCAAGCACACTAATGGTATGATCCAATAATAATAATAATACATGTCAAACACTGAATGTGTTCCAGCATCATCAATATTATCAACACAGCTCAGAGAATTGTGATGTACATAGTTAAAGAACTGTTCCTCCTTTTGCTTTCTGTGCACTGTACCCTTTATATTTCTAAAAGCCTGCAGTCCAATGGAATCAGCAGCCACGGTGTGTTCCAGTTCAGATACAGCTTGTTACAGAGGAGACATGCACACACCATTCTGTCTCTTGTAAGTGGCAGAGATGGGAACAGAAGCCATGTCTCCTGGCTGCTATTCTAAGTGCTGTATCCACTATACCACTGTGCCGAGGTCATAACGACAATGCTTTATTCCACTCCTTGCTGTTATGTGCCCTTATTAAGGGTAGGCATAGAGTTTGGATATAATCACTCATCAGTTCATGCACCCTCGTATCTCTTTTCCTCTAAACAAAGTTTTAATTTACTGTGTTGATGAAGCAGGAGAATTAATGATTGGTAAATTGTTCTCCATTTAAAAACAAAGAGAAATTTCTTTTCCTAACATGACTCAGCTTCACCTACTTTAACAGCTCTTGAACTGTGTAGGAAAGTTTCATGCAAAGTAGCAATGAAGAAATGCGTCTCTTGGCTGGATTTACAGGTGAAGGGAAAATCCTAAC
The DNA here is from genome assembly GCA_037349315.1 of Chelydra serpentina. Taxonomy (NCBI): domain Eukaryota; kingdom Metazoa; phylum Chordata; order Testudines; family Chelydridae; genus Chelydra; species Chelydra serpentina. Next base: position 1,901,224 of record JBAIAC010000070.1, read on the forward strand.
CGTTTCCACCCATTCATTTAGGAATTCTGCCTTACGCAAAAATAATGAGAGTCTGATCGTAAGTTGCATGTCGCAATGATGTAAGTGCTGAAGAGGAAACACCAAAGTCATTCTGGTGTGTAACTTGGTGTTAATTTGAATCTTACCAATGTACATATACATAACCAGTAGCACTCCTGATTTGAAATGTGGAAGGAGAGGCAGCAGCACTAAAGTAGATCAACACCTGTCCATCTTTAATTTACCTCTCACCTATTACATGCATCACCCCTGGATTGCCTGGTTGAGTTATCTGACACAGTGGATGATATTCAGAACACCAGGAACAATGTGAAGCTGACAAGAATTATGCCAATTTCATGTCACTGTTGAGGGAATCTATGAGCAGCAGAGGTAGCCACCACTGGAGCTATTCACAGGGAGCAGGGCACAAAAGAGACTATAGAGCACTAGTAGAGTAATGGAGACATCTTCCCTTCTCGGGATACCTAGGGGTTAGAATAGCACAGACACTCATACTCTCATAGCAGCCGTGACATTGCTTGGGGGAGGGAACAGAAAGAGATTGCACTGTTTCTAAACTTTCAGCAGCTAGAAGAAAATGAGCATGTTCAAGTTGCAGGCTGTAATGGACCTCATTCCCCCCTCCCCCCGAAAGAATACCACCCTCACAAGGAATTCCAGCACTCTCCCAATTACAGAAGCGAAGGGGTGGGGCCCTTGGGTTGCACCTGTACTTCACTGATAAACAATGCCCCATCCCCACCCTAGCTTATCAGCCTCTGACTAATCAGTGTCTCAAACTTTTTTGACATGAGCTAAAACAGTGAAGTCTCCCTGGTAGGGTTACCACCCACCCTGAATCTGGGGGATAGTGTTCATTTTCTTAGTGCAATGCTACAAGAATTCACAAAGCCCTAACTTTACTGTCGGTACTCAAGAAACATTATCACATTGTGATACGTGTGTCAGGATTGTGGCAACATTTTGGAACAAACTTTATCACATGATGTCATGACATTGCATCATGATGGCTACATTTCACCCAGTGGGACTAACTCAAAAAGGAAGAAAATCTAGCAAAGAGGGTGACTCAAGCTCTAGAAATTTTCTGGCAAAACAGCATTTTAACACTATAAAGGTCAGTTTGAGTTTTGCAGACTCTTAAAAATCACATTTCATGGCTTAAATGTAGTCACAGCCATGAAATAAAACAACTCTGAGAAAACCTCGAAGATGACTTTTTTCCCCTGCTATTTGCCAGCAGGATTTTTGCCATAGCCATTAAATAAATTAACCATCTCTCTGTCTTAGTACATATTCCATCCAGGGATTTGTGTTATACTTCGGGTATAGCTTTACATTGTTGGGGGACCGCTTGTACAGTTTGGAAGGGATGTGCCTATGAAACAGAATTATTAACTTCTATCATCATCACTATTATTTATTTGTACCCCAACAGCTTAACCCATGCTGCAAATTGAACGAAAGAACAGAACCAAGTCTTTTGCTGGAGAGAACAGCACATTTTAAAGAATTGCCTCTTCTGTTTTAAATGGTGATCAGACCAAATGATTTTCATTCTGCCTCCAAAATGCCTAAGCAACAGCAGAGCCACTTTCCAGTTGTTAATCAGAGCTGCACTGAAGTAAACTGAAGCCGCCTTATTAAATCTTAGATCATTCACAGCTAATGGGAACATTTTCACATCCACTGTCACAATAGAAAAAGCCCAAGTAAACCATTTTAATTTACAACATTTCAATGGTGGCAAAAATGTTTTCTGTAACAGTACAGAATTCTTTGCTGGATGTATCTGAATGTCTCATTCCTGGGAAGAACCTAGAGCTCTGCTGCATTTGTAAACTGCTTTTGAACAGTTTGGATAAATTTATTATTTTAGGGCAGTCTATTGTTAAACAGTGTAATTCATTTTAGGTAGTGAAGGCATGGGGGAGATTATCCAACTCACCTAAGGGAGCGAGGAGCACAAGTCTTATTGAAAGTCTCCCTCCTGCCTTATTTGATTTAATTTCAGTGACATAAACAGGCAAATCCTGTTTGAGTACCCAGCCCAGGTAGCTGAAGTGGGTTCTGGGAACATCTGTGCATGAGAAAGGAATCCCCTTACCTTCCCAGGTTGTGGAATGGAAGTAGAGCTGCTCTGGCCTCAGGATTGGGAGTAGTCTATGGAGCCCTTTCCTCCCTCTCCTCATGTGGCCTTCAATAGCTTGCACTCCTGATCCTGATGCTTGCTCCTTTCTCAGTGATCTTTTGTACACAGCCATCTTGGAAGTGATCATGGAACTGTATTTCATGTGGCACAATGGGTCTTGCCAACTCTGAAATCCTGCCCATACCGCAGGACCTTACTGGTTCCACTGCAGCAAGGCCCTCTGTATCCACCGATGAAGGAGAAGGATTTGCGGTTCTAAATATAAAGCCTGCCAAGAACTTGGAAAGCCACCATGCATACATAACCTTTCTCCTAATACGCTAGCATTATCATTGTTCCTCCAGAGTGCTCTCAAACATCCAGTCTGCTGCTTTTGCTTGGTGTCCACGCTGGTCTTAACACGTAGGGTAACAAAACTCAGCTCAAGTCTATACTGAACCCATGTCCAGGAAAAGTGTGCTACATGTTGTTTAAACATTTCCAACAGGATATTTGTACCCATTTGGATCATGGGTAATTTAATGGATTTTTTAAAGCTAAGGAAGGTGACAAAGTAATCTGGTAAGAAAGCCAAAAAAATTTAAATTGTACAGTTACCCAAATTCTATTATACTCATGGGAAAATGGAAAAAAAATGGTTTTCTGATTTGTTTGCAGCTTTTGACTTCCAGTTAGTATTGGTGTGTTAGAAATGCCACAACTATTGTTACTAATTCACAACCAGTTAAAAAGAGCCTTGTTTGCATCTGTCACTCAATGACAGCACACTTAAATATGTTACATGAATAAAAGGAAACCATTTTATACAAACAGAATTAACCTATGGAATGCATTGCTGCAAGATGTTATTAAATTAAATAGTTTAGTAGGATTAAAAAAGACTGAACACTTAATATTAATACAGATGACATCTGCAGCTACTCTAGTCAAATTAAAACATAAGGGTCACCAGTCCTCCAACTTTAGGGCATAAACTGGGATCAGAATGAAATTTTCCCCGGGAGTTCAGTTTGGCACAATTGGCCTTGTTCATTGGAGAGATTTTTCACTTCCTCTGAAGCATTTAGTGCAAGCCACTGGTGAATGCAGGATATCGCATTAGACATGCCACTGTTCTGCTCCAGTGTGTCAGCTACTTCCATGCAATCCTCAAAAGGGCTAAAAGTTTGATTTGGATGGGCACCCTAACATCTGAAAGTTTTCTCCAAACCTTTGTGTGAGCTCTCCACGGCTCTTGGACCAGCAAATTTAGGCTGGGGATCTTATGGAAACAGACTCTTTAGTGAGATTTCACATGCTTACTATGTTTAGGCCATCCATTTGAAAACAGTGATTCTCATGCTACGCCAATCCTTCTGCGTTTGATCTTGGCTGGGAACATGAGGCACTCAGAAATATGCAAATACAAAATATAATGGAAAGAAAAAAGTTACGATTTTTTCCCCCAATGTCAGACCAGGTTTGGTTTGAATTAGGGGGGAAAGGTTCAGGTCGGCTCTTATTTTATCCAAGCAGTTTCTCCATCTCTACTACCAAGTCCTATGTTCAGATTCACTGGGGCATGGGCGCATAAGAGAATTACTCTGCCTCTCATTTATATAATTAGCACATATGGCAGAGAGACACCATCTTACCTCTTTATCCTTGTTTCATACTCCACCTTCTGTTTTGCCATCTCCTGCTTTAAGCTGGACACGAGGCTGTGCAGAGCACTGTGGTTGCTCGTGTTGTTTGCGACAAACGTTTCACTGTTATCGCTGCTGCTGGTGGCCCGGCTGCTGCGTCCTCCCACGCTTCTCCGGTCAGTTTTACTCTCATAGTCTCCTTGGTTGGAGAGGTCTTCATGCGGTGGCCCATCTAGCACCGAGTCTTCAAAATTACCCCCATAAAAGTCTTGCTCGGGACAGGTGGTAGTAGACGATCGACAGGAGTTGGAGTGTTCGGGTAGGGATATTTCACAAGAGGATGTGGACCAGGTGGCGCTATCTATGCTCTGTTTATCATCTGAATTCACCATGGAGAACTGCTGGTGGACATTGTCGTAGGTGGAGAGTCTGTTATGCTGGCCCGAATCACTCACCAATTCCTTTTGTTTACCGTCCCTCAACGTGACATACCCATTGGGCATCCAGCACAGGTTTCGGCTGTTCAGGGAGTTGCTGTGTGCATCCGTGCTTGAAATGCCCATTCGCACGCCTCCGTTCTGCATGCCGTGCGTGCCCATTTTAGTAACTGGCCCTTTCAGGGATGATGTTCTCCTGGCCTGCAGGGTACCATTTGGTAAGGTCTGGGTTTTCTCATGGCCCTCCACAGAGCTGCTGAAGGACCCATTAGTGACTATGCCACTGCCTTTATTAAAGGCTGGGTTTTTTTTCACCATGAGAGGTGGGCTTCTTGTGACATCAGGTTTGTGAATGCTGTTCCTTGGACTGCTTGACTTGCTCCCTGGCAGCACGGTGGGAGACCCATTGTCCATGCTGGCCCTCTGGAGAGGCTCAGGTGTGTCCCAAGAACAGCTTCTCACCGCTGTCTCCTTGTTGTTATTGGTCTCTTTATTCTGGAGCTGACCAATGATCATTTTCTTCTGGATCTCATTGTTGTTGTTGCATACCTCCTCCCCTGTCTGAAAGTCTGTGTCCTTTGGAAATAGCTGTTCATGTTCACTTATCATCACTGACATCAGCTGCTGGACTACTGCAGTACCTGGAGGACAGCAAATGAACCACCATTAATGAGGTAGTTTCTTTTGAGAAGTGAACAAACATTCTTTTAAAACAGATTTTTAAAGGTTTCATAAAGATGCAGCTAGTTAATATACACTTAATTTATGCATTTATCTAATATATACATAGTTTCCCTAAGCATTTAATAATTGCTATTACAACCTTCATGATACCTCATCCTATCTCCCCTTTCTGGCTCCAAATCACCACAGCACAATCGGTTCTGTGTTGCCCCCTTTTCAAGGAAGAAACAAAAATATGCCCGTGTGCACCTTCCTACCCACTCTGCACTGGCTCTGGTGTACAGGTCAACATCTTGGGGGCAGAATCAAGACTTTGCTTATTCCTGTTAGCAGATGCTCTCCCGCTGCGAAGACCCTGCCGATGTAGGTAGCCAGTGCAGCGGAGGAAAAGAGCGCCCTACATCTCTTACTTCAATATTAGGGCATGGAGCAGCCAAGAATGTTTTAAAGGAGATATTATCATGTGGAACTAAAACAAATATCCCAAGACAATATTCGCAACTGAAAACCACTGGGACCATACAGAGAGATTAAGAAGAAGAAGATGATGAATGATTTAACTGTAACATGTGAGTTTAAGCTCAATATACGAAACGTCTTTAAAAACTTACTCCAAGGCTGGGAATGCACTAGCCAGTCTAATACAAGGGGTTGAAGAAGGAAAGGGTTTCTGGCCCATTAAGTTTTTAGCCTACCAGAGCTGTGTAAGATATTTAATATAAAAACCTTTAACCACTCAGAGATGAGATTGTGACTGGCCAGTAAAGTGTGTCATGCTATCACGCTATGTGGAATCCGCTGCCGGGAACATATAAATCACAGCCTTAAATCACGCACAACACCCCACTTCACAACACATTATTATAAATGTTCCTTCTCTAGAAACCCATAGTGCACACACCACATCACTTCACTTTAATTTACAGAACTATCATTTGCAACTAGACTTGGGTAAATAATGATGCATCACTGCATTATATATATATTTTTAAAGAATCCTATTAGGGAGTATTAAGAGTCTTCCAGTAATGAGGTCAGATTGGTTATAAACACCATTTTAAAGTCCCTAGGCAGGTTTCAGTGGCATGCTGTGCTCTTTTAATCAATAATTTCCCACTGGCCCATATAACTTTATACAGGTTGCATTTGAATATTTGAGCTTTTTCCCCCTTCAAATACATCTACTAAAAATTCAGTTTGCCACAGGGACTTGTAAACATTTTTTGTTCATTTGCTTTGGAATACTGAAAATCTGCATTGCTTTGTAACAGCTTTGATTCTACCATAAGAAATAGTGGTGGGGAAAAGGCAGCTTCCTTTCACAAACCTCTTTCTTTATTCGTGCATATATTATATTTCCATACAAGTATAATTCATGTATAGTAATTTTTGAGCAGTCAAAAGATTAGATACAAAGTGAAAACAGAAACTGAAAAAAATAAACAGCAATTGAAATGAAGGTGATTCTTTAAAGGAGGGTATTTTTTTTAAAAGGGTGTTCAGATGCCTCTTTAGCACCAACACTGGGTTCCTAACACCATGACTCCTCTTTGCCCTATGGATTGGTAGCATTAGATGAGGATTGCTGTGAACAATTTTGCCATTGTATTGGAGGATAAAGGACTGCAGAAGGTGACATCATACTAAACTCTAAGTCTGGGGGGGGGGGGGGAAATTGTCAGAGACAGCAGAAAAATATAAAACAAAACAAAAACCAAAAGAAAAAAATCCATTCTTGCCTTTTGGAGACGCATTCTGTGCGGGCCTTTGTATTTTCCTGCTGGTTTCTGAGAAACAAATGTGCAATTTTCATTTGGAAAAAATAAGCAGTTCCACCATAAAAAAGGGCAAAAGTCTTTTGAGCAGATTCAAGACTTTGCTCATGGTGACTTTTTTGCCATGTTCATAGTAATATGCCAGCAGCTGTATCTGGCATCCTTCCAAACACATAGCTAGAATTGTCTTCTCTGGGAGTAACATATACAAAAGATCCACATGACAGGCCTTAATGTCATCAACAGATGTGAAAATTTGTCCCAGATTTAATTCTTGCAAAAACACTGGGGTTCAAATGTGAATATTTGCAACATGAAAACAAGCTGGTTTGCACAAAGCTAGCTCCTTCCTCTCTAAAGTGCAAAACAGATTGTGGGTGATAAGAGGGAGATTTTAAAAAATGGTAGATGCTTAAACATATGGAAAAATTAGCTGAAAAATATGTAGATTTTGAGTTATTTTACCTCTTTACTGGTAAAATTTGTCAAACAAACGCTCTAGCATTTGATTTTTGAATCATCAAGAAAGGTAATCAAGAATGGGTCTTTGGGCACTTCCAGAATATAATATTTACTACTTAAATATTTAGTGCTTAAATTCTACTCTGAAAAGTGACAGTGAAAGTGGCATTGTACTATTACAGCAGGCCCTTCGAAATGTTGTTGCTGACAAAGGATTGCCCAAGGTGCAAATAAGTAGAACAGTGTGGCCTAGTAGATAGAGTGCTGGACTGGGACGCACGAGACCTGGGTTTTATTTCTGGCTGTGCTCCATGTGGCCTCAGACAGACCTGTTGAGTAAGAAATTGCCATTTTTACAGTCAGTTTTCAGAATAGAGCTACACTTTAAGGTAGCCATGAGTGCTACAGTGTCTGAGGCAGTCAATGCACTACAAAGGACATTTCAATTTCCTCTGCAGCAGCATGTTCAGCAGAGCAGTTACTGTAATGGAAGAAAAGTTGTGTCTACACACAAACAGGCAAAAGTAATTTTTGACATCAGACCACCCAAAACGTACTGCTGATGAATCCAAAGAAGTTCCTTCTTCCTGTTTTACAATTGTTTACAATTTTCTTTTAACTCACCCTCCATGATGGTGAGAGGATCTTCCACTTTTGGGCGCAGGATGTTGGGACCAAATACAGTAGCCAGGTTTTGCACACTCATTTTGTTTACACCCGCATAGGACTGGACTTCATCCAGGAATCTGTGAAATAGAGGGGGAAAAAGTGAGCATCAAGATCACAAAAGGCAAAGGTGGATGATGATCCCTTGCTGTACTTTTTGTATGGAATTTCCTAGTTTGTTTGTTTTTTATAAAGGTCACCACTCTGAAGCACTGTTGTAGGCTTGGAAAAACAGGGCAGTAGTTGTGATGCTCCCTGTGGTACCCAGGGTTCTCAGGCATGTCAGATGGGGAGGGCTCTGAGTTACTTGAATTCTCTGTAGTATCTGCCTGGTGGGTCTTGCCCATGTGCTCAAGGTCTAGCTGATCACCATATTTGGGAATGGGAAGGAATTTTCCCCGCAGGACAGATTGACTGAGACCCTGGGTGGTTTTTGCCTTCCCCTGCAGCATGAGGCACAGGTCACTTGCAGGTTTTAACAGTGAATTCTGTGTAACTTGAAGTCTTTAAACCATGATTTGAGGACTTCAGTAACTCAGCCACAGATTAGGAGTCTATTTCAGGAGTGGGTGAGGTTCTGTGGACTGCCATGTGCAGGAGGTCAGACTAGATGATCACAATGATCCCTTCTAAGCTTAACGTCTATGAGAGAGCCTTGTTTCTGCTTGCCTGGGATCAGCTTCTTGACACCTCTGGATACTGACAACACAAGCACTCTCCAGACCTCACTCTCTCTTTACAGGTTAGTGATAGGCATACACTAACCCCTGAGTCCTCCAAGCATCCACCGGCAGCGTCTAGCCCCTGCTCCACTGGATACTCACTGGATCGCTAGGCCCACTGTTTCCAAAGGAACAGTACATGCTAGCTTACTAGTTCGCCTTAAAACACAGCTCCACTTAACACACAGCACTCAGATATGATTGCAGAGAAAGCAAGTATACGTTTATTTAACAAAGAACAGAGGTTCCTATGAGAGTAAGCAAAATGCTGGAAAAATGCATTATATATAAAAGAAAATCATAACATGCTTTCTATGGCCTAAACTTAATAAACAAGATTTCCTCCTGTCTAAAGAAAGTTTTATTTCACCCAAAGTTCTTCCCAGCATTTTCAGCCAAGTCTGGTTGGGATCCATTTTTTGTGAAGCAAACCCTCTGTCAGTTTACTTCCTCAGTGAAGGATGCCAGGGGTCTTTTTTCACCGAAGATATACCAGACCAGACCTTTGCTCTTCACTGAAATAGTGTTTCTCCCCTCATCTCCAGCTGTTTACCTTTTCCTGTTAATTTTCTTTTGAAGTCCCTGCAAGCTCTTCATTAACACATGACTTAATATGCTAACAGACTGCTGTTGTAAGATACACACTATACAAAGATTAGTTTGGGAGAGAAGTGTGTCTCACCTCCTGTCTAGAGAATTGTCTCGAGGCATGCTACCAACAGGTGAGACCTGCCTTTAACTACAAGAATATGTTTCCTATGTATCCACACACACCCCTTCAGACATGTTATGCGCATACACACATCTCACAATGATTATGCCAGTGTGACACAGGCTTTCATTAAAGTCCATCCATGTCATCCCACAGATACCAGATGCAGGGAATACCTGCAGCCCTTATGTATCCCTATACCCTCTGCTAGTTGATTGAAAGAGGTCCCTGGGTTTATTTTCTAACACACCCGAGTATTCCAGAGCATAATGCTCCTTAGAGCTAGCCCAGCTGAGCTCCTATCCAGTGTACCTTGTAAGTTTTCCAGGGAAGAAAGCTTTTGCATATCTTACTGTAACAGGGCATACAGGCTCTTTAACCAGGGCAGTGCTGTCCTGTTACTTTTCAGCCCCAAACCAAGGCTATTTGGGAGGTTGTCATTTATAGAACGATTGTGGGGAAAAAATTCTGAAAATCTGCTGTAGTAGTTAGGCCTCCCATTCCCCACAGCAAACTGGCTGCTACCCCAAGTGAACTGAAAATGGGAAATTATTTTTCTCTTATCCTCCCCATGCAATCCCGGTATTTTCTGATAATGTTATATGAAGAGCTTTAAAGCTTAACTGATCAATACATTCTTGATAGAACGTTCAGTGTCTTACCAAAATCCATAGATACTGTGATGCTGGCAGCCCAGATGCCAGCTCATGCAAAGGTCCCCATGTCTGAACTGGACACGAACATATATATAGCTGGAATTTATCTGTCTCACTTGTGGGTTAATATTGATAAAATAGGAATTGGAAATGTTAAGACTCTCTTGAATGCTTGTGAGTTACTGCATGCATTAATCTTGCTTGTAATATCAGTGTTCCAGATCTTAACCTAATATTTGAGTGGCTGTATTATGAGCCTCTGTGACTGTATACATCGCCATACAGGAGAGGGACATTAATTAGTGTGAAGAGCTTGTTCTTCTACAGAAATGGTTATGCATCTCCCAAAAGAGGAGATACATCATTACCAGATGGGTTAGGGTTGGATCTTACAACTGGAAACTCCCACATCTGGATTGAGAAACCATCAACAAAAGGACTAAAGACTCTTATTGCTCTGCTCTCCTCCCTGTGAAGATGTGTCATGCAAGGGGACTCTTCCCATTAGCTGAGTTTGCAGCTCAGAGCACATGGCAAAAGGAGGATAAAGACCCCAAACCAAAGGAACTAAGGATCTCTATGCTGCTTGAACTCTGGGGGAGGGGAACCAAGTTGTTTCTATGCATAAGCAAGAGATCCCCAGCTGCTTAGCCTAGGTTAGCCCTAAAAGACAAATTAGAGCTTGCTGATTGTAGAAGCCTATATTACCTTTTGAAACCCAAGATAGTAACTCATTCATATGTCTGTATTTGCTTGCTTTAACCTTTCAAATAACTCTTTATTTTCCTTTTCCTATTTAATAACTCTTCATATAGTTTACTATAGGACTGGTTATAAGCATTGTCTTTGGTGTGAGACCTAAAGCGCAACTGACCTGGGGTAAGTGACTGGTCTTTTGGAATTAGGATAACCTGAATATTGCCGTGATTCTTGGTGTTATGGGCCATCTATCCAAGAGATATGTTCACCTAGGTGGCAAGAGAAACCTGAATACCCAGAAGGACTGTCTGTGACTCCGTGTTAAGGCTGCTGAAGTGCCTGAGGAGTTTGCACTTGGTTGGTGAAATCTAAGTTAGGAATTTACAACCAATTTGGGGTTTGTGCCCTCATGTTTAACAGTCTGTCATGAGGTTAGTACTCACGATCTTGCATCACCATTGCGAGCTTCACAGATATTTACAACAAACACAAATATTTGCATCTTCACAGATGCAACAAATGACATCAAAACATTACCTGTTATAAGGCTGTGTTTTATCTCACATCCCCATGCACACACACCACCTCTTCTAGGAGCCCTTACGCTTCTGGTGTTTTGACCTTTTTAAACTCAGGACTCCCATAAACTGTGTGAATCAAGGCCAACTGGAGTTGCTCTCCAGGTAAGTGATCTGCAAATATAACCCTACTTCCCCTTACAGAAGTAGGTAGAAGGGGCTATTCCTTTATCCAGCTACATCTCCTTGCCTTTCATGCTGGGGCTGGGCTGTTCATTAATCCCACTCACAGCTGTACAACTTTAATTAGTAAGTTAGTAATTAGTAATTCGAGAAACAAACTTGTGATTGTGTTAGGTTAAATGTACCAGCACTCTGACTCTCTTTATTAAACTACTCCTGAGATATATTCACCCAGACAGAAAGCAATGTCTTCTAGGGCACAGAAATAAATTCCTGTTTGATAATCTTTCAGGAGCACTTACCTACAGATATATTTCAGAAGATTGTAATTGACAGGTGGCAGACTCTTTACTTGTTTCACTAATTCCTTCACCCCCTGTGTAAACAAATCAATAATAACAACACTGTTGAGATTTTGGTATGAAATAAATAGAAGATACTTATGGAAATGGAGTAAGACAACTGTTTTCTTAATAATATCCAGATAAACTATGATCACTAGCCTGTAGTATCCATTTCATTTGGACAAAGCAACATTTTGGCTGGTTCACAAGGTCTGCACTAGCATTAGACAAGCAGAAGATTCTTTCAGTCTGTCCTCTCACTAGGATTTAGAAGAGCTGAACAACGTGAACTTGGTTTCTGTGCCCATTGGAAATAGCCTCTGGCTAAGCTCCTGCCGCCAATGCAGTTGGATGCTGTTTTAATTCAGCCTTTGGTGCTTTGCCAGCCACTGTAGGGTGTTTGATTTCAGTGGGTCAGCAAAACAAGTGCAACTCAGGATGGGAAGATCATGATACTGCAAATGTTTGCCAGGCAAATGCTAGAAAAGGAAATAAGACAAGCAGCTATCTAGATGAACAGTGCCATCGTTTGTAACTCGTGCTGTAGGAGAGTCCAACATAGAAGACTGAAAAACTAGTCAAATGATCTAACAATCAGATTGCTAAGACAGCATTACAACAGGATAAAAAATGGCTTATTGTCTCTAGCATTGGTCACTCACATTGCCAGTATCACATGGCAAGAACTGGCTCTAAGTTCACACAGTCACTGAAGTCTTGTTTTCAAATACCCTTTAATAAAATGTTTCATGTGATGTTCTCAGAGAAACTATACAAACATAGCTACCTTAAAATGGACACCTTTAATTAAAGAATGAAACACAGAGCAGTTTTAGTAGTGTGATGACAAGTGGAATAGAGGTTTCAAGTGGGATTCCACTGCAGTTGGTACTGAGTTTAGTATGATCAATTAGACAGACAGACAGACTATACAAAAGTAAACAGCAGTGCTTATCCCAACCTCTAGGTGCCCCTGCCATAAATTACACAAAAAATAACATTGAACGGCCAGCAGAACACACAGCTCCCCCGAAACCTTTCTAGACCTAATACAAAACAGTTCTCCACACATCTAACCCCCAAGCCCGCATCTGATCCTTATTAATTTAGTGGATAGGGGATGGAAAGAATCAATTCTGGCTGGTGACTCAGAACAGGGAGGATGTCAACCACTTTGTAGGAGGGATTAAAAATGTAGTATGGTTTTGGAAAATTAGAGGGATGGGCTGAAATTAATAGAACAAACTATTAATGATCACTCTGAAGAAAAAGACAGAGAGAACATCATATACTAACTGCCAAGTAAATAGAGGGGTGTAAAAAGGAGGCTTCAACAGAGCAAGATGTATTGGCCTTAAATTACTGTAGGGAAAACATAATAGGTTAAATCCTTCATTCTGTTACACAAGTTTCACACCAGTAGAACAGAGCTGGAAATCTGCCTATATATCTTTAAGAAGCATTAGACAATGGTCCCAAGATAATTATTTCCAAGATAGATGCTAAAGTAACTGATGTCAGACTTAATCAAGACCAACTTGCCAAATATCTCTGAGTGATGCTTTAATGACAATGAGTTCAGGGCAAAATTTTCAGAGCCTAAATACCATTAACTCTGACTTATGACAATTTTATACCCAGTTAATTCCCACTTAAGTCAATAGTTTGCTGTTGACTTAAACAGGAATTGGGTAGGACTAATACAGTCCTGCTACAATGGAGGATGATAGCCTAGATGACCCAAAAGAAGTCTCTTTCATACAAGATGGAACTCTTCTAACCCAATGCACGTCACTTCCAACCATAACTCAATGGTATGCAGTTTATATAGGTAGAGAAGTGTTTCTTTTATTCCCATATGCCTATTTAGATTGCTATGTGAACCACAGATTTCATTTAAAGATAACCGACAAAGAAAACCGTTCAGAGAGTAGTTATCAGTGGCTCATAGTCAAACTGGAAAGCAATGTTCCCTCTAATTTTTGACAGGCCGTGTGCGCAAAAAAATGTCTTCTGTGCAAATTTTTGACAGGCCGTGTGCGCAAAAAGTTTCTTCTATGCAAATTGTTGTGCTTCTGTGCAAATTTTTGTGCGCGTGGTGTTTCGCCATGTGCGCGGGGTTTAGGATCTGTGTGCGCGTGCACACACGCACAGCTTAGAGGGAACAGTGCTGGAAAGGCATATCAAGTGGAGTCCCACAGGGATTGGTCCTGGGTTTTGTTCCGTTCAAGATCTTCATCAATGATTTAGATAACGGCAAAGAGAGTACACTTATAAAGTTTGCGGATGATACCAAGCTGAAAGCGGTTGAAAGTGCTTTGAAGGATAGAATTAAAATTCAAAATGATCTGGACAAACTGGAGAAGTGGTCTTAAGTAAATAGGTTGAAATTCAATAAGGACAAATGCAAAGAACTCCACTTAGGAAGGAACAATCATTTGCACAGCTACAAAACGGGAAATGACTGCCCAGGAAGGAGTACTGCAGAAAGGGATTTGGGGAGTTATAGTGGACTGCAAACTAAATATGAGTCAACAATGCTGATACTGTTGCAAAGAAAGCAAACATCATTCTGGGATGTATTAGCAGGAGTGTTGTAAGCAAGACAAAAGAAGTAATTTTTCCGCTCTACTCCACGCTGATTAGACCTCAACTGGAATATTGTGTCTAGGTCTGGGCACCACATTTCAGGAAAGATATGGAGAGACTGGACAAAGTCCAGAGAAGAGCAACAAAAATGATTAGAGGTCTAGAAAACATGACCAATAAGGAAAGATTTTAAAAAAAGGGTTAGTTTACTCTGGAGAAGAGAAGATGTGTGTGGGGTGGGAGAGGACAGTTTTCAAGTATATAAAAAGTTGTTACAAGGAAGATGGTGAAAAATTGTTCTTGTTAACCTCTGGGGATAGGACAAGAAGCAATGGGCTTAAATTGTAGCTAGGGCAGTTTAGGTTGGACATTAGAAAAAAAAAATCCTAATAGGGTAGTTAAACACTGGAACAAATCGCCTAGGGAGATTGTGGAATCTCTGTCATTGGAGGTTTTTAAGAACAGGTTCGACAAACACCTGTCAGGAATTGTCTAGTTATTATCTAGTCCTTCCTTTAGTGCAGGGGACTGGACTAGAAGACCTCTCAAGGTCCCTTCCAGTCCTACACCTCTACATCATTAGAAAAACATCCTGCTATGGGTTCAAAGATGTGCCTCTAGCAAAGAGTGAAAGCTGATGCAAAAACTAGAGAACCTGCCCCATGCCAAAACCAAAGTCGATTAGAAAACACCACTATCTATATAAATCACAATCAAAGCAGAAAACTCACCGTTTCCTCTTCCTTGCTGAGCAATTTGGCGCAGGAAAGAAAATCCTCATATTTTGCATAGGGGATAACCGGTTCTGGGAGTTCTCTTAGATACAGTTTGAGAAGCGATGCCACTGTGTGCACATCCGTACTGCTGTGGGGATGGAATGCAAACAATTACTTCTAGGGATCTGGGAAATGCGATACACAGCTGATGGGCTCTAGCCTACTGTTTAACTTTTTCAGTACCGAATCATCCGTTTGTTAGCCTTACATATAGCTCCAGTATCTGGCTTTAGCTTCTTTGTACTGCAGAGGATTTGTAAAAATACCTGTGACAAAGGCTTTCATAATTCTGATGATGATTTATTATTATTAAACAATTATTTATCCTACAAAATAAACATTGCAATATTCACAACATAGGTGCTGGGAGGATCATTGCCTTTCATATAGGTTACAAACATCCCACTTGAGGAATGCAAAATCCCACCTACCCAACTGACAGATTTAATTTGTATTTGACCAGCAATTAGGCAAAATATTTCAATATAAGGAATTATATTCTCATAACAATCAACAATTTGGCTCAGATTCTTGAGACCTGCCTCTAATGTAGCTGAGTTCCAAAATATCCGTGCCCTGCATGGTATCAATTTTATATCAACATGTTCTGCACAAACCCATTTATTCCACACATTTAATGAAAGCTCCCTCTTATCTGAATCATAGTTAAATCCCCAGGTGTGCATCACTTTCCCAGTAGTTCCCCTGAATAATTAGCACTGTGCATTTTAATAGCACCTTTCCACAGAGGATCTTGATGTGTTTTGCATACACTAATGATTTAAGCCCTCCTCACCCCTGTGAACTGGTGTTATAAACTGGTGCTTATTTTTCTGAAAGATAAACTGAGGCAGAGAGAGAAAGTGACTCAAGATCGAAGTGACTCAGCACATTGTCAAGAATAGCTTCCCAGGGCTCAATTCAGAAGTGAGTTTAAGAGTTAGTGTGTAACACACACATTCTAAAATTCCTCTGATACAAACTTAGATTCATTTAGACTTAGATGCACACTTACTTAGTTACAACCCCCTTATGCATCACCTCAGAAGTTAGCCCACTCCAACTACTGGAGTGTAAGCAAGTCTAAGCTGGTGTACAACACACACCAAGAGACAGAAGAGTAACAAGAAAATCAACAGGAAGGCATTCTACAGTAGGACATTCCCTACTTAATCTTACACATTCTCATACCTTTTTATGGCTCTCTGGTGTATACAGTTATATCAATGAAGGATATGGCTACACTGCAGTCGGAGGTGTGACTGCAGCACGTGTGGACATTCCCAAGCTAGCGTTGATCTAGCTCACGTGAGTACCAGTTCAGTGAAGCTGTGGCTGCATGGATTGACCACTCCAGTACATACCCAGGGTTCCAGGCTGCCACAGATTAACTGCCATATTTACTAGAGCTAGCTTGGGTATATGTCTACACATGCTGAAGTCACACACAACAGCTGACTGCAAACATACCCTTAGGGCTGGTCCACACTTGGGGTGGGGGGAATCGATCTAGGATACGCAACTTCAGGTACGAAAATAGCGTAGCTGAAGTCGACGTTTCCTAGCTCGAAAGTAAAAGTACGTACATCGGGTCCACGCGGCGCAGGCTCGCTCCCCCGTCGACTGCGCTTCCTCCTCTCACCGAACAGGACTTCTGGAGTCGACAGGGAGCGCTTCTGGGATCGATTTATCGCGTCTAGATGAGACGTGATAAATTGATCCCCAATAGATCGATTACTACCCACCGATTTTGCAGGTAGTATAGACGTACCCTTAGGGCTGGTCTACACTAGCCCCAAAGTTCAAAGTAAGATACGCGACTTCAGCTACGTAAATAACGTAGCTGAAGTCGAAGTATCTTATTTCGAACTTCAAAGTACTCACCCCTGGTCCACACCGCGGCGCGCAGGCTCCCCCGTCGACTCTGCCTGCTCCATTCGTGGAGCAGGATTACCAGCGTCGATGGGGGAGCACTTCCTGGTTCGATTTATCGCGTCTAGACAAGACACAATAAATCGAACCCAGAAGATCGATCCGACGCGTCCGACAGAGCTGGTAAGCGTAGACTAACCCTTAGACTCATTTATGCATCAATAACTGGGTGTAAGTAGATCAAAGGGAGTCCAGCTGATTATAAGCAAGTCTAAGATACACATCAGTTGAACATCAGCTCTATATTCACCCCACCAGACCTCCTTTTGAACCCTCATTTATCAAAATGTTTTAAATGGCATCAGTGTTTCTGATAAAGAGGGTTGTACTGAATCTGAAATCCTCCTCAGCCACTAATCGGCTTATGAAAGACCTGGGAATCCGATTCCAAATTATCCCCATGTCATTCAGGATAGAAAGAAAATTGCAGAAATGTTCTATCATTTCTAGCACACAGACCAGGTTCAGTATATAATTGCCCCTTTTCATCTAGATGTGTTCCTGTTTTATGAGAAAATAATATAATTTTAAAATTAATGTCATAAAGAGAAGAATTATAGTATGATGCGGTCACAGTTCAAGGCAATTGCACCTGTATTCCCCCTCTGCAGTAGACTCCTCAGCCATCACCTCTCTTGGGTAGAAATCCACGTCTCTCTCCCTTCTGATTTTTTTTTCCAGGCTGAACAGTTCTCTGCCTACACTGGAATTCCCCCAGCAAGCCAGACTGTCTAAGCAGGCCAGTATCTATGCTTTGCTTTCTCTTTGAAGGTTATGAACAATATATTTGCCAGCAGTTACAACAGCTCTTTATAAGCAAGCATATTTGTTCTTAAGGTGAAAGTGTTACAGAAAAAACATATTTAAAACAATAAAAGAGCCTAAGTGGCATGATGATAAGCACGTAGATCATCCCAACTCCATCTAGGGCTCTGATAGGAGTCAATCCTTCAAACCCCACTTTTCTATGGTTTAAAGTTCAAAACAAGCTTAGCTCAGAACTCGTACACCCACGAACAGTTCGATCTTTCCTTTACACAGTTTGGGCCTTCGATCTTGGCCTCACAGAACAGGTGATCAGCAGACCACTCTTCAGACCGTAACTTCAAAAGGCTGGGTTTTTGCATAAACCAGAGATGGTGAGTTAGCATTGACCTCCCCCTCGATCTTTCCCAGGAAATTAACTTCACACATATTGTCCCAAAAGACCATTCTTATCAGCCAAATTGTTTAATAGAGTCTTTTGATCATCCAGGCCCATCATAATACCTAACCTTTGCATTTAATACAATGGAATCCAAAGGTACTTAAACTTAACTCAACAAGGTTTTTCAAGGATATTTCAGAAATTGCCATATATGTCACAGATGTGCTTACACTTTGCTAAAGGTATTTAACCCAGTGACTTTGGAAGGTCCTCTGTTAAACTAGCAACAGCTTTTACTTAGTTATATCTTAAGAAGAACACTTGGAACAACCCTAGGTTCACTGAGATTATGTGCCTGTAAGAGATTTAACATGGGGGGGGGGCATTCAGCTGTCTCCACATTTGTGGGCCCCAGCCGTCATGTACCTACACAACCACACCTCTACCAAATGAGCACAAAAGCTGTATGGGTGGTGGTGGTGGCGGCGGCAGGGGCTATATATTTTATATAACATATATTTTATATTAGAGCGGTTTGAATAACTTAATGTTCCTTTTGTGGGAAATGCTGACATTTCAAAATTAATTTCCATTCAGAATTAGAACCAGAAGTTGAAATATTGAATTTTTTCACAAAATGCAAAATTCCAAAAATGTTTGAACTGGAAATGTGAAAATGGAAAATTTTGACTTTTTTGATCAAAATGAAATTATTCAACATCTCAAAATGAATTTTTTTTGTTTCATATTGGATTTTAGAAGCTAAAATATTCATTTCACAACATTGATTCCAAACACATGTTTTAATTTCAGTTTACCTATTTGCAAAATCAAAACTGTCAGAATCAACATTTTCCAAGTGAAAAATGTTCCTGTCAACAAAACCACATTTTCCAACAGGAAAAATTTTCTGTCAAAAATTTTTGACCAGCTCCAGCCAAAACTCTGAATCAGTACTCCTTTGGGCTTCTGAGGTAGGGTCAGATTCAAACCCCTGAATTTGTCCCCACTATGGTTTTAGTTCTTGCTTGGATCCAATGCCAGGAAGATTATTTTCTTTCATTTCTTCATTTGGATGTGTCTGAAACACATGATATTTCGGTCCACGATGGTGGATCTCACAGACATTGACAAGTTTCCGCCATACTGGTCCGAAATATTGTGTTACTTGTGTACTATCATATGAGTCTATTTTTGATTTGGACTCATACTCAGATTCCTAAACCTCTGCCTACATTCAATACAGATCAGATATGAACAGCAGCTACTCTTCACATCTCTGTTTACCAACCCAATACAGACAGTACAATTCGGGTGCCCCTGCTTCATACCCTGAAGCACCAGACTCAGAGCAGTGCAATTTTTTCTTTCTTTTTTAAAATGCATGCATAGTATACTCAAGGAGTCGTCATCGGTTGGCCTCATAATAGAAGTAAGCCTTAGCGAGGGAATTAAAAAAGTTTTACAAGCTAGCTTGCATGCAAGGTACACAAGAAGCAAATGGATAGGAGATGATTTCTGTTTGCCTATTGCACCAAGCCAAGGAGGAACAGGGAAAGCTAATTAGGGAGCAGAGCTCTGTTGACAGCCCTATTATTGGAGCTGTCAGCTGTCTGGTGAAAGGGAGCAGGCACCCTGAACTGATTGCATAAGTATCCCCTCGCTGGATTGTGCCTCAAGGCCAAAAGCAGTCATCTTGTGATCCCTCTTAAATACCTTTTATTGAACAAGGACACCCCATGGGTGTGGCTCGGAAATTGAAACACAGTCTGAAAGAGCCTATATGGCATCCAAAACTGACAAACCCTCCAGAAATAAAATAAGATCTAAGACGAACAACAAAAGAATTAGCAAGAGCTGGCAGTGAGGGGGGTCACCAGGTGAGAAGGTTAAACAATACACTGCACAGCTTTCGTTTCCTGCCAATGCCAGTACCGTGGAAAAAGCTTGCAGTATTTTAGAAAGAGTTGTACAGTTCTTGTTCTGAAGCAAAGTACTTTTCCTTGAAGGCAAAGTAGCTGGAAAGGCAGACAGGAGGAATAAAAAGAAAAAAAAATGCTACCTGTGCCCAGAGCCATTCACATGGAGAGGTTTGTAATCCACTGATATCAGTGAGCCAATGAATACAATAAAATAAGGCTTGTATTTCCAAGGTAAACTACACAAGGCTATTTAAACATGTTAGTTTGGTTTCATCTCATTTCATTTTACTAAAAACTTGCTTATTGCTACTAGATATAGGTCTCTAAGAATGGAACTCTCTGGATTGGGGTTTGAAACCTACATTTGAACCGTGCAGTTTATGCCTAATTCTAGATTGAGCATGAGGTAAGGCATATATCAATTTGGTTCTAGTGTACCAGGAGCATGGCATGTGCCAAGTACTGAGGCATTATCAGTGTACCAACGCTAGATGGTGCAATTGCTAAGAAAGATTATCCTACATTTTGAAAATGTACAAATATTTCTTTCAGCTGTGCTGGAACAATGCCTGAATGCTATATTGAAATCCTCAGTGTATCCATAACTATTACACTTAACAAGTTACCATATATAGTTTAACAACTATATATTTGTGAGACTGTTTAAAACAAACTCTTTTCTTATGTTCAGCAACAACACTAAGCTTACTATTTTTGAGGCAAAATACTAATAGATCTGAAAAATATGTAGAATAATGGGATTAAAAGGGAGAGTATTGTATAATCTGAAGAGTATTTACATCTTGCAATCTAGTACTAAATTTTCTTCCTTTTATTTTAAAAGTAGAGATGCACCTGGACTGCAAAATTCGGATCCAGATTTTAAACCCTGCATAGTTTGGGGAGTTCCAATCCAAGATTGTGGTTCTACTGATTTCAGAGTCAGAAGACAACTGTGTACATGAGGTACAATATTCCAAGCAGTCCCACATTTTGGGAATGTTCAACTCTGCTTCTTAGTTTTCACTGCACTGTAGTTTCCACACAATTGAGATTTGCATTCCATTTAGCCAATTATCTTTATACAGCTATGTGGTTGCCCTTAATGCCCGCATCACCTTAGTGTCAGAGCACCTAACAATAACCCATAAACTTTATCTTCACATCAGCCCTATGAAGTGGGGAAGGGCTATCCCCATTTTTCAGAGGGGAACTGAGGCACACGATTAAGTGACTTGCCTAAGATCACACAGGAAGTCTGTAGCTGAGCTGGGAACAGATCTCTTACTAAAAAAATCCTCTAATTCAATCACAAGTTATTGGTCCGGATACAAGTGTTATGGTGTGAAACGTTGTGGCCTGTTATGCAGGAAGTCAAACCAGATTATCGTAATGTTCCCATTTGGCATTAAAATCTATGAATGCATGAACCCCAGGCGAGTGCCCTAACCATCAGGCTATGGAGTATTCTGGGATGGGTGGGCGTGTCTCAGTCTCTCCCATTGAAGCTGTTCCACTTTGCATAAATAATTAGATATTTATTGGAGCAGGGACTGGAACCCAAGTGTCCCCCTTGCTCCCAAGTGGGTTCCCTAAGTACCAAACTATAGAGTCATTCTCTCTCTCTCTCTCTCTGGATCAGTGACTATTCAAATCTTATATACAAAGTAGGACAGCTTTGACAGGAGAGATTGGGATCTGATCACCTGAGCTGGTGGCTCACATGAGCCATTGACACCAGTACACCCTGGGGAGAAGTGCATTACCACAGCCATTATAAATCCCCTATTGCCACAGTATATTGAGAGCTAGCTGGTTGGGCTGACTAGCACACAATTTAATTTGACAGTACAAGTTCTGTGGAATTTCTAATTTCTTTGCCTCAGGGCTTGTCTTCACTACCCACCGGATCGGCGGGTAGCAATCGATCTATCGGGGATCGATTTTTTGCGTCTCGTTAAGACACGATTAATCGATCCCCAATCGCGCTCCCCGTCGGCTCCGGAAATCCACGTCATCCGAGCGGCGGAAGCAGAGCCGACGGGGGAGCGGCAGCGATCGACTCGCCGCCGTCCTCATGGTCAGGTAAGCCGATTACGATACGCCGACTTCAGCTACGTTATTCACGTAGCTGAAGCTGCGTATCGTAGATCGACCCCCCTCCCCTAGTGTAGCCCTGGGCTCAGAGACATTATTGTTTCCCCAAAACACGTACCTGTATGCCCACTAGTGGACACACACATGCATACACATATGTTAATTCTGGTTATTTTACTGTTAACACATATATTAATTGCCAAAAGTTTGCTTCCACCCATCTCAATATAAAGGCACTATGTGTGCAAACACACCAAATTCCTTCCTTGCAATTAGACTGTACAGATTTAATGTTCTTTTTATCCGAAGTCTGTGTCATTAGCATCCCTGGTGGTGGTGGTGCTGTTTTGACAGCACTTTTCTTTGTGTTATCACAGACATTGTGGAAGTGGTTGTCAGACCAATTACACAGCCTGGGGATTCTCACCCTCTCCTCCATAAACAATAATTTATTGAAGCACAGCAAGTCACCAGAAATGCATGCATAACCCTCACACTCACAGACAAACACAGTGCCTTTATGGAGCTTGACTCAGCACTACAGAAAGCAAAGTCAACAAGCTGCTAACAAAGTTCCAGTGGGGAAAAACAACAGAGCAAGGTTACATCAGAGAAAAATTAGTATTATGTCCAGGGGCTCCGTGGAAAAGGATAACAGTGTGCAAAAGTACAAATAGTAAGGAGCTGTGAATTATGGGTCTGGAATTCCACCGAGGGGCTCCGGTAGTATCATAAACTATGAAAGCAAAACTCAAGTGCTTTGTGTAGTCATCAGAACCCTGATGTGAAATTACAGTCCCATAATTTAAAATGTTGCTGTTTTAAATTATTATAGAGACAGAGTCCTGAATCTGTCTCTGCAAAGACACGCCCCCCCCCCCGCCCACACATACATCAATATGCCCCCAGACTCATTTAGTAAGTTCTCCTCCTCCCGGTCTCAATGGCTTACCTGCTGCTTCCATATCAAACTACTTTCAGCAGTGGTGGAGTGGCTTTCTGTTACCATGCCAAGTGCTATCCATTCACAGAAGGACCAAGCAAGCCATCTCGCAGAACACAGCAAACACCAACACACCCTAAATGGCTGGAGGAGCAACCAGAGGTTCTGCCTTCCACATGAGGTCTGACATAGGAAACGAAGGGCTACTAAACCGTACAGACTGGGCGAGTGAGATGTAAGACCCCAGAATAAAGAACAGGAGACTTAGGGCTGGTCCACACTAGGGGGGATGGGATCGATCTAAGATACGCAATTTCAGCTACGTGAATAACGTAGCTGAAGTCGAATATCTTAGATCGATTTCAAAAGTACTTACCGCTGGTCCACGCGGCAGCAGGCAGGCTCCCCCGTCGACTCCGCTTACTCCTCGTGCAGAGCTGGAGTTCCGGAGTCGACGGGGAGTGGCTCTGGGATCGATTTATCGCGTCTAGACGAGACGCGATAAATTGATCCCAGAACATCGATCGCTACCCGCTGAATCGGGCGGGTAGTGTGGATGTAGCCTTAGAGACTAAGGTGCCACAAGTACTCCTCTTCTTTTTGCTAAAACATTGTGGAATGAGAAGAAGTGTTGAGTGGAAACTTTGTTGGAGTGCTGTAATTATACACAACTCAGTTCAAAAAGAATTAACCCCACATTAAAGTTGAGAAACCAGGTACTCAAAAGTCAGGGGGCCAAATTCTGCTCTCAGCTATGCCATTGTTAATGCAGAGCAACACCACTGACTTCACTGATGAATTTGGGCCAAGAAATGCAAAGTTAACATTGAACGCTCAACCATAATTCTGTTCCCTTGTCCACATGCCTTGAAGCATGGTCTCTCTAGCTTTACTGTATGGTATAATGTTTGCCAAATAATACAGCATATAATCTAAATAGCAGCCTGATTCTTACCTGTAACCTTACAGACGTACCTCTAGAGCCAAATGCTTCAACTTTATTTTTGTGCCTGAACGACTTGGTCCTCTGCCCTCCTACTCATCTCTTCCTAACCCTCCCATCCCCCAATGACTCTGACTGCATTTTCAGTAAAAGTCGCTCTCAATTCTCACTTTTTTTTAGGTAGGGAAAAAAAAATTATGAGTCTGCTGCCTTGTTCTAGTAATTACTAGTGTGAGAAGCCTCATTACCATCAAAGGCAATATTCATAGGAGCAAGCCTAGTGCCCAGGAGTAAAGATTTGCAGGATCAGCTACTGAATTAGGAGCCCACTACACTTATTATGATAACAGAGAAATTTGAAGAGGCCAAAAACTGTTGCCCAAGGAGCAGCCAAGGTCATAGCAATTTAAAATTGAAAAATAAGGAGAGAAAGAGAGAGGAAATATATGGGAGGAGGTAAAAACGCAATGTAAAGAAGGAGAGTAAAAGAGAGATGAGCGTTCAGAGATATGAAGAGGTAAGAAAGATTGTTGTGTATGTGGTGGGTGCATACAGGCAGATTCTCATAAATAGCAAAGTAAAATAACTTCATCGGACTATTGGAGTTTGAGTTAGATTGGTCGGTTTTTATAGGAATTTTTCAGGGCTCGTAAAAATATATAAAATCCAAGTAAGTAAAATAATCGTCGTCATTATTTGTTAGACTGGAAGGTCACAAATCTTACAAACCCTGAGCAATGATGTCTTTAAAATGGACATTTCTCAAAGCTTTGATGTGATAACAGAAGTCATCCTTTTTTTATAAAATTGCATTCATGGACATCTGAGAAGTCATTTATCATCTAAATGTGAAATACACAATTCCTACATTCTTAAAAGATCATAGTTTCACAGTAACAAGTATCAGATCGCCATTTGTAAAAGTTAAGGAGCAATTATGTTTCATAATCCACTTGATTCAGGAACTCAACTGAAGAGACTTTAAACGTTCTTTGGCTGTCCGACAATTAAAACGTACACTCCGCCAGCTAGACACCAATTAGCCTGATTTACTGATCCAAGCATTTGAGTTAGAAACTGGTCTCCTAATGAGTAGTTAATTGCCAAATCATGTCTATATGCCAAGCTCTGTTTAGATGCTATTCCCACTAGCCAGTTACAAAGGGCTGGTTTTAGAGGGGACACGAAAGTGACAGGAACTAGATAATCCATCACTGGAGTTTCATTTGTAAAGATCAGTGAAAAAAGTTTGGAATCTTGCACACTGGAAGTTCTATGATTTTTCAGAAATCTAAGGCCTTCAGTGTTTTGCAGAAACGAACTGTTTAGCACATCTGCTGAGCGAAATCTTAAACTACCGCAACTCAGGCAAGAGGAGCTTTGCTAAGGGGACGCTGGCACTTTAAACAAACCAAACAAAAAATAACTTATTAGTCAACAGCAAGCAGAACAAAGCTGAAAAGAGTTAAGATGAAGATGAAAGAACTGCAGGTGGAAGGTGATTTCCACTGCAAATTTATTTTAGGTACCTGGGATTTAACATCACCTACCCTAACACAAACATACACACCTACTATCCCCACTCTCTCTTTTATTTTTACTTTCATTATGGGGGGAGGGGAGGGAAGAGCCTTGAATCAATGGACAAAATCTTAGACTTTTCTCCTGTTTTATTAAAGGTGCAGCCAACTGCAGGAGTCTCCAAAGTTCTATGCAAAGTCATTAGAAAGGTAAAGAACCACCCTTCATGGAATATCCTGCTATTTTTAGACAAAGAAAATCTCTTACAAGTGGTTACAGTGAAGTTACAGTGAAGTCTGGGAGGGGAGAGAAAATCAAACAAAAACAAAAACCCCTCTTTCTCAATTAGTTCCAAATCAACGTCAGGTTGGGGTCATGGTGCAAACAGTGGTTGGGGGGCAGGGTGGTGGTGTCACTTCAGACTTCTGGCTTTCATTGGCAGCATCACAGCCTCCCCCCGTTGCCACCCTCAAAGACCTTCAGTCATGGTGGTTTTTGTACCAACAAGGCAGGGCTGAAGCCGGCTCGCTCTGAAGCCCTTAAAATATCATTTTGAGAGTCAATCAGAAACAGTTACTCCTAACTGCTACCTCTGTCTTCTCTAGGGGCCAGTCCTTGAGCTCAGCAGTTCTGGTCTGCAAGGGTTAATGGGAAGGCATTTTAGTTCAGTTCACATAGATTCATGTCCCATCAGGTGTTACTGTGAGTTTCTGGATTTTGAATAAAACCCAAAATTCTCAGCTCAAAGCATTAAGTTTCTGGTGTTCTCCACACAACACCTAACAAAATCTCATAAATCTGGTTCCTAATGAAGCAGTTTCACCAAAGGGGGGCACCAAAGCCCAGTGGAGGATTGGGAGTTAGGAGAGTTGGGTTCTGCTCCTGGCTTTGCCATTGACCTTGAACAAGTCACTTCACTTCTCTATGCTTCAAGTTTCCCCACCTGTAGAATTTAGTTAGCGATACCCTTTGTTGAGAGTCACATAGGTCTGCTGAACACTTTGCAAACCTACATGATAGAATTTTGCTCCAAATAACTGAAGGCTATGGCCTAATTAAAACACAAAAACCAACACACACAAAAAAAGCAAATTCACTGGGGTGAGTCCTTCCCAGAGAAATTCCTCTTCACCTCTTGCTTTTTATTTCTCTTCAGTCCACTTCGCCAATGATCACTTTAGGAATACGTGTTTTGCACAAGGATTTTGCACAAAAGCAGGAGGGCAAAGAGAAGCATTGCTGCTTTGTCGCTTAGAGTGTAGTGTGGAGTTTGCCAAGCTGGGGTACAAGATGCCCACTTAGTCCAGGGGGGAAAGGAGTATAAGGCTAGATCTACTGGGACCCTACGGCAAATATGCTCTTGCAGCTACAGGTAAAGCACCATCTGGTTTTCTGAAAGCCATTCCCTTCCATCTCTTGTATTGGCCTCTAATACAGGAACAGCTCGCTCGGATGTGGCTGCAAGCTCAGGCAACAGCATGTCAGCTCAAGTCTCTCTTCTGTAGCACCCAGCTCATCCTTTGAGCCACTAATAGATGGCCCTGAGAGCCTGATACCAAACAGGGCACAGAGGGAGGGAGGATGGAGGGTGCAAGTCTTCAGGGGATGGGGAGCAAAACAAAATAGGCACGATGGTGGGAGGGTCCTAGCCACAGGAAGAAAATAGGAGAGATGTCAGCAACTGGTTGGAGAATGGCATAGGGGCCATTGTGGTGGGAGGGCAACTAGCTGTCAATGCATTCCCACGTGGGCTCCAACACAAAACGACTGGGAAACATCATTTTGAGAGAGCCCGTTTTCCCCTTGATGCTGAATGATAATTTCACTTTGTGAGAAGAGAGCACTATTCAGTAAGTCATCAGTAATGTATCATGGATAGATCCAGAGCTTTTGATGATCACATTACTATTCACGGCTCATGTAAGCCTCAAAGATTTTGGTGTTCTCAGATCCATCATTTCTAGTTAGCCTTCGTAGCAAATGGGATGGAGGAAACCGTTAACTAGAAGATCTATCAGACCCAGGTAGGTCTCTGCCTTGTACCAGAGTTTAACAGGAGAGAGCACCTGCTGAGGCCAACAATTGAAAAGTGGAACACTGATCATGGTACTAATCTGGCTGGTATGCAGAGGAAACGAGAGAAGGAAACTCCTTCTGGCAGCTACTACAACCACATTATTTTTAATATGAGAGGAGATTTGTCCATGCAGCTAATAAATGAAGCCAATATTTCAATAGCACCTATTATATAAAATGGATAATGGTGTATGCAGGGGAATATGTTGATATTGTATCCCCTGACCCCACCCCTTGGATCTCCAAAGTTTTGGGCTTACAGTTTACATCGCAGTGAATGCAATTGCCCCTCATTGTTTATGTTAGGCACGTTGCCTGACTTGCTACCTCATTAAACAATATGCTGTTGCTGCACCCTATAATAGAAAAATCTGCAGAGCATGCAAGCGTCTTTCCCTGGGAGTTATATCCTACAATGAACAATGGGACAAAGCATTGCTCAGACTGCTGGGCTACAAAAGTTGACTTAAGTGATCATGCAAACTCATCTGTTTCTTTATGGCATTTATCTGGGGACTACATGAGCAGTAGTCCTCACTCATATGAGACTCTGGGTTCAAGAAAAGATGACTGTTCACACTGAGAGGTTGATAGTCCTCTCTCAGCTGATAATGTGAGGGCTAGTCTACACTTACCGGCTGGATCGGAGGCGTCGGATCGATCTTCTGGGTTCGATTTATCGCGTCTTGTCTAGACGCGATAAATCGAACCAGGAAGTGCTCTCCTGTCGACGCTGGTAATCCAGCTCGCCGCGAGGAGTAAGCCCTGTCGACGGGGGAGCCTGCGCGCCGCGTGTGGACCACAGGTAAGTTCGAACTAAGAGACTTCGACTTCAGCTACGTTATTAACGTAGCTGAAGTTGCGTATCTTAGTTCGACAGGGGGGGTTAGTGTAGACCAGCCCTAAGTAGTATAGACTTTGGCTAAAATAATCTGCCCAGGATCCACTCTTGTCTGGACTCTAGACAGGTAGGGATGCGTATGTGAGAAAGAACACTCCACCCCAAGCCATGGAACAGCTGGGTGGGCTCAATGAAGTAGGCCTACAGCTGCTGTGCAGCCTGGGGTAACATATGTAAATGGTTGGAATGGGCTCACATTGCCCTCTAAGAAAGAGAACAGGAGAATTCACTCATGGTGGATCCCCCACAGCCCCACTCATCCACCCCTCTTGGCATCCAAAGAACAGAGTTCTGTACCATATGGGTTTGTTCATCCAGCCCTCTCTCTCAATTGTGTATCAGAACCACACCGGCTCCACTGCTTGGCAACTGCTATGCCCACTGGGAGGTACGGGCTGGACTGAGGCCTTAAATAGTACATTCTGGAGTGGAGATTGAGGATACTTGTAACATTGTACTCCACGACCTTGCTCTATTTGTGTTTGCTGCATTTTCTTCTCTTTGCATCACATCCTCCCCCTTCCCGCAATAAAAGGGACAGCAAGATATTAAAAAGAACTACAATATATTAAAATACTTCAATAAAATGCTCATAAATCTCTCTAACTCACCCCTCTCCCAGAAAAAGCATTAAAATAAAGGACTTCCCAGCACCAAAGCTAGTGCCCCAAGATGAAAGAGGATTTGATTTTTTTTAAAGCACCACTAATTTCAATCTACACAAGCTTTTGTCTTGTTTAGGCTCGCTATCGTTTGAGTTTTGTATGTAGATTCAGAAAAGAAAACACGCATAAAGCACATGATCATTGGTCAAGCAACAACTGGTTCATTTCTTTATAGCTTCAGTCTGTTTTAAACTCTCTGTGGTTTGTCTTGTCTGCTTAGGAATGTGAAAATAAAATTAACTCTCCTTATCAAGTGTGCCCTCTTTTTGTTTGGTAAACATTGTTATTCCCCACCCCATGCCCAGTGTTCCAAGTGGGGCTTGAAATTAGCATAGGCTTCATTTATGTGCCAGCATTATCAGCCAGGTCATCATAGCTCTAGAAAGGTGGAATATTTTCCTGCAGAGCCAGCAGAGAGAGCATAAGACCTCAGTAAGTTATGGGCTTGACTATGCCTAGCTATGCACAGGTGGGGCAGAGGGCATAAGCAGTCTTTCTTTCATGTTGGCCAAGGGCCCAGAATAATTTCAGACCTGCTCCAGCACTGACAACATTGTTAGGAACCTCACATGGTTCTCCCTGCCGCACCCTCAGATGAGCTGGGAAGATGCAGGGAGACACATACAGCACACTGTAAAGGGATGTTGCAGATGCCATCCCAGAATGTGCTGCTACATTGCTTTTGGAAGTGTCATGCCTAACTCTCTGCTGCTGGTGCACAGCCCATCTCTCCCCACTTCCATGCCCCTGAGTGGGCAGTGGCTTAAAGCCCCGTTCTAGCTCTAGGCGGGAGTAGCACAAAAACAATCCAGGTGACTAGAAGTTTGTATTTTATTTCCTGAAAATGGAGGGGTGATTTCTCTCTCTTTTGTTTAAAGACAGACACATAGCCTGAATTCTGTCCCCCCACACACACACACGGCTACAGTAACCACTGACTGTACACACACACACACACACACACACACACACACACACACACACACACACACACACACACGGCTACAGTAACCACTGGCAGACAGTCCAGTTCTCTATACACCAAGAATTCAACATAATATGCTTATGACCTTGATAATCTTATGTTTATATGGTATTTGTCCAGGTGGCTCCCAAAGTGCTTTTGCTTTGACAGTTACAGTGATTAAATGCACATAAACATTCCTCATATCCAATTCCACATTTTGGATTATTTGACTAACACAATTCATCCTTCAGCGATTGCTAGCTATCACATTCAGCCACTTACCAATTATTTCCTCAGCTGATAGCAATGCTGAATAGAACAGCATGAAATAGTTTAGCTCTTAATATATTGTGTTCTTCTCTAGAAGAAGCCACAGCTATAAAAGAAACCTATTAGGGTTTTTGGAGACATTTGTTGAACAGTAATATATGCTGTCCCCTCAGCATGTATCCATATGTGTGTACACACATTCTCTCTCTCTCACACACACACGGATTTTAAACTCCTCTGAAGATCTTGTACGTTGATGGAAATAGCTATGAAAATCTTCCTGCATTAATATGTGTGTGTGTTTCAGTAACATTTCAAATATTTTCCCTTCCTGTGAGATGTTGACTTTCACATCATCACATAATAATTGTGATGAACAGTAGATGGAAAGAAATAATGACTTTCACATCATCACATAATAATTGTGATGAACAGTAGATGGAAAGAAATAATATAAAAAGAGAAATCCAATTTTGCTTCCTTCCAGGAAAAAGTTACGAACTGAAGAAAAAGTCACGTTATTTTCTTTAATCGGTGGAGAAGTCTCCAAGCTAATTTTTACAAAATAAATAGCTTATCTTGATAGATTTTGTGCACATAATTATAAATATATTTATACAAGCATCAGGGTGTATTGGTTTAAAGCAAAGCAATTTAAATCACCAATTTTAATAATGATTTAAATCAGCAAGCAGGAAACCTTGATTTTCATCATGTTTTGCATTTATACTTTTTATTTTCCTTAAGAAAGGTTGAGTCTCACTAGTTGGTAATCATTAAAACATGTAGAGTTGCATTTCTTATTTATTAGATTATTTTTTTTACTTGTGATTTGCATCATGCTCTATTTGGACAGAAATACAAATTCAATTAAAAAGCATAAAACCAGCATTTTAAAAATTAAATTAAATACAACTACCTTAAATGTGCTGAATATATAAGAAAAAAAGTTTATCAAAACATGTTGTGCATTTAAAATTAATTGATTTATTAAAGAAAGGAAGTATGATCTATAGCAGGGATCGGCAATCTTTGGCAAGCGGCCTGACAGGAAAAGCTGCTGGCGGGTCAGGATGGTTTGTTTACCTGCAGCATTCGCAGGTTCGGCCGACTGCAGCTCCCATTGGCCAGGACAGTTTGTTCAGCTGCAACGTCCGCAGGTTCGGCCAATCGCAGCTCCCACTGGCCACTGTTCACCGTTCCAGGCCAATAGGGGCTGCGGGAAGCAGCGGCCATCATATCCCTCAGCCTGTGCTGTTTCCCACAGGCCCCATTGGCCTGGAACAGCGAACAGTGGCCAGTGGGAGCTGCGATTGGCCGAACCTGCGGACGTTGCAGCTGAACAAACTGTCCTGGCCTGCCAGCAGCTTTCCCTGACCGGCTGCATGCCAAAGGTTGCTGATCCCTGATCTATAGTTAGCTAGCTGAACTGATTGTTTTTTGTCATCATGCCCTTCAAGATTTTAAAACTAGTAAATTTCATCCTCATTTCCCATTGGCTTCTTAACTTGGAACTAACTAGTTATTGAATTGAAATGAAGAAAAGATTCTCTCTGCATGTGCAGAAAAATCTTCTGCAGTCAGAAGCTGGTTTAGCACATCTGCAAACTCTGGTTCCAGATGCTTAGCCAGTAACTTCCACCAGTTCAGTGGTTTGACGTTCTTTAAAACTTGACAGCAAACATGTACTGCTTAATACTATTCTTTGCATTTAATTTATATGACTTTAATAGATTATAATAAGTTTAGGCTAATTGTTGTTAACTTCAAATTTAATTTTAAATAGGTTTATTTAAAAAAACCTGTAGTTAATTTAAATTAAAATATGATTTAAATAAAAACAATCAGATTTAAACACTTTTTAAAAAATCATCCATTTTTATCGACCCTGACAAGCCTGGACTGAAGGACTGTAAATTTAAAATATTTTCAAAACAACAGAATGAAGCAACAATCCAAATGATAAGCAAATTGACTGTCTGAAAGAGAGAGTTTTAAAATAAAAGTCTAATGGAACTGTACGGGAAGTATTAGGGATATTTGAAAGTGGTAATCAAGGTGGGAAATTATCAGTTGGAGATGTTCTTTACTACAATTTCACTTTATGTTTACAGAGAGAGAGAGAGAGAGAAATAGGGATAATACCATCCACATAAGGGTATTTTGAAGTTTAATTCATTAATGTCGTTAAGGTACTTTGAGACTCTCTGAATGGTACTAATGATGTGCTAAATATTTTTATAACTAACTCTACCAACTGAGTACCAACCGGCGACTTAAGCTGAGAGTTACAGTGCTTCAAACATGTAGCTTACATTGATTTCAAGTTAGGCTTTTTATCATTTCATTTACACTGAACCATGTACTTTCTTCTGCAGTTCACCTTATGGTCTTCACTGCTAAATCAAGGTAACAGGATGTGCACAGGAAAAAGAAAATGGCGGCGGCGGGGGGTAGGGAGAGGGCTAAGAGCTACAGGACCTTGGACAGCAAATGTCTTAAAGGATCCTTATCAGAAAAAAATACCCATTGCTTTAAATATCCAACTTGCTTATGCTTGTAAGATGTCCAAGCAGAGACTGCAACATTTTAAAACACAGTGATTCTATGTTAAAGCAGAGATTACTAATATGGTAACT
The DNA here is from genome assembly GCA_037349315.1 of Chelydra serpentina. Lineage (NCBI taxonomy): Eukaryota > Metazoa > Chordata > Testudines > Chelydridae > Chelydra > Chelydra serpentina. Next base: position 1,934,271 of record JBAIAC010000070.1, read on the forward strand.
ATAAAATCTTGCCTTCTCCCTCCCATCCCCAAATTCTAAGGATGGTCTACTAAAATAACCAAAGAAGCCTCATGTAAATATTAGAGGAACAGTCTGCTAAGTAGTGGTTTTTTAATGTAAGCATTTAATATATATATATTTCACTGTCCTCTCCTTTTATTAGAAAAAATGGAATTGAACTCTTTGTTTAAAGTGTATTTATATTCAGAAAAATGTCAAAGTGAAAATGGCATCTTTTTATGCAAAACATCAGCTCCTTGTGTTTCCAAGTCATAACTCCACTGACCCAATCAAGTTCTTCCTACAATTAGAGATGCAGAACCAATACTGCTATGGAATAGTGACCTGGATTCTGTTCTGTTTCATGCACCATCAACAAAACTGTCAACCAACTCAACTGCAAAAACCCTTATTACTGGTGATGTCTGAGAAGGAAAAAACACAGCTTGATATTTAGATCCCAGGATGGTTCTGCAATGCTGGACTTCAGATCAGTCATTAGTCATTTGTATACTAAACACACTGAATCCGGAAGTCCGTGAGAGAGAATAAATATGGAACCCCCCACAATTTCATTTGTACAGTCACTTTTCAGACAATAGTCACTTTCCAATGTTCCTCTTGTAGTACAGGCTCAACCAAACTAGTAGAACATGCAGTTGCCTAGAACAGCAAAAATGTTACCTAGGAAAGTACACAGAGAGCAGTGCGGGGGAAAAGGGGTCTATCCACAGCATGGTCTTCCCTTCTCCATGGCACAGGGTAATCCTGAATGCCTGCACAAGGGCTGGAGGGAGATGGGAACAGCAGGATACAGCCTTCAATTTTATTGATATTGCAGTAGCACCTAGAAGTCCCAACCAAAATCAGAGTCCCATTATGCTAAGCACTGTTCAAACACACAGTGACAGGCAGTCCCTGCCTGGAACAACTCTCAAAGATAAAGGGTGGGAGGGAAAACAGAGAGGTGGAGAAGTGTCTTGCCCAACGTCACACAGTGGCACAGTCAGGAATAGAACCCAAATCTCTCAAGTCCCAGACCAGCGTTGTCTCCCCAAACCCACCACACTGCCTCCCAAAGCACGGGAAAGCCAGCAAGCAAACAACACCACAAACGCTTGTTTTCATACAAACATCTGAGGTAGGGGTTAACTATAAACACACAAGCCCCTGAAGAAAAACTGCAGTGCCAGAGAATTCTAGGTAACTAATGCCAATGTTTCTAACTGCTTCCACTGCGGTTATGCGGCTGCTTCACAGCAGCACCACATGAAACCTCTTCTCCATTTCGTTCTCTAAAGCTGAAACAGCAAGCTTGTTCCTGCGGCTCATTAGTGGGATACAGGTGCTGGGAGAGAAACCTGAGAGAAATATTCATGCTGCTCAGCTCGCAACGCATTTGTTTTATAATAGATGAGCTCTGCACACAACTCGAAAGAAGCACTTCTGTCCAGAGTGTTAGACACAGCATCTTCGTGGGTTATTTTAAAATATAATGTTCTTTTCGATCATTTGGCTGGGGGGCATTGAAAAGTCTCATTCCGGCTCATTTATACCCCAATGTCAGTTCATCTGCATCTCTGGCCAGAGACATCATTACTAACATTTAGCTTAAAGGATAAAACAAAGAAATGAATTCAAAGAAAGCTTGGCTACAATAGATTTCTTATTGCTTTTAAAAAATATGCCTTTCCCCATAGCTCTGCAATATCTTTCTAGTTAAACTAAAAAATGGTGTGCTTTTACATTCTGATGCAAAAATTCATCCCTCTAACAACGTCACTTGCTAGAGTTCTAACCCCATCAAGCCCTTCTCCAGCCAACCTTGCCCCTGGTCCACTTTTCATTTAAAAAGTAATAAAGCTGACATGAAAGCAATAGCTTTTGTGCTTCCTGTGCACTGCCACTTTCATGATCTGCTTGGAAAATGCTGAATTGAGGGGGAAATGGCATCACAGCGTTCGACACTCACGGTGTCACTCCAATTCCATATCAAATGTGTTTATTTTCGGAGGGGACGAAAATGTTTTCAAACGATCAGACCCACAAACTCCAGCTAAGATCTGACTCATTTTGGCTCAGGCACCATTAACAATCAAAGATCCTGTAGAACAAATGCAACCCCCCCTCTCCTCAGGTTATGCCCTCCATCACTCCTGTGCAACCCTCTCGTCTTCTGAGGAGTTGGTAGAGGTGTCACCAAGGATATAATTTGAAGACAATGGAGGTTGTCTATAATTGGAATTTAGTTAATTTTCTTGGCATATGAATCGAAGTCACTCACCCAGAGTTACAGTGGTTCAGTGGTGCTGGTGTAATCCACTGGCTCTGCATGTAATAGCTCTTCTTCTACCATATCTATAACTCCTAGCACCTCTCCAGTTCCTAGGGTAGAGCTCTCATGCTTTTAGCACTGAAGATCTCTGATTCAATCCCTGCTGATGGCTCAAGTTGGGGTTCATTATGCTGGCAGTAGTACAAAAGTAGCATTTATTTTTGTCCCTAAAGGAAAGAGATCTGACTGTGATTGGCTCCCGCTGCTACGTGGTGCCATTTTTACATAGTCATTTTCAGAGCAGAACTTAAACCAAGCCCTTATACACAGAGACGGGTGAAGATGCCAATGAAAGGTGAAGACTATCAACAGCTGAGAGAATGGCACTGGCTCATTTCTGGGTCCAGAAAGTTCCTATTTTATGGTTCAGTTTTGGATAATCAGCTCAACATTTGGATGCTATTCTGACCTGATCCCTCAATACCATTTGAAGTTTGACCCTCACAAGGGACTATAATTCAATCAATTTTATTTAAAAAAAACCCCAAAAACCTCACAGCTACCTTAATGTAGACTCCTCTTTCCATCTACTTCATCAGGTAACTAAACAGACTGAGGCTGGTGATAAGAGAATATTTTCCTTGATGCAACAGAATAAGAAAACCCACCACCAACCCATTCTTAGGGGTGATTAGGTCAAAGCGATCTAGACATTTTTGATTAAGCTGAATTGCTTATGATACACTTCCTAACTGGCATAAATATTAAGCCACTACCAAAAAAAAAAAGGAATTTCTCAAAAAAACAACAACACTGAGATCAGATACTACAGTGAGAAATGAAGCAAACGCTAGCCTATTAATGGGAAATGTGGAAAAGTCTGCAAAAGTTACACAGGTTCAAACCACGCTAGTTCAGGAAGGATTCAATGCCATTTATCTCACAGTATATTAGATCACTCAAGCAGTGGTCTAGACTTCTTAAAGGAGGGGGAATTTTGTGCATTTTACCTGTCAAACGATGGCTTCTCTCCACAGTCAAATGCATCCTGTAACTCTTTGACAAGGTTAGCCTGGCCCGGAAGTCGAAAGAGCCCTTCCTCCTTCAGCCCCCGCAGTCGGATAAAATCCACACACTGCTCCACCAACATGGGAGCCAGACGGTTCCCATATCTCTTCTCATACCGGACTGTGTCTTCCAGCTTCTGTCCAAAGATACCTATGCATAATAAGGAGAGACATTAGTGGGTTGAAGGAAAGATAGTATTGGAATGAACAAAGAGGGAAGTCTGTGCGCTAATGATTTGTACCACAACCAGCCCTCCTTACAGATTAATCATATATAAGGGTAGTCAGCTCCTAAGTCCAGGGATAAAGAGCTCAATTTCACATCCAGCCCCCTTTATGAAAAACACTACACCACTGTATTTTACCATAATGGTCCAAAACACAATTGTAAAAATATAATGAACCATTAGTACAGAATATTGTAACTTTTAAAAATAAAACACAACACTACCTTCAAATCCTAAGGGGAAAGCAACGCAGGGACATAGACCTCTGTCACAAAAGTGTTAAACCCAAGATATTACATACTCTTTGTTTGTAAACTCCTGTTTACTCTTTGAGCCAAGGTTAAGTGTACGTGGCCATTGAAACAACTCTAATATCACATCTAAAGTATATGAACTTTTTACTCTTATTACACTCAGGGTAAAACTTTCAAAAGGGGCATAAGTGACCTAGGAGCTTAATTCCCATAGACTTTCAGTGAGGATGGAAAATGAGACTTTGGCGGCTCTTTTGAAAATTTTACACCAAAGGCCAGATTTTCATAGATGTAAAGCAGCTGCAGCTCCTACTAACCTCATCTGGAGTTGTTGGTGGGCAGCTCCTCTGATTTAGACCATAAGTTAAGTACACACACACCTCACTCCTATAATTTACTACAAGTTGCACAATTACTTTCTTTTAGAGTAACAACAAAACGTGTATGTGAGAAAAAGCAGGTGGTGGCATAATATGCCAGATTGACAGCCCTGAAGACTAATGCTTGTATTGATCCACATGGCAGGTAAGCTATGAACAGCAACAATGCAAGCTTGCTCACGCAATGCACTCCAAACCTGATCTGGAGAAGTAATGACCTCTTCCCTGCTATTAATGGCAACTCCAACTCCCTTCAAACCTTGGGCCCTTCTCCCAAAGAATGTCATTTGTGATGTGAGCATCTGTTTCCTAGCAAGAGGGCTAAAGAGCACCAACACACTTCATATACAGAGGGACACTAAACAACTTTCAGACAGAAGTTGAATTCCAAATAATGACCTACAGTTGAGAGACTTCCCTTTCGTATTACATAAGCCATAGAATGGGGAAAATCCAATAGGTCAGATTCTTCCCTTTGATAAGCATGCACAGCTTCAGTGACTTTAAATTTTTTTTTAACAAAGATTTAAATTAGCAAGTGTTTGAGTCCATTTTCCTTCTTAAAACTAAATCTAATATTTAAAGTTTGTTTTCTTTTTGTTTTTTAAATTGTATTTATTTTCACTAATGTACCATAATAAAGAAAGCTGGTGGAAATTCTAGTTTCTGTGTCCAGCCACATGATTTTGGGATAGAGGAATAGCAGAGTTCTGATTTCCACTGTCCCTGCCTAAGAACGCTACCTGTTGGTAGGTGGAGAGGGGTGGAACCCTTTCTTCTAGCCCCACTCTCTGCATGTTGCAGAAACGCCAAACGGGAACCATCAGCAGCTACAGGAATATTTGAAATGTCACAGTTAATGAAGCTTAGAGAAAGATTAACTGGCACAGACAGTTTGGTGTCCAGCCAGGTCCCTGCCTCAGCTGCTAGAAGTCCATAGAAACTAGGTTTTTTATTTATTTATTAAATAACGTTTTGGTTTCTAGCTTGCTCCATATGGGGATGATAGGAGGATTAAACATATTTGTGGTTTTTGAGCTAAGGATTGCTGTCTGGCAGTATAATGTGGTTCCTCCACTCCCTCCCTAGTTCAGGAGGAGTGCTGTCCAATTGAGCTCGGTTGAAAGCATGTGGTGATATCACAACACACACAGCAGTGTCAAGGTTTCAAACCCCATTCTGCTCATGGGAATGTACCCAACTCCACAAGTCAGCAGCTCTTGGTGACCTGCTGAGTCAGGGCCTTGAGGTGGTTGAATGCGAATTGGCTAATTGGCTGCATAATTTTCACAAGCCAAGGGAGAGTTTTGATTTATCGCTGGGCATAGTTTGATCTGGCCAGACAAAATATTGACCCTAAACCTTGAAATAAATCTGAATATTTGTCAATATAGGAAAAATTGTAGTAAACTTTTAATTTGTTTCGAATTCAGCATGCCCTTGGTACATACGGGGTGGGGTGAGACTGGCCAGGAAATGGAAGTATCACAAGAACCTGAGCCAAAAGAGGAATCTTGTAACAAAGCCCTATTCTTACTAGATTTTTTGCTTCAATTTCCACATAGGCTTCAAATCATAACTGAAAACAGCAGATACTCCCCCTTTTAGAAGCTGCCTATTGTTGAAAATAGGAGCTCGCTGTTAGTAACTGAGATGAAACTGGAAAATGTTTTGCTTTGCATGAAATTAACTAATCAATTTTTTCCACATCAGCCTTGTGCAGTTTTCTGCACTGCTCTGGCCGTCTCTACCCAGGGCCTTCCCTGATAAAGCTATTCTATGAGCAGACACTTAGAGTTCCCCCTTCACCAACAGCCCATAATATTTCATGGCGCTAAACAGAAGATTCAACACTTTCAAAGTTAAATTAATCAGCATAAAATGTGGATTACAATTAAAAGTACAACTCATGCCTGTTGAAAATACAATTAATATGAACGAGTTCTATCTCATTAACTGTACTTTTTTCTCACGCCACTAATATTCTTCTGATTCATGGTCATTTTACGGGCCTACTTACATCTGCACAGAAGAGAGACAAGTTCTCAAAGCCATTAAACTGCTTATAGTTTCATATTTGCACTGACACCATTGTCAAAACACATAATTTCAGGTTAATAAAATTATTAGGTTGCTCTTTTCCCCCCTCTTATGGAATTGGCTTTCAAATCACATCTAATCTGAAATGAATGAAGTGAAAATAGGGTTTTTGAGGCACTGTGGGAAAATGTTTCTATATTGTTATAAGTTGCAGATGCACTGCAGAGCAAGCTGTGGTATACTGAAAGCAGCTGGCTGCTGCATAGTATTAAGATGCCTGTAACTAGTCAACCTGTGGAACTCATTGCCAGGGGATGTTGCAAAGGCCAAAACTATAACTGGGTTCAAAAAAGAACTAGATAAGCTCATGGAGAAAAGGTCCATCAATACCTATTAGCCAACGTGGTCAAACATGCAACCCCATGGTCTGGGCGTGCTTGCCTCCGACTGCCAGAAGCTAGAAGTGAATGACAGGGGGTGGATCACTTGATGATAACCTGTTCTGCTCATTCCTTCTGAAGCACCTGGCATTGGCCACTGTTGGTAAACATGATACTGGGCTAGATGGACCATTGGTCTGACCCAGTTTGGCTATTCTTATGTTCTTAAGTTATTTTCTCCAATATTTAAGTCTATGGGCCAGATTTTCAGAAACCTTTCTTGCACAGTTGCATGAATAGGTACACAGTTCGCACATGCAATTACAGCATTTCTGTGAATCAAATTTTGTTAACTAGAGCACGGTAACTGGTTATTTACATGTGCATCCAGAGTCAAGGCCTGATCCAAAGCCCAGTGAAGATAATGGGTGTCTTTCCACTGAATTCAATGGATTTGGATCATGTCCTAACCACAGGGGCTGACTTCCGGCCCCACCCGTGGGTGCTGTCACCCGGCATCGGGGGCTGGGCCCCACCCGACGCCGGGCCCCGCCCCCGACGCCGACGCAACGTTGCCCAGCATCGGGGGCGGGGCCCCGCAACATCTCCCGGTGCCCGGTAAGTTTGCCGCGGGTCTGGGGCGGGCGGGGAGTTGCCGGTGGGTGCGGAGCACCCACCAATTTTTCTCTGTGGGTGCTCCAGCACCGGAGCACCCACGGAGTCGGCGCCCCTGGTCCTAACGATGCACACAGTGGTCTGCAAATCCGGCCCATAGACTTCCATGATGATTTCTTTTGGAAGATACCTTGTATATGTAAAACACAGTTCAATTGGCACAAGTGCAAATGAGCAGCAATGGCTCCAGCTGCATCATTCAGTCCCCTGTCCGTAAACAGAGTGATTTCACTCACGTTTTCAGGACAGAAGAGTTGTTGTGTCAAAACGTACAGAAAAACTGAAACAGCTGAAAGTCTCAGTTCTCTATGAAAAGCCTGCGGCACCACCAAGTAAAAAAGGTCAACGGTCTGCAAATTAATCTGTTAATCCTTTTCTCAAATACTGAACATTCCTCGAATAGCTAAGCTCATATGGAGGGGCAGACAGCAATGGAGAAGTAGCTTACACCAACCGGTACATAACATGTATGTACATAGACATGTATGTCCTGTCTCAACCAAATTTCCAGAGGTGCTGAACAGCTCCAATTTTTCATTTTCTAAAAACAAATCTATCAGCAATATTTAAATCTAGGGCTAGATCAGGGGTAGCGGCTGCTTTTTTGCCACCCTAGGCGGCGGCGGCGGCGGGAGAGGCTGCCGCCGAGGACCCCGGCAGCCAAAGAAGCTGCCGCTGAAGTTCTTCTTCGGCCACCGGGGACTTCGGCGGCATTTCGGCAACAGCCTCTCCCGCCAGCGGCCGCCGAGAGACCTAAAATGCCGCCCCCCAAATCCTGGCGCCCTAGGCGACCGCCTAGGGTCGCCTAATGGTAGCGCCGGCCCTGGGCTAGATGTTCAGCACCCTTTGTGTGCATAGATACACAATTTGCGTGTGCAATTATAACAGTTGCCCAGCACTTGTGAAGAAAATCAGGCCCTCTGCCTTTATTGCACTGGAAGAACCATAACTAGTGCTGCCTCCTCCTTTAGGTCATTATCCTGGTCACTTTTGCCTGGGTGGGCAAAACCTCCCGAGCAATGGAGCCAACGTGTTACTGCTGAACATGGTGGGCAGGCAGCAGAGCACCCATGCTGGGAAAGATTGGCACATGTGTTGCAGGTCGCTCTGTGTGGCAGTTTAGTAGTAGGCTAGGAAGGGAACAGATGGGAGCACAGCCATGGGACCTGCAAACTATGGGGAAATAAGGGCCAGATCCAGTTGCATGTAGCAACTTGCAGCCTCAACTTCATCCAACTGGGGGGAGTGGCTACATGTTGCTGCGAGTTGGGTGAAGAGAGGATTCCAACCATATTAACCCCTGTGTGTGACCCTTAACTCATGCTTTGAGTGGGGATGAGAATTTCCATTCACGTACTCACAGTAGTTCTTAAAAACAGCACAAAAATGGCCGTGAAACACTTCTCAGATTCCAAAAGACAAAGTTTCCTTTCTGTCATCAAAGAGTTAATTTTTTTCCTCGGTGCTGTGACTTCTATTCCATCACCTCCTACTCAGATCTTTTTTTCCCCTTTTCTAGCTTTACCTGCTGAGGCATTTTGAAAGCCGGCTTTACCCCCACAACTACCATGCTTTAATCATTAGGATTATGTGCAAGGTAGAATTAAACTGGCTTTAATAATGTCTCTGCAGCAAGTGGAAATGGGAGTATACGCTGCAGTGGAATAGGATGAAACAAAACAAGTCAATGATATGCAACAGCATAATGCATGTGTGGAAATCCGACATCTTTCGATCCATGTATTTGGACACCTGGACAGACGTAAATTCTCTCATCTCCTCCCCTTATGCAGGAATAAGTGTCAATCAGACCTATTCCAATTTTGCAAATCTTATGGCTGACCCTTGATGTCACAGGTTCAACTCCCTCACCCTGTGATTTTTAGTTCAGAGTTACCCTGCTGCACCACAACATTTATCCTTTCCGCCTCACTCCATCAGACTATTCATGGACTGTTATACATAGAAGACAATGCTAAGCTTACAACTACAAATAAACAAGGAAATTAATAAATCATTCGTGGAACGTCGGCATCCTTATTGTTTCATGCCCTTTGTTTTGGACTTCTCGTTGGCGCTGAATACGCGGCCCCCTCGACCTCTCAGAATAAAAGGCTCTAACAGCAAAGCACAACACAGTGACAAGCTGTACATACCTTTGCGAAAACTAAAGCACCGTTTAATTCTCCTATAGGTTGTTTTAGGAATGAAAGGAGCCGATGCTAAGGCCCCTGAGGTGCGGACCCCACCATTTCTATCTTCAGGCATCATACAGGCCAGAGACCCAGTATCAAGCCAAAGTTCTCTTTTAGAAGCTGCATCCAGATGAAAGACCGTGACTGTTCATTCTTATTGATTTATTGGGGGGGGGGGCGGGTTAATGGTGCGTTTTCTTCTAGAGTTGGAGGTTTGTGATCTTCTAGATGTCCGTAGTGTTTTTGTTTTGTTTCCTTCCCTGTTTCGATTCTGCTTTGGGAAGAATTTCCTTTTGTCTTTTTATTTCCTTTTCTTTTTTCCTTTTATTTCCTGTGATGAGACAACTGGCTACAATGCAATGTCACAACAAAAGAATTTCAGCCAAAAGATGCATCTTCTATTCAAATGGAAGTGTCTGTGGAAGAGGGGTATGTGCTGGTGGGGGTGGGGAGGGAGAGCTCTTTCTGTCAGCTGGAACTGGGGGTGGAGTGGCGGGGGGGCTCAAATTCCACTGGAAAGGGTCAGCACATCGTGATGCGCAAGGGGGAAGAGAGAACAATGACAGAAAGGCCCCCGAAGAATTCTTTAAGATACTCCTTGCTGGCTCCTTTTATCTCCACAAACAGGGAACAAAAATAATGGCACCTTCGCCTGAAAGACTCTCTGTCCATAATGGATTCTTTTCAAAGTGCCTTCCTCCGTAACCGCCTGCCCTTCTGATGTTCTTGTGGGCTTCCCAGTTGTTTTGTTACCTTCCAACTACCAGAAGCTCTTGTGGGAGAGAGGCACCAGATGCAGCGGCGTTGGCCGAAAGATCCTCGGGATCTGCTGAAGAATACAGGCTTCCACACGGGAGACGCTTTGCTCACTTCCTCCCTTTACTACTCTTTTCATTGGAGGTGTTAGGAATGCTGCTGCTGCTGTGGCTGCTGCTGCCTTCTGCTCCAGCCAGTCACATACAGCAGGTGCAGGCAAAACAATGTAAAGGAGGGAGCTGCTGCAACCTTGATTTATTTTTTTTTGACTTTGAGTTGACTTCAAGCCACTGTCACGTGTGCTAGCTTAACAGGCAGTAAGCCGCAGCCCTTCTGGCTCTCAGGAGGCTTCAGTCCTTGCTCTCTCTGTATTACCCCCTCCAACTCTCCCCCCACTCCGTTGTTTCTTCTTCTCCTCTACTCCCTCCCTTCACTTTATTTCTGTTTTCAAGCTCTGCAATCAAAGCTCAGGCCTTTCCTTTCCTTAAAAAAAATTGCCTTTTTAATCTAATCAGGAAAGGAATTTCATGTGCAAACAAGCATTAGAAGTCCTGGCTGATTTAAAACATTTTTTTTTTTGTAAAAGAATGTTCTCAGTATTCTTCCGGCTCTTTTGGTTCAAAAACAATCTTGTTCAGAGCACCTTGGTAGCCCACCCCCCACACACAAACCTTCCCCTTCCTAGTACCAGTTAACAAACAACAATTTAATGATCTGGTTAATTATTTATAGATCTGCTTGCTCCATGACCGGGATACCATTTCAGTCACCAGCCAGACCCTAAATATTAGTGATTTAACAGGGCTGATGCACAGACACCTGTGGAATACACACAAACCTTGTTTATAATACTCAGAAAAATATGATGATTCTATGTTTCACATCAAACACACAAATAATTCGGGTAAGAGAGGGCTCTTGTGGTTCATTGTATTTTGTCCTAAACTTTAGGTGGCAGGGGTAAAATGGATGTTTTACTTTTGACTAATTGGTTGGCTGAGTTTATTTGTTTTCTGTATTTGATTATTTCTATGCTGCTAGTTGGTTGACATTATGTGATTGTAAGTCTAATTAATTGTTAGAATACCTACAGCTTTTGGATAGGATTTTTTAAAATTGTTGTTTAAATTTAACTATCTAAATAACATAATTATAAACTCTGAGGGCACAGACTTTGAGCCAGACTATCATTTGATTTCAATCACTGAAGTCGATGTTGATTTACATCATCTGAGAATCTGGTCACTTAGACAGTATTTATTTTTTCTGTGAAGCCTTATGCATACCTATGGAATTAGATAGCAAGTCCATTCATAATAATGATGATGTTGTTAATAATAGGACCCTTATTCAGCAAAGTTAGTCTGTTTCAGGTTGGTTCTGGCATAATTTATATCGAAAAAGAGGGAAAAATACACATGTTGAGTTACATATTGTCACAAAACAGCCAAAGAGACCTGATTAGGTCTTTTGGAGTTTCAAAAGTAATAGTTCAAATGAGAATCAGTTAAATAAATAGGCAACTCTCTAGAGGCACAATTCCCAGAGGTTTCCAGGCCCCAGGATACTGCCTGGTATCCTTGCATAAATACATTAGAAACCTAAAAACACTCAAGCATTTCTGTCACAAACAGAATTCTCTCAGGAATGTTTCTCCGGAGTCCAGGATGGGAATCCTAGTCAGTGTGTGTCCATGCAGAATAGTCAACAGCCTGGTGGTCAGGGCACGGACGTGGGTCTCGGGGACCCAGGTTCAGTGGAAACAATTTTCGAAGCCTCAAAATTTTTCGGGAAATAGAATTGTTGTTTTCTGGCCGGGACTTCTCACAATCATTTTCCTCACGTTTTCCAATGATTTGCTCACAAGAGTGAGACTCATTTTAGAGTTAACGTATTTGCTCAAGAAGGCCAACATGAAAATGACATTTATAAAAGGCTTAAGTTGAATTAGAAATAATTCAATTAATAATTAATTCAAACAAACAATAGTTCAACAATTATAGTCTCCCACCATGCCCGAGCCTTAATTGGTATTAAGCAAACAATGAGTCTCATGTTCAGCTCTGCATTTGCACCAAGAGGTGGCACTAAACATTACTACATTTGTGACAGTATCATGCCAGCTTCTGGGGTGCATCCAGTGGTTTCCACATGTAAATCCAGTCTCACCAAAGTCCATCTTACATCATAAATGGCTAAGGCACCAGACTTGGATTCAGGAGATCAAGGTTCTATTTCTAGCTCTGTCACAGACCTCATGTACAAATTTGGGTAAATCACTCAATCTCCCTTGGGCCGTACACTGGAGATATTTCCTTACCTCACAGGGGAGTTGTGAAGATAAAAACATTAATATATGTGAGATGCTCAAATACTATGGTTGTTGAGATCATGTAAGCAGGTAGACTCATAGCTCCCCTCTTCTCATAATGGCACCGCTTGCACCCAAATGTGTTATTGCCATGGTAGCTTACAGTGATTTTGGGTTGGAATATAAAATGGGCCTATTATAGTTCAATACAACAGGTCCTTCTAAAACAACAACCAATTTCAGAAAATTAAAATATCCCCTGACCCACCCCAGGCTTGTAAGAGAAACAAGATGAAAAATCAGACCTTTTAAGAGAGATTTTTTTAAAACAACTTCCTGTGTAGGGAATCACATCTAGAGTGTGGGTCCTTCCTGGCTTATTATGTAGGTCCCAAATTCCTTATAGGCTAGAGGGACATCTTTTACCCTCCCTTTGGTAGGCATTTCCTCCAGAATCCCCAAACAGCACTGCAGGCATGTTTGAGACAGTGCCAGACAGGCCTACTGCCGACAGACGGTCACAGGGTAGTCGACCAGGCAGGGGTCAAAGTTTCTGCCCAATCAGAAATGTCTGACCTGGACAGAAGGTGAAGGAAGGTGTGTGGTTCCTTAGAAAGATTTTGTTCAAAATTATCATTTCCTTCAGGCTCAGGGCCTCCTCTAGTTTAACTAATAGGTGGAAATGGTGATTTTCAGCCAGTACGAACAGTTTTCTGCTACAACAACTGTTCTTCTCTGTTGCAAAATATGAATGGTCTTGCTGAGGTGCCAGACATTGTCTTCACAGCCAGACAATAATGGTGACAAGCGAGAAGTTCCCTGGTTTAAATACAGATGCTCTCATCTAATAGGAAAGTAGCCCCCGTCTCCAAAAATAGGGGCTTAAGTGCCCTGAGAAACAATATGATTGTGTAAGCATTTCTTTTCCTGAAATGATGATAATAGTATTTGAGGTTGCACAGGGAGGCCCCCTCAGTATAAGGGGTCTTTCAAAGACAGCAGGTGTGCTGGACAGACTGAGTAGGGCCATTTGCCTTTTCAGGATTTCTGACCAGAAGGAAGAACTTATATACATAATGCCCAAATAATGCCACAGGGCTTCTAGTATTGTGCACTGTGGTTTACACAATATTATCAGTCAGATGCGGCTTTCAGGCTTTGTGGGACCACCAATGCCAAGTTCTTGTGACAGGTAAAAATTCTAATTCAATTAGACACCAAGATGCATCAAGATTCCCTCTCATCGTACCCCATGTGATACAGCCTTCTCCATCAGCAAGGACTAGAACCAGTTGACCAGCTGTAGTAGTTGCTGAGAAAGTGTGTCCATGACTGTGTTGAGCGGTGATTAATACACTGTATTTGCCAATGTATTTTTGTTTTGAACTCTCTCCCCTACCTAACAAAAATGTCTTATAAAATGCGTAGTCCCTTTTTCTTGGAAGCCTATACCATGTTTTTCTTCTCCTCTTGCTAATATAAGGTGACAAGACTGAATCCACTATGTGCGCTGACTCCATTCTGTGCTTTCTGACTGCAGCAAATACAACAGCTTGCTGAACAGAGAAAGGAGCAGAAAGAGAGCAACAGGACTGACACAGTGGCACTGGAGGCCCGCCACTAGCAGCCTGCTCACATAGGTTGTCATTGGGAAAAGAGGCATCCAAATAGACACAATAGCATGTAAGAACGGCCATACTGGGTCAGACCAAAGGTCCATCTAGCCCAGTATCCTGTCTTCTGACAGTGGCCAATGCCAGGTGCCCCAGAGGGAATGAACAGAACAGGTAATCATCAAGTGATCCATCCCCTGTCGCTCATTCCCAGCTTCTGGAAATAGAAGCTAAGGACACCATCCCTGCCCATCCTGGCTATTAGTTCTTTTTTGAAACCTGTTATAGTGTTGGCCTTCACAACATCCTCTGGCAAAGAGTTCCACGGGCTGACTGTGCGTTGTGAAGAAATACTTCCTTTTGTTTGTTTTAAACCTGCTGCCTATTAATTTCATTTGGTGACTCCTAGTTCTTGTGTTATGAGAAGGAGCAAATAACACTTCCATATTTACTTTCTCCAGTATGCCACCGTTGCATTTTCATTCTGTATCTTTTTCAGAACAATATTTTCGGTATTGGGAAGAAAAATAGGGCCATCTTAGGTGAAAAGAATGGCTGCCTGATTAAGAGACAGGACTGGGGGGTCAGGCAATCTGGGTTCTATCTTCATCCTCTGTGATCATGGGTAAGTCTATTCAGCATTCTATGCCTCACTTTTCCCCACCTGTAAAATGGGGATGACAATACTTCACCTACCTCACAGAGAGATTTTAAGGAATATTCAATTAATGTCTGTAAAGTGTGTTGAAATCTTTGGATGGAGGAGAAGTAAAAATACGCATTCATAATATTAATGCACGTCACCCCTAGGGATTATCTCAGTCTGCCTTATTCCCCAAGTGACAAACTGCCCATGAAGGATTGTTCACCAAACCAATTTTCCTAGAGAACTCTATCACAATGGGAAAGGTGAATGGGAAATGCTTGGTCCAACTATTTTAAAGCATCTGGCTCACTCACGGTCTTTTCTTCTTCACTAGGACCTAAACCCACAACAATAGAGGCCATATGTATCTTTTTCCTGGGACTCTTAAATTTTCTCTCCTGGACTCACCTCCTCCAAAAGGTGCCCATATAACCCTGCGAATGGATTTCACCCAGTCCTCCATGTCATTCTGTGTGCTGGCCATAAGAAGGTACGTCTCATGATGAGCTGTCATTCGCTCTCGGTCTCCTCCTGAAAGAGAAGACAATCACATATAAACTCTATCCCTTCCAGCCCGGCCAAACTCCTGCCAGTCACCTACCACCAAACTGACTGCTGGGATCCAAGGGTGTGGGTCCTGGGTTTTAGCAGGCCTAGAACCCAGGAGTGTGCGGGGCCGGTGTGACAGTCTCTCACGGCCACCAAGGAAGACAGATGAAGCACCACTTCACTAAACTCGGATGGTCGGGCCCCACAGGAAGTCCTGTCAGGACGCCAAAGGCCTAGGGCACCTGCTTGGCTTGCACCCATTATTTAAGCAAGGAAGTGACCCGGGTGGGTTGCCTGAGCAACTGTGCAGGATCCCTGTTGCTGCTGCATTGGATCAGGCTCCTTTACCTATCTCCTTTGATCTGCATCCAACCCTGTTCCTGGTTCCTGCTCTGCTCCTGTCTCGTTCCTAGTTCCTGCCGCATTCCTGTCCCCACTCCCAGTTCCTGCCTCGCCCCTGCACCATGCCTGCTCCTTGCTTCATCTCTGGTTCCTACTTCTGTGCCTCATTCCTGACCATCAGCTCCAACTCTGACCCTTGGCTCATCTCCTGGCTCCAGCTCCGGCTCTGACCATTAGGCACGACCACCCATGTCCTGGTTCCTAATACAATGGTTTGAAGTATGCAGACACAGATACCATGGTCTAGCTATGAAAGGCAGAAATGTTTATCATCAGTCAGTAGTGTGAAAAGAAAGAACTGAGTGTATATTCACCATCTGATAAAGAAAAGCTATTACGTTCCAAAAAGAAAGCTAGTGGACAAATGTCATCTGTAAACAAAAATGCCCCATTACTGTTCTGAGAAATCTTGCACCTGCCTAATCTGTAATCTGATAAAGTTATTGGCGGTTTTGCAGAAATCATTATACACCAAGACTGAAAGTAAATTGTGCTTTTAAAAAGTATAGACAGCCACTCAATTTTTATTTTCAGTAACTAAAGATGTCATATTTGTAACAAGAACATTTGATGTACACAAGTGGTGGTGTCATTTTAAAAGTGAGGCACAGTCATGCTAATAGCCAGCAGTCCAATGGCGTACTGCACTGATTTTGAAGGTTCTATTAGTGAGCAAATGCAGAGGGAACACAAAAGCATGGGAATAGCTTCGGGCAGGCCCAACGCCTATTTAACTATGACTTGGGCCCATCGATAAGAGGAAGTTTGGATCCAGACCTCAGCTTTGCTGAAGTTCAGCTTTTTCAGATCTGATGTTTTGATTCGATCTCTTCTCTACAGTCCTATTTTAATATAAGGAATGACGAACTGAACCATCATGATGCCACCACAAAATACTTGATTAGGAACCTGCACAAGCTGATGGCAGAAGCCTGTGCGCTCCCCATTCCAGCTCATTGGTCTGTGCTCCTTGCTTCAGTTCGGTAGGTGGGATCTGCTCCCCAGGTGCTACCGATAAGGAGCAAAGTCATACAAATAATTAGTTTTCAGATATTTATAAAACTTTTAATTGAGCCACCTCATGACCCAAGTAAGTGAACATGTGAACTTATTGCTCTTGCCCTTGTCCTTCCTCGTCTCCTTCTCTCCCTGTTATTTCACCCTCGCCCTTTGGATCACTTCTAACACAAGACTGTCAGCTCTTTGGCGCATGAACTCCGGCTTTCTGTGTGTCCTGTAAAGAGCCTTGCACTTCTGGATATTGTAAAAACAATAGGATTGTTTCTTACTAGGCATTTCTCCAGGGCCTACAAAAATAGGGACCTGATCTCAGCTGTGGCTTCTAGGCATGACTAATACAAATAAATAATAGTCTGTGATTTGGACTATATATAGCACATGCGTGTACATATGACCAAATTAAACCCAAGTGAATGCAAAGGCTAGATTTCTTTTTAGGATTCCTGGATAAAGGTAAAACGCACTCAAGCTTCACTCTCAGGGGGTACACTGTTGCCAAAGCCTTCCGTTAAATATGGAATCTAATTGCAGATGATAAAATACAACAAAAATATTACTCTTTATAAAGAGCACCCTTCCCCACCAAGGTGCTCTGAGTGCTGCGCAATAATTTAAAATACAATGTACTTTAAAATGTCACATTGTCAGTAGAATAAACAGGAGTTACTGAAAGAGGAACAGAGCGAGAGGAGTTGATATTTTATTAGAGAAAATGAATAGTCACAAAGTTTCATTTTTGATAATATTCTGAGTCACCAACCAAAAGCACAGACACAAAACATGGACCTTCTAATTCTATATTGCCTTGCATCTTGTATGATTTACACAGCTGTACAGTGAGCACATTCTACACACACCTTGCTCAGATAAATATGACAACAGAAGATGCAAGGGAGTGGAAAATCGGGCCCTTTAACTGTTCCCTACTGTTCCCTTTTCAGCGTTAGTAATTTGGCTATGTGACAAACAACGCCTTCCTTTTGGCCAGTCCCAGGGTAGCTAAAGCATGAGAAGGAACAGCTGTCATTCTTTCTCCTTCCCTCTCTCACTCACTCACACATACACAGAGAGCATATGATGCGGCGAAGATACATTTCACTCTTTTAAAGTTGCAAAGGACTGGAATAAGATGCATTTTTGACCCATTAAAATACAACATGAGATGAGCACAGAAGTGCCATTCTAAGCCTGAAGCGTTAATTACTGGTTTTGCCCAAAGGACGATTTACAGAATATACAGCAATTGTCTGCTCTGTCGCCAGTGCTCAGTCAGGAACAGCCCCTGACACTGACTGCAAATGACAGCTGCTTCAGTGTGTTCCCGCCTGGTGGAGAAAAAAAGTGAAAAGCACTACAGACCATTATTGCTGCTACCTACTTGGTACTTTATCTCTGAGAATGGTGCCAGTGTCTAGTTTTTGACGTTGATTCTTATTTGGTTCCCCACTGTCAATCAAAGGATGTCAGTGCCTTATATTTATTACACAAGCAGACATTTAACTTGCAAATGCTAAACAGCAAAACCAAGACACAGAAACTGTGCATCCGTCTGCTAGAATGTTCCAAAATTCCACCTTTGCATCTGAACTCCCTTCAAGGGTACACCGTGTCCAGAGGCTGGAAACTGGATTCAAGGCCCCGGATTCAAACCCACTTTTCTACAGCAAAAATCAGGAGCCTCTGCTTTTATTTATTGGGTCTGATGCAAAAGTTCATAAGGTCTGTTCTCATTTTGGCCTTACTAGAGTATTTGGACCAGACAGTAGAAATCTTTCAAGAATAGCTAGCATGTTCCATCATTCAAAAGGCAGCAAATCTCATTGTATCAGCTGGTCCATGATATTTACTTAATCTGTGGCTGAAATCTCATGAGAATTAGGCATCATTACATGCAACCCCAAATATCAATCCTGATCAATCTTTCTAAGAACTGACCCCAACTCCAACTGAGATTTAGAGCCGACCAGAACCACTTAGCCAAAATATACAGACTAGGTATTGAACATGGAATATAATACATCTCTCCTAGAACTTTGTTACATGATTTAAACAAAAATAAACAACTCCCCCCCCAAAAAAACCACTGCATTGTATTACTCTGCACCTAGTCATTGCAATGTATTTATAGAGAGATTTTTCCTCCTAAAGAATTTAAACTATTTTACATTTCACTTAGCACTGAAATCCAGCCATTTCTGTATTGGAACATATCTTGTGTTTAACAATGCACTGCAAAAACTACACAACAGTTTAGGACAGGAAGTGAAGTATGCAGCTGAAAGGAGAGGGAGAGGGTGGGAAATTTCTTGTACATAGGCAGAATATAATCACCTGAATGGAATTTGGACAGGAAAATGGGCTGAAATACCTCAAGTTGCTGAAACCTTTTTATATCCATGTAAAATACAACTGAGGGTAACAAATATTTGAAGGAACACCATAAATGCGAACACACCCCAAATCCATATCTCCCTCCTCCAAAAAGTAACAGACAAACTTTAAACTTTGTTCCGAGTACAGAGAAGACAATCAGCTCTCCAGAAGGAGAGCTGCAATAACCTTACAACTAGAAGCATTAGAACATGTGACTAGCACAAAACCCTGCACATTTTGGGGGCTAATAGTGATTTCCTTGCAGTGGTGACCCTATAATCTGCATTAGTGCCAGAAGTTCAGATAGTTCATTTACACCATTCCAGAATAGCACTCCAAACAACAGTCTTGATTAAATATCCATTTAGCTAACATACAATTAATCTGTGTTTGTTTAACTTCATAATGAAGGAAAGCATAAGATATCCTTGGCCAGATGCTCAGCTAGAGAAAATCAGCAAAGATTCACTGAGCTCAAAGGAGTTTACACCAGTTGAGGATCTGCCCCCCTTGATGTTTGGTACATCCTTTGTTTGCTGCAATATTGGGCCTTTTATGCTCATCTTCCCTGTGAATAAATTATTATTTATATAGTGCTGCACGTTTGCAAGATGCTTCGGAAAAAGATATTTGTGAATACACTGGCATTCATTTGTTTGATGTAAGACTGTAAAAGCTGGTTTATGTAGGGATAATATTTAAAATACAGGCAAATCCTGATAATCTGAACAGCTCAGAAGATATATCTAACATTCAGAAAATAAAAATTTCAGATCATATGTATTTGGAGAAACAAAATTATGGTTACATAGGACATTTCTAACTTTTCAATAATCCGATTTTACCCGAATAAAGATTTTCAGAGTTGCTGAGCACCCATAGGTCCTAATTATTTCAAGAGAAGTTTCAGGTGATCAGCACCTCTGAAAATACCCAATATTAGGCACCCCAATTTTGAAAATGTTGCCTTATACTAACAGATCACTAAGGTTGCACATGCACCCTTAACTCTGCCACTTGTACATACAAACCATTATACGGTTTAATTTCGGTGTAATTACATGATCACATAGGGCCAGATTATGCCTTTACAGCACAATCTCTCACTGAGCTCACATTGGGAGCACAACAGTTGCACAATCATTTCAAAGGCTGCATCTTATTCATCTCTCCCAGGTTGGCAAACTCCAGGGTGAAGGTGGGCAGGGTGGGAAACAGCTGCTGTGCCCATTATCATACAATCATAGAATCTCAGGGTTGGAAGGTACCTTAGGAGGTCATCTAGTCCAACCCCCTGCTCAAAGCAGGACCAATCCCCAATTTTTGCCCCAGATCCCTAAATGGCCCCCTCAAGGTTTGAACTCACAACCCTGGGTTTAGCAGGCCAATGCTCAAACCACTGAGCTATCCCTCCCTCCCAAATCCTGTCTCTCCTCGCTGGCAATTTGCACCTACCAGAGGAGGGAGCAGAACTCTGTGCTTGCCTGACTACAGAGGCTGGCTCTTGTCCACAAAGTGGAAAGCTGCAGCTTGCACAACCATCATACACATCCTACTCCTTCACAGCCCTGTGCCAGGACCAGGGCTAGGCTGGCCCATACTGTTTCTTAAAGATATACTGTATCATCACGCCTTTTGCAACCCTTAGTAGTCTCTCTTTTGGATCGAAGCAGAGTTAGATTGATTAAAGGAATCTAGAATTTCAACGTGGAATGGAAAAAGTGAGATTGTCCTACCCTATGCTCAGTCCCATATCTCGGACAGGTCAGATTCCCTCCCCTCTCTTTCCATTAGCAATGACTTATGGGGTCTCCCTCCTGGCCCATTCCCTGGCTCTCTAAATAGTAAATACAGAATGCCGCTGCGCTTCTTGATCGAGACGACCTGTGACCACTCAAACTCATGCTGGGTGCAGCTTTGTGCAGTGAGCCGGCACTGCTTGGATCTGAGCTAGGCAGAATATTTTAGGAACTTCTGCCAGCTAACAGGGAAAAAAACAAAAAAAGCATGCACATAATTAAAATCAGGAGCGATAGGGTTAATCAGGAGAGATGGGGGAGGGATAGCTCAGTGGTTTGAGCATTGGCCTGCTCAACCCAGGGTTGTGAGTTCAATCCTTGAGGGGGCCATTTAGGGATCTGAGGCAAAAATTGGGGATTGGTCCTGCTTTGAGCAGGGGGTTGGACTAGATGACCTCCTAAGGTCCCTTCCAACCCAGATATTCTATGACTCTATGATATGATTCCTGGAGGGACAGGAAATGGCTTAGCTTTTATTTGCTTACTCAACATTGCACTATACCCTTTGAAAAAGATGAAGAGGTGCTTACTGAATTTAATGGGTGGTTGATTCCTGAAATACCAACCTAAACAGCTTTCCTGCATTTCCCCCACTGTCAAGTAATCACGGAAAGTACATAAAGTTCTTAGCCAACAAAGTAAACCTGGACTTTATCAGATAATACATTCTTGTTTGTTGAACCCTCTCTTTGTCCCTCCCCCACCCAGAAATGAGGAAACTTTCAGGGGACCAGGCCTTGTTTATGCTCTATTTGAACTGCCTCACCTTTCCCCTGCTCAAAGTGCTTATCAAGCTGAATTCACATTGAAAGACACCTTCAGTTTTCTGCTTATTAGCATCTTGGATTTATTGCTAACTGTAGTTCTTTGCTTCTTGCAAATGGAATGCATGGGGATTAATCTCCACCATTTTCTTAAAAGAGAATTTTCCCCCAGGAGAAACTTCAAAACTGGGATTAACATGATTTTTTTTAAAACTGAAAATAACATGGCCAACCTCAAAAAGATATCCCACATTCTAATAGAAAAATGTTGGAGCCATTTGTAAAGTGAAGTTATTTCCTATTTTCTGTGCATTTCTTACCGTTTCAAAGCCCAAAACACAGGCTTGAAAATGGAGACGTTAGAGACAGCTGAGAATTAAGGGAGATACTGCTGGAACAACCCTTTGTGTTGTCACAGGGTTCTGAGACAACCCTCCACTCATTTTAGGCTACTTATTATCACCACATTTCAGGTTTCTGAAGAAAATACTGAATAATAATTGTAACCTTTTAATGTTTCTCATATAAGCATCTATGCACTGAATTTTGTCCATATATCGGCATTCATATGGGAGCTGCTGGATGCTCAGCAATTTTGAAAATCAAGCCACTTATTTAGATGCCTAACTTTAAACACTCATTTTTGAAAATCTTGCCTCTACAGACTATTTCCCCCTATATTTACTTTATTTTTGGCCTTGAGATCTCATCTTTCTTTCAATTAGCCTTGGCCTTGATGTGCTTCGGGAGTTTCTTCCAGGTAAGGCTCATCACTTCTGTATGTATGTGCTGATTAATGCCCATCTTTTCTTCCTCATTTCCTTTCATATAGAGTCATAGAATCATAGAGTATCAGGGTTGGAAGGGACCTTAGGAGGTCATCTAGTCCAACCCCCTGCTCAAAGCATGACCAATCCCCAATTTTTGCCCCAGATCCCTAAATGGCCCCCTCAAGGATTGAACTCACAACCCTGGGTTTAGCAGGCCAATGCTCAAACCACTGAGCTATCCCTCCCCCTGAAGGGAGGAAGGGATATCACCTGAAGCCTGCTGGTTCATCCACACTCCACCGTAGAAGGAGTGCCTAGTTTTGTACCAATCTTTCTTTATAGAAGATACTGCTCAGTACAAATAGCTAGATGGTCAACAGATTCTATGCATCTCCCTGTTAGTAATTTGTTTAGCTCTTCCGAGTCTGAGCCTTTCGAAAATGGCACCTGTGGAAAATGTCTCTCATCTTTTTCCCTTTGTTCCATATGGCAGCCACTTCCTTACTCTATACAGGATGCTAAGATAACGGTTTACCAGTTCAGGTCTCTGATTAACTTTTCTCAATACCAAAATAACTGACAGCCATAGCAGGAATTCATGGCTCACTTTTCAGTCCATTTTGTTTACTGCTCCTTGAATCTTCCCAACTGCTGTAAATGAGCTTCCCAGAAAAATGAAGTATTTCATCTCCTATTTCTCTGGAAATGCAAGCTTCTGTTTCTTTCTTCCTTTTCTCTTTGTCCTTCATCAGCTTTGATTTTACAGCATTTATATTCACACTTATTGGTCTGGACCATGAATCACCTCTTTATGTTATAGAGGTTACTAGATTAGAGTACAAGATTGTCACTGCAAAGTCAAGACAAATGATCTCTTCCCCTTTATTCTAATGGAGTTCCAAGATTTTTTAAAATAATCCTATGCACTTCTTAGCACCAGCACAAAGCTGACATGGTGACGCGTATATGACCTCAGCACTGATTTCACACCAGTCTACATTAGTTTAAGCACAGCAGCTTGACATGCTACACTGATTATGAACTAATGAAAACCAGTTTAGCCATGATCGTGTTTGTTCACTGGGTGATGACTGCAAACTAAGGTTGTCATCTACACTACAAATATAAGCTGTAGAGGCATTTACAACAGAGGGTCTCATCAACACTGTAAATTGTAACCATGTTGTAACATGGGAATTGCCAGACTGAATCCAGCCCAAGGTCCATTTGTCCTGTATCCTGTCTGTGACAGTGCCACTTTAGAGGAAGGTGTAAGAACCTCCTAAGCAGGCAGATGTTGGACAATCTGTTCCCAACATTAGATCTCATCTTGATCTCCAATAGTTAGAGATTGGCTCAAGTACTATAATATTAATTATATCAGCTGCAGGGAAGACAAAATCTAAATTAAAGATCTTCCTTTAGAGTAGGCTAGGCTGAGCCATTCAGATGTGTCTCAGGTAACCATGGCTGAAAGAACAGAGAGGGACAGCTACTTCAAGTTTATGGTGTTTTTGAATCACTTGAGTGACAGCCAAAGACAGTCCTTGTGGTAGGATTTTAAGGTGTTTGGAGGCAGGTGGGGAAATGAGACTCAAGTTTTGCACAGGAGTTGTGATTGAGCTGTGTGATTTTACTGGAGCTATTAATTCTGTGCATGCTTGGCTACTACTTCTGCTGTTTTGCCCATCTTTGATCCAAGCAATATCAGGAATTATGTGGATACTGTAAATTAAAGTAGACTGCAAACATATATCTATCCTCAGTTTGCATCTACTCACTTCTCTCTCACCAAAGAATCAACCCATTCCACAAGTCCAAACCCTTCTTGCCCACTCAGAGGTTGGAACAAATAAAAACCACAAGTAAATATATATGTAGAGAGTTGTGAATTAACAGACGCCCTGGCACAAATGCTGAGACTGACCTTATTTATTTTTTCATTACTTATGAGAAACAGACCTGCTCACTGTAACACCTGTGCAGTAACAGTAGTTTTAATTTTCTTTACCACTTCCCTTTATCTCTGTGCTTGTTGTGCCTCCCCTACAGCACATTTTTTCTAAGTACATTACATTTTAAATATTTTTATATGTAGCCTAATACTATCCCAAGATTTCCTTTCACTTGACTAATTACCACTACACACGTGATTTTTCGTCCCGTTGATAATAGCCCACTTTAATTGAAATGTCTCAACCTCCCCACTTGGTAAGGCAACTCCCATCTTTTCATGTACTGTCATATATATCTTCCTACTGTATTTTCCACTCCATGCATCTGATGAAGTGGGTTTTAGCCCACAAAAACTTATGCCCAAATACATCTGTTAGTCTCCAAGGTGCTGTTATTTTTGATCTACTAACTTGTCTATTTATTAGTAGAAAAATACAGAGAAAGTCTTACTGTAGCAATCGGGGACTCTGCTCCAGTTGACAGATAAACAGAGGGAAGAAATAGCTCACCATGCGTATAAATCCTACAGGATGTGGAAGGGTTTCTGTAGTTGTGTTTCAGCAATGTGTGGATGCTGTGAAAAAGTGGAGCTGTGAAGGCAGAAAGACACTGACAAAGCAAAGAGACAGTCCTGGAGCAACCTGGGGAGGTGACAATGGATCAGAGAGGCTGGAAAGAGCTGAGGAAACAAAAGCTGGAGAGAACTGGATAACAGGAGATAACATTGGAGGGGCCTGGGATTTGAGATAAAGTATCAGATCCACCAGAGAGGCAAGGAAAACAAAACAAAAAAAACATCAAACAAAGCTGCCTGCAGGAATTAAGGACTCAATCCTGCACGCTGCGGAGCAACTCCTGGAGGTGCTAAGTGTCTTTATCTCTTACTGATTTCAGAGGGAATTGAGAACACTCATTACCAGTATTGTCAACCTCAAGCATCCAAAACTTCAGAGTCAAGCCCTTAAAAATTCAGAGAATGACTTAAAAATAATGAGATTTTTAGAGAGACTACATTTTGGGTTCTCCTTTTTTGCTTTGTGGTTTTGAGCCTTGAGGATTCATATTTTCAACCTTTTCTCCACAACCATGTGGGGAGAAACTTTCATAAAAACAAGTAAGCTGAGGGTCTCATGAAATCATCTGGCTCCAGGAGACGGGACTTTAAGGAAAAAATCCAAATATTGCAAGGCTTGTGCTAAAATGACCGTTGTCAATGCTGCAGCATCATATAATATCCAGCCCTGAGATAGAGAGTGAAAGTAAGTTGCTAAGAAGTAAGAAGAAAGCCCAGAAAGAAAGAGCACTGAAAATGAGGAGACAGGCAATAGAAGAGCAGTGGTGGCCTACTAAGCATAACATGAGCTAATAGAGAGGCCCAGGTGAAGGACCCAAGGAGCTCACAAAATGGGGAAAAGTAAAGATTGCTCATGTTTCATGTCTAGCTATTTCTAAGTATAACTTGCCTTTTTATTGCAATAAATATTCACCTAATTTTGCACACTAAATTTCTCTCTTTCCTTCCTTTTAAATGACATAGACCGTGAGACTTGTGGTGAACTCTTGTAACTATACCACCTCGTGTTGACAGTGTCTGATCTCATAAACCACCATAGGGTCAGCCCTACTTCGATTCTGGGGTGGGAGACCTCAATGGAGAACCTAGGCTGTTCCAGAAAGTGGAGCAGATTGGAGAGGTGGGTGGGAAATTGAGGATACCGTATTCCGTGAATTCTGCATCTGTTATTCATGAACAGATCACAATTTTCTCAAAATTTGCCATACAATTTTCACTAATAATTCTTGGTCTGCAAGTCATTCACTGCAGTTTACTGAAAGTAATCTGCTTATCAATATTGTACTGTTCCGATTGGATCCATAGGTCACATGGTGCATTTCTGTTCCCTGAGCATATCTTAGGAACAGGTTTCTGGTGCAATACTTGTGATTTATGTCTTAACTTTCCCTGTTTCTGAATATTCTGCAATACTCACATAAAATGTGAGTTTTCCTCTATGGGCCTGATTCACCTTTGTGTTATTCCAGTTTTAAATCAGCCGTGTAAAACTGGAGTATCTCAAGGGTAAATCAGGCCATATATATATATATATATATATATATATATATATATATATATATATATATATTTCCTTTCCCTCCCCCAAAAACTGAGCACTTGAGGATCTTTGGATAAAAGCTGAGGAGTTTGAGACTCTCCCCTTCTAAGGGAAGAATCAGAAATTCTGCTCTGCTGCAGCCACTGAATTTTTCAGGTCAAGCTACAATGAACTACATCTCTCCCCCTTAAGTTTGTAAATGTTCCTCAATAATAACTAAAAACAAGGGACTATTACAAACATTTCTACACTTATAGATATGTGTGTGTGTGGGGGAGACAACAAGCAAGATACCAAGAATCTGAGGTGTATGTGGAGCAGACTTTACTATGGACAATGTTTTGTATATCTTCGTGACTACATTATACGAATGGATATTGTAGTGGTAGACATCTTTGAATTCTGTTCAATAGACAAATCCATCTAGAGAGAGCCAAATGCAATAAAACATCGATAATTATTGTTACTATTTCATTTCTAAGCATTTCAAAAGTTGTGCCACAAAATTTGGAAATATTCCTTGTTATTTATTCTTTTCCAAGTCTCAGAGGGTATCAGATCCTGCTGCTAGTATTCAGTCTTGTCAGCTATTATTCAGCATTTGCCTCTCTAGCAAAAAGAAAATCACAGAGTAGGGGTGAATGAATTAAAGTCACAGCTGTGCTTTCTGAATATTGTCTTACCAGTGCCGGTGATTCTGAATGTAATATTGACAATTGGGTTTTGGACTGTCTGTTATTCTGAGTTCCATTAAACTGAATTACCTCTAAATCTTTGATGACAGGTAAGAGATTGGGCTGAGACAGGTACACAAATTATAACTTCAGTTATTTTCATCAGAATCACCATGTTATTTACTCAACTCCTGTTTGGTTCTCAGTGCATTTTGTCAGTCACAAGGCAATAAGCAAGTAGAGACAGCCAATGTATAAGCCAATCTAACTTAAACCTTGTGTATTACTAACATCACTGCCAGCAAGAACACTGGTTTCAATAGGCACAGTTTCTAAACAATTTACTGTTTTACCCAGTCACTGTGTCAGCTACACATTTTCTTTGGATGCAGCACTAATAAACCTTATAGAACAAGGGTAATTAAAAATATTGTTACTATGGTAAAGAAACAGTTTTTAAAGACCTGCCGTTTTACTATGACAAATGTTTACTGTTCAGATTCATAGCATCCAAGCTGTTCTTTTGTATTAGTAATCCTGAGCAACTGTCCTCTGCATTAGAGATGCTGTAATTTCATGTGAGCACCGGCTTTATAACCCACAGAGTGGTCTAGCGTAAGTGCCTACATGACAAAAGCCTTGTAATAGCAGTTCATTCCCTACTGGGCATTACACTCCATCACAATTTGCCATTCACAGCCTGCTTGGGAAATAGCTATATACTCCAAACAGGAGAGGGAATTGTAAGCATGCATGAAGCTGTGAAGTGACTGCCATTAGACCCCCCTCACACTAAGGTATGATTCAGGAATCATTTAGAAATGGATCTGTAACACATGGTGACTAACCTATACTGGTAGCCTCCTGCTTAGGCACAACAGTTATAGCTGCAGCCCTGAATCCCCATAATGAATTATAGAATAAGAGAATAACAACAAGGCTTTAATTATAACGCAGCACAGCAACATATCAAGATGCGCAGGGTACTGCATAAGCAGTTATGACAAGCCATTAACAATGGAGAGATAAAAACACTGGAACTGTGTCAATAAATCAGAACTAGTAGGGTTGGGGCAGGGGGTAGGGGTGCAGGAGAGGGTTCGGGGTGCAGAGTCCCGGCGGCGTTTACCGTGGCTCCTGAGAAGCAGCCGCCAGGTCCCTGCAGCCCCTAGATGCAGGGGTGGCCAGAGAGGTTCTGCATGCTGCCCTGCCCTCAGAGCCGGCTCTGCAGCTCCCATTGGCCAGGACTCAGGACCAATGAGAGCTGGGGGGCGGCGCCTGCAGGTGCGAGTGCAGTGCGTGGAGCCTCCCTGGCTGCCCATACATCTAGGGGCTGCAGGGACCTGCAGCCAGAACTGTCCCTTGGGTAGGGTGAATTGGGGCGACCGTCCCAGACCCCACACTTTGGGGGCAGCCCCGCGCTTCGATAAAATCAGGACTATTCTGATATTTAGCACTTTGTCCCACGTCCTTATCAATGTACGACCAGGACACCATTTGTCCCAGTATTCAGGTGAGGAGGTGGGTGGGAAGGCGAGGCGGGCAGGCGAGCGGGGTGAGGAGGTGAATGGGGAGGCGAGTGGCAGGAAGGTGGGCAGGGAGGAGAGAGGTGGTCGGGCGGACGAGGGGAGGGAGGTGGCGCACCGGATGGACGTCGAGGAGACTAGCGGGAAGGCGAGTGGCAGGCGAGGAGGTGAATGGCGGGCGGGCAGGGGAGGAGGTGAGGAGGGAAGCGCGGACGGGTAGGCGCGCGCGCTGGGCAGATACAAGGAGATAAGCGGGGAGGCTGATTTGTCCTGGGCCCCACACCCAACTAGAGCCAGCCCTGCTTGCGGCCACTTCTGGGAGCCATGCGGAGCTAGGGCAGGCAGGGAGCCATGCTGATTGGAGCTACCACGGTCCCTTTTCGACCGGGCATTCCAGTTGAAAACTGGACACCTGGCAACCCTACCTGTTCTGTATAGATTCTTCCTTGTTTCTCTCCTCTTCAGTGGGACACTGCTATTGTCACTACACTTGACTCGGTCCTATCTTTTTCTCTCCTAGTGCCATTCCCAAACATAGAAACTTCCTCTTCCAACTCTCCATATCTCTTTTAGTTAAACAGACAAGACCCAAACCATTCTATTTACTATTTTGATAGCAGCGTATATTAAAAGGCCATCACTCCATATGTCCCTCATTACAGGTCTATATTTAACAAGCCCCTAGGGCAATGGCACACATCATGGTTTTACTGGTTAATCAGTGTCAAACACAGCTCAGAGGTATTCTTGTTTGTCACTTTGAAAAACTCTTGCTGGGAGGCTGAAAGCTTTTACTACTGTTGTGAAAAGGCTTGTAATGTGAAACCTGGTTCAATTTAATTGAATTTCATAGTTCTGCTGTTCTACTGATATGACTTTCAGACATTTTCAGAACATTTTACAAAGTTTTCTATGTGCACTAGTGATTTCCCTTTCTGCTTATGCTAGATTTCTGTGAAACTACACTGCATTTGTTTTTATTGATTGCCCATCTTTTTGTTTTTTAACCCTGCAGCTTTACCTGCAATTCCCTTCCTTCTCCCCCCAAAGTCAGAGAGATGCTGAGCTCACAAAAGCAGGTAGAGCAGAAAATATTTCAAAAACTCAATTTCAATTGCTTAACTCATAACCTTAAATAAATCAGACTTCTTCAAGCTCTGATGGCAAAGATCCTCTAATAGAATCCTTCAAATTAACATGAAGCCTAACAAACAACATCACAGCAAACTGTTTATGAAAACTGTTTGGTATAAACATTATATGGCACCCAGTATTAATCAAGTGTTATGGCTACTGTAAGGCAACAGAGAAAAGACTCAGTGGAAGCAAAGAACAACAAGATGGGCTCAAGACAACTGGTCTTTTAATCACGTCTGTTGTGATAGAACCTTGTGTTATTTTTGCTTGTGGTGAGAATCACAGCACATTAAATAGATCAAGTCAGTATAACCAAAACCAGAACCATTTTTCTAAACCCTCACCCTGAACTTTTGGGATTGGAAGAAATGGTACCAGTTACAGCCCAAGCATTTTAGTACACAGTTATCTATCTACATACTTATATGGCCCCAACACTGTACCACAGTAATGAGCATCTGCCAAGTATTTAAAAATAAAAACAACCCCCATCTCTCTCTCTTGCTTCCAAGTCTATGGAAGAAATCCCTTTGTTACTACTCTTCAACAATAATATATGCACATGCTCTATATTGAGGAAAAGATGACTCAGATACAGTATTGCCACATATTATGACTTAGACCCTCCCAAAATAATGAGATTAACTTAAAAAAGATATATTATACATTTTGGATTCTTTTGATTTGCCTTCTGCTATTTTAACCACTCAGGTACACTTAGGTTATATTTTCAAGCTTTTTCTCTGCAACCACGAGGACCAGAAACTTACTTTTCTAAAAAATTAGATGTTCATATAAATATCTGATCTGAATAAAGAATGTGAAACTCACGATAAAAATCATGAGAATTGACAACACTGAAGATATGAAATTTGAACATGGGAGGCCTGTGGTAATGTTTAGCTCTGGAACGAATGAGTTTATTTGTCTAAGTTCTGCTCCTTTGAAGGTTTTGTCATAAATCATCTTCTGTTGGTCCACAGTTTTCTGGCTCCAATGGAATATAGCTATTGTGTGAGGTTGTGATGGGAAAGGCCATCTCTTAGGTCATAGAATCATAGAATATCAGGGTTGGAAGGGACCTTAGGAGGTCATCTAGTCCAACCCCCTGCTCAAAGCAGGACCAATCCCCAATTTTTTTTTCCCCAGATCCCTAAATGGCCCCCTCAAGGATTGAACTCACAGCCCTGGGTTTAGCAGGCCAATGCTCAAACCACTGAGCTATCCCTCCCCCACAACTCGTAAAGCAGTGAGGTCCACGTTACTGCAAAGAAAAAAGCCGAGGGCCGGATGCGAGGAAAGTTGTTGAGCAAAAAAAACTCTCCGGCAAAAGTTGTTGAGCAAAAAAAAAAAATTTTTTTTTTTTTAAAAGCCAGCCTCCCGCAAGTCGCACAGAGAGGCTCCGTGGGCCGTATGTTGTGCAGGCCTGTTTTAGGTAGATGGGGAAATCCCACGGAGGATCAGGACAGAAGACTTGACTTCAAAGGGGAGCCAGTGCAGAGAGAGAAACACTGGAGTGGTATGCTCAAAGCAATCTGTGTTGCTCAATAGACTGGCTACTGTGTATTCTACCAGTTGGAGATTCTTTAGGACAAGATGTTTCATGTCAATAATCAAGCTGAGAGTGGATCACTGTGCCTAGGTTTCGCACCCTCAAATGGCCAGTTGCAGTCTCAATTGGGTGTCTTTTCTTGCTACAGCTATTTGAGTATCCAATAACAGTGAAAGGTCCAAAAGAATGCCAAGGAAGCAGTCAAATTTACCAAAATGAGGGCAGGCGCCCCCAATAGTGGGGAATTATATAGAGGAGGTAGCTTCTCTTGAACATTGGGGTTTGATTATACAAGAGAAGGATTATAGATTTTTTTAAAATGCTATTATATTTATCAGTTAGAAACAGGTCCCGATTGAATTATCCAGTCTACCCAGTGGATAACTTGTGACTATTAAAATATTGTTAGTTCTTCAGAGCCTAGTTTTAAAAATGTTGATGTTCTTGACGATTGAATTTATTTTTTGACTAAGGGTATGTCTATACTTACCCGTCACGTCGGAGGCGCGGGATCGATGTTCTGGGTTCGATTTATCGCGTCTTGTCAAGACGCGATAAATCGAACCAGGAAGTGCTCCGTCGTCGACGCTGGTAATCCAGCTCGATGAGTGGAGTAGGCAGAGTCGACGGGGGAGCCTGCGCGCCGCGTCTGGACCACAGGTAAGTTCGAACTAAGGTACTTCGACTTCAGCTACGTTATTAACGTAGCTGAAGTTGCGTATCTTAGTTCGATAGGGGGGGTTAGTGTAGACCTAGCCTTAGTCTTTCAAATAATAGTGCAGTTTGTGGATAAACATGGTTTTCTATTTCCCGTCTAGTGAAAGTAATATTCCAGCAATGGCTGGAGATATTTTTAATGCGAGTTCTCTCTTTTGGTGCCCACACATCATGTCAGTGAACGTGAAAGCTCTCAACACCACCTTTCCCTTTAAACATCCATAATTGGTTAACAGCTGAAGTTTTATTTCCGCAATGAGGATTTTGTCTCAAAAGAAAGGCTAAATATAAGGAGCAAGATTTTTTGAAGTGACTTTGTGATTTTGGCTGCCTCCATTTTTGGTTGCCATTTAGACACCTTAAAGGGGTCTGATTTTCAGAAAATGCTAAGCATCCACCATCTTAAAATCAAATCTCTGGAAAGCGTCTCAAGTTGCATACCAAAAATCACAAGTAAGGCATTTTTAGAGAACCTCAAACCCATCGTCATAAAAAGAGGCCTGGGAGAAGCTGTGATCTCTGCCCAAAGAGTTGCTACAGAAGACAGAGTGGGCTCTGTGTTGGCAATGAGCGAGAGCCTCAGACCTTATGCTGCTGGTAAACAGATACACACAGATACAAAATCCCTTTTTTATTTGTATTCTTGTTCATCATAGCAATATCTCTCGCATTAGAGTCAAGTGCAAGAACTAATTTGAAATGGATTATCTTAAAATGTCAGCTCCTCGGTGCATGTTTGTGTTGTATTTCAGCTGGTGGAAGACTTACGGTAAGAAAAGGTACATTGCCTAAGAAAAGCCTTTTAAGTGTGAACTTAGCCAAAGAGACTAGGGTGCGTTAATATCCATTCACATTCAGTGAGCTAATTTGGCAAACCAAGATACTAAGGAAGCTACAAGAGAGCTTAGTTTGCCCCAGGTGACCTTTCAGATTTGCAGAATCTAACAAGACAGACATTCAAGGAGCTCATAATCATTTCAACTGTCAACAAATACTCATTAAGCTATCTGTGCTTCATTAATATGAAATACCGAACCTTAAGTTGATAACAATCTTGATAGTATCTTGCAAGCTTAGACATAATTTTGTCTGCACAATGCAGCAGAACAGCAGCAGCAACAAAACTGATTTAATATAAACAACTTTGAACAGCTAGGTTCCGGTGCTTGCTTCTTAGAAACCAGCCAGAAGAAATAATAATGCAAAACACTTTTTGATTATGAGCTTATTTCCTTGTATAACTAAACTGTCAAATTACTGTTGCCAGCTATAATTGGATCTAGCCCTTTTAATGGTTTCAGCTTGTCTGTGCTGGTGTCCCCACTGTCAATCTCATATTGACAAGCAGGTAGTATTTTTTTAAAGCTGACAGTTAAAAAAAAGTGGTCCAAAGAGTATTAACATGCTGTATTTCTTTTTTTAAAAGTTAAAGAAAGGTGCTATTTTTTAAAAACTCTTGATAGACAAGATACCTTTTTTTTCTTACCACCCTTCAGAGAAAAACAGGTCAGTTCATCTCACCTACATACAGTTGATCTTCCATCTCCAAGAATTTTAGAGTCAAACTCCTATGCAGGTGTTGAGCAGCATTTCCAAACTTTACATATAACTGAAACTGAAATTGTGCACAGAGTTGGGTCCAGACATAAATATACTGGTGGCAATTTGTGGGAGCAACCAACCACTTCAGTTCATATCTGATTTCTAACATGCTAATAAATAGCAATAATAGTTCTGTCTGACATGTATACGTCTTTCATCACAAAGAATTAAATTGTTTTTCAAACATAGCAAACACATACTTTGCACAGGCATCATTTCAGCCACTAGTGAAATACAGCGGCTGTTTAATAATGCAAAGGCACATTAAACAACAGTTTATAATAGAAAATGAAGAAGAAATTACCCAGTTGAAACTGGAGGGCAATTTTAGATATGCAGAGTATAATTACTCAATTTAAAATCTGGCCAGGACACCAGAATTAAAGGTCTTGGATCTTTTAAAAAGTGACATGAGATCTTCAGCAACCAGGTCAGGAGATTTATTTAACAACTCATGCAAAATCAGGCTTCTCTTGCAACATAGCGACTGTTAACACCATGCTGGGCATTTGTCCAGCTCCGAATCAGAAGGAAGACTGACACAGAATGGATTACCAACATCATTGTCTGGCCACCTTAAGTGATTCTTGGAGGTTTGTGGTTCAAGTGCCGATTTGGCCTGGATTCTGAGATCCGAAAAGATCGGGCCATAGTGCATTATTATTATCAGTTATTTATAGAGCACCAAAAGTGTGCTATGTGTTCTCCAAATGTTCATGGATCACAACACATGTAACAGGGAAACTGAATTTGGTTACGTATCCCTGAACATATGGAACAGACAGTTATTGGTAGTCTGAATGGCTATTTTTAAGATTTTCCAGTAACAGGACAAATGTTAAAAATAATTTTAATATGTGAATTTAGAGTGAACAGACCTGTGCAAAAACAAGAATGTTCCTGTGTTTGGTGTTCTCAGTGTAATGCCTGATTCTCCATCAAACTTGATACTTTACAGATAATACTAGTGCCCCTTTCAGACTTCTTAGGTTGTTGCCGTGACTCTCAATGAAAGGAATCTGCCGTGGGACCAGCTGTGGGGAACTGATCTGTAAGGGTATGTCTACACTGCAAATTAAAAAAAACAACCCACACCACCGAATTTTAGGGCCCAGGTCAGCTGACTCAGGCTGTAGGGTTTGGGCTACCCGGCTACACGTCTAAAAACTGCAGTATAGATGCTCCTCCGTTGCCAGGTTTCAGTGCCCGGGCCCCCGGCCAAGCCCAAACGTCTAGACTGCAATTTTATAGCCCCGCAACCTGAGCCGTGTGAGCCCACATCAGCTGACTCAGGCTGGCTTGTTTCTTAGCCACAGCATTTGTTTCTATTTCCTTTATAGAGTCTTAACTATCAGCCTCTATATGCCAAAGAAAGAAACTGAAACATTGTCAATAAAAAAGCAACAGCTCAAAGCTTCTTAATTACTAATACTCACCAGAGGCCATCTGCGGACACTCAGGAATCAATTCCGCTGAGATGAAAGACTTTAAGGTATGTCATAAATGAAGGGAGGGGGGAGAGGGTCTGATGCAGTGCTATAAAATCCTCTTACCAGTAAAGGGTTAAGAAATACAGGTAGCCAGACTGACACCTGACCTGGCTGGCATCTGACCAATAAGGGGACAAGATACTTTCAAATCTTTAGAGGGGGGAAGGCTGTGTGTGTGTGGCTTTGTCTGAGTCAGAGTGATCTTGGAAGACAGAAGGAACCTACAGAAAATCAAACCTCCCTTTTCTGAAGTAAGTTTAGATAGAAATCTATTCGCTATGCTGTTTTATTTTGCTTGGTACATTCCCTGTGGGAGAGGGACGGGTTATTCCTGTTTTTCTGTAACTTAAAGTTTTGTCCAGAGGGGGGAATCTCTCTGAGTGCCCTGTAAAATAGTTCCCATCCGGATTTTACAGAGATGATTTTACCTTCTTTGTTTTTAATAAAATCCTTCTTTTAAGAAGCTGACTGTTTTCTATGGTGTTAAAACCCAGGGGGTGGGTTTTTAAATCACTGGGTAATCAATTGGTTGGGAGATTGTTCTCAAGCTTCCCAAGAAAGGGGGTGTACGGCTTGAGGGGGTAGTTTAGGGGGGAGGGAAGTTCAAGTGATTCCTTTCCTGGATTCCTGTTAGACATTTGATGGTGGCAGTGAAAGAAGCATTTCTACGGGTGCAGGGAATTTTGTACCTTGGGGGTTTTAACCTAAGCTGGCAAATAAGTTTAGGGGCTCTTAATGCGGGTCCCCATGTCTTTACCCTAGAGTTTAGAGTGGGGAGGGAACCTTGACAAGGTACAATTTGCAAAAGCTCTTAAGTGACGTAGGAGCCTAACTCCCATTTTCAAAAGTGACTTGGGAACCTAAATCATATTGACTTTCCATGAGACTCAGGCTCTTAAGGCCAGGAGTTGTAAAGGTATTTAAGTGCTGCCACGCTTAGGTTACAATGCCTAACTGATTTAGGAGCCTAGATCTAATTTCCAAAAGGGATTTGGTCACTTGGATTTATGCAATGGGATGTATGCTAAGTGCTCAAGTCTATTTTGAAAAAGGAACTTTTAAATCCCTTAGGTGCTTTTGAAAATTCTACCTTTTGTAAAAGTGTGTGTGTACAAGGGCCTGAACCAAAACCTCGGATCTGAATTCTGGATCTGGATTTCATATCTAAATTTTCATATCTTCAAGGGTCACAACCAAAATTCCGGGATGTAGATACTCCCAAACGTGTCTGTACAAAGTCCAATTCCAAGTCCAGCCTCCCCAGACATTGAGGTGACCAGATCTGGCCCACTGTACAGACAGGTATGAGGTGTAAATGTGGAGCTGTACTTGGATGTAAAGTTTTGGTTCAGGCCCATTTGTAGGTTTTTGCTAAGAACATCGAGTTTAAACTAAGTGCGCGGCATCACTGGAGGCTGTATCTTTTCTGGAATCTAAAAGAAACCTACTGACAGCTAGAGCGTTACCAAAAACAAGTCCCAAACACGCCATCACAAGGAGCCTAAGGCTTTGATTTAAGAACTTAGACCAGATCTCAGGTTGCATTGAAGCCACTTCACACCACGCAACGAAGCCACCACAAAGCAGTCCTAACCTGGGTGGCCAGTCATTGACTCTCTACAGAGGGATCGATCCTCTGATACTGGTTAAAAAGCGACACGGACAAAAATGATGAATTCATTTACACAGGAAACCGATTAACGTTAGGCAGGAGGCTAGATTTAACAAAAAGTGGTTGAAAGGTCAATAAATTTAGGAAATATTTTGGGTTGGTTTATAATTTTGTTTCCCTTCACTTTCTTGTTTATAGAATTAAATGGTTTCTCTAGACCAGCACTCAAAAACACTGTTATCTCAGATATAACACATTTACTACTGAAAAGGACACTTGGGGATACGGCTAAGGCACTCAGATACAGTGGTGATGGCCATGATAAAGCCACCTAAATGGAATGGGAGAAAACAAAATCAAACAAAAAATACAATATGTAGAAGATTTGTAAAAGCATTTTGATGGAACAACTTGATATTGCAATTGCTGCTTGCCTTCCTCCTCCTCACTCATGAATGGTGGATGGATTCTGGTTATCTGGCAATGTAACTACCCTATTCTGAGTGCCTCTATTTTTAAATAGATAAATAATATTCATTTGTTTTGGCAACTGTAGCATGGGTATCAATGGGCTTATCTTTCTGACTCGCATCTATATGTTTACAGATTTGTATTTGACATGAAAAGTGCTATATATGAGCTATGTATTATTTATTATTATTATTATTATTGCAAGAAGTTAGAAGGCAAATAAAGTATTTAAAAAACGGGGCTGCCACACTTTTTCAGCATCACTGCATAGAGGAAAATGCATAGGAGTATGGGGATGAGACTGAAAACTAGGATCACAGTATAGAAGAAAAACATATCAGTGATTAAACAGATAATATCCATATCAGTTAGAAGGCTCCTGTGCAAAAGGAAATAGCTGTCACTTAGTCTCATTGTGAAATTTAATTACTTATTTGAAACTAGGGTGACCAGATGTTCTGATTTTATAGGGACAGTCCTGATTTTGGGGGCTTTTTCTTATATAGACACCTATTACCCCCCACCCCCATCCTGATTTTTCACACTTGCTATCTGGTCACCCTATTTGAAACACCGAAGCTCAGACTTCTGCCAGTCATAACTTCATTTCTGACAGGGAGAGAGGGGTGACACACTCTCCTTTCCACAACTGCATGCGTTCTTTACTCTCAGAATAGAAGAAATCACTAGAAGGAAATTGCTTATTGTATAACTATTTCCAAATGTGTTTGATGATGGTGTTGTATTACGGGAAATCCCTGGTATAGAGCCGGGGAAATCCCATGAAGTCTTTAGATCGAAGAAATCAAATAACCATGCAGTGTTTACACTGCCCCTATGAAATATGAGATGTCAAATAACAATACTCTTGATCATACAGGCTACAATTAGAGAATGAGGTCATGCATCTTTTTGTAACAATATTTGCTTTTTTGAATAGAAGAATGTTTGCCATTTCCTGTATCTTTTCATCCTGTATACATCAACAAAACCAGTTTAATCAAAGAGACATATCTACTAAAGACTTCAGACCAAATTCACAACAGGCTTCTGAGGGCTGGTCTACACTAGCCCCGAAGTTCGAAGTAAGATACACCACTTCAGCTACGTAAATAATGTAGCTGAAGTCGAAGTATCTTATTTCGAACTTCAAAGTACTCACCCCTGGTCCACACCGCGGTGCGCAGGCTCCCCCGTCGACTCTGCCTGCTCCGTTCGTGGAGCAGGATTACCAGCGTCGACAGGGGAGCACTTCCTGGTTCGATTTATCGCGTCTAGACAAGACGCGATAAATCGAACCCAGAAGATCGATCCGACGCGTCCGACAGAGCTGGTAAGTGTAGACTAGTCCTGAGTGTGCAACTCTATTGAGGCTAGTGGAATTGCAACTCCTTACACCAATGAATTTGGCTTGATATGTTCATTTTAAATAAAATGAATTTATTTTTTGTTATAGAAACATATCAAGCAGAGAGGAACTTAGTGGTTTCTCTTTGCACGAGTTGTTTTCAAGAATTTGCACTGCTTAAAGTTCTGGTTTGAAAAATTCAAAACTCAACTCGGCCAAAAACATTAAATTTCATGTGGCTTGGGGTAAAAATCCTATGAAACCACAAAGTTCCTTAGGGTTTCCAAGGAAATCCATAAATTGGTGCAGGTTCACCACAGATGTATACAAGCTTGGTGACCCCCTTTGGGCATGCAAATATTAATTTATATTATATTATCCACATCAGGGGCCTGCAGTTTCAGTCCTCTGCTACCTCTTGTACGTACACACACACACACACACACACTTTTTCTCTTTGCATGTTCATTAACACTTGCATATGTCCTTTAAAGAGCGTAATAGTGTGCACTTTAGCACCAGGTCCATTTTCTGGGTCAAATGATTTGTACGAGTATTGCACTAATAGAAGGACTCACACAAATATTAACAATATTAGCAGGTGCTTACACCAACTGCAAGCATAAGTATATCCATGGGCAAATTGATTGTGCACCTCTGGATAGAGACCTTGCTGAAAATGTATCCCCACATATCCACAATTCATTTTTTCATTAAGAAGCATCAGTAAATGCACAGAATAAGTAAGATCAATTGGAGAACAGTTTTGTGAGACTATTTTTTTCTTCTAAAAATCATCTTCATTATGTAAATTAGAACAGATGAGACAAAAGTTAGATGCAGCCTAGAGCCTCTTGAGCCTTGATTCATCTCTGGTCTGTTCCTTTTTTAAAAAGTCTAGTGATGCGAGAAGCAATCATTCAATGTCCAAATTAATCAGCGACAACCTGAAAAACACTGGCAGATTATTGACACACACTCTGCAAACATTCACTAGCACTGAAGAGACAACATCTAAGCTGCACACAATCATTAACCCTCCCCGGCAGAATAGAGCCTGAACCAGAGGAAAGGTTACTTGGGCTGGAATTTCTAAGGGGCCCAAAGGAGTTACCTGACCAGCTCCAACTGACTGTCAGTAGGTATTGGGCACTTAACGCTCACACTCCTTTGAAAATCCCATCCTTTGGCCCATCAACAACATGCCTGCAGTTTAAAGCACTTCCTAATCTTCCCAAGGTGCAGAACACACCTATGCAGACCCAGCAAGTTAACATGGGTTTGTGATATATTACGCATCTAACAGGAAAGGGTGAATAATTTCACATGAAGAAAAATATTTTAATGATGTTAAATAGAGTTCTCAAACAATTACTCTGAAAAGCTAGATAATTAAATGGAAAATGGGATTCTTTCTATGGAATTTTTAAACAGCCCTGTAGAAGTTAATAGAGGATCGCACTTCCGTAAAAGAGTTTAAAAATTCAATAAAAAGGTTATCACTCACCATTCTTATTATTCATATTGTGGTAGCACCCAAAGGCCTCAATAAAAAGAGGCACCCCGCTAGGGATGGGCACTGTACAATCTGAGAGCAAGACAAGGTCCCTGCCCTGAGGAGCTTAGATGCCAGAAAGCTTTATCATAAGGGCAGAAATGGAAATGCTGAAATATAGTTTACTATAGTTAAACATTTGCCAACTGGTACAACAAACTTTACCACTGATCCATCCTATCCAAAGTATAAGGGGAAACTGTGACATTTCAGATAGCACTATGTATGATGGCAAATGCTGATAGTTTTGAATGGTTACCACTGTGCCTACAAAAAGGCATTTATCACAGTATTCATGATGTGGCCAGAACTGGGAAGTACCAGAAACTTCATAAGAGAGCCTGTTCTTGACAGATTTCAAGCATGATGTCTACAACTAAGAGGCTGGGAGACATTTCAGATAAGCATGCCAACCGTTTGATGTTTGTCCAAACCAAACCTCGGAACCTTTTGAAGTACACCTGACTGCTCACAAAAGAGAAGGGGGAGGGTAAACCTGGAGAGTGTGGCACTCTGAACCGAAGCGAGGAATGTGCAGGTACAGGGACACTTGAGGATTGGACAGAAATGACTTGAAGTCTGAAATAGTAACTTACAGTACAGTCTCCTTTTCTTCTTTCTTTGACTATCCAACAGTTACCCAGTAAAGTACCCCCAGTCATGTTAAAGGGTCCAATCATCTCCTCCACACTATTAGTATTCCTGCCTCTCACTCCTCCTCCTCATGCTTCACTGTCAGCACTGAATTGTGCTCCTGGTCTGTCAGACAAGAGCCACAATGAATAGTCCCATCTCCCCACACCTCTCCCCTCCCAATGGTCCAGTTTGGAGCAGTAACAGTCCCTTCCCATTTTAACTTTCCCTTCCAAACAAAACGCTCAGTTTAACATCGTTTTAAACATTAATACAGAATAGGGATATCATTATCTTGTATATAAATAAATACTCATACAAAACGCATGGCCTCATTCTTCCATGTCCTTACAAGGGTATGAATTCCAACCACGGTCAAGATGAACTCCGAAATTACATGATCAATTTTTGCTGTGGTTCTCAAGTGCATACATTATCTGCTTGCATTACCAAGCATACACCCAACACCTGATAAAGTCCTGGACATTTGTGTTTCTGCAACACTGGAAAAAATTAGGACTTGGAAGAAAAAAATTACATTGCTGGCCAGAAGGGTGAAAATTCATGATTTCAGCAAACGGATAGAAACGAGAAATTGGTTTTCACCTAAAATTATTTTGCTATGGCAAAAAACACAGTTGGAAAAAACCAACAGGACACCTGAAGCCAAAACACTGTTTTTGTTGGGCTAGATTCACTCCCTGCTGGCACAGGAAGGGGAAAATTGCGATTCCCTGCACCACATCAAGACTTTCTATGTCAATTATTTTCATCTGAAGCAAATTCTTAAATATACAAGAATATAAGGGTTTATAAGGGAAAA
This sequence comes from Chelydra serpentina, assembly GCA_037349315.1. Classification (NCBI taxonomy): domain Eukaryota; kingdom Metazoa; phylum Chordata; order Testudines; family Chelydridae; genus Chelydra; species Chelydra serpentina. Next base: position 1,975,977 of record JBAIAC010000070.1, read on the forward strand.
TATTACACAATCTGTGTGTCTTCACTGTAGACTTAACTCAAGTTATCTGCACTTGAGTTACTTGAATACCAGCAGCCATATTACGAAATAATATTCAAGCTGCTGTGTCCACAACTTGTGTGTGGCACATCTTATGGTTCTTTGCACGGCAGTAAATGGAGACACTTTATTAATTCTTTCCCAGTGAATTCTGAAAGAACTTGTCTGTCCTTTCTGGCTACATAGGACTGTGGAAAGGCATTAGAAGACTAGCGGCACTCAAGTGGAGCTAGCCTAAGTCCACACTGCAGAGTGGTCATAATAGCAGCTCATGAGTTTTGCTAACTCCAGCTTTAGTCTATCTATCCCTCTCCCCTTCCCCTCCCACCCAAGTTGAGTTAAAAGCACCACCACATAAAACTGAGGGTTTGTGTGTGTTGACAAGAGCTAAATTATTATCTGAGTTAACTTTTCTGTGAAGACAAGCCCCAAGAGAGACAAATGGTTCCACAACAATGAAACTCATCTCAATGAGCAGCATAGCATCTCACAATATTAACACAACTGTATTCAACTTTCCAATGGTGTCAGATTTCTAGAACACTGTGCATCATTAAAAACTGGAAGTCAAGGCCTAGTGAGGAAAATAGAAAGGAGCATAAATGCTGGTAAGTCAAGTGTAAAAGTATAATAAGGCAGGACAAGGAAGAATTTGAAGAGCATCTAGCTAAAGACATAAAAACGAACAACAAATTTGACAGGAAGCCTGCTAAACAATCAGAGGGGCCACTGGATAATCAAGGTGCTAAAGGACCACTCAAGAAAGACAAGGCCTTTGCAGAGACGCTAAATGAATTCTTTGCATCGGACTTCCACACACCTGAGCCATTCTTTTAAAGAGACAGATCTGAGGAATTGTCCCAGATTCATGTGTCAACAGAGAAGGTTTTGGAACAAACTGACAAATTAAACAGTAATAAGTTACCAGGAACAGATGGCATTCACCCAAGAGTTCAGAAGAAACTCAAATATGAAACTGCAGAACTAACAACTGTGGTATGTAACCTATCGCTTAAACCAGCCTCTGTACCAGATGACTGGAGGGTAGCTGATGTAACAACTTTTTTTTTAAAGGTTCCAGATGTGATCCTGCCACTTACAGGCCAATAAACCTAACTGCAGTACCAGGCAAAGGTACTGGTTGAAACTATAGTAAAGAACAGACTGATCAGAAACATAAATGAATGCAATATGTTAGTGAAGAGTCAACATGGCTTTTGAAAGGGAAATTATTCAACAATCTATTACAATTCTTTGAGGGTGTCAACAAGCATATGGACATTGGTGATCTAGTGGAAACATTGTACTTGGACTTTCAGAAAGCCTTTGACAAGCTCCCTCACTAAAGGCTCTTAAGCAAAGTAGGCAGTCCTAGAACTGGAGGTAAAGTCCTCTCGTGGATCAGTAACTGGTTAAAAGATAGGAAACAAAGGATAGGAATAAATGGTCAGTTTTCAAAATGGAGAGAGGTTAATAGAGGGGACCCCAAGGTGTCCCCCAAGGGACCAGTGCTGTTAAACATATTCATAAATAATCTGCAAAAGGGGTGAACAGTGAAGTAGCAAAATTTGATACAAAATTGCCCAAGATAGTTAAGTCCGAAGCTGACTGTGAAGAGTTACAGAGGAATCTCATAAAACTAGGTGACTAGGCAACTAAATGGCAGATGAAATTTAATGTTCATAAATGCAAAGTAATGAACATTGGAAAATATAATCCCAACTATACATACAACATGATGTGGTCTAAATTAGTTTTTACTGTTCAGTGAAAAGATTTTGGAGTCATCGTGAATAGTTCTCTGAAAACACCCGCTCAATGTGTAGTAGAAGTCAAAAAATCTAACAGAATGTTAGGAACCCCTTGGAAAGGGATAGATAAAGACACAAAATGTCATAATGCCACTATATAAATCTATGGTATGCCCACACCTTGTATAGTGTGTGCAGTCTGATTGTCCCATCTCAAAAAAGTTATATTAGAATTGGAAAGGTCCAAAGGAGGACAACAAAAATGATTTGGGGTATGGAACAGCGACAGAAGAAATCTGTGGTGCAGCTGGGAAAAGCAGCACATTGCCTGAGCTCCTAGCAGGGCCACCGAGAGCGGGTTTGGGCCCCGGTGAAAAAAAATGTGCCCCCCCGCCCCCCAGCAAGGGTGGACTGGCTAAAAATCTTTACACAGGCTTTGTATTGATGTGCAAAAAAACCCCCCAACAAATATGCAATGGATGTCAAAAACAATCGACAAATAATGATACTAAATAATGATACTACCAAGAAAGACAAAAACATATGCAACATAGTCGGGCCCCGGGCCCCCTTCCGGACCGCTGGGCCCCGGTAATTTGTACTGGCTTCCCCCCTCCCCCGCTCTCGTCGGCCCTGGCTCCTACAGCTGTGCATCAGTTACAAAAACCTGCCCCTCCCCCAAGCCCAACCCTAACTAAGCCTCTTGGATATAAAAATTAGGACAGGGAGGCTCTCTGAATTTTTAAACAGTTTTTTGGAGCAAATTTACTTTGGCTATGTTCATGCCCCTCTGGTTTTCCCTTTTCATGAATATTCTATTGTGAATGAATTTCCTGGCAGTAATGTTCACAGGAACACAGTTGTAAATATACGACAATATTAGTGGAAAGCAAATTTTGAAGTTGTAAACACAAGCATTTACAGAAAAATATTTGCAGTAATTATTCATCTAGGAAGTCTGAATATTGCATGAAGCGGAGAGAATCCCTGTTTGCTTGTGCACAGTTTGCAAACAGAGAAAGAGGAAACATTTATTGAAAATATGATTTGCAACAAATTATTCAGCCAGCTTTACCTAATAGATACCTTCTGGCATGGGCTTTTGTTCAATATGAAATTAAACTGACCACATTCCTGGTGTTTGAAATGCAACATAATCTGAATGCCAGCAACATTAAAAATTACCTCATAAAACAAGAATACTGGAAAGTTAAACCAACTGTAATGAACAGAATATTTAACTGCCAACTGCTTTTTCCACGCTTAGGAAGCCAGTTCACAATGAATTGCATGAGGAATGAGCTGAATGACTACCGACTGCCCTTCTAAGACAAGCTTTATTAATACCCCCAACCCATGCCAGCTCCACAGCTAGTCTGTCAAGACTAGCTGCTGGCCCGTGAGATGGAGACAGAAGCCCCAGAATTCCTCCTTCTCCTGAACAGGGCCGGCTCCAGGCACCAGCGCAGCAAGCGCATGCCTGGGGCGGCAAGCCGCAGGGGGGCGGCCGGCCGCTAGCTGCGAGGGCGGCAGTCAGGCAGCCTTCGGCAGCATTTCTGCGGGAGGTCTACTGGTCCTGCGGATTCGGCAGCAATTTGGTGGCGGGAACGCCGACAGTGCAGGACCAGCGGAGCGCCCGCAGGAACGCCGCCAAATCCACTGGGCCGGCGGACCTCCCGCAGAAATGCCGCCGACGGCTGCCTGACTGCAGCGCTTGGAGCGGCACAAAACAGAGCCGCCCCTGCTCCTGAAGCTCACCCACTGACTATGGGGAATATGTGCTGCAGAAGGACGAGGCAGGGCTGGGAGATGAGAGGAAAAAGAAGGGCATTCTTTAACAGATTCCATGCTGGGACTGCTTTGAACGAAAATGCTGTGAGGATGAACAACAAAACCTCCATAACACAAAAGCAGTTTCTATTGTTGTTTGGTTACAATACAAATGTAGTTGCTTTTTTAATCTATTTGCTACAGTACACAGAACAACAGGAACCAGGTGAATCTGGAGAATGCCAATCGGCTAGTCAGATGTCACTTCAAAAGTCTATAGAGTTTAATATAATTTTTCTTATCCCACTGTTCCACTAAGTAGACTATTCTTACGGTGAAAGACATAAAATGGCACTGTTACACATTGTTTTATAGTTTTTTCTTAGTGTGCAGACATTGTTCCGTCTTTGAAAAAATGCTGTTAATTTTGTGATGGTGTTTCTTTTTGGAGCAGCTGCAGCAAGCGGCAGAGGAGTTTGCTCTCTGACTTAAATTCTCTAACTAGAGTCCATTCTTGGGGCAGAGTTGCTCTCTAAGAACTAGGCACTGGTGTTTTGGCTGAGATTCCTGAAAGAGGGAACTGCCTGCATGCTGTTTAACCACCTCTGATCAAGGGCCAGTGTATACAGTGTAAATAAAACAAATTACACTTGGGGTAGGTCTACACTTACCCGTCGCGTCGGACGCATCGGATCGATGTTCTGGGTTTGATTTATCGCGTCTTTTCTAGACGCGATAAATCGAACCAGGAAGTGCTCCCCCGTCGACGCTGGTAATCCAGCTCGACGAACGGAGTAGGCGGAGTCGACGGGGGAGCCTGCGTGCCGCGTGTGGACCCCGGGTAAGTATGTTGTCATTCGAACTAAGATAGTTCGACTTCAGCTACGTTATTCACGTAGCTGAAGTTGCGTATCTTAGTTCGAATTGGGGGGTTAGTGTAGACTAGCCCTAAGAAAACACAATCTTTGCATCACTCTTCCAGTGGGAAACCAACGTAGAAGACCCTGAAATTTGCTACTCTCTGGCAAAGGAACATACCTTGTAACATCTCTTAGACAGAGGTTAATTATGAAAGAAATAATTTCCTATATCTGTTCCAGCCAAGAATATTCTTGTTCATCAAAGTATGATGTAGAAATGGGTGAAATGGTCCCAACAGTCCTCAATAGATCTACCCACTATGCCGTAGTAATTTTTATGAATGACTAGCAGACAGGACCATTGTGGGGGAGGGAGAGCTCAGTGGTTTGAGCATTGGCCTGCTAAACCCAGGGTTGTGAGTTCAATCCTTGAGGGGGCCACTTAGGGATCTGGGGCAAAAATCTGTCAGGGGACAGTACTTGGTCCTGCTAGTGAAGGCAGGGGACTGGACTCGATGACCTTGAAAGGTCCTTCCAGTTCTAGGAGATTGGCATATCTTTAAATTGGGGGGGGGGGGGGAGGGAATAGCTCAGTGGTTTGAGCATTGGCCTGCTAAACCCAGGGTTGTGAGTTCAATCCTTAAGGGGGCCATTTAGGGATCTGGGGAAAACATTGGGGATTGGTTCTGCTTTGAGCAGGGGTTTGGACTAGATGACCTCCTAAGGTCCCTTCCAACCCTGATATTCCATGTTTCTACCTTTAGCTCTACTAGTAACTTGCTATGGGGCAAATCTCACCGCTCCTCACGTGTGATAGGTGCTCAATGTAGTGGAAACAGTGATACTGGGCTGCCCCAGGGGAAAGCTTATGCAGGGACCCCACACTTGCCGTGCACCAAAGAGCTCTTCTCAATGCTTCTTTTCCCTTAATGCACATTATGATTCTAGAGGACACGTCTGGTAGATACAGATCATCTGCCCCCCCCCCCCCAACTCCCGCATCTATGCCCCTCCACTCCCCCAGCCCAGTGCAACTAGCAGAGGTAAAGTGGTACAATTTCCTCCCTGGCTCAAGCTGGGCACCGGAAAGAGGACTTGGTCCTATGTAACCATTAAGTCAAGTCTTTTCAACTGTAGGCCTCGGTTTACTATATATAAAATAGTAACAATACTTACCAAGCTACCAGCAAGTTTGGTGCATCTTTAATTAATGTTTTTAAACTTCTCAAAGGTGCTTAGGAGATTCCTCAAAAGGTGCTTTCAAGCACTAGATATCCAAATGCAAAGCACGTATTTCACTATTTAATTTTTGTAGGTGATGTTTATATTAACTTGTATTACTTTTCTGTTTTTCCTAGTTTTCCCTTTCTCCACCAACTAATTATATTCTATAGAGTGAGCCTCCTGACACTGCAGTCTACAAATAAATTCTAATATGATTAAGTATGTTTAGAGGAGGGAAGAAGTCTCTAATCTTCTAGTGAATTGAGCATGTCTGGCATCCAGAAGATCTAGATTTCTGACTCTGCCACTGACTTACTGTGTGACCTTAGGGAAATAATGTCATCCCTCTCTGCCTCAATTACTCCTTCAGTAAAATGGAGATAATAGTCTGGGAGCTTCCTTTATCAAATACTTTGGGATTTATGGATTAAAAACCCCTCTGTTTAAAGGCTAACAATATTATGAAAGAAACAGCCTCCAGGCTGGAGATGGGAAAAGTAGCAAGATTTGGGAGGAGAGGTTAATTCAAATCGACAGTGAAAATATAATGCTATGTTCCTATCAATCAGATTCAGCCGAAGTGAACTACTCATTAAACTCAATTTGACCATGCAGACCTAATTGTCACCGTGACACTGGGAAGGTATTAAGTAACTCTCATGAATTGAATCGCGTAAAAAATAATGTAAGAAGCTACAAACAGCTTCTCTCACTTAGTGCTCCTAATTAAATTTCAGCCTCTTTTCTAAAATCAGCCTTTGATCAGCTAAGTCAGCAGCCAAACTTTGAGGTCTATCTTCTCAGTATTTATGTGCCACTCAAATTAATACTAGGCTAACCTTGGGAGACAGGAGATATAAATTTCCATTGGCTTCGTTGAATCTGAGCCCACATATTAGGATACAGATGTGTACATGCCAATAGAAAAATTATCCTTGCTGAGAAAGGAAGTGGGTCAGTAGCTCAGCAACACTCATTGCGGTAGTTGTAAATTAACAGTAACCCATTTACATGTTCCATTGAAGTCAGTGGGTGAATCTGACAGGTACCACGGGATACAAAGATTTTGGTGCCTGGAGAAGATGGTGACGGGTGCCCTTAAAATATCTCAAGTGACAGCTAAGGATTAAGTAGAAGCTGGAATAGCTAGCATGTTCTACTGCGTGGTGAGCTTGGTCTTGCTTTCTCCCCAACTCTTCTTGCTAAGCGGTGAGGCGAGCACAGAGGAGAGCAACAAAAATAATAAAAGGTTTAGAAAAACTGACCTATAAGGAAAGGTTAAAAAAATTGGGCAGGTTTAGTCTTGAGAAAAGACGACTAATCGGGGACTTGATAATAGTCTTCAAATATGTTAAGGGTGATTACAATTAGCGTGGTTAATAATGGTTCTCCGTGTCCACTGAAGGTTAGACACGTAGTGATGGGCTTAATTTGCAGCAAAGGAGATTTAGGTTAGATATTAGGAAAAACTTTCTAACTCTAAGGGCACTGAAGCTCGGGAACAGGCTTCCAAGGGAGGCTGTGGAATCCTCATCATTGGAGGCTTTTAAGAACAAGTTGGACAAACACCTGTCAGGGCTGATCTAGGTTTACTTGGTCCTGCCCAGTGCAGGGCTGAGCCCCGGCACCTCTACGCTTGGTAGTTCATAGCCCCTGCACCTCTGGGCCTGCCACGTCATTTATGAAAATAAAAAAATTGCGTGACCCCCATCGCCTAATTGCTTGAGTCCCGACATCTCTTTCATTACAAATTAAGCATTGGTCCTGCCTCAGCACAGGGGCTGGACTTGATGCATGGGTGGCCGGTGACCCCGCTCTTGTGGGAGGCTAGCCCCCGGCCCCTCCCCTTGTGCCCGAGGCCACTCCCTCCCCCGCAGGAGCCCAGAACAACCCCACCACAGCCCCTGGCCCCAGCCTAGCACCGGACAGCTGGGCAGAGCCCCCAGCCCTGGTGTGCCGGGCAGCACGGCCACAGCACCCCCAACCCCAGTGCACCGGGCGGCCAAGTACCAGAGCGCCAGGTAGGCAGCGTGGCCCCAGCCCCAGCCCCTGCCCCCAAGTCCCTGTGGGAGGCAGGCCAGCCAGCCCCAGCCCGAGCCAGGGCAGAGCGCCAGGAACTGCAGGAGGGGACCTGAGGGCAGAACGTGGCACAGCCTCCCACAGCCTACGATACCCACCATCCATGACTTGATGGCTTCTTTCCAGGCCTACATTTCTATGATTCTGTAAACACAAAGCACAACACCAATGGAGTTGCAAACTGGATTAATTTGGGTCTAGGATTTTAAGCTAATTTTGTGTTGTTGTTTTTTAACTCAGTCCTGATTCTATGAAGCCCAAGCATTGCATAATTGCTGTACTAACAAAGACTTGCAAAGACACCAATTAAATGTTTCACTTCAAACAGGAGATGCAATTAAAACAAATACAATTTTATCCTAGGCCAAATTATAAATTTTGACAAAAATCTAAGTTATTATTGTGAATCATGCATGAAGCAAAAATTGAAACTTTTAGATATCTGTGTTCATGTTGATCAAATAACTAAGACACGAATCCCTTCTGAACAAAACTACTGATGAAAAGATGCCAATTTCATCCTTGTGGGACTAGATAAAATAAGTGACATGAAAAGTTACATGAATACATGACTAAAACAAGAGGACCTGATTCTCTACTCACATATACCAAAGTTCATCAATTGCAAGTCCACTGAATCGAGAATGAGGATCTAGGTGTGAGATCAATGAGAAAATGATCTAATTGGGTAATGTAATTGTCAAAGCCATCATCCTCATCAGAGGCATTCAAAAATGAAGAAGTCATTTAGGGAAAAATCCTGCTCCTCCGACATGCATGAGATTCTTGAAGTCATATCCCTTCTGCAAAATTATACCCTTAGAGAATTATCAAAACTGCCAGTGCTGCCCTGCTGTAGTGGGATGGACTACACCGAGCTGGAAATGAAGAGGTTTCCAGCTCTATCATGGATGACATTTACTTATTTGATACTCTGCAAGCTCATAATAAAGGTGAACTCTCAAACGTACACATTTTCTGCTTTCCAGTAGTCAGGCACCCAAGTTACCCGGCATAAGAATGTTCCTTTGGGGCTGTGAAACTAATTTGCAGCCTGGCATCTAAACAGGTCTGCCATTTGGAAGAACAGGAAGGTCAGTGCTCTCATCTGAGCCATGTGCTTGGAAAGTCCCTACCTCAGCAGAGCCTGGTGGCCTCAGCTTAATTATTTTCCAGGAGAATTCTCCTTATTTGTTTGAAGCCCTCTGCTTTGAGCACAGGGCTGACTCAGCTTACAATGCAGAGTAAACTCTAGCCTTCTGTTTCAGGAATGCTAGATTATAGTAAAATGAAGCAGAGCTGTTCAGGCCCCTTTAAATGCAGTATAGTAAATAAGGATTTCATTTAGATATACGGTGATAGTTTGTAAACATACTGTATAACTTGCCCTATCTACTAACCTGCAACAGTTAAGCTGCTTAGTGCCATTCAAAAAGTTGATTCACATATGTAGATAAGAAGGTAAGGAAACATTTAATGCTTAGCAATGTGAATTAATCTGCTGGCAAGTAAGCCTATTCAAGCACTCATTTCACCTGCCAATTACGTCTTTATTTTCTCCTGTTTTTCCTATTTACTTCATTATAAATACCCAAATAACTTTTCTCATTTTGAAATAGATCACCTTTGTCTTTATTCCTATTTTTCCTGTATTTATTATCAGTTGCTTTTTCTCTAATTGATTGTGGTGTTGTGAGTGTGTACACAGACACAATGATAAACAGTTATATAGATATATATATAGATGCTCATCCCAAACTCTGGAACCCTGACAACTTAATTTCAATTTCACTAAGACTCTACTCTTCCCAGGATAGAATAAACACAGACCAGCACATAAAATAACTCCCACAGCTCACAAAACCTCTTCAACCCTCAACTCATTCTTCCCCAGAGGCCTAGTTGAAAAGACAGCATGACCTAAAGATCTACACATTTAGGCCATGGTACACCAGTTGGGGAGAGAGAAATCCAAAGCAGAGAATGCCCCATAAACAGCCCGAATCATATCAAGGAGGCTCCACACTTGAGTGCTTCCCCTGAACTGCAATGCAACAGAATGGTACAGGGAAAAAAGCAGTTTTGGGGGCAACCACTACCCAAACCACAGAGAGCTTTATAGGTGAACACCAACACCCTGAATTCCAGCTAGAAACTTTTAAGTTGCCACTACAGATTCCAGAGTACTCTTGTTGTGTTCCCCAGGTGAAACTCCACTTTATAAGCAGGTCATGGTATTTTGAACTAGTTTCAGTTATGAACAGTCTCAAGTGGTAGCTTCATGCAGAGCTGTCAGGGTTTCCTCCCCACTCTGAACTCTGGGGTTCAGATGTGGGGACCCGCATGAAAGACCCCCTAAATTTCTATTCCACCAGCTTAGGTTAAAAAGTTCCCCAAGGCACAAATTTCTTTCCTTGTCCTTGGATGGTATTGCTGCCACCACCAAGTGATTTAAACAAACATTCAGGGAGGGGCCACTTGGAGCCCTATCTCCCCCAAAATATCCCCCAAAGCTCCTTCACCCCCTTTCCTGGGGATGCTTGAGAAGAATATACTAACTAATTGGTTACAAAGTGAGCACAGATCAAATCCCTGGGTCTTTAGGACACTGAAAATCAATCAGGTTCTTAAAAGAAGAATTTTATTTTAAAAAATGTTAAAGAATCACACCTGTAAAGTCATGAGGGAAGGTAACTTTACGGGGCAAATAAAAAGATTTAAAACACAGAGGATTCCCCTCTAGGCTGAGCTTCAAAGTTACAAAAAACAGGAATAAACCTCCCTCTTAGGGAAAATTCACAAGTTAAAACAAAAGATAATCTAACACATTTTCTTGCTATTACTTACAATTTCTGTAACTTGAGATGTATCATTTCAGGATCTTGTTAGGAGATGTCTTTTCCTGCCCTGGTCTCTCTCTCTGTCTGAGAGAGAATACACAAAGAGAGCACAAACAAAACCTTCTCCCCACCCCCAGATTTGAAAGCATCTTCTTTCCTCATTGGTCCTTCTGGTCAGGTGCCAACTAGGTTAATTGAACTGATTAACCCCTTACAGGTAAGTGATTCTGTACCTCTGGCCAGGAGGGATTTTATATTACTGCATACATAAAGCACAAGAGCACATTAGGGTAATCCAATCCCAAGGTGACAAGGGACCAGGTAAATGTGCCAAGTTCTGCTTTGGAGGGAATAATGACTGGCTTCTTCTCACCAGGTACAGATGAAAGTTTAAAAAAAAAAGCTCTTAGCCATAGTTGCTACCTAGACACCAGGTTTTAGCATGACATCTGTGCACATCCAGTACAAATGGACATCACTCTCCCTCAACCAGGGGAGGCACTGTAAGTTCTGCTTAGCTTACCGTCTGTTTTCCCTGAGCCCATAAGATCTGTCTCCATCTTGTCTGAACTGAGCCAGAGGCAGCTAGTCTTCACCCAAAGCCCAGGCTCATATAGACACTGGGTGAAACAATTCATTACATGATCCTGGTTGGTTGTGAGCAGGGCCGGTGCAAGGAAGTTTCCCGCCCTAGGCGAAACTTCCTTGCACCAGCCCTGCGCCCTCCCAGCCAGCCCCCCCGCGGGAGCTCAACCCCCCTGCCCGCGGCTCGCAGAAGCTGAGCAGGGACCCGGGAGGCAGGGGAGCAGCTCGCTGCGGCTGCCTCCTGGTTCTGGGAGGCAGGAGGCAGCCGCCCACTACCCCCCAAATCCTGGCACCCTGGGCGACCGCCTAGGGTCACCTAGTGATAGCGCCGGACCTAGTTGTGAGAAACAGCTGTGACATCAGCATGTGGCAGACATTGCAGCCTATGGCCTCTCACTAACTCCCCCAGCTGCCTCAGAAGAACCCTGAACAAGAGTCGTGACAAAACAGATCTTTGTGGTACTGTGCCACACTGGAGAGAACCTTCTCTAACTCCCCTTTGGATTATCTCAGAGATGGGATTGGAGCCACTCAAGACTGACTTCACCACGTCTGCTAGGGTCTGCAGACAAACCTTCCATGTCCATCATATCAAAGACTGCTCACTGATCTAAAACATCACTCTGTCTTCACGCAGGGACTGCATTTGGAACAGTATCTTCACAACCATAGGGACTAGCAGTTATTTTTAGAATGAAAAGCTAAATACTGACAAAACCCAGAAGGCCCCAAGAGACGTGCAAGAATGGTGTTTTCCAGGCTGGATTAAGGCACAGGACTTTAAATCAGTGCCTACAGTCCCAGCTCTTTGAGTCATGGGACCACATCATACATTCAGTTTCTGTTTGCTTTTAAATGAAAAAGTAAGTTTCTAGCCCTGGTGACTGCAAAGAACAGCTTGAAACTGTGGACCAAGCAGTCTGCAGAGAGCCTGAAACAATTGCTCAGAAGAGTGAACTGCCCCTTACATCTCAATGGGGTGTTAATGCCAAGACGCACTGCTCTGGGAGGCTCTTCCAGGACCATTCCAGCAGAGAATTATGTACATTTCAGGAGGAGAAAAGTAGAGAAGGCCCAGCCCACCTCGAGAAATATACCATGCTGGTTGCTGTGGTGGTTACTGGGAGACCCCTCTCATGATCACCCCTGCCTCTCTGGGGAGTAAAAGGGCATTGGTTATGGTACATCTCCCTGCCTCTCTTGATGCCACTTGGGGGGGGGGGGAGGTGTTCCAATGCTGCTGTCCTTGCCTTTCTAGGAGATAAAGGGGTCCCCTGACATCCCCACCACCACAACCATAAAGTGGTTTGCCAAGGGCCCTAAAATGCCCTCATCCAACCCTGAATGGACCACTGAATTGGCTCAATTGGACCCCTGTTCCTGTCAAATCTATATCCACTGTTCCCAAAGAGACTGTGACTATATCCCTGCTGGGAACAGGGAAAGAAAATAAGGTATATTAACTCAATACAACACAGGATGTGCTAATAACACTGTAGCAACAAAACCGAGAACACAACTGACCTCACTTAAAACTGGGGACTACATAAGTTTCTAATCGGATGCCCACTAATGAATTTTTTATTGCGTGTGCTCCATGGTTTCTTGCAAGACATGTATTCCCAAAAATAATCAAAGGGGGGAAAAAGCAGACAGGACTATCAGCAGTCAACCAGATCTCCTTGAACCAATGCAAACAATAGCACTGACCTTGGAAGCAGTCAAAGCAAAGTTGCACCTTATCTAGTTCCCAGGACTGGTATCTGATTAATCAGAAGGGCACTTAACATTTCAGCATAGAAATACCTTTACTACCTACAAGAAAATCTTGACTACACACAGAAAACAAACCCAGTTGTAAACTCACAACTGTTACTTTATAAAAGGAGGCAAAGGACACAGACTCCAGATGGGGCAATTGTTCAGTCACACTGATGTGATGCTAGCATTGGCAATATGTCAGTCTCCATTCCAGTTCAGTATTCTATATAAATTATTTATGAAATCCTTTTGTTTTAGGAAACTGGAAAATGGAATTATCACATGTTTGACAATACTCAGGTGGGAGGCAATGGCTGAGATGACACAGCCTGAGGCTCAGGGAGGCAGGTTCTTCCTCCGTACACTTTTCATGAACCTCTAACGTTATAACACAATATTATACAGTGTTTATGAAGGAATGGGGATGATAGCCAGAGGTGGAATGGAAGGTGGGGAGACCTGTATTAGCAGCAGCCTAGCAATATGGAAATGTCATTAGAGAAAAATTACACTCGTGCAAAAATTATGAGAATCAGATTGAATAGACTTTCCCCTCTCATCCTCTCAGTAACCCAAGTCACATATATAGGACCAGATAAGAAATGGGATAATTATGTGGTAAGACTCACTCCACATGCAACATAAGCGATATAGAGTGGATTCAATAAATGTTTCTTCAGGAGAACAAGACAAGTCAAATCAATTATAACTGTCTCTCTAGTAAGAGGCAGGTCTGTGGAATGAAATATACATGCAACCTAAAATGTTAGTGGGTTATTTTTAAAGAAAGATATTCCAAGTAAATTGGATGCCTGTAGTGGGGCCGAGTGGCCTCCCTCCCCACAGGAGAGCGAGGAAGCATTACAATGCCCTTATATCTATAGTACTATGTACACAGTGAGCCTGCTTCTGAAACCCACTTATATCATTGTAAAACAGAAGAGAACTCCAGCTGACCAAGATTGTGTCTATTAAGCACAGCCAGTTCTGGGGCAGTGAGAAGCCATAATGCAATTGTCTCCAGACTCTGCTCGTGGAATGCAAAGGAGAGGAAAGACCCAAGTATCCTCTGGTCCACTTCCATCAGGGCAAACTATCATTCCAAGGCCCTGAATAGATCCATCGGGGCGCTATTTTTAAAAAGTCATCAGTCACTCAAATGTTTACTCCTCTCTCTCTCCCAGACTTCCTCCATCCCCATCACTAACTCCTTGGGAGAAGATGGTGGGATGAGGGGGACAGGCTCAGTATGCTGAACCTCAGTTTGAATTTGTTATTTAATGCTCTTATCAGGGACCTATATAGAACAGTCAGGGGAGTGGACCAAATCTGAGTTTTTTAGATACAGCCAGGCAATTATTTTTTCCAGAAAGGCAAGCAACCTGCCATAGCATTGTAGGCTGTGTAGCAACAATCAGGATCCATTACTTTACTACATCATCATTATACCATTACATTAGGAAGAATATAAAACCATGTTATATTTCAATTCCCCCAAATTCCTCATATCTCTGTTTTTGACTTTTTAAATAAAATTATCCTTCTGAATTTAGTCACTGAGACTATATTTACGTGCTGGGAGAATCTCTGATACAGAATATAGCATATCACTGAGTTCATTAAGCAAAACAACAGAAAAAGAGAATCATTTCTTTAAATCATTTGCGAAGCGGAAGAGGTAGAAACCCATAAATCTCACAGACAGGCTCTGGGAAGTGGTATTTGATTTGTACTTTAGCGAAAGCCAGCCTGGAAGCTATATTGTAAATATTACCAAAAATATACAAAATTTAGTTAATAAACATTACACATGATAATCAATTAGTGAACCAATAGATAGTTGAACAGAAGACTTCCTACAGACTTGCTGATGGCATTTTGGTTCATCTACCAACGAGATGTACTCTCCTGTCCACCCAGCGGATCTCTAAGGCATATTCAATCATTTAACACAGTACTCTCCCACTGACGTGAATGGAAGTTCTATGTACAAATGGAAGATCTATGCACAACACAAGTGCAGAAAGTACAGAAGAGATTTACAACATGAAATGGATATGAGACTTTTGCCCACTAATTTACGAGTACTTGATACAGTGGATTTTTGACATTGAAAGCTTTATATTTTCAAAGATTTAAACAACCTGTTCAATGAAATGTGTTTAATCAACCAACTCTGTAAATACTTTAGCATCTGTGATCTCTTACAAGGCTACAATTCTGTTTCCAGTTACAATACTATAAAGATAGAAGAACTGTATGGATAGTCAATGGAGTTCATCCGGATATACACAGATGTAGCTAAGCAAAATTCAGTCCAATGGAGTCATTGAAGATATATACTGGCATAACATGAGGGCAGAATTTGACATATTGTTGTAAAGAGCTAGATATTATTATCGTCAAGAGGACAACTTAGCCATTTAATGGATCATATATCAGTATTCGGTAAATGAACTATTCTAAATCCTTAAAAATGAAGTATTTTAGAAGCACATTCCTTACGCAGAGAAAAATTTCCCAACAGCACAATCTCTTTTGTTTGGAGTTAAACAAAAAAATAAAATCTGCTTCTGGTTAAAAAACAAACTGAAATCCAAAGGATTATATTCTCCTCACACTTACACTGGTGTAATTCCACTCAAGTTAATGAAATAATAAAGATGTACAACTGGAGTAAATGAGAAGAAAATCAGGTTCAGAGGTTCTGTATTTCTGCGCGCCCCCCCCCCCCCCCACAGCCTGCTAAATATTTGCTATTTTTAGAAGCGAAGCTTGAAGTTTTTCAGCTTTGTTATCTGCTGGGAACTTCATTAAAGCCTCAGGATCTAGCTTCAACAGGAAGGCTGAAGCTATTGAAACAACAATCAAGCTAGCCACTGTTGTTTTTACACCCACTGTCTCTTCCCCTAATCAGGATGAGCAGCCAATCACCCACACAAAGAACAGAAGTGAAATGCCCGTTATCAGGAGTCGTCATAACTTCATAAAAGGGAACAAAGCCTCAAGTATCAGCTGCACAGAGATAAGCATCTCACTTTTTCAGCATTAGGAATAAATGGTAGGGATTAGATGCTATTGTTCACTGACCGACACACTTGAGGGCTGTCTGACTGCAGCCTCAGAAAAGTGGCTTCATAGGCATCTCTTTACTCTTAGCCAGATTATGATCTTTACTCCCTGAACAGAACAAACAGGACTGTAGGACTGAGTGCTATAGGAATTGCTATAGGACTGCAATAGGAAAAACAGGAGAGTTAGAGGTGAGAAGAGGAAGCAACCACAAACACGTTATGTCCCAATGCTCACAAGTGAAATGTTACAGCACCAACCGCAAGACTTAAATAAAACAGGTACGGGAAGACATGTATTTAGCCAATAATACAATAATACAGCTGGGCTGGTGGGGGTTTCATGGAACTTAAGGACTGTCTGGGGACTATCACTGATGGCTCTGATATACCCTGCACTGCACAGGTGCCGACTTTCTGTGGCGCCGGTGGGAGCTCACGCCCAGCGTCGGGGGCGGGGCCCCGCAACGTCTCCCGGTGCTAAGGTAAGATGGCGGCGGGCCCCAGGATTGGTGGGGAGCTGGCCGCGGGTCCCGGGGATGGCGGGGAGCTGCCGGTGGGTGCAGAGCACCCACCAATTTTTCCTCGTAGGTGCTCCAGCCCCGGAACACCCACGAAGTCAGCGCCTATGCTGCACTGAGGTAGTTGTGATTCAATTTAAATTTAAAGCAACTTGGACCAAATTCATCCCAGATTTAACTCCACTGATTTCAATAGGCTTCCACTGAAAACATGAATTTTAGCTCAATATCTTATTTAGGACATCGGTGTTTTACTGATTATCGTGAACAAAGAGCAGTACATGCTTCCAGATCAATCCTTCCTCTTTAGCATATCCCATGGTGTACACTGCATGAAACTGCACAGAAAACCAAGGCCTAATTCTAAAGTAACCCAATGTAAATCAGAAGTAATTCCAATGAAGTCAGTGGAGTTACAAGAGTTGTTGATCATTGTGCATCAGTAGGTCTACACTGCAATTGTACATGTGATTGCTGCTCTAATCTAACTTGTATGATAGCGAGTAGCGTGACCAGACAGAAAGTGTGAAAAATCGGGACAAGGGGTGGGGGATAATAGGAGCCTATATAAGAAAAAGACCCAAAAATCGGGACTGTCCCTATAAAATCAGGACATCTGGTCATCCCTAATAGTGAGAGACAATCCATGCCACAAAGAGCTCACGATCTGAATAGACAACACAGACAAATGGCAGGATGGGAAACAAAGGCACAGGTAAGGGACATGACTTGCCCAAGGTCACACAACAGTGCAGTGACAGATCTGGGAATAGTTTTTAGGTTTCCTGAATTTCAGTTCAGTGTCCGATCTAGCAGGCCACTTTGCCTCTCCAGTGCGAATTGGAAATAATTATCTTCTTCATTACCTCTTGCTGCTGCATAGTGTTGTTATGCAAAGTGGTTGCATGACAGTGATGGGTGAAGCAAAGTGTTTGGGATCTTTCTGGATGAAAGGGACTATGCAAGTCATTTTTCAGCAAACTGAATTGCAGTTTCTCTGTTACTGCAATATTAACTTACTCACTGTACTGAATTGTTCTCCATTTACAACTTCCAGATTTAAAATATTTAAAAATTAGCAGTGATGGATGAATTTTGTAAGATGCATTTTAAATATTCTTGTATTCAGTGCAGTGTATTTAGTTAGTGTATTTATTTATTTTTTTTAAATGCTACATGTCAACACGATGCCATCATTTCTGGTGGCTTTTTTAAAAAAACAAAATATTTTGTTTGCAAATTCTTAGAGGCTAAGTGTATTTAAAAATAGTCACTCAACTGTCTAGCAAGCAGCCATTTAAAGATTTTCTGATTGTGTATGCCATTTCTATTATTACCACCACTGGAATTTTACAGGTCATATATCACATGACCTTATAATTGCTTGGTCATGCATAGTGACCAAAGCTATATAGTTGCGTGAACCCAAAGACAGTGGAATCCAGTGGAATTGTCTATAGTGAAAAGATTAAACCAGGTGGAAGAAGACAGGAAACCTCAGTGATCAGATGTGACTTACTATGGCTCTTGTAAATAAACTATAGTAGCATGCACAAAACCTACTATTACCAAGTTCATCATGTCACTTGTGGAGCTCCCTATGATATTTTTGAGTTTTCAGCTTAGATGTGAGTTTTGGGATCTTTTGTTTGTTTGACTGGACTCAAAAACAATGGGGTTTGTTTATTTCAACTACTGTACAAATAAAACCATTTATGAAATTCAACAGAAATCTCAGGGTTTTGTTATTTCTGGGTTTAAAAAAAAAAGCTTTCAGGATGTTCCACAGTTGAGAGTTTAAAAATTTTATTTCCCTCCATCTCCTACCTGATTCTAATAATCGAATCATTTTCCCTGGCCACAAACTGTTCACTAAATTAAGATTTTCACACGTGGGAGCTAGATTCTGACCTAACACCACTTTTAAAATGCTGTCACACTATTGATTCATGTGGAGTTACTCCTGATTTACAATGGTGAGCTATTAAAATTAGCCCCTGTATTTATAATCAAGTGATGTTTACATTAACAGAACCAGATCAGATCTGGATCCAAATTTCCCTGAGGTTTGGGGGTTTGCCGTGTATCCACCTCTTAGTAGATCATAAAAAAAACAAAATAAAACAAAACAAGTAGACATCCATCACTGAGTATTGAGGTTTCAGTGTAGTAGCCGTGTTAGTCTGTGTCAGCAAAACGAAAATAAGAAAGAAAAACTTGTCGCACCTTAGAGACTAACAAATTTATTTCAGCATAAGCTTTCGTGGGTTAGTACCCACTTCATCGGATGCATGGAATGAAACATACAGTAGACAGATATTTATACAGTCAGAGAAACATGATAAGGTCGAGGTGCATAGACCAACCTTAAGAGGCTAATTAGTTGAGAGGAACCATAACAGCAGGGGAAGAAAAACCTTTGAAGTGATAAACAAGATGGTCACACAGGTGTGAATGAGGATCGTTAACTTAAGGGAAATAGATTCAATTAACGTAATGGCTGAGCCATTCCAAGTCCTTATTTAATCCGGAGGCAATGCAACCTAGTTTGCATATCAATTCGAGTTCAACAGTTTCTCTTTGAAGTCTGCTTTTGGAGTTAATCTGTCACAACACTGCTACCCTCAAGTCTGTCACTGAGTGATTAGGGAGGTTGAAGTGTTCTCCTACTGGTTTTTGAATGTTATGATTCCTGATGTCAGATTTATGTCCATTTATTCTTTTGCGTAGAGACTGTCCGGTTTGGCCAATGTACATGGCAGAGGGGCATTGCTGGCACATGATGGCATATATCACATTGGTAGATGTGCAGGTGAATGAGCCCCTGATGGCGTGGCGGATGTGATTAGGCCCTGTGATGGTATCACTTGAATCGATATGTGGACAGAGTTGGCATCGGGCTTTGTTGCAAGGATAGGTTCCTGGGTTAGTGTTTTTGTTGTATGGTGTGTGGTTGCTGGTGAGTATTTGCTTCAGGTTGGGGGGCTGTCTGTAAGCAAGGATTGGTCTGTCCTCCAAGATCTGTGAGAGTGAGGGATCATCTTTTAGGATAGGTTGTAGATCTTTGATGATGCGCTGGAGAGGTTTTAGTTGGGGGCTAAAGGTGACGGCTAGTGGTGTTCTGTTATTTTCTTTTTTGGGCCTGTCTTGTAGTAGGTGACTCCTGGGTACTCTTTTGGCCCAGTCAATCTGTTTTTTCACTTCAGAAGGTGGGTATTGTAGTTGTAGGAATGCTTGATAGAGATCTTGTAGGTGTTTGTCTCTGTCTGAGGGATTGGAGCAAATGCGGTTGTATCTTAGAGCTTGGCTGTAAACAATGCATCGTGTGGTGTGTCCAGGATGGAAGCTGGAAGCATGTAGGTAAGTATAGCGGTCAGTAGGTTTCCGGTATAGGG
The DNA here is from genome assembly GCA_037349315.1 of Chelydra serpentina. NCBI lineage: Eukaryota > Metazoa > Chordata > Testudines > Chelydridae > Chelydra > Chelydra serpentina. The sequence goes on from JBAIAC010000070.1 coordinate 1,995,873, forward strand.
TGGTGTTTATGTGACCATCACAATTAAATGAGTATTGAGGGTTTATGTTTATTTACAGTAGCAAAAGCATTAAAACTTTATTTGAGTACACTAATGACTTTCCCATCAAAAAAGCTCACTACATAATCTCTCTTACTGGAAATTTGGAACTGAGTGTTGCTAAATGCTAAACCATCTATTGTGCTAACAATCAGTGTATGCCCAAAAGAGGAAGTAGAGTTAGGCCTTAATTTATTAAAATCACAAGCAACTTGCAGCTTTCCCTGCCAATAAAAAAAGAACTCATTGACAACAGAGATGCTTCACAGAACTCCTAAAGATGTCATAAAAATAGGATATGCTAATTCTGTATTCCCTAAAGTATTCTCAGTAATGCTATGGCTGCACGCTAATAAAATAACCCGGAGCCTGTGATACAGGCATGACAGTGGATCAGGCAATTTTTCATTATAAAAATTTCAAGAGAGCTGTGGGGTTCCAGCTATTAGAACAGCACTAGTAGCCTCAGATCTGCATGTCAGTGCTTGTACGTATGTGTTAAAGAGGATGTGCATCTTCGATTAATTCAGTACTCATTGGCTCCAATCCATCAGTCCATATAAAGCACATGTGAAATATACTGCACGGGCACTTAAAAGTTGTGGGGGTGGGGGGCACAACTGTCTTTCAGGTTTTAAATTAATTAATAAAGATACCTTTGGGGCTAATTAATGTAATTGCCATATTAAATTTGCCTAGATAGGGTACAGTTTAAGGCTCTAAATTATTCTGTCACGTATGCAAAATCCTCCCTGCTTCCCTACATATTAACGGGCCAAGTATATAATCTCTGCACAGTGATTTCAGCTGTTATAAAGGCCATAATAAACATGAGCGTGGAGTGGTATTGTTAATGAAGACAGGCAAAATGGAATTACACGCTTAATTTACTCTGAAAGGTTAAAAAACAAAGATATCAATATGTTAAATAAACAATGAGATGGCGTTGTTGAAATCTGGGGGGAATGGTTATGATACGCACAACCTTCCTCCTCCGAGTCACCGGGTCTGTATCCAGGCCTGGCTGGGCAGGAATGAAAGGTGTTACCATCTGACGGCTGTTCAGTGGCCCGTGTGCCAAACTATTTACTCATGGGTAGAGGGGCCAGGCCAAATTAGCATTTAGGCGTGGGCAGGGCAGCCTGCAGAAGCTTCAACTACTATTGCTTGGGCCGCACCCCTTCTATAATTAAACAAGTGAGGTCAAGTTTCCCATGCTCTTGCTTTAGCATCTTTCAACAGGATTAAACTCTGTTAATAATAAAAAAATCCAAACAGATTCATGCCTGTGGCGTAGTCCAGGATGCAGATCAGAACCAGCTATGGGGCAAATTGTCTCTTCTGTGCGCTCAGCCACAATGAACTGTGGACATAAATCCCCTGGGGTATGGGGGAACTCGTTGTCTTCCCTTCCCCTCCAGGTCACCATGTGCCACGGTGCGGCTCTGGCTGCATTCTCTTAGCGGGAATGACTGGCAGATCTACAGGCCCTCTCCCTCCACCACTCCCTCAGCAGCAAGGTGCAGGAGTGAGGCTCCCTGGTGGAGGTGCTCCGTTGCATGAGGGAGTTGTGGACTCCTCCCTAGGCTCCTCACACCCTGTTCCCACTATGTTGCAGGGGAATTGTACTAACCATATTAATTCTGCTGCACACACATAAGTTGAGCAGGATTTGCCCCCGTGGCTGTAATATGGCTCTGCGTGTGGCCTCTGTACATGACGTACTTCAGTGTACTGAAGCAAAAGTCATGGAGGAAAGAAAAAGAGCATGGCATTTCCTCCGCCTTTCTTTTATATTTTTGAACAAAAATCATCTTCAACCGTTCAGTTTTGGTGCTTGCAGTCTCTACCAGCCACTTAACTCATAACGCCTATATATAAGTTATAGGGAGAGACAAGGGCATCCAGAACGTTGTGCTTGTGCTCCATGAGCACAACGGGGGGAATTAAATGCTAGTGTGCTGCCAGAAGTGATCCTCGACCAGTGAGGCCATGATTAGAGGCCTGTTTCCAGGGAGAGTACATTATTGACATCTAAAATAGAGACAGAGTCTCTTCTTAGTGCGCTCTCCCTGGCTCTTTCCGGGTAAGTCTACACGGCAATAAAGACGACCTGCGTCAGGACCGTGTCCAGCTGACTTGGATTTTGGGGCTCGGGCTGCGGAGCTATAAAATTGCAGTGTAGACATTCAGGCTTGGTCTGGAGCACAGGCTCTGGGAGCTCCTTGAGGCAGAAGGGTCCCAGAGCCTGGGCTCCGGCCTGAGCCCCCAAACCCAAATGTCTACACTGCAAATGTATAGCCCCGTAGCCCGACCCCCATTAGCCCAAGTCAGCTGATATTGGCCAGCCATGGGCTTTTTATGCAGTGTAGCTATACCTCTGAAGCATTCTGCCTGCCACAGCACTATACCATCAGAATACCCCCAGCAACTGCCACGGGTGTCTTGGTGCACCTCTGCTCCCATGTCTCTTCCAGCAGCGGTGCTCTGGGTCAAGAAGCTACAGTAGGGTCCCAGACATTAAACTCCAAACAAATCTAACCATACAACACAAGCCAGGAAAAACCAAAATCCATTCTAAAAATTAAAAAGGGAGGTGGTTGGGGTTATTTTTAGGGCTCTCGATTAATCGCAGTTAACTCACGCGATTAACTCAAAAATATTAATTGCGATTAAACAAATTAATCATGATTAATCGCAGTTTTATTCGCACTGTTAAAGAACAGAATACCAATTGAAATGTATTAAATATTTTGTAAGTTTTTCTACATTTTCATATATATTCTGTTCTGTAATTGAAATCAAAGTGTATATTATTTTTATTATAAATATTTGCATTGTAAAAATGATAAACAAAATAAATAATATTTTTCAATTCACCTCACAAGTAATGTAGTGCAATCTCTGTGTTGTGAATGTGCAATTTACAAATATAGATTATTTTTTGTTACATAGCTGCACTCAAAAAATAAAGCAATGTAAAATTTTAGAGCCTGCAAGTCCATTCAGTCCTACTTCTTGTTCAGCCAAATGCTCAGACACACAAGTTTGTTTACATTTACAGGAGATAATGCTGCCCTCTTCTTATTTACAATGTCACCAGAAAGTGAAAACAGGTATTTGCATAGCACTTTTGTAGGTATTTACGTGTCAGATATGCTAAACATTCATAGGCCCCTTCATCCTTCGGCCACCATTCCAGAGGACATGCTTCCATGCTGATGATCTCATTTTAAAAAAGCAATGCGTTCATTAAATTTGTGACTGAACTCCTTGTGGGAGAACTGTATGTCCCCTGATCTATTTTACATGCATTCTGCCATATATTTCATGTTGTAGCAGTCTCAGATGATGACCCAGCATATGTTGTTCATTTTAAGAACAGTTTCACTGCAGATTTGACAAAACGCAAAGAAGGCACCAATGTGAGATTTCTAAAGATAGCTACAGCACTTGACCCAAGGTTTAAGAATCTGAAGTGCCTTCCAAAATCTGAGAGGGATGAGGTGTGGAGCATGCTTTTCAGAAGTCTTAAAAGAGCAACACTCCAATGCGGAAACTACAGAACCCAAATAACCAAAAAAGAAAATCAACCTTCTGCTGGTGGCATCTGACTCAGATGATGAAAATGAACATGCGTCAGTCTGCACTGCTCTGGATTGTTATCGTGCAGAACCCGTCATTAGCATGGACACATGTCCCCTGGCATGGTGGTTGAAGCATGAAGGGACATATGAATCTTTAGCACATCTGGCACGTGAATATCTTGCGACACCATCTACAACAGTGCCATGAGAATGCCTGTTCTCACGTTCAGGTGACACTGTAAACCAGAAGCGGGCAGCATTATCTCCTGCAAATGTAAACAAACTTGTTTGTCTAAGCGTTCGGCTGAAGAAGAAGTAGGACTGAATGGACTTGCAGGCTCTAAAATTTTACATAGTTTTATTTTTGAATGCAGGGTTTTTTTACATAATTCTACATTTGTAAGTTCAACTTTCATGATAAAGAGATTGCACTACACTACTTGTATTAGGTAAATTGAAAAAATAAAAATTTTTTTTTACAGTGCAAATACTTGTAATCAAAAATAAATATAAAGTGAGCACTGTACACTTTGTATTCTGTGTTGTAATTGAAACCATTTCAATTGAAAAAATATTGTGTGAGACTCCTTCCAAGTAAAATTCAAACTCATTTTCTTGTTGGTTAAACTGTCACTATAGAGCTGGGAGATTATCTATCCTTCCGACCCTCCAACTGAGCTGTTGGCTGTGTGGTGGCTATTCATGCTGTCCAGCATCAAGGGTCACAAACTAAAGATACAGAAGTTAGAAATCTTTGAGTCTTAACAATATTAGTTACAGATTATTTTCATCTCTTTTATGGATTCTACTCAAATCTATCAACACCTGAAACAAACCAACAAGCAAAAATACAACCATCTTGGCTAAGATGAAAATATATTTTTCATCAGTGAGAAGAGTTATAAGTATTTGAAAATTTTCTTTGCTATCTCTCTCCTTTAGTCATTTAAACTTCCCACCGCATATACACTTAGGGTGTACATTAAAATTAGCCTGCTTCAATTTACAGAACTTTAGCTTTGAGTCAGTCAGTTTGCATGAGAAAAGAGAAGTTAAAATAATTATTCAAGCAAATAATATTTTAGCATCTTCCATGTTAATATGGCAAAGTCAATGACAATTTTACCTTCCGTATTCTCTAGCAGGAACTTAATCATTTCACAGCTTGACGTTTCCAAATAAAATCTCCTGGTTTGTGTGTGAGTTTTCATAGGCATGCAGAAAAAACGTGTCACAGACCTCTCTACTGGCTTTCTTCAAGCTCAACTCTGGTTTTGTCAGTGTAAGAAGAGAGACCAGTGACCGTACATAATAGCTCCTAAACTCCCGCTTAGCAATGTTTACATGGCTGGACTTGACAGAAACTGATTGCAGGATAAAAATCACACCCACTAGTCCCCTAATAACAAAAGGCTCAACAATGAGGAGACTAAACTGCTTTAAAGGCAGACTTTGAAGTGCTTTCCTATATTTCACTGTCATTGTGTGTTTAAAGGCCAAAGCAGACAACACCTTTTTTTCCATAGACTTTCAGGCCACTTCTGTCTCTTACAATGACCTAATTGCACTGTTGAAACTTTTAAAAGTCATTCCAAGGAGCTATGGTTAAAATGCATATAAATATAAAATACCTACACTTATTAAAAAGCTCTCCAAGTCTGAAATCTTAGTAATCTATAGTGTTATTTGCAACACAGGTAGACAGGCTTGTTTACAATATGTGATTTTTAAACTGATAGTTATTAATGTTTGCAATCGGCTTTGAGATCCTCGGCTGAAAGTTGTTGGCCTTTGGAAACCCCCAAAATGCCCAATTCTAGCTACCCTAATTGCGTAGTGTATGGAGACCACTTATTCTGATTCTTTTAAAATGTTCTTAGCTTTGTGTGAATTACTATCTAATTCTTGTCTGAATTGGTTATTAAAGCACAGAGCTGCCATGGCAATAGGTTCCACAGAAATTAAATAAGCAAATATATATACATATTACTGCTAGAGAAACACATTTTATATACAGCACAATTTAATAATACCATCGCATCAAAATTTCATGTCTGTCTTCCTAATGAAATAATATTGCAGAGAACTTTATACTGTACACGTAAGAGGCACAGGCACTTGTGAGGGGTGAACCTCAAAAGGTTTACAAGTTTAGTTGAGTCCCATGAGATGGAAGTGCTTTGGGAATGAAGATAAAGGTCTTACAATTTATTATACACCATGTTTCACCATGAAAGACATCAACATTATTTTTCAAACATTGGAATATGATTAGACCAATAAATAAGAAGTGCGACCACCTCTGGAGTGAAATGCAGTTGCTAAGTGACAGTGTGCAGCTACACCACAAAGCAATTTAGATTAAGAACGGTATCATGTCTCCTTGAAGCTAGAAAGGCAATTTAGATAGGCACAATGTAGCTACCAAAAGTGGGATTTGGCCAGAAAGCCAGGGTTAACACCATTACTTTTTTGTCTCTCCATAAAGATGGCAATTCTAAAGTTACAGTGCTTTCTAACACCGTAGGAATGATACTGGATCACAAACAGCGGAGAAAGAGTGCTGTCTATGGAATCAAAAACATGTTGGGTTTTCCTTAGGGATATCCCTTCCAAGTAATGACCATAGAAATGGGTTAAACATTCAAGGTTGTCTAACACTGGGATGACAATAGGAGAAACCCATTCTTAGCATTCAGCACGGGGCATTAATATGTGCCACCATCATCGTTATTATTCTTATAGAGATGAGGCATGAAGAAGTGCTGGACATTATTTAATTCAGACACAACTCCCTTGGGAAATACTGTCTATTCAAATTGCTGACCATCACCAACACATTTTAATAACAGACTGGAAAAGCAGCCTCTTCTATTCATTTTTTTGTGGTTGCTGTTGGGGAGAGGGTGACTCGGACAAAGGCAGCACGATATCATGCTGGCACATCTGCAGCAATTTGGACCACAAAGCATCAAGTGAGAGGAAATCACAAAGCCAGAAACATGGTAACCATTCAAGTGGAGCTTTTTCATTAGAGATGGCCCTGAACCAAAACCCTGAATCTGACCCCCCGCACCCCTTCCCTTCCGGAGCTTCAGCAGGATTTGGATCTGAATCAGTATTTTGCTGTTTGAGCCCATATTATATTTATTAACCTCCATGTGCATAATACTTTGAGTTATAACAATCTCATCTTCTATGTGTCGGTTACATTTTAGCTTTTAACTCTCATGGTAACAACAACTCTCAATAAGCTTGGCTCACAAGTCGGCTGTTACAAAAGCCATGTGTTGGGCTCACAGGAGACCAATATAACTGTAGAAGGATGATAAACACGTTATGAAAAGGTAGGGGCTCTAACTCTTGCCAGTTGCTAATGTCTCCAGACAAAACCACAGCAGAGGATCAGCATGATATATCATTTTAGCTGCCTCGCCTTTCCTCCAGTCATACCCCCTATACTAGCAGCAGGTGGGGGAGACACAGAAACAACTATACAATTCCTGCATCTCCAAAGAACCCCAGCCCTCTTGCACTAGGAACACAGAACAGTGGGCTAGATGGACCATTGGTCTGACCCAGTATGGCCACTTATATTTCTTATGATCTGCTCACAGCTGGATACACCAACTCTGTGGCCTCAATACACCTGAGAATTTGGCCCAATATTTCACTGTTAATCTTCTGTATAACAGTAAACTTTTAAATAACAACAATGCCCCTGTTGTTCTTGAAAATAACCTTGATTTTCATCAAATCATATTACCTGTTGCTTCATTAGGACAGAAACAGATTCAAGAAACAACACTCCCACCCCCAAAAACACGACATTGATTAAATTTAGCAAAGTGCACACTTATTTTTTTTCTCCAGACTGGTGTCAACCTGTCATCCTGGTTTATGTGAAGAAGGAAACTACTCATAAGGCAGAAGATTACTGTGCTTGTGTTTTCTCAAACTCCAGTATCAGCCAGCCAGTAAAAAAGTAACAAACTCATTACATTAGGCTGAAAGAAAAAGGTGGAAAGAAAAACACTGCGTACCACAAAGATCTCTGCCACACTCTACCTACAAAAACTCAGGGAAATGGTTTTGAAAGTACACATATCCTGTCTACCAGTATCTATGTCTCTTTGTCACACACGCAACTATATCGCTGGCAAAGTGAGGTAGGAATGGATTAAATGATTTGACAAACGGGAACATGAACAGCTGTTAGATTCAACAGCTCTAGAAACAATCTACTTTATGAATTTCAATACTACTAAGGTTTACTTCAAACTAACTAAAACATGAAATTTACATTAAAGATAAGTCTGTCATTCTCACCCACCTCTACTAAAGTATCTAGCATAGTGCAAAATTCTTCCCCTCAAACATGCATTGGACACATATCAGAAAAGAATTTGATCTTCATTCACTTAACATCTGGCATACATCTAAGAATGTCTCTTCTTGCTTTGATTTAAACATATCTAATTTCATCTAATTCCTTGCCCTGGGAAACATGCTGATGCAACAATTTAAAACATTGTATAAATTACCAGCAGTCACAACAATCTACCATAGATTATGGCAGCATTTTTAGCAACTTTATATTCCACCTTTCTCTTTTACAATATTTAAGGCTGTAACCTTACAAAATTCAGTTTTAGGCCTAGTCTACACTAGAATATTAGGTATGTTGAACTACAACAGTCAGAGGTGTGAAAAATCACACCCCTGAGTGGCATAGTTAAACTGACCTAAGTCCCCATGTAGACAACGCTAGGTCTACAGAAGAATTCTTCCTTTGACTTACCTACCGTCTCTCCGAGAGGTCGGTTACCTGTCCCAATGGGAGAATCCCTCCCGTCAGAGTAGGTAGTGTTTACACTGAGTGGTACAGCGGGGCAGATGTGCTTCTGTAGAGTTTTAAGCAAAGCATAGTCGTACAACATTTTTCCATTGTACACCTTATTGGTGTAATTTCTAATATTCCAGTCTTTCACCTTAAAATATTTCTCCAAAGTTCTTCATAGGAGATCTTAAGGCTAAGTTTTACTCCCTTAAAGCAGAGTTTCACAATCTGACACTTTTTCATAAACCTCTCTTGAAGGAAATAAGGAAGGGATTTTAAAGCTATTGAAAGGGTAAAGAGCAACAACAGTCTAGTCTGAATTCTATCTGATAATTCCTGTGTTTATTTCAACATAAAGTCAGACCACATAATACACTTATTCCACTTTGGGCACAGTAAGCAATGTCAGTCAATATTAATTAAACACACAGAAATACTATCATGACCACCAGACTGCTCTCAGAACCTTTAAAACAAAGAGTTCATTTTGTTACTCCAGGTTTCCAAAAATAATCCCTCGCCTTGGGTAAATTTAGAATTTCAAGGGAAAAGCGGACAAGGTCTCAAAGAACCTTTTTAAAATAAGAATAGCATTTTAATAAGGCCAGCCATTTTTATTTGTACAAAAACAAGCAGGGATGCAGCCCTGGGGCAAACATAAACAACCACCTCTTAATTAGCAGGGAAGTAGCAATGGAAAGTTTTCACTGGTTAGTAAATTTCACTTTGTGGAATTTACTTTTGCAAAAGGTTAATCCCTTAAGTGTTCGGGGGGGCAGATGTCGAGCTCTGTACATGCTGCCGCATACAATTCAAAGCTTTTATAGCTAAGTGTGGAAAGGTCAGGAGAGTCCATCAAGTTAGCATTTCTGCTGGAAAACCCAAATGAACAACAACTAGTGTGTGAGATCCTCCCTTCAGAATCCAGTGGAGTGGGACAAAAGAGCCTCATCTTAGCGAAAAAACAGTAAAGGACCATCTACCTTTATACAAGAGGTTCTTAGATGTTTCCATATTGTGACTCCATGTTACAGCACAACAGACATTTTTTTTTTGGCGGTGTCTTCTCTTCCAGCTAGCCATTAAGAAAAGTAAGTTGTGAACACATGCTTTATGCAATATCGTTCAGGTGGGCAGGATAGATGAAGGGGGAAAACACAGTTTGAGAGTGGTGTTATACTAATTCAGGAGTAGCAGGGGTGGGTTCACTGCCATATGCTCAGTCTCAGAGCCGTTAATAAGGTATTTTTGAACCACTTCCATTACCTAGCTAAGGTTGGAATTGTGGCGGAAAAAATCTCACTGCTAGCAAAACCAGCAAGCAGAAAAGGACAATCGCATTACAAAATATTATGCAAAAAATGAAGGTGATTTTAAGTACGAAGTAGAGACCAACCTTAACATCAAGAAATGTATTTAGCTGAATTCGACCCTGTGGGCATACACGATAGCATGTGTCTAGGATGATGCCTATCAAGGAGATTAGTTTAGATTGAAGCCCCTGATCTGGATATCTCTAAGGACAGTGCAGTCTGGCACTATTAATTCAAAAACTGCTCTGCTACTGACACAGAGATGATCCTACATGGTTTGCTGGAAAAGTGTGGGGTTGACATGCAGTGCAGATGTAACCTAGAGATCATGACAATGCTGAAGGGAAGGCAGGCAGGTGTCAGTTGCTAAAGCTTCCTTGCTGAATGGTCTAGTGTGTCCCCAATTTTTGTGCAAAGTGGGAGGCAGCTAAGCCACTGGCTACCAAAGCAGCTACCCAGGCTTAAGTAACTTAAAGGACTTACTGGTACTCCGGAGCCCTGAGCAGGGGGCGTGGTCTCAACCGGAAGGGGCGTGGCCTCATTTGGAAGGGGCGGGCTTTTAGAGTCCGGGGCCATTTAAATCAAGATTTAAAAGGCCCCAGGCTCTGGCTGCGGTAGTGGCAGCTGGGAGCCCCTGGCCCTTTGAATCACCGCTGGAGCCCCAGGCTGCCGCTGCTACCCCGGGCCCTTTACATTGCTGTCTGAGGCCTGCTGCCAGAGCCCTGTGGTAACAGCGGCGGCCGGGGGCTCCGGTGGTGATTTAAAGGGCCAGGGGCTCTCAGCCGCCACTACCGCAGCGGAGCCCCGGGGGTCCCGGCTGCCACTGCGACCCCAGGGCTCCGGCAGCCGAGCTCTGGTGGCAATTTAAAGGGCCAGGGGCTCCCAGCCGCTGCTGGGAGCCCCAGACCCTTTAAATTGCCGCCTGGGGAAGCCGGTCCAGTACAGCTCTTGCCGGTATGCTGTACCGGGCATACCGGCTTACTTTCACCTCTGTACCCCGGGCATATTGGATTCCTACAAGGTAAAAACATTAAAATCTCTGCTAATCATCAGTCACTTGCAATTCATTGTCACAACCTAGCCCCAGGAGCTCTGGTTACTTTTATCTTCAACTTAGCTGTTTCAATTGATGCTTCCTACAACGTGAAGAAATCATGTGTCCAGCTTTGAGCACCACCACTGGTGTAGAGGATATAAGTGCAACCATTCCTTTTCAGGCTATCATCGGGTGATCTTCCCATAATGACCCAAGAAGCAAGCTGTTGAATTTTTCTCCTTGGATAGAACGGTTGACAACTGAAATATAGAACTATGACAAGGAGGTGTCACAAATAAAACTTCCAGTATTTCATAACTCGTCTTCTGAGAGACCATCGCTGTGAATCCCAGCTCTTTTCTTGCATTATATCACTAGCTTTTTTCTCCAAGCTATATTTCAAAATGCCCTCAAGTACCACCATATTTCAGTGTCATTTTCCCCGCTATATATTTCTCATAAATAGCACCTTTCACAGCAAGCTCATGTTTAACTACCCCCCACCCCCTCAGTTTTTATGATGTATTTGACACACAGCTAGGGAGTTTTGCAATTTTTCATCCATGTGTATCTCATCTCTGGCATTAGCATTTAAAATTAAAGCCTAGCTCACTCCAATGCATTGAAACACTTTGGAACCTTCACATTACTATATGCAGGCTCAGTCAAAACAGATTTCTATGTGCCTCAATACGATACTTTTAAATAATAAGTCAGACTGGAGGATTTCAGGAGACTGGTAACAGAGTAGGGAACAGAGTGGCAGTAACTAAAGGTCTTTAGTACCTGATTGCTCTGCATCAGTCTACATTAAATGAGTTTGCTGGTCTGCAAATAGTGTTTCGTTTGGCACTCCTGTTAGCAGCATCAGCAGGGATGAGAAGAGCTGATAGTATCTGAAGACTGCCTTCAACCTACAAGAATTGTTTGAATGCCACAGGGGAATCTTGCCTGTCTTCAGGTTTTGTGATGCTTGGGCCAATGAAGACAAAATAATATTTTAGTCTTTCGGTACATCAAACACTGCACAGTATGTAAGAACCTAACAGAAAATGTGCTTTTGCCTTACAAATTAGCTTTTTATAATAAAGCTCTTAATTTTTTTCCTTAAAGTATCTATTCTGTGGATGTGCATGCACACCTTGAAATTCTGGTAAATTGTCTTTTCTTCAAAATATAAAAACCAGCAGAGCACAGTAGAAACTTTTCAAGAGTCACACCTCAGTGTCCCATTCTCCGGATATATCAATTAATCCGGGTCATTTTATATTGTATCTTGCCTGAAACATCCCCTTGATCTTGATTGTTGTTGCTAAGTGATTTCAGTTATATGAAACAGATTAGGTAGGAGAGAGAGAGGTTTAATCTCCTCACTAGTTTTAGAGGCTTCTTTATAAGAAAACCAACCTAATCTGAACTCTGGAGGTGTGATTTGAGAAACCCTAGCTCCACTCTCTCATTCCAATGTTTTCTCTCATTCTGAACACTGAACTTATACAAGTTCATCGTAAGGTGCAGAGATGAGAAGTAATGATGGGGTCAGTCAGCCACAGTGCAGACGGATAACAAATGTGAAATGAAAACCAACAAAAAACAAGAGTTATTAAGAACCCCATTTAGAGACAGGAAGGCTCTGCCACCAATCAATCTTGCCAGGTCCACATATCAATAGTTAGGTCATTTCTTCAAGCTTCCTGGGACCTACACAATTGTTGGTATTCAGGAGAAAACGACCCCCGAGCTCAAAACAGCAAACATTCATCTCTCTGAAATAAGCTACCCCTTATAAGTTTAACATGTAATTAAGCTGCTGCCTTGGATGGAGTGCCAGAGTGTGATGTGGTCCTTTTTATTTTATTGAAAGCAATAAAGACACAATATACTACTGTGCAAGATATCCATCAAACAACAACATGGGGGCAATGCAATGGTGACAAAAAGGAAGAAGTACAGGGTTTCTTAAGGTGCTTTGAAATCCTTTATACCCTTTGTCCAAAGAAGGTACAATAGAGCAGCAGGAACACAAGGTTTCCCTCCCACTCCACTAGTATCCCAACTTTGACCTGAAAGTGCCTTTTCCATTCCCATTCAGTCCTTGCCCTCTCTAGCAAGAGCACCATTAGGGTTAATACCTTTTGTGATGTGGATCCTGTGTGCTAAAATCCTGGATTAATGGGGAAACACCAATTGGTATCAATCATCCGATGACAACAACATGTGGTCACTACTGACCTGGGCTGTATTTGAACTGCAAACCCAGAGGTGAAAGAGGATAATAGTGTCCTATAATCAAGCCCCTGAACCAGTGAGTCACTGAAACAGGTTTTAAAATATTAGAAACACTGCATTTTTATATTTACAAAATATTAAAATATTCTCTCTCTCTCTCACACACACACACCCTTACAACAGCTAAAAAGCAATTTTAAGCATACCAGTTTAAATTGCATTCAGTCAGCCACAACACCTTTACATTCCACAATTAGTAACAATGATTATAAGACTTCAGGAAAACTATTGCTAACAACCAACAGTCTCCAATTTGCTATTCAGACAACTACCTAGTTAATACATGCCTTGTTAACAATATCTGTAATGTAAATTAATCCCTTAAATAGTGACTGCTCATGCCTTGCAACATATCTAGTGCTGTGCCATATCTCTGGAGATGCTCAATACCATATTTTTAAAGCTTGGGCTTATCTTGATAGAAATGAATTGATTTCTCAGCATTTATCAAACCAAATGTCACATTGCTGTCAGAGATGGCGGGCCTGTCTCTTCTCATTTTACTAACATTATTTGTTCGCTCTTTAACAACAGCCCTAATATCATCTCTCATTTCATTAGTATTTATACAAACACAGCTCAAGCGATCACCTATATACCTTCATTATTGCAGCACTGAGTGTTGCCAGAGCAGAGGTTGCTGAGTTCTACAATAGGCAGCGTTATATTGATCATAGGGGCCGACTTCCGGCCCCGCCCGTGGGTGCTGTCACCCGGCGTCGGGGGCGGGGCCCCGCCCGATGCCGGGCCCTGCCCGATGCCGGGCCCCGCCCCCGATGCCGGGTGACGTTGCGGGGCCCCGCCCCCGACACCGGGTGACATTGCGGGGCCCCGACGCCGACGCCATGTTGCCCAGCGTCGGGGGCGGGGCCCCCGCAACGTCTCCCGGTTCCCGGTAAGTTTCCCGCGGGTCCGGGGCGGGTGGGGAATTGCCGGTGGGTGCAGAGCACCCACCAATTTTTCTCCGTGGGTGCTCCAGCACCGGAGCAACCACGGAGTCAGCGCCTATGATATTGATGTGAAAAAACATCCACCGGGTGCTAAAGAAAAAAATGATCAAACTCATTTCATCAGCCTCTTTATGCATATTTGTATTTGAGTCAATAGAGAAGATAGGTACAGAGGGTTAAACCTCTTACCTACTAGCCAACCCACCTCTATAATGAACTCCTTGATTAATACACTAAAGCTGGAATTTGCTATTTTTAACGGAACATTGTCCCTTCAAAACTCAATGCTGTGCTGCTGCGCCAGAGTTAAAGGCTCCCGTAATTCACTGCTATAATATCTCCAGTCGAGTTTGCTTCAGTGAGGAAAAAAAAATCAAGGTAACACACAGCTCTAAATGCAATTGAGTTTAGCAGCTCTGCTTAAAAGTTTTAAACGTGAGCTGCACACTAAGGCTCAAACTATGTTGTCAGATGAGATGATGCACACTCTCTCAGCAGAACCACAATCCCAGCCTGGATTTAATCCATCTACTGTCCTCCCATTCACACTGGGATAAAAATATGTTCTGCCAAAGTCTTCCTTTGGCTTCGAGGGGGAGGAGACACAACATGGGTGGGGTAAAAACAACGAGGAGTCCTTGTGGCACCATAGAGACTGACATATGTATCTGGGCATAAACTTTCGTGGGCTAAAACCCACTTCATCGGATGCATGGAGTGGAAAATAAATGTGTTAGTCTCTAAGGTGCCACAAGGACTCCTCATTGTTTTTGCTGATACAGACTAACACGGCTACCACTCCGAAACATGGGTGAGGTAATACATTTTATTGGACCAATTTCTGTTGAAGAGAGAGAGAAGCTTTCATGCTTACACAGGGCTCTTCTTCAGGCCTGAGAAACGTACTCCGGGTGTCACAGCTAAATACGACGTGGAACAGATTGTTTAGCATAAGTAGCCAACACATATTTCAATGGACCATTCAAGGTGAAGAGTCATTTTCTGGGAAGTAGGCGAACTTCAAAGATCAAATATAATACACTCCAGATTAAGTCTCAATTTGGGGCTAGATTCAGGCTGATTCTTATTTTATCTAAACCACTTCATTCAACCTTATTGTTGCATGAGCGCACTTGTGGATGTGTGTCCTGATCCTACATCTAGTGAAGAAAATGGTACTGGTTTACACGGATAGAGAATTGGGCCGAGGATCATTAGCTATATTCAACTGTCTTTGTAGCTCATGATTGTTCAGTATTGTCCACTCCTAAAAGAAAACTGCATTTTCAAAATATGTCCAGTATTTGTAATCTTATCTGTATGGAATAAATTCTAGTCCATCTTGAAGTACTTGCAGTTTTTGCAGAGAGTAGTTTTTGCAGAGAGTAGTCTTAGCAGCAGCAAAAATACACTATCATTAACCTTAAGTGAAAGGCTTTTTTTATGGACTAGACAGTCATTGAATTACAGACCATATGCAGCTGGATTTCATTTCCACTGAAGATCATTAATATCTGAGCTTTGATTTTTCAGTTCACTGGCAGTTCCAGAAAAAATGGTTCCGTTCGGGTCAAACCAAAGGGGAAATTTTTTGGTGTTTTTGGCGAATCAAAAAAAGTTGTAAAACCATTTTGGATCAAACAAATAATTTTGTTTTGTGCATCTTTAACGAAAGCAAAGAAAATGAAGGGCTAGATTCACAAAATGGAAGAGGCAGTGGTGGCAGCAGTGATCCTCCATTCCAATTATAAACATTAGTACAGTGGTTAGAACGCTCACTAGGAGCACGGGAGAGCCACGTTTGAATCGCTGGGGCAGAAAATACCAGTGAGAGCTGTATTAGCCAATAGTCTCTATATAGTTGTGTGGGTACTCATATGGCCCTAGAGCATCTAACACTTGCTGCTATGTATTTTTCTTCACAATAGCCCAGTGAGGTGAGGAAAGGCTACACTCATGTTTCAGATGGGGAACTGAAGCACAGGATTAAGTGTCTTGGCTAAGGTAACACGGGAAGTCTGTGGCTGAGCTGCAAAAATATATGCTCTAATTCAATCACAAGTTATTGGTCTTGATACAAGTATTAGTGGGTAAAGTTCTATGCCATATTATGCAGGAAATCAAACTAGATGATCACAATGGTCCCTTCTGGCTTTAAAATGTATGAATGCATGAACCCAGCTCTGCCGCCCCCCTACCCTACCCAGATGTGAGTCCTAACCACTAAAACCATTAAGGAAATTGTATCTTTCCATTAAGTCTTCCAAGCTCTGGTGTCACAGAAATTACCTACTGGAGTCTTCCGAACTGAAAGTTAAATGAACAAAATACAGAGTGGGGGGAAGGGAAGGTGGAAGCTACTCACCAGGGCCGGCCTTTAGCAAATGTGGGGCCTGATTTCGCCGGGGCCCCACCGCCAAAGTGCCGCCAAGACAGTGGCAGCTATTGAGCTGCCGCCGAAGTGCCGCCAACGAACGTTGTGGGGCCCCTCTCGGACATTGCGGGGCCCCCCTCTTAGGCGCGGGGCCTGAGTCCACGGAATCGGGGGAATTGGCCTAAAGCCGGGCCTGCTACTCACCCTAGCAAAACACCGGTGCAGAGCTAGATGAGCCAAATCAGCTGGGAGGAAGAATTTCATCAGAAAAACGTGAATGGTAATTGGGAATCGTTTAAGAACATCTTACTAAACACCCACAAAGCCACAATCCTACAACTGAGGAAGAAGGCCGTACTGATTGAAAAACCATGCTGGTTTAGAGGGGAAATGAAGGCAGTGATAATCAATCAATCAATCAATAAACAAACAAAAAGAAGAAAGGGGACGCTGATAGTGATGAATATGAATCAGAAGTTATGAATTGTAGAAAACTGATATGGGAAACAAAGGAGCACAAGGAGAAATCTACAGCCAGCAGAGTTAAGGGTATTAAGAAAGAGTTTTTAAAATACATTACGAACAAAAAGAATCCCCAAAATGGTATTGGTTCATTACTAGATGAAAATGGTAGTTATCAATAATAATGCAGAAAAGTGTTCAATATTCCTGTTCTGTATTTGGGGAAAAAACAGATGATTATAGTTTCATCATATGATGAGAGCGCTCTTTCCATTCCACTACTGTCTCTGGAGGAGGTAAAACAGAAGCTACTGAACTCAGACACTTTAAAATCAACTGGCATCCATGAGTTTTTTTAAAAGGAGCTGGCTGAGGAGCTCACTGAACTGTTAATGTTGATTTTCAATAAAGCTTGGAGCATGGAGAAGTTCCAGAAGAGCAGAAGAAAGCTAATGTTGTGCCAATTTTTAAAAAGGGTAAATGGAATGACCCAGATAATTATAGGCCTGTCAGTCTGACATCGATCCCAGGCAAGATAATGGAACAACTGATATGGGACTCGATTAATAAACAATTAAAGGAGGGCAATGCAATTATCACAAATCAACATGGAAAATAGATCCCATCAAACTAACTTGATTTTTTTTTATGAGATTGCAAGTCTGGTTGATAAAGGTGAAAGTGTTGACCTATATGCCTACACATCTGTAAGGCATTGACTTGGTACCTCATGACATTCTGATTAAAAAAACTAGAATGATGTACTATTAACATGACACACATTCAATGGATTATACACTGGATAACTGATAGGTCTCAACATGTAATTGTAAATGGGGAATAGTCATCGAGTGGGTAAGCATGACCCCATGCTATTTAACATTTTTTTTCAATGACCTGGAAGAAAACAAAATTATCACAGATAAAGTTGGCAGATGACACGATAATTGGGGGAATGCTAAATAATGAAGAGGGGAGGTCACTGATTCAGAGCGATCTGGGTTTCTTGTTAATCTGGGTGCAAGCAAACAATATGCATTTTAATATAGCTAAATGTAAATGTTTATATCTCGGAACAAAGAATGTACACCATATTTATAGGAGCAGTGACTCTGAAAAAGGCTTGGGGGTCCTGGTGGATGACCACCTGAACATGAGCTCCCAATGTGATGCTGTGGCCAAAAGAGCAAATGCAATCCTGGGATGCATAAACAGGGGAATCTCAGGTAGCCATAGAGACGTTATTTTATCTTTACATTTGGCATTGGTGCAACCGCTGCTGGAATGCTGTGTCCAGTTCTGGTGCAAACAATTAAAAGAGGATGTTAATAAATTGGAGAGGATTCAAAGAAGAGCCACAAGAATGATTAAAGGATTAGATGACCTGCCTTATAGTGATAGACTCAAGGAGCTCAATCTATTTAGCTTAACAAAGATAAGGTTAAGGGGTGACTTGATTACAGTCTATAAGTATCTACATGGAGAACAAATATTTAATAGTGTGCTCATCAGTCTATCAGAGAAAGGTATAATGTGATCCAATGGAGTTAAACAAATTCGGACTGGAAATAAGGCGGAAATTTTTGACAGTGAAAGTAATTAACCATTGAAACAATTTACCAAGGGTTGTGGTGGATTCTCCATCTGTGATAATTTTTAAATCAAGATTGAAATTTGTTTGTAAAAGATGTTCTCTAGGAATTATTTGGGGGAAGTTCTATGGCCTGTGTTATTCTAGATGATCACAAAGGTCTCTTCCAGCCTTGGAATCCATGAATCCTGTGGCTTAACTACTTTTCAGTTTTCTATATAAGCAAACTGCCTGGCTAGCAACAAGATTCAAGTCATAGCTTGGGTCAAATGATTTCTAGCACTAGCCAGGTAATCATTAACTATAAATGTGACCAAAATTCTACCCCCATTTATTCAGTTTCATTTATACCCGAGGTTTGATCAGCTCTTCAGCTGTGCAGTTAGGCAGAAGTATTCAAACAAGTGAAGTTAGAACGACAATGTGGCTGCCTAAGCAAAGCTGAAAATGAACCCCCTATGACAGCAGTGATGCATTGTACTACAGCTGTGCTCTGGAGTTAGTGAGCAATGAGTAAATATTGTAAATATTGCTCTGAGGAGGAAGGTCCAGGGAGTGCTGCAGGCACATTAGCTGGATGCTGCGTAAGCCTTCTAGAAGCACGTGGAAGTTTCCATCCTTTCCGCAGCAACCCTTTGGAGCATGCGCAGTGACCTTGCCATAGATGTTAGAGTCACAATTCAGGGCAAATGCACCTGTATTCCTCCTCTATGGTCCAGCAAGGGCACCCACTTGTGGCTCCAGGCTCCTCAGCCTTCACCTCTGGGGTGGAGATACTTGTGTCTCTCCCTCCTGAGTGAGGTATTTCCAGGTTGTACATTTCCATGGCAATGCTGTCATATCCCCAGGAAAAGAAAGACTTCTTAAGCAGGCCTGTTTTGCCTTCTCTTCAGAGACAGTACACAGTGTAACTGCCACAGCTCCAAGTTACCACACAGGTCTTTATAAGCAATAACATTTATTCTTAATTTAAAAGCATTACAGAGAAAACATCTTAAAAACTATAACAGAACCTATATGCATGCTCATAAGTTTACCAGGGACCACCTCCTCATTCCAAGAAGCACTCTGGTTGGTGATTAGTCCTTCAAACCCCACACAGGGTTTTTTCCTGTTGTCACAAGTTCATCACAGCCTCATCTCAGAACCAACACCCAACCCTTACAGGGCCCCAGTGGGCCAAAAACCTTCCAACTCCTTCCCTAAGAACTGGGGTCCACTTGGACCAGAGGCCCTGTCTGTTTGCTGGATCAGAAAGAAGCCGCTAAATTAGGTATAACTCAAGCTATATTTAAAAAGTTCTCTCTTTGTCTCTTGGTCCCTGGAGAATCCAGCTTGAACCAGGATTTGCTAGCATCTCTCCTGGAGGTGTTACAACCTGAGTGAATTTGCCTAACCACCCCCCCTCCTCCGCCCACTTTCTTAGTTCCTGAAAGGCTGTGGTCTCCTCAGTAGTACATAAACATTGTGTTTTTAATACAATGAACTCCTAAAATACTTAAGTCAATAAGGTTTGTCCAGGATATTGTCATATCTACCACAGTCAGTTCCCCCCTCTGTTACTGCTGTCTTCAAAAGCTGCCAGAGCAGGAGCACAGCTAGGTAACCATTAGTGTCTTGGACATCACATCCTTCCTGGGGGCACTTGCACACTGGAAAACCTGAGAGATACATGATGGAGGAATCGCCTGCTTATCTTAGGGTAGGTCTATACTTACCCGTCGCGTCGGAGGCGCGGGATCGATGTTCTGGGTTCGATTTATCGCGTCTTGTCAAGACGCGATAAATCGAACCAGGAAGTGCTCCCTCATCGACGCTGGTAATCCAGCTCGACGAGTGGAGTAGGCGGAGTCGACGGGGGAGCCTGCGCGCCGCGTCTGGACCACAGGTAAGTTTGAACTAAGGTACTTCGACTTCAGCTACGTTATTAACGTAGCTGAAGTTGTGTATCTTAGCTCGACAGGGGGGGTTAGTGTAGACCTGGGCTTATTGTGGTTTGACAGAGAACATTGTCATGTCCCTCACAGTCCTTGTTTACTCATGTATTCCATAATCCATCAACATTACTAATTTACTAATTACTGTTACTAAATCTGAATTATGGCTATAGAATGGTGTGCACCGGTATCATGGAATATTGATTCTGGTACTTTCATGGCAGGGCTCCTCTGACTGTGATGGAGTGGATGGCAAAGGGGATATGGAAATGAAACTCTTCACTGCTGCCTCTTCCGTCTTGCCTGGTGACTCAGATGATATACAGGAGATCAATGCTGCCTAAACTTAATTGCACTGGGGCGCTGAACAGTTGAACTGTACTCCAAAGATTGCATTGACTGCTTAAGCTAGAGTTTTCCAAGGAGAATCCCACAGCATCTCACTTATATCACCCCTCTTCAAAAGCTCCCTCTGCACATGCTTATATTGTGTCTCTTCCTATCCTGCTCGCACAGATGGCCTCCTGCACTCTAACACTACACACAGCACACCTCTCTTTCAGCGTAATTGGAGGGGCAGGGCACATTGAGCCCCTGGGTGCTTCTTTGTGCTATACGTGATGACTGGACCATGAGTGTGATATTCCAATCAACTACAACTTTCTGAGTTGAAAAATGTGCAAATACACAGCACTGGGTTTATCTGTATTTGTTTCCCCCAAAAATGCCAGCACCGTGATCTGAACAGCACAGAATCAGTGTCGGTAACAGCCAAAAGTGGAATGTGTTTTGTTACAGAACTCTGAGCTGTCCAAGTCCAGGGAGCTGTAATGTTTCATAAACCCGAAGGAGGAGGCAGTGCGGGGGAGTGGGGAGAGAAAAATCAATGTATGACCCAATTTCAGGACAGTGGATTTCACTCTTAACTCGCCTTGAATGGTTTTTTTTTTAAATGTTCTTTTGGTGGTTCGGTTCACACTCAATACATCACAGCTCTTCTGCTTCTGAAAGGCTAAATAAAATATATATTGCATTAGAAAAGTCACTCCTCTCAATGACACACTCTTGTGTATAGACTTTTAAATGTCTGTTTCAGCTTTTGACCGTGAGGCGCCTCAATTATTTTAGTCCTTTTTGTCCAACAGTTCCAGGCTCTCCCCACTATATACAGCATTAGTTTTCACCTCTAAAGGCTGAAATGTAAGGCATCCACCAAGCAACCATTCTGACATTTACACAAGAGCAGGGCTCACAGTGGCAAGGGATGTAGGAAGTACAACAAATGAAAGCAAAAATGAACTGTATCTTTCCATCGCTAATACGATAGCATTAGCAACTGCCCTAAAGAGGTATCAACATTCAAAATCCACTACTCAATATGTTTTGCACTTTTAGGGAGAACATTTTTGTTTACAATCCATCTACTACTGGAAAGTTAAGATTTTCTGATTAAAGTTCCAGCTTGCTAGCAATGCAAATATTCCATGGGGGACAAAACGAACACTTTAGAAGTTAGACCAGAATGTAAATAGGGAAGTACTGTCAGCTTCTTTCATTTGCAGTTTCTGGATGCAATATCAAGCAGAAAAGATAAATGAGCATTACAGGTATTATGCCTAAAACACAAGGTTTTTGATTTAATGAACATTATTTGTCATTCATGGCTGCCTCGGCTTTCCTGACTGACCTGTGTAAAGTGTTAACTGTGTCACTGGCATACATCTTTCCCGTCCACAAATCTAGGCTTTTCCAATTTTGCTCCCAGTTGAGATCAAATTTTACCCTGTTTCTAGAAGAGCTAGCAAGTGTGATTGTGTATGTGTACTAGAAGATAACTCACAAAGCTGAGACTATTTGGACTGATCCCTAGACCCATATAAACCCATTTGGGCAAAGAAAAAATCACCCCCCATCCTGACCTTCACCAAAAACTCAAGCCAAACAAAAATACAGCTCTTTTGCAGATTAGCAAATATTAAGAAAATTAAGTGTTTTTCGTCTGAATTTCACACATCTGGACACTTGCTTGAAGCATTGTACTGGATATCTTAAGAGAAAGCCTATTCTACTGAGGCTTCCAACCCAATTCTGCACACCTAAGTGTCTCAAAGAGAGTTTGGAGAAGCATCCAAAAAGTTAACTGCTGTACATACTGCTTAGCCATATAAGAACAAAAGCTCAGTGATACAAACAAACAGAATTAAGTAATGTACACCTTGAAAAGTGATATATTCTAAAAAGAAACCCCATGAAATTGGATATATGAAGTTAATGTCAGTGCACCAGACTTTGGTTTGGTGCCTTTGACAATAAACAAACACCCCTGTGTAGAATCTTATCACGCTTCATGTTCCAGGAACTTGAAAGGAAAGCCCTGGTCACCTTTAACTTTAACCCACACCTGAGCCAGCATATACAGGAGTTCTTGGGAGCCTTAACATTAACTTTATATTTTGAAAAGTGCTCAGCTCTGAAATTGGGGGGCAAGTTTTCAAATGACAGTTAAGGCACCTAAATAATGCTCAGGTTTTCAAAAGTGCTCTACACACAGAAACTGCCATTGTGAGTCTCATGGCCAGATTGCCAGAAGAGCTCAGCACTCCAATGCACTGGTCACTTATTGGGGATGAGTAAACAGGAGCTGAAAATCTGATCACTTATTGGGATGTGTAAGGAAAGGGAAACTTAGTTTGTGTTGACAGCAAGACATATTAGGATGTGGAACAGTCACCCAAAGAAAGATGAGGAAGCCCCATGGTTTGGAACTTTTAAATTAGGAAGGATGAATAACTAGAAACATACTACAGGGAGGAATCCCTGGGTACTAGCCCTGAACTCAGGTTAAGTTCCCTGCTCTATCACAGGCTTGTGAGTAATATTGGGCAAGTCACTTATTCTCTGTGGGGATAATGGTGGCACTGCCCTACCTCACAGAGGTACTTTGAGGATAAATCCATTCCAGATACTAAGACTCTCAGATGCTTTCGTTATAAGAGCTATACAAGTATCTTAGGAACATAAATAGCCCTGCATTTGGAGGACTGTAAATTCATGTCTACCTCACATTCAATCAAAAGACAGGCCAACCAGGCCCCAGGCTCAGAGGGGGGCCACAAAACATTTTCTGCTTCAATTTTTTATTGCTCCTTCTCACCCTAGTAGAAGGTTCTCCCCCCGCCCTCCTCTTTCTCTGCCCCAAAAGTGGCTTTGGGCCATGTTTATGATTATTTGGATTGCAGCAGTACCCAGAGGATCTAAACAAGATTTGGTCCCCATTGTGTAGGGGGCCATTCAAACACATAGCAGGACATGGTTCCTGCCCCAAAGAGCTTGAACATTCTAATTCTGCCTTCATATTTTCCTGAACTGAGGAGCTATTTTTCTCTTCAGGGCATACATAACCATGGAATCAATCAGTGATCAAATCACCAAGTGAAAAAGACAGCGGAGAGTCCTCGGCACAGCGATTCCACAATATGCTAGAATTTTTAGATTATAAAGATGAGCAAGTCGTCCCATTGATTGAGTACGGATGACACTATTTAGCACTAAATAAACTGATTGCTATAAGGGAGCTGCAGGTGCTCAGCATCTCAGAAAAAAATCACACTGCTTTCTTTCTTTCTTTTTTTGGGGGGGTCTGGTGCACAAATGTGAATTTATGTGTTTAACTTTAGACACCCAAATATAAAACTTACTACAGTAACCAGCTCTGCAATACTAGACATCAGACTGAAAGTAGAGGAATTCCTTTCTGACCCCTGTCAGTCATCAACTTGCAGTCTGATGCATGAGATCTGAGTTCACCCATCATACTCTACATAAAAGGTAATAAAATTAGCCAAATCTGTTAACAATCCAGACACAGTGCTTGACTCGTTATCCTGCAGTGGTTAATTATACAGGTTGAATTTCATGCTGCGTGGAGCAGCATATCCTTTTATTTATTCTACATTTATTCAACATTAGTTGACTAAGCAACTCCTTATTCCTAGTACTATGGGATGGAGGTAAGTGACAGAAAGGGGCTGATCAATTTTCAATATACTTTTAATAATTTAAGAGGTTTAAACTCTTCTCCTGAAAAAGAGAGGAAAATAGGAGAAATCATTATTTTTTTAAATTATTCAACATATGTAAATCCCATCATATCTAGACTATGGGGTAGCAGGTTAGTCAGGTCATATAATAATCTATTTATAATTTATATTGTTAAAATAAAGACATTCAGTCATTGGGATGAAAGTTCACCAATCAGAATGTTAGGCAATTTTACATTCTGCAGGAGCTGTCTGTGGAGATAAATCATCTGAATCAATCTGCGAATGAGATATTCCTGTTAATTTTAGTATCTGACCAGTTTTTTAAACCAGTCAAATAATAGCCATTTAAAAATCAAGCATATATGACCAGTCAAATGTCCAACCTATAACCCCTATTCCTGTCATCTTTGCTACACTCCTATGAACCTTGCCAAAGACATGTTACATACACTATAAATAAGCATAAGAATATATATACTTACTAGGAATGAGGTGAGAAATTGATTATTAAAACTATCATTTCTACTTTTTACCGTCAAATAAAGCATATTCAACTAGAATTGAAAAACCTGACCTCAGGAGTTCATATTATAATGATGAATATAGTGTAAGGATCTACACACAAGAGAATAAATTGCAGAGACTATAATTACATACCTATGTAGTTTCTCTACATTATTGCTGTAATTTTTATGTACTGCTAGATTACAGATAACATCTTACATTACTGCATATAATTGAAGTTCACAATTTCTTCTTCTCCATTTCTGTTTTCTAAAGAGTAATAACAAAAAGTGGCATTTTTATATTTTTAAAATATGGGGGGGAAATGTGCTGAAAAGTTATTTTATATGCAGTAAAGCAGATGCAATCCTGCAAGCTCTCTCTCTCCCCTCTGCAAGGAATTCACAATACGTTACACAATACTAAGAAAAACTGCTAAGAGTGTGGAACTGTAAAGCCTTTTTTAGGCTACCAGTAGTATTTTGAATGTGTAAAAGTTATGTTACCTAAACCCTATCACTGTTCAAGAGCACAGTCACTTACTGCAGAGCCTAGGTTGTTAATTATCTTATTTAATCTTAAAAACACTACTTTAAAACTTGTCACAACTAAATACATCAAGTCTTGCCTCTGGACAAGGTGGCAGAAACGATTAAAAAAAAATCTACATAGCTTGTCTCTGTGATAGTCAATATAATAAACAGACGTTGACAGAACCAGATATTAAATGGAATAATGACCACCACAACAGCTGGAAATGTGCTTGTTAACCAAATATCAAATAAATCTAAAGCTTTGAGC
Organism: Chelydra serpentina; assembly: GCA_037349315.1. Taxonomy (NCBI): domain Eukaryota; kingdom Metazoa; phylum Chordata; order Testudines; family Chelydridae; genus Chelydra; species Chelydra serpentina. Next base: position 2,021,639 of record JBAIAC010000070.1, read on the forward strand.
TCTCACCTTGCACAAACACACACTTCCAGAAGAGTCAGTAACAATGTAGGCACTTCCAGCGTGCTAGTCAGAGCAGCTGCTGCTGTTGTGAACTGCTTACAGCACAGCCAGCCCTGTCGCTTTTCGCAGTTTCTCCTATGACTCCATCAGCCAGGAATGGCAACTACCTCTCTCCTTAGCATCGGTGGTGCACTGGCTGCTATTGAACTCAGGTAACAAAATGAGGAGTCAAACAAGGTCAGTGCAGTGTGAGCTGAGACAAAGTACGGGAGACAAAGAGACCCTAAACAAGGGTTACTGAGCTGTGTAAATCACAGCTGAGACAATGGGAGGTCAGAAGAGCAGTGAATCTGAGAATCACAACATGGAACAGAGCCAATCAGCTTACCCAGGAACCCTTCTTTAGGCAATAAACAAACACACAAAAAGAACCATCCTGGTGTTTGGCTGGACCAACACCCCAAACACTCTGTTCTGATAATATCCTCCTCAGTCTGACTATAGGTCAAAGGGGGGTTATTTTCTTTCACAAGTTAATAATATTAGCAGAAAAGGAATAGATCACAGCACGGCTTACAGACAGCAAAAAAATCCCCCAAATAAATATATACTAACTTTAACAAGATTTCTCTACTACTATTTCTCACCACCACCCCTCCCATTGCCCTTTTGGTATTTTGCCTCAGTTCCTGCGAGGATCCCATAGAAGGATACTGAGAGGAGATTAAACGATTTAATAGCTGATGGTCAGAGCAGGAATTTATGGAATGACATCTCTAAGGACCTGATCAGATAGCACAGAACGTGCTAAAATTTTCACGCTCTGTCTCAAACCGACTGACTTATTTCTTGTGCTAACTGTGGATTATAGCAAAATAATTTTTATTAAAATACCTGATCTTGGTTAACTCTCCTTCCCCAACTGGAAATCTTTAGTATTACTTAAAGCTGTTTTCTCTGGTCTTCTTGCCCTTGTTGGTGGACCCCTCGTAATCACAATACAGCAGCTTCCTGGGCTTCACAACAAGTAGTTTGTAGTAAGGGAACTAAAAATAGCGTTGAATGTTTAGTGAAGCACTTGCCTTAGTGACCCTAATGCCAGTTACCATGTGTCCAGGGATTCTTTGAGTTCATTGTCAGTAAGCAACATAGACTAATATTAAATGTAGTTCAGACCTTCATGGAGAAAAAGAATTCTTTATCAAGCTCATAAAAATTTTGAAAGAGAGACCAGTGAGTAAATCCTGACTTTGAAAACTAAAAAGGACAGGGTGAATTTTGAGAATTTGCCCTGGGAAAAAGCTGCTTAAACTGTTATGATCAGGCAAAGCACTCAGTAAAAAAATGTGCTGTAGCAGCCAATAGATCTTTTCCCTCTGTGTGTATTCAGAACAGAGTCACAAAGATTTTTGTATATTAGTTTGAACACCTGTTTCCCCTGTAGAGGCAACACTTCTGTGGGAACGTGAGCTGGATTCTGTTCTGGCTAATGTATCAACAGGTTTGTTAATATCCGGTTCAAACCTGCGGGCCATGCACAAGAGTTGTGAAAGAGAAGCACTAACCCACCTGTACGACTGCTCAGCATGGTCATTTGTAGAGCTGGATGATAAGTGTAGAAAAATGTCTGCAGGAATTTTTTTTTTCCAAAAATGTTTAATTGAAATTGATTTTCTTTGAGAATTTTTGACCACTATAAACTGGCTGAAAAACCAGGGAAAATGTCAATGAAAATACCGAAATTAAAAAATTTCCCTCACAATTTTGAAAGTACTAGCTTTAGTACTTTGTAACTTGTGAATCAGTAAAGTGGACTGATGCAGGTGAAGGGAGCAGGCGCTGCAGGCCATCGGAGCCCAACAAGAACACTGATCATTGTGTCTTGGAAAGAACCTCTGAAGACAATGGGTTTGCATAGGGAGAATTCCAAGCTTCATTTTGCCAGCAGAATATTTAGTATTGGTGGGGGTGTACAAGCCAGAAAAAATCCAGCTCGACTCTCAAGAGTAAATGTAGAGGTGATGTTTAAGATAACATATATTAGATTCCTTCACACATTCTCACTAGATTCCCTTGGACTTACATTGGTGTAACATATAAGTCCAGGAGTGGGAAGATGTAAGTTAATGTGGGAGGTGGTTTGAAGGTATTTTTTAAATGTATTATCTTCTTATATCCTTCTAGTTGCCTTTTTGCAACACTGAGAAAGCTACACCAATTTAGCTTGTCTAAAAGTCAGCTAAGCTCAGTGAGCCAAACTGAGAAGTAGAATGCTAGTCATGGGTAAGTGGATGTGAGGTTATAAAAATATGTATCAATGAGTCCAAGTTGTTATAACATATTCATTGGAAGGAAGAGGGAGAAGGTAATTTACATTACTCCAAATTAGGCTGCCTTTACACTCATTTAGACCCACCTTTGAATCTGGAATGCATGTCATTGTGGGGTGAGGGGTGGGGGGGGAGGATTTGCAGCGCTGGTTGTTAGGGAAAGCATCTCTTCACTTAAATTGAGCAAAGATGATTTGGAGTTCTTGAGACAAAACAAATGTGGAACCCTTTGATGCCATTTTCAGAAGGTCACTTTTCAGACTAGATCTTGTGAGGTCCACCAGGTCTTGAAAACAGGCCTGCTCAGCTGTCAGCCAGCAGAAACCTCCATGCTGCCTCCCAGTGGCAGGTGACACCAGCTTGCACTCCACTTCCCATGACCTGTTGTGAATGCAGACTATGGGCAGTTCTGCCTCAAAGGGTCTAACAGGTAGCAGCCTCATGGATCCTGACTGGCTCCCTGCACTCTATCCACCCAGGTTCCAGAAGAATCCAGACAATAGCGTGACCAGATGTCCCGATTTTATAGGGACAGTCCCGATTTTGGGGTCTTTTTCTTATATAGGCTCCTATTACACCCTACCCCCCTGTCCCGATTTTTCACACTTGCTGTCTGGTCACCCTACCAGGCAACAGTATGACTCTCCTGTAGCTTCCCTGACCATTCCTGCTCCCTGGCCTTGAACTCCTGGCTTTAACCTTGGCTTGATTCTGACCTGGCCTCCTGACCCAGACTTTGGTACCAATCCCAGCCTGGAACTTAACCACAACGTCTTCTGTTACTCTGAGCCTCAGGTTTGATCCTACTCTGACTCTTAGTCCCAACTGCCCTTGTCAGGATCCTGACAGATCTGCTGTTTAAAGAATTAAGAGAGATGCAAAATTTTGTTTTGAAAAGGTTAAGACTGAGGAACAGACTGATAAGCTAACGTAGTGCCAGGAATCGAGGGAGAGAATGGAAAGAGTTTTTAAATCACTACCTTGCTTTGTTTATTTTCACACAATCACAGCAGTTTAGTAATGGAAAAGATCTAGGAAATCATGTAATCCATTCTGCTGCTAATGGCAGGTCATTCCCTTCAATTTATTATCTAGTGTTTTGTTTGTCCAGTCTAGTTTCAGTTCTATGTATTTGTTTTGCAAAAGTAATATTTCATCATCTTCCTCCTTGGCAATGAACCCTACAAACCTCTACTACTCCTTCCCACTACTCACAAAAACACACTGAAAAGCAGTGCATTCAAATCTACATCCAAGGACGTGTCTAGAAGATAGTTTTCTCCTTTGCTATTCAGCTCTCTGGCTATTATTTAGTGGAAGAAGGCATTAAGAGAATGCCAAGTTATTTCCACTAATTTATTAGGAGAGCGGTTGAGCCTATACTCAGCATCACGCAGCCATCTGTTACTGCTGTCTTACGTGAGAAAACCACTAGTTGATGCTAATGAAGAAGTACTTTAAAAGACATTTCCAGAGCCACCTGCACCGAGAAAAATAAACATGGATTTTCCCCTTCTCTCACCTGCTGCCTCTATTCTGAGGGCCCAATCCTGCTTTATTGAAATCAACAGGAATTTTGCCATTAATTTCTATAGAGCTGAATCTGGCCCTGTCACACCCTTTTAAATATAGATTGAGTGAATATTCCAGGTTTTTTATTTAAAAAAAGACTCCCATCTTCCACTACCCTGCCAGAGAATAATAAGAAAGCTACAAGCCCTCGGCATCAGAAGAGCCAGCTCCTTGCAGCTGCTTCTACAGGAATAAGTAATGTAAGTAGCACTATGAATATTCAGCAGACAGCCACTGCCTGAGGAGTCAGATGATGGATCGAGCTTGATGGTAAAAGAGTGGAAATGCAAGACAATATTGGCCAAGATTTTTTAAAAAATCGTATTGAAATTATAACAATATTGTGGCTGCCTGCAGACAGCTGAACAGCATTAAAACAGAATTAGGGAACCTTCAGTCTAAACAGCGATGCTCAGCCGATTTCTCTCCCCCTCTGAGAAAATCTGTTCTGAAGCTCCATCTGAACCTCTCAGAATATTATCACCACATTTAATTAAGGAGGAGTATACAGTTAATCTGTTCAGCAGCCAATATTGAAATAAGTAGCATATGGTCAAGCCAAACACCCAGTCCCTGGACCCAACCCTGCTCCCACTGAAGCAAATGGCAGTTTTGCGACTAACCGCAGCAATGCAAAGTCTCATCCAGAGATTACATCTTAATTTCTTCCTTTCAGTGATGCCAACTGGGGCGGATGGGAGGTGAATGCCCCGTTTTAGCACTTGCTCGAAGTTCCACAGGCTGCCAAGTTCCATAGGCATGTTGGAGCTACCTAATCTGACATTGTTTTATATCATGTGAACTCAATACAAAGCAAGACCAATCCTATGAACTTCTCCTCCTTTACTTCCCTCTTTTATAAATGGATAGTGTGTTGATATCCAAAATATGTAAGGGTAGGTTGTGGCTGTTTGAAACTTGGCTTGTTGGTGCTGTGTGGTCTGGTGTAGGAAACATAATTAGAAGTCACTGGTAGGGTAGTCACCAAAGCCCAAATCCTCTCCCCAGTGCACAGCCTAAGTAACACAGCTCAGTGCTGGAGAAAACTAAATGAGTAAGGAGAGAAAAGCCCTCCTGCTAAGTGGCACTGGAGATGGACTGGTCATGTGCTTCGGATGGAAACTGATTCCATCACCAGAGTAGCAATAAGATGGACACCTGAAGGCAAGTGAAAATGAGGCTGCCCGAAAACAACATGGCGAAGAGCTGTGGAAGCCAAGCTGAGAAACCTGGGGCTAGGGCCGGCTCTGGCTTTTTTGCCTCCCCAGGCAAAAAAGCCTCCGGCCGCCCCTCTCCCCCAGCCGGGAGCGCGGCATGCCCGCCGCCCAGCTGCCCCGTCCGGGGCGCCGGCAGGGAGGGCGGTATGCCCGCGGCCCCGCTGCCCGGTTTGGCGGGGAGCGCGGCATACCCGTGGCCCCGCTGGGGCCGGGGCGGGGAATGCAGCATGCCCGCAGCCCAGTTCCAGGTGCCGGCGGGGAGGGTGGCAGCATGCCCCGCTCTCCCCCGGCCGGTCGGAGGAGCGCTGCGGGGAGGACGGCGGCATGTCTTCGCTCTCCCCTGGCCGGCCGGAGGAGCGCTGCGGGGAGGGCGGTGGCATGCCCCGCTCTCCCCCGGCTGGCCGGAGGAGCGCTGCGGGGAGGGCGGCGGCATGTCTCCGCTCTCCCCCGGCCGGAGGAGCGCCGGGGGGAGGGCGGCGGCATGCCCCCACTCTCCCCCGGCCGGAGGAGCACCGCGGGGAGGGCGGCATGCCCATGGCCCTGCTCCCCCAGCCGGGCGGGGAGGAGCGCCGCCCCCAGCAGCTTGCCGCCCCAGGCACGCGCTTGCTACGCTGGTGCCTGGAGCCGCCCCTGCCTGGGGCACCGCTGGGGAACCATTGAAAGACTTGCCCGAAACAGACATGAGTGGAGGAGCTTCATCACTGCCCTAAACGCCAGAGGCGTAATAGGAACATCATGATGATGAGCGACGTAGCTGGGTCGACCTTACATTTTAGTGTGGATCTGGCCTAAGTAATGTTACCTTAGTATTTCCTATGTTTCTTGAGTATTCCCTACAGGAAGGATAAGGAAATGAAGGGGATATTGCAAATACTGACGTAGACTGATTTATGAGTCAAAACTGGCGAAAAGAACATAAGAACATAAGAAAGGCCGTACTGGGTCAGACCAAAGGTCCATCCAGCCCAGTATCCTGTCCACCGACAGTGGCCAATGCCAGGTGACCCGGAGTGAGTGGACCTAACAGGTAATGATCAAGTGATCTCTCTCCTGCCGTCCATCACCCCCCTCTGACAAACAGAGGCTAAGGACACCATTTCTTAGCCATTCTGGCTAATAGCCATTAATGGACTTAACCTCCATGAATTTATCCAGTTCTCTTTTAAACCCTGTTATAGTCCTAGTCTTCACAGCCTCCTCAGGCAAGGAGTTCCACAGGTTGACTGTGCGTTGTGTGAAGAAGAACTTCCTTTTATTTGTTTTAAACCTGCTGCCCACTAATTTCATTGGGTGGCCCCTAGTTCTTTTATTATGAGAAGAAGTAAATAACTTTTCCTTATTCACTTCCTCCACACCACTCATAATTTTATATACCTCTATCATATCCCCTCTTAGTCTCCTCTTTTCCAAGCTAAAAAGTCCTAGCCTCTTTAATCTCTCCTCATATGGGACCCGTTCCAGACCCCTAATCATTTTAGTTGCCCTTCTCTGAACCTTTTCTAATGCCAGTATATCCTTTTTGAGATGAGGAGACCACAATTGTACGCAGTATTCAAGATGTGGGCGCACTATAGATTTGTATAGGGGCAGTAAGATATTCTCCATCTTATTCTCTATCCCTTTTTTAATGATCCCTAACATCCCGTTTGCTTTTTTGACTGCCGCTGTACACTGCATGGACATCTTTAGAGAACTATCCACGATGACTCCAAGATCTTTTTCCTGATTAGTTGTAGCTAAATTAGCCCCCATCATATTGTATGTATAGTTGAGTAATCCCAATGTACAGAAGTACAAAAAATGGTGTCAAAAATAAATCCATACTCTGAATGCTGAGTCAGATGACCCTAAAGAAACCGATGTGTGGCACCAGCACCTGTAAACTATTCAACATCTATTTAGACATCATGAGCTTGATTCTGCACTGGCTCGCATCTTGTGTGAAGTGTAATATGCTCACATCAGCTCTTTGGGACAAGGGATGTTTTTTGTTATGTTTGCACAGCTCTTTGCGCAATGAAGTTCTGGTCCATGATTAGGGCTTCTCAGTGCTACCACAATACAAGTTAATAATAATAATGATCTCATCAGTATGTATGAATGGACAGATCAGTTTTGGTTGTTTTATCAAAATACATAAATAGCAATACAAGGTGCAACGTTCTGAAGAATCAGACCTCATGATTACTACTATTCAGTAAAAATACCTCCTTTTTTAAGTGTATCGTTTTATAGCTCTTCCATTCTCCCCTATACATTTGCTATTTTTATATACATGCCATATTCAGAGGGATCATCTGGAAACAGTGTTTGTTTCATCTGTCCCAGTGTTGACCAAGATACTGTTGTTACATTCCTGAAGTCCTTGGCTGTACATCATAACCATGGCTGCTTCAGCAGGGAACAGCTGCATGAGAGGACAAGGAAAAGGGGAAGGAGGTAACAGGGAGAGAGTATGTGCTGCAAATTTTGCTGTCAGTTGGGCTTGTGGATTTCTGCTGGTACAGAGACACCTCCTTGGCCCACTGTAACCAGATGTTTGAAACCTTAATGATAAAAAGACCTGTGTCAATAGGAGAGATGAGCCAGGAAACAAATCACACGATTTCATCATGAAAAAGTGAGGTGTCAGGCCTTCAGATAATTTTTTGGGCCCAATAATCCTCTCATTTATACTAGTATAAATCAGGAGTAATTCCATTAAAAGTCAATGGAGTTACACAGCTATAAAACTGGTGTAAGAAAGAGGAAAATCAGATCATTTGTGTTCAAAGGCTGGATGGACTTTTGCAGCCTCAGGAAGCCACATGCATCAAGATTTTGGTCACTATTCTCTCTGTGCCACCAAAAAATGGAGGACTCTTTGGAAAGTCAGGACCAAACGCTGATACCAAATAGTAGCTGTTTTTTCATCACCTGGGTTTATACACATAGCCATCAGCCAAAAACACCTTTCAGGAAGCATTCTGCAGAAGATGTGTAGGTCAGAGGACCTGGGGATTCTGCCCTAGCTATATCCTGGTAGGTGACTGACATCCCACCTATGCCCTGATTGCCTTGCTTTTAGTGACAAAGAGTCCTGTGGCACCTTATAGACTAACAGACATATTGGAGCATAAGCTTTCGTGGGTGAATACCCACTTCTTCAGATGCATGCAGTGGACTTTTCCACTGCATGCATCTGAAGAAGTGGATATTCACCCACGAAAGCTTATGCTCCAATACGTCTGTTAGTCTATAAGGTGCCACAGGACTCTTTGTCGCTTCTACAGATCCAGACTAACACAGCTACCCCTCTGATACTTGCTTTTAGTATTACTTCAAGAAGAATGACCTTGCTTTTTGTGTGTCTCATGCGAGATTCAATATGAGGGCTCTCGATTGACTGAGTTTTAACATTCTGGCTGTATCTGTGTATTAAAGATTCATTACAAACCCATTTTCATATGTTCATTTCTTGAAGATTCACTTTTGGGTCTGAAATTTTGCGTTTGGATTCCATTCAGGTGAATTTTTTAGGCAAATCTGAGCAATATCCTTACATTTTATTTATATTCATTTATTATTCATATTATTGAGTTTGGGGCATTAGGTAAAAACAAAACAGTGTTTCTCTATTATCCACATTAGTCATGCTTGTTCCAAAGCAACTGACATTTGCAATGGTCAAGTTTGCAGTGTAAATTATTTTTTTAATGGGGAGTAGTTTGTCTAGTGATAGTGAAATAAAAAAGAAAAAATGTTATGACTAGTGAAAAGTAACTTCTGAGCATGTCCAGGAGCTTCAGCTAAGGGCCTTCTTGCAGAATCTAACGAAGCCCGCCCTCTGTAGGACCTAAGATGGCAGATATGAGATACTTTGCCCACCTGTCAGGCCTAGGGCCTGCTGCTGGCCATATTTGCCTGATGGACATTAAGACGAGACTTGAAGATAATTGAGTGTATTGTTTAAAAAATATCATGTTATTTAGGGTCTCTGCAATTTTTGTTCCATTATGAACATTTAAAATACAGTAACAGCACTAGGCCTGATTCTCCTTTCATATCCAAAACAGGAGTAATTTCATGACTTTATACCAGTGTGAGAAAAGAACACAGATCTCAAGGGTCATACAGAAATATAAATTTGGTCAGGGTTTGGTTTTGAAAGAGAACTGGTTCCAGGTTCCCAGCAGAGATGGATCTGGTCCACGACCCCATCTTGAACATCCCCAAACTTTGGAATGGTTCAGGTCTGGAATCAAACTTTGTCTTTTGGATCCTTCTCTAGTTTCCATGAGAGCAGAATAAACTTTACAAATAAAAGAGCTGTCTGCAGAATTCTCAGAAAGCAATTAAAATGTACACTGCGACTACAAATGTTATGGGATATTCCTGTAGGAAAGTAAACCATTCTTTTGAGTCCTTTCTCATGTAATAACTGTGCAACATGCACTCAATTATAATAATATAAAAAATCTAGTTGATGGAATAAAGCTGACCACGTACAATCTTTAACTGTAAACTGAAGGTAAAGTACTTGAAGAGACAAAAAGGCAGAAGGTCAGATTCCAATTACAGTTACCACAGATAAGGTATGCCTCTGTGCATATTTAATAGAAGGATAATGCATCCATGGCATCCTTTTCTTGTGTTGACTGCAATTCCCTGTTTACTGTAGTTCAGTTCCACTCGGTACTGTTGAAATGAGCATAGGTCTTTTTGTGGGGGAGGTGGTAGTTTTTTTGTGGCACACTGAGCTGCCTGGATAATTCTAAATGTGACACAGTAATATTGTTTCATGAATGCTAAATGCAGCTCTAGTATGTGAAGGGCTCTCAGCTGCACAACACTTTAACTTGTGTCATAACACTTTTGGCTGCCACTGTGCCTGTGCATCTCACCAAAAACAAAACAAAACCCTTCAAGACCTGTGAGACCATCAGGAATCATCAAGGTGCTACACTTCAAACAGCTTATTCCTAAGGGGAAATAGGGAGAAAATTAAAAAGTATAACCGATTGGACTTGGACACGCATACCCCTCTTCTGCTAGTACATAATCTTTTAGGAAAACATCTTTTCTGTCTCGCCTGTATATCTGTGTGTTGCAGGTGGAAATATATATATTTAAATAGCCACATTTATATGTAAATAGCATTTAAAACAGTAATTTCCTTTCTGTTTTGAGGATGGAAAATTATAGTGTCTCTGTGATGCATTTATCTTCCTGACATAAAAAGGCACCAGCTGGTATTGTGTTTAGTTTTACAAGAAAACAAGTAAATACAAATCTATTAATGACAATAAAGAATTTAGCTCCCATGTGTGTAGATTTCTCACTAGCTCAAGACTTATTACGCAGCAGCACCAAGCTTTGAGCTGAGGCAGAGCATCTAAGAGACCACCCATGCTGCCACATATAACAGTTTCTTAAATATATAGCCGTGCACCTTTCTTATGTGTGTCATGAGGATCCTGTCTGAAATAGCAAAGAATGGACTCCATTTTTTTAGGTGCTTAGGCAAATATAAAGACACTTCCATGCTGGCAAAGGGTGGTGTGGTTGCTTCTACCTGAGCTTCGGCTGATGACAGCACTGTCACGGTTCTAAATCCAAACAAGGAGGGACAAACCAGTGAAAACGGGGCTGCCAAAGAAGAGAATTGGTATAAGAATTCTTTAAAAATCAGATCTGACCTGCACCAATGCAAGGGTGAGCCAGAGAGACTTAATCCTTGCTTCATTAAAGGGGGGGGGACCCTGCAAATTCGCCATGTCTGGATAGCACAGATGGACCCTACACTGGACAAATGGACCCATGCTCTCGTAAATTATCCAAAACCCTTCTTAAGCTCAGGCAGCTGCCAAATAAGTTCAATGTGGTGCTGTCCTCCTGTGTGTCTACATGCCAACAAGAATGACCTCACTCATGGATACAGTATGTACCCTGTGGTCCTCATAGCATTCCTTCTGCCGCACTCTTTGATAGATTACTGCAGGAGGCTGACCCACTCTCTCCCGGGATGACCTCATGCCCTTCCCTGCTGTGGAAGAAATGTCCAACCACAGCAAATAAGTGTTTTAGCCAGACGGGCGTCAGACGTGCGTTAGGGCCAAATCACAGTCCCTGTTCAAATTATGATGATGATGATTCATGTTTACTACAGTAGAGCCTACAGACTAACCAAGAAGGAAGCCCCATTGTGCTAGGCAATGTACAAACTGCCTCTGTCCCGATGGGCTCACAGTCTAAATAGACAATACAGACAGAGGATGGGGAAAAGGGTGTAAAACACATAAGCAGACTGAACTACAATGGGGGCAAATATCATGTTAGTTCCACACATTTTTTTTCTGCTGCAGTGCAAAGCCCACGTAAACTTGTTTTGCACTAGTACAAAGGAGGAAGGAATCCTCCCCCTACCGGTTGTGGAGAACAAGAGCAAAGACGTTCCATAGACAGTAGCATTTATGAGCTCCCATTGCACACAGAGTTTTAGCCAATGGGCCTACCTAACCACCCATGCCAAATACTCGCCTCCTCCCTCCCCCCCTGCCCCACCCCCTGGAGACATGAAGTATAGAGACAACCACTGAATGGGGTCTCTCTGTGCACAGCTAGAGTGGAGTCCCCTACACAGCTTCTCTGCAAAGAAAAATTGCACCAGTTCAATTTCCTTTGAGTCCTTCTACAAGCCACAAGATTTAGTTCTTCACAATTCTTGTAACAGCTGGGTGACACATTTGTGCCCCCTTCACCTTCCAAAAAAAGGAGGGGGAACAACCTACAATCCCCAGTACTGCTAACCCCAATCACGAGTCAGGAACACTGTTGGCAACACTGAGAGAGATGCACATTTTGCCTATTCACCGTGAGCTTTTTATGATCAACAGCACAGTCATCTACACTGCTTCCATTCAAGCTCGGCGGTGGCCAAATGTTATGTTACATATTGGTTTAAATGTCCAGTTCAAAAAAGTGTGGTGAATCTGAAGACTGAGGTATTGCCTAACAAATGTACTACCAGAGAAAATGGTTCCCTACACTCAGGTTGAAGTCTCTCAAGTAAGGCGGTGTGGGCAATCTTAAACAGTGGCTGACCAGGCCACATCCAGCATATCCAATAAGTATTCTATTGTTTAACCGTGTGATTAAAACAGCGATTAATCATGATTAATTTTTTTAATCGCGATTACTTTTTTTTTTGAGTTAATCACGTGAGTTAACTGCGATTAATCAACAGCCCTACCTAAAAGCCACAACTAGCTTCCTTGATATTAGGTTCAGTAAAAAGGCCGAGGAGAGAATGGTCCTGGAGAAGGAACCTTCTTACTTCCAGTCAGCGCTGGGAAATAGGATGGTGTGTCGAAGCTTGCACTGCATGAGGATACTGTGGCTAAATAGAGGACAGCCGCACAATAGGTCCTGCCCCTTTAGCAGCTCTCAAACAAGTTGGGGAAAATGTATTGATCAGAGAACGACTACAATGAAATCAGCTTCTGAAGGAACTTTGTGATAGGAGTCAGGACACTACCCCTTTCTCTGCCCTTTCCTAGATCCGGAAATGCAAGAGGTACCCCATCTTTACTATTAATTAAATCCTTCTCTCCTGTCAGGAGTTCTCTGCCAACAGCAAGATGGCTTCTATACTGAGGGGATATGTTTTGTCATTTTTGCAAACTCAAAATATGTCACCTGATATTTTCAATAGCTTGGGATGTGAAGTGAAGGTTGTAGATGATCATGGTCCCCCCTGCAGCCTGGGGTTTCATGCTTTCTTCATGCTCTGGACTGGAAATGCTGCAGGTAAACAGGTCAAATGAAGTACATCTACACAGCAATTAAACACTCGCGGCTGGCCTGGGTCAGCTGACTCAGGCTCGTGGGGCTTGGGCTGTTCTACGCAGAAATTTTACGGTACATGTTTGGGCTTGGGCTGGAGCCCAAGCTCTGGGACTCTGAGCGGGGGGGAGATTTATCATTTTCTATTTTACTGTCAAGATAAAAATGGGCACATCCTTCCTTCCCTGAAAGGAGGTCTTGTCCTTTTCTTAGGTAAACAACATCTGAGAGACCTGTAATGGCTCTAAAGTGCATCATACAGGTAGCTAATCTATAAAATGTTAATGATAGACAAAGCACACACTCATTACACCCATGTGGCTTTCATAAATTAATCACAATATCGATCCCCACTCCATCCAGGCAAACTTTCCCCTCTATCCCTAGTTTCAAAGGAAGTGCTTAAAGCAGCAACAGCCCCTTATACAGTTGCGGTGAGCACATTGGGAGAAACAGGGAAGAGGAGCAATAATTACTGTAATTAATGCTCATGTAACACTTTAGAGGAAAGCACTGCAAAACATTAATTAAATAAGCGTCCAATGCAGCACTGTGAAGTGGGTAAGCGTTAGTATCCCCATGTTACAGACAGGGAAACAGACACAGAAAAGGACCTGCCAAGAACATGCAGAAGTCAGTGGCAGATCCAGGATCTCAGGTGCTCCTGATTTCCAGACCTGCACCCAGGCCACCACACAACTAAATTAGAGGTTACAAGTAAGTTTTCAACCTGTAGACATGCTTGGCCTAGGGCAGCAATGCTTGGCTGCACCAGCATGAGGCCTTTGTCCTGCAGTGGGCAGCATAACGCTGAGTATTACAGTGATTAGTAGTTGTCCTATTTTAGGAATGTTATTTGAAATTGCATTTTCTCAGCCATGGCACTTGACTTTATTAAAGCGCCTCAAAATTTGCTAATCCATGGAACTTAATATCTTGGTATCTAGTTCTTGCCACCCTCTCATCAATTTTAGTTAGTAATACAATGACCCATTAGATACTTTTAGTGGATACTCAATAGCCCTTAATTTCTTGGCAAACTCTGATTAGAGAAGACAGTGGGGTTACAAGTTCCCTTGCAAAAGCAGGACTGAAATGCACTAAGAACACAGCTCTGTTAATGTTTTTCTAGGCTGTTTTCCAGCATTCCATGAAGGACCCCTTTTACATACACAAAGGAAGCATGGGGATAGATTCATAGCCCTTAGCAAAATTTATGGGTTTTTTGGCACAATACGCAGTGCAGTACTTAAATGTCATCTGTAGCATGTAAACTTCAACATCCACACACCTGAATGAGAGCGTATGAAATACAGTTCCATTTCCTTCTTTGGGGGGAAGCTGGGAGGGAAAACAAAACTTAAATTCATATATTCAGAGATAGCATTTCTTACAAAAAAATATTTTGCAATATCAACTGTGGAGAAGAAAATACTTTGCCCACTCTGGAGATGAGAACGAGAAAGATAGTTTTATGTTTTACTTTTTAAAAAGTTGCTGCTTATAGCACTTCGGTAATACTGTTCCAAAACATATACGGAGAACATGAAGCAGAAAATAATAAAATGTTGTGCGGAGATGATGAAATGATCCTTTACATAGCTGAATCATTCACTAAACAACAGTATATATACTCCAGATTCAATAGTACTGTCTTAAGCTGATTTATGAAGACCTTTATTGTATTACCTTCATATCTACACTATTGCAAGGAGACTAAGCAATTGCTTTCTCCTTCCCCCATGAAACTAGCACTATTTATTGATTGCCTAAAAGGTGCAACATCGTAATGTGACATCTTATGCGTGCTGGGAACTTTTTTAAGGAAGTGAGCAAAATCTTATCCATTTGGATGTCAAGTGGAGCATATTGTGCCAACTCACAATGATTCCATTCTTATTGCCCAGCATGCACACAGCCTACAGGTACAAGCACCCATCAAGTTAAAAGGGCAGATACCTGATGTGCGTCCCTATTCCATGACTGCCAGCATTTAGACTGACGAGGAGGAAAGGAATATGGAACTAGGATCTTTGGGAGTCCTCTCCAAGACAACAGTGAAGTATCCCATCCAATTTCCTGCAGTGTAGAAAATTAAGGCATGTCGAACTGATGAGATCATACAATAATAATGGCATGCATCCGACGAAGTGGGTATTCACCCACGAAAGCTTATGCTCCAATACGTCTGTTAGTCTATAAGGTGCCACAGGACTCTTTGTCGCAATAAGATAGAGAATTCTTCAAAGGCTTGCACTAGAAGAGTGTACCGACAGTAATGAAAAATAATGTCCACCAAAACAAAAATGATTCAAAAGCACATATAAGCTTCTCATTAGATGTCCATATTTTATATAGATCAAATTTGGTGTGAGTGTGTGTGTGTTGAGAAGAATTATGCCCCTTATTTCCCCACTCCTTTCTCCCCCATCTTTATAACTTCCCCCCTACTTTTGACACTTTATAATGTCCCCTGTGTTGATGCTGGCTTTTTCCACTGTTATTTGTATTGCATGGACCTGAATCTACTCCTTGGATTGAAGTAATAGAAAGAGGCACAATATTTCAACTGAAATCCTTGCTACTTCTGAATCCTGGCACTACCCGACATTTTAGATGAGGTACAGCAATGCAGTTATCCATTGTGCGTACAAACCAGCACTCTCTTTTGGTTTACCTCCCTCTGTTAGACAAACTGGAAATAGTACCATGAGCTCCTGCAGTTACAATGGTTAAATGAAGATGCAAACTGAACTGACAAGAACTACAGTAAAAGTTGTCACTTGCCATTAGTGCCCATGCTGATGGGTTAAGCCAGTGTTTGAATGAACAGTGGTATGCTTGGCTATCAAATCTAAAGAGTATCTGGCTATGTGTTGGTGTTTTTTAAAATGTATCATTTTAAGTGCTTTACTCATTGTAAGAACACTACGGTAAAAATTAACATTTTTAGACTCTCTCATTTGAGTTTAGCGGGGAAGGGAGGCTGCATAGAGCTAGTATTTTGAGACCTTCTCACTCCTAGTGTAACTTTTATACCTACTGTACTATTCAGTTATCTAGGCCTTTTCACTCCTGTCTCCTCTTCTTCAAGCTTATTTGCTCAATTTTGATCTCGTGGTTTTCTTTATGCTCCCTGGACTATTTGGACACAGTGTTGCAACTAGGAGGACATGAAAATGCTGCTCTTTATATATAGTATCTTTATATATCAAGCTGTATAATGTACTGAAATAAAAATATTCCCCTCTAGGACATAGGTTTCTTACTCAAAGGACAGGAATGTTGACAGATTGATAACCAACGGTATTCCCTTGCTTAAGTACAGGGACGGCTCTCACAATTTTGCCGCCCCAAACAGGGGCGGCGACCCCGCCGGCGACGCAGGCAGACGTAGTGGGGCCCCGCCCCCTGCCTGCGTCGGGGCCCCACTTAGTCTGCTTGCGTCGGGGGTGGGGCCCCGCTATGTCTGCCTGCATCGGGGGCGGGACGCAGGCAGTCCCAGTCTGCGGCGGCAAGGGGAGAATGGGGCGGCAGTCCGAGTCCCGCGGTGGCAATTTGGCGGCGGGAAGAGCGGACCTGCCGCCGAATTGCCGCCGTGGGACTCGGACTGCCGTCCCATTTTCGCCTGCCGCCCCAAGCACCAGCTTGGAAAGCTGGTGCCTGGAGCCGGCCCTGCTTAAGTACATATGTTTTATAATGTACAGTGTTTTGTTAAAGGCTTCAGCCACCCGGTCATCAGAACTCATATTGCACTTTTTTTTAAAGTGAACCTGTCATGCACATCTCAGTAAAGAAGTATATGTTTGTTTTGCAGAGAAGAATGACAAATGATCCAGTTAAGGGACTGATTCATTGGATGTGGATAACCAGTATCAGGGCTGAATAAGATGAATAAGATCAACATATTGGGCATTTAAAACATTGCATACTTTAAATGTTTTTCACATTCCATCTTGGGCTGCAAGATCTTCTACTAACTCATCTACTAAAAGGGAATCAATAAAAGAACAGGGTTTGTTTTAATCCTGGTTTCTTCTTCTTTGTTCTTTAGTAATTAGTGTGAAAGAGAATATAAGGTCTTGACGTTTGTGTGTTTGTTTTTAAAAGGTGTTGGCCTACTTGAGATCCTGAAGAGTAAAGTTCTCTCTGTATGCACAGACTAGGTAGCGCATGAGCACTGCAGGGCAAGCTTCCCCACACAGCACTGCCAGTTGACTCTAGCTCCTCTTTTTGAAGGCTCACTTCCATGGGCAAGAACTTTGTCTCCACTCAGCCCTTTTTAGTTGGAGCAATGGGAGCTGCTGGGCCCAGAGCACTTGTGAAAGTTTGGCCCATACTAGGGTGACCATATGTCCCCATTTTATAGGGACAGTCCCGATTTTGGGATCTTTTTCTTATATAGGCTCCTATTACTCCCTACCCCCATCCCGATTTTTCACACTTGCTGTCTGGTCACCCTAGCCCATACTGACTGAACTATTGCCTAGAGATTAGCGAAGCTACCTCTGTCATTACACAGACCATGTGATTACTAACATTACCCTATCAATTGGCGTTACTTTTATCTAGCAACATGTCACTACAACACTCAAGGAAGAACCAGAATGTCAAAGAATAATGGTGACGTCAAGAAATGAGAAGCCATAGCGTATGCATTGCTCTGTATACTTATACCTACACTGGCTTTAGATCCTGTAGGTTAGCATTACTCTAATTTCATTGCATCTTGTTGATAATCATTTGTGATATATATGTAATATCTCTCTAATCAATGTAGCTGAGAAGAGAATTTCAAATGTATCCCATCCAGATGGTACGATCTTATCAAATTTTCACATGTTGGTCTGCTCAGTTAATTAAAACTCTTTCCTTTCCCTAGTTAATGGCAGGTCTGTGCAGCAGAAATGGCATTGGAACAGATGTTCGTAAAATGTCACAGCAGCAGGATGATCACTCCAACCTTGCTGCCTCTTTGAAGGACTACTCTGTTTACATTCTCACTGGCCTCATGTCAACCCTGGTAAATATTACCTTTCCTTTGGCTGCTTTACAAAATAGGGTAAGCCAATTTCTTGGTCAAAGTCATTTACTTTTTAAAAGCAGAGCATGTCACCACCTGATGATAGGCGGTCTTTTTTAAGATATGGGGGAAAAAACCTCCACTTTATGAAAAGCATGCCAGGGTTTTAAATGTGCCTTTGTCCTGTAAGTTTTCTTACTTTATCAGTACAGAACTCCTACTAAAATAGAAGCCAAGGCTTAACAGAAAAAAGAATGAGGGGATTAGTTTGGCTAAAAAAAAATCAGATGTAAACTGTAGTTGATCTCTTGTCCCACATCTTTTGTGGGGTGACAATTTTGCTCTTTTGTCAGTCTTCTAGTGGTTTTGCAGTCCCCGGTTTTCAATGCAACAAGAAGTTGAGATAGCTACTTCCAATATTTCTGAGCTGACTGAAACCAGAAGGGGCTGGAAATCACATGACTAAAGCTGCCCTTGCCATGATACCAACACCTAGCTTTTGTATAGCACTTTTCATCCATAAATCTCAAAGTGCTTTACACAGAAGGTATCATTATCCCCATTTTACAGATGGGGAAACCAAGGTACAGAGTAGCCAAGTGACTTGCCCAAGGTAACCCAGAAGGCCTGCAGTAGAGCTGGGAATAGAGCCCATTCGGCACCTTATTTCTCAGCCAAAGATGTTTACATAAGAATCTGAACTTTTGGATACAGGAGTTGACGAAAACATCTTAACGAGTTGATGTTTGTGCCAGTTAGTAGTCTCAGCGTGGCCACTGATCCCTTCCTCCTTGTTACACTCCAGCAAGGTCTGCTCCCTGCTGCTTCTCCCTGTGTCACCAGTAAGCCTTTTAGACATCTCTTACTCTGACCTCCCAGTAAGGCCATACAATAGCTCTCCCTTCACTGACCACCTCACTGACTAGTTGCGCTGCAGCCCCGCTCATCCTCTGTGTTGGGCCCTGCCCTCAGCTGAATTAAAACGGCTTCTTCTGAGAGACACGTTTGGTGGAGCAATGCAAAAATAAACAAACTCCAGGCCAGCCAGACGTAATACAATATATAGCTCCCCCTTTATATGGAGTATATGAAACATATGGGCTGCATTAAGCAGCATGAAACTAAGTAATTTCGTGTTCATAAAAACTATGGTCATTAGCTTATAGTCAACATAGTACAGGAAAGCAGAGGTGACAGACCTTCCCTGAAAAGCTTTTAAACTGGAGATCTCACTCATTTTTAATTTTTGCTAATAGCATTAACTATTGATAACATTTTCAAACATGCCTAAGTGACTTCGGAGCCTAATTTCCACTGACTTCCAGTGAAATTAAGGCTTCTAAGTGCCAAATTCACGTTTGAAAATAGGTCTTTAGACTCCTAAGTCACACAGGCACTTTTGAAAATGTTACCCTACATCTTAATGGAGAAATTGTGCATTGGACCATTCCCCACCCGCTTGTGATCATGTGGACCAGTTCCCTTCCCATTTATGAGACTCACATAATATTGCCATGGCAACCACAGCAACTGCATCCATGGAAAAGCAGTAAAAGTATTTTTAGCTACCTTGTAATGTAATTTACTGGCTCAAATGGAGAAGAGCCAAAACTCTGCGAGCCACCAGCTCTCCACAGACCACAGTTCGAGAAGCAGTGCCTTAGATCCATGTGCTTTCCCCTCACTGCCAGCAGGACAAAGTGACATGCTGCGTGGAATAGCAGCTTGCAGGAGGATTGTAATCAACTCACTGGGGAGGGATGTGACTTGACTGAGGGTGTAGAGCACCAACGTACACCAAAATGGCAAATCAATGTCAGCAAAGCCCTGCAGACAGGCACCACCCTCACCAGGTCAGCAGTCCTCCCATCCTTCTGCCATCTCCAAAAGGGATGGTGAGCAACAAAGACTAATGCTTCCCCCTTAAAAATGTTTGCATCTCGTTGGGAAAGGAAAGAAGCCTGCTGCTCCCTCTTCCAAATAAAGGAATGAAATAGTCACAGGCCACAAGCTGAGATGCTCTTTTCTGGAAGCAACAGGTGACTCCAATTTAGCCTTTCCTAGGGTTTGCATTGACAGTTTATTATAACAAAACCTCAGCCTAAGCTTTCTCCCTGCATTTGGCTGCTACCAGGGGTCCTGCAGTGAAAAACTCATATGTTCCTGCCCCAGTTCCCTCTGGCCTATGGAGACACGTGACCCCTTTCATAACCTGGATTGGAACTAACAGGACCGAGCTGCCTGCATGAGCCAGCAGGCGCAATTTCGCATCTTCATGTAGGATCCTACCATCTGACACCAATGGGAGTCAACAAAAGAGCTCTGAATCAAATTGCAAAGTCCAGGAAGCCTTCATCCTAGGTTATCAGACATAGGGAAAACAAGGACAACTGATTTGTCAGAGAGAGGGAAGGAGCCAAGATCTGTTGGAAGCAGAGGAGAACTACCACTAGGGGCAGCACCAAATGTGGGTGAACTTTGGATATGCATCTCTATTATGGATGTTCATCTGAACTAAATGCCTGAGCCTTTTCAGGGTTATAGCACTATAACTAACCCGAGAGAAATTAACTTTCCACATTTCTCCTGAAGAGAAGGTAATTCACATAGCCCAGTGTGGTGATCAATTTAGACCTGTTGTGTTTCACAACTTGTGCCCTTACCATTTCTAAATAACTATCTTATCTACTAATTGTACAGAGCTATTATTATCCCTCAAAAGTTACCCAGAAAAGCAAAATAGTTGCTAACAGTGTTATGCCATTGGACATGACAGAGTCATTCAATTAGCTAGCTTTCCGAGAACAGTATTTGCAAAACAAGAATGAGACACTGTACTCAATCTATTTGTGTATTTATCTAGCCTCTTATAACAAACTATTACCTTTTTGACGTGGTCAAGGCTGCACTTTTCATTTCAGAGTGTTATGTGTTTGGTACTTTGTCTTTATAGCCACAGGAGGTACATTCCCCAAGATTAAAACAGGCAAAGAACCACAATGCACATTTTTACTTGAAAGTGTTTGTATGAAGGCCAAAGAGGCACACAGGAGTGCTGTGCCGTAAATCATGCAGTGGAGTGGCACAAAAGGCTTGTTAAAGAAACAGTTGGAGCTATCAAGTTGCAGAGCAAGTATCATGACAATAAATTCTACAAAAAAGTTAGTTTGAAGGAAAGCTACACAAACCATCCTATAGCTGATGAGTGAGCTTCCTCCCACTGGTGGTCTGGAGCAAACACTATCAGGCCTTGAAAAAGTCCCTTGATAACAACAACTTTGTGGTTATAAAGTGCCTTTCATCTGCAGAGCTCAAAGAGCTTTACAAAACTGAATTAACACCACCATGCTTTACCAGTGGGGAAACTGAGGCACTGATCAACTTTAAGGTGGTCCGTGTCCTTACAAACTACTTCTACCATACCTGTACCATTTCTCTTTTTGTTTTAAGACTCAGGTTGGACCATCCCATTTCCCCCTCTTAACTGGTCCGTAAGGGACAAGTCAGTCTATAAAGGGTCATTTGAGATAATCATGAAAATGTTCTTAATATCCTGCTTACATAGAACCTTTTGAAGCTAACTTGCCCCCCACCTTTTTCCCTCTCCCAAACAGGTAAACTGATGCTCTACCTGCCTCTCATGAAAGCCTGCCCCTCTCCCACTTACCCCACTTTCTAACCATCACCTAAACTGCTCTCCTGATTCTTTTCTAGCTCCTCCTGCTGCTCTGCCATCTCCACTGAAGCCCACAGCTCCCCCGCCCCTTTAAGATATTCAGTATTATGTCTGAGCGGCTTCGGTTTGACCTTGAGCACTTCCAGTCTCACTTTTCATGAGCAGATAATGTCTGATTTGTCCTTTCACAGAAGCCGAACATCTTAAGAGGTAGCAGGGGAAAAGTCTCTTCAGCATAAGACAGGATTTCATCAGGATGGAATCTGAAAGGTGCAAATTCACAGAAGGGTGAGGTAAGATGAAAGCCTGGGAGGAGGTAAGTTGACAAGTGTTCAGCAGAGATGGAGTTGCAGGTTGTGCTCAGTTTGATTTAAGGGATAGACTACAACCTAAGCATGATACCATCCATTAGATTGTAGTAGTGCTCAAAATGTGCTAGGTTCTTTCCAGATACAGCATTCCTACCCTGAAGAATGCACAAAGTAAAAGGTAACATTCCAGTAATGCTTAAATCTCTCTTAGACAGACAGTAAACACCATTCTTTCATTTTAAAGAGATACATTGAACCCAAGTGTATTACAGATTCAGAAAAAAAGACTTCACAATTGCTTATTTTCCACTTGCTCCTGTGAGGTGCCCACATGAAAGCAGTGAACATTGCATGAGATAGCTGAATGGATAGAGACCTTTGTCAAGCAATTAGGAATGCATTCTCCCTCTATTTCAATGTGATTTTTATTGGCATTCAAGTCAGCAGGACAATTTGAAACAGCACCCAACATTGGTTAGCACAATACCCAGAGTTCTGGCTTTGGTCCATGTTCAGTTTGTTGCTTATAGGAGTCTTCTACAGCTACTGCTTATTTGCTGATTTTATCTCTATGGAAGATGAGGGTCTTTTAAATAGAGATGAGACTGATTCTCCCATCTTTGATTTGTTCTGTTTTGAAAGCAACATACTTATTTGAGCATACCGTTACCTTGTCTATTAGTGCAGAAATTACTCTGGTTGGTAAACAGTTGTACAGTGATATTTTTGGGTAATGTATGCAGTATATAATTGCAGAGTTACTAAGGATGATGTGAATGAAGGGAAAAATATATTTCAATGTGTTCCTTGAATATAGTCCATTTGTAGTCCCTGTGCTATGATAATCATCCTACCCATTTGGTCTTGTTTTATGAAAAACAAATTTTATAGTTTGAAAGGAACTTGCATACACATAGAACTTCCAGAGGCTGCCTACAACATTATCCATAATACTTCCTACCCCCACTTGACATTTATGCCTCCATCACATAACCATTATTATATGCTAATTAAAAGGACACCTGTACTACACTCTTTTTGTTGGATGAGGGAAGGAAACAGAATATATTCATGAAGTAGATACTCACATTTTCCTTTCACTGAAATGAGTATTTTGCTAAGCAATCTTTGCAAGGGATTTCTAAAATTCATTCAAATAATTTCTTCATCACATCCACTGGAGGAAAGATTTCCAATAGACACTTAAGAAAACTGATATTTATTTCAGAGAAAAGCATTGGAGTACTAAGGATTCTTCTGTCATTGTGAACGCTGCTTTGGTTTACTGCAGCGAGAATCAGCACATCTCAGAAGCACTGCTTATTTCTAAAATAATTAAAATCAGTTTCCCTAAATTGTTCCTAGAAATACTTTCTCCAGTTGATGTGCAAAGAAAAGACAACAGTCTCAAGGTTGGCCTTTGAATGGCCAAACAATGGGGTGCTCTGGTTTGTGGCCAAATTATTTACCCACGGAATTTTGCCATTTAACTTTTTATATATAAGCCCAGATGCTGTGAGTGGAGTGTGAAATAAATCACGGAGTAAAATTGAGTTATAAAATCATTCACATGAGACAAAATTCTTTTTCTATTAAAAACATCTTAGATTATTAAAAGTACATTTAAATATCCAGTTTACTTTTTTTACTGTTTTTATTGCCTGTTGATTTTTTGCATGTCTCTGAGCTTAGACCATGAAAATCACTCTCTTGTTGATAGGAGGATTTCCAAGTTCTGAGTGTTGTTTGGGTTGCAGACACTGCAGAGAAGAATTTGTTATTTTTAAAACAGTAGTTTCCACAAGTAGTTTTTTAAATGGAAACATTTCTACTAATGTTAGGTTTGGCCAATAAAGTCTTCATTGGAGTAATTTTCTCCAATAGATGTGATACTGGCCTTTATAATGGGTGGCAACAAAACATGCAAGAAGTGGGATAAGATGGAAAATATTTGAGGATGCAACTTCAAATGACATACGATTCATTTTCTTGGTGGGTGTACATTTTTCTATCACTTTCATTTCAAGATTCAGCAGTTCTGGTAGAGAGAGGTCATAGCAATAAACAGTGGGGACAGCCAGATCTGTAACAGATGTAAATTTGGGCACAGAAACAACTGACACATCTTGTAGTGATGTAGAGTTTAAAACATGGTGCCCATGAAAGTATTACTGGAATTAATTCTGCAGCAGGCTAAGGGAGACTGCATTTTACATGGAGTATCCAGCAAACTAAAGATGTTGGGGGAGAAAAAAAATCCAGGCTCAGATTACTGCATGCAGGAGACACTGAATTATTTATAGCACTGGATTCAAGAGTCAGTTATAATATGTAAGGCAAACTGTTCATAATAGCCCATAATCCAACCTGGAAATAAACACAGTTTCACACTGGACAGCATTTTGGTTGTTTAGTGTGTGTACAGTCACTGTCATTTGAGCCCACAAAAAGCTGTGCTTAATGATGAAGGATTCACCAAGGGTCAGATCCATGAAGGGTCATGTTTCACTTGCAAAGAAAACAACCCTGGTCACTGTGGGCTTCTCCACCCTCTCTACTTATTGTTCTGTACAATATCAAAAATATGCACTGCAAGAGCTGACGATAAACAGCACCACGCCCAACAACCACTTTCCCCCTCTCTTTACATCTTTGATCAGTGATTGACGTATCTACAGAATGGGTATCCCTGCATGACACGATCCATAATAGCCACTGTGCATTGTGTTGGGTGTACAAAATACCGTCTTCCAGATTGGTTTGTTGATAATGATCCAGAAGTATTGAATCTCTTTGATGTTAAGCGACAAGCACATGCTGCGCTCTTAGCCGACCTGCTCTCTGAGTCGAAAAAGGTCAGATACAGGGCAGTTTGTAGTACGCTCCAGTGCAAATTCTGCCAAATGCAAAATATGTTGTTTGGCCATATAGCAGAGGAATTGCATTAATTAAACATGACTCCTGAGGTTTCTATGATGCCATCAAAGCTGTGTATGGCCCTACCTGACCTGCCTTTACACCGCTGACAAGTGCTGATGGTCAGTCTCTTATCACAGATCATGGTGCCATCCACCAATGATGGTGTGAACATTTAAGTGAACTATTTCATCATTCATCTATCATTTCTGATGAGTTGCTGGATAATGTCCATAAACTGCCAACATCTATTGCACTTGCCGATCCACCCACACGAGCAGAGGTGTTGAAGACTGTTCAAGTAATAAAAAATAATAAATCCCCTGCTCTTGATGCCATTCCAGCTGAGGTTTTCAAACACAGAGGAAATCTTCTCCTTGACAGGCTCTTTAAAATTCTGGCTTCAAGAAATTATGCTGCAACAACCAAAAGAGGCCAATATTGTCACTATTTATAGCGTAAAGGCTCAAAAAGTGACTATGGTAACTACCACAGTATTTCTTTGCTCTCTGTGGCCTGCAAGATTCTTGCAGGGATACTTTTGAACTGACTCCTGACCCAAATCATTGACAATGCTCTGAGTCACAGTGCGGCTTTCATGCTCAGTAGAGCACTGTTGACATGTTTTTTTGTCATTCAACAATTACAGGAAAAATGTCACGAACAGCACCAACCTTTGTACATTGTGGTTTTGCATCTACCCAAGGCATTTAATATGGTCAACTGCACTGTCCTCTGGAAATTGCTTGCTAAATTTAGATGTCCAGACAAATGTATTAACATTGTTCGGCAATTCCATGAAGTCATGGCTGAAGAAGTTAGTACTGATGGTGATCTAACAGATCCATTTCCAACCACAAACAGAGTGAAGCAGGGATTACTCCTCATGAAAGCTTATGCTCCAATACCTCTGTTAGTCTATAAGGTGCCACAGGACCCTTTGTCGCTTCTACAGATCCAGACTAACACGGCTACCCCTCTGATACTTGACTCCTCACTTCTAGTTTTTTTGGTCTATTCTCTGCTGCAATGCTAGAAAAAGCCCTCATGGTGCTTCAAATGACATCTTTACATGTTTCTGCACTGGTAAGCTCTTCAATCTTTCCTGTATACATGCGAACCCCAAGATGATAGAAGCATTGACCCAGGAACTGCTCTATGTCAATGGTTGTGTCTTGAGGGCACACTTTGAAGCAGCAGTACAAGATCTCATAAATTGCTTTGCTGCAGCAACTCATAACTTTGGCCTCACTATCAGCCCAATGAAAACTGAGGTTATGTACCAGCCAGCTTCTCAACAACCTTACCAAAAACTGTCAATAACCCTGGAAGATATTAAACTCCAAGGTATCAAACAGTTTACTTATCTCAGCAGCATGTTGAACCAGAAAGCAACAAACAGCCAAAATCTAGCACTGCATATGGTCCCCTCTATCACTGAATCTGGAAGCAATATGGAATCTGTCTACAGACAAAAATCAAAGTCTATAATGCTGTTGTCCTCATGACATTGCTCTGTGAGTGTGAAACACAGACCTGTTATCAATGATACATTAGAAAGCTTGACAGTTTCCATTTGAAACAGTTACAATGATTGCTGAGCATCAAATGGCAGGGCCAGGTTTCCAATGTTGAAGTCCTGGCGAAAGTTGGTTTGGTCAGCATTGAGATAATTTGATCTGTGCCCAGCTGAGATGGACTGGCCATGTATTTTGAATGACTGAGACCCACCTATCAAAACAAGTCTTATATTCTGAATTAAGCTCCAGCAATCGTAAGTATGGAGGGCAGAAGAAACACTTCAAAGACAGACAAAATCTGTGCAAAATGAACATTCTGACTTGACCTTTGAGCAACAGGCAATTCATCATATTGCTTGGTGCCACACCATAAGCGTGCATGTCCATGACTTTGAGAAGAATAGTGTGGACCTGCTGTAAGCACAGCACCGGGCACAGAAACAATGCACAGCTCAATCAACACAACTAGGCAAATGACTTCGTGGCCAGTGCAGTATAAGTTGTTCTTCCCAAATTGGTCTATGGAGTCACGCAAAGACCCACTAGAGCAAACTATGAGTGTCAGTGGTGTCCCTGAAATCAACGTGATCAGCATGAGTACCATCACATCTTTGTTCTAGTCTCTCTCAAAGGAAGCCCATCTGCAACCCAGAGTGTGGAGACAGTAGAACCACTATACTATCTTCAAATAACATCTTTAATTGCATTCTCTCCTGAGGTCAGAGAAATGCTGTGCTGTATATTGTTTAGGAAGAATATTATGCAGATAACATGTCTATATTCCTGCTCAGAAGATCCCTAACAGGTCGGGGTTTGCACCCATAATTCTGATGGAGACTTAGGGATAAACTCACCACTTAGAATCACAAAATGGGATAATTCTGCTTTCCCCAAATAGGCAAGATTCTCAGCAATATTAGTGTGTGTTAACTGTATAAATCATGGAATCATAGCAACATAGGGCTGGAAGGGACCTTGGGAGGGCATCTAATCCATCCCTCCATGCTGAGGCAGGACCAAATATACCTAGACCATCACATATCTCTTCAAAAAGTTTGTACCCCTACGGTTAACACAACCACCTCAGGATATGAGTCAGTGGTTCTCAACCCAACTAGTTCTCCATAACTCCCTCCCATCTATCTAGGATCAGGCAAGAACCTCTCTCTCTTTTAGCAATACGGAATGGACTAGTTGGTGAACATTGAGAAGCTATGCTGCAAATAAAGATTTTAGCTAAGAAGTCCCTCCTTTCAACATGTTCATACTTTGTGCACTGGAGAGTACCGTGTGTGCCAGAGACAGCAAAACTCACTTTGAATGGTGGGAGCAAATGTGAATAGTGAAATCTAAAGGTACTAAGCACCGTATTAAGTACAGGGAGTGAGGAAAGTCAGGGCAGAGGTGGGGAACTGGGGGGTCAGGGAAGTTGGGATAGGTGCTCTGCATGAGGAGCAGGGGACAGTCAGGGTGTCAGGGAGAGGCGCTAAAGGTGGGGAGCAAGCGGAAGCTACTGAGATTTGGCAGGGTGTGAAGTGGGCAGGAAGTCAGCTTCAGGAGGGGAAGGCAGTGTCCCAGCATTTGCATCTCTCCTGCTGGGGGTAGCTGTTCCCAGTAGGGTCACCCTGATTCTTGCCTGCTCTCCAGCCAAATCCTATGTGCTTCAATGACCACTACATCCCACTTAGGTCCCACTCTGGCCTCCACCCCCATTAGCTGCTGAGCCCTGCGTGGCATGAGCAGTATGTGGAATGTTGCCTCATGTATGTGTAATTTATGGGGAACACTGGTTCCCAAAAGGTGTAGCAAAACACCTTGTTTAAGAATGACTCATGGGGCAGAAACATAAGGTCAGACTTCACAATATTTCCACTGAGGTGGTGTTATGGCATACCACCCTCCATTCCATCCCCATTTCCGCTGCCCAAACTCTGTGTAGATATTACTTCACCCACCTTGTCTCTCTAATATCCTGGGACCAATACAGCTACAACACTGCAAATAACCTGGTGTGTGCAGTCAGTTTAACCAACTGGTATTTGCCACTCCTCTGTGTAAGTCAAACTGTCAGTTCCTCCCTTCCTGAAAAAACCCTTATATAAATATGAAAAATGGAGAACCAGAAATTGTTAATAGTAACTTTAAGTAAATGTTTCAGGACATTCTATTTAAGAAGTGTAAGGTCAGAAACTGAATTTTACAAAATTCCAGATGGTAGGCATCCCTTTAATGGGAGTTCTGAGAATGCAAGGAAAACAGAGGGGACCTGCCATGCAGGTCAGAGAGGAATCTGATTATTATAAAGTTTGACAACTGTTTATAAGATCAGGGAGTACCTAAAATTAAGGAAGGGCAAAGGGCTTGTCTTTTAGTTGCCCATCCTCAGCTCTCTCTTTAACTGAAAACCTCTTTGTCCACAGTTTCACCTCCGGCTGGAATTTGTGACCGAAGTTTAATGAACCATTGCAGAGCCACAAACAAGAACAAAGGCAACAATAAAAATCCACCAAAGAAATGTGAACACAAAATTATACATGACTGCTGCTTTTGAAACAATGGCTCACTGTGAAATTAGATTAATCTGTAGCATAGCTAGGGGTTAAGGAGAAAGAGATGATCCTCTTCCCACAGCATGGAAAAACATTTTTTTTTCAGGTCAAGGTCAGAAGATTTATTTAAAATTATTGGGTTTAAAGGTCTTGAGATCTGGGGTTCTGGGAAAAATGTGCCTGTGACTTAATAGTTTTCCCTTC
Source organism: Chelydra serpentina (assembly GCA_037349315.1). Lineage (NCBI taxonomy): Eukaryota > Metazoa > Chordata > Testudines > Chelydridae > Chelydra > Chelydra serpentina. The sequence goes on from JBAIAC010000070.1 coordinate 2,050,781, forward strand.
TAATGTGCAATTTTTAAGTGATGACCCAACCTGGCTGTATCTATAATCTCTCAGGTATTTGGCAGCTTCAATGACAAATGTGCTCACCTATCTGAAAGTCACACTCATATCACTTAGAAACCTCAGAAAATTGTTCCATGTAGGTGCAATGCTGCTTATGCATATTTTGAGACTTTCTTTTGTCATTCATGATTATTTATAAGGACATTATCATGAATACAAGATCATGGCTCCTGCAATCCATCTGTTCTGCCACTTAGTTCCTCACCTGAAGTTATAGGTCAAAATCCACCCATGGAAGAGGTGGCTGGAAACACACAGTGAAAATTCCCAATGTACGTAATGCACTTTTCAACCAATTATGCCAAAGGTGAATTTGGTCAAATGACTGCAGGTGAGGCTCCAACCTCCAGAGCTAATAGAAACAAAGTTCTATGAAAAATGACCTAATCAATCAAGAAGTTTATAAATTGCATAAGCACAATTTATTTCTAAATAATTTTCACCTCTCTCCCACACAAGGTATACATGAGATGTCAGCGGCTTTCAAATGTATTCTTGTTCAGTGATAACCATCACACTTCATCTAATTTAATAGTGTGAAGGACAAAACCGCCCCATCTCAAAAAGACATGATTAAAGAAACATGACCCTATTCCGCCTTTAAAATTAGGAAAAACCAGAGCTAAATATAGGTCTTTTATGGCTGTAGACATTACTTGTTTGTTAGTGATATTCAATTGTCACAGAAGACATTTGGGAACTTCAATGACCTCGAACTAAACTATGGCCAGAAAGAGAAACACTACAGCCCTCAAGGGAAAATGATCTTTCTAAACATGTTCAGTACTCAGTACTGTATATCCCTAAGGACTCACTTCTTTGGCCAAAATTCAGTCAGAGGGAGGGGGATTGAGTCGAAATTATATCATCCCTTCTCCTCACTCTCAGCACACACTCTATATTTGCAGCTACGAGGTTTCCAAGGGGAAACAACAGAAGAAGGAGAGAGGAGCTAAGGAAAAAGCTGCTCTCTGTGGCATTCCCAGTGCAAAATAAAGTGGATTCTTTCATAGTATTATCTTGTGCAGAATCATGTTCCGCACATCACTCTCGGCAAGGGAAAAGGCGGGCCCAGAATTTCTCAAGGAGCTTTGCTAAAATGGGGGGGTAAGAAACCTGGGGAATGGCCTGGAAGCACTGAGCCTCCACACAAGTGTCCTGACCTACTAAGAATGCCCCAAGATCTGCATGATTTCTTCACAGATTTTGGGACATCTGTGGCGTTGGAAGGCTAGTATCACTGCCCACGAGACGTTTAGGTTAACTACTCAGCATGATTTAGACGAAAACTCAGTTGCCTTTTTCCATCTAATTTCAGCCCTCCTATGGCACTTTATATAGGAGGGTATGATTTAGCTACAAATCTATTTCTTCACATTAATGTAACTGGATGCATTGGTATGTGGTAGAAAATCCCACTAATACTCAAATTCACTCTTTTAAAGCTTCCTAGGAAGACATATCTTTGAACTAGAAAATGTCTCATTTTGAAATCCCCTGCACTAGAAAAAGAACTTTCACTTGTTTGAACAGAACAACAGAAGAGTCTACATAGCACTGGGGCACAAAAGGCTCTTGGTACGCAATGACATTTTAGAACCTAATTAAAAAATGACAGGGCTTCCTAAGAAGCATCAATATTAATTCTCCACAGCAGCTGCTGGATGGCTGCAAGGGTGATTGGTTGATGTCCTCCAACAGCTCACGACAAAGAGATTTGACAAAGCTGCAAATCAAACTATAGTTGGTCAACTTGACAGAGCCAGGATTCTAAAGGCATTCTGAGAGTCTGGCAAAAATTTGCAAAGAAAAAAAAATCTTTCCTACATAAATACATGAGTTTTCTATTACTCCATGCAAGCACAACCACAAGGAAGGTGGAGTTTGACCAGTGGGAAAATCAGAGAATGAGCTGTTTGTGGGTGTGATATGTACATGCTACTCATCAGTATCAAATTTTGACGCCACACAAGGTGAGTACAAGAGTAGTTATTAATTAGTATCCCTATAACAGGATACAAATAAAGGCTGCACCTGGACACACAGTACACTTTATTATAGAGGAACTTTTAGATTACAAAATCAGCAAAGGGGCATTTGGGAACAGAAGATAGCCGACCTTTCTTCTTTTCCTATGCAGGGAAGGAAATGACAGCCAGTAAAAAACAAAAACAAAGTGGAGAGCAAGAAAGAACAAAATAAAGGAATGTGTGAATGAAGGGATTAAAGAAATGGAGGAGGAGTTGGAGAAGTACTATGGTATGATCATCATCCCAATGTGGAATACAAAGCCAAATGCTATGTCGGTCATTACTATTCAATGTACACCTAACAAGTCATTCAAGCCGCGGAAGAGCTGTTTTCTGCACATTCAGTGTGAAAGCAGGGCTTCCCCATTTATTTCAGTGATGTCTTCATTTGTAGGACTGAAATAAGTGTTGTGCTGGGAGTGTGACTATCAAATATAACATAAGCTAGACAAAGTGCAATATTATTTTTCTCCCTGTTGAACCTTCCTTCTGGGTAGGTCTCATACTGATAACTTCACTGTTGATAACAGTAAATATCTATATTGCCTGTGCATATCCAGATGTTTCTTCAGCTATTTTTTTAAAGTCCATCCTAGTTTTCAGTGCTGTAGTAAAAATATTTCTCATTTTTGTGTCTGAAAACTGTGGACCCACTGCTGTAAAGTGTTGAGTGCCTTAACCGCTCATGTCCACAGGAGGTTCTCAGCCACACAGTATTGGGACCTATATTTGCATACACACAAGTTAGACAACCTCTTGTTTTTTGCTGTATGTGGTGCATATGAAGGGAGGCAGTGTAAGTCTCATCGTTCAGATCATGTTCTCCAACTCCCAGAATGTTCTGTTTGATTTTCATCAGAAGTAACAGCCTAGAGCAATGGAAACTGTGGGAATTAGCTGCAGTGTGTGAAAATACCATTTACAGTACTTCAGGGTTCAGCCCACTCAGACACTGTAAATTCTTCCCATGTGGGCTCCTGTTGCCAACCAGCCTCCAAACTCGGACACAGAAAAAACATTCAGAATGTTCCTTTTAACTATTACTGAAATTGTGCAGCTGTCCTCCTGCGTGCAAATGGGAATAATATCTCTCAAATGGAAAGAGAAAGCCAGGATAGGTTAGGAGACTATTTAGCATGTAAAGGTGAAAGTCCCGAGTGGCATAGTTGCAAATGGACTTACGTTGCATTCCCAAACTGAGCTCACATTTTGAGATGCAAGGAAAATAAACAAGGCCTTCATTACTGGTAAGTGTTCAAGGGTCACAAAGATCTCCATACTCCTTACGGTACAAAAATAGCCTCAAAATAAGTCCAACAGTCTTGAATGTAAAGAAAGCTAAGTAAAGTTTCAGTGAACACAATCTTTTGTACCACTTACATTTGTCATTTGTATTATCCCTGGGAGATCAAATGCTTAGAAAGGGGCAGTGGAACATTTTAATGCTAGGGTGTTGAAGTGAAATACATTTCCTTCCCCCCTTCAAGCTAGCGAACTGCTATTTACTTGTGCCAATGGGACACACTTTCTCCTCCCTGCACTGAAACTGTATAGCTACAGATTATCTAACACAGTCTCTAGAAATGAAAATGAAAGTTAATATAGATAGATAGCTGTCTCCATAGAAAATTAAATGGTAAACTACAGTATTTATGCATATCAAAATGGGTCCACAAAATGTTGTGGCTCTATCTTGATATTTCCCAACTGGGAAGTTAGCAATTCTGCTTTATATTCAAACTTTGAAGGATACCACTCTTGCCTCCACTGTACTCATAATTTGAGTGGCGCAGGATCTACAGGGGCAACAACTACAACTCACATGTGTCACAAACAATCAGTGTTGATGCTTCTGAGGATGAATGACCTCACAGGATGCTATCTCAAGTTGGCCTTCCATTATCAGAACCTCAACACTCACTCCTTGCTTGGTTTCCTCCATTGTTCCAAGAAGTCTGTATTTTTGTAAGACTATTGTCACAATGGCAATACTGGAAACAATGCCCTGCTGGCACAGAAATATAGCCTAGTGAAGGCAGCACTGGAGCTTATTTTATTCCCCATGGCTACTTCACCCCTCCTAGTCTCTTCTCAGACTCCTTGCTCTAGGACATGCTCTGAGGGCTTACTCTCTCCCTGTACTTCCTCCTTGCCCCTGACTATCTTCTTCATCCCAGGGAGTGTCTGCAAGACTTCATCCCCTGCAGCCCCCTTCTCCTTTCAGCCTCGTGGCTTAATTGTGGCTGGCCCAACCCTTTCCCAGATCGGGTTCACTCTCAATTAATCATGGCCTGCTCTCCCGCTCTCTCTCAGGTGATACCAGGTAATCTAATTGGCCTCTGAGGCCCTCGTTATCTCTTTATCATGGCTGGTGTGGGCACACACCCCAGCACACATGGGTAACTGTGTAGGTGCTAGCACATTACCTATGTGTCTGGTGTAAACACTGTTTTCACTATAAAGGTGTGTTATTGATCCTCTTTCTGTACATCTGCCTTAAATATAGTTAAACCTCCTGAATTTCCAACCTTTTAAAGCCATGTTGGGGCATTTATTTTCTGTTTGCACAACTCTGATAGCTATGGAGGGGTTCAAATCAATAATTACCTTGCATACATCACTATTTCTGGCCAGTCTGGGACCAAATTGTGCTCTCCGTTATGACATTTAAAATCTGCAGTGACTTCATTGGAATTAATAGAGTTACTCCAGATTTATACCGGTGTAACTAAGAGCATAAATGTGGTCCTTCGTAAGACTTAACAGTTATTTTGTCCTGAAAGATTAGGTAAAATAATTTTACTTAGGAGAATTTTTGCTTTCAATAATATTTTGGCTTAACTATGCCTAGATTGAGATGATTTTTTTAGTTAGTTTTGGTTTAATTTACCTTTAAAATGTCTCCTTTTGCAATAATGGTGAGCACCTCATTTATTCAGGAAGCAGAAAGAGCCAAAAATATATAGATGGATAAATGTCTGCAGCCAGATCTGAATACTATCCCTAGGACTTGAAATACTGACAAGGAAATACTTCCCTCAAAGGCTGTTCAAGATCTTTCAAGCGATCAAAGGAAATGCAGTACTTCATTTCACACACAGATTTGCTGGCCCACTGGGCTGCTTTAAAGTGATATTAATAAGAACAACAGTGCCAGGTCCTACTGAGAAAATCCACACATTAGTCATTTTGTTTACATGATAGAAGAGAAGTACTGGAAAATGTTGTTACAACTGCAAAGCTCCTGGCTCAGTGAAGCTTTGATGTCATAAATGCAGGTTTCATTATTTTCCAGTCACTGTAAATGCCACTTTTCCCCATTTCAGCAATGAAGGTGTTGAGAGATGAGCAGATGAAGATGGACAGCCAAGCTCTGCTTTCAAAAAGCCAATCTTGGCTGCCAAGCAGGCCCCTTAGAACAATGCATGCTGTGATGAATGGCCCCTTAGAACAATGGTGATGGCACAGTGAGCTGGGAGAAGAGGAGGGTGGATATCAATGAGACTGTACCATTCGTTATCAAAGGACTGAATGACAGACACGCAGCTGTGTGGTTCCTGGGCAGGATGACGTTTACCCAAGTTGGAGAGCTAGCACCGGGTACTGTAGGGTCTGCTGCAAAGTGGCCACAAAGGGATGCCTGTGTATTACGGTTGCCAATATTGGTTGGATGTATTCCTGGAGATTTCTTAATTAAAGATTAATCCTTACTTCCTGGAGACTCCAGGCCAATCCTGGAGGGTTGGCAACCTTACCGTGTACCCAGTAGATACCGTGAAAAGGGTCGCTACCCCAGCCCTCCATAGTCTGTTGCAGAAGGATGCAATGTGAATGGACCAGGAGAGGGGCAAAAATGTCACATTGAGGCATATGCAGAAATTCCAGTACCCTGAACAACTGGCATAGAAGGGCTGTGCCCACAGCAGCCAAAGGGGAAATGTTGGAGGAGGATGCATAGCATCCTCACACCAAGCCCTAAATGTGGGGCAGGAGGGAGTGAATGTGACCGCTTCAGCTCCTCTGCATTTCACCCATCTAGGGTCAGAATCCTCTGACTTTATAGAGGGGGAATGGATTTGACCTGTAATGAATTAATATTGGATACTGGAACACATAACACTCTTCTGTTGTGAAAAAAAGAACTCAAGGAGGAAATTTCAGGGTTCAGGTAAGCGAGACAGAGAGAGATGTACAGCTCAGTCAGTGCAGCAGGCCTCTCATGTGTTCTCCAGAGCAGAAGGGGCAGACACATTCTTTTTTGTGCTCAATTCCCTCAGCCCCAGTGTGTCAGAGCACAGCTGGGAAATGGAGTGCAGTGGTGATAGGTTTGCCATTTTGGACAGAGTTCACCTCAGAATTACAGGATTATTCAATCATCTTAGCTAGAGGACACAAGTCCCTGACAATTTAGAGTCCCTCCCATGGGCACACCTGAATTATACGACCCATCTCCAGCCTCCCAGCTGTGCTTTGGCAGGCGGAGAGGCGTGCATGTACACTGGTAGTTGTACTAAGCACTGATTCCAAGGGCAATCATGTGACCAGTGACAGACAGGCAGATTACATATTCACACTAGGAGCAGCAAAAGTCTTAGAAGATTTTATATTGTGCTGCAATGGATAAACATTTTTTAAAACGTTTAATTCTCTTGGCTGTGTGTGTGAATGAGCGTGCAAGAGTCTGGTGCTTTCAGCACACTTTATTTAAACAGCTGGCCTAGAGAACAGCACTGCAATTCCACTTTAAAGAGTAAGGGCGAGACACCAAACTCTACTCCTCACGTCATGATTGAAATCTTCTCAATTAATTCCTAAGTGATTCATTTACATCGAAAATATTGTGACATCCTAACAAATGACTCGTATGCCTACTTCTTGCTGCAGAGCATCCTGAATATATCTCAAGCACTACAATAGTGGGTTCCATTTTTAATGTACTCTGTGATCTTTGAAAAAAACATTCTATTGATTTTCATAATAAAGTAAACAAAAAGCAGAAGTTACCTGAGATTAGAGAACAGAGGTACACATGCAGTAAATCAGTATGTTTCAGCATAAACATACTAAACCTGATTTTCACCAACACAGAAAAAGAGACAAATTAGGAGTGAATTCAGTTGAAGTCAACCAATTAAGTAAGAGGAGAATCAGGCCTATATTAGAATGCAAGCTGTTTGGGAGACAGTCTGTCGCCCTCTCTGTGTTTGCATAGCGCCTTGTACAATGGAGCCCTAATCTCTGAGGGGGCTCTTGGTTCTACCATAATACAAGTAATACATTCATAATATACTATATTCAATATACTATAAGAGCAAGTGTAGTGTGGAAGTGTGATTATCCATAATCCATCAGATAGATCTGCACGGTCTACTCTACAGATCTGGGGTAAATTTTTTGGGAGTAGGGTGGCTCTGCACCCTCTGTATTTCAAGAAAGAACATTCAAATATGAACTTTTAATACTTTACTCAAAGTGTTAACACTGTACATTGTTTGCTCTGTTCTGAATGTGTACAAGGAGGCCTGCTAGTAAGAGATGAATGCCTAGAGCCCGGCAGAGGAGGTGCCTGCCTCCAAGTTACCTACTCTACCTACCGACGAATGCCCTCTAAGTTGCCTACTATCTTGACAAGCACAATTCAGCCTTAAAAGCAGCTAAAAGTTTTTTCTCATCTGAGAGGACAACATGTTTTGCTTGTGCTCCAATGGGAATTGTTAGTCTGGACACATTTATTAAGATACAGAATAAGCAGAACTGCCAGCAGGATGCTCGTCAAACAGCCTCAAAGCAGCGTGAATGACAGGGCAGAAAAGTTGCAGGGGACAACACTGCACCAGTGCTTTAGTTTCTCCAGCCTGGTTGGTATGCAGTGAAAACTCACACCGCTTTTGTGACTTTTTTTAAAAGAGTATTTGCCCATTGGATTGCATATATTCATGCAGCCTGACAGAAATCAGGCACAACAAATATGTCTATGCCCAAAGCTATTGTCAGGGCTTTTACAATTAATGCCAGCTAAATGGTTTTACAGCATTGCCCACTGCCCACCCTTCTTCAGAGTGTTCACATGTTGCCTAAATAAAAAGGAGAGGACATGGTTCTGTATCTTAGAACACTGACATAATCAAACCACTTATGATGAGACAACCTGAGGTTCTTAGCATTTAGCTGTTCCAAAGGATAAAAGAGGTTAAAACACAGCCCTGGGAGTGATTCTTGGATTCTTAACCTTGGTGATTTCCACAAAGTGCTGAGCACTCACCCTCTGAAATTCAAAACCCTTTAAAGATATCTCGGGGGGGGGGGGGGGAGGGGACCAAAAATCACGTGTCATTTTTGAGTTTTCATCCAAGTCACTGCACAGCCTAGAACAAGAACACTTTGGGGGGGGAGGGGGAGATGGAAGGAATTCTAATTTATTTTTAATTGGGAAGTGATGAAATGAGATGGATTTTAACTTCCCAACTGTAGGGTTGCAACAAGATCTCCCACCATCCCAGGCACCCAAGAGAGCCAGGATCAGAGCTGAGGTAGAAAGTCACAGAGTTCCATAATGAGAAGGCAAGGGTTAATTGACAGACACCCCCCTCCTCCCCAGCCCCAAATCAACTGGGGATCGTTAGCCCCTCTAGAAACCCTTCTTGGAGCAGAAATATAGACATTCCACAAAGATTATGTCTCTACTGCAATCACAGGATATGACTGCAGTTCGAGTAGATATACCTGAACTAGCTTCAATCTAGCTAGCTCAGGTCCCAGAGCAGTGAAACTGCAGTGTGCAGGCTAGTCCTGTGGGTAATTCCCAGGGTTCTCGGTGGGCTTGTATTGGCTTGCCACAGCATCACTGCTCCAGTACCCAAGCAAGCTACATTAAAGCTAGCTCAGTTATGTCAATCTTGGTGAAAGTTTGGTGGTTGTTCTACTCCCATCAGCTGTCTTTTACACCCAGTGACTGCAGTATAGAAATACCCAAAGATGGGAAGGAACCATCCATAGGATTGGGGTTTTGTTCTACTTATTAAGGTATCTGTGTGTTGTCCTTCTGGAACAAGGAGGGAGTTAAAGACTGGTTTAAAGATTATTTTGAATCTCTCCTAGGATAAGAGGGATTCCCTTCCTGGAGCAGGATGGGATTTAATGAGTGTCACATATTTTTTGTTCACCTTCTCTGGGGATGCTTTGCCTTCATGCATAGGAGAGTATCCAGGAACTGCGTCTATATTTCCAGCCCATGGAGATTTTGGTCTCCCTTTTACAGAGAGGGGACCCAGGAACTATAGTTGTGCACAAATTGAAAATCAATCTGTACTCAAAGTCCTTCCATAGAGAACAAGGTTTGGGGTGGTTGTGGGTGTAGAGCCATACTCCTGGATGGGTTGTTGGTAGTGGGGAGGGGAACCTGGGACCTCTGGATCTAAACATATGAACCACTACCACCTGAGCTAAAAAAAACCAAACAGTTCTCTTAGCCAAGGCTTTATATAGCAGACTGACTTCTTTTGTGGCCCAGCCACACTAGAGAAAGACAGAGAGCCACACCTAGGAAGTTACCTTTAGAGAGCAGGAGAAGGGCAGGAGAATTTGGGAGACCGATCCATACTTTTGCCTTGGTACAAGGCACGAGTCTGTAACTTCAAGTGCAGGGCAGCCACAGTCTCCGCCCTTTCCTTTGTACTAAGGGCCTAGGGGAAGAAGCCCTGACAAGGGTCCATCATAGCAAAAATTGTGGATAATGATTCATTTCTTACACAACTCTAGAAACTCTAAACAATGAGTGGGATATTAGCACAGATAGCCATCAGTGCAAGACTTAGGATACAGGTCTAGGACCAACACCAAAGATAGCTTTAAAAATCAATAGTGGCAATTTCAAGTCAATCTGCCATTTTACCGACAGCTAGTGTAAAACACAAAACAAAACACAGAGTTGGCATAATGCAATCACAATATCTCAAACCAGGGAGAAACCATGCCAATGCACTGTGAAGCATCTATAAACACAACAACCCTGCCAAGAGGGAATTACAACCTGTAAGCCTCATGGTTGGAAGAGAATACATTGCTGTTTTCAGTTCAAGGGGTGCAAGCCAACTGCACAAGCAGGTTCTGATGGAAAGGCCTTGATCAAACGGATGCCCAGATAATATACTTGACTCACCACTGTCCAACAACTCCCATCAACAAGTGAGCATATGAAAGAGAAGCGAGTCTCTTTATATAGATAGATGTCTCACTGGGTAGAATTGGTTTTCCCTGGGTTAAGGAGGAGGAGGGACTGAAATACCTGTTACTGACACTGCTCAAGCATCTCTCTCTAATAAAGACCCAACTCAGAGTTCCCAAGCTAAATATACAAAGCAGTGAATCATCTGTGTACTATTCAGAAATAATCTCACCAAGAGGTATCATATACAAGCTTAATCATTTTGTGTTGAACTTTAAGAAAGGAAATATTTACCTGCCTGTTGAGGCCTAGTAAGTATTTGTAATATGCTTTAAATTCTTCAGCTGAAAGGTATGACAGAAATGCCAAGTATCAACATATCAGAATTTAAATTGGTTCCTTGCCTTGCACTGGCCTGTTACCAGACTTCTATTTGAAGCTGTGAAGCCCAGGCACATTGCTTTTTAACACCATCTGCGCAGAAGTTTGGACATTTTCTGACCTCTGTATATATCCAGCATTCTCAAGGCCAAGAGACAAATTCTATAACTATCCATTACACAAACTGCAGATGGAGGCTATTATTTTTTTTAATTGTTTGTCCAGGGAATGCAGCTAAACAATGCCCATTTAGTTTAAATGGACAGTCCCAAAATAATAGTTGAGAGACAGAACATTTCTCCATCCAGATTTCAAAGAAAAGAAAAGAAATGTTCAACTTGACCTAAATATGTTTGACATTATTTAAAAAAAGGAAAGTTCTCAGTCATTCAAAAGAAAGGTACCTTGAAAGTATGTCGTCTATTCACAGATGTTCCTCCAATGCAAGCTCTTGCTTTAACTACTGCATTCAGTTAGAATGAAACTTTTGGTTCTCATGACAAGATGTACACTGCTAGCTTGTCTCTAAAAAGCAGTTGGATTTAAGCCACTCTTGTCTGTACTGTAGTTACTATTTAAAGGCTCAAAGGGAACGGGGTGGGGGGGGATGAATAAACCCTTGGTAGAGTTATTCTCTTCCTCTTTTTACAGCTCAGTCAATATCCCCTCTCCCTTGACACTTACAGGGGAGTGGGGACAGAAGGAATTATAGCCTAAATATAGTAATCTGGGAGAGTTCTTTAAAGCCATTATGCATTTTTCATAAAGCTTCCTGTAATCCTTACTTATTTTAGATTATGACCCCAATATTTTAAATTGTATTGCTTAAATGTTGCCATATGTATGGCATTCACAATGTTATGATGTTAGCAGAGAGCAAGGGTTGTATTAAAGTTTGTTATAAACAGAGGAACATTTTATATTAGAGTTGAAGACAAGACAATTTTAATGACCATAAACTACTTTTTTCTTTATTCGTTGATATATAATCAGAAATTTTAGAGCCTTCTCAAAATATTATTCATCATATGCGCATGCTGCTTTATTACTGTAGGAGTGGTCTGTATGCTGGATTGCTGACAATTAAATAGTGTCTTTAATCAGAAAAGTGATGTGAAGCTTCACAATGGGATTCCATATTTTTCCGGCCTTCCATAATAGATGTGTTCAGTTAACAAAAATACTTTCCTAACTGGCAGTGCATTGTATGTGCCCCCTAGGACATGAAATATCAAGATGCTATTTCTCTGTCATACTGCTTCCTCACAAGTAACAAAGGCCAGAATTCCACAAAACAAAAGTGCAATGTACATACAATCTCATGATATAACTGCAGAACAACTGTATAATTGCATATGTATAACTGCACGTGTATATACGTATACACTAAGACCATTAAAGTTCACTTGCCTTGCCTTGGTACCTGTCACAGGGTCTGCTGCAGGTGTCCTCCCTCTTAAGCCTGCACCCTGTGTTTAGGCTGGCATAATAAAGACTCTTCCACTCCTTCTTTTGCTGGATCACCCAAGTGTCTTTATTTACAGTGTTCGTGCAGTTCCCAGATCCCCCAACGGTTAGTGCCCCACAGGGTCTCCTGGCCCTGGAGGCTTCCTTCTTTGGTAAGGAGACAGCAAAACTGCCTTCCTATCTCCTCCCAGGCTAGCCTACTCACTGAGGTTTGCCCCGGGCCCACCTGTCAGCACTTAGCGCAGCATGTTCCTTTGAGCCAGCCCTCATTACGGTTTGCAGTTGGGCTGCCTGCTGACTACCTGCATCCCTACCCCTGGCCTCCTGGCCAGAGAGCAGGCTGCAGCCAGCAGTTTGGCAGGGCCTTAAAGGGGGTTTTACCCCTGCCCTGCCACAGTACCCATGGCAGAGCCAATGCACTGCAAGGGATTTCAGTCCTCTGTGTTAAGCTATCGCAGCAGGACAACACGTAGGCAGCCTTAGCGATACATACACATGCACACAGTCACTATGTGTGTCACGTCCAGTAAACTAGAACTACAGTCAAAACTTTTCACATTTGAAAACGGATGACATTTGAAAAAAGGGGGAGAGAATACCAATGATTAAAAAAATATTTTTTTTTTGCTATTCCTACCACAATTTTTGACCAACTTTAGAGATGGTCAAAATTCCACCCCCCTTTTTTTGACCACTTCTAATACTACTGTAGTTAGCGATCTCCCTGGTTTACCAAGAGCATATTATTTATTATATTATAGCATCTAAAAATGTGCTAGATACTTCACAGGATATACTTAAAAATCAGGTCCCCGGCCTCTAGAGCTGTCATTTTAATAATGGCCTCAGTAACCAAATGAGGCTATAACACCAGGAAGGAGTGGGTTGAAAACAGACATGGTTTACAACTATGGATGTGTGAGAATATAGTTTCTCACTATAGGCACACATGAATTTTTGAGGTTTCATGGGTGTTTATACATAAACACACTTTAAAAAAAAAAAAGGCAATAACCTCTCCATGCGCCCAGAAACAGATGAACAAATCCAAGCTATCTCCCATAAGAGCTATTCTTATGCTTCCCACACACAGCTTAGTAACTGAATTCCAGCCCAATCATCTGTTATATACAGAATGCTAGATTCTGCCTTTTGCAGGTAGAGGCCCTCTGGAGCAAGAGTGGAGAGGCCATTTTGCAGCCAGAGTTCCCAGGGAGATTCACTACCTTCCCCCTGTCCAGGCACACCTGTTCCCTTTTAACTGCTAGCTTTCAAAGAAGTATTAGGGGTGAAGGCCCAGCCAAATAATGGCTGGCCCCTATGTGGCGGTCCCTTGGGCCCATTTGTTTCCGTACGAGAGCCATCCATAAATTGTCCCAGCACTTTAAATACTCCAACTACCATGTGCATTGCTCTTGCTTTCTAATATGCAGAGTGTATGTTTGCGTATGTCTCTATATATTCTCTTCCCCCAACAAAAGGGTAATTCATGAAGTATGAACTTCAGTACCTAGGAGAAGCAAAGAGTGGATTTTTGTATGAGAGAAAGAGAGAGAGAGAATGCACAGTGGTGCACTATAAAAGTTTTCCCAGCACAAGTTCGGGATGGGCACATTACTCATAGAATCATAGAATATCAGGGTTAGAAGGGACCTCAGGAGGTCATCTAGTCCAACCCCCTGCTCAAAGCAGGACCAACACCAACTAAATCATCCCATCCAGGGCTTTGTCAAGCCGGGCCTTAAAAACCTCTAAGGAGGGAGATTCCGCCACCTCCCTAGGTAACTCATTGCAGTGCTTCACCACCCTCCTAGTGAAATAATGTTTCCTAATATCCAACCTAACCCTCCTGCACTGCAACTTGAGACCATTGCTTCTTGTTCTGTAAACTGCCACAACTCAGAACAGCCGAGCACCATCCTCTTTGGAACCCCGCTTCAGGTAGTTGAAGGCTGCTATCAAATCCCCCCTCACTCTTCTCTTCTGCAGACTAAATAAGCCCAGTTTCCTCAGCCTCTCCTCGTAAGTCATTTGTCCCAGTCCCCTAATTATTTTCATTGCCCTCTGCTGGACTCTCTCCAATTTGTCCACATCCTTTCTGTAGTGGGGAGCCCAAAGCTGGACACAATGCTCCAGATGTGGCCTCACCAGTGCCGAATAGGGGGAATAATCACTTCCCTTGATCTGCTGGCAATACTCCTACTAATGCAGCCCAATATACCATTAGCCTTTTTGGCAACAAGGGCAAACTGTTGACTCATATCCAGCTTCTCATACACTGTAATACTCAGGTCCTTTTCTGCAGAACAGCTGCTTAGCCAGTCGGTCCCACATATGTAGCAGTGCATGGGAGTCTTCCATCCTAAGTGCAGGACTCTGCACTTGTCCTTCTTAAACCTCAGATTTCTTTTGGCCCAGTCCTCCAATTTGTCTAGGTCACTTTGCACCCTATCCCTACCCTCCAATGTATCTACCTTCCCCCCAGTGTGGTGTAATCCGCGAACTTGCTAAGGGTGCAATCCATCCCATCATCCAGATCATTAATGAAGATGTTGAACAAAACCGGCCCCAGGACTGACCCCTGGAGCACTCCACTTCATACTAGCTGCCAATTAGACATTGAGCCATTGATCACTACCCGTTGAGCCCGATGATCTAGCCAGCTTTCTAACCACATTATACTCAATTCATCCAATCCATACTTTTTTAACTTGCTGGCAAGAATACTGTGGGAGACCGTAACAAAGCTTTGCTAAAGTCAAGATACATTACGTCCACCACTTTCCCCATATCCACAGAGCCAGTTATCTCATCATACTCATGAGTGGAAAAGCCACAAGTAATGCAGGCCATGTCAAAGGAGTGCTGATAAAATCTTGATACCACCCCACACAAATACGTATCCTATATGCACTGCATGTGTTACAGAAAAACTATGTTACACACGTTTTAGGAAGTTCAAAAATATTAACTATTCTTTGTATCTCGCTGCATGTAAAGGCAGTTGCCTTATTTACCAGGAGTCCAAATGTACAGGGCTGAGGGGGCACCAGAAACTCCTCAAAAATTACCTATAGATTTCACATCTTAATATGTCAGAACCTTCCACCACTAGAAACAAGTGCTGTCGTGTCTCCCCTCCTCCCTCACAGTTGGGACACGTATGTCCAAAGGTTCACATTTTCCATTTCTAGCCCTGCAAGCTCCTCAACTATCAGACCCTGATCTCATCAGTACAAAATGGAATATGCCTGTCCTAGGAAGGTGTAATTATGGCTGGGAGAGGGGAGAACTGGGAGAAAAGAGAGATGCACTTCTGCAGTAGGCTGATTTAAAAAAAACCCAACATAATGCCATCTATTTTAAGTTGCTCAGAGTTTTGAGAATGTTAGTGTAGGCCTCAGGAGAGATGGATTAGTGAGAGGGAGCAAGTTAAGTGGTCAAAGGTGCCTGATAAATCCAGTTATCATACGATGTTGCTGTTTATCTCTGGGATAGCACCTCCAGATATTGTAGCGTATTGCTTATACATATCTATATAAGTTAAACCCATTTTCTTTGTTTCACACTAACAGCAGGCTGGAAATTCAGAGTTCAGATTGAAAGTTCATTCTTGACTGTCTCCTAGACACTTTCTCCCATGCGGTATGAAAGACGAGGGTGACCAGATGTCCCGTTTTTGGGGACTTTTTCTTATATAGGTGCCTATTACCCCCTACCCTCTGTCCCATTTTTTCCACAGTTGCTATCTGGTCACCCTATGAAAGACCAGTTAGTGTTCTAGGGCTATTAGTAGAGGAGTCATACTATCACCGCTTCAGAAACTCAGGAAGGAGTAAAGCAGAGAGGCTTGTCCTTGATCAATTTCCAAATTTAATTTTACATATTGTTTGTATTGCAGGAGCACATAAAAGCCGTGTCCAAGACTAGGCCTCCATTGTTCTCTGCAATGTACACACACAACCTAAACATCGCCCCTGCCCCAAAGATTTTACTGTCTACTATTTACGATATAACTTTGTGGTGAGGGGGTTGAAATTTGAAATGTAGCATCATGTTAAATACAAAGGGGAAAATTATTTTTTTAAACTTTAGGGCCAGATAGTTGGCCTCCAGTAAGGCTGCTGTGCAAAGCTCTAGCAATGTAAACCAGGCTTAAATTCGCCTGGCATGGAAGAATACCCAGTGTATACACAGCCCTGTGCCATCTCCTGCCAACCTGCTCACCCCCAGCCCAGGTACCAAAGGAAAAGGCACATAGTACTCTGGTTATTCTTGGCAGCTAGAGTGGCCCTTTGGGGTTTAATGGAAAGGACACAACTTAGATCAACCCTGAGGCTGTCCGAAGTTGCTTCTTGGGACAGGACGCAGGCCCCGATGAAGCAGGGAGTAACGAAGATAGCTCAATAGTCGCCTTTGCATTCTCTTCTCCAAAGCTATATAATAAAGCCCAGTGGCCAGTTCCGACAATATGTCCTGTTATATATATATGTACTATGCATTTTATATTGTATTTATAAAATGTATTTAGGGATTTTTCATAATGCATACACCCACTCTGCAAAGCGTTGTGTCAAAGAGTCTCTACAATTGGCCTGTTTTTCACATAATAAGCCATAATGGCTCCAAAGCAACGATTCTGGTCTATTGTGTAAATGCAGCTGTGAGGCATGGGCACCATGGTCCCTGTGCTACCATTTCTTATTAATATTTTGTTGAACAAAATTAATAGGTGCAGCATACGACGAATAGCTTGAAATTTACGTTTAAAAACAGTCAAACTGTTTTTCAATAAATCAATTAAAAACAAAGCTTTATAATTTGAAGTCATAGTTACTGTTGTTCTGTTATCGTTCACAGTCATTTTAAAACGGTCAAGCTTGGATTTCCTGGTCCAAATTTGCAGCCCCTATTTTACCTCACTTTCATTTTTACAGATGAAAAATAACAGAAGCAAATAACTTCAGGAAAGGTTTTATGCCTGCAATTATTTGTGTCTTCAAAATTAATCCCATAGATATCTTAGTCCCTGACTGCACTCTCAAATTAGTAATAGGGACATCCAAATAACAATTTGTGCCCACAAATAACTGCACCCACAAAACTGTGCCCACAAATATTCAAATCTACAAAAATGGAGATCAGTAACTAAAAAATAAGGCACTATAGGTTAAATTTTGCTTTCAAATCAAAAAATCCAACCTTGGGGAAATATGGATTTAGATCGGCAATCAAACCATGCAGTTATGACCCATTTCTATTGAAAATCAAGGTGTTTGTTCAAACACCAATATTTTCATAGGCAAATCTCCTACATTAAAAGCATTTACATTTTTATTTGCTAAAGAAAGACTGATTCAGAAAAGTATTTGGGTGAAATAAAGGTAAAGTTTAGGTAATAGTATGGATGCATTCTCTCCTGCTAGGTTCTCAGCCTTGGTTCCTATCTTGGGGACTTGATACCTGCATCTCCCCAGAAATAAACACAAGCAGGTATACTTCACTGACCTGCTTTTAAAATCAGAAAATGGGCATGCAGGTGAGATTCCTGATTCTGAAGGATTCATGACAATGGGCAACAATCTCTTGGGAGTGCATAATCAATTCTTCAAGGTGATATCTCTAGGGTTAATGACCCCATAAAAATTAGTATGTTTCCTCTTAAAGTTATTTTTAAAATGGGGTTTTATATAATTTTGGTTAATGTAATCAAGAAGTATTTTCTTTCAAGATTCCCACCAGATTATGAGAAGGAAGCAATTGCTCAACATGGAAAGAGTAGCAGAATGTGTGAAACATTATTCTTTGCAGTTTGCACACAATGACTCAAAACAGTGGGAAAAACACATTGACAACAGCTATCATGCACAAGCAAAGCAGATTTTGATTATGCTTTCTGCTTTTCAGGGCCAAATGGCAGAGGGAAGACATCCAATCTTATGCTATGAAACAGAATGGGATACACACATGAAGAAGGAGAAGCATTTTCCAGGTGGCATGGAAAAGCTGATCTATGGGATTTCCGAACTGGAAATAGCATATTGTCAATTTTTAGTGGAAAATCCAGCTATCCTATCCATCATTTTCTCCTTTCAATTCTTATGCTTAAACTTAATCCATAAAATCCATGCTGCTCAATACCCACAGTTTCAACAAAATATCCCAAGAAAACATGCTGTCAATACCTTCAATATTGCTGATGTGTACAGTCCAGAAATATGATCTATGTATATATAAATGCAACAATCACTCACTCTCCAACAATGAAAGAAATGTGATCACATGAAATAATGGTAACATCACTTTCAGATCTTTGGGAGAGGAGAGGGAAAAAGGAAAAGAAAACATGGTGGTGTCAGGGTGTCTATTAGTTGCAGCAAGTCTCAAGTATAAAATTAAGATTCCCATTTACCTGGTTCAAAATCATTCAAGAATCGAAGTGAACACGAGGCTTGTGACATCCCTTCCCATTCACTAATATCTGTTCATTAACTAATCAAAAATGAGTTGTGAATTGCTTATATCGTGACATCAGACAACATATGACAGATTAAGGGGCAGTTGTAAAAAAGTTTGTATATATTTATATACAAAACAAATCAAAACCCAAATATTTAAATATATATAAACAATTGCATACATTTGACTGTCTCCCTCTTCACCTTTCCTGTGCTGTTCGTTGTCTTAGGCTATGTCTGCACTGAGTCTGAGTTTACACTGCAGTGTAGACATACCTTAGGTTGCGTCTACACTATGAATTAAGAGTGTGATTCCACTGCTAACATACATACACTCAAGCTAGCTCTCATCAAGCAAGTATGAGTATAAATAGTGCACCCGTGGTATCCTGAAACCAGTGTGTATGTACTAGCATGGATTAGCCATGCCTCCACTGCTGCTACCTATGCTGCCATGGCTAGACTTCTATTTGTACTCATGCTAGCTTGATGCGAGCTAGTGCCTGTACGTGTACATGAGCAGGGGAATCACATCCCTCATTCATAGTGTAGATGCAAATTCAGGCTCAAGCCCATCTCCCCCCCTTCCATCTACACACAATTCTAACTCAGTCCCAAGCTTGGGCCCAAGGACCCTGCATGGGGGGGAGAGTTTGAGCCCAAGTCTCACAGCGGTTCAGGTCCAAACATCTTGGGTCCTGAGAGTCCTGCCAATGTGACCCCACAATCTCATGGGACAAAGTCCTGTGTCTTTTCTATCCCAAGACTGTCCAGTCAACTCCCAGGAAACAGAAGCCACCCCCTGGTACAAGTACAGCTGCCTGGTGTTTAACCCTTTTATTTTGTTCTGACTACTGAGCTGCAAGCAGAGTGAACCTCTTCCTGTGTTTGTAACGGCCACCTACACAAATAAGTCCTTTTCCCAGTGCACTGCTAGCTGACCACAGGAGCACAGTCAGCTTTTGGTTAATCCCTAGTGTGAGGCAAGCAAACAGTTCGACTTTAGCAAGAGTTCCAGGAATGACCATAGGTAACAGCTAATAGCCAAGAAGCTAGCAGCATTGGAGATTCACCAAGCCAGTGACCAGAGCAGGGAGCAGATTAACTGTCTCAAGACCAAACACTGGAACACCAGAGATGAGAACCTCATTTTGTACCTTCCTGGCAGCACTAACTGTAAACACACAGTAGCAGGAATCATGGGGCACACGGATAGGTCAGATTTCTGTTTCTTTGTGGTTCTTTTATGCTTATTGCTGGTTTGCTTTATACCTGAACCCATTTGAGGAAGCCTTGGGAATCATAACAGCAAAGGTTAGGTTTATTCCACTCACACTTTCGCAGAACTCACGGCATCCTGGGAATTGTAGTTCCTGTACTCAAAGCTATAGGGACCACCTAAGAATAAACTTACAAACACAAACTGGGGTAGCTATCTGCACCTAGCTAGATACAACACTATCTGGGAACACAACAACATAGCAGGGAACTCGCTGCCATCCTGCCCCTCTTCTGAGGAGTTTGACCGGGTACTGCACTAAGCCATCAGTGCTTCATGACAGCCTGGTCAGCCGGGACAGCGACCTTCTCATCCCTGAATCCAGTATAGGTCTAGAGGGCAGCCAGCAAGTGCCAGATGTGGCTGCCGAAGTGACTCTTGTACTCAAACTAGTCCCTGATTAGGCTTTGCTGCCGGAGAAGCTGCAGCATGTTCTGGGTTCTTATCTGGAGGAACATTTTGATGTCCCCCATAGGAGCTGCCCACCCCAGAGCCAGCATCAAAAAGACAAAAGGTAGAAGCAGCCCCTGAACTTGGTAAGTTTCTAACTCCATGTTTGTTGTTATTAATATACGAATGAGAAGGTGTGACGTTACACCCCATAGTCTTCATAGAAATATGATTATGATATGAATATGGTATAACAAAGATATGCTTTATGCAAGATGGGTCTTGTAAGATATCATTGGAAAGGTTATAATTTACTGAATGTGTTTATCTAATTTGTACGCATGTATCATTTTTGTATCTGAACCTGGGAATATTGACCATGTCTCTGTATTTCAAATGTGCTACATTAGATGAGGCCAAACAATGTTAGTGGCTTATTGAAGAAATGTACACAAGCACAAGGATTACCCCACGAACTGTGTGCAATAGAAACCTCTCAGAGATAGCTCTATGCAATGGGAACTGTTTGACCCAGGTCACAGCAAAGAAACTTCCCAGCAAGTGTGTGTGTATGTGTGGGGGAAACAGGGAAGACATAAAAGAGGGACAATGACAAAATGAGGGGTCCTCACTCTCCCTACAACAACACACCTGAAAACACCCGAGGAACAAAGACCGAACTGTGGGAAGTGATGGTCCCAGGCTGGATAGATTTTTAGCCTGTGCAAGAAAACCTGGGAAAGCCAAGGCAATTTGTGCCTTTAGAATCTGCCTGCCTTTTTATCACTCAGCGTGAGAATTTGCTAATTTGTATCCTACCTATCTAGGTAGGATACAAGCTTAGTTTGTGGCTTTTGTTTATTTACAAAGGTAACCTGCTTTGTTCTGTTTGCTATTCCCTTAGCCTCTATTCACTTAAAGTGCTATTCACTTAAAATTCACCTTTTGTAGTTAATACACTTATATCTTGTTTATTATTAAACCCAATTTTTGTAATTTCTAACTGGAGGCGGGGCAAGATGTTGTGCACATCTCTTTTCACATTGAGGAAGAGGGTGGATTTTTATGAGCTTGCGCTGTGCAGATTTTTCTATACAGCACAAGACAGTATTATTTTGGGTTTATCTCCCAAGAGGGGTGTGCATGTGAGTGCTGGGGGAGTCCTCTCACGCAGAGCTGACTTCAGTCTGTGGCTGCAGCTGGGTGTGGCCCTACCTGTGTGTATGTGTGTGCTGCAAGAGGCTGGAGAGCCTAATTCAGCAAAACAGAGAATGGGAACAGGCTGGTGGAGCAGGAGAGGCTCAGTGAAATCCCAGTACATCAGGTGGCATCACAGAAGGGGGATTCAACCCGTCACAGAGGGATTTCTAGTTTATGACCCAATGCAAAATTTATTACAAGCTGTGAACAGCAGCATGTATCTGTTAATGGCGAATTGCACGCCAGTGCCCTGGTGTAACTCCCGCACCACCACCACATGGAATTCAAAATGGAGAGCGAGATATGCAAACAACTATTTAAAATTAACTTTTTTTAAAAACTAGACATTCACACATTTGTGCAGAGACATGCCTTCCCTTGTAGTATGCCCAGAGGTGAAAGTGGGCCAGTATGGCACACCGGCAAGAAGCGGCCGCCAGTACACACAACCGACGTTACAGCGCTGCCGCAGCGGCACCTTAACGACGCTGCCCCTTTTGCCTCCCTCCCGCCCAGGGCCAGCGACGGAGGAGTAGGGGAAGGAGGAAGAAAGGGAAAGCTGTCCCAGAGCCCGGTGATTTGAAAGGGCCCAGGGCTTCCAGCCGTTGCCGCCACAGGGCCCTTTAAATCGCCACCAGAGCCCCAGGCGGTGTAGGCCAGGCAGTGCGGATGGGCTGGCTGGGGGAGGCTCATCCCAGCTTCATCCTTCCGCCCGAGACCCCAGCTTCACCCTTCCGCCCGAGACCCCGCCCCTTCCGGCCCCCGTACCGGTAAGTCTTTTATATTACTTTCATGCCATACCATATCAATCGGGCACATCACAACATAATGAACTGCCTGTAAACAGAAACCTGTCCAGACTACGTGCATGTGTCAATGTCTGAAGTACAGCCGCGGATTTGTATGCAGTCCAGAAATGGGCCAGGGGAGGGACGGGAGGGCTGTTAGTTCTTTGAGAGCACCTATTATTGCGTTTGTTTGCATGGAGTCCCTGGGTAGATGCGTTCGGAGCAGCCCACGTTGGGAGCCGTTTGGAGGCAGTCATCCATGTGGACACTAATGCACCCATGAGACATGAAAGCCTCAGATGTTGTGGAAGCTATTGTGGGTGTTGGCCCATTTACTGCAAAAAGATTTAAGCACAGCAATGATATCCATGAAGGACACTGTGAGGAGACACTATCTCTAGAAACTAGTTGTCCATTCTAAATTAAGTTATCACCACTACTTGCAAAACTTACTCAATTCCATCTACAATGTCCCAGAGCAGAAGTTTTTGAAAAGTTTGAGGGAAGTCAAATCACAGTGAAATCAATAGGAGTCTTTCCATTGACTTCAGTGACCTTTGGATCAGGCTCATGAAACCCCCATTTCTAATCCTACAGAGCAAGAAGCTGGGACACATTTATGTGCAAGAAATTTGTTAATGGTGGTGCATGATTGAATCTTGTCTGTCCTGCACTTAGGCCTGATGTAGTCTGAGAGTAAAGAAAACAACACTGATTTGGCAAATGGTTTTTAATAATGGTGACTAATGGAGACACAATAAAGGTCTTTCTCATGGGACCTCATTTCATCATCACAAACCTGTGTTCAACTAATTCCTGGAGGAGTACCCTGTGTTACTTTGAAGGAAATACAGGCGGATTTTCAAAAGTGCCCAAGTGACTTTCAGTGGGACTTATGCTTTTAAGTCACCTAGGCACTTCTGAAAATGCCACCCACAGTCTCCCATGGCACCAGTTCTACAGTAAACAGAATTTGAATAATGAGAGCCAGATCGCTTTAATTCATTCACCCATTGATTCAATTAGTAATTGAAGACAATAATTTTCTCTTAGATGTAGCTTGTAAATGATGTAAACAGCTCAGTGCTAACAATGTCTCTGCTCTCTATGCTGAATCAATACCACATCAGCAGTTAAAAGACCTGCATCAAATCATTGCTATGTCTGGTTAATGGTATTAGCAAAGGTTATCTCAGTACACAGATCGAAAGGTCAAAAGAAAATTACCTTGGATCAATCACAATATTATTGCCTGGGAAAGTGTTCCATCGATTGTGTAAGTTTTCTTTTATGGACTCCCATATCTTTTAATGCTTTGAGTACAAAAGCATAAAGCAACAATAGAAGCTTTCTACACTAATGCTTGAAACTAAAGATTAACAAGTACTGGAAAGAAAGGTGGCTTCTTGGTGATAAACTTCAATTAAAGCAAGAAAGTGATATAAACTGGGCTAATGGTGCGTGTGAGTTTATATGAGAGAAAGAGAGGGCTGAACTCTCAGATGCAGCTGAGGCGGGGGGGAGGGGGTAAGCAAAAATGGCTTTATGTCACCTTTATGTCCCTTTAAGCAGCTGTCACTACACCAGCTGAGAATTCCCCAATACCAAAGGAATCCCCAACCAGATGGTCAATCTGGTTATCTGCAAGTTTTCCACTACTGGAATGGAAGCAGGCAGAATGTTAGACAGGACCCATTGATCTGAATGAACTGCTAGTTTATGAGCTTCTCAAGATTCTTATCTAAAAGCTGGTGAGCTCATTTATTCGCCTGTGAGACTTACGATAAACGCCATTGTGAAAGTTGCCATTTTTCCTCAATAAACAATGCTTACTAGCAGATACAGGGTAAGGTAAAAATTGATGCCTAAAGCTAGGCTCCTAGAGTTCATACATGAGCACCTAAATTAGTGGCCTAATTTTAAATCATGCTGAGAATCCAGGAGATCCTCTTTAAGTTTTGTTCGACACCCATTATTCAAACTCTTGGCCAGTCTTTGTTGAGCGAGACTGGTCAAAAAGAGGGAAAGTTTGGGTGATTCCATGTTTAACTGCTCATTCATCATTCTCCTGGGACATAAGCTTCTCCCATGGTCACAACTTGGATTGATTTCTCCTTACTTGTTTGTTTCTTGCTAGAAACCTACTTTAAAAAAGAAAGAAAGACTGCTGAAAATCTCCTTTAGGGACCCAAAAGCCTGGCTGTCTTGACTGGAGGATCACACAGACTCAGTGCTCTGACATACCTACTATTGTCCAGATTTTCAAAAGGTGATGAACAACCACAAATCCCAGTGACGTCAACTGAAAACCATGGGAGCCATGTGTGTTCAGCAGTTTTGAAAATCAGACTGTATCTTAGTCTGCGAACACAGCTCTGCCCATGGTTTCCCAGTTATTCCATTAGTAGTGACGTGAATCTAATCACTTTGCCATGAATCGTTGAGCTAATAGGTTTTATTGTCTAGGAAGTACTAGGAACAGCTGTTTATTTTAGTGCCGTTTAAAGTCATTAAATAGCTGCTGCTAAATCATTTTGGGGAAAAAATGTTAAAAGATCTGAACTTTGGGAGTGGGAAGCATGTCATACATAGTTTTTTGCTTGCTTTTATTCAGTTTCCTGCCATTAAAGGAATGCTATAATTGTATCACTGGATGAGCCTACCAAAAGCTAGTGATTTTATCATGCATGGAGCTCTATATAAACATGTAACCTTAGTAGATGCAGGATAAGAACACGATCATTTCATTTATCAGTATTAACTCCTTGAAAGCTACAAGCAGTAGAAATTCAAGTGTCACAAGACTTTCAACAGCTCAATAAATTTTACTGGATTATTCAGATATTCAGCAAATATCAGCAGGGGTATGTAGGTGCCATTTTGCTAGACATTCACCCACAGTCCTTGGATCACCAAGGCAAATAAATATTTTGTCCAGGGCTAGACTATCAGAATTATGTGCACATATCTGAGGGCAGGACCTGGACCATGTGCTTTTAACTGTTAGGTGACACTGTCATAACTGGTAAATGATTCATGCAAATTTAAATTACACTGATGACTTTATGTCCAGCAATAGCATTTGTAGCTACCAGGTATCTTTTGTATAATCCAACTGATGACTAATACATGGCCTTATCCTATGGTACTGGATCGAGTCAGTCTCCTTAACAAAACTGAGGTTATGTGCATGCAACATTTTGGTTCTAAACTTGTGAGATGGATTTTGGTTGTGTGCAGGGCCGGCTCCAGGCACCAGCAAAACAAGCTGGTGCTTGGGGCGGCACGTTTCTAGGGGCGGCATTCTGGCGCCAGCCATGCCGCCCCTAAAAATGTGCCCCGGCCGCCCTAGCTCACCTCCGCTGCCGCCGCTGGCTCGCTCGCCACGGCGCGCGAAACACCTGATTCGCGCGCCGCTGCTGGAGGGGGAGATCCCAAGCGGCCGCAGCGCATGAACCAGCTGATTCGCGCGCCGCTGCTCCCCCTCCCTCCCAGGCTCTTAAGCCTGGGAGGGAGAGGGAGATTCTGAGCAGCTGCGGCGCGTGCGCCGCTTCTCCTCCTCCCTCCTAGGCTTGAGAGCCTAGGAGCGAGGGTGAGATTCTGAGCGGCTGCGGCGCGCGCGCCGCTTCTCCCCCTCCCTCCTGGGCTTGAGAGCCTGGGAGGGAGGGGGAGATCCCGAGCGGCTGCGGTACGCACGCCGCTTCTCCCCCTCCCTCCCTCCTTCCTAGGCTTGAGAGCCTGGGGGGAGGAGGCAGGGCTGGGGATTTGGGGAAGGGGCGGAGTTGAGGCGGGGGTGGGGGTAAGAAAAAAACGGGGGGTGGGTGGCCAAATTTGTTTTTGCCTGGGGTGGCAAAAATCCTAGAGCCGGCCCTGGTCATGTGAATGTCTTCAGCTGACTTCGTTCTGCCCTATCATTTTATTTAAATGTGCTAAGATCCACTGCACCCTTGAACTGACCATCTGAGTTAGGAGAGTGAGGAATAACAGCAGAAATTGGGCCCTATTGCAGCAAAGCAACTAAATAAATGCTTAATTTTAAGCACCTGAGTAGTCCCACTGACTTCATGACTACTCGGGTGCTTAAATGTAGATGTGCTGAAGCTCTTTGCTGGAGTGGGCCATAAAGGAGGAGCAGAGAGAGAGAGAGAGAGAATGAGAGACTCTCTCTTAAATTTTTCAGGTCCTCATAGCCTGTATGACTGTTTGAGGAAAGTTGGACTTCCCATGTAACACTAACCAAAGGAAATTTTGTTTCGTTTGGTTCTGTTTCATCCCATATAATTTAGAATTGAGAGAGAAATGTTTCTGTGTTTTATGACTGCAGAAACAATTACAGATAATAACAGTTCACTTTGAAAAATGAGAGAAATGGAGAGGAAAATGGCATTTTTAGAACGGATAAATGTGAAGAGAGCTGGAGCAGTTTTGATAATATGCTCAAAAAGTCTACTAGCTGAAAAGTTATTAATCTAGCTATCTTACTACCAAAAACATTCTAAATGTATGAAGATATAAGTAATTTGTATTATATTTGTTTTGGGTGGAAAAGAAAATATTCTACTGTCTCACGTTGCTGTAACATGTTCCAGAGTTAGAAAGACAGGCCCAAACCAGTTCTTCAGAGACAAAAACACACTGGTGCCTCAGACAGGTATCAGTATAATCAATTGGACAATCACCTACTTAAATAGCCATTCCTTAGCAAGGAGCAGGGTGTGCGCAAGGACTTTACATATTGGCAAAAACACAGTGCGTGGATTACCATGTAAACAGACAGGCTGTCGCCTAAACCCCAGTTGGAGATAATCCTCAAAGAGGGGAGACGGGTATAAGAATGGAGGGGAGGACACAACACAATTCACCTCTCTCCCCCCATCGCCACACATGGCAGCTACAACGATTGAAAGACAAAGGAAACACCTTTGAACTGGAGAAGGGGTCCTGGCTGGGAGGCTTTTCAGCCAGTAAAGACTGCTGTAAACTTATGGTGAGAAAAACCTTTTGCTTTTAAGTTCACTTAGCTTGTTAAATTAGGCATTTAGCTTGTGTTTTATCTTTTTATTTTATTTGTAACCAATTCTGACTTTATGGCTTATTACTTGTAATCACTTAAAATCTCTCTCTCTCTGTAGTTAATTAACTTGTTTTATTGTTTTATCTAAACCAGTGTGTTTGGATTGAAGTGTTTTGGAACCTCCACTTGAGATAACATAACATTTTCCACTGATGAAATGACTTTGTATGAGCTTTCATTGTCCAATGGGTGCTGGGCAGTACAAGATGCACATTTCTGGGGGAAGGTTTGGGATTGGGAATTTGCTGGTATCACCTTGTATGTAATTCATGAGTGACTGGTCAGAGCATTCATGTAATATAGCTAGGAGTGATTTTGCCTGCTAGAGGCTGCGTGTGAATGGACCAAGAGTGGTAGTTCTCATAGAAAATCATTGTAAAAGGCACCTCAGGCTGGAATATTGAGGGGACAGAACTGACCAGTGGTCCAAATTGTACCCTGGGGAATGTCAGAGAGTGGGACTGGTGTTCTTAAATTCCTTAAGCGCATTTGAAAATTTCCCTGTCCATGTTCACCTGAACATCCTAATAGGCATCTGTTATGTCATGTGGACAACAGCTTTCTAATCCATACAAGATTTTATATTTTCAAGACAGAGTTTACAATGGTTGCAGAGTACAGAGAACTGGGTGCTTCACAGATGAAAGGAGTGGCAAAGGAAGAAAGTAATTTCCTTATGGATGCCTTTTAAGCATAGTACAAAGCTAGTTTGGACCATGATCCTCTATCATTTGAAAATTCTCCAAATCAGTTCTGGGGTCCCAGATTAACAGCTTTTCTACACATACTTCCCTGAGCTCCATTCCAACCGCAAAGGGGGCCAATGGACAAATGTCACAACTTAACAGCAAACTGCTGTTCCACAGCTGGAAAAAGGCAAACTCATGTAATCAACTAAGATATTTAGAGCATTTTAGTGCATAACAGGGACGTACAAATGATCTCCATTAAAAAAAATCAATATTAACCAAATGTTACAATGTAATGTTATGTGAAATACTGCACTTATTTCCTATCCTAACAATAGGGAAATGAAATCTCAGATATTATAGGGTGGAAACTGTTATTAAATGTTGACTCTTGCAAGGCAGCATCTATACATCTGCCCACATAATGAAGAATTATAAATAAGTGAACAGGTTTGATGCATGGAAGGCTATTGCAGTGCTTTTACTTCTCAGTTAGTCTGAGCTAATCAAACTTGTACC
Source organism: Chelydra serpentina (assembly GCA_037349315.1). Classification (NCBI taxonomy): domain Eukaryota; kingdom Metazoa; phylum Chordata; order Testudines; family Chelydridae; genus Chelydra; species Chelydra serpentina. The sequence goes on from JBAIAC010000070.1 coordinate 2,079,283, forward strand.
CCTCTGGAGTCTGACGTCTGATGCAATTGGTAAGTGCTACGTCCAAACTTCCTCAGAGTTGTCACTATTTATTGTGAAGGCCTGTATTTCATTAGCACAATCATTATAGCAGGTACATTCTTATACACTGTATCACAATACAAACTTAGTAGCTCCAACTGACTTTGGGGCCCCACTATGCAAGAGGCTATCCAAACATATAGTGAGGGATAATCCCTGTCCTGAATCTGATGGCAATGATTCCACTGCCTAGGCTCAAGCAAAACTATTGATCTCTATGTAGTGCTGCCATCCCATGTGTGTTTTTGAGTGTAATCTTTAACACCGACACTCTATGTTTAAAATATTTCACGTAGCTTTATCTAATCCATCCTGTAAAACACAGGGTGCCAATTACAGGACTTAAAGGGAGCATAATTCTAAACCCACTCTGAAAACCCAAACCCAGGACATATTCTGTTGCATATTTTCCCCTCTCTCTTGAATCTAAGTATTTCCATTGTGAGTTTGTTTATATTGTAATCTGCATTAGGCCAGCGTTTTGTGAATGGGATTTATCAATGTGATTGGGCTGTCTGGACCTTGGCTAGACAATTGTCTCCATCAGATTTCCTAGTATTTCATTTTTAATTGGGATATCGGAACTGCACACACTGTAAGCAGTACCTACAAAGCCATAATTAAATTAATTTAGGGTTACAAACTACCATTCTTTTCCTTAAACTGTACCGAGTGCAACACTGGCTTGTTTGCTATGTCTTGCAGAAAGATATTGTATAGTGTTCGAATAATTTCAGAGCAGAGTGAGGAGGGGTGGGTGGGAGGAGAAAGAAACAAAAACAAAATAAAACAAAACCTTCCCATATGCATCCAGACAAATTTGGGCCAGATTTTCAAGCATGCTCAGCACTCTGCAGCTCCCATTTCAGCACCTAAATGAAGTGGTCAGAGTTTCTAAAGTGCTCAGCACCCAGCAGGTCTCATAATCTGGCCAGTTCATTCTGATGCATAAACAGGAACAGAGCACTAAGAAAATCTGCCTTCAGTTGTGAATGCCGAGCACGTTTGAGAACGTGGCCCTATATTTTAGTCAGGCATTTATACTTTCATGATACAAATAATCACGGATATGCATGGAACCATTATCACGAGTATATATAAAGCACCAATTCCTGCTTTTCACCAGTACCAAAAAATAAGCAGACCAATGAACCAGGACAAGGTTTTTAGTGTTTAAAACTGGAGACTTTTAATCAAGGGAGAAAGACTATCAGGAGTTATCCTTTACCCTTTTAAAAGGGTGTAGACATCTGATCTGACCCCTACAGGCACTCACAGCTTGATTTAATAGCCTGCATCATGCCAAGACTTACTGAAGCAGACAAGCTACTGCCAGATCCAAAATTAAGATGTGTTGATGTTGATCAGAGGGTTACAAGCCTAGAGCTTTCGGCATTTGTCAAAGACCTTCCTTCTGAAGCTATTTAGCAGAATAGCTGTTGTAACACAGGACAGAGCTGAGAAATGACAATATCTCTAGGGATTCCTATAGCCTATCAAATACTATAGACTGCAGAGATTCATAGAGAGAACTACTGTACTATTACAGCACGATATATCTTATGTGCCAGACAGTTGCCTTCAGTACATGTACCTCGCACCCTAGGTTTGTTGTGTGGGGTGTGGTTTTAAGTTAAACTGTTTAATAATGTAGAAAATGCTCAGATAGTCTCCATGTTATTCTGAGAGTTACCTTTAAGGGAACACAAGGAAACAGAACACCTAGATTTGCATTTGAGAGAGAGCCAATAAAGGCAACTTGCTGGGCAGCAAGACAGCAGAGCAAAGATGCCTGGAGAAATGAATTTTTTAGTATTAAGTTTTCCTTTGATGGATAGCTCAGTGGTTTGAGCATTGGCCTGCTAAACCCAGGGTTGTGAGTTCAATCCTTGAGGGGGCCATTTAGGGATCTGGGGCAAAAAAATTGGGGATTGGTCCTGCTTTGAGCAGGGGGTTGGACTAGATGACCTCCTAAGGTCCCTTCCAACTCTGAGATTCTATGATCAACACTTGCAGGAGACAAAAGCACACATGATTTATCAGCTCCCCCTGCCTTCCTCCCCTGAAGGAAGTCTGAAAATATTTGCCATTACAGACATAGACCGTTTTTAATAGTTTTGAATATGGTGTTAGATGAGTCATTTATCTGCAACCTCTTGCTTTAAAAGATCAAACAACAACATTCCATAAACATGAATGAACCTTCAAATTCTCATTGGCAGGGTTGTCTCCCGCCCACATTGAATCTGTTTATATCAGCCATTTGTTCCAGTCTTCCTTTCCTACGAATAGCAGCAAGACTTTATTCTGGCTAGTGCCTTTAGAGCAGGAGGCCTCAAACTGGGGGTCAGGATCCCTCAGGGGGTCACGAGGTTATTATATGGGGGGGGGGGTCACGAGCTGTCAGCCTCCACCCCAAACCTTGCTTTGCATCCAGTGGTGTTCAATGGTATTAAATATGTTAAAAAGTGTTTTTAATTTATGGGGGGGAGTCGCACTCAGAGGCTTGCTATTTGAAAGGGGTCACCAGTACAAAAGTTTGAGAACCACTGCTTTAGCATATCAGCCATACTATAAAAAATGTTCCACCATGTCTGTGAGTGGGGCAATAGGACACTGGTCAGAATCTAGACTGCAGAATAATCAAGTGGCTGGGACACAGAACATCTTCAAAATACTTTTCAGCATATTTAATTGTTTCAGCAGAATTTACATTTTGATAATCAAAATTCAGTGAACCAAATGCCTCCCTGGGGCAACACTACTGGTTTCCTAGAAAGAACTGAATTGCTCATCTTTAATTTCTCCATGCAAAGTAATCAAAAACAATAACAAAATCAGCAACAAATCACTGCTGCCAAAACCAGAGCTGGGAACCTTTGGACAGATTAAAAAGGAGTTTCTCTACTTGAAAGTCAAGGCATATGTAAATTTATCCTTAGTTGCGCATGCAACTAAGAGACCTTATTGCTATGGAACAAACCATATTTCTGGATAAGTTACAGCAAAAAATCCAAATTCTTCCCTCAGTCCCACTGAAATAAATTCAGTGACAACTCTAAATTCTGAGGGTAAAATCTGGCTCAGAATCTATTAGTGTTCTAAAACAGCAAGCTACATTTAGATGAAAGGTATTTGAATCTAAACCAGACAGGTTATATAAAAATTGGATGAGTGATATATAAAAATATATTAAAATATTGTATGTGTGTATACATATTACATTTCATACACATATTTTACAGAGCATAGGAAAGAGAACAAAGCGTGACTTCTGATAAAATACCATGGTTACTGCTCATGTGGAATTCTGAGTCAATTATGTAGACCTGACCAACAGGTATGCGAATAAAAATAAAACAATCACATTTATAAAAGGATAATCAGATATTCTCTCTCTCTCTCTCTCTCTCTCTCTCAACAGTCAACGCCTGCCTGCCCATATAAATATACAAATTGCAACTGCAAAAAAATACCAGCAATAATCCAATCTCTCTTCCAAACTCTCTCACCAACACACTGCTCAGACAAGGCAGGAAAACTGAGCCAATGATACTATACCGGAAACTCTCTTACGGGAGGGAAAAAAGCATCAGTGCAAAACTAAGTGTGTATACACTGGATTGTTAGAACTGTTAATATACCAGCCCACAAAGCATGAACTTTCAGACACAGATTAAAAAGAAATAAATGCAGATGTGTCTTAACATAAGGATATCTACTCACCTTAGCACCTGCATGTTAAGCCACTTCACTCTCCCTGTCATTTGTCTACATGAGCATCAAGTATATTGGCTAAAGCTTATTAGATCACATGATGAAAAGCTTAACAGAATAGCTGACATAATGCATTCCCAGAAGCAATAAAGGCTCACTGGAACTGACTAGCAGGAGTGAGTCTGTTGTAGAGAAGCACATTAGTAGGGTGATGACAGAGAGGGCTGGGCATAGTGAAAGATTACAGAACCATCATATGGTGGTGGCACGTCGCTCTCACTAGCCTCATCCAGCTAGGGTTTCATTAATGGTACTAGTCACTGTGAGCATTGCAGCTGCCATGGCAGGAAGTTGCAGAAGGAATGTTGTGGTGTACTTTCCTAGCAAAGTACATCACCAACAGTTAGAGAGAGACATTAATGTTAGCACTCATTTTTGTATCACTCCCAACATTTCAAAGTCAGAAGGGCTCGGAGAAACTAAGAGATTTCTTCAAGATAGCAACAACTTTTCTGCTGTACTTGGAATTGTGTAAAACAACTGTGCAGTAAACAACTTGGTTCTAGGCACTGAAATGCTGGGATAAAAATTTGCTTTTCAAACAGGCATGGAAATTCTCTGTTTCACACAGTAGTCTGCAGAAGTCCCACATGTGGAATGTCATTTCCACTGTCATGAATTTCTGTGCAGCTCCCTGGTGTTCACACTCGGTCAATGAGATCAGGCAATTTAGTAAAAGCAAATCAGTATTCCTATGAACATTGCAAAAGAAACTGGGAGGTAATGCAACAACAGACTTTTGGGTACCTTGGAGGATGAAAATACTCCTGACATTAAGGCAGGCAGAGCAGGAATGAGAAGATAACAGCTGATCAGAAGTAAGTGTTGCAATCCCTTCCCCTAGTGGTACAGTGAGAAAGCTGGAATAGACCAGCATAAGTACAAGGAGAGCCAAAGGCCTGGTTACAATACCATTAGGATGCTGCTGTATAATACAAAATCGACAATGAATTGGAAGCTGCAGCAGCCGTGGCAAAGTAACCAGTGTGTTGGGCTAATAGCTTGGCATCACATCAGGGACAAAGCTTTATCTGTTTACAAGCTGTTTATATTGTCTGGTCACCCGCTTCAGTAGGGGATTAAGAAACAGATTTTTGGAAGCTGGTCTCTTTCTATATATAGATTAGTCTCAGAATGCTCACCAAGACAACACCACAGTATAATCAAGCACATGCCTGAGCATGGTAAATGTAAGGAAACACAGGCTTGTCAGTTCAGAAGATGGTGTTCTTTATTTTGATGAAGAACAAAGCATTTAAGTGGGGCAGAGAGAGGTCAGCAGTCTCTCTCTCCTTTTGATAGTGAAAAAAGTCCATCTCGTGTTAAAATTTCTTTAAGAAAGCCTGGAAAAAATATGTTCTGTTGTGATTGGTCATCATAATATTTAAATGAATGGAGTACCCACTAAAAGAACTGGCATACAACCTATAAAACAATCTCCCCATCACTTAACATAATGGCATAGAGATTAACACTGAAACTGTGAAAGAGAACCAGAATTTTCCTGGCCATTACAGCTGTGCAAAACTCAGATGTTTTGCTTTTCAGCCACTTGTGTTGGGAGAAATTTGAAGAACTAAACTGCATTATTTAATGTTTACCCCGCCTTCATGGCATCTAGAAATACAATGTGCCAGATTCAGCTCTAAGAGGATGGATCTCCAGTTACTTCAAAGGAGTCTCTTCCCAATTACACCAGGGTTGAATTTGGCCTGCTACCCTATAGTTAACAAAGTGTTCAAAATACATTGATTAGATGCTTTAAATGTAGATCCTAATTATAGGCTATTAATAATAAAATGAACAATTATGGCAATGAGTACATAGAAATTATAAATTAGGTATAACTTCACTTAAGTCAATGACACTGCACTCGTGACATGGCTGAATTTGCCCTATAGAACGAAAATAACCCAAAGCACACTTTTAAAAAGTAATATCCCTTTTTTAAGGGGCAAGTAATCTGAGGCGCACAGCACTTATATGACTTGTCCAACGTTATGGTATGAGTCAGTGTAGGAGACAAGAAATCTAATCAAGTCTCCTAAGTAATGATCAAAGTTTTACCGCTGTGTGACAAATAATATCTTCTTACACAGTAGTTAAATCTCTGTAAGCATAGTGTTATCAGTCAAGTGGCATTTAAATATTGAAAAATTGTTATCAAATCTCAGTCCAATCCTTATTTGTGAAAGGTAATTTGAGAACTAAGCATTCATAACATTTCCAGAAAAGAGTTTTCAATCTATTTATTTTTAAATAATGTGCTGATATTGAATTGGAGCTGTTCAGGATATAGGCAGAATAAGAAGTTAAAAGAGCTAATGTTTAAAAAAGCTGCAGCCATAATGGTACTTAAGGTCAAACAAATAATCATACTTAGTGAACACAAAGCTAAGTTATCCAGTCTCCGGTGTTGAAACTTACTGCCAAATGTCTTTGAATTGTGGTTTTATCACTGAAGTTCCATGAGACGAAAAGCATTTTCAAGTGGAAAACAACTTGTACATTTTTCCTCACCCATCATCCCCATGTGTGGACACAGCTGTGTTTCACACAATAAATCAACACACACACACACACACACACACACACGCACACACATCTTTTGCAAAGGAATTCACTTCTCTGGAAACAGATTGGGTTTTAAAAGATGTTTTGCCTGCACTGCAAGGAAAAGAGCCCTTAGGGAATGCTCTTAATGGCTTTCAGTGCATTGAAATCTAACTTTCTTTTAACAGAGCTTTTAACAGAAGCTCCCAAATATGCATTCAGTTTTAACACAGCTATTATTGTATTTTAAATAAAGATTGGTTGGGTATCACAAACATTTACTGAAGGGTAATACGGAGCCACAATAAATAGATTTATAGTCTCTTGGAGTACAATTCTCTTGGATTTGCATGGATTGCCTCTAGATGCACCTAGGGAGAACAAAATACTGGAGTGAAGATATACTATGCACGTTCAGAACACCAACCACAGCATCAACATTCAGGGCTAGTATCATAGTATACAGGCCACCTGTTTCCTTCTCTTCTATGCTGTCCTTCCCCCTCTCCGTCTATGACAGTAGCTCTGAGTGCTAGGGTAATGTGTAGGATGATTACAGTCATTCCCTTATAACTAACCAGATAAGTGATTTTATGCTGTAGCAGTAACTCCACCGTAATCATGATTTTCAATAATTATTGTTCTAATGATGCAACTGTCTTAGTGCATTTGTATTAAAAGCATTTGAATACATAATTGTAATCAAAACATTGACTTTTTAATGATAAAATCTTACATGTCAGAAACAAACCAAAGATAAATGCTTATACTGTATTAATCATACAAAATACAACAGGTTCCATGAGATCACTTCTGCACCTCAAGAGCAGTTGAACATTTAGGCTCTGCTTTTGTATTATTTAAGCAACACTTAATGTAGTCACACCCCTTTCTAAACACATACCACTATCTGGAAATAATACCTATTATTTCAAGGAAATGAAGCCTGCAACTACAGTTATCTGAAATGTTGCACATCATAACTCTTTAAGCTATCTGATCCACTCTATTTTCAACAGCAAGATAAAACAAGCACAGCAAAGGAAGAAGGTGGGAGAGTTAGGAGATCCAAGCATTGTCTAACACGGGGGTCTCAAACACGCGGCTCGTGGGCCACATGCGGCCCACGGAGACATAGGCACCGACTTCGTGGGTGCTCCGGGGCTGGAGCACCCACGGAAAAAAATTGGTGGGTGCTCTGCACCCACCGGCAACTCCCCGCCATCCCCGGAGCTCGCGCCCAACTTACCGGAGCACCGGGCGATGTTCCGGGGCCCCGCCCCCGACGCCGGCAACGTTGCAGTGGCGTCGGGGGCGGGGCCCCCGTGACGTCACTGGCGTCGGGGGCGGGGCCCCCGTGACGTCACTGGCGTCGGGGGCGGGGCCCCCGTGACGTCACCGGCGTCGGGGGCGGGGGCCCCGTGACGTCACCGGCGTCGGAGGGCGGGGCCCCGTGACGTCACCGGCGTCGGGGGGGCGGGGCCCGGCGTCAGCACCCACCGACGATGACGGAAGTCAGCGTCGCTGCACGGAGTTATTTGCTGAGGCCCACCATAGGCGCCAACTCCACTGGCAGCCAAGCTCCAAACATTACCGAGTGTTTATATTTTATTAAAACCCCTCTTTGCATTACAGTTTTTAAAAAGTTAATACATTGACTTTTAATAGAATACTATATTACGCTTCATTTTTTTCATTTTTGATTATACTTTTGTATCATTGTATGAAAAGGTTTCAGTGATGCGGCCCTCGGGCCAATTTACTAGTTCTCATGTGGCCCTCACGGTGATTTGAGTTTGAGATCCCTGATCTAACACCTGTAGCTAACAGGCACTTGCCTGCTTCCTGCAGCTTATCTGCAATATATGTCCAACAGGGAAATAGATGACCAGTAAACAGATTGACAAAACATCTTGGAGCAGCTAAAGAGGCAACAACTTCTCTGCATTATCCAAAACAGAACAGATGGAACCTAAATGTGTACGTCTATTTATTTTGGTCCCACGATAACCTTGCAGTAAAAAGCAGTCTGCTCTTCTTGCCAGGTTACTTGTTTTCATTTGTCAGTTCTTATTTTGTGATACATATAAAAAACCAAACACCCTGATTCTGATTTTTCTTGTACTAGTTCTATACCAGTGTGGTTCCTTTATCTTCAATGGAAGTTATACTCCGGATTTACACTGATGTTCTCCGAAGTCCATCAAAATTCAGAGCCAAGTCATTCTCTCATCAATCTGTACAAACCTCGTTATCACTCTTTTGCTTATACAAGCTTAACAGTGTTGTTGTCCTTGAAAGGCACATGATTGGTCACAATTTTGGGATCCTTTGCTTGAGTAACTAGGGTGAGTTAAATCCATTCACTCAACACAATTTGTTCTCTAGCAGCAGGTGACAGGTATTCAATGTCTTGGCTTCACCCGTCCCACTCCAGCAGAGACTATGCTGCGGGATGAAAAGATAGACAGAGACTGTTGATGTTTTAACACAATGTCCCTGCCTCTACTATCTCTTCTAAAAGAGAGCAGACTTGTGGGCTCAGTGCCAGCTTCTCCCCGCCAAGGTCGAGGACAATCACAAGCTGTGTGCTCTTGCAGCCAAGTCATGCCAAATGGTAGCAGATGGTGTCTTCCCCACAGACCCCGTAGTCATTGCGCTGCTGCAGTTGGCAAGCTGAAAAGATCACCCTCCCTCCCTGGGTAGTTTCCTTTCCCTCTGGCATACAGCATACTGGCTTATGGGTCTCTTTCACATTTTCCATCATTACCCCTGAAAGAAGCCTTTAAAGAGCAGATTCCGACTCTGGCCTTTTAGCTGCTCACAATCGGTGCATGGGCAGAAGTGTAAGGTGCTCCCATAAATGTGCAGCCCGCAAAGCAGAACATGAAAAGAGAACATCAGTTACTATGTCTGGCTTGCTTCAACCTACTCAGAGTTCCTTTCCTCCTCCCACGGAAAACATCATTCAGCTTTATCTACTATCAGGCACTCAAAAAGCTCCTTGGAGGATTTTTTTTTAAATCATCCCTTAAATTGATCTTCAAAAACTTTATGGTTTTATTTTAAAGCTGTGTGCCTGATTATTATTATTTTTGCAAGATGATAAAGAGTTTTAATGGGAAAAATTATGAAAAACGTGTATGTAAGGATGTGATGGGTCTAAAATACTTCCCCAGCACAGGGGAAAAGCCCTCCAGGTTTTATGACTAGTTAAGTGTACCAACTTATGCACTGGACATTCATTTTAATGAACAAAGATTGAAATCTCTGGGCTTAATATCGCAAACCCTTATGCAACATGGAGAGAAGATACAAGAATATCCTGACCTGCACACAAATGCCTAGCAGGTGCACAGCCTGTAACTGCCCCACGTAGTGAATAGCATCCCATGCTGAGCACCGAGAATCACCTCTTGTATGGATGGACAGCACTTAAAAGGCTGGTATTGAGAGACGAAATGTTGTGTCTACATGGAGACACTCAGGAAAGTCAGTTTGAATTAACTTTCACGTGGATTAGTTAAGCCACATCAAACCCTTGTATGGATACTTTTATCCAGAAATAAAGTGTCCTTAATATGGTTTAGCTTAATTCACTGAAGCAAGGACACTAATTCTGGATAAGAGTGTTCACACAGGGGGTTAATGCAGCTTAACTAATCCACCTTAAATTCAGACTATTTGTTAATTCAGATTAACTTTCCTGAGTGTCCCTGTGTAGACAAACCCAAAGAGAGATTGGTGCCTGGTGCTTACGCCCTCACCAAGACTATGGAAATGAAGTGCTTAGCACTGGCTGACTTGGCAAACTGGTATTCCTGCTACAAGGAACCCAGGTCCTAGCAGATTGCTGCACCCCGAAGGAGGGGAAAGTAGCTCTGCAGGGTACCAGAGGGCACAGCTGATCTGGCTTTCACAATGACGAACAGCAAATACTTAAGGCTAAGATTATGCCATGGAAGTCACAGAATCCGTAACTTCCAGAGACCTCTGTGAAATTTTTCACTTCAGCCCCGAGGCAGCAGGGCTGTAGTTCCTAGCTGCTGCAGGCAGCAGGGGGCCCCCCCACAGGCTCCCAGTAACCGTGGGGGACCCCGCAGAGCATCCAGCCTCCACAGGCGGACGGGGGGGACCCCAGCACTCTCAGCAAGATTGAAAGGGGGGGAAAGGCTGACAATACTTAAAATAATGACTGACATACTGGGGCTGTTAGCGAGAGACCTGAGGATGAAAGACAGACTACAGCACGGCTGGGTGGAGGCCAGAGAACTTTGGTGCCTCCTACAGTGTGATGCCCTAAGCAGCCAGCTATCAGGCCTATGCATAAAGTCACCGCTATTAAGGTACCATAGTGCCAATACAGTGACAAAATAGACTACAAACTAAACACAGTCATTAAAAGTCAGGGGGGAAATTTGAAGCCAACTTCTATTCCCACACCACTCATACACTAGTGACCACCCCAAGGTAACAAACTTTATCATCGAAGGTAAGCCCTTTGGTTCACAAACACTGGGTAAATAATCCATTGGTCCAAACTAACCTAGTGAGTGCCGCCATCTTGAATATCCTTATTCCTGAATCCCGAGCACAACCCATGCTAATTGGCACACTAATACCATGTGTATTACCATTCCCTGAAGCACAACACAAACTTCCTGAAGTGCTAAAAGGAAGAGCAGAGGACTGGAACTCATGAGTTCTGGGTTCTAGTCCCAGTTCTGCCACTGACCTACCGTCTGATCTCATGCAACTCATTTAGCCTCACTTTCCTCCTCTATAAAATGGGATACCACGATTTACTCAACACGGCAGGTATTAGGCGTTTAATTAATTGTTATTTATTAAACACTGAGGTTCTTGATTGAATATTATATAATATTATAAATCAAAGAGTATTATTTTGAAGGACAGACAGACATCAGTCCCTTTTGGGAGTCCCAGTAGGTAACCAGGGTATTTAGATAGTTTGGGACATCTGTAGAAACTACAGCATGCACACACTTTAACCTACAGAGCTATTCTTCAGCTTAATATAATAAAATTTGATGACACCTTGGTTAATTCATTTAGCAGCTGGAATCCAAAAGACTTAGACATGCAAATATAGAACTAGCAGACATCTTTTAAATATGCATAAAAAAACCCAAGCACCCTGATTCTGATTTTTCTTGTACTAGTTCTAGCAGACATCTCTTAATACGCATAAAAAAAATAATGGTTCTGCAAAAAGATATAGTTAGTGTAGTAATAAATCACCATTATTGTTAGTAACTGGGGCTTTTAAGAAAATATATTCACCAAAATCCCCAAATGACCTCCATCTCTGATTCTCCCACTGCCTCCCATTTCATCTAATCTTTTTTTGGAATATAAACTCTGTAGTGAAGGGATTGTCTATATTGGGCAGTATATGGTGCCAAGTATATTGCTGGCACGCAACAATACATAGTCATAATCATAAACAGACTATCCAGCAGGAAAGTGCATCTGTTTATAACTTCATGGGTGTTCATGTTCCTCACCACAAGAGGGCCATGGTTTAAGCTGGAAACAAAGACAGAAGGCTAGTAACAAACAAATTACTGCACCCCATACTTAACAGAGCATGATATACAGGTTACGGGAGCCCTGCCATGATGTATGGTTTTTTGAGGTGCCTAAGAAGAGATGCTCTTTCTTTACAAGTGATTCAGCTCCTGAGTACACTCACTGGTGGGTGTACATCGTACTGAACCAGCTCCCCTCTGGCTCCAGCACACACATGCTGTACATATCACGGGCAGGGCTTCCTCTTCCGGACTTTCTTAAAACTTAAAGCTGGCAATGACAAAAGAGAGCCTGTCACACTCATTAGCTCCAAGTTATGATGAAAAGCTTGCCACAGCAGCAAGGTCAGTACTTCATTCCAAACCTCATCCGCAGATCCTAGAGACTACAGCAGTATGGGCATTAGCAACACTCAGAATTAGATGGATTATAGCTATCGATTGTCCCTTCTTACCAACGGTTAGGCCGGGTCTATACTACAAACTTTTGCCAGCATAGCTATGTCACTCAGAGGGTGAGGTATGATCCTTGACCAACACAGCTGTTCTGGCAAAAGCCCTAGTATAGCCAGTTATACCAACAACAAAAACAAACAAAACCCATAGCTGTTGTTACTATTGTATTACCATAGACCAGAACCCCATTGTCCTAGGCACTGTTCTAACACAGAACAAAATGATGTATTTTGCTCTAGAGAGGGCAGGGGGGAGAGGGGAGAGAAGGGCTGGAATAAGCTATACTAGCATGTAGAAGAGTAGACTTACAGCTGACGCATTCCCTCGTGGCTAGGTATGGCATAGCAGCTCTTTCCCATCTAGCACTCCCCCAGCAATGTTTGCTCCAGTCCCACAGTGGTCGGCCTCTTTTTGTGACACGGGTTTCCAGACAGGTCATGTTTAGTTCCACCTCTGCCGGGGCAAAAGAAAGTCCAACAAAAAACCCCCAAGGGTACAAACCCTCCATCTGAGCTGCTACCCTCAATTCTGGGTCCAGTGGTCTGGCTACCCTTTTTTCAGGGCTTCCAGGAGCCCATATCCCCTTTTCAGGGGCTTCACTCCACCTTACCATTGACTGGTAGGGGAACCAAGGCCTGCCGTCTATGCCAGGTTCCAGTCCAGGGCCCCCCATGACAGGCAGCCAAGTTCACGCCACCAGACTCCTCGTTACCACTTCCCTGGACTTCCTCCTACCAAGCCTTTCTCTAGGCTTCCTCTTTGCCCTGCCAGAGCCCTCCTGTGCCCTACAGGTCTCTTCACTCTTACTATCAGGAAACTAACTGCACAGTTCCTCCTTCTCTCCCTGCAGCCCCCTCCCACTCCAAACTTTCTTTGTTCAGAGCACCACCCAGCCAGTGCCCAGCTGGGTTTCATCATTAATTAGGCCTGGCCTACCCTACCCTCATGTGCAACCAGGTGGGCTAACTGAGCAATCTGACTGCTGCACAAGACAAAACACAGCATTGCTAGTATAAGCGATGTCCATGCTAGGAGTGCTTTACTGGTATCGTTATACTGCTAAGGTACTCCTAGTGTAAGACCTGGCCTTAGATTTGTTTATGTGCTACCCCTAGCTCCATAATGTGACTCTAGCAAAATTCCTGCCTGGGCTTTTAGAGGTGCAACTGTCATTCTCCTCAGAAGTCTTGTACAGCATCCAGCCATCAGATACTACAGCAAGTGTGCCATAGAAAAGCCTATGAAGGAGCAGAACATATACATGAATAGTGATAGTATTTACTTCTCCATTTGAAAAAAAGACCTAATTGGGAATAGGACAGGAATATTCAAATGGTGGGGAAAGAATATAAATAGTAGTAATCTGCTTCTAAAATAATTGGCAGAGAATTATAAAATGAACATTTTGATCTTAGCTGTAAGTAAGTGGGTGAGTAGCAGCAAAAGGTGTTAAAGAAGAGACAGTTATAGGAAACTTTAAAGCAACTGTGCAGTACTCTATCCTGTGCAATGTTCTGTCATTTGGAAAAGCTGACCGAGAAGTACAGAAGAATTATTTCAAAAGAAAGTATGAGAAAGCTACCAACATTCAGGTTTATTTTTCACATCTATTTAAATTAGATTCGTAGCTGGGGGATAGTGCTTATTAAGCAAACTCTTATTTTTCTAATTTATACATAACACATGTATTTTATATATACCGCCCCCCCACACACACAAACACACAGAATACAAATATGGCGTGGTTTTATTTATGTGAATTTGGGCACATTATTAGCATGATTTCACAAAAGTTATGCATGTGATCCTAAACAAGAGACGACACAATTGTGATACCATACTATTCTATATTCTGAATATGTCATATATGTCACCGGAAAACTATTTTAGGAATGTTTTAGATTTTTTTAAAAAGTTATTGGACCTATTTTTGCATCCTCTCCCTGTAAAGGCAAATTACTCAGTTACCATCAGGGATCAGCAACAACTGATATCCCCTAAACATGAGCTAAAATTTCTAAAAATACAGTGTTTAAAAAATCTGATATCTCAGGCCCTCTGTGATAGAAGTGGAGTGCCGAGGTTCATCAGAAAGCTGGAATTTCTCAGCACTTTTAATATTCAGTATCTAACTATGCAGGTTAATAGACTTTAGAATCGTGACCATTGTATATATAAATACAGCTCTACTAGCTCATGACTTAATTTTGCCAATCCTGGCACTCAGGCATATGTGATATTGTGAGGGGGAAATTCCACACTTGGGACAGTAGGAGGAAATATTTCTGGGGCAATTTTAATCACATGGCTTTGATTTATCACATGGCAATCACCTCCACAAATATTCCGAATAGGTAATCTATTGATACATAAAAACGTCTGGAATACCACTACCACAGTATTTGATTTAACAGAGCACCATCTAGCCGAGAAACACAATGCACTTTATAACAGTATTATCACACCAATTTCTATAGATGAGGAAACTGAAGCACAGACAGGGCCGGCTCCAGCTTTTTGGCCGCCCCAAGCAAAAAAAAAAAACCCACAAAACCAGCCGAACTGCCGAAGCAAAAAACAAAACAAAACAAAACCCGGACACCCCAAGAATCCCCGGACTGCTGCCCCTTACAAGGCACCGCTCCAGGCTCGTGCTTTGTCGTCTGGTGCCTGGAGCCGGCCCTGAGCACAGAGAACATAAGTGACTTGTACAAGGTCACACAAAGAATCACTGCTAATGCTGGGAAGAAAAGTAGGTTTTCTGAAAGCAGAGCACTTCCCTAAATCCTGAACAGCACACAGCTGCAATAAACACAACAAAATGGCTAAACCTGAGGCTCAGAGTACTGATCTGCAGGGATCAGCATCTGGAAATATCATTGACTTTGGTACAAGGGTAACACTGTGTGAACCAGAATTGTAATTACATTGTTTTCTTTTTTTAAAGAAACATTTATTTTCACTTGAACACCGGAGGGGGCAAGCTTAGCATGGGAATCACAAATATTTACATGTCATAATAACTTCTGGTCAAGATGGAAGAGAGTTCATTCACACTGAGACCTCGGCTTTAACCTTGTGAGAAACAAGCAGCAGAGTCTGCACTAGCTTCATTTTCTTGGCTCACTGACCCGACAGTGCTCTGAGAGCTCTGATCTCATTTTAAAAAGTGGCACTTTTGATTTGTTACACCATTTCCTTGGAAGAATTAAACTGTGTGTGTGTGTGTGTGTGTGTGTGTGTGTGTGTGCACGTACGTTCGTGCATGTAAAACAATAAAAATAAAGAGGTGCTCCATCTCCGAAATAAATAGGACATATTCACTCTGGTAATAAGTTGAACAGCAATGATTAGGAGAGTTGCAGTACAAGAATGGCAGTTGGGGCTTTGATACAAAGTAACATGCGTTTGCACTGAGATATCTGTATGCAATAAAGCTGGTATCCAGTTAATTAAACAGTCTCCTTGCTAAGTGCACTAGATATCACAGGCACAATTAGTTCACTTGGTAGTATCACCAATGCCCTTGAGGTTTTGTGTTCCTGACGACTAATGAAGAGGCACTGTTGGTTGTCAGCATGTACAGGGGGAGGCATTAATCTTTTTGGCAGCAGCAATTAAATCTACCTGGGTCTCCTGCTTCATATCAGGTTGAGATAGAAATCAGTGTAGGGAATGAGTTAAAACAGCAGGCCATTTTAGTCACTAGGTATCATAGCATGTGGGGAAAGGAGTCGGTAACATGTTAAAGATGCTTCAGCATCTGTAGTTACTCCAGGGTGAGGAGAACAGAATATTTGTAGGCTGGTAAAAGTGGTGAGAGTACAGAAATGCATTTTTGCATATTATATAAAGGTTTTTTCTTTTCAACAGAGCAGGGAAAGTTCTGTGTTTGCACAGAAGTGAGATTTCCTGCCTAAGACAAGAGAAGCCAGTTTGCTTATCAAGCCATGTTCCCGACACTCCAGTAACATTTTGGGTAAGCTACCAACAGACCAGTAGTATGTATGGATATCATTGCATCTGACATGGCAATTACTCATGAGAAGATTTAGCCAGGGAACTCCAGACTCTTGATTTCTCAGAAGAAAGGGAGCCTCATGGAAAGAAAACAGCTTTTGTTCACAACGTCAGAGTTCAGAAACCCTCTCAAAATATCCCCTCTTGGATAAATCATGCTGAGTTGCAGCAAGCACATTGCAATGTCTCACATATCCTGAAATCAACGGTCCCAGTTTGTGTGTCTCATTTTAGACCCAAACTCCAAGTTCCACCCCATCCTGCTGCTACATGACCTTTACTATTGCAAATTAATGATGCCAGAAGAGAAGAATCATGAAACGGCGGTTACAGAAAATCTTGATGACTAAAGAAATTAATCTTGCACCGATGTATGTTCTTCAGCTTAACTTTCTTGTCTTTTGGGCTTCTTTCCCCAAACACTGAGTTCCATCAATGTAACTTAACAAATAAATTAAAAATAATAATACTATGAATGTCTATTGCACATTCCATCGGAAGAGTTCCCCTTTTTCATCACATATTAGTGAATGAAGCCATTCTGCTTTCCTGCAAAGGTAAGTACTATTGTCCCCATTTTACAGATTGGCAAATTGTTGAAGCACAGACCAGTTAAAGACTGTTATGTTAGTTGTCAGAGGCCTGAGGGCCACTGAGTGATGCAAAGTGCTTCATTTATTCGGCAATAAATATTTTCTATAATTTCAGTTTCATGGCTTTTCTCTCCTTATGGGGATAAAACACTCAGATTTGTACAACTAAATTGTGACGTGTTTTGAGAACTTAGGGTGAAAAAAAAGCCATTATAGCAGGTGCAAATCTTATTCTATTCGCCCTGTACTGTATCAGGTGCTTGAAAACCTATGGCCAAATTTAGTGAGGACTTCAGAGTAAGCTAAACACTGAGTGTGCCAAGGGGAAAGAGGAGCAGTTTTTGTGTTACTATTTAATACCTTTGCTTCACATACAGCAACTGCTTGTCTCCTGCCACTTCAAAGCTCATTTATAGATGCAGAAGTGATATTCTACTAAGTACAGATAGCAAAAGGGTGAGTGTGGCATGTACAGAGATATTAAAACTCATCTCAAGCCATTATGCAGATGAGAGATGGACCCAAGAAACCTAAAACTGACTTAAAAACAGAATGTTTTTTCCATGAAAAAGATATTTTTAAAAGCAAGACAAAGAAGATAGTTGTTTTTCTTAAAAATAAAAAAAAACCACCCCAGAATTGTAAAGGAGTGAGTGGAAGTAGAAAATATCAGTGGGAATAAGACAGTTTAATAACAACTTTTTTAATACCAAGGAGATTAAGAAGAAAGGCACTACACTACCTGAAATCCCATCTGGTGTTCGCCACCCGAACAAGGAATCTTTAGAAATATTCACCAACCAGATGGCGTGCAATTTAAAAAAATAAATAAAAGAAAGAGAGAGAAAGTCTAGGGGCACCTCCATCTATCCTGACTAATGAAAAAAATCATTTTGATAGATTTCAGAGTTCCAAGAATTAATCTTTCACACAATGGTGGAGATTTAATACCAAACCATGGGCTCTGGGGAACTGGTCCACGTACAAAGCCTGCACAAGTTTATAAAGTACATTTAGCAATCTGATGGAGAGTATTTCACACTGTACGGAGAAAACCCAGCAGAATAGACTCTTGCAGCAGCAAGGAGAGATTCAGACATGCCTGTAGAAGCAGCTGTCCAATCCTTGGAAAAATAATATAACACTACTTAGCATTTTATAGCACCTTCCATATTAGTGTTTCAGAGTGCTTCCCAAACATTAACTGAATAAAATATTACTACATCCTTGTAAATTCTAATCTCCTATTTTACAGATAGGAAACATGAGGCACTGAACAGTTAAGTGACTTGCACAAGGTCACAGTAAATCAGCATCAGACCCAAGATTAAAACCCAGGACTTTAGTCCCTTGGTTTTGTGCTTGAATCACTAGACAAGGTTTCCCAGAGCATTCTATCAAAGTAGCCCTCTACACTGTAGCAATACTATTGTAAACTGTGGTATTAGGGGGCAGTACTGCACTATTTTAAATTCTGAAGCACATCTTACATTTTGGTTTACATCCAATGAACCACAAAGGGAACTAATGTCTGTGTGGGATGATAAATACCATCACCAGAATAAAAATGTTTCCTCAACATGTGCATGGATAGGAGCAGTTCCCTGAAAATGCTCATCCGAACTATAACGGGGATTTGTGTGTTTTCTCCCAGAGTGCAGCCCTTAAGGTCTGACAGACTGCTCTTGAATATACAGAAGTGAACAATCCTTTAGGTAATCATCATTCATGCCTCCTACCGTCTCCAGTTTTCACTGTGTGTTAAGAGCCCTGTGTTTACTGATGGACAGCAAGGCAGCCATGGCGCCTTGGGGATACAAGATTAGCAGAAACCTATGTGCAGGAACATGAACCTGGATTGTAGCACTGGATGTAGAGATAAATAATTGTCTGTTCTCAAATACCTCAATTTCATACAAAACAAAATAAAGAAAATGCTGGCCAGTGGAGGCTCATGATTCCCCAGCCCTCCAAGGAAACAAAACATGTAGGGGGAAGAATGTTGTGAATCAATGGCACACAATTATGATGGAACAAACTTCCACGGGTGATGCACTCGAGTCTTAATCTCACAGCCTTTACAGAGTGCTGCAAGACATCTATTTCAATCAGCATTTCCCAGATATGCCGTACCAAATGGCTCCTCATGTCAACCATCAGTGACTTCTTATTGTAAGGAACTGGCTTAAAAGGAAAAGGGAGGAGAAATCTACCTTTCAGAGGTAATTTTGACGCACTGATAATGTTGTAAAGTGCTCATATACCTAAGGCGTTGTCTGTACTAGAATCACTTTCCTAAAATTTCCTATTGTTGCTATCATAATAATGGCAGTGGCACTAACGGAATGAATGTGTAACCCACACACCTCCTGGGTGTGGTGTTCTGTCCCATCTAGTGGCACTGAGACCACTTAGAGAGAGAGAGAGAAAATGAATCTGCTCTACAGCCTTAGCTAACAAGCATTTGGCTTTTAGCTCATGCAATAGAGGCTCATGCTTTAAGCTCCAGAGGCTGCAGGTTTGATCCCGCCTGCCGATCACTGGGGTCTGTCGGTGTTACACATGCACCACCGGACACAGCTTTTTAACAGCCATGTAGTCCAGACCTGCTCAGAGTGGGGTTTTTAAAATGCCAACAGCTGCTCTACACTAATGCTTCTGTTGTAGCTATCACTAGAAGGAGTTACACCATGGTAGCAGTGCTGAGGAAATTTTAGGGAACAAATGTAGTTCAGCCACAAGTTTAAGGCAGGTTGTGAAACTTAATGTTTGAAAAATGCTTTCAGGTCCTTGAATGAAAGGTGCTATAGAAGTGCAAAGTAGTTAGTAGTAGTATTACTAAAAGGGGTTGCAGTTTCAGACAGTCCTTATTTTGTTCATCCTTTGCTTCACTTTCATTCAAATGATTTTGACATCACAGTTGCTTGTATATTAGCAAGCTACAAAATTAAACATACTGGACTGTGGTGTGATGCTATCATTAAGTGATTCCTGAAGGAGAAACCAGTTGATTATAAAGGTGAAAACTATATATGTTTCAGTTTAAACACAGTTTTAATAAAATATTAAGACCTAAGCTTTGAACAAGTAATCTTAGCAGTGTTAATTTGTCCAATAGAATTTCACATACATTTGGTCCTGCACTCAGGACCACATCTTATAGTCCTCCTCATATATTTTCTCAAAGTTCCCATTGATTTCAGTAGGACATCTACCTGGGTAAGGACAGAGTAAAAACTGTGAACACTGTACAGAGACCTAAGGAGTTGGTCTATTATTTACATGTACAGTACTGGACTTGTACCTTAAAGGTCCTGGGGGATGAGGGAATCATAAAGGAGGCATACAACTCACATTTTAAATGAATATAGTTCTTTAAATAAGTTCTCCTTCAGCTGTGCCTCCTCAGGAAACATGCATGTAACATCATACATACTCCATAGGGACACAAGTAACACATGATTGGAATGCCTTCTCACAGCGAAATACTAGAAAAGTGGTGAGCTGGCTTCCAAACACTTACGGAGGTGAGCTACGGCGGGGAGTTGCGGGGGGGTGTCACAGGAAGCAATGGAGTGGGGGAAATGCAGCACCTGTGGGGGAGGAGGCGGGACTGGGGATTTGGGGAAGGGGTTGGGAAGGGGCGGAGTTGAGGCGGGGCCGGGGGGGGGGGGAAGAAAAAAACGGGGGGAGAGGCCAAAAAGTTTTTGCTTGGGGCAGCAAAAATCCTAGAGCCGGCCCTGTCCACTCCTCTAAGATTATTTCCTTATCCTAGCCAACATCAGCTCTTTTATTTGAGAGGCAGTGTGTCCTAGTGGGTAGAGCACTGGACTGGGACTCAAGACCTCAATTCTATTTCCAGCTTTGCTACTAGCCTGCTGCATGACTTTGGGCAAGTTACTTCATCTCTCAGTTTTCCCATCTGTAATATGAGGCTAACGATACCTCCTTTGTGCAGGACTTTGAAATCTACGGATGAAAAGCATGATAGAAGAGCTGAATGTTATGAAAATAAACAAACCCAGTTATGTGACTTTCATCTGACTTTCCTGACTCCTTGATCTGTATTACGTCTAATTTAAGGTTTGATTATGCAAACACTTATTACCAAGCAAAAACCTACTCAAGGTAGTAGGCACTTTTTGTGACAAAAACTTTTATTCTTATATCTTTATGAAATGACATGTTCACACCTATGATTGTATATATAACGGTAAATCAAAATAGATGTTCAAAGTACTGCAATTCAAAACACAAAACCTTACATAAATCATCACAACAGATCTGGTGCCTTGCATTTTTTATTAGTCTAGATATTTCAGTTCTATCCAAGAACTTACATTTTAATGTAATGCCTATTTGGGAACCATAACTGACAGTAAAACCCTGAAGAAGAGCCCCGTGTAACCTTGAAAGCTTGTCTCTCTCACCAATAGACGTTGGTCCAATAAAAGATATTACCTCATGCACCTGGTCTCTCTAATATCCTGGAACCAACAAAGCTACAACAACATTGCATACAGCAATACCCAATCTTATTCAGAGGGTGAAAGGGATTGCAAAAAGGCTCAGAGGACTCTTCTATGATACTGGGGTCCAACTGACTCCTGAGTAGAAAGGAATAGCACTGAAGTGGCACATGGACCTTGTGCGAGTCCCTCAGACGACAATTTCACACTTTGGCTTAAAAACATGCCAACACATGACGTATGAACACAATGTTTTTAAATACAAATTGAATGAATATATTTTTAATTACAGCGTCGGGCACAAGACATTCTCCACAAATGCATTTCTTTCATTCACCTTCAGACATTGTCATGTTCTGAGAATTATAATTTCATATGATCACCCAACTCCCACTCGCATTCCCAAAATGTTTGCATGTATTACCAACACACACACAAGCTTTAGTTCTGCCCACAGATCTGACAGACAAAAAGAAGATTGTCACTGCTATCTTGGTATTATAAATAAAATTACTTGAATTTGTAATGCACATGCAAAGGGAATAACTTCAAGCTAAGACTGCGAATTCCAGTGCTGTATCATGTAACACAATGTTCGGTAAAATTAAAAAAAAATCAGTCTATCCAACTAGATATTTTTGCGATGAAGCTATTTTCATGTATGAAAGTTATCGTGAGGAAAACAGGCTTGACTACAATATATTTTTCCTTTGTTATACCCCATGAGTTCTATTCCTTTCCCAGCCTGCTGCAACACTGGCTTTATAATGAGTCACTAAGAGGATAGAGTCAACAAATAGCTCAGTTTCAGAACACTGGAGACTGAGAATTGTCAGTGAATACTCTCTTGAAGCAGCGGTTGTGACTGAACAGCAGTAATAATGATAACTCTGTTTGCTTATTGCCCCTCAGATGATATTTCTAAAAATCCTACAATCTTTTTCAGATTGTGTTTCACTTTCAAAGTTGCCTACTATTCCTTTTGATCCTGATTTTAATTTGGGCTCTAAAAGACCAAAACCATGGTACAAAGTATGTGTGCTCAACTTCCAGAAGGCAATATTTTAGGAATCGCATCAGAAATAGCGCTGAAGTGTAGAATAACTGCAACTGCGTATTTATTGAAGGAACAGAGCAGTATACTAATGCCACTCGAACACTATCAAATTATAGTGGTCATCACTACAGTCAGTAATAATCAACAGTAATCGTACAATGGTATCTGAAGCACCACAGTTTTTCCCCATACTTGGAACAGGAAATAACCGCAGCAACTATGTGGAGTCTATTGGCCAATTTCAACTTTTAGCGGCAACCACTGTATGTTATCAAGGAAAACCTATCACCGTGTAGTGTGAGTGACTCCTATGATTGAACAGGGAGAACTTGAAAGTTTATAGTTAATCAAACACATTAAAATGAGAGGCTACAGGTATATGGGGGAGGGGCGGCAGCGGGCAGTGTTAATTAAAGACAATCTTGAACAATTGATTTTTCTCCTCACATACAGTTTCTGTTTTGTTTTAAGGTTTCAGTTTTGTCATTTCTGACGCTGCACAAACCTATAAAAAAGAATATTTAAATTGCTGAAGATTTCAGTTCAGTTAGTAACTTTTCAATCCTGAAATCTGATTATGAAGCCTAAAAATAATTATAAGATACAGTCACTTGTAAATCTGGTTAATATGAATGTAATTTTTCTATGCACATTTTAAGTTTGATCTCAGAGCACAAACAGGACATAAAGTAAAAAAATCTGTGTCTACAGAGTCACTGATATGAGCATGTGGCTACTCGATGTGTGCAAATATCATTGGTGGAATAATTAGCCCATTTCCTTTTTCAGTTTTAGTCAAATGTGATAAAGTATACAGCATTTGAAAAATGTTTCCTGTCAGATGGCATTACCATATGTATATTCACTTCACTTAAAGGACATCATAAAGATTGTAAAACTCAATCTTTTCTATACTTGTTGTTTGTCTTGTAGATCCTATACATAAACATCAACAGCAAAATTGTCCTAATTTGATTATCCAATTCCATACTTAGCCAGCTAAAAAATCTGCCTGATTTTCTAAGAGGATGCGCATTTACAGCTTCCATTGAAGGCACCCACATTTGCCAAGTTCAGCCCGCTGCCCAACTGCTTTTTGTTTTCTTGGCTGTAGAAAGAGATAGTACAATGAAATTGTACTTTGAGAACTCACGAGACAGATTGCTTTCTATATTAGCACTGCCTGTTAGTTATGTGATGGCAAGCATTCCGATTACAAGCTACATTGCTCAGAGCTTTGTAACTAGGCCTCAAAAGTTCATTCTAAGCTGAAACTTGGCATGTAAGATCTCAGCCTGGAAGTAAATAATTTATTTGCCAATGTTTCTGAAATCAGCAAGGAATTTTCAAACCATAGGAGAGAAACTTTTTAAAAAAATTGTTAGCTAAAACATTGTTGTGCTCTGATAACTCAAACTCAGGATGAAACATGACATTTTTGCAGGCAGTCTGTAATACAAATAAATAATAAATAATAATAATATAAAACTATGAAGTAACTGCATTGCTCTGGGTTTTTAGAGGAAAAAGAGCCAAATCAGTACCTGTTTCATTAAAAGTGGTCAGTGTTACAGAGCCCAAATCAGCAAAGGAATTGTCTCTATTACTGATTCAAAGCCTTCACATCTGGAACATGGTTCCATAGTTCCAAATTCTATAGAGCAAAAAGCCAAAAAATAATCAAAAACAAGAAAGTTTAATAGGGAGAACTAGATACAGGTTTACTGCAGTTATTTTCCCTTAGGGAAACTAATAAAAAAATGCATCTGACTAACCTTTCCGCAGTTCAGCTGTGTCAATTAACATTAGTCATAGATTCCTTCACTGGCCAGCTGAGCAGTGGCCTACAGCTGTCCCTGCTGTTCTACTAAAGTGTTTTTGAGCCTACAGTTCCTTACATTTCAAATGTGGGGAAGAAAACATCCCACTGCCTTTGTGCCAAAGCTACATCAGACACCAAAAAGGCCCTAGAGCCAGAGTGTGTTAATGGGCAGATGTAAGTATCATAGGAGTCACAACATTCAGAGCACTCGCTTCAGCAAGGCCTCTTTACCAAGTTGTGCATCCATGATATGATAGCAAGGGAGGCATTAGAGCCAGGGTAGGTTGTGGATAACCTGATTTAGCACCTCCTCTCAACAGCATCTTCCAGTGGAGCTTGCAGTGAGAATTAAAGCTGCTTCCCTCCCGCAGAAACTTCAGGGAGGACAGACAGCAACAATAATAAATTACTTCTCATCATCTCCTCCTCACATGCTCCTTACTTGTCCCTTCCTTGCACCACTGCTGTAGTATGAGCGCTCCCATGTATTTTAAAATAGCAACCATCACCACCATCACTTCAACCTATCTTTCCCGGTCACCCTTGCCAGCCTGTAGAAATAGATTCTTCATTTATAATAGAACTCATTGAAAAAAAGATGACAATTTTCAGGAGAAAGTTTTTCCCTTAAATTTTCAGTTTTTCCATTAAAAATTAGACTTTTGGGGCTTTTGAAATCTGTCTTCAGTAATTTTTCCTTAAACAGAATCTTTTGAGGGTTTTCTTTTCCTGTTTTACATTAAAAAAACAGAAAATTAAAACTGTACTTGAAAATGTTCGGTTAGATCAAAAATCATTTTTCAATGAATAATTGTTTATAAGTTCAAGCTGGTAAAAAAAAAGTCTAATGTTTTATGTTTGCTTAGTATTGAACATGCACACTTCTATAGCATGTGAGAAGTGGTGGAAGAAACTATTATTTTAGACCTCCTTGCACCAGCTTCAATTAATTGGATTAATTGTGACTAACGCTTTTAATGTATTCAAGTTCAGTCTGAGTTTTGGACAATTGTATGTGTCAGTTTTTAATTTTATTTTTAGCAAGAATTGGTCATCAATCCATCAATTTAAAAAAAATTTTTTTTGGATCTATTAGAAAATTATGGCCTAGATCCTTTAGAATAAGACGTAACTTGGCAATAAGTCATCTCACTCTATAGCAAGAATCCAATACAGCATTAACAATAATAAACTATTTGTATTCATAATAACATGTCTGTTCCACTGGTTTTAGTATATGAAATGTACTTTGACCTCACTTTAACTGAACACTTGTTTTTTGACGTGCCATTTTTGGAGCTATAGTAAGTAGAAAAAGTCCTCATAAAATGGTGACCTCCTCACACTTTATTTTGCACTCTTCATACTAATAGTATGTAGCATAAATCTCTCTCTGTGTTTTTAAAACATGTATACAAAAAGAATGAATTAAAAAAGGGAAAGAGAAAAAAAGTCATTTTTGTATTTTTGACACAAGTTCCGCCTTGGAGCTGTTATGTTGGAAAATTGCTCCCACCTTTGGTGTGAAATAGCTACATATAACAAACTTCCAGGCATGCTGCAAAAGACATCTATTTGACAGGGCATTTGGAGGAGGCTGAGGGCCTGTTCCTGGAATGAGGAGGAGAGGAAAATTAGCTTTTTGTAAATTGCTGGCTAGGTGGCCAATTTAAGTTACTGTTTCAGTCTGAAAGTTGGTTTTTAATGCTGGTAAGGGTATTATTATATTGTAAATTCAGTTAGGCATCAGGGCACCTACAGCCTTTGTATAGGTGACTCATCATTTAAAGGTAATAAATAAAGCAAATAATCAAAAAGGGGGTTATAATTTTAACAATTAGTGATGGACCACTTCAAAGGTTCAGAGAAGCACCCAAAAAACAAAACAAAACACAGAAAAAAACCCTTTCTCTGAACTTCTGAAAATCCCACCTATCCACACACAACATGCCCTCTCAGAGTATTCCTCATTCAGGCCTGAGTTGCTCAACTCATCGTTGTCCACTAACTGTCTGGCCTACAAGCCTCCAGGTTTGCACTGCAGTTCCTATCCTCTCCCTTCCACAAATCCTCCCTTATCTCTAAAGATTCATTTATTCCAATACCAGAAAACCACTCTGATCATTTTATCTGGCCTTCTATATAACACAGGCCATACAGCACACCCAAAATAATTCCAAGAGTAGATCTTTTAGATAAAAAAAATCCAATCTTGATTTAAAAATCATCAGTGATTAAGAGTCCACCATCACCCTGGGTAAATTGTTCCAGTGATTAATTGCTCTCACTGTTAAAAATTCATGCCTTATTTTCTTCTGAATTTATCTAGTTTCAGCTTCCAGCCATTGGATAGCGTTAGATTGAAAAGCCCATTATTAAATACGTATTCCCCATGTAAATACTTATAGACTGTAATCAAGTCACCCCGTAACCTTCTCTTTGTTAAAGCTAAGTGGATTGAACTCTGAGTCTACCAAGATGAGTTATGGCCTGAGCTGCTTCTCTGCTAAAAAAAAACCCAATTTTTGCATGTTCTGGTCCACCAGGCATTCTGGGGCACATTAAACTCAGGCGCCATAAGAATTCAAAGTGAAGGTACTCCAGCTTAGTTCAGATGCATTGAGACTCCACAACTTGTTTGGGTTTTTTTTAAGTGTGGAGGGGGAGTCAGTTGGAAACCATGGAGAGGGATAACACAGAGAAAATGGCATGTTGCATCTAGTAAATAGCAGGGTGACAAGGGTTTGGGAATGCAGAAAGGCCAGCCAGCTCATGGGTGGAGTGAACAGTAGCACTCAATGACCAGAGAGGTGCTCCTTTACCAAACCAACTTTTTTTTTTAAAAGGGCCAGAACTGAGTTTCAACACAATGGTACTTACTTGTATAAGAGCAGGTTCATGCATCCCTAGTCACAATCAGGGCCAGCTCTAACTTTTTTGCAGCCCCAAGCAAAACAAAAAACCGAAGCGCCGCCCTGCCGAAACAAAAAAAACAACCCCTCCCGAGTGCCTGCTGCAACACCCCCCCCCCCGAGCGCCACCACCACAACACCCCCCCCCCCAGTGCCTCTCCCACCCGGAGCGCCGGCGGGAGGGCGGCATGCCCGCGCCTCCCCGCCGCAACAACCCCCCCCAGCGCCCCACCGCAACAACCCTCCCCGAGCGTCGCAACACCCGCACCCCCCAGCCAAAACAAACCCACCCCTCCCCCGAGCGCTGCCCCACCAAAGTGTGTTAAAAAAAATAATAAAACCTGAGCACCGCCCCAAGATTGGCTGACCTGAAGGTGCCGCCCCAAACACATGCTTGGTCGACTGGTGCCTGGAGCCAGCTCTCGTCACAATGAAGGATCCTTAATACTGCTAGCCATGCTAGCAGGCAGTACTACACCAAACCGGCTGTTAAATCATTTTGCATTTATGGTACCACAGAATGCTCTACCTCACTTTATAACATTCAATTTCACAAAAGCATTGCCAAATATGCTTATCCTTCCAGCAGTCCATTTCACACAGTGCCCAGAGCCCTGACTGCAGAACAATTGTACTGTATGTTGACAAATAAGAAATCATAATTTTCCTTCGCAGCCCAGGGGTGAATGAATATATGAAAGACTATCATTAGCAAAATTAACCAATTTTTCTCTTACATAGAAACATTAATCATCTTCTGCCTCTGTTCAGGCTGAATAAAACCCGTCATTAGTCAAACAGGAACAAAATTTTAAAGACATTTTTATGGGGAACAGAATATCATACCTGGAATAACTTCAAAGAGGAACTTCCCTGGGCTTTCTTCATTGCCAGGATGCTCAATTACTCTGTTTCCAGGCAGGAAAATGGCACCCTAAAAATCAACAAACATGATCAGAACTTCTGTCTTGCTCTTACAATATTATTGATTTTTCTCTCAAACTTTGGTATATGAAAATTATTAAAGAAGGCATCAATAAATGTCTGGGAACCCGGCTAGGTATGGGGAGGAGTCAGCCAGGCTAACTGCTGGTGCTTCCTTGTGATGGATGTTCAGTGCAGGAACTCCCATAGAGAATGGATACAGTGATCAGATAAAATGGATTGGTACAGGATTAAAAGGAGGCATTCTTTAAAGGAGCCGAGAAAGGGGGTTAGGGGTTCCCTATGACTGGTAGAGCGGGGAGTTAACCCTCCCTTCCTTTGTGGGCTTCCCTTTAGCCCTGGTATGAGGGGGAATGTGGCTGGGTCCCAGAAGTGGGTTGGCTGGGACCAGGATGGGGAAGGAGGCAGCCCCGAGTATATGGAAAGGGGAATGGAATTACCGGCACTGTACCAGTTTAGCTGCCACGTACTCCCAGATATTTAAGAATAAAGTTGTGACCTAATTAAAACCGCCACCGGGGCTTCTTCCAGCATGACCAGACAATTATACAAACAGAGAGACCCCAGCCAGCTGAACCATGAACAACCTCCTGAACTGAACTCAATAGCTAAAGCCCTGGATGCTCCATGGTCATCTGAAACTGAACTCTGTAGGATCTCTGGCTTCTGCAGCACTCTAGTATGGCAGTTTGGAGATTTTGCAGCATATTTAAATTAAAAACTGGATTAAAAAAAATATTTTAATTTGAAAAAATGTGATTTCTCCTGTGATTTCTCTTATATGAAATGCAAAATCACTTCATAACGTTCCCATATTTTCAGTTTTTAATACACTGACAGTTTTTGGATTGACACCACATAACCGCATCATAGGGGGACGCTGGAAGTTCGGGCAGCTGTGCAGGGGACAGTTAGGCATTAGGCACATGGGGAGGTCTGAGAGACAGTTGTAGCTTGTGAGATAATCTCAACAGTTAGATGTTACTTCTAAAATCATCAGAAGAATGAACAACGATGTTGAATTTAAATGTATCAATAGAGATACGATCCCATGCAGATGAATGGGAAAGTTCATGGTTCTTAGAGCTATTGCTTTACTTTCCGCAAACACGGCAAGACAACACTGTATTAATTACACATGCTTCACATTTTAAAATTGATCTTCATACCCATTAGAGCTAGAAACATTTTTTTTTTAAAAGGAAAGAAAACTTTGATTCTAGAGCACAATTCTGTGACAAATGGTGGGAAAGGATTGGGTTTCACAGCACTTTCTGAAAGCATATTTCTCTGCTCTCCACCTCCCCCTTCCATCCTGACCACTAATCAATCACTCTCTTCTTGTTCCTCCCCTTTGTGGGGAATCCTTTGCATCCTGTCTTCACAGCCAGTCTTCCCATCCTGCCCACTTCAGCAGCATAATGTGGACAACCTCTGTGACATATGCTGAAAGTCTACCCTTCAGGTAGTACCCGGGATTTTAAACTAAATACTCAACCCCAAAACGTTATCAAAACCAGTCTTCTGTTTACCTTGACATCACAACATTAAAAACAGTTTGTGAGATGCACTTAAGTGAAAACATCACTGGGATCTTTTCCTTTGACACCCTATATCTGACAGATACATCATTCCTTCTTATGAGACTTCTTTTTTTTCATTTTCATATGGCGTCATATCCTCCCAAGCTTCCAGGCAAGTAACAAACTACGATGAGTTGGACATCAGGGGGTAAATTTTCAGAGCAGTATGAAGAGAATTAGATGAATAATCTCCATTAATGGGAGATACATGCCTAATTCCCTATACTCTACAATTGCTACAGCAGGGTATGGCCCTATCCTCAAAGCAGATGAGAGGTGACTTACGTAATTCACTCGTCTAAATAACTGGAGTCCATTTTCCATTGTTCACAATTTAAGAGAACAACTGAGAATCACAGTGACTGTCATGAAGTCAACTGTATGATTATATTATATACACATGCACACACAGTGCAAATACTACAATTTAACATCTGGGGTGAAACAGACAGAGTAGAGCCAGGAAATAAATAATTAGCAAAGATTCTCTCTCTAACATAATTGTGAATAGATTCCCAATAAAGGGAACAGAAGGAAATCATCTCAAGTTCACAGCCACCCTGCTGTGTTTTAGACCACGTGGTGCGCTGCATACCTTCACTAAGTGTGTGGGCTGAAAATCCTTATGGAACTTTGACTGAAATAACAGTGTGCAAGTTCCCGCAGGATCCACTCAGGGTTTTCCATTCACCACCACACACCATAGCCATGCAATGAAATCAGTGGGAGATGAGTGAGCTCAGCACCTGGCAGGTTTGTACTCAGCACCTCACCAAATTGAGCTCTAGAAGCACAAGCTTTTAATACACAATGCAAAGACTTTTTCAGCTGTAGTGGCACATTAGGATCAATCACATCAGCAGACCTAAATTATTATTTAATAGGGACACTTGTTAGCCAGTGCATTATAAACAACAACAATCCTAGGTGTAATAATTATTGCTTGACAGCAAATACTTTACTCTAATTAAGGTTACACTAATAGTCTGTCCCTTATCTCATTCACACTACTTCTATGCATGGAATAAGTCTCAGGAGATCTGGGTTCAGTTCCTAGCTCAGCTACAGACTTCCTGTGTGGCACAGGGTAAATCACTTAATCTACCTTGTGTAGTAATATTTAATCTTAATACAAATCACTTACTACTACTTGTGGAATAATACTTCCTTTCTCCCACCTGTTGCCTGTCTTATCTATTTAGATTGTAAACTCTTCAAGGCTGGGATTAGCTATAACATGTTTGTCCAGTTCCTCAATCTCATTCGACACCTCTTAGCATTTCTGTAATGTAAAACCACAATAAAGGTCCATGTAACTGGACGGTCTGAGCAAATTCTGTTCCTTATGTTATGTTAGGATGAAAGAAATAAGCTCTTTTGCATATGAGTATCTAAAAAAAATGATTCAACATTGCAATCTGAAACTTTCCACGTGGCAAATCCTTACAGTCTCTCAATCCGAATCTATCTTTGAATTGGCTTGGAAAATAATTTGTTGGTCGTTCTTTTTGCTCAGAGATTTGGCAGGTCTTTCGTGGCTTCATTACCTCTCCCCATCTGTTCATTTCCCTGTCCACATTTTAAAGATCAACCTAGTTATGCTGCTGGCAATTTTAATATTTATAGCAAAAGTCAAACTTTTCTTCAGCTGGCCTGGATTGTTACCTAATCTTTGTTCTAAGGGCTGGCTATTAATGCTGAATTTATTTGAACTCCAGTCTCTCTCTAAAGTTCCTCGCAGAACCCTACAAATGGTGTAGGGACATTTCATGGTCTTCACAATCTACACTAGATTTTTGCTCTGTGTATTAATTCTGTAAATCCTTCACTCAGATTACATTATGCTCCTATTGACTGGTAATGCTCATCATTGTTTCCTAGGCCTCCAAAACGTGCAGGAAGTACCACCCACGAAAGGATTAATTTTAAAAAGCTATTTTCTTTGCATTTGCATGGAAACAGCATGATCAAGTGGTAGTTCCAGGTCAATTTTTTGAAGGGGGCAATCGAGTATTTATTCAGTCATCTGAGCATGCAGATGCTAAACTATTTTTGTGCATGCGTGCTTTAGGGCCTGAAAAACGCATGTGCAGGTGTTTGTGTACATAAAGCTGTATGTTCACTAAAGAAGGCCAAGTTGCAGCTTGTTTGAAAAAACAACTTTTTGTGTATATACATATATATTTAGTCCTCTAAAACGCACTTTCAGACATATTTCCTTCTTTGATTTGAATGTTCTGTTCTGCCCTTATTTTGACTTTCACTTCAATCACCACCTTTTATTCCCCCCTCTCGTCTTTTTATTATTACTCTCAACACATTTCTTTGAAGTGTCACTGTTATGATTTATTTTTAGCCCAAGTCTAGGAATATGGCCAACCATAACCACATCTTTTAGCTTCTCTTCTTCCAGGAATATCCCAGTACAGTGGGGTAGCGTCTATGTGAATGTGCTTAGGGTGGCAGGCAGACTGGGGTGAAAGTAAAATTGAACTCTTACCAGTATGGGGCCAGCTCTGGCCTGGGGCAGGGCCTCCGGAAGGGGCAGGGCCTTGGGTGGAAGGGGCGGGGCTGGGGGGCAGCACCCCCAGCCAGCCCATTCACACTGCCTGGCCTGCGCCGCCCGGGACTCCAGCGTTGATTAAAAGGGCCTGGGACTGCTGCTCCTTTTGCCGCCTGCCCCCGTCGGCAGCCTGGGGGCGAGGGGGCAAAAGGGGCAATGATGTTAAAGCTGTGCTGCAGCAGCGCTTTAAGCAGGGTCCTTTGCCGCGGCAGCACTTTAACGTTGCTGCCCCTTTTGCGCCCCTTCCCCGTCGGCAGCCCTGCCGGTAGGGACCCAGCAGTGCTGCCAACGGGGGGCACAAAAGGGGCAGCGACATTAAAACGCTGCCACCCGCAGCAGCACTTTAAAGTCAGCTGTACGGGCCGGTACCGGCGGCCACTTTTTACCAGTACACCTTACTGGCCTGTACTGCCTTGCTTTCACCCCTGCATGCAGAGTGACAGACACTGCACTCCCAGCGAACACGGAATAAATATCAGAGTAGACATAGTGTGTAGAGTAGGGATATGTAGCGGGGGGGATATGTAGCGTGTAGAGTAGGGATATGTAGGGGGAGGATATGCAGCGTGTAGAGTAGGGATATGTGGGGGGGATATGTAGCGTATAGAGTAGGGATATGTAGGGGGAGGATATGTAGCGTGTAGAGTAGGGATATGTAGGGGGAGGATATGCAGCGTGTAGAGTAGGGATACGTGGGGGGGATATGCAGCGTGTAGAGTAGGGATACGTGGGGGGGATATGTAGCATGTAGAGTAGGGATACGTGGGGGGATATGTAGCGTGTAGAGTAGGGATACGTGGGGGGGGATATGTAGCGTGTAGAGTAGGGATACGTAGGGGGGATATGTAGCATGTAGAGTAGGGATATGCGGGGGGGGATATGCAGTGTGTAGAGTAGGGATACGTGGGGGGGATATGCAGCGTGTAGAGTAGGGATACGTGGGGGGGATATGCAGCGTGTAGAGTAGGGATACGTGGGGGGGATATGTAGCGTGTAGAGTAGGGATACGTGGGGGGGATATGTAGCGTGTAGAGTAGGGATACGTAGGGGGGATATGTAGCGTGTAGAGTAGGGATATGCGGGGGGGGGATATGCAGTGTGTAGAGTAGGGATATGCGGGGGGGATATGTAGCGTGTAGAGTAGGGATATGTAGGGGGGATATGTAGCGTGTAGAGTAGGGATATGTAGCGGGGATATGTAGCGTGTAGAGTAGGGATATGTGGGGGGATATGCAGTGTGTAGAGTAGGGATATGCAGTTTGTAGAGTAGGGATATGTGGGGGAATATGTAGCGTGTAGAATAGGGATTTGTAGGGGGGATATGCAGCGTGTAGAGTAGGGATATGTAGGGGGGGATATGCAGTGTGTAGAGTAGGGATATGTGGGGGGGATATGCAGCGTGTAGAGTAGGGATATGTAGGGGGGATATGCAGTGTGTAGAGTAGGGAAATGTAGGGGGGATATGCAGTCTACATGGGCTCTCTACACACCCATGCTACATGTCTCATGTCTACAGGCAGTGTCGTTTCTCATTGCCAGTGCCTTTCCCAGCTGCCTCCCACTGCCAGATCCTTTCCTCACTGCGGTGAAGGGTGGGAAACAGGGAGCTGCCAGAGCCTTTCCCCACAGTCTCAGCCTTTCACCATGGCATGTAGCTATGCACCATAGAGACAAGTGTTGACACAGCCAGTTTTTCACTGCAGCGTGCAGCGTGTTGTGTCTGTACTCTCATGCAGCTGTAAGTGTAGACATAGCCTTAATAGGACAAAAGTTGTGATTCTCATTTCTTCAGGGGTTTTTTTGGTGGAAACCACTTTTAAAATGTTTCTGTTAAAAACACACTCAGATACCCACATTAACTATAAAATGCAGTGAGGAATAAAAGCCTTAAAATGAGAAAGTTAAGGCTCCTATAGAACCATTAATTAACTTATCTACGTTGCATCATTGTCTGTATCTCAGAGCATGCATTAAACGTGATAAATAATACATTTCAAGCGGCAAAATTCTCCTGTTTGTAGAATGGTCATGTTTGGAGCCATATGCCCTGGGATAGCACAGATAAGACAAGCCATGGAGAGGGTAAGGAGGGAATGCTTCACATTTCTTGTGTACTATGGAACACACACCTGCTGCTGCTTCTCTAACCAAGCTTCTGGTCAGCGGTGGTAAGCAGAGGGCATGGCCATCAAGTCCATCCCTACATGGAGCCAGGGGTCCAAACTCAAGTGTACGTTGGAGCTCCACAGAAGCAATGGAGTCTACTGCTGCAGTCAACACCTTCAGTAGCGGCTGTAGTGAACTTACACAAGTGCTACACACCCTGCCCTGAAGTTGAAGGCAGAAAAATATTTTCTCCCTCTAAACTCCTGTCTTATTTCCTGGCAAACATGCCACTTATTTGAACTGTGTGCACAGACTGGAATATGGGCACAAGCTGTAGAGTTATATTTTTTTTAAAAAACTGAAAATACAAGATATGCATAGTGTGGCCAAGTTAATGTCACTGGGGGAACTTAAGCTTTCACATTGCTTGATTTTATTGTAATTGTGCAGTTTTAGCATTGCATTAATACCGGTCTTGCATTTCATTTCCTAGGATTATTTTGTAAAGGGATAAAGAGGAAAAGGAAACAAAGTGCCTGCTCTCTAGCTAGTTCAGTCACAGTGTCCTAGCAATTTGGGAAAACTGCACTTACATGCTGTGTATGTACATGTGTACTGATTACATTTCTATCCACACCTATGATAGGAGTTTGGGGCATGTCACAATCAGGCCTTTGGACAGTTGCACAGTATAAGTATGTATTGGTAAGAGATTTTCCACTGCTGATGCTCCAAACAGTGTTTTTTAAAGAGTCACAACACTTCATTAACTCAAAATCAACATTTTAACCCTAGCGTTTCCAAAAACATTATTTCCATGGTAAGTTGGAACTCTCCAAGTTCACCTGTTCATCTGAGGAGGAAAAAATGATTTTAAGGATAGGAAAATGTATATTTTTATCACCCTTTTATAAGTCAGAAGTGGCTAACCAAAACTCTCTCAACATTTCAAAAGAATAGTACAAAACAAAACAAAAATCACTTTTGGGCAGAGACCAAGCATGGAAAGTTGCAGCACAAAGGGGATCTTTTCTGAAAGTTATAAGCAAGCAGAAGTATGGAGTTATAATGGAAATCATTTTGTAACCTTGGCTACAAGCAGTTGGTGACAAGTAGAATAAATAAAATTTAAGACAAGGAGCGTTTTCATGCCTGATTCAGAGTTCCATCTGAAACTGCTTTTTTAAACTCAAACTCTACACAGAAAATACACAACACTGGATATTGGTTTTGGAATAAGTGTCATTCATTGGACACTGGATCAGGAGCATGAATAAGTGTATGCATAAAAGATACCCAAGAGAAATAACTAAATATTTCTTTAAAATCAATCAAACGTAACATATGCAAAACCAAGCTCATCTAATCTACAGAATTATAAACTAAAATAAAACTACAAATGAGGGAATAGGTGAAATATGTATTTAACTTCCCAGCTTATCATTAGCATAGGTGACAAAGAGCTTTATTTACAATACATCACGCTATTTGATTAATTGATGTAAAAGAGCCTTTAATGCTTATTTTCTATATTTTACAATGAAATGTCTCTGACAAATTTCAGAGAAAATAATGACTAAAACCTGAACAAGACAGTCATAATATTTAGAATCCATATCTGTTGCAAGTTCATCTCCTCCTGCAACTTGAAGCCTACATCCATGTT
The DNA here is from genome assembly GCA_037349315.1 of Chelydra serpentina. NCBI lineage: Eukaryota > Metazoa > Chordata > Testudines > Chelydridae > Chelydra > Chelydra serpentina. The sequence continues at coordinate 2,115,417 of JBAIAC010000070.1, forward strand.
TAAGTTTATTAAAGGTTTCAGAGGGGTAGCCGTGTTAGTCTGTATCTGCAAAAACAATGAGGAATCCTTGTGGCACCTTAGAGACAAACACATTTATTTGGGCATACGCTTTCGTGGGCTATAACCCACTTCATCAGATGCATGGAGTGAAAAAAAGTTGGCAGGTATAAATATACAGCACATGAAAATATGGGAGTTGCCTTACCAAGTGGGGGGTCAGCAGTAATAAGGTCAGTTCAATTAGGGTGGATGTGGCCTATTCTCAACAGTTGACAAGAAGGGGTGAATATCAACAGAGGGAAAATTACTTTTTGTAGTGCTAACGATTGGCCTCGTTAGCACTACAAAAAGTAATCTTCCCTCTTTTCATGTGCTATATATTTATACCTGGCTATTTTTTCACTCCATGCATCTGATGAAGTGGTTTATAGCCCACAAAAGCTTATGCCCAAATAAATTTGTTAGTCTCTAAGGTGCCACAGGACTCCTCGTTGTTTTTATTTATATTAAAGGATCCCAGATGGAAACACCATACAAGGCAATTACTGAGCTTCATAAAGAAAAGATGCACTTGAATGGTAATTTGGGTTATTTTGCGGTCTGTCCACAGATCTGTTGTTGGAAACAAACAGATACCAAAGAGAAAAAGTTATTTTTAAATATAGCCTTGTTTGTGCAACACACACCTGGCTTCTTCAGTGTGAGGGGGAAAGTTTTAAAGAAAATGAAACTCAGAACTTTTTTTCACTTCCCATTCTGTCTGGTTTCACACAAACCTGGATGGAATTTACTTCCCCTTTTGATAAGTTCCGTAACTATTTATATAGAATACCACGAGTATCAGAGAGTGAATACTTGATTGGTGTCTTACCATCTGTCAGACAGTTTCATCTGAGCATTCAGGCAATCAGAGAATAAATCTGTAGACGAAAGAAACCCCATCCCCCCCCCCCCCCCACTGTGGCATACGATTGAACTACATGAATACAGCGGTGATGACAGCTTGCCTTCAGGCATCATTTTACCATCAGTCTCATTGCTCAGTTGCACTGGTGTGCCCATGTGTATAATATATGATCTTTCTTCAGTGCTTGGATAAACCATGAATTTTCCGAAGTGTCTGAAGTGTTGTACAAGCTTCTGAAGTTTGAAAAAGTTAAGCATCCATTTCTCCCCCGCTCCTCCCCGATCCTCTGCTAATGGGGGTGGGAGAGAGAGAACCACTACTTAGGGGGAAAAAATCTCAGACCTAAGAAGGGTATTCATCTTGCTCATAACAACATGGAGCAGATTTCCAGGGAGGGTGAGGGTGTGGGGGCAGAAGGGGGAGCAGAATGATTGCTTTGAGATGCTATCAAGAAAGGGGAAAATGTATTTTGCCTAATTTCAAGCTCATTTGAAGGCTGTAGGTTCAAAAGTCTGACACTGTCTCTAATGTTACTGGACTCTCATTCCACTGCTGAAAAAAGCAGCAGCCTGGGGAAAGAGAAAATCTCATGAAACACATACACTATGGGCTAAATTCTGTGTTCCATCCACACCCCCTGTGCCACCCTCTTGACCCTCCCCTCTGCCCCAAGTGACGAATTTGGATCACTATTTATATACACGTTCTTGCGGCAAGCGCGTGGGGGATAAGGCGCATACTCCCAGCAACAGCTCTAGCAGTGCGCACTTGAAGGAAGAGGGAAAATGGAGCAAAGCTGCTGCACTCATCAGGGTCCTGCAGCCTGACTTTCTGCTTGCTAGGGCAGGGGTGGCCAGCCTGAGCCTGAGCAGGAGCCAGAATTTACCTATGTACATTGCCAAAGAGCCACTGTAATACGTCAGCAGCCACCCATCAGCTCCTCTGCCCCACTCCCAGCACCTCCCACCCACCGGCAGCCCCACCGATCAGCGCCTCCCCCTTCCTCACGATCAGCTGTTTTGTGGCATGCAGGAGGCTCTGGGGGGGAGGGGGAAGAGCGAGGGCACGGTAGGCTCAGGGGGAGGGGGTGGGAAGGGGTGGAGTGGGGGCAGGGCCTATGGCAGAGCCAGGGGTTGAGCAGTGAGCAGCCCCCGACACATTGGAAAGTTGGCGCCTGTAGCTCCAGCCAAGGAGTTGGTGCCTATACAAGGAGCCACATATTCACTTCTGAAGAGCCACATGTGGCTCTGGAGCTGCAGGTTGGCCACCCCTGTGCTAGGAGATTGCTCAGCCCCCGCCTGGAGTTTGAAGAGCTGGTACTGGGATGAACCTAGAGCCCTGTTCAACTCTCATCTCCCCTATACCACCCAAAGGAGACCTACTACCTCCATAGCACATATAATATATCACAGCAGGCAGGAATGGTCTGGTTAACTTAAGAATTTGTGACCTAGTTTTTAACCAGACCCCAAAGCCATCAATGGGAGAGGGGCAGGCGGGAAAACCCCTGTTTAATATCTTGACAACACATCATTTCTACAAACCAAGTGACACCGAAACGGTAGCCAAATAATTTTTTCCCTAGAAATGAGAACGTTATATATTAGAAGACTACCACAGGAAAATTGCTTCTCAGTAAATTAAGTTAGATGAAATATTTTGTTCTATGGGGAGTGGATTTAAGGAAGCCAGGCTAGTTTGGATTAGAAATTTAATTTGACAGTATGAACTCTCAGCTGCAATATCTCAATTGTACTCTCCAAGAGACACTGTATCCTTCTCTAATCCCCTGTAACACTTGGGGCATTCTTCTGCATATGAATATCATGCTAAGCAAGCAAGAAGAGCAAGCGTCTCATGACAATCAGATGACAGAGTATTTTTCATCTTGTACTTTCTATTCAGCACGGTAAGATTGGTGTATCAGCTGTGTAATTTGTTCACCTGTCATATCCTCTTAAGTTTCTGATACCTGAACACACTATTCAAGCCCTATTTGATCTTTATTCCCTGCACTAGACCTATTTGTCATCAAGTGTTCAAGACCAATCATATCTTCCCCAGGGAAGCTGATTAGCCGTTGAGTTTGTCTCCTTATGAAACTCCATATATTTTCTTTCTGCTCTCAATATTTCTTAACTTCCCCCTTCCTCTATTATTTTCATTTTGTAACTGTATTACTGAACTCTGTAAAACATTTTGAGATGCAGTTTGTATGAAAATGCTATAAAAGGACTTGATTATGCAACTGTTAGATTGAGCAGCATTTATTCACTACTGACTTCAATACAATTACTTTCCAAATAAATGATAGCGAGAAAGTAAGGGTTGCAGCATTGGGCCCTATAGTTGTAGGGTATGCCATTATTATTTATTTGTACTTCAGTAGCATCCAAAGGCACCAATCAGGATCAGGGCCTTACTGTAGTAGTCAAGATACATACACATAGTAAAACAATCCATGCCACAAACAGCAATTATGGTTGCCAATCCTCCAGGATTGTCCTGGATTCTCCAAGAATTAAAGATTAATCTTTAATTAAAGATAATGCCATGTGATGAAACCTCCAGGAATTCATCCAACCACAGGCTGGCAACCCTAACAGCAATCTAAATGGACAGGTCAGACAGAGGTTATGGAGAAATAGATGCTTTAGCAAGCAACATAAGGAAGCATAATAGATTATGCTGAATTTTTCAGTTATATGGGATTGAGGACACATGACTAACATTAATAGTTATTTGTTCTTTTTGCAGCATCCTGAAGGAATATCTGTTTTCCCTTTACTCCCATTAAGGAATATATTTATGAAGAAATGTTTTGTACATGCTAATGTCTTAACTAGGATTTCAGACTCTCTTTGGCAAAGGTGTTGCTTTGATCAAGTGTCCTAAGCTTTAATACTTTAGTCAAACATCAATGATACATCAGTTATCACAATTCCAGAAAAAAACAACTCATATGGCATGCTCTCCATGGTTCCACCTGCACAAGTGGCTAGTCTTAATACGTTTTAAGACACTTACTGGCAGCTCCAGATATAAAATATCACTTCAATTGTATTCTGAACTCCATGGGAAGAGTCTGAATGTATTATCATGAACCCACCTCTTTATTATCTCAAATAATAGCATTTCACAGAGCTTAGCTAGCCTATATAAGTTTAGCTATTTGTTCTTTTTTCCCTTTCAAAATATCATTTGAAGAGAAGATCTGAATCAAGTAGCCAACAGTTCTCACCTCTTCTATTCTCCCCAGCCTTCTTAATCATCTATACCATTTCTACATTATCAACTTTTCTTTCCACTTTACAGTAGAGCAGCTGTCTTAAAATATATTTTCCCCCACCTGATTTGAAACTCCCGTGGGAGATTTGATGAAAGTTTTGTACAGTTTCAGAAAAACTATGAGTTTTCCTTCATGTAGATGCTTTTTTCTTTGTCCTTACTTAGAAGTTGGTTAACCATAATATCACAGAGTTTTCTGTGCTGGTATGGTAACAAAGCTACAGTGCATGTGCTAGTGAATGATCCAGATTCAAATGTGGTTGACTGAAGTGAGGCATCTAAAACAAGGTGGGGTTTGCAAAATGGCTGAGCACTAGACAAATTCAGCTCCCATTGAGCTCCATGATAAAATTCACATTGACCTCCATGGGAGCAGTCAGGGCTAAGCACTTCTGAACATACAACCTCCTATTTTCAGAACTGCCACATCCTTCCAGATCCCAACAAAGTCAGTGGCAGCTACAAATGTGCAGCACCTTTGAGAAATTACACCTGAAATTTAGGTGCCTAACTTTAGGAATCCATATTTAAACATTGTAATCATAGATCTCATTAGCTTATTGTGAGAGCGTGACATTTATCAATTTGTCTCCTTTATTCTCCATTTACTGAAGGAAAAACTGAGGTACAGACTGGCTAAGTGACTTGTCTAAATCACAGTGCAAATCTGTTGCAGAGTTGAAAATAGAACCCAGATTATCTGTCTTCCAATCTTGTGCTGTAACTACAACACAAAAATCCATCGCTCCACTCTGCCACAAAACACTACCCACATTTAATGTTTTAACACCTTGGCGATGCAGTAGGACCAGTTTTATAAGGTCTATCACAATGTTTGAGCCTATCTGAGCTTTGTTTTACCCCGATGTTGTTTACAATTATGCAGTTTGTAAACATTGTAAACACATTGTGAAAGCAAAATGACTCTCTGAGCCCCCAGCTGCCAAAAACAGAATAATCTAGCAGAGACCAGAACGCCACTCCAACATCACTTCAACCTCTACTGAGAGAATCTCAGATATCAGTAGGCGTGACAAAAGCATGCAAATCTTTCATGGGATTAAGCTACAACCTGGAGAAATCATTTTGCCTATTAGATCTGACTGTTCGTGCCAGTCATTATCACTACATTACTTGCATTATATTAACATTAACTAACAACAGTTGATTTTAAAACATTCTACAGTCATTTACTTTGCTTCCTGCTGTTATAATCCATCAAATAATTTAGCAGTGATTGCATAGCAACAAAATTACAATCTAATAGTTACAGCCTTGCAGGGTCATTCCTGGTAACTGTGAACCAAATAGGGCAAATGTTCTGCCTACTGATCTTAGCTGGTATTTTAAAGCTGAACTATGTTATTCTTCTCTTCAGTTCAAGAGGTAGATGGTTTTCTAATGGAGATTTTTTCCTCCCTATGTAATTTGGGGATTTTCAGTCTCATCACTGGATATTTTATGATGAAAAAAAGGTAATTATAAATATTGGCTTGTCACCGAAATATAAGCTTCATGTTGTGCTGCCTAACACAGAGAAGACTATAGAGACAGAGGGAAAAAAATCAAAAGCAACAAAATGCATAATAGTTCTGAGGAAGGGCATGTACCAGACATTCTATACTTAAGGGTGACAGATTATTGCATTCCTTAACCTATTAATAAAGCTATTAAAGTAACACTATTACTGAAGGATATAAGACAGGCACAATGAGGACAATTCCCCACTGTCTTGCAATTTGTGAAGCCATTTATATCTGTGCAGAGTGAATACTAAGCCGGTGTAAAATGCTACCAAATAGGAGTGGCAGTATTTTGCACAGATGTATAGGACTACACCAGGTGCAAGGCAGCGAAGAATCAGGCCCAATAAAGGTTGTGTGTAGAAATGATACATTGGTGGTAAGGGGATCGGTATCCTTGCTCAATGGTCATAGTGGATGTGAAATTCTGATAAGAGAGGAACAGCCTCTCCCTTGCTTTCACTCAAACTAAACATTTGCCCTGTTAAGGTGTTATAGGAAAACCAGTTGCTGCACATGTACCGAAGCCACTTTGGCAGTTGCAGGGTTAGCCCCTAATATTGGTAGTTCTCCATAGAAAAGGAAAAAATGGCCAACATTAGAGGAATGGCTAAAGAAAAGGGATGTTGTATTTTATGGGAAAACATACCAAGTACCTTCATGGGAAGATAGACAGGTGATAATAGAGAGACAAGGTGGGTGCAATAATATATTTTATTGGAACAACTTCTGTTGCTGAAAGAGACAAACTTTTGAGCTAGACAGAGACAGTTATTTAGTCAGTACTCAGATACACTTGCCTGCAAAAAACACCATTGCATTTTACCTTTTTTCTCCATTTTAAAATATTAGGAAAGACAGAACCGTCTTTCAGTTTATGAAAATCCTCAAAAACAATAGCTGAAGGGAGCCTCATCCTCCATACAGAAAAAAAACAAAACTTGAGGACTACATCATTGCATAATGTTTCTCTAAACAAAAAGCAATAAATTAATTTTTAAATTGTTGATATTGCATTAATACTTGTTTTGTAATTATTTCCAAATGCGTTTACTATATAGAAATAAATACAACTGTCAAAGGTAATGGAATATAATTAAGTTTTCTTTTTTCTCCTGCCAGATATTTCACTTCATGATTCAATGCCTCTTTCTCAGCCTCAGGACAAGCTAATGAAGCATTCAGAACACTAGAGGAACCTCCAAAGTTTTTCCAGAAAATGGAAAATTGTGCCAGATTCATTCACAGAGCCACACAAAACTAAGTTCACATACAAATACATTCAAGATGCATGCATAGTACAGGACAGTGGATTTAATTAGTTATATGAGAGACTTTGGAGAGAGTTAATTTATTATGTGGGCAGCTAAGATGAATCACCGTCTCCTGATAATGGATGAAAGAATGCCTGGAATTACACAGCACAGTATCTCTCTACATCCATCTCTCTATCTCCCAGCATTAATTGCTACCCTACTGTCTAAAAGAAAACTTAATATGTTACTTTAATTCCTTTAAATTCTGCCAGACATTTTAAAAGTTTTAAGACAGATGTTGGATTAAAAGGAAACAGCTTTTCTCCGTACAGTAGATTGCTGAGGTATCTAGTCTACTTTAACACCTCTGCCATACCCATCTCCTCCCCTGCTCCCTAGTACATAAGATTATTTACTTGTATGCAGCTAATTTTTCTTGTACAATTTCAATGGAAGAAAGCAATTAACCCACTATCTTTTTTTCATTTCTTATCTATGTTCATCACAAGAAATGAAGGGATTAAAAAATGAGCAAACCTCTAGTAATGTTAGTGTAAGGTACATTGGTACAGCTCAGACGCTGCACCATACCCAATACGAAACATTTTGAAGGGTTTGTCTACACACCAGCTTGCACTGGTTTAATTTAAACCAGTTCCGTTAAATCAGTGCAATTGTGTGTGTGGACAAACTTCTGTGGGTTTAAAAATGGTTATGTTGCTTCAGGTTGGCCCTATAAATGTACAAGGGTAAGCTAAACTGATATAAGCCAGGTTTAAATGGTTTTAAGGGGGCCCACATTCAAAGCTGCACGGATTTAACTAAACCTGTTTTTAAAAAAATCACATCTTTGGTTAAATCAGTGCAACAAAGTCTGCAGAATGGGACTATAAACCCTAGCGCAGGGGTTCTCAAACGTCATTGCACCGTGACCCCCTTCTGACAATACAGATTACTACATGACCCCAGGACAGGGGACTGAAGCCTGAGCCCGCCTCAGCCCCACTGATTTGGGGGGGTGGAAAACTTCAGCCCCAGGTGGGGGGGCCTGTAACCTGAGTTCCAACACACAGGGCAGAAGCCCTCAGGCTTTGGCCTCGGGTGGTGGGGCTCGAGCTTCGGCTTCGGCCCTGGGCCCCAGCAAGTCTAAGCCAGCCCTGGCAGTCCAAGACCCACAGTCTGAGAACCACGGCCCTAGAGACTTGCTCCTGAAAGCTGCCCACATTACAAATCACATTAAGCCACACCTAAAGAAAAACATTATTAATGGCGGCAAAATCGAGCACTCAAAAATTAGGAAATGCCAGAATGAAGGCTGCCCATGCAACCCTTGCATGTATGCATTATGACTCAGTCTTTAATTATGCAATCACACACTATTTTCCCCACAGGAATAGAATTTGGGGGTGGGGTGGGGGAAATCGCTGTTAAACAAGGCTTAGGTATTTAAGTGCTCACATTAAGGACATGATTAGACTAATTTTTAAGCTAATCAGTTCAGAGCTCCCCTTTATGAGTTTGGTTAACCCCTGGTTTAAAAGAAGGGAGCCTCTTCCCATTAAACACTAATTGCCATGTGTATCCCCTTCATTCTGAAATTTTTATCTGGAAATTCAGGGGTAGGAGAGAGGGAAAGTCGCTGGGAGAGATATGGGTGGGGGTGTATATATATTACGTGCACACTGATGAGAAGAGGTGGTTGAAGGAGGAGGAGATGTTGGATTGGTAAGAGAAGCAGCGGAAAGAATGACTTGAGAGAGATGTCATGGGCAGGGATAGAGCAAAAATTAATAATTCTGTACGGAGAAGTGCAACATTACAGGGTTTGGACTCAGCATTTCAGAGATTCCACAGGCACTTTACAATGATAAAAATTTGAGTCTTGTTACCATCCACGGAATTAATTTGCAGGGGTTAATTTACTTACAAGAATGGTTCCCTACTGTTCCCTGAATGCAAAAGGAACAGAGAAAGAATTACACGTCAACATTAATACAGTATTGTATTTAACGACTAATGAGTTGGAGCAAAGCTTATTCTCCAGCTTTCACACAGATCTGTGTGCATTAAAATGCTCGTTAAAATTAGACTTCATACTGCACATTATCTTTTGTTCAATAGACAACAGAGGTTTTTGGGGGTAGGGAACTGATGAATTACCAGGGAAGACAGATGTGTCTCAGCTGAACTGTACTTAATGTAGATCCTGTTTATAAGAAATTTAGCAAGTTATTGGAGAGAGCTAATTCATCCCCCTTTCTGCAATGACTACCAAGAAACAAAGGGCCATTAAAACAGCAAACACTGTCACTTAAATATACCATATCTAAGGAGGAAGACTCCTGCCTCCACAATTTTGAAGGCCTCATTCCCAAGAGAGAAATATTGAGTTTAAAGAGACTTTAGAATGGATAACTAAAAGCTGTGAAATTATTGCCCAAATATTTGATACTCTGGAGCAGACAGACAATTTCAAGTATTGACCACACATTTATGTAATTAAGGTCTCAAATGACAGCTACAGAAATGAAAGTCTTGACATTAAGAAGCAGCAGAGGGAGATAACTCAGTGGTTATGGCAGAGCAAGCTAAAGAAAGTAACTCATTAAATGTTGGACTAGATATTGTTGAAAGTAAAATTAGGAGGAGGATAAAAGAAGGAATCTTGTATCCCACAACTGAGCTCAAAGAGAGATTCCAAGAGCTTTCTGGCAAAACGGTTGCTTCAAGTTGTGGGAAGTCACCGCTTGCCTATCCACTTTGATTTAAATGCACAGTTTCTTACAGTAGCCAAGTCAAAAACCAGCAGTCATTTCACGTTATTTGTCACTTTTGCCACAGTTTAAGGGCCAAATCTAAAGCTCTTACTCCTTTTTTAATTATAACTATTCCTTAATTAAATAACTCATGCCATACTGTATTAAAATAACCGATTTTCATTCATCAATTATCTTTTCTGGAATGCTATTTTAGTAATATTATCCAATTACGAAAATCACTGGATGCACCACTCAGCGATGCAAAGCACAACTAAAGCTGGCTTAAATGGCCAAGCGAGGATTCCTCTTGCACAGCCAAACCCTGCAGTAGTGTAGATCAGATGAACCATTTTTGTGGCCCTGCATGAATCACCTTTGTTGTACCTGGCGCCTAACGCAGCTAGTCCTGAGAAACTGGCCACTAGCGGCCAGTCAAAATGCAGGATTTACTAATGGCATTTGCAATTCATAACGTTTTTCCATTCTATTTTTAGCAATAAAAACAAACTGTCACATTGCCACATTCCCTCATTATCCCCCATTTTCAGCTTCTCCCCTCCCCGTTTTCTGTGTTTTATAGCTTGGGCATAATGATTTTTTTAACAATTGGTCCCCTTGATTCTCTGGAAGGCAGTGAAACAGTCCCATCTACCTTCTATATTCCTCACACACCTCCTTTCACTTCCCTTCCTTGCTCCACATTGATTATTCTAGCTCCTTTCCTTACCGCTTTGGCTTCTTCCCCCTCCTTTGTGGCTTCCCATTCTTCTGAGAAGACTCTGTAGCTTAAACACAATAGCTACATAATGGAGTCAGAAGCGGCTGCTTGTTTAAACGATCAGGTAAGTCGAGACAAAACCCTCCACTGGACTGAGGTACAAGAAGGAGCCACGCTGAGCTGCTGGGAGGCACCGAGCAGCCACTGTTGCTCAGAAGAGAAAAAAGATGGGCCCTAGAAGAATCTATTGAACCCCTTTTCCTTGTCGCACAATACTGATATATGTTAATGGAAGAAGACACTCCAAGGTGTAGTTGGTGCATGGATATTGCCACTTTGCAGTTGGTCATAGCACTCAGCTCTCCACACCCAGAGCCAGGGCTTCCATTAGGCGACCCTAGGCAGTCGCCTAGGGCGGCAGGATTTGGGGGGCGGCATTTGGCCACCCTTAGCAGCGAGTCCTTCTTCCCTATTCGGTCTGCAGCGGCATTTCGGCGGCAACCCTGCCTCTTCTCGGTGGCAACTCCTCCTCGTCTCGGCTGCATTTTGGCGGCGACTCCTTCTCTTCTCGGTGGCATTTCGGTGGCGACTCCTCCACTGCGGCGTCAGGTTTATTCTTCTTTTTTCCTCTTTGCCGCCAAGGCGGCAAAAAAGCTTGCGCTGGCCCTGTCCACACCATTCCTAACAACTCGCCAGAGGCAAGCGATCGATGCATGCTCTTTGTGCAGGCCCGCTGCACAAGGTGAATTTCACATTCTGGCATTCAGGGTCTGCCAGGCCTTTTGCCTCACTCTAATCTCTTCAGTGTGTGCTTAAGACATGTGGCCAAAGGGGGGTCTTCTGCACTGGAGTGGATTTCACCATAAGTGCAGTCTACTCTGTCTTATGATACTCAGTGTATTCCCCCATACTTCTAAGTTTTCCTCACTGACACGCAGAGCATCCTAGTCCAGCTCTGAACTCTTCTTGCAGAGACGAAGATCTTATTTAGTGTGACCAGATAGCAAGTGTGAAAAACCGGGACAGGAGGTGGGGGTGGGTAATTGGAGCCTATATAAGAGACAGCCCCAAATATCGGGACTGTCCCTATAAAATCAGGACATCTGGTCACCTTAATCTTATTCCACACATCACCTTCCATTTCAGCTGCTCCAGCTTGCAGCAGCTAAAGTTTCTTGGGTCTCAAGTGATGTGACTTTTGGCCTTCTTAGGCTCCTGATAAAGACCTGGCTGGCCTTCATGGGTGCACTCAGGCTTATAGCAAAAGGCCCACATTCCTAGCTGAGCTAGTAACTCCTAGCCATAGGCGCCAACTTCCGGTGGCGCTGGTGGGGGCTGACGCCCGGCATCAGGGGCAGGGCCCCGCCCCGATGCCGGGCCCCGCCCCCAACGCCGGGTGACGTTGCGGGGCCCCGCCCCCGACGCAACATCGCCCAGCGTCGGGGGCAGGGCCCCGCAACGTCTCCCGGTGCTGAGGTGAGTTTGCCGTGGGTCCCGGGGCTGGCGGGGAGCTGGGTGCGAGCCCCGGGGATGGCGGGGAGCTGCCGGTGGGTTCTCTGCACCCACCAATTTTTCCCCGTGGGTGCTCCAGCCCCGGAGCACCCACGGAGTCGGCACCTAGGCTCCTAGCTGAGCTGTAGAAAACTCCGATGGCCTTCTTAGCCAGTTTGCTTAAATTCTCATTGAAAGATCAGAGTTGCCCCATTTAGAAGCTTTTGCTAAATGATTTCTCAGAGCTCCTGAAATAAGCAGAGCTGCAGCAAAGAAAAATGACAGCATTAATTTGACTTTTTTTTTGGTGCTGAATACAGAACAGTTCATTAAAATCCTAAACAGGTGGCAAGTCTGGCAGCCCTACTGTGTGTGTGCTGTAGACAGATTTATTATGCCTTTCATTCTAAAATATTTATGCAGGAATAGATTTAGTGAGATAAATTACCTTGCACACAAGAGCATCCTGTTCAAGGCTGCTGTGATAACTGTCATATCAATCAAATTATGCTGTAAAAATGTTACCATCAGTTTTATAATTATCATCAATTATTTATAACTTTGGTATTCTTTTCATTAGTTTTCTATTTCAATTTTGGAACAAGCCTCATCACTTTTTACTTGGCAGAGGAAGATGGCCCTACAAAACGTGGAAAGTAAATAGAGTAACTCAATCCAATCATTGGCTATAAACGGGGTTGGTTAGATAGACAGAGTAAAGCAAACAATCGCATATGAAGAGCAAATGAACATTGGTTCTAAATGTGCTGCATCACAACCACTAGCACGGGACATGCAGGCATATAGACCAGGATAAAACAGAGGTAGCTTCAGATTGTTATTGAATGAAGTAAACACCAAGCGGAGTTAAGCTGCTTGGGATGGAATGAAATGCTCAAGGTGGCTAACTAATGTTTCCAACATTCAGGGTATCCGTTGTTACTTTGTTGTGAAGACATGAGACCTGTCAGGACGTGAAACAAGATGAGAAGAGATGTTTAATTTTTTAATAAGCATTTCTGTTCATCTTTAACAAAAAGAGTGGCGTTTTTTCATCTGTGCTCACGCAGTGGAATTCAGCACAACTTTGAATGGCTGCATTTGATTTACTTTCAAATTTTGTTACTCATAGACTCGGAGTCTGTGTTTGCTTTGTATGACCAGCAACAACTATTCTGAATGGACTCCTGTTCTGACGGGTAATTTGAAAGCAGTTCAGATTACAGGGTAATTTCCTCCTGGCTTCTGAGATTTGCTGCTGCTTTTATCCCATTCAAAAGGTTTCCTAGTACCAACAGAGTCACAACAAGGAGAATTCCTGACAGTGTTTGCAAAATATCCAACTACCACAGAGTAAGTGAATGAATGTTTGGGGGTGTATTTGTTTTTTTGGGGGAAAGGAAGGAATTCAAGCATACATTAGGGAAAATACTTAATGGCTCAGAGATCAATACCTGCTTCTAATGCAAAAAGTTCTGATATTCACTTCAACCTTTCGCAGATGTCTCCAAGGAGAGAAATCTCAAGAGTTTTCCTGCATCCCACTGTAAGCCGTTGGGCTGTCTCATCAGCCCAGGAAAGATCAATACAACACAAAAATCTGTCTCCGGCCCTTGCCTCTGGGTACAATGTATTGGCTCAAGAGAAAATTTTAAGCAAACTGTCAAAATAAAAATAGTTACTCTGCTTCACATGGGCTACAATTCACAGAGCTTATTCCTCACCCCTCTCAGCCCTTCACCTAACTCTTTCACTCTGCTGGTCATTTGCTGACCATCTGCTGGCCTTTAAAAAACCAGGTGCTCCTCAGGCACCATCGGACCCCTTTCCCCAAAGAAACAGCTGAGAGGCTGCTAATAAGTCACAGGTTGGGCTCAGCCCCAACTCCTCTTAAAAGGTTAGCCATCCTGTGACACTACCAGTATTTTTCTTGCTAACCCACAGGTATACATCTCACTAGTTCCTGTGCCATAAAATTCATACAATAAAAGTATCCTGCGATGTCCCTGTCTCTTCTGTTTTGTGCTAAAAGTTATTGCTGTGGTAGGATAGGACACTTGATTGGCTCTACGGAACATCTAAAACCATCTACTTGCATGGAACAAAGGATATTGCCGAACAGATTGGTGTGTGCCTTCATTACTATTTACACAGCACCCCAAAAGAGTGTGAGGTGCTATGCAGAACACAGAGTAAGATAGGTCCCTTCATTGAAGAGCACACCATGCACAGATATTATATTCAGTAACTCAACCGCAGAGGAAAAATCCATTTTCTATGAACAGCTGCATCAGCCCATTTCTGAACAGATTTGTGTCATGAGACCAAAGACTACTTTAACACGAAGTAAAAAATTCTGTCTCTAAACAGCCTGTTTCCCTTCTCAGAAGAAACGTTTGTTTTGATTATCCTTAGTGGGAGGGCTTCTATGGCTTTTTTAAAAAATGATTTGCTGATCAGATTTTGTTCCACTTTAGGGGACTGAGTAGATTTCCATCTTGGAACACAAATTTATACTGTAATGTAATGACCTTCCTCTTGAGTAATAAGACAAAGGCTCATGATCTCGGCTATGCAAAGATTACAAAACAAGCAGCTAGCACTAAAAAGAATGCAGATGTGGAAGAGGTGACTTTTCAACATAAATGTCTATATCAATATGAGTGGCTGTATCAAAGCTTTCAAACGTACCAATGGCAGCTCAGCCACTTGCTTCATATTCAGCACACCTTTCTCATCAGTTCATCTTCACTGACATGTTGTCCATTTCTTAGCCTTTATTCAAGAACTAAGATATGTCTGGCCTGTAGCCATCTAAATACAAGTGCCATTCAATAAAATGGCACGCGTTATAACACCTTTATGGGATTCTTGTCCCTCTTTAAATGGCTTGAGGCAGCTACAGTTTCTATTTAAATAGTCTAATATAGTCTAACATTAAAGAAACTGTCACACTTTTTTGGATTTGTGATATTCATTATTATTCCAATCTGTCCTGGGCCCCTGTTGTATTATGCAATGTACAATGCAAAAGAAGGCTCTGTCCTTGCCCCAAAGATACATTTACAAGTAAGATGCATTGGGATATCAGTGATACTGAATACATATTTTTCAACTTTCACACTTTAAATAGTTAACAATCCATTTTCTGCCTTCCAATATCATCTTTTGAGTTGAGTTGAGCAATGATTCCAATGATATATACTGATTTTCTATTAAGAAAAAGCAGCAGTTAATAAATTGCCCTAGTCTTTAAAGGAAAAAAAGACATTAATACGGTCTACACATTCTCTCTGATGAAACTGAACTATAATATAACGTGATCTAACTGAACCAAGATTCAAGCATCTCATACCAATCAGTTTGATGCACTAGCTTTTTTTTTGGTCCATTGCACCTGCTTTTAAAGAATTACAGTTTTTAAAAGTAGTAAGCATGGTCACCTACCTAAGGCTAAAAAAGGGGTGACATGTTTACTGCTCTTTAAGAGATGTTAAGCATTATTCTTCTCCCACACCAGTTCTACTTAAGTGTAACTGATTAATATCCATGAAGTTATTCCGGACTCAGACTGGTGTAAATGATATCAGAATCCATTATATTGTAAAAAGAGATACAGTGAAAAAAATCACCAACAGCCCAGATTCGTATGAGATGTGTGATGCTAGATACAGCAACATTACAGTGATATATTTACATTATAGCTCAAATTCAAACAGCATCATATTAATGTTCATTTTTTCTTGCATACAAATGAGCCAGTAGAGTCAAGGAAAGTTTTAACCCAGTAATAATTGAGTAAGGATTGCAGGTTTTGATCCTATATGATCCAAATTAGTAGTCATGAGCTGGATTTGTTCCTCAATGACCATGGTTAGTCATCGTAGGCCTGATTCTCCCACCCTTATTCATGTTGATTAGGACCATGCTCCATGAATAGTTCTACAGCTTTCAGTAGCAGCCTCCTGGGGAAAGGCATTACTCAGCGTGGGAATGGGTAGCGCATTCTAGCCTCAGGTTTCACACCACTGGAATCAATGTAGGTGATAGTGGACTGAGAGGCTGAGCTTTTGGAAGCATTGAAGGTTTTTGGCCCCCATTGTTCCCAGCTTAGGTACACTGAGAACAACAACACATTAATACTGAATTACACATCTCCAGTCTGGGTCAGCTCCCATTAAAATCATTAGGAGCTTTTGAATCCAGTAGAAGCAGGTCCCAAATACTTTATCCTTACCAGTATGGCAATAAATGTCAGATATACTAGCAAAAAAGACTTTTATGTTTAATTTAATTATACAGATCTTTTAAGTGATCTTACTCATTTGACACCAGGACCCAGGAAGGACGCTGCATTTCTAGCAATATTCAGGCCCTGCTGATTTGGAATCCACCTAACTTCATAACCTGCGTATGTACAAAAGAAACTGGTATTCCTAATCTTTGTGTTGCATGTGTTATTACTTCAGCTAATTAATTAGCAGCTAATTGCATGGTTCACATACAGTTGGATCTCAGTTACAAACACCTCAGGAATGGAGGTTGTTCGTAACTCTGAACAAAAAGGTATGGTTGTTCTTTCAAAAGTGTATAACTGAACATTGACTTACTACAGCTTTGAAACTTTACTATACAGAAGAAAAATGTTGCTTTTAACCATCTTAATTTAAATGAAACAAGTACAGAAACAGTTTCCTTACCTTGTCAAAAAAAATTAAACTTTCCCTTTTTTTTAGTAGTTTATGTTTAACCAGGTACTGTACTATATTTGTTTGTTTTTCGTCTCTACTGCTGCCTGGTTGTGTACTTCTGGTTTCAAATGAGGTGTGTAGTTGACCCGTCAGTTCATAATTCTGGTGTTCGTAACTTTCAGTTTCTACTATATGTGCATGCAAAATGGTGGGACCAAAGTTGCTCTCTGCAGTGTAATTAATCAAGATAAGTGAAGAATCACAACTTGCATGAGATTTTGCCCATACAAATTTTTTTGGACTATACAGTAAAAATTAAAGATGAAACATGCCATTAAAATATAAATAAAACATAGTTGAGTTATGAAAACCTTGGGTCAAATACAACAATATTAAGGGGGGGGGCGGCGCAAGTTACACACCAGATATAAGTTGCTTATAAAATAGGTCTAAGTCACAAAGTAGTGTAACTGGGTCAGAGTTATACAAAACAACATACTCAGCTGAGGACACCATCGGCATATATTAAGATACTTGGGTGGGGGCGGGGGTCCAGTTTACTTTATATACTCCATTAAGCTATAATTTCTGCTATCCTAATTCTTCCCACTTAGTAGGTATGTTGCATTTGTTCTCATCTACTGAATACCACAGCAGTGTAAGTTATGATATTTTGCCACATATGCGATTTTATGACCAACTTGCTCCAAAACTTATGGCATCACTTAACTTTCTGTAATGATGAGAACTTGAAATACCTTAAATTTTGTTGATAGACTGTTCATCTCAATCCTGTAAGCTTTACAGAATTCTTCCTGAAGTTGTCCCACATGTGCAAGGCATTGGAGGACTGGACCCCAAATGTTTAACTTTGGCTACTGCTTATGCATATAGCAGGTGGACATTTCACAGCTATGCACGTCATGTGCACTTTGGATTCCTGTGTATTCCCAAATTGGTGTCTGTTCTCATTTGTATTTTTCCCTTATATCAGGATATAAACTGACGTTTAAGCAAGATTTAGCCTTTCACTTTCTCTCACTTTCTCCAACATAGCCCTCTCCTCCCCTTGCTCTCCTGCAGTTGTTTGCAACAGGTGTCACCTCTCTATAGATACCCATGCAGTAGGAGGAGGAGGAAAAGAGAACAGCATCCACATCTCTAGAAACAGTCAAGGAAATTGTTTTAAGGCCTCCAGTGGAAGAGTAAAAGGATTTTAAAAACCCAGGTCAAGTTCATTCAATATTTTTCCCTACACAAGCCACTGTGCTTGGCAAAGCTCTAATAAAGCCTCTTTCCCTAGCAACAGCTCATGTACTTGTAGCTGCTTATTTAGCTGCAAACACTGCTTTCATCTCAGATGTAATGGACTTAGGGGAGGCTATTCTTAAGCACTAATAGGCTAAAAGAACTACATTTCTTTTTAGTTAAGGACTAACAAGGGCTTCTTCTGACCCATTTGTTCTGCTACTTGAGGAGGCATGTGCCATTTGTACAGTATCCAAGAAAGTAGTTGGGGGTGGGAGCGGGGAGAGAGACCTAAACACCTTGTCCTCATGATGGACCCTTTTATCAGACACACACCTCCTATCTTGCTCAAGTTGCCTCTCCCTGAGAGGAAGTGAAAAAGGGATCACTAGAAAGCTCATTACCAGGATCCTCTTTCTGAAATGGAATGTGCAGCAGAGTTTAAGTGTCATACTATAGGCACAACAAAGGATCCTGTGGCACCTCATAGACTAACAGAGGTATTGGGGCATAAGCTTTCGTAGGTGAATACCCACTTCGTCGGATGCAAGCAATGGAAATTCCACATTTCCACTGCTTGCATCCGACGAAGTGGGTATTCACCCATGAAAGCTTATGCGCCAATACCTCTGTTAATCTATAAGGTGCCACAGGACCCTTTGTCGCTTCTACAGATACAGACTAACACGGCTACCCCCTGATACTTGATACTACAGGTCTCTCGCGTCTTACGCGGGGGTTCCGTTTTGCGCTGAGCATGTAAAGCGAAAACCGCATATACTGAAACGCCATTGAGTTGAATGGCGGACGGAATCGCCCGCAGTACCGATTCCGTTTTTAAATAGTTATTTTTCTTTTTTTTTCTAGTTTTGCCGACCGCGCAAAGCTGAAATCGTGCATGTTAAATGCACGTAAGACGCAAGAGACCTGTATAGGCAAATTCTCTCAATAACTGGCTAACATTGGGGTCATCATTTGGGAATTTCTTTATAGTTTTTTCAGCTTTTTAAAAAAAGCTGAGTTTAGAAATTATTTCATTTCTTTAAGGGGTTCTTAAATTATTTTAATGCTGTTTTGCTTATTCGTGGATCCCACCTGATACTGGCCTAATATCCTCTAGAAATTTAATTTTTGATAGCACCTGTGACGTGGCACTCCATATGTTTTATGGAAGTATGCTTATGAGTGTAAATATGATGCAACTGGAATATGCTTTATGCAAAAGGTCTCTTGTAAGGTATCATTACAAATCTTATAATCTACTAAGTGTGTTCATCCTATTTGCATGTATGTATCATTCTTGTATCTGAAGCTAGAAATATGAAGTATAACTCTAAAGTCCTATTGTAATTATGCAAAGTGTGGGCCATTAATGGTGGTTTGGAAGTTTGATGGCTCCCATTGACTAGGACAGTTGGTTGTAAATGGCTCTGTTTACTTGCAAACCTCCCTGGATACATGTGGGCCAGCCCTGGAAGAATGAGGTCTCACAGGACATGTGACCATGTCACATGATGCTGAAATCCATCTTAAATCTGACAGGCTGTGTGCCAAAGGTTGCCAATCGCTGTTATAGTTTTTAGTACCTACAAAGTTGGTTTAACACATAAAATAGAATATTTAAGTTCATATCAAGAACATATGGAATTATATTGCTCAAAAAAGTGTGAGGTGTTTATGAGCCAGTTTCAAACTGGTCAATTCCAGAAGAACAAAGATTGATTTTATGAATTTTTAGGGCTGTTTGTCAAGAGCTTACTACGTACATTCATATTTGGCCCCCAGCCTTAACCAACTAATGGTTAACCCATGTCTTTTACACAGATAAAAATATATCAGCCAACTAGGGTAACCAGACTGCAAGTGTGAAAAATTGGGACGGGGTGGGGGGTAATAGGAGCCTATATAAGAAAAAGACCCAAAAATCGGGACTGTCCCTATAAAATCGGGACATCTGGTCACCCTACGTCAACAAGGGTTAACAAAAGTGATGATCAGGCCCCAGGTTACTGAATACAATTACAATAGAGTTGGATGAGACTGTTGCATGAGATATAAAAAATTCCCTTGCCCCTCAGCTTAACAGCAATATTTGGGAACCCTTGGCAGTATCAGCTGATCGTGTGATTAAGACTCTATATTTCAGACCTTTTAATATTATTCCACACAGTGAAGGATTTGGAAACATTGTCTCTGTCTGCTGCTGTGCTTAACTTTCTGAACTATGCAGAAGAAAACAAATGATTGAAAATGTGAAGCAAAAAGTGATACAATAAAAAAACAAAGAGAAACACATTCTCATGCTACGGGGACACCAGGAATTGTGCCTAGCAACATTTTGGGGCGACATTAAAACTTCCTCTTCCCTGTGTCACAAGCTGATGCTGCTCAGTTCATCGCTCATCGTTCTCTAGCTTTGTTCCATTTCTTCCACATGTAATGCCAGCTGATTCTATGACAAAGCCCTTCCTCTGTGCCTTCATGCCAAAATAACTGTCCATGACAGCTGTTCCCTCCACCTGGCTCAATTATCATCACACCTGCGGGCCTGTAACGGCTCTTCTTTTCACAGGTGTTTAAAGCATTGCTAACCAGTTGAACTTGGGTTTTAAGCAGCTCTATTTGGGCAAGAGAACAGCAATGCTATCTGAAAGGCAGCCATGGCTGATAATGAGCCACAATTCCACCACTCATAGGCTCTGGAAAGGGCATTCTCTCAGTTGGCTCTCATGCAGTTATTTCCACAGTCTGTTTCTGCTTCATCTTGCAAAACAAATTCCCACTACCAACAATTTTCCAACAGAGCAAACTTTGGCAAATCCCATCATATAGCCGCTTTGTTTTTCCAGGGTGAGACCGGACAGCTGTAGTTTGCTTCTTGGTCCTATACATAACACAGCAGCTTTACTAGTAAAGAGGTTAGCAGTCTCTTCCCCTTTCCTTTCCCTGCCTTTCAATGCTTTCTGCCCCTGAAACAAGCAGTTAATGACCAGAATTCGGGAACAAAGACACCACACTAGTATCATATAAGGGTCTGATCCAAAGCCCCCTGAAGTCAGTAGGTATCTTTCCGTTAACTTTTGATGAGGCCCTTTAGTTTGAACTTCCACTGCATATTGTGGGGATAAATATATCATTTCCCCAGGCCTATTCATGGAAGGGACCCTTTGTGAATAGATTTCTCTTCTGGCATGCAGGCAACAATCTCCACAACAACGTCCCTTCCTTCCAAGGCACTCTGTGGGGATCCATGCAGAGTGAGGAGGTAAGAAGCTGGTAGCCCATGTTGGATGGCAGAAGGGAATGTACCTTATCACCCCTCCAGCCACACAGCGATTAGATGGAATAGGCAATAGAACTTGGAGTTGAATCAGTTTTCCTACAGAGCCACTTCCAGGGCATGGATCCCAGAGGCAGCTACTGCCAAAAAGGAGTTCCTATTGGCACACATCCATTCGATCACTGTGAGATCTTCAGGTTCAGTGGCAGGCACCCATAGCTCATTGTGTGATTGTGTTGCCTGCCAGCCCTGGACATTAAAGCCCACTAGTAAGCCACAGAAGAGACAAACAAGGCAGCAGCAGTGCAAACTTCCCTACACTGCCCACCAGTGTGCTTTAAGCTTGACAGAGAAACCTTGTTCTTGAAGGTGAGAGGCTAGTTCAGTGTCTGTGCCTATTCAAAACCTCTGTGCCTTCATCAGACATGCCAGTTTTGAATACTGCTTTTGTGATGTGGACATGTCCACTGAGAACTGCACTAAGACCACAAATTCAGCTCATATGGGGCACAAAAGACCATCAGATGGTCAACCTCATAGTGTAGTAGAGCAGGCTAGGTTAATATAAAAGACTCATACTGAGCTAAAGGTTCACACCTGACAAGCTGTGTGTTCCCTCAATTCCCCTCACAAGATACACTCCACACACTGTGTGTGTGTGGGGGGGGGGGTGGTAAAAATGGGTAGGTGAGCAGACAACTAATCCCATGTGCAAACCACCAGTCTGCGCACATGAACATTTTGCAGGCATCATGCACAGATTCTGTGTGCACACATTCTGACAGCACATTTTCAGCAAATACGTTTGAAAGTTCAGTCCAATATATTTCACTTCAATTAAGTAAAGCCTCAAGTTCATTCATGTGTATGTGCTAGCAGCAGCCAGAGATCCTTTAAAGCCTGGAAGATATCACTAATCCAGTACAGAGGCATGTTCAGGTAGGTGCAGAGCAGGGGGGGGATGTGTGGAACCAGATGTGCATTTAAAAATACAAAATATATGGATACATTATATCGTCCCAAGCACACAATTCAGTAACAGTGGGAGATATAAATACATTGAAAGCGGAGTATAACTCATAACAAACACCTATAATGAGATTTCCCTTTTAGTCAAAAACAGCACTTAGAGCTACATTTTACACATGAAAGAAGTATGCATTAAATTAGTCCTTCATTTAAGCAATAAGGACCAAGGTCCATAGCATTTCCGGGGGATTAATGACCTGACGAGTGAGTTGATAGCTAGAAGCAAAGACAAGTCAATTTCCCAGGAAATGCTTTGGCAGACCACGTTCATTATTGCCATTATAGAAATTTATGAATGGAAAAGTGATAGGCCCATTTACTGCTTCTCCTGGGGATAACCTGAATCTCGGAAAGCATGATTCACTGTACTGTAACTATTTGGATTCACATATGGCTAGAGAAGCCAAGTTGGTAGGTTTCTCAGCTTCTGTACTTTCTTGAACAGCACTCCAGGGATCGTCAGTGTCTAATGGCCTGTTCTTGTGGTACATATTCCTCTAAACTTCCCTTTGATATCAAGGACAATGATCTCAATGGGAGTGGAGGGCACTCAGCATCTCACAAGATCAGGCTTCTGGACAACCACTCATCTGCCAGTGACAGGCCTGCCCTTGCAGTGGCCGTTCTAGAGAATTATTGCTTATGGCAGCAGCCATCGGGTACATTTTAAAAAGAAAACCAAGAGCTACCTAAGTTCCATTGGAAGTAAAACTGAGGGTGTGGATGCTTAAAATAACAATTCCTTCCAAACCCACACCTTCACCAAAACTCATGTTTGTCATAGTTCGTTTTCACAATACCGTGACAAAGGATGTTCCTTGCTCTATTTACAACCCAAACTGAAGCATGATAGACTCGACATTTGGAAAAATTCCTAGTCCAATTTTACAGAAGCTAGATAAAATGCAGATTAGCTTCCAAGTGAGGTTCTCATCCAAACCGAGCACATATATACATCTTTTGAACTTGCTCATCACTAGCATAATATTAACTGGCCTGAATTTTAAATAAAATTTCAGGGACAAATATTCAAAAGTGGCTACTGATGCTGGGTGCAACAAGAGACTCCTTAAAGGGGCCTGATTTTCAAAGAATTAAGGTCTCAAATAGGGCACCCCAAATAATTAATCACACCTTAATATCTTGGTGCTAATATTTTATTTTAAAATGTAGATACAGAGGCAGGCAAACTCTAAAGGTTTGTGGCTGGGTTGGATTAAGCACCTCGATGTTGGGAAACTCATCTGAATTTTATCTAATCCTCTAGTCCTACATGTATTAAAGTATCCAACAAAATCGTACAGTGTTTCCTGAAAGAAAGCAAGAGAAGCAAGTAGGAAAACTTAATTTAGAAATGCCAACTTCCACTCTGCAGTAATAAATGAAAACAAAATCAAAATTGCCTTATACAAAACAATGGATAATACTACTGGAATATAGGAATTATCCTACCTGAAGAAACCAATGGTCAAACTTTACCCCTAGATTGTGACTTTGACTGGATGAAAATTCTAGTCGGAAACAGTGCATCTAGAAAGGTATGGCTGATGTTCTACACAATTCTCCGAAAGCAATCTATGCATGACGATGACTCAATAGATCATGCAATATGAATGTTTTTGTTGTGTTCAGTAAGGTTTCTTCACATCACCTCTGTGTTTTTATTTAACATACGACCTTGAGTTTAATCATCATTAATGGAGATGTCTTTACTTGGATAGATTTTATTTTATGCTCATGAGCGTAGTTGGTGGTGGTGTTACATGATTTGGCAGAGCTGTTATGTTGTTGATCTAACATATGCAAAGCTGTCATGTAGGGTTTTTTTGTACTGAGTGTTTGTAATTAAGTAGGAGGTATTAGCATCTGGTGGAAAACTTAGAGAGTAGACAAATATATTTTTCACGTTTCTTCCAAAGCTATCTTGTAAACATTAAGAGAGATTTATATCATCCCCATAGATATATTTTTAAAATGTTCACAATGGCTCTCATTCTCTATAAAACTCTATTTTAAAAAAAACCTATAGGATGTTTCCATAAGGGATATTTATCATTTTAAGTATAGAAACAGTAATCAAGAATTCTGGATTCTAGTTACTACTGATTTTCTGTGCAACTGTAGCCACTTAGCCTCCATGTCACAGTTTTATAATCTTAAAAAAAGAGGATAGTAATATTTACTCACATGTATAAAATGCCGTATGATTCTCAAATGAAAGGTGCTAGGCAAGTGTAACATATTTATTTTAAAAGCCATCTGAAATCCCAGAAATCAGATAAAAAGAAATGTACTGTCTTAACATTCTGATTGTAAAAAAATTATTCCTGCAAAAAACGTAGGTGTTAGGACGATGAAGCCAAACTCGTACATACATACAAATACAAACAACAAAAAATCTGTTCTGTTTTATAATGACATTATTATAGCTAGAAAGCATGGTGGTCCCTCCACGTCTGATGTTTGTGTTTTCTGGTTAGCAACTAAAATATTTCAACAGGAAAAAGAGTGAAATTAAAACCAGTCCCTTGCTTAAATTGTAAAGCATGTAGGTACAGATTCTTATTTCAGTTACACCACTGTAAACCCAAAGTAACTCCGGAGACTTCAACAGACAAACTTTGGATTCTTACCAGTACAGGCAAGATCAGAATCTAGCCCCGTTAAAAAATGGCTGCAGGGGAAATGACTTAGTTTGGGAATTTCTTTGAAAGTTTGGCCATAAGCATCCACAGACATAGTATGATAGCTATTTTTATACTGCTGGTTTAAGATTAAAAATTTCAATACCACTATTTTTCCAAAGATGTTTTAAAAGATTGGCAAATAATTTGAAGCTCAAGAAAGTGAGGGGTCAACAACTCTTGAGTCAAACAGGCAGCTGCAGTGGGAGCTTTCCTTGTAGATAACTGAAAAAAATCACCTTAGCCCTCAACGCTATTATATTCCTGGGGGCCCTGACTGTCTATCAGCTATGATGGCCATTCATATTAAATTGAGTGGTGATGTTTATTCTGTGCACACATAAGTAGACCAAAACCACCATTTTCACTTTTGACTTGAGCTAGAGTTTAAAGAATCCAGGTTTTAGAAGAGATTTGGTACGTTAGGAAAGATGGGATTTAGGACTCACTCCCTCACACATAAATGGCATGCTCGCTCCTCCCTTCAACATATCTGAAACTGAAAGATGCTCAGTACATACAAATACAAAACAGACACACCCCTTATAGGGGTCAGTGGACAGAAACAGGACATTTGGAGAGGAGCTGCCTAGGACTGTCCTATTGCTATGGGCCCCATTAGTCCTAGTATTTATTATGGTGTTCCCATAGATGTGACCTCAGAGGCAAACACATTCATTAGTATTAGGGGGCTAGGAAATAAGAATTCTGTTTTGTGAAACATTCCAGGGTTTCAACATTAGTTTTTGTTTCACACTGAAACAAAAACAAGATCTTTCAAAGAAAATTGTGAAAAAAATTAGACAGAAACCCACTCCAGAACAGCCAATATCCTGGAGACTAAGGCACTCACCATGGATGTGGGGGACTGAGAATCAAGTCCCTGATTTGAAACAGGAAAAGCAAATACTTTGCTGGGTCTCATATCACAGGCTAGTATCTTAATGATCAGGCTATTAGCTATTCTGGGGTAGGACAACTCCCCCCAACATCCACACCCACACCCACATCCCCACATTTCTCACACTCTGAGAAACCTTCCTATTGTTTTTTTCCCCAAAACAGTTACAGTTTCTGCAACACAGTATTTCAACAAAACAGTATTTTCCATCCAAAAAAAACCCTTTCAACCAGCTCTAGTAATTAGCCATAAGCAAAGGCTTCTCCCAGACACTAATTCACTATGCCATCTAGTTTTCCATAAACCTATCTTACTTACAAGGTTTATGTTCTTCTACAGATTCATATTTGGCCAGTTCTTCACATGTAAAACCCATTGGTAGTGTAGCAGTTCTAATGTACAGTATCCCATTGGTATTGGTCACAGCAATGTGCTTCCACCACTGGAGATAGCAGTAAAATAATCCCTCATTCACTGTGTAACCTCAGTAGAAGGCATCACTTGTGATCTAGCGAGTATTGCATTTTGTAAAAATTCAGAAACTACAATAAAATTTGTTCCTTTCAATTTATCCTATTTCAAAGCAAGTGAAATAATAATAAACATAGACTGAAGAACGTTAACAATATTCTAGAGCACATTTTTTAAATAAAAAGCTACAACATTTTAAGTGTAGACTCTTGCCAAGAGTTCTCCGCCCCCATCCCACTGAATTTCCTATTCATTTACAGCCTGATACAAAGCCCATTTAGTTCTCCCATAAAGGATTACTTTTGATAATCAACTGGTTCAAATCTGCCATATTTGGCAATCATATCTGTTCTGAGACATTTTGGGAGCATACAGTATTCTGCCCCCAAAAGCTGGAGCACATTCCTCAAGCACTCTCATTTCCAAGGTCTTGCATAGTTCAAGGACTTGTTCATATTAAAGACAGTGACACTCACTTCAATGGGAACAGGATTGGACCAAAATGTATTCTTATTGTCATGTTCTTAAGTAGAATTATATGCCGAAGTTTGTCTACTTTTGTATGCCTGGATAATAACAACCAGACAATAGTGAATAGGTGCGAAGTTCTCTTGGATAGCTTCAATTGCACATATTCTTGGTTCTGTGTAGGTGCAGAAAGTTCGACCACTTATTCATTACAAACAATCCCCTTCTGAGGATTAAAGCAAACATTTTGCTTTTAAGAAACTCACTCTGTAGTTTCACCATATTCTTTCAGGTGAACAAACAAACTAATTTCTCCACTCAGTTTCACAAGATTGGTTGGGTTGCTTGCACAGACATGAGATGCATGCATATCACTTTTTATTCCTCCTCCAAATGAATGTTTTTCTATTTTCCATTAAGAGAAAGGCCTAAGCCAGATAAAAAGAAAATCTAATCCCTAGAATCCAGCGTAACAAAGCCTGCAGCAGAGACTACAAAATTAACTTGTTTATATTTCAGGTTACAGATCCTAGCATTTGCTTGTGTTCCTTCATTAACATCACCTCTAAAGGACACCTCTAACACCTCAAAACAAAATTAACTCATTTATATTTCAGGTTACATATCTTAGCATTTGCTTGTGTTAACCTTTAGAGGTTAACAAACACCTCTAAAGGACACCTCATTAACACCACCGCTAAAGGACAATACTTGCAGTAATGATATTTTAGGACCAACACCACTGATTGGTTGAAACTCAGATATCACCTCTGAAAGTATTGCCAAACTGCCAGAAGTGATGGGATTGATATTCTAATTTAATTTTAATCTATGGCTCCTACAGACAGACTTTGGCCCAGACCTGCTCCGTGCTTTGATCTTCCTCTATCAACTCCCCAAATCTGCCTTTTGTTCTTTCGCAACTCCTGCTTCCTGCAAGAGCCCTTCCCTCTCTGTCTCCTTGCTGCGATGGACTCATCTTATACTTCTGGCTCACTTCCCCAACAGAATTTTGGGGCCAAATACCTAGCGTAAAGGATAATATAAACCGTAACCTATCTGTAAATTGGAGGCATCAAGCCCGGGAGAGTGCAGCCTTCCAGCAGTGATGTAACTATATCCCTGTATGTGCTTTGTTCCTACAGGTATGGCAAGAAGGGCAGGCAGAAAAACTTGCATGGTAAATGCAAATAGGGGCTTACTGGAGGTTAACTGGCTAAAATGATTAATTTAAACTATCCGCCCCGTCCCGCCACAACGACATACACAAAAAACAGGGTGAGAGTCTCATATGACAGTGTTAAACGAGTGCAGTCCCACTGACTTCAAATGGCTTACTCCTGATTACAGTGAAATGAGCTCAGAATCAGACTCACACACTTTCAAAGCATCTTGGCACTCAGAAGGGAAAAAGGTGGAATGTGCCTGTCATAACTAATACTCCTAAATGCTGGCCGCTGTGGGGGCCGTATCTGTTCATTCTGGGCTTTTTGAATAAGCCAAAGACATTAAGGTGCACACACTGCAAGCAACAAGTGGGCTAAGCCAAATGTTATACAAGGCACAGTCCAGTGTGTGTTTAACCGTCCCAGTGACACAGATTCTGTTTGAGAGCCCAAGCAGGGAAGGATTTTGTTTGACAGCTGTATTGCACTATTCACCCAAGTAAGAGTAAGGAAATTGCCAACAGATTGTTAAAGAAAATTAGCTGCCTAAATAATTATTTTTGGAAAAACAAATAATAAATAACACTGGTTGTCCCTGACACCCAACCAACTTCTGTAACCTGCACACATCTCTGCTCTATCCTTGGTCACCTACGTTTCCAGGTTGTCCCTACACTACGGATTAGTGTCTGGAGAAAGTTATGGTGAGTGGGTATTCTGAAAATTTGGCACCCACCATTACAAGTGAGCAGGATGGTGTAACCCTTACCGAACTTACACTCTCGACCCCAATGAATGCCTCTTACAAGTCACGCCTTCTCTGAGTGTCCCCAAGTTGCAGTCCAGAGGCTGAACTTAATATGCCCTTTGATTTCTCCATGACGCACTTCTCTATCAGGCCCCTGGGGTACCCTGTTCTTACTCTGCACTGTGCATTTTCACACATTTCTTTCAGAAGGTACTCATAATCATGATTAAAAACTAATCCTCGCCAGTGACACTTAATGACAATATTAAAACTGAAATCTAGATATGCAAATGCAGTGATATGAAGATACACCCTGACAACTCACTGAGCTGAGTGATAAACTTCCCTTTGCTATAAGACCTATTCTCCAAGTCAAATAAAATTAATCAGAGTCACAAGACACAGATGCATCACATAAACACCACACAATTTGCAGCAGCCCACCAATTGTATTAAAAGATCATCAATATTCACTAAGGAAAACTCCAAATTCCAACCATCTCACTTCTTCATAATACATAACATGGGTTGGTGCTACAAGAAGGTTATACTCTTGACAAGGGTCAGTATTCTGTGACCTTCGGCAGTTGTTACATGACTGGAAGCATAAGTGCTATCACAGCACAAAAAGACTATTTTTCTGGAATTTCTGGCTGAAATGGAAGCAAAAAATCACCAGAAATATCATGAGCTTTCCAATCCAATTTTGCAAACACAAAAGCTTCAGAGAAGTGTCTAAACTTTTCAAGTCTTATGTGACAAAGCCTTTGGGATTAGTCTCAAATCTCCATCTTTCTCTCTAGCTCTTTGAAAGGATAGCTCTGTAACAGAATACTACTTGCAACAGTTACCATGTGGCACGGTGTACCATTTTTCAAGAAATAAAGCTAATCATAACTTGTAGCACTGGCCCATGTTATGTATTATGCAGGTTGTCCCTACACTAAGGGATGTGTGGGAATGAATCTGAAGTGAACATTTCTTTTCATCGCAGCATACAAAAGCACACACAATGCATGATGATTGCATGGAAAGTGACTAAAAACATTTGCAACCACTGTTTTTTTCAGTAGAAGCAGAACGTTAATTACTTTCATGAAAAACATCAATACCGTAATTACTACCGAAGTGTTATGTCAAGACATTTAAAATGGATGCTATGTCATGAAAACATCTCTGAGGGATATTTCCTCACAGAATGTGGATAAGGGAACAATTATGAATACATCCCAGACCAGATTAACCTATGGGAGTTGAGTCCAACTCCCGCTGAAAGTCAAAGAGACTTAGATGTCTAAGTGCTTTAGGCTCCTTTGAAAATCCCACCTGTAAATTACAATAGTTATATTTATAGGATGCCATCATTTGGGTGACTAACAAAATATGTTATATACAAGGCAATGCGGCCCCAATGCATTTTGAACCATTGTGAAAAAAATACTGACTGCTAACTCCTACCAAATATAGGGGGCCAGACTGCAAACTTCACATGGTAAGAAACCACACTGCTCTTGCGGGAAACGCGAGAATCACAATCCCTAGCCCAATTTCAGTGCATCCAGGTGGAACTGATAGGCTGCACCATCACAAGGTCATCACACCGGTGAACTTTGTGCTAGTACCACAACATACATACTTGTTTTTCTCCTTCCCCTCCCCCCGCTTTTAATTTTCCTTGAGATTTCCATTTTAACAAAAGAAATCATCATCCAGCACTCAAACTTTGCCTGTTTTTGTCTTACTGACCCCAACTCTTTGCAAATAACAGATATTGAAGTAGTTGAGTTATTTTATATATTTTCATTTTGAAAACACATCAAAACATGTACCAAACTACTCCCTGATCCATAGTCCTTTTCCCCATCCTCCCTTCCTCCATTATCCAACCCATCAATGCAGCAAACCCCAGGCTCTTTTTGTGTCCTCCTAACCCTTCTGCAGAGACTCTCTCAAGCCTAAGTGCCTCAGGCTAAAACATGACACACTGGTACATCCCCTAGACCTCAGTCCAGAAAATCAGATAAGGAAAGTGACTAAACTAACCCAAATCTATTTAGTAAATAATATGTTACTAGAACTCATTAAAATAATCCTATCGGGCAGTAGAAATCACATCAGCAACCCTATTAATACTTACACACACAGGTCGTTTGTGTAGGAAGGAAGGGTTTATTTCAGAGTTTGTTTTAGCTAACAGTCCAATTGTCAGAGGTGGAGTGGGAGCTTATAGAAACTCAAATGCAATCTCCTGCCATCATATTAAACACTTTGGTCTATATAGTCAAGTGACTAGTGATTCTGGGCATTCAGCTTGACACCTTAAAAGGGGCCTGTTTTTTTTCAGAAAGTGCTGAAAGTGCACTCTGAAAAATCAGGTATCAGAGGGGTAGCTGTGTTAGTCTGGATCTGTAGAAGCGACAAAGAGTTCTGTGGCACCTTATAGACTAACAGACGTATTGGAGCATAAGCTTTCGTGGGTGAATATCCACTTCTTCGGATGCAACATTTTTCTTCTGAAAAATCAGGCCACTCCAAGGGGTCTTGTATGGGGTACAGAAAAGTGAAGGCACTCAAAGTCACCAGTGACTTTGGAAAGTGTAGGCCTTTGCTTTTACTGCTTGCATTTTCTCTCTATTTCTCTTCCCCACTCGCATCATGGTGGGATTATTGTTGTTGTCCCAGTGCTTTGGTGCACCTCCTGCTTCTTCCCTCCCCCAGTTACAAAACCTTTCCCATGTGTGTCCTCTTTCTCTCCTGGTTGTCCCCACCTCTACTTAAGCCACTGGAGAGGGTTAGCATTCAGAGCATTGGGATATAACTCCACCTCTCCTCAGTTCTGCTGCAGCTGCTTCTCAAAGGAACTTAAAGATGGAACAGACCTTTCAGATCATCCATTCCAACCTCCTGCCACTGATAGCCTTGTGCAACAGTACATTTTCTAGTGCCTTCTCCCTATTTTCTTATAAAAATCCCGAAAAGGGGAATTGCACCCCATTCATTGGGAGACTATTCAATGGCAGGCTCTAGATTTACCTTTTCTTAAATGTCACTCCATTACATTGTTGGCCTTTTGTAGGAATAAAAAGCCACTCTATGTTTTTTTACAGCAAGATTTAAGGTGTTATGAATTAATATGCTGCTTTTTGTTACAACGGTAACTAGTTAGGAGCAAAAAAGCAAATAGTCAAAGCAAAAAATAAATTACCGTCCATGGAACTAAAGAGAAAAAAAATCTGAAGATGAATGTAATATATTCTAAATCAATGAAACTGTACTCAGGGTAATTAAAGTGCTGGAACATCTGCTGTCTCACAGGAGACAACAAAATCTAATTTTAACTCCTGAAATTCTAAAACATTCATAAGCTTGAAAATGACACCCTCATGCCGCTGAAAAGAAACATATGGGCACAAGGTAATTGAAATAGCAAAGCTAAATGGGGCTTAGAGATGTATGCATTTTGTTGGGGACTGCTGCTAGATGTGACTTTGCCATTAATTAATACAGACACTAGACAGTCAGGCTGAATACCTGTTGACAAGCATATTACAGCACAAACACCTACTGCATGTAAAAGCTTCAAAGGCCTCAGGGCACATGCCATACATGATTTTTTTTTATTCCCCCTCTGACTATATTCTCTCTCTCTCTTCAAAACAAAAGCCTTCAGACAATCCCCTGCTATTGATTTTCACTTACAGAAATCATCAGCAGGCCTGGCCCCTCCTAGGATTGTTTTGTAAATTAAACTCACTCCAGCACTCACCAGGTGAACAGTTATAAGCATTCTATAATCTCTTCATATTGCACATGGTTAATTCACAGTATTTAACTGGTGTTACAGACATTTGTCTGGATGCAAAATGGAAAATAAAATCC
The DNA here is from genome assembly GCA_037349315.1 of Chelydra serpentina. NCBI lineage: Eukaryota > Metazoa > Chordata > Testudines > Chelydridae > Chelydra > Chelydra serpentina. Next base: position 2,147,924 of record JBAIAC010000070.1, read on the forward strand.
CCTTCTACTTTTCATATAATTTTGGAAATGTTCTATTCGCCTCTAGTGTTGCATGCACCAAGAAGAGGACAGTCTCCAATAACCTAGCATAGATATAACAGCCCAGAGTCCTCACTTGGTTACACCAGTATTATTCCATCTGACTCCAACAGAGTGGCAGCCTGATGCTCCAATGTCACAGTCACTGGCAAGAACAAAGAACACGAAGACATGAGAGCTGAGTAAACTGGTGTGACTGAGTGAGAACAGAATAGATTAAGAAAAGAAACAATAGCTGGTGACTGAACAAACTACTGCAATGCATCAAATTTTGAAATTCACTTAACACTATGAACTAAGGATTATGCGAACGGTGCAGGTTCCTCACCCCAAACAGCGTGCGCGCGCGCGCACACACACAAATTGTGCAAAACTTACTCATTCCTAGAATTTGCTCTTTGTTGCCAATCTAAACCGGTAAATTAAACCTCACCTTAAACTTTCTCCTGATTTTTGCTTGTTCCTGGGATTACAGCGAGCTGTCCCATTTCCCCCGGCCCCTTCCCCCAGCTCCCTTTTCACCCTCAGAAAGAAACACAAGCTCTTTAACACCCTGAATTTGAACTAATAAGCCCCATCTGGTCCAGGTTCCAGCAATATCCTCCATGGCCTTCCATGACGTTTTCAGGCATTTCACTGGGGAGCATCTGCTTCCCAGTTCAGAAAGGAAGGAGGGGGAATAACGTTGCAGAGCTGTTCCTCCTTCATAGGATTCCTACCACTTTCCCTCCAGAATTTTGCCTCCCTTTGCTTGTGTTAACAGGCCCACAGTATAGTGAGATTACTGGCCAGAAATTTAATAAGTACAAATTGGTTTCACTTAGACTTGATAACTGTATAGGGTAGAGCAGGGGCTATCACTCCCTTTAGTTAGGGTTGAGAATTGCTTTCCATCTGTTAAAAGCCCATTTGTTGGCTCTCTCTGCAATCCTCAGAAAAGGTCCTTTTTCATTTTGAGCTTTCCATGTCTGGTTTGTGACTCTGAAATAACTTTTTACTCAGATTGAATGTGATTCAGACAAACTATTTTTGAGATATGGAACTTCGAGGGATATATTCTTCCTCTGGAGAAATGAAGTTGCACCAACAGAGGTGTCTCCTGTTGAGAAGACTTTGGCAAATAAATGCCCCTCTCACAATGGAAACATTTTGAGTCAAAGGAGAAGCAGTTCTCCCACCACCCATTTAAGGAACCTTGTACTCCTCCCTTTAGCCACCCCTCCATCTTCTGTCTTGTCTTTAGGGGTCTCCCCAAAGGCAGCTATGCACAGACCTCATCTAGTGGTGGATTCTTCAACTTTTTCCCCTTTGGGATGCACATGATAGTCTAATCTTCAACTCCTCGCACAGGCAGTTAATAGAGGGAAGATCACTCAATCTTCTCACTGACTAGACTCACATTAATGAACTCCATAATGTTCAAGGACTCTTTGCTGGATAATATCCATTACGCACAGCCATGCTATATATTAAAAAAGAGCCTCATGTTCTTCCAGCAGTGCTTGCAACACACTGGGGACATGCTGATCACATATCTCACTGCAGAACAGTCTTTGCCTTTGGCAGGTTTCATTCTTCAGCGGCAATTTGTCCCCACCCGAGCATTAACACTAACTGATGAAAAAGCAGATTTATTGTCTTTAACAGCTCGGAAAAGCCTTTGCATTTTGCCATTTGTTTTATTTAACAGAATTATTCTATTGTCAAATATTAATTTAAAGGGGTCTACAAATATAGGATATGAATGCCTTCTTTAAACAGGCCCATTTGTTCCGACGTCATGTACAAGGTCTATTTTATGTGCCTTTCTGTGATTTGCAAAAGGTTATAAAAATCACTGGTGCCTCAGGCCTTTTATGAATGGGCATTACTAGTCAGATCTTGCAGTTAATGGGAGTTACAGATGCTTAGCACTTCTCAGAGTGATGAAAGTAGATAATTAGTCTCTAAATGAAATTGGGAGACCATGAAGATTGGTGGTTATTACCACAGGGAAAATGTGATTCCCCACTCCAAAGTCCATCTCTTCCTCTCCACAGCTCCTGCTAAAGCCCTGATCCATGGCCTAGTCCTCTCTCATCTCAAATGCCTTCTCTCTGGCCTTCCCAGTTCTCATATTCACCCTTCAAGCTCATCCAGACTTTGCACACTAAAATCCCTTTCACATGCCACTCTGACCAGGTCACTCTCCCTCTCTCCTCCCGTTTAATCCTTGCACTGGCCTCCAGTCTCCTGCACATCACATTCAAGCTCCCCATGGTCAAAGATCTGTATAGCATTGTCCAGCTACCTATCCTCTCCGTTTCCCTGCTTGCACCCTGCACACAGAATCATAGAAATGTAAGACTGGAAGGGACTTCAATAGGTCATCTAGTCCAGTTCCCTGTACTGAGGCAGCACTAAGATTCTCTAGACCATTCCTGACAGGTGTTGGTCTAACCTGTTCTTAAAAACCTCCAATGATGATATTCCACAACTTCCTTAGGTGATTTGTTCCAGTGCTTAACCACCTTGACAGTTAAGAAGTTTTTCCTAATGTCCAACCTAAACCGCCCTTGCTGCAATTTAAGCCCATTTCTTCTGGTCCTGTCCTCAGTGGTTAAGCAGAACAATTTATCACCCTCCACTTTATAACAACCTTTTTTGTGCTTAAAGATTGGTATCATTCCTCTTAGTCTTCTCTTAGCCCAGGGCTACACTAGGGAAGGGGGGTCGATCTACGATACGCAGATTCAGCTACGTGAATAACGTAGCTGAAATCGGCGTATCGTAATCGGCTTACCTGACCATGAAGACGGCGGCGCGTCGATCGCTGCAGCTCCCCCGTCGACTCCGCTTGCACCAGTCGATGACGTGGTTTTCTGGAGCCGACGGGGAGCACGATCGGGGATCGATTAAGCGCGTCTTAATGAGACGCGAAAAATCGATCCCCGATAGATCGATTGCTACCCGCCGATCCGGCGGGTAGTGAAGACAAGCCCTTATCCAGACTAAACAAGCCCATTTTTTTCAATCTTCCCTCATAGGTCATGTTTTCTAGACCTTGAATCATTTTTGTGGCTCTCTTTTGGACTTTCCTTAAGTTGTCCACATCTTTCCCAAGATGTGGTGCCCAGAAATGGACATAGTACAAATTTGAGGCCTTATCTGTTCTGAGTAGGATGGAAGAATTACTTCTTGTGTTTCACTTACAACATTCCTAGTAATACCTTCCAAAATGATGTTCACTTTTTTTTTTTTGCGCAACAGTATTACATTGTTGACTCATTAATTAGTTCTCCTTTCTAGGCAGTCATTTCCCATTTTGTATTTATGCAATTGATTGTTCTTTCCTAAGTGGAGTACTTTGCATTTGTCCTTACTAAATTACATCCTATTTATTTCAGACCATTTCTCCAGTTTGTCAACTCATTCTGAATTCTAATCCTGTCCTCCAAAGCGCTTGCAACTCTCCCAGCTTTGTATTATCTGCAAACTTTATAAGTGTATTCTCCATGCCATTAAGCAAATCATTGTTGTAGATATTGAACAGAACCAGACCCAGGACAGATCTCTGTGGTACCCCACTCAATACACCCTTCCAGCTTGACAGTGAACCATTGATAACTCCTCTCCGAGTATGATTTTCCAACCAGTTGTGGACCCATCTTATAGTAGGTTAATCTAGGTTGTATTTTTCAGGTTTTATTTAGTTATTTGGATTATTTATTTATTTACTTTACTTATAAGGTGGTCATGTGAGATAGTATCAAAAGTCTTACTAAAGTCAAGCTATGTTGCATCTACAGTTTCCCCCCATCCACAAGGCTTGTTACCTGGCAAAGAAGGGTATCTGCCAGCTCAGCATGCCTTGAACTACTTGTCCCACAAAGCAATGCCACACCTACAATATCCCTCTTGACCTTGTGTACCATGCAGTCTAACTCTCCTCCTACCCCTCAATCACAGACTTCCATTCCATCACTCCTGCCCTGCAAACTGACTTGGCTCCCTCAAACTAGCAAGATATTTAAATATTTTTAAAACGGAAGTTAAGAGGAACAAGATGTTTAAGCAGCAATCATATCTAATGACCATTCACACTTGTCTGTCTCCTTGCATTACCCACTCTTTGTCCATCATCCCTTGCTGATAACATCTGAGGACACAATCCTGCTCCCACTGATTCCAATGGGAACTGGACCTTAGATCCCTTACACTGGGAACATTTATAGCTGAGGCAGCATTAGAACCAGGGTGGGTAGATCCTGCTTCAACAAAGCACATAAACACGTACTTAACTTTAATGTTGATCATCTCTTTCAAGTCAACTTTAAGCATGCAAGCTGTCCCATTAAGTGCATGCATAGGCACTTTACGGGATTGCGGCCTCAGATTGTGAGATGTTTTAAACAGTCTGACTGGTCTGGAAAGCATACTGCATATCTTTGGTGCTGTAGGTGTACTAAACAGTTAAAACAGTCAGTTTCAAAGCCATGTGTTGGATTTTAGCCATATGACTTCAATTAAAGTCAATTGGAGTTATGTGTCTAAAATTACCATGCATTGCTTTGAAGAATAACATTGAATGTTTGAGGATGAGGGGTCCCCAGTAAAGCATATGTTCAATAAATAAAATGCATGTGATATTTCAGAATATAATTCTTACATAAATGATGGAAAACAGGTTGCGAGTTCCCTTGCTCCAGGCCCAGTTTTGTTGGTTTTGGTTGTTTTTTATTTTAAAAACCACTGCCATTCAAACTCTGCAAAACCTTAGAAGCAAAAAGATGAACCTGTAGTGATGTTGTGTGCTGTTAAATAGTTGTTGCCTTCTCACCAGAAGTGATAAACCGACACCCTTAAACAAGTATGTATAATATGCAAATATACACAAAGATAACAGAGTGAATGTCAGATCTTGCCTTCCCTAGCTGAAGTGATTTTGCTGAGCTCCAGATAAAACAGCTTATGTATACTACTTGTACACTTTGTGTTTATGTGTGGGTATCTGTGCACATTACAAACACATTTATGTAATTTACATTACACATATTTATGTAATAATACACATAAATATACATAGTATATACACACAGTTCTAAGTGTTTCTCTCATCCCCTAGCTTAGAAACCTATCCTCTCCTTGATGCCCCACATGTAACTCCTATTACTGTTAAAGGGGAGAACAATAATCTTGGTATTAGTTCTGTGTGTGTGTGTGTGTGTGTGTGTGTGTATACACACACACACACACACACCTGACATTTTGGATCAAAGATTGGCCTGAACTAATACACTGGATCTGAACACTGGCATATTTTATAATGCTTAAAACCTCGATCTAGATGTCAATTCTGCAGCATGAGATCGTCTTTCTAACTGGTTTCTCTTGGTACAGTGTAAATAGCCTGTTCCTTCTCTTAGCTATAAAGGACTCAGTGTGCTTTTAAATGCAAATCTTCAGACAGCTGCAGCAAACTGCCATTCTGCTGTACATGGAAAAATCACTGCATCAAACCTAACATTTCAACCTCAATGTAAAGGTGGAAGATGGAATAGCATTCCTAAGTGGAAGCACAATGGTCTCCTTCCTGCATTACATCAAGACTCAGCTGACTTCTACAGCCCCAACATAGGCAATTATTTACTAGTAGGTCCAGCAACCTGCAAGAAACTGATTTTAAAGGACTATACAAGGTAATAACACATCAAGAGTAGTAAGTTTAATTTTCCCATTTCTTGAATGCTCTTTTAAAATGCATAGACAAGCAGCTAGCTAAATGCAGCGGATACAATTTATGAGTTGCTCAAATGTCACAGAATTCTATCAGTCAGATGAAATGAGTTCCAAAACTGAACATTGTTAATTATTTATCCCCTCAATTGCCAGCTTTTTATTGAAGACAATCTTATCACATAACCTCTCCTGCCCAAATTAATGACATGAAAAAAGAGAAAATTAATTCTGTAATGGTTTAGACTTCAGGTATTTCTGAAAGAGAAAACATTAAAGTTGGTTTAAAGATCAATTTAGAGATTAGTTTCCAAAGAATTTCACCTTACATCCTTAAGAATTGTGTAGCATGACGAAATTCAATTAGTTGGTATTTTCTGCAGGTATAACAGCTGCCAGGAAAGGCAAGTTAAAGCCAGACTTGGCAGGATGTGATTGATATCATTAATCATCGTTAAATGTCGATTTCACCTTACACACACAGAAACAGATGAAAAAAATATCAGTCAATAGTAATCAAGCCGGGGTCTTTGCTCCACTTCGTGGCAACCTTCCCTACACCTAGTGCCTGCAGGGAGCTGGTATCCTGAGCCCTCCTTAGCTGTGCAAGGAGCCCTCTGCAGCCCAGTGTCACCGGCCCTGCTCACTCGCTCGCTCACTCAGTGGCCAGGAGGAGGGGGCCATCCCCAGGCTGAACTGGCCTCCCCCATCATGGTCCTAGCGAGAGATCTCTGCTCTGCCCTGCAAGTGCAGTCTCCCCTGTACCGTGCACCCGCAAAGATCCAGTATCCCTTCCCAGGCTCCGCAGAGAGGCCCTTGTAGTTCCACGTTCACTGGCCCCGCAGGGAGTGCCCTACAGCTCCACTGTCACCGGCACGGATGGTCTCCGCAGAAGTTACAAAAAAACAATAAAAAAAATAAAATTTTGCCAAGCCGCGTTACACCCTTTCATTGATAGGACGTCGCTCTCCTAAAGAACATCACAAATGGTGTGCACGAACATTGGTAATTATTTATCCCCTCAATTGCCAGCTTTTATTGAAGATAATCTTATCACATAACCTCTCCTGCCCAAATGAATGACATGAAAAAAGAGAAAAATAATTCTGTAATGGTTTAGACTTCAGGTATTTCTGAAAGGGAAAACATTAAAGTTGGTTTAAAGATCAATTTAGAGATTGGTTTCCAAAGAATTTCACCTTACATCCTTAAGAATTGTGTAGCATGACGAAATTCAATTAGTTGGTATATTCCGCAGGTTAGAAGCAGGAGTTGATAATATGAAGCTTTTAAGCATTTAGGAATTTAGATAGCCAAGATTTCAGCAGCAAAGCTGGAAATCATCAGTAAATGACTCCCCATAGCAAAATCTCAAGAACATTTTAAAAGACAAACACCGCTGCACCAAGAAGCCTTTTTCCCCCACGTAACTTTAGTAACATGTAAATCCTGCTCCTCGTTCTCCCCACCACAGAAACAGCTTTCACCATGCAGAGATGGGCAGGAGCTGGAGACAAAACAGCTGGTGGCACAGCCTCTGTTCACCATACAACCCCGTGGAGGCTCCCACTGGGCCCGTGGGGCCAGCAAGGATGGGCCGGGGGAAAAGTAGGGACAAAGATGGTGGATCCATTATACTGCAGTTCCACCAGCCATCACTTCACATGGAGCAGTGGCACAGGAGGGTGCAGTTCAAAACTGAGGTAGCAGTGACAGAGAAGGCAACCCCCCTGGCACAGTAGAGTGGATTTGCCCCTCTATACAGCGGTTCACTATATCTGGAAATGCAATTCGCCTGTGCAATGAACTCAACTATGACAGGGCTTTCATTCTACTTCACTGTAAGGAGGCTCCACTGTACTACAACATGAGAGATGTGAACAGTCATGTGAACATTTGGAACAAACAAATGCATGAGGCACCCAGGTTTAAAATTAAGCAGTTGATTTGCTGGTATCTCATTAAAAGTCCATGGTCCTCTTCTCCAATTTAACTCATACACAGAGTTTATGCACCTCATGGTGGCAGAGTCTAGAGACTGTGACTTCAGATGCTCACATATTTGCAATCAATGTCAAAAGAAGATTTTTCTATTGTCTTATTTTAAATTTTATTAATGAAAATCTTTGCTAAAAAACTTTCACAATAACCTACTTCAAAATAACCATAAAAATAGGTTAAGTTTGTTTCAATAAATGAATATTACAAACAAGCGTAAGGGAAGCCAACAAAAAAGATGCAGTAGTCCAAATGAAAGGGACTTATTGATTTGATTCAAGGTTTGTTGAAATCATGCTTAGTAAAAATAGAAGATGTAGAACCAGAACTTAATAGACCAAAATTACTGTGATGGATATTAGGCCTAATTGGTGGACAAAATAATGAGGGGGGTGAACTACGCTGCCCACCTTGCCCTTTTTTGGGTTTGTTAAAAAAAGACTTTATTAAAAACAAACAAACATGACATTCTCTCTCATCCCCATCCCACCTTATATCTGCTTGTCTCAGCTTATCTCATATTCTCTGACCCCAAAATAAAAGAAACAGACCAGACTGAATGCTGTTCTTCCAGGAGGATGGCCAGCAGGCCTTGCTCTTATTTAATAAGCCTGTATTTTCACCTGTGAGTTCTGAAAATCATTATATCATGAGATCCAGTCCTCAGCCCACCAGTGAAAATACCTAACTGCCAGCACCACAAAGACATGCAAAATCCTCTTTTGCCTCCCTTCCCTGCTGTGTTATTTTCTGCCCCACTATTTCTTTCCTCCTCTCCCTTCTCTTTCTCAGCTGTTCATCAAACCCTGAAATCAACTGCATTGCATCAGCATAGCGTAATGAATGACCACAACCCTGCCTTGTCTAAAAAGAACCACCCTCTCCACCAGATAATGTCCCTGACCGGAAAGTATCTGTATTTCCCATAAATTGTTTGAGCCTTACTGTTAAATTAACCTAGACTAGTATTTCTTACGAAAGCAGTGGTGGAAAATATACACAAACATCTGTACTTGGCTTGAATTGCAGGTCCTCTCAGCCAGTGCATGGAAAGGTGATAGAATAGGAAAAAGAACTAGGGCTTGGAATCTAACCCTCTCTTCCCTAAATTACTGCGTGGGATTTAGGTGCACGACTTCCATTAAAGTCAGAGGCAGCTATAAAGCTAACTCTGTGCGAATGCTTTGTAAATGAAAGGCTAGAGGCCCATGCATTCCAGTGCACACAGAGTTATGTATACCAATCAATATATTTTGAGATGAGAGTAATCCCTATGGGATACGAAAGCTGAATCAAAGAGTTGGTTATTAGCCTGGAAAGAGAGTATCAGCAGCAATACAATGAGGGTGAACAGTCCTCCTGGGAATGGCCTTTGAAATCCAAATATGTTGAAGTTTAATCAGAATATAATGAATTTCAGGAGGTTGGCTTTCTACACTGGCAATGCAACCAGACTTCTGACCAGGCAAGATGCATTTTTTCCTGCAAACCTTGTGGCGGGATGAATCAGCCTTAGAAATCATAGCAAATATGTGAAGATGTGTCTCCCCTTTAGCTGTAAATTAAACATGACTAATTGACGTGCCTGCTAGTTTCAGTTTTTACATTTGTAAATATTTAACAAATATAGGACATAGGGGCTCTTGCTTCCTTTCCAAAAAGGCCAACTAAACTTTCACATTTCCTTCAGAAATGTCATTTCCCTCCACCCTTGCATTATTAGCAGTGGCACTGGAACAATTTTTTATAGTGGGGGTGCTGAGCACCATTGTACCAAACTGTAAACCCTGTATATGATGGAAACCACTTCAAGCCAGGGGTTCAGCAGCACACCCAGAACCCCTAGTTCCAGCACCTATGATTATTAGGTCTCCTGAGCATTACTTCATTTCAAGGTATATAAAGGCAACACTCTTCCTATTTCATGCATGAATCTATCATCTCTAAGTGGCTATATCATTTTCCCTTAAGCACTACACACTCTAAAAAGACAGAATAACCTAATACCAATAATACTTTGGAGCAAAGCTTTATCACCACAGTTGCATTCTCTTTGTCAGTAAAAGAAAAGATGGCTTCAGGAGAGACTGCATTAATATGCACATCTCTGGCTCTGATCTAACACCTAAGGCAATGAGAGATTTCTTTTTTATTTCTTTTAATGCTAAACTTCATACTCTCTACACTATTTCTCTTAAGAGCTGTCAGTCAAGCTTCTTCCCTTCTCTTTCCTCTCCTTGCTACGTGAGATTCTGTGACTAGATCTGGGCTAGCCTTGCACTGCCAAGTGAGAGGCCTGGGCTTGATCTCTAGTTCTGCTGCCTATAGATCTGCATTCCTAATACATCTGCCAACACAGTATCTACATACCTGGTGCCTAAATATAAGAATCTTATTTAATTATTTCCACAAAAGGAGCTAGACATGCTTCTCCTTCTCTGGTTAAAATCATTGTCCCAATCATGTTCCCTTAGTTATCTTCAAGATCAATGTCTCTGGGTCACTATGTTGTTCCAGTGGGGAAGATCTGCAGGAAGATGGGCAAGATCTGGGATCATGCTGATTTCTGGTGCCATGGAGATTCACAGACGAGGGTCCTTTACCAAGCTGCCTCCCTTTTACCTTAAGAATCACCAGCTGCAGAGTTAACAATCATTACTGCTGCAGCAAGGCAAGGAGAGAGCTACATTCTCCATACGATAGCTAGGGCCTAGTCCAATAAGGGCTTTAAATATCAAGACTAGAAGCAGAAATGAGCTAATGAAAACAAATAATTCCAAACTAGAACTTGAATAGTAAATTATTGGCAATAGAAACATTGTACACAGTCAGATGGTGACACAGGATCTGGACTGAACATTCAGTCAGGATGTGAAGCACTAGTGGATGGTTACACGGGCAATGATATGATTTTAGTGAAGTGTTCTAGTGCTATCTAGCATTAGCTGCTGTTTCAGTACCACTATGGAGTAGTATTGAGTCTATTCAAGCTGCTCACCCACTCTCTTTGAACTGCAGTGAAAAGTGGCTTAAATGGCAGCTTTTAATAAGAGGGTAAATAAAATAGATGAACTCAGGATATTAAAGAAGAAGATATGGCATACATCTGCAGTAAGTGTTTAACAAAGATGTGAACTGTTGCACATAAATCCCTGAAGCTTGCAAGCTATACTATATACAGCAAATAAACAAGTAGGAAGCTTAAGAAATATTTCAACCTCATGCCAATGAGCCAGCGACCAAAATCAACAGTTACAATGGTGGCAGTCAGGGTCACTGCTGGAACATACAACATTCAGAACAGGGTCATTGCATTAGGAGCATATGGCATGAGGCATGCAAGAAGCCTAAGGTCTGATTGTCTAATGTCTTGTCTTCACTACCCGCCGGGTCGGCGGGTAGCAATCGATCTATCGGGGATCGATTTATCGTGTCTCGTCTAGACGTGATAAATTGATCCCCAAAACGCGCTCCCCGTCGTCTCCGGAAATCCACCTCCGTGAAAGGCAGAAGCGGAGTTGACGGAGGAGCGGCAGCGATCAACTCGCCGCCGTCCTTACGGCCAGGTAAGTCGATCTACGATACGCCGACTTCAGCTACGCTATTCATGTAGCTGAAGTTGTGTATCATAGGTCGACTCCCACCCCCTCGAGTGTAGCCCAGGGCTAAGGGAGAAGACAGAAAACAGCATAGGGCCAAAAGCTGATCTCTCATTCATTTCACACTGCTGTAATTCCACAGATTTCAGTGAAAAGTTACTCTTAATTTAAGGGTTCGCCTATACTGGAATTGGGAAAACACTCATCAATCTAGGGTAGATAGATGCATTAGCTCTGCTCAAATTGGCGCACTAAGAACAGCAGTGTAGCCGGGGGGTAACTCAGGTAGTAGCTGAGGCTAGCTGCTTGAGTACAAACCTGCCTGGACCCCCCCGGTGTGGTGATATCAGCAAAAGCCCCAATCCCAACAGAGAGTTAAATGTGAGGGATTAAATGTAGGCAAAATAACCGCCTCCCCCCCAGCAATGGATTATTTGTATTCAGTTTAACTTTTCTAACCCTCCAAAACACGTAACACTTATGAACTTTGTCTCTCTCCCCCTTGACTTTCAATCAACTTATTTTTTAGGCTTCGGAAGCTTTTGCCAATTAGATCTTACACATCACATTTACAGCTCTAATGGGCACTGAAATCTCCTTGGCGGTTGGTTAGGATCCAATCCAATGCCCATTGAAGTAAATGAAAAGATTCCCACAGCTGTCAATGTTGTTGGGTCACCCCTTCCCCACACTGTATATAAAATATTGCTTCAGAAGCAGCAGCTAGCTTACTATATACTGTACTTAAGAATTAGAATAGACACTGGGAAGAATACTGCACTAAATGACAGACTATGGACACTGTCCTCTGAAGTACAGTGTCAGATCCTCCATGGTAATTTATAGCAGAAATGGGAGGAGACTAATTCTGTACAGGCAATAGCACCAATCCTCCCAGGGGTTGGCACTTCTTGGGAGGGGCTGAGCACCCACAGATTATTACAAATTCAGGCTCTCAGCTGGTGGAAGTTAAACAAGTCAATAGCTCTATCACCAGTTACCCTTATATTGAGTCAAATAACTGGGGTTCGACTGAAGTATTTCAGGCCTCAGGAGACTGAACTGTTGTTCATAGGCAGAGAACAGGAAAGACTGAGGTGCCAGCAATGCCTAAATTGGGGTGCAAAGGTAGGGAACCAATTAGGTGACAGATGCCCAGATGAACTAAGAGATGTGCCATGCTGCAGAGGATGGCAGAAAAAAACCCAAGCTCCCTGCCAATGTGACCTGAGGGAAGATTCCTTCTCAACCCCAAATCTAGTGATAAGTTTACCCCTGAGCATGTGAGTAAGACCCACCAAGCAAGCACTTGAGAATGAGGGTTCTCTGGACTACTACAGATCTAGTGCACGCCAGTATGTAGGGCTCCAACTGAGATCAGGATCCCATGGTGCTGGTACTACATGAACATGTAATTAAGAGAGAGACCTTTTCCTGAAGACTATAGACTACATAGACAGAAAAGGCAAATGGTGGAATAGAAGAACCATGTCTGGAGGGAAACTGAATCACAGCATTTAAGTGACAATGAATTAAATTGAAATTTGTCCCCACACCCGCTCCCGGATCCCAGACCAGTGCTGTGACCACACAATCATCCATCCTCCTCTTTAGCTTACAAAAACTACTATGTCTGGTCAGTGTGCACACTTGTGGTATCATGTTCTTATGTAATACATCACCCATAATGAGCAGGATTTTGGAGTCCGTCCCCATTCCCAAACAAGCACAGCTCTGTTTGGAAGGGAGTCAAAATACAAAATTCATTTTTGTACCCATGAACAAGAAAACACTTACAGTACAGTCACAGCCCATATCATTCACTGCAGTACCCAGAAACGTCCCTTGCCTGCTCCCTTCTTAGGGTTTTCATTCTTTGCATTTGTTCACTAAAAGTTAGAATGAAAACTAAAAGCCCCCCAAGAATAAAACATGCAAAATTGTATAAATTGCTACAATAACAAAATACTGCTTCGTGGAGGGGACTGGTGCAGTCACAATAAAGGAAACAAAAATGGAGAAATTATGCTGTGTACAAGCACTAAAGGGAACTAACCTCAAAGGGCTAAATCCAGATTGCTGCTACTCAAGAAAATAATTGCACTGAAGTCCACAGACTGGACTAAGCAAGGACGGATTCATTTGGCCCAAATTGCATAACTATTTGCAGCAATTAAATAATGACTTTTCTGAATAGAGTTTTAATGCCCTCATTCACATTTCAGTAGTGCCCAGGGATCCTAGTCAGGATGGGAGGGGCACTATCCTAGGAGCTGTGCATTTACAAAAGGAAGACATAACCAAAACATCTTGTGTTTTACATTGTTGGGTTTATTATCTCCCACAGATATATCACTGAAGTGAACATTGTTACATGAAGGATTAATCTAGCCCATTTCACCTTACATATTAAAGTGTTTAAAATGGTAGCATCCTTTTGGATGTCTACTGGCAAAAGTAAATTATGCGTCTAATGGCATTAATTTAAGTCATGGGACAGTCATGATTCTGTGTTCTTAAAATAATTTGCCTAAACATGCAGTAACAGTAAATGACGGTCATAGAGGCTGATCACAATTTAAAGAAAATGGCAGAATTTTCTTTACCTAATGTGAGAGTTTGAGCAAAATATTCAAGAACTATCTCTATATTGTGAAATTGTCAAGGGCTAGATTTTAATATTAGCCACTGGTGTAAAACCGGAGCATCTCTATTGAAGTCAATTTATATCAGTTTAACTGAGATGAGAATCTGTTCCCACATAACCCATATAACATTCCAAATTGTTTTTCTCTTTGCAGCCCGCTCAGCACCTCATGGGCCTTTCGTATCCTTTATCTGAGACTATACCAAACCACATCTATTTCAATGTCAAGTACAAAAAGAGTACAGGAGTAAATGAGATTCTGTTATCTGAAACAGGCAAGGCAAAACTCTTTTTCTTCCTAATCTGAAACTCATTCAGACACTGGGTTACAAAGTTAGACTTTAAGATAAACATGAGAGGGTTTGTACTCAGCTAATATAGACTATGAATAATCGGGGCGGGGGGAATCATGAAAAAAATAGCTAAATGTCAAAAGTGGAAAGGTATGTTGTATAATAGTTTCTCTTCTCTCCAACAAATGTTTCAGGAAATGGAAAATAAATTTAAATCAGGGACAGATGGTCTAAATCCAGAACATGTTTCAAGTTTGCATGCTGTATGCAAAACTAACCTTGCACGTTGAAAAGAGTGATCCCCTCCCTTGGCTAGTTTATGCAAAATCAAAAGCCATGTGGGGAAAGGAAAATAAGAACAGGAATTATTAGAATGAAGAAAGAATAGTGTCTGCCACTACAATTGACTCTTGGTGTGACTCTGAGCAAGTCACACAACTGGTCTAGGGCTCCAGTCACATGTCTAGAAAACAGGGATAACATTTCTTCTATTTCTACTTCATTTTAATTTATGTTTCCAAGGCAATTTGAGATCTTTCAATTGAAGATGCTAGTGAAGTGCATTATTATGATGGGAGGTTAGTAGGAACTCAATGCCTTTGAAAAATCAGGCCATTTAAGAAAGCCTAATGTTCAGCACCCATTTTTGGGAATCTTGGCCACAGATCCAAAGGTCTTGTTCCTTTTCATTGCATCCATGGTAAAGGCAATACTCCTTCATTCATTTTTGAACCAACTTACATTTTTCATTTCCTAACAGTCAAAGATACTGATAACAAAAACCTTTTCTGAAAATTCCCTCATTACTGGCAGCACTTCATCCTAAATGTTGTTGTTAGTCACAGGAAAGTCCCACATTATTTAATCCAACACTATCGGTTTCTGAAAACATTTCCAAATAATTTGCCCTTCTATATAATTCAATGTTTTCACCATCAGGACTATACATTTCTATGCAATCGTCAAGGTAATGTTATCTCGTGTACATTAAGAGACAAATGAAATACCACTCTCAAGTGCAGAGAACCTCCCGATCAGTGTTATAATCTGCCTTCTGTTCTTTTAAATCACCATATAGGAGGAATCAGCAAATGCCATTTTTTTAGTGTTGGGGTGGAGGTTTGAAAACAATATCTCCTATTGCCCTTGTCAGAGTAAACGTTGATATGCTATACCCCCCTTAATGAATTACAATAGCACCTCACTAATTTGCAGCGGTGACTGGGAGGCCTGTCTCTAATTACAGAATTTTTCAAGTTAATGAGCGAGTGAACATGCATTACAAATAAGTGTAAAAGCTAATGCATCACAAAGTGCACTCAATTTATTTTGTAGTTAAGTTTTTATTACATATTATCCTGTACATCAGTACATGCTAGTGAATGGGCATAAAATGGGCATTTTTTAATAAAAACGTGGAACTCTTAGTAATGCAAGCCATCTCTTCAGCTCCACAGGTGACGTTTACCCCACTTCAGAAGCCCAGCCCAAGAGCCTTCTGCACGGTATTAGCCTTGTAACTAGACCTTTTGCATAGAAATGACAAAAAGCAAAGCAAGAAGATATGCAGGTTCCTCTGTGTTCTGTGGGTGTCTTGGATTGGGGCTCCGTGCTGGGTCTATATAAACTGGCATGGAAAATAAGTTTGGGGATGCACTCCATGACACGTGTGACTGCACTATTGCACCACCTCAAAACCTCTTCAAAGATACAACAGAGAAGCTAAAGTGTCATTCCGATCACAGGTAAACTGATGTAAATTGATGTCAGTAGAGATACTCTGGTTTCACACCAGTAGTTTATAATGACATTTGCTGAGGAGCTGAGTTGCACCCCGGCAGCCCTCTACTGGGTATATTTCATCGCCCACCACTCCTGTTCAGTATTTGAACAAAGCCTGAATTATGTGACTTCTGGCAGGAGGGATGAACTTTGAACTCTGCTATTAAAATTCAAATTCTGCTGAGAAATGAGAAGAGACCATCATTTTTGTAAGCTAATTATAAAGTGTGTGGATTAGCAAATTTCCACTGCACACAAAAATGTTATCCATTCCAATGTTATCTGTAAGAGAAGGCAACGATTTCTCTCCTTATCCATTTTTAACTACAGTGCAGAAAGGATTTTTCCCCATCGGCAGGCTCAGTTTCAATTTATGTAATTATCATATTAACTTCTATTTAACACTTCCATTAGAAGTTTTACATTATTTTAATTAAAAAATTCAGTTGAACTCTCTCTGTTTCCCATTAACTTCTAACAGATGTCTTAAATGGACTTCTCTGTTAATGAAATTTTTACACAAGTTATATCAGATGGAAAGCACATATTACGCCAGAGGGAGAGACTTATAAAATTCAGTTTGTACACAAGAGGCAGTCCTCTCATACACAGACATCTGATGAGCTACAGGCCAATTTTAGAGGACAGTTATTCAGTTTTAGTCAGAGGTGGGCACAAGCCAAAATTTAAGATTTGGATTAGTGTTCAAATCTAGTACTTCTTCCCTAGCTTTGGCTAGGATCCTGTGAACAAGTGAGAAGATGTTTAAGGCTCTTTCAATTAGCAGACCAGGGTATAACAAGAGCCAATGGCTGGAAGCTAAAGTTCAAGAAATTCAAACAGTGAGGGTCAGTTAACCATTGGAGCAAATTTCCAAGCCTTGTGGGAGATGCACTATATTTGGCACTGGTGCGACTGCTATTGGAATACAGTGTTCAGTTCTGGTGTCCGCAGTTCAAGAAGGAAGTTGAAAAATTAGAAAGGGTTCACAGATCGGCCACAGGCATTATGAAAGGACGGGAAAACATACCTTATAGCAAAAGACTCAAGGAGCTCAATCTATTTCATTTAACAAACAGAAGATTAAGGGGTGACTTGATTACAGCAGAAGTAGCTACGTGGGGAACAAAAATTTGATAACAGCTCTTCCATCTAGCGGACAAATCTGCTAGACACATTCTAGACAAATTCAGACTAGACATAAGTTGCAAAATTTTTAACAGTAAGGTTAAGTAACCATTGGAACAACTTACCAAGAGTGGTGGTAGATTCTCCTTCACTGGAAATTTTAAAATCAAGATTAGATTTTTTTCTAAAAGACATGATCAAGTTCACAAGCTAGATGATCAGAGTGCTCCCTTCTGGCCTTATAACCTCTGAATATTTGAAATTAGTTCAGTTTCAGTTCAGAGCAAACACCCTAAGCAGAAAACTAAGTGGCAATCAGGACCGGCTCTAGCTCTTTTGCCGCCCCAAGCGGCTAAAAAAAAAAAAAAAAAAAAAAAAAGGAACGGCAGGAGCTCCTGAAGCAAAAAAAAAACCAAACAAAAAAACCAACGGCTGGAGTTGCCAAAGAAAAATAAAAAAGTCCCTTGAATTGTGCCACCCCAGGAATGGCTGGAATGCCGCCCCTTCAGGTGTGCTGCCCCAAGCACTTGCTTGCTTTGCTGGTGCCTGGAGCCGGCCCTGGTGGCAATAGTAGAAAAGAAGCCAAGAAAGGAAACAAAGGCCCTGATCCTACAAGGAGCTCTCTGCAGACAAGTCCCCTAGACAGAGCCCCAATTACTTCCATGGGGCTCTTTGCAGGCAGAGGGGAACAGAGTGATGGTTGGGGGTGGTTTGCCAGCATGGAGTTCTAGAAACTGTCACCTTGTTACACTAAAGCTCAAGAAAAGAAAACATTCTTACAAATGGAAAAACATTTTTCCCCTGAAGTAATTTTTTTAAACAACACTGACAATTTTTCCCCTTCTAAAAAATTCATTTTTAATTATACCCCATCTTTTAGTGAAAAAACCCTCAATTTTTGACCTCCCTAAATTTAACATCAACACCAGGGCCTTAAGTAGATAATTTCTGAGACTTTATTACAAACCAAGGGGAGGTTACCTTTCCAGTGACATAAGCATCACTTTCAGCTCAGAACGATCTAGGACAGGCCTGCACAACATGCGGCCCGCGTGGGCTCACTGTGCGGCCCGCGGGGGGGTGAGTAGGCAAGCGGCGGGGTGGGGCAAGCCAACAGCTGGCTGGCCAGCCGGCAGGTGGGCGGGCTGGTGAAGGGGCCAGTGGCAGGCTGGGGAGTGAGAGTGAGCCAGCGGCAGGAGGCGGGGGCAGCGGCAGAAGGTAAGAGGCCAGCAGCAGGCAGGCAGGTGAGCTGGCGGCGGGGGGAGCCGACGAGCTGGTGGCGGGGGGAGCTGGCGAGTCCTATTTTACTGCTGTGATCTGGTCACCCTATGCACGCTGTTTCTTTCCCCTTCTACAGGCTTCCACACCCCAGCGCTGGGGAAGGAGGGGTTGTTTCCGCGGGGCGGGCAGCGCTGGGGCGGGGGGTGTTTCCACGGGCCTGGGGGGTTTCGGCCCTCAGCTGTTTTCTTTGGAGTAATAGGACCCTTGCCGCTTTACGAGTTGTGCAGGCCTGATCTAGGAAGCATAGGCCTCTGATTAGTTATACTGTGACCCAGGGAATCCCTCAAACGCCCACAGACAGAAAGCACACCAGACCATAACTCTCATCAGGCCTGATTCACTCATTGCCTCCAACTCACTGTTGTCATAATCAGTACCAAAAAGGTGTTGTGTAAGGTGCCTAAGGTACCCTAATTTTGTTACCCATCACTGGACAGATACAAGGGACCAGAGCACTTGTATCTGAGAAGGCTGGATCCTTCAACCAACAGGGTGAAATTCTCTGAGAACTGACTATAGGTGAGAAAATAGCTTAAACAAAGATCACAAATTTGAATCCCTAGAAAGCGTGTTTTGTTTTGTTTGACTTATTATTGCTCTGTGTTTTCTTATCACGTAAATACCTGTTCTTAGTTAATAAACTATATCTGGTTTTATTACAAAACCATTTCAGTGCTATGTATTAAACTGAAGAGTAAAATCCTCAACCAAACTACCAAGCTGGTGTATCTTCTGTCTCTCTGGAGGCAGTGAACATACTAACTTTTGTGAGGGTTCAGTGAGAGGTACTTCACACATTGCAGAAGAGATGGTTTGGGGGAGACTCGGGATTGGAAGGTCTGTTGAGATCACCCTGCAAGGAGTAACCAGGCTGGTGGAAGCCAGGGAGAGGTCATTGAGCTACAAGCAGGCTTCTGGTGTCAGGGCTCTGAGTCAAAGCTGCACAGAACAGAAGCACCCAGGGTTACAGGGCGGGCAATGACAACCCCTTACTGCTTTGGTGAATCCCCAAAGCATCACACAAACAAACAGCGGAATTCCCAAAGTTACATTCAAGAGTGAAAGCACGGTTCTGTGTATTACAAGGAAATAATGAAGAGGGATAGAGATTGTAAACAATGAAGCTACAGGTGAAAAATTCCTGTTTGATCATTGACTCAATCTCCCTGCAAATACAGGATTCTGCTCTACAGCACATTTTCTAGTAATTTATCCAGTCTAGTTCTGAAGAGGCATTTAAAGCTGCCAATAGAAGCTACTGTCCTGACACTATTACAAATACTTTGAAATCTCTTCTTGAGATCTATGACTCCCTCATTTGCTTTCTTGCCTGGAAAATGCTCAATTCCATTTTAGTTGATTTCATATATAAATAAACCACTTCTAAATCCAATTTGCAAGACACCTTGCTGGAACTTCCTGGTTTCTGTAATCTCATAGGTTGGATTTCTCTCTCTATATATTATATTTAAGCTACCCAACACGTCTCTATTTACATGTCAGAGCCAAAAGATTCTTCCTAATCTTTTTCCTGAACTGCATGAAATCTGTCAGAAAGCTGTGAAACGACAGTAACTATAAACTGATCACAACATTTGCATCAAACATATAAACAAAACAAAACAGAGCATCACTTATAATTACCATAAAAGAGGGTGTGTGCGTATTAGGTATCACCACTATATATATTTTTTGACTTACACAACCTTTCTAAAGAAATGTAACTATCCACAGTGATTACCACCAAGTATACGGACTTCAGTTACAGCAATCTTTAAATGATTACA
Organism: Chelydra serpentina; assembly: GCA_037349315.1. Lineage (NCBI taxonomy): Eukaryota > Metazoa > Chordata > Testudines > Chelydridae > Chelydra > Chelydra serpentina. The sequence continues at coordinate 2,168,193 of JBAIAC010000070.1, forward strand.
CAGATATTACACTAACTACAAAGAACTAGAGTTTAAGAAACAGGTACCTACTTTGCACATATACAATATATAAGCCCAATTTTCTTCTAAGATAAAGGGAATTCTGTATAATGTACCAGGTACCAAAGTTCTCCCAAAACTAAACTAGCACAGGTGGGTTCCCTGTGTATGGGTGAGTAGCAAGTCGTGCTTTTGAGGGCCTAACTGGAGACTATTTTAAGGGGCCTGATTTTCAGAGGGTGGTTGAGCACCATCTTTGCATTTCCTGGATCCTGGAAGTTGCTGGGGATGACACAGTCCCTAGTATTAACTAGAGAAGCCTCTATGTGCAGCTGCATCAGCTCAGTATAATCAGAGAGAAGGTCCTGCTACTTTTCCCACCCCCTCACCTAATCAGACTCCTACACTATTGGTTATTCCTGGGTGGCCAGGTCATGCCTGTTTGGGTCCCCTTTACTGGCCAGAACTCAGAATTAAGAATTTCAACTTAATGGAGTTAGTCTTGATATAAAACTAGTGCGAGTCCAAAATCGAGCCCAAAATACTGAAGTGGGTTCAAAATGAGTTTTTCCATCACTGTTTATGCCCTTATGCCCATAGTGGTTCATCTTGACTTCACCCTAGGAGACTGATTTCTTGGCTCAATAAAGCTAGCCTTAAGAGTTTGTGACATAGTGAAACTACTGTAAGAAAATCACACTGCAACGATTCTTACTGCCAGTTGCAAGACTACAAAAACAACACCACTGAGAAGGCGCCACCCCTCTCCTCCCTGTCTTAAATCCAGACATCGCCTACTCAGACATTGCTGGGGAAACATTATTTTCTGTCAAAAACAGAGTAGAAATGGGAAAAGCATGTTAATCAGCTGTATCCAAACAACAGCTGTATTATGAAATGGAGAATGTTAAATGTTGATCTCTTTGGCTACCCACTTTTCTGGCAAGATATTTGACCTTCAGAGCTGGCACAAGACTGGGTCTCAAAGCACAAAAGGCCAAGGAATACAAGAATTAGAAGACTTAGAAAGTTAACCAAAAAATGAATAATTTCCAAGATGAGAAATTATTCAGAATTATCAGAAATTATTTAGTTATCTCTTTCCAGCTGGTGTTATTCTTCCACATTGTATTAATCTGCTCTACATCCATTTTTTTACCCCTTTCATTTCTGTCTACAATAAATAACTAAATCTATTTATATCCCTACCTTCATCTTCAATAAGTGAATACACCATCTTCCTAAGGCCCTTTGAGATATTTCAAGGGCATCACACAAAAAGATAGCTGATACTCTGTGAGTGATAAAACAATATAAAGGAACGACTGTTGTGTTTGATGATAATAAGGAATCAATGAAAATTCATGGCCCTTGGCTATGAAAAATAATGGTCGTATCCTGCACCTTTCCCTCGACCTTTCTACGTAATCTGTATGTATCTTTGGGGACACTTTGAATCAGACCTTCAGCCAATGTATGCCAACATAGTTGCAGTGACTTCAAAGGAGCTAAATAGGTTTACTACAGCGGAGGAGCTGACACTATATAATCAGAGATGTTCCTGCCATTTATCATAAATATTATTTAATTGTCATGAGGTTTCAATTCCAGTGTTTAGAACAAATATGATGTACATTATTTGCCCACAAAACTGAAGGACTTCTAAAGATAACACTTGGCATTTATAATGTACTGCATGGTCAACACACTGAACAGGCATTAACTAATTGTCCCATCATTCTTGTTGAGTACCTGAGTTGGTATAATCTCCATTTTATAGCCAAGGAAACAGAGATAGGTGACTATTGTCACAAAGCTACCAGTAAAACCAGGATTAGAATTAAAACCTCTTGACTCCCAAACATTTACTCATTCCTCTAGTCCCCACTGCCTTCCAACTTTATACCTGAGGTTGCCTACGTTTTTAATAGTAAATTTTATTGGCTAAGTAAGGAAGGTTTTCCTTTACACATTAGAGCTATTGCTTTACTATATTTACTTACAGCTACGGTGTATCTGACAACTAATTTCCCCCATCATAGTTTCTATTAAATTTAATCATATCCTAATGAAAAACAGTGGACATTTGCAGACAAAATAATTGCAGAGAATTTCATTCTATTTTATGGAATGCTGCAAAGCTACCCTACAGTATGAAACTGATTCTGATTTCTAATTGTGATATAGTTTTTGCTGCAAATATACTGAATTTAGGGTGTAACTGAACAGCCAATTCCTGTAAACCTGCAAAATCACTACTGGCAAATTCTCTTGAGAATTTCACCCCAAATCTTCACATTTCAGAAGATCATTAACTTTATACGTTGTTTTAACAGGGGAGGGGGGTGAGCATTGGAAAATTTTCTGCTGACTCTCCATGGGAAGACTGTAGAATTTGACAGCACCCTGAGTAGATGCAGCAGGAGATAAAGGACTGATTTGCCTGTTCCCTAGGCATGAGTAAAGCAACAAGAAAAACAGAGCAAAGAGGCAGGGTAGACTGCCTTCATAGTAAACTCAGTCATGGGTTTCCATACTGGCTTCAGGAATGAAGGTAGACAGTAAAACTCAGATACGCTTCTATCTCAAGGGTCCATGCATCCTGTGCATGCCCAGTGGAGTTCTGTTGATTTCTACTGGCAAATTATAATGTGCTATGTAAATCAAGAGGAGTTAAACCAAGGATTAATTTGGCTAATATTTAAAAAAAAAGAAAAAGAAAATGGAGTAGCTGGAGAACCTAAGTGCATAGACATCTGAACAGAAGCACAAAAGCACACCTGAACAAAAGCACAAAAGAGGATAGCATTCCCCCCAGGCAGTTTAACACCAGTACTGGGTGAATGGAGGGAAAGTTATTTGCCAATATTTTCCCAAATTTTCACTCTGTTAGTAAGCCATGTTCTTCCCTTGTGAACTTTTGAATGAACAGATTGTTATTGTTCTAATAGTGGGAAATGACTGTTCTTCATGCAATTATCAATACTTAGTAATGCAAGCCATTAGTAAGTCATGCAAATGATTTAGACTTGCAAACGAATGATTCCCCAAACCAACTTAGCCCCTCATGGGTTTGCCTTATTGACAAAAATATCAGCAAATAAGTATACTTTTCCTCAGGTCTGGTTCCACTCAGGCTCCTCCCCAGTGGGTTCCAAACCCTTATTCTCTCTCTCCCTGAAAGTTCCCTTCTGCCAGGTGCCTAACAAGCCACCTGGAGCAGTGAATCTTCCCAGACAGTATATTCCCAGCTATCAGACCGAGTTTACTAGGGAACACTGACAGGGCTTAACGTGTTAAATAAATTGTTCACAATGACTGTTTTGCCTAACCTTTAATTACCACTTATATGTACTATCCAACAGGACCCTTAAATGTACCATGATATTTTTTCCATCACAGGGAGAGAGGCTCAGGCCCAAGGAGTTGCATTATTCACAAACCCTTTCCCTCTCCTCACACCCACCAGCCGAAACACCACAATCTGGACTGAAAACAGATAAGAAAAATAATCCGTTCTCCTCCTTAGTTGTATTTTCTAAAGGAGTTGCAGTGGTGTGTGTGAATGGACCTAAAAATCTGTTAACCACTTTATGTCAGCAGATTGGGATTCCTCTCACCAGGTGTTTGTTTTCTTAATTATAGGCTCCAGAAAGTTAGATAAATTCATTTTAGAAGTTGCTGCTCTCCATCTCATAACAGCATTGTTACTTAACCGACAGTAAGTGGTTAAAGTAAAGGTCTTTGCTTCACACCTCTGCCCCAAATTCAGCATAGAGACAAGGATTCCCAGACAGTCATGGGAATGTTGATACCAGAATGTATACAGTATAACTTTCCTATGTAGCTAAATGAGACTATTGTACTACATGTTACAGTTGAGGCATCAAATCCAGGACACATTTGAGCACTCTAATTTGCTTCAGAAATATTTCAAAACTGCAACAAAGTGGGTATTGGAACAACCCTAATTTGGTCTGGTCCACTAGTTTCCCATAACTATTGACAGGGTTTTTAAACAAGTAATACTTCTGAAGATTTTTTTTCCTCCTACCTCTATCATGGGGTGTTTTTATAATTTCTCATGACTTTTAGGCAAGAAACTCAAAAGCAACTCAATTAGAAGCACCAAAGGTTTCAGAATCGACATACTTTATGGCCTCTCACTAGTTAATGCAATTATTGATGCTATAGCGCACTGAATAACTGCCCATGTAAAGCTGTGTGGCCTTACCACTATTATTACTGCCTTCAGCTAGCAGCCCAGTAAAGCTCTGTGTCCTGAAATATTGTGGTTAGTTTTCAGTGTAGTAGCCGTGTTAGTCTGTGTCAGCAAAACGAAAATAAGAAAGAAAAACTTGTAGCACCTTAGAGACTAACAAATTTATTTCAGCATAAGCTTTCGTGGGTTAGTACCCACTTCATCGGATGTTTTTTAGTGTTTTTTAGATGATGGTGTAAAGGGCATGGCCTTTTTAGGGCTTCAGTTCTAGAAAACAGGTACAGAAAAAAAATCTAGTTTTTCCTATTTTATCAGTAAATAGAGGGAATAAATGTAGAGAACACTGAAGTGTCCTTATGTCTAAAGATATTTTAGAAATAAGGACACTTTAGTGTTTTAGAGAATCCTTTACATTTTGCATCCATAAAAGAATAATTATTGACTGCCTATAAGTGTGGAAAGTCTGCATGTAATAAGAATTCACCTCTTTTTAGTAGCTTTATTATATTTATGCAATTGTAACTGTGAATACAATATGGCACCATTTTTTCATACATTTAAATAGCAACACTCTCCTTAGAATGTAGGGCTCACTCAAAAATATTGTATACTCTGGGTGAGAAAAGTCAGCTGTAGTTCTAGAGGTGGGGATTTTGCAGGATTGGTCTCTTGATAAGAAAGAGGAACTTATTATAGAAATTAGATCAGGGAGTATCCAGAATTAGCCATATTTGAGGCTACTTGAATTTTGCTACATGATGTAACACTTTGGTTAGTCTGCACAGATTACAATTACTTCAGATCGCAAATTCTAAACAATGACAATAGATGATACAGCCAAACCTAATCACTTCGTATGGATCCCTAACTATGTGTTGAAGATAGGGGACTAGATCCTGGGCTAGGGTCCATTTGCACAGATCCAGTGGAATCAGCGGAACAATGCTGATTTACACTGGCCAAGGGTCAGGTCAAGTGGCCAGAATTTTCAGACATGAATGTCTAACCGTAGATTTTGGAGCCTACCTTTAGGAATCTGCATAAGTGGCTTGATTTTCAGAACAACTGAGCATTCATAGTTCTCACTTAAATCTAGCTCTCTTAGGTAATTATGTGGTCCCTCCACCATAGTATCTGAGCACCTCACAATCTTTAATGTATTTTTCCTGACCTGTAAGGTAAGGCAGTGCTATTATTCCCATTTTACTAATGGAGAATTGAGGCCCAGAGAGACCAAGTGACTCATCCAAAGTCACACACAAAGAGCATGGGGGTAAAACAGGAAACTTAATTTTTGTCTTCCGACTCACAAGCTAGTGCCCTAACTACTGAGGTGAGAGTGCTGAGCACCTATGAAAGTCAGGCCATTTTTATTTAGATAGCTATATATGGAGTGAGAAGTCTACATTTAGACACCAACATTTGAACATTTTGGCTAATGCAACTACTTTAGCAAGCTGGGTAATACTCTGACTCAAGAATTTGGTATCAGTTTGCTACTTCTAGGCCTGGCCAAATAGTTACATTAGCAGTTATTCCTCAATCTCTCCTTTCCTCTGACCAACTATACATTTTTGTTTCTTCCTAAACGAGAGGAAGAAATATTGTAATTTTTCCTGATACACACAACCATCTGGTGACGGCACAGAAGGTTAATTGACAGTGCTCAGCACCCAGGGAATGTGGGATCATTTTAGATGCAATAAATATAACGTAACCTAGGAGAAATTAAGTTAGAGGAGTAACTTCACGGGAGTAACTTCTCCATCCTCAGAGAGAGAGAGAGAGTCAAAACTAAATACTGAATGGTCACAGAAGTCATGGAGAAAACCTCAAAATAGGAGAAAGAAAAAACTAGAAGAAGATTCTGTATATCTGTTTGGAAGTTGCTTTTCTATTTTCATTCGGAAAGTATAAACAAGTGCAGAATCAGACTGATCATTTAAGTGCTGCATCAAAACAAAGAACTATGCAAGACGGGGTCTGCTGGAGAAAAGTAAGTAACTAGGGAAGACAGCTTATTAAGATTTGTATTCAGGCACAGAATAGCTTACTTTCCTTAAACATCCTTCGGTTTGTAGAAATTTCATTAAATGGTTTCTTGTTTGCCTTCCAGAAAAGCACAAAGGTCAATAGAGATGCAGCTTTATATTTAAGTTCTCAAAATGCGTATAGTGAAAGATATACAGAGAGGTTGTAAATATGAATTTTAAAAGGATATTTAGTGAAATATGAAATAACTAAAATGTGTTTAATTAAAAAAATTAGAACTCAAGGGTAATTTAAGGAGAATAAACAGCTGCACTATGGGCCTTAACTTAAACCTTACATTTCTTGACGTTTATACAACAGGAAACTTCCTCTAGTACACCTGAATCAAGACCGGCAGTCTCTCTGAAAGATATGCTCTAGTTCTAACCCAAGTTATGGGCTTGATCAGGGCCATCCCTAGCTATTCTGGGGACCTACGCAGCCCTACTGCGGGGGGGGAGCAGGCTTCCACACGGGGGTGGGGCGGCAGGGGAAAACCGCCCTCCAGCACTTACCAGTGGCACGGCTGAGGCCGGGTCGCTGCACTTCCCGCTGCCGGTGAGTGCAGGCCCGGCCCTGCTGCCGTCCTCAGGGGCGGGGCGGGGCTGGGGCGGAAAGAAGCTGGGCTGGGGTGGAAGCCATGGGGAAGAGGCGGGACAGGGGCTGGAGCAGCACACAGCTGCGCAGGACATCAGGAAATTTGGTGCCCCAAATTTCCTGGTGCCCTACGCAGCTGTGTACTTTGCGTATGGGTAGGGACGGCCCTGGGCTTGATGTAGGAATTACTGGTGAAATTCTCTAGCCCGTGTAATACAGGATGCCAGACTAGATGATGGTCAGTACTTGCCTTTGAATTAACAACAACATACTATGGAAATCTATATAAACACACACTGTATTTAAACTGATCTTAAGCATTATACCATGTGTGTGAAAAATACGAGTGTAGGTGTATATGTCTATATGTATAAATGTAGGACATAATTAACAGAAGTGCTGATCATACAGAACTCGATCTCAAGTAAGAAGGAGCTGTGAGGTGCTCAGGATCTCAGAAAATTAAGACCGTATATACTACAACATTGTTCTTCTGTCTGCAGTAACTTAATATCACAGATGCTTGGGTTTGCCCTGAGCCGGGAGGGAGGCAAAGAGTTATTTACTCTTTTCTTATGGCACTCTGGAGATTTGTAGCCATAAAACAGGCCTATAAAAGTAGTCAGTAAATAGGAAAATAAATGACCATTAAGGAACAGTAAATTATGAGCATATTCCAGACAGCAGTTTATTATACATTATGGATGTTAGTAAATGTGAGTTTAGGTGTTGTATGATTGTGAACTTTGACAGCTGGGGAAATCCTTATGGCTACTCCTTTAAGAAGCAAGCAAGCTACATACACAATAGTTTACTTATCCACCTTATCTCAAATAAGCACCTTTGATTGATCTGTAAAAAGCAGGAATTTGCTACTGTGACTTGTCTCACAGCAGGCAACCTTTTAAATGGTCTGATGAAGAAAATCTGTCTTAGGGTATGTCTACACCGCAATACAACACCGGTGGCTAGCCTGTGTCAGCTGATTTGAGCTTGTGGGGCTCAGGCTTTGGGGCTATAAAATTGCAGTGTAGACATTCAAGCTTGGGCCAGAGCCTGGGCTCTGGGACCTTGGCTCCCAGAAGATCTACACCGTAATTTTATAGCTCTGCAGCCTGAGCCCCACAAGCCCGAGTCAGCTGACACAGGCCAGCAGTGGTATTTTACTGCAGCCTAGACAAACCCTCTGGGACCCAAGCATCTGAGGGAAGCCATATATTTATTTAAATAAGACAAGTACCGTATTTATTTGCCAAGTGCCTAAGCCAGCCCTGTAAACGAAAACCAAACAAGGCATCCCAGATTGGGGTGTCTGTTTCTTCCAACTGGATCAAATTCTGGCACTATTTTTTCAGTTCCCTATCTCACCTCCCACTCTCCTGCTTCTCCCTGCCCCCCACTTACCAAGGGTTTGGTTTCATCTTCATCTTTGAAATAATAAAGCTGGTCCCCCTTGAGAACAAACCAGCGTGTGTGCCAAGTCTTGACAAAGCCTCCTTGCTTCCGCAGCCACCCACACTTAATGGCATTGTGCCGTCCTCGGCTTAGCTGGGGACTCTCTGCAGAGCCATTGTTCTCATCCATAATGAGGCCGATGGACTCTCCTGTTTAGACAACAAAGGGGGAAAAGAAAAAAAAGAAACCATATTATTCTTTTTTTAAAGGGGGTGGGGGGAGAGTAGCAGCTTGCCAATTTTCAACATAGCTAGAAAACAAATAAGCCCGGACAACAAAAATGCCCTACAAGAGTTTTTATTATCCACCTGTTTATTTTCATGCCAGTGACAGTCAGCTGGGAGAGTACAATCCAGTTTCCAAAGTTTCATGAAAAGTAAGTTCCATGTTTAACAGCAAATAAGCAGGGAGGGAAACAAAACAACTTTTCAGGTACAACGTGATATACATTTCCATTCACAACGAGCAAAACATGCCCCTTCAGTCTAGATGATTTAGGACTTATTCATACTCGACAGCTCATTTGGATTAAGGGAAGATGTGAGTTTAAAGCACAGTAGCTTTTCCAGAATAATTCCCCATGTCGACAAGCCCTTATTTTAGTTTAAAGGGAAACAACAAAGAAAGAACCAACGTAAAGTCTCCATGACAGAGAAAGATATAAGTGTGTCATACTATAAGGTCCTCTATTCCATCAGAGCCTTTCCCCTAGCAAAGAAAGGCTTCTTACATGAAAGGTGTAGTACACAGAAAATAGAATTGTTGCTAGGTATACCACATAATGTAATAGATCCCCTACTGGACGGAAGGAGAGGAGGGAGAGAGTGGGTGTGGGGAGGAGGGCGGCAATCAAATGTTGCAATTAGTGCAGAACTTTTGCACTTAAACCTTAAGCCATGAGAAACTTGGCTACTTCGGGGCTTGAACATGGAAATGAACCTAGAAAAGTTTCATGTAAAACTCTGTAAAAGCCTGCAACACCCTTGTCAAAACTTAAAGCCATACTTTCTGGTGTCTGGATAGGCATGAATCTTCTAGACTGATTTTGCATGTGCAATATATGCTTATGTGATAAGTTTTCAAGTTTAAATAATTCCTCATTAACCCAGATACAATGCAAGGAGCTGAACAAACTTGTGAAGCTTATTTTTTCCAGCCTTCAATGTACTGGGTTCAAATACACCCAAATTATCAAGTGAAACTCCAGGATGCAAAACCACATGTACTGAAACAGCCTAAAATGAGATCAAACCCTATACAGCCCCATATATAAAAGGGCAAACCCTTAACTAATACGGTAACATACAGTGCCATGACTAGGATAAGGACTGGTCGGTCATCACAAAGGCTTTTGTTTTGCTTTTTAGGAAGTTAAGAAATGGATCATCAAATAAATCAGAAGTCAGAGAATAAAACCATGGGTTAGTTCAGCTAGTCTAACCTCTTGCCAAAGGAGACTTGTTCTCTGCATTGTACTCAGGAGTGCTTTGTCATTCCCAACTTCCCTTGGGGGAGAACAGTATTACATCACTCCATATTAAACTGTGGCATAATATAATTACCAGAAATCTATTCCATAAAAGAATAGTCTCCACGGTTAGGAATTTTCCTCTGATATTTACCCTAACATTTCACTGGTTCATTTTCTTCCCATTAGTCCTAGTTCTCCTCTTTTGGACCAACCTCAATAATTTCCCTTCCTTCTTTGTGGTTACACCAATTGCTTCCAATATTTGTAGCTTATTGGCACATTCCTCCATAGGCCCCAATCCTGCAATCTGATCTCATAGAATCATAGAATCATAGAATCTCAGGGTTGGAAGGGACCTCAGGAGGTCATCTAGTCCAACCCCCTGCTCAAAGCAGGCCCAACCCCAACTAGATCATCCCAGCCAGGGCTTTGTCAAGCCTGACCTTAAAAACCTCTAAGGAAGGAGATTCCACCACCTCCCTAGGTAATCTGTGTGGAAAACCCTTAATACGTACATTGTGTTGCATTAAAGTTAACAGGGCTCAGCACAAGTTTCAGAGAGCTGTCTGCAAAGATCAGATTAAATTACCATTTAGCCAAGCTCTACCTATGATTTTAATGAAACCTCACACTCTCTCCTTCCACTGTTCAGTTCAAACAGAATTTTCTAGAACATTTGTATGGAGTGATATCACAAACTTAGCCTCCTTGAGAAATATCGCCAGCTGCTCTAATGAGTTACAACAAAACACAGGAGGATGCCTGGCCATTAGTGTGGCAGACAAAGATTTGTGTGTGCCTAGGGTTATAATTACAACATCTTGAGAATGAACCAGAGAATAAACTCTCAGACCACAGTAGCAGACAAGTTTTGTGACAAGATTTACCCACTTGTGTCACCTTTCACTGAAGCTTGTGAGTGGCCCTGAATGCTCAAGCCCTGAGTTTACGCAGAGGAAGATGGTATTTTCAGGATTTTGTAAACAGAGTTGAATCTCTGCAGGCTTGTATGTAAAGGAATAGCTTCATTTAGCTCTTCAGCTGCACCTGGGGGATCTCACCACCTCCAAAGAAATTAAGGACCTGATTTGCTCCTACCTTGTCCCTTGTGCATTCATTTACATTAGTGCAAAATACGTGTAAAACATTACTAATTGTGATCGGATAGCATTTTTCCTGCACTTTGCACAGGTGTAAACTATGTAAGATGAAAGGGAATGGAAAACCAGACCGTCAGGGCCCCAATGTGTGTTCTAGCTCCAGGCTTCGAGTTTTTAACAATTAAAGATGGGGTTTAATATAAACTTTTCTGACAATTGGAATTTAATAGAAAACAAAACTTTCACGATCCACCTTAAACTACAGCTGTATCTGTGATGTCTAGTCCCTTTAAATGTTCACGGAGCTCTCTGCTCTCCCCTTGGTCAGAGCCTCAGACTCCTTGGACACATGTTCATGTGGATTTTGCTAAATCTTTAGAAGGTTATGTTTTAGGTCATAGTCAAGGCCCATTCAAAATGGCCAGAAGTTTTTGGAATGATTTTTTTCTATTACTAAGACCATTGGATATACTTGTATCTTCTTTAGCCAGTTTGGTTTACTACTACAGATTGTGAGTGACAATGGACCTCAATTTTGTTCTGATGAATTTTGGAGATTCCTAGTGTCAAATGGAATTCAGCGTATAGACTCAGCGCCATGTCATCTGTTACAAATAGACTAGCTGAACTCTTTGTACAAACACTTCAGCATGCCTTAACAGCTGACAAGTCTAGTCTGAGTCATCAGCAGGAACTGGACAATTTCTTGCTTGTTGGTCTAAGTTACGCAACTTCAGCTACGAAAATAGCATAGCTGAGGTCGACATACTTAGAGCTACTTACCGCGGTGTCTTCACTGTGGTAGGTCGACTGCCGCTGCTCCCCCATTGACTCCGCCTACACTTCTCGCTCTGGTGGAGTACCGGAGTCGACATGACCGCACTCGGCAGTCGATTTATTGCGTCTTCTACCAATAAATCAAACCCCAGTGTATTGATCGAGGTAAGTGTAGACATGCCCAGAGTTGGCAACCCTATCACCATTGTGATTTAACAGGCTAAAGTGTTTGTAAAGGAACAGTTTACCAACTTCAATCCTCAGGAAATTGTTTAGCTAATCTTTAATGGAAAGGTATTTTAATTGTGGGGAAGACTACTGCAATCTAAAACTGAGAAACAAAACTGTGAATTTGAGCTTTGAGTTACTGATCATCACACAGGTATCGGAAATTATGATTGCCAACTTTAACCAAGCTGATAAATTAACCTTACAGCCCTAGCTTTGGGGTCAGCCTGTGAAAAAGACTGACAAAGTGTTTCAATGTAATAATTATTTGTATTACAGCAGTTTCTAGGGGATCAGGGTCCCATTGTACTAGGCACTGAAAACAAGAATCAAAACACTAGAATCAAGCATGATTGAACTCTTTCTTCTTGTCTCTTTTTGGTTTGTTTTCCAAAGAGATCCATTAGGTTGGCACGGACACCAATGTACATGCTGTAGGTATTGTGACAAAGTTCCTCCTCTACCTTGGTGAGTCCTGCGCTTATTGGCGGATTTTGATCACCTCAGAGATCTTCCCCTCTGGTAGAATCCACAGTCAAATTCCTCCTGTGTCTGATCAGGAGTTGGGAGGTTTGGGGGGAACCCGGGCCCGCCCTCTACTCCGGGTTTCAGCCCAGGGCCCTGTGGATTGCAGTTGTCTACAGGGTTTCCTGTAACAGCTGCGTGACAGCTACAACTCCCTGGGCTACTTCCCCACAGCCTCTGCCCAACACCTTCTTTATGCTTACTGCAGGACCTTCCTCCTGGTGGTCTGCTGATGCTTGTACTTCTCAGTCCTTCAACTCTTCTCACTCTCAACTCCTTGTGTGCCTCTTGCTCTCAGCTCCTCGCAGGCAACACCACAAACTGAAGGGAGCTCCTTTTTAAACCCAGGTGCGCTGATTAGCCTGCCTGTCTTAATTGATTCTAGCAGGTTCTTCTTAATTGGCTCCAGGTCTCCTAATTAGCCTGCCTGCCTTAAATTGGTTCCAGAAAGTTCCTGCTTGTTCTAGTGCAGCCCCTGCTCTGGTCACTCAGGGAACAGAAAACTATTCATCCAATGGCCAGTATATTTGACTTCAATCAGACTTCTGTACCCCACTTGTCTGGGTCTGTCACAGTATATGGATTTTAGCTAGCCATGAAGAATGTTTATTTATCTTTGTGTTTTTGCCAGATATCATGTACACATTAAATTATTCACATAACACTAAAGTAAATGAGGTGGTTGGGAGTAAACAATGTTCTTTTTAAAAAAAGAGAGAACATCCTTTCAGGTAAAATATTCATTGGTATTCATTTTTGTTTAAAAAATATTGACTGCTACATCCCTGAAAGAGTAATACAAAATTAGTTTCTTCCCCTCAATTCCCTCATTCTTCAAACCACTTTCTTGCATGAAATTAGTAGAAATGCGAGTCAGCTGACTTGTTTTTGTAATTGAACCATTACATGTAATCCCGTGAGACCAAATTTATAAAGATTTTTATTGTTCTACATTTCTCCTTTACTTTCCAAACCTGAAAACTACAATCCAGACTTTGAATCAGAAATCCAACAGTTGGCTTACTCACGCTAGTTGTTTTCACAGCTGCTTCACCACCATCATAAAAATAAATTGCAGGAATATCAGGTGTTGGCATTGACACAGACAGCAGAGAGGTGCAAAGAGTACATAAACAACACAGATCAAGTATGGGATTATCCCAAGATAACCAACTGTGTCTTGCCATTGTGAGACATGAGGCAGAAAGCCATGGCATTTTCTAAATAAACAAAATAAGAGTAATCCTGAAAACCCATCTTCTGAATGAAACATAAAACTTGTATTTTCTGAAAAAATCTGCCTGATTGTCCTGGCCAAGTTCCAATTTAGGTAATTACTAGATCTGAACAAATCCTGTACACTCCATTCATTGGGGCTGTCTATTAGTGAACCTCTCGGGTTTGCCTAGAGATATAGGTTGTAAAGAATATACAACTAAGAAATGCTCCCACACATTCACCAGCTGCCCTCTTTCTCGAGGTCACAGACCCAATCTCTACCTACCACTGCTGGTCATACTTCACTCACTTTCCCCCCTGCCTAATGGGGCATGCAGCCCTCTCCCTAGCGTCTTTAAAAGCAATATCACCGTTCCCTTAATTTTCTTCTAGGGAGGGTTGGAGGAGTTTCCACCTGACAGTGACAGCGGAGAGACATTTGCTCTTCACCTACCAGTTATCTGTATATTAAACAGGCATTTCTCATAAAATCTAGCACTTAGTAGCCACAAAATGCCTGGAGAGAGGATGGGCCAAACAGTGTCAAGTCCCGATCCACCACATTTTCGTAGGCCTGAGCCAACATTGACAGGTTTGTCTAGAAACCAGCTGGTTTCAGGTCTGTTCATGGTTCTAGTTGACATTTTCCACAGTTTTAGTATTCCAAGTACTTAAAACACCGCCTGCCTTTTCAGTTAGATACAATACGAGATCCTACATCCTTGCTGGTCCTCAACTGCCATGTCAGGCTCTTGTCAGCCAGAGACCAGCCCAGCATAGAATGGGCTCAGGATCCAAGGAAACACCCTTTGGATGCTCCTTCTGAATGGTGCTGTGTTCGCCTTAGTTGTAACTGACTATCTGGTCCCAAATTCTTCTTCACTTCCTATCCTAAACCATTATGCAGCATTGAGCAGATGCTATGGTTCCACTCCAAAAGTGGTTTCATTTCACTGGTGGTCAAATTGATTCTTCTATGTACATGTGTAACATTTATGAAGAGCTTTGTGATGAAAAGGAGCTATATAAAAATTAAATGCAACTTTCATCCCAAATGATCTCAAACTCCCATGTATCAGAGGGGTAGCCATGTTAGTCTGGATCTGTAGAAGCGACAAAGGGTCCTGTGGCACCTTATAGACTAACAGAGGTATTGAAGCATAAGCTTTCGTGGGTGAATACCCACTTCTTCAGATGCCTCCGAAGGCATCCGAAGAAGTGGGTATTCACCAACGAAAGCTTATGCTTCAATACCTCTGTTAGTCTATAAGGTGCCACAGGACCCTTTGTCACTTCAAACTCCCATGTAACTCACCTTCTTCAAGTGAGTCATTGCATTCCCTTTATTAATTTTTTTTAATGCACCATGGGACTAGCAATCCCAAAGTCTAAGGTTATGCTGGATTCTCACTGCTACTGACATCTCTTCTTGGCAAATTGGAGTCTTCCTTTTATTTGGAAAATATTCTGTTATCCTCATTCAATATCTGAATGGATAACTTGGTATCCTATCTGGTTAACTCCTGACACCAGGGGTCCCTCTGCCCCCGTTGCAGGGGTAAACCTCCAATCACACCGGTGTTATGGCTTTTTGATGTCAGCAGGGTGTATCAAAGCAGTCCTATCACACTAGTATATCCCTAACTACATTTACAATTAGGTGCATGTGCAGAAAAGACATGGGGAGGCAGGAAGCTTAAAAAAAAGTCAAATTTTGCTAGTGCTGATCTCTTCTAGCTACTTAAGACAAAGGGTCTCTCTCTCTCTCTCAAGTTCAGTCACTTTGGCGGGCACTAATTAAAATACCCTTGTATTCTTCTTACTCGGTATCCACAATGCATTTTGCCAATGGCCTTGCAACACTATCAAAAGTCACTGGAAGACCCATTCCATTTAATTTATTTATACAGCACCTAGGATTGAAGGCCTAATGAGCTACATTAACAAGTAAGACTGGCTCTTTGCTTGAAGCCACACAAAGAGAGAAGCTGGGGGTGGGTGGAAATAAACATTTAGCTAATACTTGTTCTGAGTTATTTGAGAAATCTTTTGTGCCACAGGAAGGTGCCCCAACCCTCCCCCCACCTATTTTTGCCCTTTAAAAGGAGAGGTCTGAAAATATTTTGCTTAAAGGCACTTCACTTCCACCTCTTACTTTTCTTTTTATGTGGGACAGATGTAGAAGTTGTACCTTCAGTTATTCTTAAAGGGCACAATCCAAAGCCCATTAATGTCAATGGAATGACTCCCATTGATTTCAATGGGCTTTGGGAATCAGCTCCGAAGACAGGATCAAAGACCTTATCCAAGCCCTTAATCTCTTGCTCAGATATAACACTTACTACATGATCTGTATTCAGCCTGTGCCAGAACCATCTCACAGATGTTCCTCAACTAGCCAAACTTTTACAACCCTACAGTTTACTTACAGGAATTCATGCACAAGTGAAAATAGGTCAAATACAGAGCATGGTGGGGACTTTCAAAAGCATCTGTAGTGGATTAGGCACCTAAATCCTGTTGAATTATGATACCTAATTTCCTTAAGCACCATCAAAAATCCTAGCCCGTGTGTATACCTTCTGTAATGGTGACTTCTTGTCTATGCAGTCATATAGCGTGAATCTTGTAACAGAGTGATTGAGACTCTCACACTGGCAAATCTGCCCTAATTGTATTTGCTAGGTACTAGCTGCGTAATTAATCTGATGGTGCACTGTCAGAGCTGGTTGTGCCACTACAATAAGCGGTCGGCACTCATAAGGTCAATAGTTAGACAGCCAATGTGTATGCAAGATATAAAATACATATTTCCATAAAACCTTCACCCTGCTATCTACTGCCCAGCACCAGCCTAACTTTGTGGATTTAAACATGCGGAGATGTGCTGGATGCTCTGTGGTTGCACTTGAAATATAAAGTTTCAGTAGTTGCTAAGCCCCTTCAGTATGTCACTTCTGTAGGTGGGAGGCTAGGAGAATCCACATAAGCATCAGCACCTCTCACTCCACCTGCCCCTGCATGGTGGTGTTCTGGGGGACACCAAAGGAATTGAGTTTCAAGACATTCAGTGGATGCAAATCCCCTGTACCTCCCAAATCTTGCCCTTCCACAGCAATCTTTCATTGATTCCATTGCAAGGGAACCATCTTTGAAAGTGAGGGCACAGTTTGGCCACAAAGAGTACATACTAGAATAACTTGGATCCTCTATTTCTAGAACTCCCTTATATTCATAAGCATCTGCTATGTTAAGGCTACACACCCAGCAGTGGTCATGCTGGAGGATGTACATTTCAGACATAAGAACATAAGAAAGGCCGTACTGGGTCAGACCAGAGGTCCATCCAGCCCAGTATCCTGTCCACCGACAGTGGCCAATGCCAGGTGCCCCGGAGTGAGTGGACCTAACAGGTAATGATCAAGTGATCTCTCTCCTGCCATCCATCACCCCCCTCTGCCAAACAGAGGCTAAGGACACCATTCCTTACCCATTCTGGTTAATAGCCATTAATGGACTTAACCTCCATGAATTTATCCAGTCGTCTTTTAAACCCTGTTATACTCCTAGCCTTCACAGCCTCCTCAGGCAAGGAGTTCCACAGGCTGACTGTGCGCTATGTGAAGAAGAACTTCCTTTTATTAGTTTTAAACCTGCTGCCCACTAATTTCATTTGGTGGCCCCTAGTTCTTATATTATGGGAACAAGTAAATAACTTTTCCTTATTCACTTCCTCCACACCACTCATAATTTTATATACCTCTATCATATCCCCCCTTAGCCCTGGTCTACACTAGCCCCGAAATTCGAACTAAGATACGCGACTTCAGCTACGTGAATAACGTAGCTGAAGTCGAACTATCTTAGTTCGAATGAAAAAGCACTTACCCGGGGTCCACACGCGGCGCGCAGGCTCCCCCGTCAACTCCGCCTACTCCGTTCGTCGAGCTGGATTACCAGCGTCGACGGCGGAGCACTTCCTGGTTCGATTTATCGCGTCTAGACAAGACGCGATAAATCGAACCCAGAACATCGATCCCGCGCCTCCGACCGGACGCGTAAGTATAGACGTACCCTTAGTCTCCTCTTTTCCAAGCTAAAAAGTCCTAGCCTCTTTAATCTCTCCTCATATGGGACCCGTTCCAGACCCCTAATAATTTTAGTTGCCATTCTCTGAACCTTTTCTAATGCCAGTATATCCTTTTTGAGATGAGGAGACCACAACTTTACGCAGTATTGAAGATGTGGGCGCACTATGGATTTGTATAAGGGCAATAAGATATTCTCTGTCTTATTCTCTATCCCCTTTTTTAATGATTCCTAACATCCTGACAATTGTAGGTTAACTTTCAGATGTTCCAGACACCAATTTTATATTTGTCACCAACACACAGCATGCCATGATGGCCCAATAGATGCCAATGGCATTGTCTTGTTGGTTCAGGTTGGTGAATTGCTGCAGGTGATGACCAATCTGACTAGGCAATAAGCAGCATACATTGGTCTGGTTATTATTCCAGAGAAAATTAATTCCTTGTCCATTACCATCCATCTTTAGATTATAGCCAGCTCAGTATTAACCTGTCTGGACCGGATATTGAATAAGTGGCTACTGTTAAATATTTGGAAAAATCATAGACCGTGCTAGAGGCCCTTCAAGCAAGCTTTACAGGGACATTGTGATGAAGCTTACTATGAAGCTATTGATCTGCAGAACTATGGTTGCACCAACTGTACCGTACAGCTGTGAAACATAGGCACTGAGGAAGGCTGAAAAGCAATGGATTGATATTTTTGACTCTCATTGTCTTTGTCAGCTGCTCCTTATTAAGTGGCTTGGCAAAAATCAACAGTGAGGATATTCAAAACTGATCCTACCAATTACCTTCAGCAGCACTGGTGGAATGCCACTAGACAGTCAGCGATCACATGGCTGCCAAAAAGCTTTGGTGGTATGGTAAGACTGCCAATGACAGACTGAACATCCAGCCAGACCAAGCTAGAGATCGATACAAGTAGCTCTCAGTGTGCAAGGAAGCTACATCCTTTTGGGATCTGCTCTGATGATTATGATGATGCAGATTAACTTTTGCTGTCCTTGCCACTGGGTCCTTCTTTCTTAAATTCTAAAAACAAATGTTGTAAGAGACTAGTGTTTGTTTTTCAGCACTGTGACCATAGTAGGGGCTACAACCAGGTGGCTGGGACTAAATACAGCTTGGCCAGAGGGCAGCAGGAGAGTATTAGAGGGGAGATATGTAAGCCCCAGGGTGATGGGAGTCCTTATTACCTGTAAAGGGAAGAAAGTTTGCTACAGATTAATTAAAGCACCTGAAGCCAATTAGAACACCTGAAGCCAGTCACCTATAAAACCCCCTTGCTTCAATCAGATAGGGAGGAGTTGGAGCAGAGTGGTTTTGAGTTGGAGCAGAGTGCAGTTTGGAGGAGATGGAGCAGAGTGGTTTGGTGGTGGAACAGAGAGCAGTTTGGAGGAAAGCAGAGGAGAGTTTGGAGAAGTGCTGTGGTGGGCTAAGAAGACCAAGATTCTAGGTAAAGGGACACCTGGCTTGTGCAGAGGGAAGGCAGGAAGCCCCACAAGCTGAAGGGCAAGAGAGGGAAGTAGCCCAGGGGAAAGTATCACTAGTAGAAGTGGCTTACCCGCTATCCTAGGACCCCTGGGCTGGGACTTGGAGTAGAGGGCGGGCCCGGGTCCCTCCCTCTCCACTCCCCATCTCTGGGATACTAGTGGGAAACCTGATACCCCAGTTGAGGGGCAAGAAATGGCACCCTGAAACCCCCCCACAAGAAGAGAAAGCGCAGGACTCATCATAGTAGTGCCGGCAATTTGCCACAGTACACATCCACAAGTCTCTCTGTCACTTGCTAGCTCCACTGCACTGGTATGAGTCACTAGGGGCTCTGTTTGTAGATAACTAGCAAAACTGCTAAACTTACCTATGTAACTCTTTACAAGTATGATGGGTAGAGCATGTGACATGCACTCCCTGAGTCAATTTTGACTACAAAATGTCCCACCACAAAGGAGGATTTTCTGGACCTTGAAGAGGAATTTACTGGGGAACAACTGCTCCTGGTCTGCTTTTGCATATTATTTGTTGGATGGTGGGCATCCGTCTCCCCACTCCCATCCTATCTCATGTTCTTTACCCAGCTCCCTCATTATATAATATTTAACTGTGGGGTAGGGCAGATACTACTTCTGCGTTTAGAGGAGGGGAGGGACAATTGAGGCAGTGGGAACTGATGGCTACCTCATCTTCCTGCTGCTCTCTAGGCTTCCCTCAAATTACTTGCTCTATATAACCCATCATGCTGCACAAAAATACATACAGCAGGAAATTGGCAGTGAGAGCCTGAAGAAGCAGCTTCAGCCACATACAAAGCTGCCAGAATGATAGGCCCTAGTAACTGGGGGTCCAAATGACACGCAGAAAAATATTTCAGTCTCACATGGGATGGACAGTGGGGGAAATTCAGAACAGCTGCAAAGTCTGGTGAACTGAAGCATAAAGCAGTTAATTGATTTCCCAAAAGGTCAGAGAACAAGTCAGAGGCAGCATCAGGAACAGAAACTAGATGTCTTGAATCCCAGATTCCTATCCTAACGATTAGGATACACTGCCTCGGAAGGTCTGAAGACACTGCAAAGCCTCTTGATCTTGTTTATCGTGTGTCATACAGTATATGGAGAAAGAGTCACCATTTCCCTCCCCCCGGAAGGACAATTTGATGTGTACACATCAAATTGTCCTTCCGGGGGGAGGGAAATGGTGACTCTTTCTCCATATACTGTATGACACACGATAAACAAGATCAAGAGGCTTTGCAGTGTCTTCAGACCTTCCGAGGCAGTGTATCCTAATCGTTAGGATAGGAATCTGGGATTCAAGACATCTAGTTTCTGTTCCTGATGCTGCCTCTGACTATATTGTGAACACTTTTAATGTTTGCTGACTTCATTAACACATGAATGGATTAGAGCTGGCAGGCACAATCTCAGATGATCATTGCTGTACATATAGAAATAATTTTGGTGTAATTCTTCCTTATTAAAGTGTGATAGCAAAGTTCATCTGAGAATGAATGTCACCAGGTCTCTTGAATAATGCACTCCTGAGAATGTAACTGGACAGTCTGCTCTCTCAGAAAATGAAGACAACAGGAATTCTTCCTTCATCTTTTGTACAGCAGTTCAGGGTCACAGTCAGGCTTTCCACACTTTGTGTAAAATTTCCCAATGGGATGGAGTGTTAAAAATTATAACGGCTAAAAAATATGCCTAGAGACAGCAAAAGAAATTTTAGTTTGACAACAGCTGAGAAGAAACAAAACTCTGCTGAAAGTAAGTGGCCCCTTGACAAATCTAATTGGAACTGCTATTTAACTGAGCTCTTGAAGGATGGGTAAAGATGGAACAGCCTTTATTTAACAGGAGAGAAGAATCCAATACAACACTGCAGGGGGGAAACAGGACTGTTCAAAAATGAAGGAGCAAACCGGCTCTGAAAAGTGTGAGGTTTGTGGCTATTGGGGTGGAGGAGGGAAGGAGATAGGATTGTTTGCTACCTATATTACATGTCAAATTTATCTCATTCTTACAGCAAATACTGCCTTCAGCAAAGTACCAAGTCTGGAAATGACATGATACCACTGAAAGTACTAATTGGCCAATGCGGTGATATACATTACAGAGGTCAGACCTGTAGTAGTGTGGATAGAGAAGAAAACTGGTATATCTACTGATGTGTGGCTGTTTGGGGCAGGAGGACCTACTGGTGAATGTTTTAGTTCAACTCATCTCTATTGAAACCATTATTTTACAGTGTCTGTATATACCTATAAGGTAGGAGCCAAGTAACAGCAAAAGCAATGGCACATTACTCTTGTCCAAAGGAAAACATTAAGTTTACAACTCAAATCTTTTTAAATAAAAAGTCAGCATATATATATTTTTTTACATATTTAAAGCTAATTATGTTTAATGTTGATTTATTTCCGGCTACTTTGATCACAGGACTAAGATGATCCCTTCTCAGTTAAAAAAGTTAAAGTATCAGCAAAATTGGGTATTCAACTATCTAGTCCAGAGTACCTCTGAAGTAGTGCATCATGCTGTTTTGAATGTTGTCAGAAGTACCACAGTACCTCTGAGAACAGGATTTGGGGAGTGACACCACAGAGTCCCATATTACTGTAGTATTTCAATAACTGTCCACCTATAATAAAAATTCATGCGGCTTAAAATATGTATTACAAATCCAATCAAAATTATATACATATACAATGAAGTATGTCAGCATGTCTCTGCTCTTATGAGCTACAGTAGCACAAATTGTAATAATGTGTATATAGACTATATATATATGGCATTAAACCCTCTTGTGGAGTCTCTTGGTGCTATTACACTAAGAAAAAAAATAGCCTGTAATTAAAGGCCCAATCCTCTCTAGTATGGAGAACTTCTTGCTGAGTACCCTAGATTCCTATTAAGCTCAATGATGGGAGTTGAGGGCATCCAACATCTGTCTACATATAAATCTATAACCATTTTTTATTCTGTTTAGAAATGTTGTATGGAAGTTGTCACTGCCTCGATCGTATAAAATACAAGCCACATTGACACTGAGATTTCCATGTTAGTATTTTGGATACAGTGCACAATGTTTTTAAAAACTGAGAGGTGTGTCTTTCCACTGAGGAAGCCAGCTAATCAGTGCCATTACTTTGTAGCTGACGTATCAATCCTCTGCCCAGGAAAAAATGAATTTGTATTCATGGAATTAACATTTCACTTTGTTAAAAGCCACAAAGGTTTCCTTTACATATCTGAGAGAAGGAGGGAATATCTGTTATGTGATCCTAGTGGTCACATGTAAAGTAATATAATTCCACTCCTTTATGTTACATTTGTTCATGTTTGCACAGCCATTTCTAGCTGTGAAAACCCCATAAAAATGCTATTATTATATACCTCTTTCCTGCCCTTCTTTTTGCCCCATGCCAGCATCTACACCCTTATGCTTGCCTCCTACACACCTCCACATATATTTAGGAATTGTACTTGCTCATACAGTTCTCTCTTAGGAGACTAAGATCAATACTTTGTGCCTGTACCAAGGTCTTTTGCCAGGCAGAGATTATTTGGGAAATGCCTCTTAATTGTGGGGTATAGACATTGCCCAATATTAGACCCCAAAACTGTCTGAATATCATTTACGCATATACACATTTGAAAAGATTCCTAGACCAAATGGGAAAGACAGGTTTTACTATAAAGAGACCAAGAGAGAAAGACAGGCTTTACTATAGAAGAACATATGTAGCTATAGCTTTAGATTTTCAAAAGTGCCTACATGACTTAGAAGCCTAGGTCAATTTCGAAAATAGTACTTAGGCCCAGATTTGTAAGGGTATTTAGACATCGTTCTGCTCAGCGTAGCAAGGCTCAAGTCATTTTCAAAAGTGATATAGGCACTTAGAATCACTCTCATTTTCACTCTCTCTCCCTCTCTCTCAGTCATTGACTATTTCTTGTAATTATGAATGACAATGAACTACCACTATGAATGACAACGACAGCACTTCTACCACTACCACCAGTATCTCCTCCTCCAATTCTTTTGTGAATGATACCAAAGCCCCGAAAAAAATGGGCTAAAAATATTCAGCAATTTTTTGTCAAATTCATGAAGAGTTTCAGGTTGACCAGAACAGTATTTTTCAGTAAACAGACTACTCACCTGAAAAAATTCACTCAGCTCTACTTAGGAACATTAATCTCATTTAGGGTGACCAGACAGCAAGTGTGAAAAATCGGGACAGAGGGTGGGGGGTAATAGGCATCTATATAAGACAAAGCCCCAAATATCAGGACTGTCCCTATAAAATCGGGACATCTGGTCACCCTATCATTGAAAGTCTACAGGATTTAAGCTTCTATTTACAGCCCAGGGGAGTTAGGGCACTCACTTAGGGTGTAAGAGGCCAAAGCTTTTTGCTTCAATGACTTTATTTATGCAAAGTGGAACAGCTTTAAACAGGAGAGCTTGAGAGAGACCCACACCAGAATATCCCAGAACCCAGTGGCTAAGGCACTCTCCTGCAGTGTGGAAGACCCAAGCTCAAATTCCTTCTCCACATCAGGCAGAAGGGAAAACAAAAACTGGGTTTCCCACATCCTAAGTGATTGCCCTAACCACTGGGCTAAAGATTATAAGAAAGGCATCATCAATACCAACACCTGCTACCCCCTCTGCCAGTCTGTTTTACAAATCTAGTCCTTTAAAAATTCATGAAACAAAACATTTTGGATGAATGTTTGTTCAACACAAAATGAATTCTTTCAAGTTGCCAAACTTTTTCACTTGTTTTTTTTAGTTCAACACAAACAAAACATTTTTTGTAACTGCCAGTGTTACTTATGCTTTGCAACAATGAGTGAAGCAAAGCCTCCTTTAGAAATCTAGGCTTTAGGCTCCTAAATCACATAGGCACTTTTGAAAATGTTGCCCGTAGTCAATTCCTTAGCCCAATCTTGAAAGACAGAACATTGTTACAATTATACAAACAAAGGAGTCAGATCTATCAATCTTCCAAATTCTGTCTTCCTCAAACAGTCATTGATTAGCACTGCACAAATACTTTACAGTAAATAACATACTTCATGAATCTTACCTATTTTTCCACCCACAAGTTGTCAGCCAGCAGCTTACAAATTTCTCAAAATTAATTCACCAAGGAAAATTATTCATTTCATATTTTCTGAAATTGTCTGTATAGCGTTTGTCAACAGTTCATTGGAAGTATTCAATATATGCAATCATAAATATGAAGGTTAATTTTGATTGGATGCAGGTCACGTGGTATTATTTATGTTCCTTGACTGGATTAGCATCACTCTTAGAATCATGAAAGAAAAGGGAGGTCACACTAGTTCCTTGTTGGTCTGAGACCCAGCGATTCTCTACATCAGGCACCTTGGTACCAAGATCTCAAGGCTCTGGTACTGTGAACTACATTCTTGCCTATAAATTCATATATGCCCTCTGTGCTCACATATGTTTTCTTGAACAATATAAAGATATAACAATATAAACTTAGAGCTTGAAATGTACAGAGCCTCAAGACCCATCCTTACTAGTTGGTGGATCCACAGTACTCACTAGAAAATCATTTAAATTGGTATTGTGCTCATTTTTATGGAGGGTGGGAGGAAGGAATGGAGGTCAAGAATACTGTAGCAATGAAGAGATCCATATATTGTCTTATACTCGCAATAGGAAAATCTAGCACCAACACTTGACTTTTCTCCCAGTCCCTCTCTTTGCATGAGATTTAGGTGAAATCAAGGACTCTGTCACCTTCTAAGTTGGTGATTCAAAAACAAAAGGAGCGCTAGTCCCTTTTACAAGATATCCCGTGCCTACAGTCCCTTGAATCCTGCAAACATCAACTAATGGCAAAATAGCTTCTAGCATGTATTATGGATTCAGAAAAAGAGAACCAATTGTATTATTCAACTTTAACATTTTAGCATGGAAGTAGAAATAATGCAGTCTATGAGCCGCATAACACCCTCCAGCTATTGCTTGTAATGTGGTCTGGAGCAGTACTCAGTACTACAATAGAAGTTTTCATGTTTTCAGCTCACTGGATAAAAGCCCAGCTGAACACTCCCAAACTTTGAGGAAGCTCTTATCTGGATCCAAACTTTATGGTTAGACCCTCTCTCTATAACAACTGAAACCTAAGTTACTGATTCAAAGCATCCTGTGCTTTAAATCCAAATCTGGATCCAACTCCAAACCCAACCCTTGGGTACAGCGAATTGGGGCGACCGCTCCAGGCCTAGTGCTTTGGGGGGCCCTGCAGGCCAGTGCAATTGGCCAGCGCAGTCAGTCCCGGAAGTGACAGGTTGGTCACGGATGTGACGGATTCATCACTTCCACCCCAGGCCCCGCACCTCTCTAGGGATGGCCCAGAACACGGCCTATTTCTAGCTGCAATGTAGCAGCAGATGAACATGTCATCGTATTTGTTCCTGTCACTGCCATTAGTTTAAAGGGATTTGGGACAGGATGAGCTACAGATGAGACATTTGCATTTCCAGCTGAAAAAGTGTATGGTGATAATGTGCCTCACGCTTGTTGCTTTGGTGCACTCTACCCAAGGAGGGTGTCTTGGGCAGTACAGGAGCATTGAATTTAGACACACACCCCCAGCAGACAGTATAATAGGGACTGGCTGCTTCTTACAAGTCCAATTCAGGGTAAAGCAGGGACACCAAACAAAGCATCTCCCCCTCTTAACGCAAGATGACTGGCTTGGTCAGGGGCCTAACCAATGCATCTTTTTGTCTGAGTCATCAAAAGACTGTTTTGTTTATTTTGTGGAATGTCAGGCCCAGGAGGGCCATCCTGAGTCAAGGTGCTTCAGCAGACATGTAGGTCTGGCAACAGACTAGTACTGACTGGTTGGCTAACTGAACAAAGCATCAACTACTACGGGCTGCTTGTTTAAAGACTCCTGCAGAAAAGAAGCACAGCAAGACCTCAACATGCAGCCAATGCGAAACCATACCAAACATCGGCATGTTGCATCTGTGTAGCTCATCCAGCATCCTTTCCCTGCGACAGAAGGCTCTATGAATGCAACCTATGAATACAAATCGCCCCTCCACTGAGTGACTGAGCTCTCATCAATGACATAAAATAATGATGAGAACAAAACGTCAAGAGGAAATGTCTAATGTAGCCCTGCTTATATTACAGAGCCTTCTTTTTATTTAACTAATGATTTGCAGTGCAGAGTCTTAGCACACCCAGAGGACAGTAATTTGTCATCTTCATTCACACATCTTATTATTTCAGACTAGTTTGGTTACTGTAACACAGGGGTTTTCTTTTTCTCTGTTTCAGCCTATTGTAGCTCAGTTCCCTGCTTGGGGATGCTAAGGAATGAGCAACAAAGCACATCATGCTTTCAATCTCTCTCTTGCTGTGTAGATGGTTTTCATTTACAAAACCTCATGTATCAGATGTTCAGTGTCTGGACAGTTTTGATCAAGATCTGATTTTGGCCTCTTACTATTTCATATCAAAATGGATGAAACCCAAAATTCCTTTGAATCCAGGTTTCATTTTATTCAACCTCCTTCCCCAAAGTTGGGAGGAGGTGGTAATCAGAAGTGTATCCCATTTTGGGCCATGTCTATTGTCTACATAACCAGCTACAGCAGTTTAAAGAAACTAAGCATCCTCTTTTTCCAGTAGTGTACTACATACCGCATTGCCTAGCATTAAAGAATTGATTCTGAAAACATTGCTCAGTAAATCTCCAAGGCTTATACCCCTCTCACAAAAAATGCATCCTATCTACCACAGCAGTATATGGCTATTTTATCTTTCACTGGCTACCTATTAGGCATCAATAGGGAAACTAGCATATTAGGCTTGTGTACACAGAGCTTAATGTTTTTTTTTTTAAATGGAGCTGCAAAAAAAGCCACAAGCCACTTCTATTATACACAAGCATTTTACTTTACTATATAATTTTATACCCTAACAGTCAAGCCAGTTTCTAAACTAAAACTACCTACTGATTTAGTCAGCTCCTACGATGCTGTTTTTCCTACAAAAAATTTTAAAAAATTGTATTCTACAACAGGTCATTTAACAACAGACCATACGTCATGGCCAGTGTGGAATAACCTATAAAGCATGAGAATAAAGATTTAGAAAAGTGATCAATTTTTTTTTTATATAAATGGAGATATACCAATCTCCTAGAACTGGAACAACCTTGAAAGGTCATCGAGTCCAGTCCCCTGTCTTCACTAGCAGGACCAAGTACTGTCCCCTGACAGATTTGTTTTGCCCCAGATCCCTAAATGGCCCCCTCAAGGATTGAACTCACAACCCTGGGTTTAGCAGGCCAGTGCTCAAACCATTGAGCTATCCCTCCCCAATCCGATGTTGATATTTACAGGTGAACTTGAGCTGACAACAGGCTATCATCACAGAGAGCAACTAGGCTTCCAGTGCTAGCCTCATCCATGCTCATTAGTTTACTGTGCCACCCACATTACTGACACACTCTCCTCGGTGGCATGGGACCAGCTGCTCCTGAGCGGCAAGCGAGGATACCCCTTCTACCCCTGGAACTGGCTCCTGCTCTTCCATGTTAAGTAGGGTGACCCGATGTCCTGTTTCTAACGGGACAGTCCCATATTTAAGCCCTCTTCCAGGTGTCCCGACTTTTTGTTAAATACAGGAAAATTGTCCCGTAATTGCTGCCTCCCCCTGATTTCAGTATCGATGGGTCCTGCTGCTGGCCGGATCCCTGCTCGCCAGCCGCCTGCCCACCAGTGGGAGGGTGAGGTCGACGATGAGGGTGGGTGTGCAAGGCTCGTGGCAGGAAACTGCAGCACGTGGGACCGGGGGGCTCCCCCTGCTGGTTCATCAGTACAGCACCCGCCATGTGCCCCACCCCACTCCACACACCTGCTGTGCCCCCTGCCCAGCACCTGGGGGGTCCCTGCTCAGCTCTGGCAGGAGGATCTCTGCTCACCTGGGCGGAGGGGCTCTGCTGGGACCCCTGGCAGGGGAAGCGGGCTGCAGAGAGGCTTGGACTGGGGGCACCTTTGTGGGCTGATGGTGGGGGTGGGGTTCAGGCTGGCCCTGGGCACCAGTGGGGAGAGGGACCTCTGGCTGGTCCTGCATGGGCGGGAGGCAGGGAGGACTCAGGCCAGACCCACACACTGTGGGGAGAGGGTGGCCTCGGGCGGCCTGTGTGCGGAGGAGCTGGGGAGGTCCCATATGCGGGGGGGAGCGGCGGGGAGGCTGGAGGAACTCAGCCCGGCCCTGTGGGTAGGAGGCAGGGAGAGCTGGGGCTGGCCCCGCAGGGGGGCTCAGCCAGGCTGGGGTGTCCCATTATCCCTTTGGGAAAATATGGTCACCCTAACCTTAAGCAAACCCCCACTAACTTCACCCAACTGGGCTACCCACACCCTTCTGTTTCACTCTACCCCAGCCCTACCATCTGCTGACATATGAGACAGGGGGCTAGTTAAAAAGATCATTTAAAAATGTATACAGGAGACCAGGCTTCCACATATTTACCAGATCACTATATAAGAGAAAAAGTTATAGAAAGCATAGTTCTCAACCATTCCTCCTTACATACCATTTATTTTAGACCCAAGTTGAAGTCTGTCCCACGGAGATCTCGGGAGATTTAAAATTTTATTATTGAAAATTATTTAAAGGACAAATCATGAAGCTGAGGATGCAGAAGAAAAATTTAACTGGCAGAAGTGACTCCCCACCATATGTTAACATTTTATGCCTTCCATTTCTTTAGTCTCTCACTTTGGTTCATTGAACACTGTCTGATGGAGAGAGATAAACAGATATACACATTTTTAAAAAATGAAGGAAAACACCCATGGGTATTACATTTATACAGCTGGTCAGGAAACTTTTAATAAAACATTTTTTGTTGGAAAATGCTGACTCATCCAAACTGAAGCTTTTTGTGGAGGTGTATTCGTTTGGACAGTCCAGAATGGAATTTCTGGTCAGAGAGTGACAGACCAGAATTGCAAATAGCCCTGATTCCGGGCATGGCATTGAACCTGGGTCTCCCACATCCCAGATGAGGGCTCTAATTTAAGCACCAAGGTACAGAGTCATTCTTTCTCTCTCTCCCCCTTCCCTCTCTCCCCCCCACCCATTTCCTTTCTAGCCCAATGAATGTTTAATTATTTCTGCATAGTGGAATAGCTCTAAGAGAGAGACACAGACAGACAGACAACCATAGCTGCAATGGATAGGGCACTCAGCTGGGTTGCGAAAGATTCAGGTTCAAGTTCTTGCTATGCAGGATTTGAAGCAGGGACTTGAACCTGGATATCCAACAACACAGACGAGTGCCCTCGTCAGTGGACTATTGGCTATTCTGGAATTGGTGGGTGCATTTTCGTGAACATTTTTGAAAGGTCTCAGTTTTGTTCCAATGCTGAACGAAAACAAATTCTGAAACTGTGTGTGTGTGTGTGTGTGTGTGTGTGTGTGTGTGTGTGTGTGTGTGTGTGTGTGTGTGTGTGTGTGTGTGTGTAAAAACCGGAATTCTTGATTTCTGGCCAGCCCTAATTATTTATCATAGGTAACGCTGGTAGCCTGATAACCCATGCTCAAATAGAAGAATACACTGTATTGCTAGTTTTATCAACCAGCCTGAAATTGAATTAAGTATCCAGTAACTTTTCAATGCATGATCACTCTCATGAAAAGCAAAAGTCAACACCAAAAATTATGTATTTTACAATAATTTTCCATACCGTGTTACTACTAACTCCTTAGATTATTAGTTGCGCTGTGTACTTACTTTTTGCATTTCACTCTGTTTGGACAGCAAAGCTTTCTGTTTCATTTCAAGTTTTGTATATAGTCAACTGCACTTTCATGCTTTGGTACAATTTTGCCCTGTCTGGATTTCCCACATTGCAGAAGAAATGTACACATGAAAAATTCTTTCCATCATTTCCTTTGCTTTTGGTGAATCTGGCTGGGCAAAATCAGGAAAAACTGGGAGTTTTTGTATCTCAAGAGGAATGAAAAATCATTTATATACTGCATCACATGTTAAAGCAATCATTTCATTGAACCCACTACTGCAAAAAGAAAACAAACCATGAGTAAGCCTGATAAGAGACTACATATTCTGCAGTGGCTTACACATTTGTGTAATGGTTTACACTGGGGCAAGTTCACTCTTGGTGTAACACTACTGATTTCAATGCAGTTACATCAGGGTGGAAATTTGGTCTATAACATTTTTATGAGAAACAGGTTAAATTTACACTCTTCCTGATCGAACAACATTGCAGAACAGCCAGTAACTTCACTGAGCACTGCCAAGATGGGGAGAAGTCATGAACAGAAAATCTACAGTCCATGAAACAAAAAAAGGAGTCTGTTCTCCTAGGCACTTGGCGTTTGACCTTTTTTCCTCTTAATGCATCTGCAATCCTAAATGAAAATATGTGAATGCAAAGGCAATCTCGTTCATTTCTGCAATAAATCTACTATAGCAACAGTTTATTTGTCCTTGACTAGCTAATGACCCAACAGATAACTCTCTCGAAGAGTGAGCTAGTAAGTTACTCCTTGATTTATTCCTCATTGACTTATAGAGAGACACACAAGACTGGCCCTGGTTCATTTTAGGTCACCACAGCCTTTCCAAATTAGTAGTACTGAATTAAATAAACTCATGCAGGGAATGCACACTTTTACGCTAGATTAAGGAGATAACATAAATGAAAGATATTTGTGATCAACCAACAGGCTAACTAGCTAACTCTTCCCACTAGTGTGCCTTTTCCACACACAGCTGTGTCTCCAGACCAATGGCCAAATCCTACAAAAATTCATGCATGCAAACAACTTTACTCAAGATGAATCATCCAATTGACCACAATATCAACAGGGGTATAGGCAGGATCAGGCCCTAATTAAAACAAGTACAAGCTAGAACATTAGCCGCACCAATTAATTTTTCTGTTCCCAGGCACTGCTTACTTATGGAAACACAGCAACTTGCACACACTTGATTTTAGTCCACATGCATACACTGAGATAATTAGATTACTCAATTGAACAATGCTCAAATGCAACTACTGTATGACTGAATTTACTAGAAGGCGGCAGCTCTGGAAGCTGCTGGGGTTCTGTGATATGAATTTCTTTTATTTTCTGAATTTTAGTTCACTTTGTGCTAGCTTGTGGGAGTCTAAAATTGAAAGAAACGCTGCACTTATTTTTTTATATCCTTTATTTTATTATTCCGATGGCTTTTGTATTTTAAAAAAGAGATCTGAAACCAGATAAACAAAGGGTAGATAGGTTTTTTTTCCCCCTTGGTAATTGTGAAAAATCATTGTTATTTAACATTTAATTTGCCCAACCTCCTGAAGTGACCTGCCTAACCCAAAAGAGTGAGTGCTTTCCTAAAAGAAGAAAGAGCAAGAAGAGAATGCTGCAGACCTGTTAAGTTTCAGTCAATTACAATGAACTTTGAGACTGAACATCACAGATAAATATGATACACCACATCTGGTCAGCAATGAGCTCCCTAAGTTCCTTCAGTAAGTTGCTTTTCTACGAAGAGGCAGATTTAAGACAGTTGCTTCCATTCCATATTTAATGATGAGGTGGATAGACCACACACCTCGCCACCTTTTATTCCAAGTGAAGACACTTCTTTGACCTCACCTTTGCTAACATAAACCCAGCACAGATATAGCTAAAAAAGACATACAAAAACCCACCCCACTGCATGTACAATTCTCACCTTGGCAGAGGAAAAGAGAACAAATGAACCATGTGTTATAGATGTTAGTCACATCATTTAATGCACTGCTGGAAGGTGCTCAGACCCCACAGCAATGAGAGTGGTATAAGAAACTGTATGGAATAGACTGCTTGCGCTATGCAAAGCCACACAGCACACCGACCCATAACAGACACACTTTCCTTCTGAATTAATTTTAAGATTCTTTTAAAAAGCTTGTGCGCTGTAGGCTTTTGCTGTGTGTATCAATGAGTTGTAAAATGATATTTAACCTTGCCATTAGAGATGAGGTTTAGCAATAGAGCAACATTCACCATAGACCTACTGAACCAGTTGAAAGAGGAGAATGAAATTCATTGTGGCATGGAATGTCCTTTAATATATGTGTTAGTATTTAACATGTGGGTGGCCAAAAGGGCACCCACCTAGTTGAGGCCTTTAAGTGCTACTGCAATTAACATGTAAAACGAACTAGCAAGAACAATGGAGCAGCAAATAGGCTGTTCAAACTTATGCCAAGGACTGGAATAGACCCCAATTGACCTTACGATAGTGAATCTTAAAGATGACAACTGTACCTTTGCTCCACTTTTCCAGGCTTGGACTGAGGAGCTCAGCCAAATTGTAAGAATGTGGGCCATTACCAATAAATGGATAAGATAGACCAACCACATAAAGACTACATCCACACTACGAGATGGGGGTGTGATTCCCAATTGGCATACTCATGCTAGCTCGCTGAGAGCTAGTGCAAATATGAACAGTCGTCATCTAGCTGCTGTAGCACAGAGAGCAGCACGATTTAGCAGAGTACACAACTGGGAATCACACCCCCAGCTTGCAGTGTAAAAGAGTCTCACACACACACACTCACAGTTACTGGGTTAATATCTTCCATCTGCAGTACTCCCAGTCACATTTCATCATGAATGATGACTATTTCAGGTACAGCCAGATTCTAAATCAGATGCAGGTGCTGCAACATTTTGAGCAATATGAGAGAGACGATGCAGCTGAAATCTCAACTAGCCCAGAGAGCTCCTGGATGTACAGCATTAAGCTTTCTACAACACAAAGAGGATCTGAGGAGGGAACTACTGTGAATTCATTTCACAAGGTTATTTAAGATACTACAAGACATCAGAAAAGAAAAAAATATAGAAGCCTTTCATGTACTTCCAAATGAAGTCAGACGTTCATGTGTCACGTATCTGGACAAACTCTGGATTCAGTGAAACTCTTGTCTCCACTTCAAAAAGAGGAAATATAACAAAGGGGGGAAAGAATGTACACCTCTGAGTACAGGCAACCACAGGATAGCCAAGATAAATTAGACTACAGGACCAAATCCATCAGTTTCCTAACCCCTTCAAGACACACAAAACCCAAAAAGCTGTTTCATCAAGAAAAACTGAATTCCCAGACACATGCACTTCAAAGTCTGCAAAATTCCTGCTGACATGGATGAGAATTTTGCACATGTAAGGATTACAGGGTTTGGATAACAATGGGTTAAAAAGCCAACTCCTAGAACTATTGGAAAGTTATCTGAGGCATAACATTTATTCATGAATGTCTTGCTATTACAAATGCATACAAGGAGGGAAATAAATGTGGCTTAATCCCCTTCATGCTGGCTAAATTTCCACTGAAGTCAATGAATATTTTGCCTACATGGGGAGGGCAGATTCATACCCACAGTGACTACATCTTTTTAGAATATTTTGAAATGGATGTATTGCTAAGAAGGAATGGAGAATGTAATTTAGACCAATAGAGGTAATGTGTCCCTCCTGTGTCTCTGACTTTACAAAATTTTGTCAGAGAACATAGAAATTGCCATACTGGAACTGTTAGCCATCAAGGTCGGTGTCTTGTTTCTGACAGTGGCCAGCACCTTATGCTTCAGAGGAAAGGACAAGAAACACCAAGAAATTGACAGTATTCTGTGTTCTGTATATAACATGATCTTCTCTGAGTCCCACCATGCAATTGCCATTCTATTCTTAACAGTCTCTTATGTGATGTTGCTTTTTGATTTTTCAGACATATGATCAGGTCTTGTATACACCCAAAACTTCTCAATGATTGTGTGAATTTGGACTGTGTAGGGACTGCATGATCACACCCAAGACATCCTTAAGCCAATGCCTAAAACCAACATGAGAAGCAAATATTAATGAAAACGATCACACCAAACAAATGATTTAGCGGACCTTTTCATTCACCTATATTTGTCAGGCCCAGTTTTCCACTGAAAACTCATGTTGTGACTGTAAACATAGTTCCATATAGTCATCAGCCCTATTGGTGCATTGCAGAAATATTCATGCGCATGCCCACACACAACCATTTGTCTTCAGCATAAGATACCAGAAACTTGATACAAAACACACATGCTGTGCTGTCTCATCCTCTGACTTTCCAGTGTTCTTTCACTTCAGAGAACACCCCCATCATACAGGCGTATGAAAGCAGTCAGTAGAAAAGGCGTGAAAATGTCCAGGGTTTCAAATTTTGTGCATGATTTTTTGCACATGTATATGTAGGTGCCTGTTTTTCAATGCATGAGCAGTGAAATTCACCCAAGAAGAGTGCCTATACAAAATCAACTTTGAGGACTTAAACAGCACTTAAGCAGTTGACCGTCTGCACAGGAGTGAGTTTCACCAGATGTTTTAAGAGTTTTTCCTGTTGTGATTTACGTGCACAGGGAATTTTCACTTGTGGGCAAAGCTATCAGTTTAAATCTATATAATTTGGAGAACATGTTTATCAACAAGTGCATCAGCTTCATTATATTTATAGGCCTGTACAGTGTATCACCTGTATTATATTTATAGACTTGTACAGTAGGAGCACACAGCAAATTACAAATGTATTAAAAGACAAAGCAGCTGCTTCAAGGAGCTAGAAATGTAACAAATAAAAACAATGAAAAGATCAGGCTGGAGGATAAATGCAAACAGTGATATCAGATTGTATCCTTTAAGATTATTCTTCATGGACCAGTACAGTAATCTACCTACTCTGGTTACATTAGCATTGGCAATTTTGATGTATTCACTGAACAAGTGCATTATCTAACCAAACACAATCTCTGCTATTCATGTAGAAAGCACGGCTTGGCTAATTTATAAAACGTTTGTACCTTTATTACTATATTCATTTAAAATTCATTTGTCTTCACAAAGGGTTGGTATGGACCAAAATGTGGCAAATAGCTTTACTTTCACAGGTTTGTCCCTTTGTCAGGCAGTATTCCAACATGTAAGCCAGATAGTTAAATACATATAGACAATTGCAGCTAATACACCCCTGTCACACAAGTTGTTGCAGATGATAGCAGTTCAGAGAAGATCCCATAATCCATTCCTGGTGCAAATCTGACCAAAAAATGGCATCCTGAGAAGTACTGTTTCTGTCTGTTCTTGGAGTGTGTGTGTGGCGGGGGGTGTGTGTGTGTGTGCACGCACGCATGTACACACACGCGCGCGCCCGCGTGTGCTCACTAAGCCATTTTCATCAAAACATCATTTGGAGGGTCTGTATTTCAGGAAATAAATGGCTTTCCTGTTTGTTTACAGCTGAAGGAGATAAAAAATAAATGGTTCAAATGACATCAAATTTCATTATTGATAGGTGGACTGACAGTTCACGCATATCAAAATGCACTGGTGTTATCTCCGCCGGTGCTAGCTCCATTTATTCAACAAATACAAAAATCTCTCAATAGTTTCTTACAATTATACATACACACACACACACACACACACACACATACACTTTGGACTCGATGACCTCTCGAGGTCCCTTCCAGCCCTTGAATCTATGAATATTACCAGTCAGCAAAGGCTCTCAAAGCACTTCGCAAAACCTTAAAAAGAGAGAGGTATTATTATGTCTGTTTTACAGAAGAGTGATTAAGGCCAAAGTTTTCAGAAGCGTCTGCTTATTCCGAGTACTCAGTTTGAGATATCCGGGGCCTAGCATTGCTGAACAGCCACAGTACCCACTGGAGAAACCAGTCCTTGGATATCTTATATTGGGTGTCCAAAAATGGTGGCACCCACATTGAATGACATTTTTGGAGATATTGGTGTATGTGCTTTGCTCAAGGTCTTTTCCTGAGTTAGTGACAGAACTAGGAAGAGACGCGAGGAGTGTTGACCCACCTCCACCACCAGGACTATTCCTATTTTTTAATTTTGATGAGGAAAGGACAGCACCTCATCTAGTTCCTGAAGGATCCCACCATTATCGCTGCACAAATGCCCACCTGGCAGACCCAAAAGCAACAACGGCCCAACGCTACAAGAATCTGTGTTCAGACCTCAGTAGCTAAAGAGTTGAGTCCATTCAGAACCTTTTAGGGATGTAACAATGGGGGAAATAAAGGGGTCATGACATATTCCATACTCCCCTCCAAAATAATTAACACTGAAAACACAAAACCATTCCACTTACTATCCTTCCCCTTTCACAAATGGATTTATAGGTTATAGAGAAAGATGTGTGAAACTATGCACCAGCCCACACTATTCAATTCACCACTCCTGGGAAAGAGAAGATTATACCATACGCTGATAATGAAAACCTCTGGCAATCAAATCCAGACCCTTCCATTCTGCCTACAGGTATTATGTATTACAAGCCGAGAAAAGAGCCTGACAACCTTCAATGCCACATATGTTACATAAATCTTGTATCCTTC
This sequence comes from Chelydra serpentina, assembly GCA_037349315.1. NCBI lineage: Eukaryota > Metazoa > Chordata > Testudines > Chelydridae > Chelydra > Chelydra serpentina. The sequence continues at coordinate 2,204,906 of JBAIAC010000070.1, forward strand.
ATGTGTAAGATGTAACAATAGAAACCTCAAGCAACATGAAATGCCGGCCCAGACCTTTGCACTGAGGAGGAATCCTCTTTTTAAAAAGCAAGGAAATCTAAATGACTGGAGGTAAAGGGCAGCCAGAGTCTCTAATTACATTGGTTTTGAATAGCGAAGTGAATAGTCTTTTTTTAAAAAAAATAAAAAACCCACACAAGACCAAAAAATTAGCTTTGCTAGTGAAGTTAGCTCAGATAAATTATTCTGCAAGATATAACCTGAGGAAAGGTAGAGAAAAGCAGCTGGCAGCCAAACCAGAATGACTGACTCCACAAACTAATTAACGTTTGCACATATTTGTCCTCTCTCAAATAAAGCAACTGGTAATAATTTGCAGATCTAGAGGCTGAACTGGGAGGTTGAGCAGCACAAGTTTGAGACTGAGACTTGGGGTAAAATTTTGAAAGGCCACTTACTGACTTAGGCTCCTAAGTCCCATTTTTTAAAAAGGGACTTTGGCGCTCAGTAGCCTAAGTTTCATTGAAAGTCAATGGGACTCAGACACCTAAGTCACTTAGGCACTTTTGACCTTTCCTGCAAAGTCACCAATGTGCTGAGAGTGCTTTCTGCAAAGACATATACATGATTCAGGAGGAAATCCTACAGAGTGGTGGTCGCCCTAATATATTATCAGTCTATGTGAAAAGAATATATTTTTCATTAGCAGATGTTAGGTGAAACCTGCATACCTCACACTGCTGCAGTCAATTCCCCCCACAGGCCAGTCACATTTGGATGACCTGCCACTGTTGTGTTGCTTCATAGAGACTCCTCTGAGTGACTCAGGAAGTAAGATAGTCAGATGATGTTGAGCTTTTGATGGCAAGGAGAGAGAACAGAAGGATTGGGAGGTGACAGATCCTCCATGATACAAAACAAGAAAGGAGGAACCATATTTACTCTGAATCATAAATGAACAATAAGAGGCGCAAAGAAGATATCATTTAAAATAGTTGTCTCTTTAAACAGACATCTGTTAACTTTTGTCTTTGGCTTACTGCCAGCTAAATATAAAAGCAATACATCTGTACAAGGTAAGAGTTGCTAACAAGATCATTCGCATGCTTTTAGGATCATTACTAGCTTGATCATGATTCCACCTCAGTCAGAAAACTCAGTATGATACATCATTTGAACATCTCAAAGCCCCTTACAATGAGAGCTGAGATAGTGTGGGAAACTACATAGATCACATTTTTGAAAATATTTTCTGTCAATTCAAATTCTATTTCCATTAAAAAACAGATGCTGAGGGGAAATTGATCAACCTATTTCTATTGCATTCCTAATACTACAGCCCAAGCTGCACCCTCTCTCTTGAATTCTTTACCTCGTATAAATAGTGGAGGTCAGTGAAAGAAGGAAAAATGAAGTGAGAGAATGTGATCAGGTAAACATATATTCTAGGCTAAGGTCACTGCAAGTCAGAGAAACACAGTGATAGGGACTGGAGCAATTGAGGTGCTGGCTGAGGTATAAATTCCCAAGCAGTCACAAAAAATAAAAGGCACCTAGAAAGCCAGATGGTGGTGTGTGAAGACTGATAAGGTGAGGATTCAGAAGGGAACTACAGCTGTTTAAAATATAACTTTGAAAAGCCCCTGCAAATGACTGTGAAAGTTACTAAGGAAACACTCCAACCAGCCAGAAATCTCACAGTAAGGGCCAAATTCTTTTTCCAATGACACTGGATTACATCTGAAGCACTGAAATAAATGGATTTGCTCTCAGTTTATACTCATGTAAATGAAAGAAGAATGTGCCTGTAAATCTAGCAATGGATATATTTTTGTGTTTCTATAGACTACCCTTTCACCCAGTAGTATATTACCCTGTGATGTGATCAATGGGATTACTCAGAGTACTGTACTACTCAATAGAAGCAGTAGATGTGGTATATCTTGACTTTAGTAAGGCTTTTGATACTGTCTTGCATGACCTTTTCAGAAATAAACTAGGGAAACACAACTTAGATGGAGATACTATAAGATGGGTGCATAACTGGTTGGAAAACCTTCCCAGAGAATAGTTCTCAGTGGTTCACAGTCAAGCTGGAAGGGCATATTGAGTGGGGTCTCACAGGGATCAGTTTTGTGCCATATCTTCATCAATTATTTAGATAATGGCATAGAGTGTACACTTATAAAGTATGCAGACGATACCAAACTGGGAGCAACCAAGTGCTTTGGCGAACAGGACTAAAATTCAGAATGATCTGGACAAACTGGAGAAATGGTCTGAAGTAAATAGGATGAAATTCAGTAAGGACAAATGCAAAGTACTCCACTTAGGAAAGAACAATCAGTTGCACACATACAAAATGGGAAATGACTGCCTAGGAAGGAGTACAGCAGAAACGGATCTGGGGGTCATAATAGATCATAAACTAAATGAGAGTCAACAGCGTAATACTATTTTAAAAAAAGAAGACGTCATTCTGGAGTGTTGAAAGCAAGACATGAGAAATAATTCTTCCACTCTACTTCATGCTGATTAGGCCTCAACTGGCGTATTGTGTCCAATTCTGGGCACCACATTTCAGGAAAGATGTGGACAAATTGGAGAAAGTCTAGAGAAGAGTAATAAAAATTATTAAAGATCTAGAAAACATGACCTATTAGGGAAGATTTCAAAAAATTGAGTATGTTTAGTCTGGAGAAGAGAAGACTGGGGGAGTGGAGACATGACAACAGTTTCCAAGTACATAAAAGGTTGTTACAAGGAAGAAGGGGAAAAATTGTTTTCCTTAACCTCTGCGGATAGGATAAGAAGCAGTGGACTTAAATTGCAGCAAGGGTGGTTTAGAAAAAACTTCCTAACAGTCAGGCCGGTTAAGTATTAGAATAAATTGCATAGGGAGGTTGTGGAATCTCCATCTTTGGAGATTTTTAAGAGTAGATTAGACAAACACCTGTCAGGAATGGTCTAGATAATACTTAGTCCTGCCATCAGTGCAGGGGACTGGACTAGATGACCTCTCGAAGTCCCTTCCAATCCTAGGAGTACAAAGTGGCAGAATATAGACTTTCAGCCAATTACAATTTACTTTAGATTAAGGAAAACGAGAAATTAAAGTAAAATCTCCAGAAGCAGGAGTACACTGTGGGTGTCTCCTCTGTGACAGGCTGCAACAACTCAGAACAAAATGTCTTCCCCATCTTGCACACAGGAAGAGGTCTTAAAACTGCAAAGGTGGTGTATCCAGAAAGCAAGCGCATCACAGTTACATAAACCACAGTGACCAGCTCCCTTAGGATACAATCTTCCCTATCAAAGTTTATTATTTTACGTATTTTTAAATGTCTCTCCTACCTCTGACAAACAAAAGGCAGCCTAGCACATATGAACACCCTTAATAGCAAACCAGCATAAGAGCAAGATGGAAATAAAAACAATCCTGAAAAGAAATGCATTTTATTTTTCACATTTCCAAGGGGTTGTTCTATAACAAACTACTTTCCTAAATTTTAAAATATTTTTTTTCCTGACATTGTCCTTTCAGCATGTTTGAGTGGACAGGATTTTACTTTAATCCACCAGTCTCCAGAATCTCTTTGTACTGGTATGTTTTGTTGACTATAACACTGACACCCACTTGCTCAAATTGATCGATTCATGCAAGTCTGTATAGCAAAAACAGGACAGTTAATCTTTATATTCTTCATTCCTCCTTAATCTGCAGCAATGCCATGCTGCACAGATGCTATTTGGTCAGTTATATCCCCAGTGTATTAGCGATTCAGCATGTGAAGAATATCTCTGTTAAAATAAATAAAGCTTTCTTTTAACCTTTTATCTGATTAACCAAAGCATTTCATGAGTATCTCAGCGGTTATACAACCAAGGATGCGGTCTGATAACGTCACTTTCAGCAATTCATCTTGCTGCTTATAGCCTTTCTGCCTGTTCTATTATACAAGCTTATTCAGAACCCAGAGAGTCTCACTCAAAGCTCACCACTACCTATTTTAAGAAACATCACAGTTCACCTCCTGTAGTTTTTATTCTTTTGCCCTCAAATGCTGTGTTTTACACCCCATACGTGCTCTCCAGTACCCAGAAAAGACAGCAGTTCCCTCCTATGTAATTTATAATTGAAATTCTGACAAATGCTCCTCACTCAATTTTACAAACTTGAGAGGAGCAAAAAGCAGCAGGTACGAGGAGGAGGAGGGTCGTGGTGGTGGGTTAGCCCCAACTCTGAGGCATGCTCCATCCTGTAAGCCCTTCTGCGGCTGCTCTATGGGGGATTGGATGCTGCAAGCCAGCCTTACTGCATCTCATTTCAACCCTCCCCGCATTCTGGAATGGAGATGATAAATATTGCTCACCTTTGGAAAGCACATTGAGATCTACGGAACAAAGATAAATGGTAGTATTAGGAACAACCTCCAGTTCAGGAAAGCACTCATGCACACACTTCAATGAGTTTTAAATACATGCTTAAGTGCTTTCCCGAACTGGGAGTCTTTTCCTGACTCAGGAATACATAATTATTATTCATTAAAATCTACCATCCATAGTATGTGCCCCTTTTACTCAACAGCCTCCAAACACTGGGGAGCCCATAATTAAGTTTCACTGCCCCTGAGGTAGGTAAGCGTTTACCAGTTGTATAGCTTCATACATTGAGCCACATAAAATGCAACACAAACTCCTAAAGTAAGTACATGACTGAGTCAGGAGCAGAACCCAGAATTGTCAACTCCCAGATCCATTCTACATCAAACCTTTCGTTTGGAAGCATTCACTAAGATAGGATTACTTTCTAAACATTATATTCATGTTGGTATCTGGACAGATCAATTCAAGTTCTTATTACCATACATCCTCAGGATATAGTACTTTCAAAAGATGTTTTCTCCTTTGTATACATTTTCTTTTCTTCTTTCAACTAACCATCTGTGTGCACTAAAATTTTTAATTCAAAATTGTAGTAAGACGACTCACCATATCTATAGCCGTGGTTCTTGCTGTCCTATTCAGAGTCACAGCAGCATTCTGGAGCTGCTTCTGATTGAACAATAACAGTTCTATTCATCGGACTAGCTTATGTGTCTAATGTGGTCTAGTATGACAAACCCTTTCCAGGCCAGCCTTTAAGCCTTGGATCTTCAAACCAACTAGTTAGCAAACTGTACTGGCATCCCGAATAGAAACAAGGCTTTACTAGCAGTAATTTGAAAGTGATTGAACGTTATTCATATAAAATTAGCCGTAAAGCTTCTCAGTTCTTTGTACAGAGACCACGTGGCTGCTCTCAGAGAGGCATGTTTAGCACTCATCATTACAAAGATAATTTAGTCCTCATAAAAGTGCAAGACTGATGATAATGAGGATGAAGTTCTCCATGGAGTTACACGACAAATGCAGTGGCAATGCAAGCATATGCACTTGGTCGTGCAATCTTGGCCCAGCAAGCGCCTGCCTTCTCCTTACAACACAAATCTTTCGCCAGCTTCATCAGCGTTAACTTGTCCTTAACATGCTGCAATTAATTAAATACACAATTTTCTAAATATATAGTTGTTCTTTATGGGTGGAGAAAAAGAGAGAGCGCTCTAATACAACAAACCGATTCAAGACTAGCCTTTAAGCCTCAGATATTCAAAGCAGCTAGTTAGCAAGCTGTGCTGGTGCCCTAAATATAGACAATGCTTTAATATACAAATACACACACTTTATCAATGTATCTAGCAGAGAAAGAGAGAAAAAATATACATGAAAATATGCTATGGTATAAAGGTTTTATCAGCATGAGTTTAGGATGGATGTGTTACTTGTGAGTGGTGAGGTCACAGGTAACATTATTCAAGTCTCCTTAAAAATATAAAAGGGTGTATAGGTAGGGGCTGCTCTGGCGGATGGTCCCTTAAGCTCCCCCGAGATATTGTGCCTTTCTTCTCCAGCAAAACCACTTCCAGGAAATTATTAAGTACTGAATGAAATTCTTGTATTTACTGACTGTTATGTAGAAGAAAGGTAGATATTCACATTACTAATCTTAAAAAAAAAGGAAAAGTGACCTGTCACTTACTAGTCTGAAAGGAGAACTTCCACTACCAGCAAAATAAAGAAACAGATGTTGAGTCTCTACACATACAGGGTCTGAATATGGGACAGTATGTTTCACTCAGGGCAGAGTCTAAACGGTACAAAAGAGCCCACAACACAAAATATTTCACGTCCATGACCAATATACAGCATTGCTTCATAATGAATAAATCTTATCAGACATAATACAGGGAAATAAGTGAAACGATGTCAAATTAGGAGATACTGTCCATTGGGGTACTACGATTGGCATTAGGTCTGTTTTTTATTTAACATCCACATTGCTCATCTCGAAGAGGAAATAAAAACAGGTTAATGACATTTTCTGACTAGGAAGAGCGCAAATACTAATATCAGTGCAGATGGAGAAATAATAGAAGGAAATTAAAAAACATGGACAGAAAACAACAAAAGATTAATATTTGAAAAAATGCAAGCTATCGTATCTGGGGTAAAATAATCTGAAACTGATATGCTCATTTGGTGGAAGAAATCTGGAAAGCAGTATTGCTGAAAGAGACCTACCAGTGATAATGGATCACAAATTACACATACATTAGCAATGCGATTCCATATGGGAAAACAATAAGGTCAATGTAATACCCTCCTGCCTAGTGAGTTTGATTCTTGGGCACAATTTAACCAGAAAAACACTTATGAACTGCAAGAAGTCCAAAGAAAAGAAAAAAAATTAGCAGGAGGCTGGCTTGGTGAAATGATGACCAAGGGAACACAATAACAATCTACATATATTTGAAGGTTGTAGTCACTAAGATGACAGGGGAATTATTTAGGGTGGTGAAGGAGGAGAAGGGTAGACATCAGGAATGCTTCTTGATACCAATTCATATTAGGCTGTAGAATAGTCTCCCAAGGGGAGTGGTAGAAACTTCATTTAGTCGGGGTATTAAAAAACTAGACTGAAAAGAATCCGCCCACTAAACATATTCAATAGGGAACACTCAGAGCAATGAGTGTATGTGCAACATTCAGCACAATGGGTTTTTCAAGCTCAGTTGATGTTTCCAGGCACTGCTCTGATAAGAAATAAGTAATAGGTTAGTCAGTCCATCTTCCCGCCTAATACATCTTCTCCACTTCTGATGGCTATGATTCCATCAACCCAGCTCTTTTCACAAGCACCACATTACATGAAAGCTGTACGTATACATGAAATAATGAAAATATTGTACCATTTACATAACTGATATGTCAGAGATACAAAATTAAGATCGAATCCGATTTTCCCAAAAGTTCCAAGGTGCCCAGATTCCAACGTTTTGATCTATCACAAGGATAGAAGCCAGCCCCAAACTTTAAATTTGCATGAAACTTAACAAAGGTCAATGCTGTCCAGGCCCACAGCTCTACTACAGTAGTGGATAATGACCCCAGAGATTAGTGTCCCATTGGGATATTCATTTGTACAGCATTTAGAGCAAAGATGGTTCCCGACTCCGAAAGTTCACAATCTAGGATTTAGCCAATACAAGTGAACTGGCAGACAAACATATGGAGGACAAAGTAATAGTAGAAACAAGTTTGAGACATCTGAACACACAGTCACAATAACTCGGCTCCAATGAAAAGCAAAATTTTATTTGGCATCTAAACCTCCCTTTTAATTTGTGGAAACTCTAAGTTAATAGAATCAGCGTTTAACTTCTGCTGTGAATCACTGCAGTGATGGTTTCACAAGTACAATACTGTTACATCTCAGTCATATTACTGTTTTATATCTCAGTTCAGTTTCTCTGGTTCAGATTTTATTGGTCCATATTGCAATTCTTCTAAGCAATATTTTTCATTCTATTTTATTATTCATGCCCCCGGAGACTTCGGGGCATGAATGCTATATAAATGAAAAATATTATTACTATGGGCAAAATTATATCAGCTATGGAAAAACCATAGCACAGCCACAGGGTCTGATCCTGATCCTCTTGCTCAAGGGACTAGCCTATTTTAAATGACAGGCAATATTCAGGGAAATATGAGCTGCAGAATAAAACCCATATCAATAGTTTCCCTTGTAAAGTTAGTGTTGAATGATACTGGTAAACCTGTATCAACGAAAGAGATGCTAAAATCAAGCTCTACTACAGTTCAACACGTTTGACAACAGTAAACCTAAAAAGCAAGGAACAAGGCCCAGTAATTGTACCCAGCTACCCCAGTTTCCTGCATAGTGCTCAAGTTAAGCCAGCAGACTGTCTCCTTGTTCCACTTGTGGACAATTTTATTATAATACCGCTATAGTTCCGATTTACCACTGCCCTAAGCTCCAGGATGGAGAAGATTCAGTGCTGCACCTCATGGCATTTTTATCTTGCAGAACAGGAGGGCTAGAAACAGGAGCTTTGTATCACTGGTGAAAGGCAGCTTCTCAGGGAGGCAAGCAGCACTTGCTTCTAAGCCCAGGTAGATCCCGAAACAGCAACTAGGAACTGAACATTTTAGGTATGGAAAAGCTGGTTTTAACAACATTAAGAAGTTTTTGCTAATCGCTGTGAGCCCACACATTTGGATTCCTGGTAACTAAGGCACTTGGGCTTTACAGGGAGAGGGACATGAGAAACAATCCCAACAAGGTGGGTTTTTTGTTTGGTTGGTTTGGTTTGTACATGGCATATATAGAATATATGCTAGTGTGATGTGAGCATAAAGGTTTCATCAGTACTCAGTTGGAATGACCTGTTGCTGCTTTGCCACTATCAGTTATGCACCCATCCCAAACGCATCAATAAAGCCTTTATTCTACGTCATGCATTCAAGTATTTTACAAAAAACAATGACCAATGTTTTGCAGCATTAAGTAGGAGTCAAGCTGTGCCTTTACGACACTGGTTCCCCACCATCCCTTGGGGAGCTCACAAAGGATTAATCTCTCACTAAGAAGGGATGACTAAGTTGGTTGTACCATTCTTTATAGCCTGCTCCTCCAATGTGGTCATCTGCCAACCGATACAGAAAAAAGGTGGAACTGTGACTCTGTCTCTCCAACCCCTCCCTGCCCCATCTGGGGCAATGAGCACTCCTGCAGTTGCACAGAAACAGCATTCCTTTTGTTCTCCTGAACATAGGCACGGCAATTGTGTCTGATCCTTAGATGTGCAACCTTAATGTGGACGATTCCTTGCACTCAACCTTCTTCCACAGGCCAGGCAAGTGAGGGGCAAGGTTTCTTTTGTACTCTCCAACCTTGCACAAACCCCCACACAAGAGCCAGTCATAATCTGGCTCTATGGAAGAACAATGAAAACTACTCTCCTGTTCTGACATGCTTTTATTCGCCATCAACAAGCCTTAAAAGGATCTATTGTACTTTGCTAATGAATATATTGGCTATTATTATGAACAGCTTTTCTGTTTCAGTTGTACAAAACCACAACAAAATTTCCAGTAATGAAGCAAAAAAGAAGTTATAAAGTCTTCCACTTTGAGTTAAATTGCACTGAAAAGCATGTGAGGGAATTTCTAATATACATACTTTACAACCTCCCAATGTCAAAACATGTTATACTGGCCTTTAAAATATACACCCAAAACGAGAACAGAGATATTACAGAGGACCATTGAAATGACGTGGGGTTTGTTTCTTTATCACTGCTGGAAAATTTCAAACTTCAAGTTGCATGATTCACCCTAAAAATGTCAAGAATTTACAGGCGGCTAGAGCACAGCAAATCATTTGTTATGAATAATTTGATGAATTTTGCATTTTTCTGCCCACATGTCTGTCTATAGTTTATATTTTGTTCCAAAATTCATTCAACATTATTACACTAAATTTTCATGAATTTTGATAGGTTCTCTGGTTTGCTAGTCCTACTGCGTTGCTTAGTTGTTACTGGCTACAAGTCATATGGTATCATTTCTGTTCCATGATTGAAGGAGAGTAGCAATTAGATTTCTGTTGGGAATGTTCACAGGAGGAAACTTTTTTGCCTTCCATGAATGCCCTAGCATAAGACTTTAACAGTTGCTTTTTGTAAGCAGTTGGGCTTGTAAACTTCATTCTTTATGAATGTGCATATGAAGCAAACACACAAAGCGGGTGTGAACATGGGCAAAGTGATTTTTTTCAAAAACAAAGAGCCTTGATTTCTCCCTTCCCCCTCCCCACATATGAAAAAAACAGGCCTTTCCCATCTTTACAGATTACATCATTACATCTAATTTGCTCAGGTCTATAGAAAACATCTTTGTAAATGTTTTGGTTAAGCTATTGTAACTGATATACAGTACTTCACAATGAGGCACAGTTGAGAGGCCTGTATTTCGATATTCACATTACAATGTCCTTGTCAGTCACAGAAGTACAGGAACTCCAGTCCCTAGATGTTGTTATTATGGGGCCTGAATATTCCCTCATTTACATCATTGCAAATCAAGGATAATTCCACTAATGTTGATCAAGTTATACCAATACAAAATTGGTTTAAATGAGAGGAAAAATCAGGCAGGCCACATGTAAATTAATATTAATCAATTAAAAGAGTTAGAGCTATGCACTCAGTTACAATGGTTTAAATCCACTGCTGTTCATGTTGCTGGAACTAGTTCAGATTTATCTTGGAGTAACCAAGAAAAGAATTCAGCTCTTGTTTTCCACCAAAGGAATTCCTTAATCTGTTAATGGCACCTCACATTTGGTTATGAAAAGTAAACAAACATTCCAACCAAACCTGTCGTTCCATTGAGACTGGACCAAAATCATCATGGACTGCTGTGGAGATAGTTACTGATGCTGGTAAGATCATTCCAAATGATGAGTATAAGCTACTACATTTTCAGGTTTTTAAAGTCAGAGGCATTCATGCAGCTAACACTATATGCAATTCTTGAAAATATCAATGTCCACAGTATGGAAGAGTTACTAATGCCATGTGTTTTAATAGTTCTCTTTTATAACTCCTTCATAAATTCCTGCCGCCTAGGAACATACCAGGACATTCGTTTGAGAGGTCAAGAATCAGTTTGCATTGAAGAAATCAAAAGCTTGTACCAATTAAAATTGCTTGTACTGGAAAAGCTTACAGTTCTGGGTAGACTAGGATGAAATATCTAAGGATAAAAAAAATCATGGCACTGCGAATCAGAATATGCTGTGAACCAGCAAGTTTCTCTACTCAATTAATAAAAAAGAACCTAGATAAACACACAGAAAGATATAATTAACTGATTAGGCCAAATTCATTCCTGCTAACTCCACTGAAGTTAGCAGAGTTACATCAGGAATGAGTTTATTAGTACCTTGTATTTTCAGCATCTTTCAATAAAAGCAAGTAGTGCTGGTGCCTTCACAAACAACTGATAAGGAGAGAACATTGATGAGGGAATTGCTGCCTTAGTTACCTAGCTCCTCGATCCAAAGTAAAAGAGAACAGAGTGTTAGGATTGGGCTTTTCTTCATACTTCCCAGACCGTTTACCACCTGGTACCATAATAAAACTTTGGCTACCTTCTCTTACTTGCAAAAATAACCAAAGGAAGACATATTGTGATAACACACTACGTTGTCACAAGACAGAAAGCATACCCTTACGTCCATATTATGATTCAGTAAACGGATAAACATCTAGGGCAGGGGTAGGCAACCTATGGCACGGGTGCCAAAGGCGGCACGTGAGCTGATTTTCAGCAGCACTCGCACTACCTGGGTCCTGGCCACCGGTCTGCGGGGGCTTTCCATTTTAATTTAATTTTAAGTGAAGCGTCTTAAACATTTTAAAAAACGTATTTACTTTACATACAACAATAGTTTAGTTGTATATTAAAGACTTATAGAAAGAGACCTTCTAAAAACATTAAAATGTATTACTGGCACACGAAACCTGAAATTAGAGTGAATAAATGAAGACTCGGCACACCACTTCTGAAAGGTTGTCCATCCCTGATCTAGGGAATCCTAATGTGAAAGGGTGATTTTGTTATGTCAGCCTCAACTGCAATACTGAAAAAGTGGGGTTTCGATTTTTTAAAGCTTTGAAGAATTGTTACATTTACTACCCACACTCCCTCTTAAAAAGAACGTACAATGCTCCCAAATGCAGTAATAGTTTCAGGGTATTCCTTTACACAAGGGTATGTACACAATCCTGGTCAGGAAGCAAAGCTCCTGCCATTTTTTCTGAGCTATTCTGAAGTTAACAATGTCAAGTATTCTTCAGACCCCTTGCTTTCTGCATATTTGCATTACCATCAGTCACTGGGGTCTTGTAAGTCACCTCTTTTAGTCTCTACTAGCTATTTCAATTCTTTGTCTTAGAGAGCTGTGAAACAATCTTGGCAGTGTCTAAGATGGTGGTGTGGTGGGAAGGTTAAGCAGTCCAAATTAAAAACAATTTAAATATCCAGGGTCAAATTTTTGAAGACTCTCCTGAACTCTACTCTTCATATGTTAGAGTACATCTATTTGTATGTGCAAAAATGCATTTTCCAAATTCATACTACTATGTAGCATAGTAACCTACTTTCATACATGTACATTTACCCAACTTTGACAACTTGGTGGTGGTGATCACGGGAAATGGATTTATTTTGTCAATATCCTCTATGCAATTAAGGTAAACCAAATTTTCAAAATGTAAATGTAACTGAGAAAACCAAACTAAGTTTCTCTTTGTACCATATTGGGTCCAAAGACTAGATCTCTAACTAGAACTACAGTAGGAAGGTATCAGGAAGTATTTTTCCCTATATAATAAATAAAATAATGAGGAAGATGGTGATACCGATTGGTGTGAACAAGAAACAGAATCAAGAGTCTCAGGTTCTAGTCCCACCTCTGCCACAGACTTACCATGTGTCAAAGCATTTAACCTCTGTGCCTCAATTTATCATTGAATAAAATGGCAACACTACCTTCCACACAGAGATTTGATAATGATTATTTAATGTTTATATGAAGCATTGAGATTTTCCAGTAAAAGATGCTACATAAGCATTTCAAAATAAAAGAAATGAAATTGTTTTATTTTCACTATGCTGTTCACAAGTCGCAAATAAAAGTCATTGTTTTAAACAGGGCTGGCTGGAAAACAATAAACAATTCTGTTTCACAAAACATTTTTCATTCCACATCACTCCACACCAAACAGCAGGAATTTGAAACACAGTCTCCCAGATCAGTGTCAAAACCATCAGACTATATAAAGAGAATGTGTCCCTCCCACCCCCCACCCCCACACACACCCCACCCCCCCCACACACACCCCACCCCCACACACACCCCTCTCTTTTTCAAAACGCCATCCTGTATCAGAAACCTTCCTGACCAACAAAATAATTGAAAACCATACATTTCTGTATAACATTTTAAATTTAGATTTAAATTTAGATTCCATTTTTCAATGGAAAAGTGTTGTCAATTTTTTTCTACCATTTATAGTTTTAAAGTCACTCTATAGATCCCAGTGAAACTTTAACAAGTCAGTTAACACAAAGAAATGGCAGCATCCTATGACAACTTCAAAAGTACTTTACTGTTTCCTACGATAGTAGCTTTGAAAACTTTTAGCAAATGATGAGCTATCCAAGAAACACAGTGGAAAAATAAGATCCACTTATTGTGCAGTTTTCAATGACTGAGCCTCAGATTCAGAATGTTTACTAATACCAGTTTCCATAAAAGCATCCAAATTCAAAATTAATCTAAGCATCCAAATTCAAAACTGAAAGGGTCATTCAAACATCCCTGATTCTAGACCAGGGATGGGCAACCTTTCAGAAGTGGTGTGCCGAGTCTTCATTTATTCACTTCATTTAACATTTTTAGAAGGTGTCTTTCTATAAGTCTTTAATATATAACTAAACTATTGTTGTATGTAAAGTAAATAAGGTTTTTAAAATGTTTAAGAAGCTTCACTTAAAATTAAATTAAAATGGAAAGCCCCCCAGACTACCCAGGTAGTGTGAGTGCCGCTGAAAATCAGCTCGCGTACCGCCTTTGGCGCCCGTGCCATAGGTTGCCTACCCCTGTTCTAGACCTACTCAAGTGGAGAAGTTGGCTAGAAGCCTAACTGACCCATTTAGGTGTATGATTTCCTGCTGGCCCTCCTCTCCCAATAACATGGAGATGTGCTCCGGCCATCATGAAGATGTAGAGCTGAATGGGACATCAAGAGGTCTTTTAGTCCATTCCCTGCACTGAAGCAGGATTAAGTATACCTAGATCATCCCTGTAGTTGTATTAAAAACACAATGCAATGTCATGGGACCCTTCCAGACACAGTATATACAATGATGTACCCAGAAGAAGTTCCTGATCTTCCATTGCCTTGCCCCCTTCCGCAGTCATTTACACCTGCAAAAGTGAGTGTAAATCTCTACCAAACCAAAGTTCTCCACTCACACTGGTGTACCTGCTTCAAAGTATGGAGGTGCTATCATTTCTCAATGAAGCAGAATAACTGTTTTAAAATGGGCAAAGCAATCTATTTTCTCTAGTTCCTTTCTTGTAAACAGCTGAACCATTTTAGCTTAAAGTTACCAAAAATGTTCAGCCAGAGGCAGAGATCCAGCATGAAAAATTTCAGCCTGAACAATTAAAGTTTGGGACACTTACAAGCAACTGGAAACAAGATCTTATCATGGGAATTGTCAAGCAACCCTAAGAATAGGTGGCACTGTCAGCTTCACCTATTTCTCTCATCTCAAATAGCTGGGGTTAATGTGCATAGCTGCCTCATATATCAGATTTATTTAGCATGCATTCTGTTTTTTCAGCTTGAATCCTTGTGCCACCATTGTTAGATAGTTATCTTAATTTTTCCAGATGGGGTAACTAAGCGAGGTGAAAAGTGACTTGGTTGAACACTACAATGGGACTTACTGTTGCAAGGGATTGAATTCCAGAGATTTTGGCTTACATTTCTGAGTTCTAACAAAAGATCCAATTCTGAGCTCACTTAGACCCTTGTAAATCAAGAGTAGTTTTACTGAAGTCAATGGTGAGATCAAACCAAGGCCCCAAAGCCTGCATCTCATCTTTATACATAACACCTTCCCCTTGACAGAAAAAAGGGCAAAGTAGGTGGAGTTGACCCAATATATGCAAAGAGTACTTCTATCTACATTTTCACACTTGCTTTTCCATTTTGTTTAGCGTGTGTTTTTAACTGTGATTCATACTGACTATAACTAAGCCACTCTAAGATAATTTTTTCCAAAAGAACAATGATAAAGGATCCTAGATCTCAGTTACATTACACAATAAATAAATCATGAGTCAAGATTAAGAGTGCTATGCTGTCATAAATCAGCTAAGCCTAAAATGGTACTAATTCATGAGAGCATCTACAAATTCAAATACATAAAAAAGTTACTGTATTTTGTGGGCAGACAAATACTATTGGCTTCCACAACTTAGAGAGGACTGCATAGTTCACTAACAGAGAGAGATCAAAGACAGGGCATCTGGTACTGATGCGGGGCGGGGGGGGGGAAGGGATTAAAGTAAATTGATTATTTTAGCATGGAAAGATGGAACAGCAGAATGTACTTGTGAAAATACTGATGTACATTAGCACCAGCTGGGGACAAAAGTATAAAACCTGGCAACCATCGACCTGGATTGACAGAGTTCAGGTACTTCCACAATTCATGTCCAAAATATCTTTGCATTATCTTCAGGTGGAATCTGCCTCTTTGCTGCAGGTGGCCATATAAAGAGTATATTATACCTTAGGGCTTTAGAATATTGTCAAAGAAAAGAACTCCCAGGGTACCTTGCCCACTGCTATGGGTACCCGCATGGCCCCACAGTATGCCAACATTTTTATGGCTGACTTAGAACAACGCTTCCTCAGCTCTCGTCGCCTAACACCCCTACTCTCTCTACTTGCGCTACATTGATGATATCTTCATTATTTGGACCCATGGAAAAGAAGCCCTTGAGGAATTCCACCATGATTTCAACAATTTCCATCCCACCATCAACCTCAGCCTAGACCAGTCCACACAAGCGGTCCATTTCCTAGACACTACTGTGCTAATAAGCGATGGTCACATAAACACCACCCTATACCAGAAACCTACTGACCGCTATACTTACCTACATGCTTCCAGCTTCCATCCTGGACACACCACACGATCCATTGTTTACAGCCAAGCTCTAAGATACAACCGCATTTGCTCCAATCCCTCAGACAGAGACAAACACCTACAAGATCTCTATCAAGCATTCTTACAACTACAATACCCACCTGCTGAAGTAAAAAAACAGATTGACAGGGCCAAAAGAGTACCCAGGAGTCACCTACTACAAGACAGGCCCAAAAAAGAAAATAACAGAACACCACTAGCCGTCACCTTTAGCCCCCAACTAAAACCTCTCCAGCGCATCATCAAAGATCTACAACCTATCCTAAAAGATGATCCCTCACTCTCACAGATCTTGGGGGACAGACCAATCCTCGCTTACAGACAGCCCCCCAACCTGAAGCAAATATTCACCAGCAACCACACACCATACAACAAAAACACTAACCCAGGAACCTATCCTTGCAACAAAGCCCGATGCCAACTCTGTCCACATATCGATTCAAATGATACCATCACAGGGCCTAATCACATCCGCCACGCCATCACGGGCTCATTCACCTGCACATCTACCAATGTGATATATGCCATCATGTGCCAGCAATACCCCTCTGCCATGTACATTGGCCAAACCGGACAGTCTCTATGCAAAATAATAAATGGACATAAATCTGACATCAGGAATCATAACATTCAAAAACCAGTAGGAGAACACTTCAACCTCCCTAACCACTCAGTGACAGACTTGAGGGTCGCAGTGTTGTGACAGATTCACTCCAAAGACAGGCTTCAAAGAGAAGCTGTTGAACTTGAATTGATATGCAAACTAGATTGCATCACCTCTGGATTAAATAGGGACTTGGAATGGCTTAGCCATTATGTTAATTGAATCTATTTCCCTTAAGTTAACGATCCTCATTCACACCTGTGTGGCCATCTTGTTTATCACTTCAAAGGTTTTTTTCTTCCCCTGGTGTTATGGTTCCTCTCAATTAATTAGCCTCTTAAGGTTGGTCTATGCACCTCCACCTTATCTTGTTTCTCTGACTGTATAAATATCTGTCTACTGTATGTTTCATTCCATGCATGCGATGAAGTGGGTTCTAACCCACGAAAGCTTATGCTGAAATAAATTTGTTAGTTTCTAAGGTGCTACAAGTTTTTCTTTCTTATTTTCGTTTTGCTGACACAGACTAACACGGCTACTACACTGAAACTCTCTCAATAGTGTGCTTCAAACCTGACCTGAAGGATTCTCTTTGGAGTGGTAAGAAGGCAGCTCTTTTAGGAGAGCCCAAACCACCTGGCTGGTGCATGGTTGTGTAGTTTGGATATTCCTCTCACAGAACACTTGGCTACTGCTTCTTCTGCTCTCTTTGCAGCAGAGGAATCCATACATATCGTTAGTAAAAGCCAGGGGGGAGGAAAAAAGAGTGAAAGTCTATTAGATAAATCAGTTTTGTTACTCTATTTGCCTTTTCATCTCAGGTTTCATTCAATACAGAATTGAAATGAAATAGAATAAAAAGCTCTTTTTTTTAATTGTTAAAGATAGGAATGCAGAGGAAGTGTGTACCGTGTTAGTAGTTAAAGAACTAGGACTTCAAAAAGTACAGTAACCTGAGAGGAAAAGACTGTCCATTATGGAAAAGTACATATTTAAACTGAGTATTATAGCTTCTTCTTTTTTTTAGTTCAAGATTACATTTAATAAGACGTGTATCCCCTAGTACAATGAAGCCCTGACCCCAGCCTGGGACTTCTAGGAGCAATCACAATACAAATCAACAATAAGACTTCTGACAGTGTATTCAGTTTAGAGCTCTACTTTTAAAAAGACAGGACAAAGGAAATAAAAGTGGCTTGCCGATCTACAATATACACCAACGACAATTCACTAAGTATCAGATGTGTGTTTGAAAAGAAAATATTCAACTTTTTCCTCAAAGAGGATGAGGCAAATCTCTTTGCGTAATAAGGCAAGCTATGGCATTCCACAAGCAAATCTGACTAAATACCAAATATGTCTCATTTGGGGCTATTTCAGTTACCTCATGTTTTTCAGAGACAGGAAGAGTTCTATGCAGAAAGTATAGAGATACATTTTCCTCGTACCCTGCACCAAATCCTAACTAAAAATCCATCCCCAGTAAACTCTTTTAAGACCAAAATTCTGCCCTTAGTCATACCTATACAACCCAATGACTTCAGTGGGGCTTTACAACTGTAACTGAAGGTAGCATTTAGTTCCTCAACAACTTGTTTCTAATACTGTACTACCAAGGTGACTATAATTTCTAGAGTGTGTGTGTGTACACATTTTTTTCAGGAATTTTATAGGTTAATAGCATTCCATGGACTTGCACCATAGTCCTACTTACTGATCAGGTAGCTGTGCTGCTTAAAATGCCTTTCAAAATACTTCCAGATAGACTCCCCCTTTCAACTAGATCAAGGTCTGATATTTGGAAATGACTACAAATCAAGCAGCACAAAGCTAAGCTTGTCAGAAGAGAGACAAGCAGATATATATTTCCAACACAGTATTCTAAGGAGCCTTCTGTCAGAAAGATAATAAAAAGAGGTTTGTGGTGAGTCTCATGGAAGAGTTAAATGACAGGAGAAAGCTTGTAGCAAACTCAAGGCAAGCAGAATTTGACCTAGCCATTTGAGAAATAATTAGCTGCTATTGACCCTCAAACACCTTTTCTCTATGTCCATAAATGCAATCCTAATCGTTCTGCTGAAAAACTGCTGGTCAACCAGTGGTTTTAGAGAATCAGTCTCTTACATGGAGCCAGATCTATTCCCTGCCATCGCTGACTGACAAGAGCATCGTCTCACTAAGGTCTGTCTGCTGTGTATTCAAAATAAAATCTGAAATACCACAAATGACTTCCCTATGAAATTCTTCTGTAACAATCAATGTTTATAACCCCATTATACCAGCTTCACCGTGCCCCCTACGACTTTTACTTATTGTTTTATTCCCCTGAATTCATTTGGTATTCAGTATCATAGCACAGATTCTAAATTAAATCATTAACTGGATATTTCCACCAGGTATTTCTCTTTAATTTCCCAATAGTTCATGGACACTTAAAACAGCTATGAAATCTTTACTATGTAGTCAGGTAGAGACATAATAAAACAACAACAATCATAATTAACATGTCCTTGTGGCTAGGGTAGCATTTTCTGTCACTCCCTAAAAGAATAAAAAACAGCAAAACTCACGATTCACAGCTTTCCTGTTCACGCTGGAAGATGAAGATATCAGAAGCAGCGTCCCAGGAGTGACACCATCAAACAGCATGCAAATGTCTGAAGGGAGTCTAAGCATTTAGGATTCTCTTTTTAGTGTTAGCAAAAGACCACCTTTGCTGAACTGATGTTCTGCACTTTTCAAATTGCCTGGTAAAGGTATCTGGAGCAGCGTGTGCCTGCATTATACGGCACTGCTGCATGAAGGCTTAATCTTGTTACATGATAAATAGTCTCGACCATATGTGCCATGTGGTGCACGTTCAACTTGCTGCTCTGGTTCCTGGTGTCAGCAGAGAGGCATTCTGAGCCCCGTGAGCAGTGTCCTCAGGCCGAGGACAAGGGAGAGAGAAGTACACGTGGGAATTCACCACATATTAAACAAAGGAGGACTCAAAAGCTAACAGTGAGGTAATAGAAGTGCAGCACTGACAGAACTCTGTCTGGCTCTCAGATTCACACAACAGCCTGCACAACCAGCCACCCACCTCCTTCTCCCTGCTTATTCCCCTCACATCTAACAGAATTATTTGTCTGACAAATGCAAAGCTTAAAATGATCAACACTGGTTTCTCCCATACAAGATCCCTGCTAACCACTACAAAGGGCAGAGTGTTAAGAATGGTTATAGAAGGTGATAGCTCTTTGCAATAAGTTGGCTGTCTTAAAAGTTGCATTACTGTGAGAATCCGGCAGAAGTGTTTATGACGTCCATATTCATATCCAGTAAATTCTTCAGGATTGGTGTTATTACCAGAAATGTCAAAAAAAATTAATGATTGGCTCATTACTGTAAAGAGTTACCAAAGACAGAAAGTGATCTAATGCGGTGGTTCTCAACCTTTCCAGACTACTGGAAGTCTGATTTGTCTTGCATATCCCCACGTTTCACCTCACTTAACAACTACTTGCTTACAAAATTAGACAAAAATACAAAAGTGGCACAGCACACTATTACTGAAAAATTGTTCACTTTATAATTATATTTTATATAATTATAAAATAAATGATTTGGAATTTACATATTGTATTTACATTTCAGTGTATAGTATACAGATCAGTATAAACAAGTCACTGTCTGTATGAAATTTTAGTTGGTACTGACTTCGCTAGTGCCTTTTATGTAGCCTGTTGTAAAACTAGGCAAATATCTAGATGAGATAGACTTGGAAGACCACTGCATAACTCCCAGGGGTATGTGTACCCCTGGTTGAGAACTACTGATCTAATCTGTGTGAGAGATATGGATTTGGTGTGGATCATTTCTTCTCTCTTAAGACAATGTTGGATAACACTTTATATGTAGGCATGGAAGGGTTAGATTTTTATCGGTAAATGTTGATTTCCCCATACACACAAAAACCAGTGAAAAAATATTTCCATTTAAAAAGACAGGCAAAGAAAGAAAAATGCCACATGAGAACGTAGAGTTTGATTTAAGGATATTTACTTTGTATATTTTGACATGGGATGTTGACCATTTATAACTTAATGTTTATGAAGCGTTAACTTTTTGAATCTCAACATCTGTCATTAAATAATTACCTGATCCTTCCCATAATTTCATGGAACTTGAAAATTTAAAATTGAAAAAATTCTTTAAAATATCTGTTATCCATTGAAATTATATAAAAAATTAAAGTCAAATTCTGCCTCCTCTATTTATACATATCAAATGCTCCTAACCGATTCATTTGGGGTTGGATTGCCTCTCTACATCCATCCCTGGCACATTTGCAAAGTCAGCTGTAAGATTAGGGTCCATGTTTGTCAACTGAGAGGAGTGGTGGATACACTGGAGGGTAGGGATAGGATACAGAGGGACCTAACAAATTAGAGGGTTGGGCCAAAAGAAATCTGATGAGGTTCAACAAGAACAAGTGCAGAGTCCTGCATTTAGGATGGAAGAATCCCATGCACTGGTACAGACTAGAGACCGAGTGGCTAGGCAGCAGTTCTGCAGAAAAGGACCTAGTGGTTACAGTGGGCGAGAAGCTGGATATGAGTAATCAGTGTGCCCTTGTTGCCAAGAAGGCTAATGGCATTTTCGGCTGTATAAGTAGGAGCATTGCCAGCAGATCGAGGGACGTGATCGTTCCCCTCTATTCGGCATTGGTGAGGCCTCATCTGGAGTACTGCGTCCAGTTTTGGGCCCCACACTACAAGAAGGATGTGCATAAATTGGAAAGAGTCCAGCAGAGGGCAACAAAAATGACTAGGGGTCTCGAGCACATGACTTATGAGGAGAGGCTGAGGGCACTGGGATTATTTAGTCTGCGGAAGAGAAGAATGAGGGGGGATTTGATAGCTGATTTCAACTACCTGAAAGAGGGTTCCAAAGAGGATGGATCTAGACTGTTCTCAGTGGTACCAGACAACAGAACAAGGAGTAATGGTCTCATGTTGCAGTGGGAGGAGGTTTAGGTTGGATATTAGGGGGAAAAATTTCACTAGTAGGGTGGTGAAGCACTGGAATGGGTTACCTAGGGAGGTGGTGGAATCTCCTTCCATAGAGGTTTTTAAGGTCAGGCTTGACAAAGCCCTGGCTGGGATGATTTAGTTGGGGATTGGTCCTGCTTTGAGCAGGGGGTTGGACTAGATGACCTCCTGAGGTCCCTTCCAATCTACGAATGTGGAGGGATCAGTTTGGGCAATATCCATTGTGCAAGCCTATGCCAAGAGTGGGGGAAGGATATTACCCATTTACAGTAAAAGCTTTGTTATCCAGCATGTTGGGGGTGCCAGTTAGTCAAAAATTCCAGTTAACTAAGAGTTATACTTACCAATGGGTGCGGGAGGGGGATCACGGCTGGGGCACGGGAGGGGGTGCAGGGCATGGGCTCTGGGAGGGAGTTTGGATGCAGAAGGGGACTCAGGACTGGGGATTGTGGCATGGGAGCGGTTTCGGGGTGCCGGATCCAGGCTGTGCTCACCTCAGGTGGCTCCCTGCAATCAGCAACATGTCTCTCAGCTCCTAGGCAGAACCACAGCCAGACGGCTCTGTGCGCTGTCTCTGCCCGCAGGCGCCGCCCCCACAGCTCCCATTGGCCGCGGTTCCCGACCAATGACATCTGCAGAGCCAGTATGTGGGGTGGGGCGGGGGACAGCGCACGGAGCCCCCATAGCCATTCCTCCGCCTAAGAGCAGCAGGGACATGTTGCCGCTTTTGGGGAGCCACGCAGAGCCAGGTAGGGAGCCTGCCAGCCCTGCACCAACTGGACTTTTAATGGCCCCGTCAGCAGTGCTGACCGGAGCTGCCAGGGTCCCTTTTTGACCAGACATTCCCGTCAAAACCGGACACCTAGCAACCCTATTGAAGATTTGCATTGAGAGATATCAGAAATGCCAGTTTCTAGAGCTTTCCAGTTGGTAAAGTGCCAGATAATACAGCTTTCACTGTATATCCCTTTACTCGAACCCTAAGTTTATTTTGCATAGAAATAAAATAAGAGCGCTCTATATATGACGATTTCTCAATTTCTTGCTGTTCACACATTAACATCCCTTAGGAAAAAAAACTGACAAAGCTTATCATACATCTAAGTGTATACAAACATGCAAGCTTTAAATATATCATCCAACATGTGTTTCTGAATGGTGAAGCCAGCTGGCACAACTCAGCAGGTGCTGTGGTCTCCTGGGAGGTGCCTATTTTTAACTCCAAGCTGATACAAATGGGAGTTGGTGGCACTCTAAACCTTGCAGGATCAGATCCTTACATAATATGACCTAGTTGCAATAGTCCACTTTTTCATATTCTATAGCAGCATTTACCAAGTTCCAATACTGTCAGGCACAACTATTCAAAAGTCATGAACTAAAAAATCAAATGTTAGATTCCTTTCTTTTGCCTTCAGAGTTTTGAGCTTTTAGGGTTCATGATTTCAAACTTTCCTCCAAAAACCACAGCAACTAGAAATGTATTGCTAAAGAGAGAGAGAGAAGCTGGGCTTTAAGAAATATATCAAATATCACAAAAGTTGCAATAAAATCATCAGTGTTGGCAATACTGATATTGCAAAATAAATTAAACCAAACATTTTTTGAAGTGCACTTATAGACATATTAGAACCAAATTTTAAAATTTGCTTCTAGTATGGTATTGCCATGTCATGCTAGAAGTTGTTTGAGCTGGAACCCCTTTTTAATAGAAACCTGAACTTGGTTAAAGGCACTTTGTAAGGAGGACCCTTGTCATACTTGTACAGTGCTAACTAACATTTAGAACTCAATTTTACACTGCAATAAATGATCCGCAATTACTAAATCAGCTTGTAGTAACCGTGTAATTAAATCAAAATTAAATCATATTAAGATTATTAATTTAAAGTGCAGATATCAGAAATATAACTATATAAAAATAGCACCACCCAACATACCAGTACCCTGTGTTTCTGAGTTATATTTGCTTGCTTTATGTATCTGTATTTACTGAGGAAAAAAGATATGCAGATGAAGTTATGACAGAACAAGCTAGATTCCATTCTGCCTCATATATCAAAAATTAAATTAAATCCCAACCTTGCACCCAGTTACTCACATACCAGGGCCCTAGCTACTATGTTTGGACTCCAGAATCTTATTATTGGCCACCTTACATAAGCCAGAAAGAACTCAGTTTGACTGTCCGATTGAGTTTGTAGGGTTGGACTTTTTCCATTATCTTTTAAACTCAGAAAATTTGACCTGGAAGTCACTGAGGTAGAATAGGCATGGAATCCAACAATATCTTTCTTAAAGATTCACAATGATTATAACCACACTTTAAAGCCAGGCACCCATTTTTAAAGTATCTCTTTGTCCTGTGTTTTGCCAGAATCTCTTTTATTCCTGCTCAAGGCAAAGCAAACCCAGACTTAAAACTTGCAAATATTAAAAACCTTGTTGTAAATTCTTATTTAACTTTATATTTTACAATTCATTGACTATAAGGCATAGTTTGTTTCTCCTGAGTCTGCTCCAGTCAGGCCCTGCAAAGAAATGTCTTCCCCTCCACCGCCATCCATTTACTTGTTTCTTGGGGCTGAGAGTGAGAGTTAAGACAGAGCGGTGGGAACAGCTGCACAAATATTGCAAACTGCCAGCAACAAGGTTTCTTTCCACTGTGCAGGTTTTTGGTTTTTTGTTTTTAAAATCACTTTACAGTGGATAACCCCAGTGACTATCCATGCATGCAAGACATAATTTTGATCTTGTTCTCTCAGAAGAGGTAAAGGCTTAATTTTTCTCACTCACACACAAACACGCATTACACAGCACACCTTCCAAAACAATATTCTGATCATTAAGCGGTGCTGCAGTCAATATCAATCAACATATCAATTAAAAAAAATATTCATAAGCTGTAATTTAACTCATAGTTACTCCAGCATTCGCGTACTTGTCATAGCAATGCAAGTACACAGTGTGTTCAAACAGAAAGTTTTAGAAGTTTGTTTTATCCTGTTCTGGGCTGTTCACCAATAGGTAACATTTTTATCTCTTGGTCATAGACCAAGTAGTTCAGGTAGATATGACTAGCAACACCTTACAACAATAATTAACTAAATTAAAATAGCCAGTCCTAAATACACACCATGATAGTGCTAACAAGATCCTGGTAGTATCATGGCATGCAACGCCATGGAGGATTTTTTTTAATTTACCCATTTTCAGAATTTTTAAAAAATAAAGTAAATTAACCTTCAGCCAGTGCTGGAATTAGAAATATAGGGCCCCCTTCAATGCAGGACTTGAAGAAAAGGCAAAGGTGACATTTTTCTATCTTTATGCCATTCCCCGTTCTTTAGATGATATGGCATTTCAAGCAACTTAGAGTAGCCTCAGGCTGATTAAAGTAACAGCTGGCTGCAATGGCCCTCCAAAGTGGCATTCCAGCAACTGGGATCACTGGAGAAGAGAGATGGTCCAGTCACAACCTCTTTCCACCACCATGCCCTCTATGCTACAGGCTGGGAAGGTGAATATAGCACAGCCACTTAAACCAGCCTTAGGATTGCTTTCCACTGCTTCTATAATGCCAACAGATCCTGGTCGGCGGCAGCCTGGATAAAACCTGGGACCTCTGGAGCTTAATGCATGAGTCTCTACTGCATGAGCTAAAAGAAATGTGTCTAATAGCTAAGGCTGTAACAGGCTCATCAATCTCTGGCTGATCTAGGCGGCATTAGAGGAGGACATATGACCGTGCCAAGCAGCCATGGGTAACACTTCTACAGGGCCAGGCCTGCTTTCCACTGCTCCAGGTGGACCACACATTTCAGTCTTTTTCTAAACACATATCTGTGGTGATTATGCCACTACACACTAATAAAACAATTCATGACCACATACATACAAACACATTATGGTCATTAGTTGGGACTGAGACTGGAATCTTTAACACCAAAAGCACGTTTGTATCACCTGACCTAAGAGGACAGGCTTTGCTAGCTGTAAGCAAGCAGCAGGCTCTTATCCTAGCTGATGTCCCACACATAGGACATAGAAGAAGAGCTTATCTTTTTAGGTCTTATTACTGTTGGCTAAATGCCAGCTGTGCAGTAAGATGTTCTAGTTCAATTAGAATCCGGCCCATTGTCTCTGCAGGGTTCATCTCTTAATTGTACTCCTGTACAAGAGCAGCAATACGTTGTGTACATTTGTAGATTGCTGGAAAATCCTTTAGCAGTTGGCCGAAACCACACAGAATGCTTATTAGAGTAGACTGATTTACCCTCCCTTAGTCAGGATGTACAATAACGGACAACTCTCAGGCCCATTCTACTCCGTTTTAGGCTTCCTTTAAGACCTGCATATGACTGGGGATGTGGTAACTGAGGGAGAAGACGTGGTCTCAGCAAGACAGTTAAGGGAAAACCCAGAATGCTGGGTTTAGGCCCAAGATTAGGCCACCGTGAATAGGGTGGGCGGGGGCTGCCCTCTTCTCTCCCAGGTGAGAGACCATCCTGACTCCCTGTGGGTCCAGTCAGCTCCTCCCTCTCAGAACCAGGGGAGTGGGGCAAGCTGGGTAACGTAATCTACCATGGAAAGAGAGACTTAAAAGCCACAGCCAGGGAGAGACCTGAATGGAGCCAGGTAGTAATCAGGGTCTCTCCCCACCCCCACCACCGCCCCCGCCCCCCCCAGCAGGTCGGAACATAAGCTGCCGTCTCCTTAGACGTTTTAAAGAAAACAAAATACTGCTATTTTGGCCTTTTTGTCAGCACCACCAGACGCAGGGATGAATTTTATTTGTTTTTATACATGCTCCAAGAGCATTCCTGTGTTTGACTGGTCATACTTCCCTATCAGTACAATGCTCCCTGTTCTGAAGATGCTGGGGACAGTCCATGGATTTCAAGTTTTGATAAAGCATTAGGGGAACTAAAGGGAGGACTGTTGTGGCATCCATGTTTCCAAATACAACAGCCCATGTTGTACTGATTTATCTTTACTATCCGATGGCTGCTCAGTGACCTGCATGCAGGATTTCGTATATTCCACAATTCCACAGCTGTGGCAAGTGCCATAGAGTTCACCCCTTGCTGAAGAACTAATGCTCTAGAATCTCAGCTTTTTTTTAGAATATACGTATTTCTAGCCGTTATGGCTGGGGAGATAATCTTGGAAATGCAGAATGCAAACTGATGCAGTGATCTCTGCCTGAGTCTGCAGAGAGCCTAAAACAATAGCTTTGAGAGCAGTAAGCTCCCTGATTTGTTTCAGTCAGAGCCCTGGAGATTCTGCAATTCTGTTACTGCATAATTTGGCAATTTTCAAGAAGCCCCAGAACAAGCACATATTTGCTCCGGGGTTCATCATTTTACATTTGTTTTGGTTCCCTGCCTACTAGGACCTACCTACCTTTGACTTTTGCTCCTCAGCTTTCCCAAAAGCAGAAGTCACTTTAATTAGAGTGCATGCACCCTGCACTGTTCCACATAGATATGCTGCCAGTGGCGAAAGAGCCAGAGCTGGAGTGCAGCAGGTAACTGAGGGGACCCAAAAGAAGGATGATGAGAAACCCAGAGAACAGTACAGCATCTGAGGCCCAGATAGCCAGCAGGATGAGCTGCATCCCCTTACCTGGTTCTGAGCTACAGGAACCAAGTCCCACTGAGTTGGGCAGCAAACTAACAAGATATTTATTTTGATGAGATTACAAATTTCGTAGATAAAAGGTAACAGTGTTGAGGTAACGTACTCAAACTTGTGTAAGGCATTTGACTGGATACCATACAACATTTTGATTAAGAAGCTAGAATGATACCATTTAATGTGTGACATATTGTTGATCTTGTAGGACTCAAAATGTAATTTATAAATGGGGAATGATCATTGAACAGGGTGTTTCTAGTGGGCTCCCGCAGAGGTCGATTCTTGGCTCTACACTATTTAACATTTTTATCAATGACCTGGAGGCAAAAAAAAAAAATCATTACTGATCAAATTTGCAGCTGACACAAAGATTGAGGGAGTGGTAAATGAGGAGAACAGCTCACCAATACAGAGCAAAATGAATCACTTACTAACCTGGGGCCAAGCAAACATTATACTTTTTAGTAAAGCCAAATAAAATCCTATATCTGTGAACCACAAATCCAGGCCATGCTTGGCCTAGGAAGCACTGACACTAAAAAAGATTTGGAAGTCTGGGTGGATCATTAGTTGAACATGAGCTGCCTGTGTAATGTTGTGGCCAAAGGGGTTAATGTGATCCTTGGATGTATAAATGAAAGTCTCCAGTTGGAGTAAGGAGGTTACATTGATTATTTGGTATTTTTTGGTATTAAATACCATTCCGTATTTGGTGCAACTGCTATTGGAATATGGCAAGCAGTTCTTTCAGGGAAGAGCCATGAGAATCATTCCAGGATTGGAAAACAGGCCTTAGACTGAAAGACTCATGAAGCTCAATCTATTCAGCTTACCAAAGAGAAGGTGACTTGATCACAGTCTATAATAGTGGTCACCAACTTGACTGGTCAATCCTAGAGAAACTCCCAGTTGATCGCGATCCCTGGTGGCATAGCGCGCCTACCCTGCCCTCCTTCCGTGCGCTGCTCCCACAAATGCAAGCACCGCCACTGCAGCTCCCATTGGCCGGGAATGGGAAGCTGTGGCCAATGGGAGTTGTGGGGGCAGTGCTTGCAGAGAGGGGCAGCATCCGGAGCCACATGCCCGCCTCTCCCGAGGCACGTTGGCCCCTTTCAGGAGCAGCATGGGGCCAGGGTAGGCAGGGACCCCACCTTAGCCTCGCTGCACTGCTGACTGGGAGCTGCCCAAGGTAAGTACCACCTGGCGGGAGGTCGCACCCTAACCCCCAACCCTGAGCTCCCTCCCGGAGCTAGCAGCCCATACCCCCTCCTGCCCCCCGAACCCCTGCCTGAGCCCTGCCCCCATCCCAGAGCCAGTACCCCACACCCCCTCCTACACCCCAACACTCTGCCCCAGGCCAGAGGCCCCTCCTGCACCCAAGCTATCTCCCAGAGCTTGCACCCCTCACACCCTCCTGCACCCCAAGCCATTAACCCCAGGCTCAGCCTGGAGCCCCCTCCCACACTGCAAACCCCTCGGCCCCAGCCCAGACCCCCTCCCGAACCCCAACCCCCTACCTCAGCGTGGTGAAAGTGAGTGAAGGTGGGGTAGAGCGAGCAACGGAGAGGCTGGGATGGAGTGAGTGGGCAGGGCTCTGGGGAAGGGGAGGGATAAATTCTGGGTTGCCCTTAAATTCAAAAAGTGATCTTGTGCATAAAAAGGTTGGAGACCACTGGCCTATAAGTACCCACAAAAGGAACAGAAATTTGATAACTGAAGACTCTTCAATCAAGTAGGCAAAGATATAACAAGATTCAATGGCTGGAAGTTGAAGCTAAACAAATTCAGAGTAGACAGATGGCACACATTTTTAACAGTGATGGTAATTAACCATTGGAACATCTTACCCAGCATCATGGTGGGTTCTCCTTCACTGGAAATATTTAAATAATGATTGGATGTTTGTATTATACAGGATGGCAGGTCAGACTAGAAGATCACAAGGGTCCCTCCTGGCCTCATAATCTATAAATCTCTGTAAAATACTTCACTGTTTCAGTTCAACGAAGGCAAGTGCCCTTAGCACACAACTTAGTGGCAATATTAGAAAAGAAGCCAAGAAATGAATGCACTTGGAAACAAAGGCCCTGATCCTTCAAGGAGCTCTCTGCAGAAAAGTCCTCAAAACAGAATCTCAATTACTTGCAGAAGGCTCTTTGCAGGTGTGTAGGAAGCAGGGGGTGGAAGGAAGGTGAAGGTTTGCCAGCACGGAGTTACTGAGAAGATCGGGGCTTCAGTAGGTCCCTCCGGGTCAGAGTTCAGGCTCTTTTGTTTTGTGCTGGAGAAGCTTGAGCTGCCACCATCTGCTATGCCTGCTCTAAAGATAAGAAAAGCTTTGATTTTTCAGGGCTGTCAAATCAACAACTTCAAGGAGCACAAAGAAACCCCCTTTTTTCAACTAAAAAAAAAAAAAAGAGAGATTTCAGGGTTTGTGACAGGGTGACCTGGCGTTCCTGCACCCTACCCCAACATGCATAGACACAGGGTACGTCTACACTACCCGCCAGATCGGCGGGTAGTGATCGATCTATTGGGGATCGATTTATCGCTTCTAGCTTTATCGCTCTGCCGTCGACTCTGGAATTCCACCACGGCAAGAGGTGGAAGCGGAGTCGACAGGGGAGCGCTCCTGCGCTGCAAGGACGCGAAGTAAATGAATTTAATTCGATCTAAGATACATCGACTTCAGCTACGCTATTCTCGTAGCTGAAGTTGTGTATCTTAGATCGATCCCCCCCCCCAGTGTAGACCAAGCCATAGACACACACACACACATTTTACTTTCCCTAGACTCCACAAACAACAGCCATTCTAAAAACAGCACCAGTATTTTGTGCTTCTTTAACCAAGGCATCAAAATACATATGTAGGAGGTATATGTTCATCTTCAGTCCCTGCTGTCTTTCTGCTATGAAGTATGATTGAAGAGATACTTTAAATTCTACAGTCATTGCAAACTTCTGCCCCTCTGAAGACTGACACGATAGTGTTATGGATTTCTTTAAATGCCCACGTGCTTCCCTATGGTAGAGCAGTATCAACCACCTGTTCTCCTTGCAGCTTTGAGCATTACACAAAGACAGAAATATCATACAGTGAATGACGAAAACATACACAGAGAAGTGACAAGATGAGAAAGCATTTCTTTTCCTGATGGAAAACTAATGAATCACACTCAACTGCAGGGGGGTTTAGGGAAGTGGTTCTCAACCAGGTGTATGCGTACCCCTATGTAAGTACAATATTTATATTCCAATTGATGTATTGGTAAATATGAGGAAATAAGCACATTTTAGTAATCGTGTACTGTGATTTTCTATTTTTATGTCTGATTTTGCAAGCCAGTAGTTTTTTACGTGAGGTGAAACTTGGGCTACGCAAGACAAATCAAACTCCTACAAGGGGTACAGTAGTCTGGAAAGGTTGAGAGCCACTGGGTTAGGGCACTGAAATGCCAAGCGGGTACTATAGAGAAAATGCCAGACAGAGTCTGAACCAGCAATGCTTTCTTATTCATGTCACAGAAAAACATACCAGATCATTAATAGCTCTGGGGATAACATGTACTTCAAAAGGCCAGTAGGTCACACTAGAAATAAATAAGGATGTTGGTAGTAAACACCAAACAGCCTAAAGTAAAAAGCTCTACAGTAATAGGATGCAAATCACTTTTGTGCCACCTGCTATGACTCATCTACACATCCCATTTTTTCTAGTGTATTTAAGATCATGTATTGAATAAAACCATGGTAGATGAAAGACATTGAAAGCGGTGTGTTTTGTAGCTGTGCAAAGCTACAGACAATCTCACAGGGGATTTTTGTTGTTGATGCTCCTACAGACATGATCTTATCGGGAGTTCACCCTATTAGTTTTGCAGCAATTACGTCTATAAGACCTTATTTTCTCCTGCATCTAACTCTGTGAGCTTCATCTTCCTAGCACAGGACAAAAAGCCAATTAAAAGTGAGCTGAGCTACAGGGCCAGTGGCACAGCAGGATTTGAACCTGCAGCCACCAGAGAAGTCCAGATTTTAGAAGTAATGCCCTGAAGCCAGAAATCATCTGGTGACGTACTCGCTCTGTGTGGAGGGAGGGAGAAAAGCTGGTAGCTAGGATTCTTTCACTACTGTTAGGGTGACCAGATGTCCCGATTTTATAGGGACAGTACCAATTTTTGAGTCTTTTTCTTGTATAGGCTCCTATTACCCCCCCACCCTCTGTCCCGATTTTGCACACTTGCTGTCTGGTCACCCTACCTACTGTCCTTGGGCTGGCTTCTCCGGGTGGGCACCCACTTAAACCCCAATCTATCCCTGTGTAACTTTATAGGAGAAGATGAGCTGCAAGAAAGGAAAACAACTCTGAAGTGAGAGAGCAGCATTCAAGGAAGAAACAAACAGGCAACTAAAGCAACATGAACAAGATGCCAGCCACACACAAAAAGGGAACTTGTAAGCCCATTTTAGTTTTTGTCTCTAAACTCCTTGTATTGCAACAACAAAAACAACTCCACAGCATAGCATCTGAATTTCAGGGGGAGCTAGCTTGACTCAATCTCTCTCTCTATCTCTTCGTCTACCTCTGCTTTTAATTACGGGCGCGCACATACCGCTTTTTGGTAATACTTTGTACTTATCTGTACATACCACAAGCTTCCAATCAGCTTGTCTTACTGAGGGCAGCATGCCTTTTTCTTGTTTATGGATCAATCCCCCTCTCTCATTTCTTAATACAAGAGACCCAACATAAATCAATTCCTCCTGAAACTTGGATAAAAGTAATGTCTCTTATTAGGACAAGATACCTAATAGCACAGCAAAAGAAGTTACCCTAGTAACAATATTTTGAATTCATCTATCATATCTAGAAACATTTAGCCCCATTCAATTCACTGTGGTTACACAATGATTTAATCTGGACCCTTTTTCTACGTATGTATGGTATGGACATGTGTGCCTAAAAAGGATCACGCTGTTTATTTCTAGTCAGTATCTAGTGATGTATCTGACAACAACTTACAGTATACAGTAACTATCTTATACTAGAAATCCTATTTAAGATTTGTTTTAAAAAGAGAACCCCAAACTCTGCAAGCATATATCCATATTTCTGAGATATAAGAGATAAATATTGTATACAAATTCAAAAGAGGGGACAAAAAATCCACAATTTCTGCAGCTCTCTTATCTTAAACACAAAGCCACTTGGGTGGCTCTAAAACCCACTAAAGATTTCCTAACTCTTTGGTGATTACAATCAAAGCACTTATTACAAATTCTGCCCCAGTGAGCCTGTTATCTAGCAAAGCTGAACTCCAGACATTTGTACCAAAGAGAAACATGCAAAGAGAACTATTACAAATCTGAAGATGAATATTAACATGGGAATTTCAGAACACACAAAGAGCCTCTATTTTTATTTTTTTCCATCTGTAGTTAGATGACAGAATATCCTATTTTTATCCCTGGAAGAAATAAAAAAGGAACATTGTGACAAAGTTTGTAATTTAAAAAATAGCATCACAGAACAGAATCCTCCAAGCTGCCTCCCTCTTCAAGACAAGAACAGCATTGTCACAGACAGCTGCTGCTGTGGCTTCCTGGTCTGCAGTCAGAGTTTCTCCTGTCAAAAGAATGCACCCTTCTCCACAGTTTTGTCACAAACACTACTTTAATTCCACCTACCCTGCTTCCAACTGCAGCGCTGATCCAGACCAGCAGCAGCTCCAGAAAACCACTCCACCCGGGTGAACAAGAAAGGAGAAAAACAAACGAAAACCAAGCACTCTACTTCCCACAAGTGGGGGAAATATTCAGACCCATAAATGTGGTAGCTTCACAAGGCAGTTTCAGAGAGGAAATACACTGGTGCTAACCTAAGTTGTCACTGCGATGAAAAAAAATTTCCTCTCCTCTCTCTCTCGAATGCTCAGACCATCTGCAGACTCGGGCCCTGAGGACGACGTTACTTTAACTCAGAAACACTGCACTACCACCACATGTACTTGAGAAATCCTAGCAGTCACACAAGGAGTAGTCCAGAAAGTTGGAAAAAGAGTGATTGTGTGCATGGATGTGTAAATATACAGTACAGAAGGCTGGAACAACCTAGCAAGGCCAGCCCTCAGACGCAGCCTTAGGTTTCAGATTTCATTGGCAACTGGCTGCCCTGAAACACAGCAGCAGCACTACTACTGAGTCGGAGAGGATCCCTTCCTAGCCATACAGCTCACTTCTCAGATATCTCTGGAACCCTGATTGACACTGCACCATCAGCTGTGCCAAGCTTCTGAACATACTGATCATTAACTGTTTAACTACACTCACTGCTGACTGCTAAGTGTCCTCATCCTGTTAATGAAAGCAACCTGCTTAACTTACCTGAATGCCTCCTGACATCATGCTTTGCAAAGTATTACTTTTTAATTCCACATCATCTTGTATCATCAACTCTAGCATCAGGCTTGTTTATAAAATCATGCAACCTCTACATTCATTACTCATCTTCAACAAGCATTTTCAGCTCTGTTCTAACTTATTTTAAGTCACTACAAAAATCGTTTTGCTTTGTTTTAATTGGAGCTATTTTCATGAAGAAGGGAGTTACAGCTCTGAGGATGACACACAGAGGGGATTACCATGTTCTATAGTTAACTCTAGCAGCCAGACACTAAAAAAAAAAAGTGTCTCAGACTGCTTGCCTCACAGGAGTGCGCTTCAGCTTTTCTCACTAATATGAGCTCAAGAGACCTGTGGGAGCACCTAGCACATTACACATACAGAAAATTGTGCTTTTCCTCAAGAAAAGGAAACATTCTACAGGGGTATGCACAGGAGACGATCATAAACTGACCCTGGGTCTGACACAGAGTCCACCTGGAGCCCAGAGAAGACTACTTAGAGCAATTTTTTTCTATTATTTAGATAACTAAATCCATATGTAGGGACTTAAAATGGCCAGGCCTTGCTTAGTACCTACAGTCCCCATTAAGTTTTTGGCCTTTGCCTCTCTGCCTCAGTTTCTCCATCTCTTTAAGAAAAGGAATAGGGAAATCTGCCTGAAAGAGGTGTCCTCAGAATTAACATCGGTAGAGTGGTTTGAAGGTGCTGTGCTTATTCCAAAGGCCCAATTGTACCCTGAGTTACGTGGGTGGAACTCATCATTTTCTATGGGAAACATATCTATGTAATTGAAGGCAGAATTGTTAAAAGAGTTATTCACCATCTGAATTACACAATAGTCTGTCTTCTAAATTCGTTGGGACACCAACTGACTCAGTGACTATTTGGGAGTGTGTCTCAGACAGATTGCAGTGTTCTCTTTTTCCCACATTCACAAAGGGAAGTGACTTGTAATTCTTGCCTTCCATCATACCGCTCAATGCCAACACATCTCCCCCCATCATACAGATCTGGTGGGGAAGTAGGACTTCAACTGGAAAATTATAAATGCTAATAAGTTATTGTAGCAGATGAAGCACAAAATTCCAGTCAGAGAATAGATCTCTTCTCCCAGATTCCTGTGTGGAGCAATATCATAAATAACCTTGTACTAGAGATAAAGAACCATATGATATATTAAGAAACAAACAAAACACCCTGTTCAAGTCAGTGGGGAGTTCTGTTTACCGTGTAAGTTAGGAGCATATAGTTAGTTAAGTGGCACTTAACATACAAAGGATCTGGATGCATTTCTGCATACTTCAGTTGAGGAACCCAGGAAAAAGCTAGGAAAACTGATTTAGGTGACATATAAACTTGATTCAAATATTTGTATCTAACTATTGCATACTCAGAAGTGTTCATATAATGACTCTTCCTCCCCCAGACTATTTCTCGCACTTCCATGCTGACTAGTTCCAGTTCAAAGTGAAGAAGGAAGTACTTAAATATCATGGGAACTACAAGAACCACCTAGGAAATATTGGAACTGGAATCATTTTCACAGGATTTCCAAGCCAATTTGGCAGATCAAGACGGTTTTGATTTAGTAAAAGGTTCTGAAAACATATATTACATTACTGAGCCAAAACACTGCAGCTTACAATATTGACACAGCAGTTTGGGGGGCAATTATTGCATATATTGCTGAATATTGTAATAGGGATTTGTATTGCTATTATTTTAATAAAGGAAGGGTGCTTAATTATCCAGACCGAACCAAATCTCAACTCTGCCTCTCACTAGTCCTGGGAGAGGGACTGACATTGTATCAGACTCCGGCCAGCCCTGCATAGGCACACAAGAGGAGAGGGAATGCACAAGAAACGATCCCCTTCTGTAGAAGCTAGCCAAGAACAAGGACCCCTTCAATTCGCCTGAGCCCAGGGACTGTTCCTTGCTAGCAACCCCTGGGAAACAAGCCACTCCAAAATGAAGCAAGGAGGAAGCAGAGCCATGGAACTACTCTTTACCACCTCCCTTCCACACACCAGATACTATACCAGCAGGTTTGGCTGGCTGCTGCTAATGGAAGGGCATGCTGCACCCAGTGTAAAGGTGTTAGCACATTCTCCTGGCTAGCACAGAAGTTCCAGGAGGGATGGTGTCTTGTTGAGATAGTGTCAGCATCACCTTTAGAAGATGCAAGGTTGGTGCCTAACAAGCTAGAGGCGGAGATAGAGAGAAACAGAACACGTAAACATTCTAGATGGGGAGGGAAAGGAGGAGATTAAACGTGGGCACAGCAGGAGGCCTGTGCTTGCCTTAGGCTTGGTTAGCTGCCAAATGCAACCTCCCAGCGAGAACAGCCAGAATGACATACTAAAAAGAAACATTTTAAGTGGGCTGGGAGGCCCCTCCACCATCAAGAAACGTGCCTGCTCCAATGGGGTGCTGGTGCATCTGGGAGCCTCAGATTATGGATCACAACAATCAGCATTGTACAGAAACTAGAGGGGGGTGGCTCTTCTGTCACTTCCGTCCCCACAACTCTCTGTTTTTCATGTATTTGAATGAGAGCACCACATTGCCCGTTCTCTTGTTTAAGTGACGGGGAATTACTGTTCGGCCATTAAAAGTAGTACAACCCCAGGACATTTCCAGTTCCTGAGAAAGGCAAGGGACACAACATACTCCCTAAATACAGAGGCAGAAAACAAGCAAGAGAGTAAAATGGAACTTTTAGTGCCGATTATGAGTAAATATAGCTCCAATAGATACTGTGCCAGCCTCATTCATACATGTGGCACTAGAAGGAAGCCGGTTGCTGCTGCTAGCTCTGAATCATAGAATCATAGAATCTCAGGGTTGGAAGGGACCTCAGGAGGTCATCTAGTCCAACCCCCTGCTCAAAGCAGGGCCAACCCCAACTAAATCATCCCAGCCAGGGCTTTGTCAAGCCTGACCTTAAAAATCACTAAGGAAGGAGATTCCACCACCTCCCTAGGTAACCCATTCCAGTGCTTCACCACCCTACTAGTGAAAAAGTTTTTCCTAATATCCAACCTAAACCTCCCCCTCTGCAACTTGAGACCATTACTCCTTGTTCTGTCATCTTCTACCACTGAGAACAGTCTAGATCCATCCTCTTTGGAACCCCCTTTCAGGTAGTTGAAAGCAGCTATCAAATCCCTCCTCATTCTTCTCTTCTGCAGGCTAAACAATCCCAGTTCCCTCAGCCTCTCCTCATAAGTCATGTGCTCCAGCCCCCTAATCATTTTTGTTGCCAATGTTACCTGAAGGCAGGTGCTCATTGGGAAAAAAATATTTACTGTAAAACATGCATGTCCCATCAAATCCAGGTGCTAATACATGACAAACAATGGCAGAGATTTCTTGTGGTTGGGTTTCCTTCTTTATTACATTTGAAATAGTGGTGGCTGTTTGCCATTGTTACTTGTTCTAACAGTGCTGCCATACATTGTTAATCAATGTCATCTTGCAATCCTGAATATCAGAGGATGATAAAGCAATGCCTATTTATAAACCACTTTGTGAGGTGCTTTGGAATCCTTCATTGTGGGAAATGCCTTATAAATGTACATCATAATCATCAAGTCATTCATTAGCCATAAGAAACAGACATGAATATTAGCATTTCCACAGTCAAGGACCATTGAAAAAACTGAAAGTAACACATTATACAGGCTAAGAAAAACCATTTTCCATGTCAAAATACAACACACCTACCAATCTGGGGTACAAGTCCTGGGAGGAACTGAAGGATATGTGTAAGATATTAGAAAGGATCCTGACGCATGAGTGTTTTTTTTTAAGTGCACAAGAGATGTTCAAAACTAATTTCATATATGAAGGGGTGAAGAATTATACCCATAACACTGCAAACAGTGGAAGAGTTCAGCAAGACCAAGAGGAAAAATTAATCCTAGGTAAATAATCCAAAGGGGGTCCCATGTTTGGCAACTTGACACTTACCTCACCTCTTTCAAAAACCACAATGTGGCTTTTGGACCTGCATTTTTAGTTGATTCAGATCACCTTTAGCCTTTATCCACCCTTAGCTGAAATGAGAATTGGTTAAATCTATTTGCACTGCAGCATGTTAGAATGAAGGTGGTATGGCACATGAGAGAGAGAGAGAAAGAGAGAGAGAGAAAGGATTCATGGTAAGTGAGAATCCAGCCATGACATACAGCCCAGGCACCCCTATTTATTTCAATGGGACTGTGTGGGATGAGAGTCAGGATAGATTTTGCCCATATCTCAGACTTATAAGATTACTTGAAACTCTGCATAGTCATTTGTTGCTTTATGTTTAAAGATGGCCACAAATCAGAACAAAACAGACCTGAACATTGTTGGGGAATGGAGGAGAGCTGGATTTGTAATCCTTTGATCTGGATGCAAATGTTGCTGCTGATTTCAAATCTGTTTAATGGGCTGAACCAAACTCCCAGATCTTGATACATCCAGTTGTTGGAGTGTGAAATCTGCATTAAAAAATGTGATGGTTCAGGCCCACCACCAGGCTTAGTCCTCGGTGCAGCTGAGGGGAGTGGGGGGTGAGGGGGGACGGGGGGAGACAAAGGTGGCTCAAAGCCACTTCATCTCCCTGAGCAAAACAGCTCCCAAAACAAGTTGGGGCAACTGCAGTATCATAAAACACTCCTGTCACTCTCCCTCCAACCAAAGGGATCCCCAGATGGCCCTTCAAAGCAGCTTTATGACCCTTTTGTGCCACTGGAATGGCATAAGAATTGGGCTGTTACTTACACACACACAAACACACACACACACACCCCTTAATATTGCATGGGGCACAAGAGAATTTTTATTTTAAATTTACTGCTGAAGGTAAGAGTGGCTGTCACTAAACCTGAAAGGTGTATGCTGAGGAATTTTGACCTACAGAAACCCAGGGAGCATGGTGTAAGGATTTCATTTTGTAAAAGTACAATTCTCATCTTGCTGGTGTTTTCACATCTGACAGGAATGGTTTATGCTACTGCTGGACTGTTATATACATTTTTAAAAACATTTCTTTGTAGTTTATCTAGCTTATTTCTATACCTACTAACTTTCCACATCAGCTCGCAACTCTCCATTCAAGGGAGACCTGTTCCAGTGCCCAAGAATACATTTGTACTACTGCAATTTTCCTGCTAGTCCTGATGTAGAAGTTACTGAATTCACTGTTTGCTTTGGGAAATCTCTTTGTTCACCACAGCCAACATCTCACGCTTTCCTGGTGTGTTATGTAGCCATGGAACCCACTAGATGGCATTTCTCATTTTCATTGTCATGGCAATAGATTCATTTTGTACCTAACTCTCTTCTGGTTGCAATCTGTCTGACATACCTAGTGCTGTCTGTAAATGACATAATTTTTTGTTCTATTACTTTGACTTTCTTCCGGATATTTATCTGCTTTGGCTAACCCTTCTATGGTACACAAGAAGAGAACTACATTTATTTGTCGGAATTCCACAGAACCTTAAAAAAAGGTACAAGGGTGGATGATGCACAGCTACAATTTGTTGAATAAATATTCTGTTATAACAATAACTTGCTAGCATCCAGCAGCAAGAGGAGGATGAAGCACAGATGAAATCCATTCGAAAATGTTGGAGTGACATCTTGAACAGTAGCTTAATCTTTATTCTTTCCCATAGGGGACAGATGCTTACTTACTTACTTGCATGAGCAGTCCCCACAATCAGAGACTTCAGACACTTAGCAGCTTTGGGGGAAAACCAGGCCACTAATATAAGTGTCTAAATGTGGATTTAGAAGCTTTGTTTTCTGCATGGTCACAAAGGAAACCCGAGACATAGCACTCCCAGACCCATGCCTTAGTGACAAGACCATCCATCCTCTCCCCAAACACTAGCTGTTGGTTTGCTGTCTTATCAAGGAAGGGTGAAGTGGAGGCAAATTTGTGCAACTTACTCTTCCAGAGTTTAAGTAGGTGGGTGGTGCATAGAATCTCACATTTCGTAAACGATGAAAAATCGGGGTGCCTTGCCAATCTGGGGTAGATGAGAAGATTGGTTGGCTCAGTAGGTACTAGGAAAGTTTCTTGGGTCCTTAAAGGACCTCAGAGCCCAGCTGTCTCTTATGGACCAAATTTCTCTCCCTCCCAGAATCCAGCCCCATCTTATCACTCTCAACAATATATGAATATATTTCTTCCCTATTTCTAGTTTCTTTCTGGCTCCTATGTCCTGCAAATCTTCCTGCCTCCACTCTGGATAACTGGGTTTCAGACCCCCACACACACTATGGGGTGCACCGTCTTAAGCCCATGCCTCCCTCTCTCCCCCTGTCCAGGTTTTCTCCCTCAGAGGTGATCCAGTGTTTTCATCAGGGCTGATCTCTGGTTCCCAGTCAGACTACTGTAGGGAGCTGTAGTGGTGTTAATAAACACCATCTAAATTAATTGCATAAAGAGATGGCAACTTAAGGACTGAGCAAAAATACTCAATATTATATTGGTCCCAAATTGTCACTAATAAATTGTGTTTGCAGGTAAAGTAGTTTTAAAAGTCAAACAGAAGAAGCTCTTAAGTGCTACTTATTGATGTTCTGCTTATTGAAGTTTT
The DNA here is from genome assembly GCA_037349315.1 of Chelydra serpentina. NCBI lineage: Eukaryota > Metazoa > Chordata > Testudines > Chelydridae > Chelydra > Chelydra serpentina. The sequence continues at coordinate 2,245,395 of JBAIAC010000070.1, forward strand.
CCCACAAGGCTACTTTGCTAAATTTTACTGTCCTTGCCTATTTAGGACAAAATATCTAAAGTGCAATGCAGCAGAGTTCTTTTTTCTTAACAATCAGCATTCTCTGTTCATAGCAATATGGGAACAACGAGGAAGAGAAAGTGACAGAAAATAAAAATATATAACAAAAAAAAGAAAGCCAGGGGTGGGGAGTAAATACATTGGGTGCACCTGGCAATGCACTAAGGTCAATAAAGCAAGCACATTCTACATTTCTGCAACTGCTTAGATTTTAAATACTTTGGGGAAAACACTGTTAAGTCTTGTGATGTTTACTCTAAGATGTAGGGAAGGATCTCTTCTCAGGGTGCACCTTCAAAATGCACACTAAAATAATACTCAGTTTCTTAAGCAGCAGAAGTAAGCTACCCTTTGTCAGAACTCTACAGGCTCTCATTGAGAGTAGCTTTCCTTCCCATGGGTAAAATTCATCCCATAAAGGATCAGCTCACTAAGACCATGCACCACTTATACTCTAAGACTTAGAGTCTAAGTCCTAGACAGGGCTGAAGTTGGACTTGACCAGTGGCTTTGTGATGGCCTTCTGCACAGAGGTGAATGTTGCTCCATCTGCAAAGTGTCACCCCCAATTAAACTCGAAACTATTATTTAAATTTAAGAAATGGACCCAAACCAAAAGCTTAGATCTGGCCACCCCCACATAATTTGGAGGTGTTAGATGTCAGAATCGCTCCCTTTGTAATGAGCTGAGTCAAAACCACACAAGCTCAACACTAAGTTTGGAGAGTTTGAAATTCTGTTCTGAGCACTGTAGTTAAACCCATCTCTATCTGCTTTAGTATTTTTGGAGTTTACATCCTTATGGAAATGGACATAATTTCACCATCAGCTGAGCCAAATGGGGGCACTGCCAGCGTCAGATAAACCCATTTCCATCTTGCTGTACCAGCCATTTAATCAACAAACATAAAAAACTTTAAAATTATACCTTCTTCATTTGTAATTGAAAATATTTCATTTCAAATTAGATGAGGGTTGTAGCAAGAAAAAGAAAATCATAGTTACTATAAACAAATAGTAAGGGGATCTCCAACCATGAGGCTACACTACAGTCTGATTAAATAATTTTAGAAGCAAAAAAAGAAAGACACCATGGGGATTAGAGGGAAATGCTAAATTAGTGTGAATAAACGAACATTTCAGTTATGTATGGGGCAATGGAAGCTATGTAAAGGTTAGTGGACTGTACTCAGCAGAGGATAAACTATTGAGTTGGAGGAAAACATTAGCAACCTCTAGCTGCTGCTTAATTGTGAATTCATTCTAAAAGAGATGGTCTAGTTCAAATGTGCCATTGGGCTTAATGCAGGAATCAGTTGGTGAAATTCTATCACCTGTACTACACAGAAGCTCAGATTAGATTTCACAGTGGTTCTTTCTGGTCTTAAAATCTATGAATATTTTTCCTGGGTGAAATTCCCCCTGTGTAGGGGGCCAGTGCAAAGCCAGTTCATGAATTACCTTAAAACTCAAAAAACCTTAAAATTACCACAAAATAGGGCTGAAGTGGATGCCAGCATTATGATGGATGTCTACATGGGGCAAATTTCATCTCCTTTGATAAGAACTAAATAATTTTTATCTGGACCATGTCTCAACTTCAGATTGATGAGTCCAGAACTCTATTACAAAACACTATAACAAACAAGGCTGAACTGGAGACATTGTCCACATACTGACATAAGACATTTTCCAGTATAAAACTGTAATAATGGATGGTGTCACCTACACACTATTAACTAAGTGGGCATAAACCAGAGGAAATTAGCTTCATAGACACAGAGATGTTGTGACAGACGATGAAAGAAGGGGAGAAACCATTAAGTCTGAGGTTAAATACACACACAAAATAAGTCTAAAAATAATATTTTGCCTAAGTACATAGCATTTGCAAAGTTTTACTCTCCATCTCTCATGAGTCTGTTGCCAGGATTCTGGGCTAGACACTGCTTACCTTTGATTTTTCTCCCAATATTGCTTTGACATTATTTTGGAATTTAGTTGTTACTGTCATAAAAACTCTGCCCTGTTTCTAGACACAAAGGCAAACCAAATTCTGACCTCTGGGGAGAGGCAGAAAAGTATCAGACCATGAGTATTTGGTCAGAGACAGTGTGTTCCCAAAAGGTGCTGCCAAGATACTATCTACAGTCAGGAAGGGACAAGAGGAAACACTAGGTGACTGAAAGGAAAGGAGAAAATACAGACCCTCAAGATACGAGTATCCACAAAGACTGGAAACTATCAGAATGGGAATTCTGGATCCTATTTGCACTGGAATATAGTTCTATTCTAGAGCAAAATGAAGCAAAATTTCAGTTTTTCTTCCCATGAATTTTAAAAAAAAGCTAAAATCCTTTGATTTCAATGTTTTTAATTCAGCTGGAAACATTTTACAGCGCTTTAACTGTGATGGCATGCAAAAGGCTCCACACTATTGATTCTAACAAAAGAGGCAGTGAGCAAAATAATGGAGTTTTTTTTCTAGGAAGTGAAACTAGCAGGAGAAAAGACGGTCACCATGATCGGTCAAAGTTACACCACTTTAAATTAAATTGGTTTGAAAATGGACTTAGTAAAAACTAAGTAAAAATCTGTGTGGCCACTCTTATTTCAGTTTAAAATAGGTTTATTTCAGTGTATCTTACATTCACTAAGATTCAGTTTAACCTATGTCAAAATGAGCCACCCAATCCGAAAATAAGTGTCTCTACGCAAGATTTTGCTCTGGTTTAACTGAGGCCATTTTAAAACCATTTTCTGTTAAACTAGTGCAATTTTCATGTAGACAAGGCCTCATACACCTCATATGAGCCATCCAGAGAAAATCCTTCTTTCCTTCTTTATATTTCCAAAGAGCTGCCACATTGGAGTTCAGATTGTGCTGAGCACTAGAAGAGTTTTGCACCAGTTATTCACCCTGCAAGTGTGCCACTGTACTGCTGGCAGAAGCCTATTCTTAAGAGCTGTGAATTAGCTGCTATCATAAAGCAAACTACTTTAGTGCCCTACGGAGAGGCATAACTCTCTGCAGAGAGGCAGAACTTAGTACAATGATAATATTTGTGCCACCACATATTTTAAATATTTTAAATGACATTCTTATCTCATTTTTACTGGTGTAAATCAGGAGTAACTCCCACTGAGGTCACATGAGTTTCATCAGGTTAAATGGAAGGGGATTCTAAACTTGAGAGCTCAAGATGTCCCACCATCAAGCTGGTGAGGTGCTCCAATTACTTGAAAGTGAACTGGTGTTTTAATGCATTGATAGCAGATGTGAGCTCCAAGTAACATCAGCTCTTAATATGATGGAAAGGCAAATAAAAAACATTCACCTAATAAAGCAGCAATAAATTGAAAAGGAAAAAAAAGCATCTCATAGCAATCCCATCTACAGGAATAAATGCTTCAGAGCTGATGAATTTTTAATACAGCAATGCTGACAGATAAGGAATACAAAAGAACTCCAATAATGAAGTTATAAGTGTCATCGGATCTGTATTTCAGAATTCCCACGGCTTTTATCCAGCTGTCTGAAGATTCTGTCCAGAGGGCAGTCATTCAACTATCTGTCAGAGTTCATCTCTCAGTAACGAGGAAAGATGAAAAGACCAAAGAGAAGAGTACCTTTATGTGGAGATATTGTGTATACACATATGCTGTTCCAATGCCTTCTGAAAAGATTAATGTTTTATAGCATGCTACTTTTACTCAAGGTGCAGTTGTTGTACCTGGCAAAATGTTTGGGCTCCATCAAGATACCACAGGTCTGTATCTACCATTGTAATGAAATGGAGATGTCAATCTGCATCACAATATCTTCCAGGTACATATGGCAGCCATTGAAAAATGGTACTTTATTACAAACAGATACATAGAAAAAAATCAGTACCTGAAATATTACTTTCACAAACAAGTTACCTTATTGTTAGAATAATCAGCTGAGAATATTCATGTAGTCATTACCAGCCTCTATCCTGAAATCCCTGACTGAAGATTAAAAGGAGGAATCTGACAGAACATGACAACAATCTTACGGGCATTTTTGGCACACTGGTGTCCACAATCTCTTCTCTAGATTACAAACATACAACAAACAAAATTGAAGAGGAGAAAGAAGTCTGTCCACATAATTAATGATCAAAAGTTGAAGGGAACATCTCAGTGTATGTGCTATGCTTTATTCACAGAAGGCTTGGATTAATCAGACAGCAAGCCCAGTCACAAAGTTAAGTTTGTGTGTACCAAATGAATGAGATTTTGTTTTAAGGTCCTCGTATAGGGTTGTGGGAAGAAATCTATTCTGTCATGGTTGTCCAGCAACCCTACAATAATATAAGAGTAGGCAGGTGTCACTGAAAGCAACCAGTTGGATAAGGAACCCAATTTCAGTTTCATATTACCAAGGCATTATAATGAATGATTAATAAAAGTAATTTTCAAATATTACCAATAGCTTGACTATGTTCTTCAAATTACTGTGATATTACTACCACTGTGGTTATTATACAGGACCTTGCAGTAGGTGCCTAAAACCTCAGAAGCCAAATCAGACATATGAGGACACAATCCAGACTAATAAGTAGCCATGTGACCTGTAACCTGGGGTGACCTTTACAGTGCCTTGCTGCTGTAGCCTCCAATGTGGACTGCTCACAAACAGCCTCCAGCACGTAAGTCACTCCCAGCTATGTCTGTGAGTGCTCCAGCCAGCCAAACATTGGCTCTTACTAGTCTTGGTTATGTGGCAGGGTGATCCCAACACACCCCCAGTCCTAGATGTTCCCCCAGAAATGTATGCCCTGTAGTGCCCAGCCCTCTCCTGGACAGTACAAATATATTAAGTTTGTTATTCCTTTAAGGAATACTTTACCTTTCACTTCCTAGTGACCCACAGGTACCTAGACATTATTACACTCTGCTCCCAAGTACCTATCCAGGAGGTCTTATTATGTTTAACTCCCATTACGGTTTTAGTAAACCACCATGTTGAGTAAGATTAGCAAAATCACATGACTTTAAAGAAAACAGCTTCAAATGCAGCCCTAGTTCTTTTCTTGCAATAGATGAGATAAGAGTTATAAACTTACTACCAGAGATTTGGGGAATGAGGTGCAAGTACTAAATTAACTTCTGCATGAGTTTCAATGGAATTTTTAGCAGTCACCAATGGCTGACTAACATTTACTCTGTTACGTGATATTTATTTCGGGAGACTGAAAAGCTTAATTGGAAGTTCTTCAAAACAACCAATCATGGGTTGAAAAATGACAGTCTCCCAAGACTTTCTAGCAGCAATTGCAAGATTTTTAAAGTCACCCCCTCTTCCTCCTCCTTTCCTTTTCCATCCCCCTTGAAGTGAGATTTTTCTCTCTCTGACTTTCATATGCCCACATTCAGCTAACCATATTCAGTCCAGCTAATCCACAAGGGGCACTCCAGTTCCCAACACCTAATTCGACCCGCTGAGGCATAACTCTGGGAATCTGCATGAAAGGAAGAACCAAGGAATCCTGATGCCCCACTCCTAAGGACCTTAGAATGATAATGAAGCTGCTCCAACACCACTACTCCAGCCTCAAGTTACCAGTGGAGTGACAGATCCATCACCCCGACCCTCCTCCTGCCTCATGTCCACAACCACTGGGCTGGTGCATCCAGCTGAGCAAGGAGCATAGGCAGTCCTGGGCTGTACCGCATGCTGGGAGTGCAACCCTCCTGCACAGACTCTGGAAATCCTCTCTATTCCTGCAAAATGGAACCACTGTAGCTCCTCTGCTGGCAGCTCCTTTCACACTCATGGGTGATGCGGGATTTCAGAATAAGGACTTAATCTGCTCCCACCAAAGACAATGAATGAGCTTCGCCAGCAACTTCTGTAGGATCACAACCTGGCCCTCTGAGCCAGATCCTTCAGTCATTACTCGGGCACATCCCCCACTCATTCCTCAGTTAAACCTTCAGGTAAACCTGCATGACTGAGAAAAATCTCAGCTGCTTTAAGTTTAAAAAGAGTGGAATGAAACAAGGCCTAATATCAGTGGACAAGAACTCAGATGATTGTCACTCTGCTACGGGAGTTTTCTGTTTGGTCACACCATAGAATATGAACATATTTCTGGTGTAACCTGCCCACAGCCCCACTACAGGATTTCTCTCTGCAAGAATTTCCCCAACCTTTTCCTCACCTTCATCATAACTTTGATGAGTCCTATTCAAATGGACTTGCATTAATTCAGACCAGAAGAAATCCCATTTATATTTCAGCGTTTTCCTAATCTCTTCATTTGGGATGGATCTGTAGTACGGCTGATTGCTGTGTTTGCTCTTGCAATGTAACTATCATCTCTTTGCTTTCCCCGCCCCCCTGGAACTCCCTAATGAATATCCCTCCCCAGCATGAGCTTTAGTCTCAGAGTATATAGTTGCCATTGGGCTCACTCCTAGAGCCCTTAGTACGTATGCCCACAGAATTTTCAATGAGTGGAGCAGTACATTTCCTTCCAACAAAACAGGCTCTATATACTGACTAAAGAAAAAGTTGTCTTTAAAAAGTAAGTCATCTTCTTCACCCTGTCCTGTTAGTCGGGGTCAGCAGCTCTTGCTCTTTTTCTCCAAGTGCTCCTAGTGAGTGCATCTTCCACGCTGACACCACCCTTCATGAATAGCAACCTCTCAAACCACCTTTTTTCCGGATATTCCTCGTGATTTTTGTCCCATTACTACTAGATCTGGTCAAGACCACTAGCACCATTGTAGAAAGTGGGGAGGGGGGTGACTGGGGGGGGGGCACAATTGAAAGGTTCTGGAGGCGGCATGTGACCACACCACACATTGCCTCTGACTCACCTCAGCGGGCGGTCTGCAAAGCAGGCAGCAGCGCCAGGACTCCAGAAGCAAGGAAGGAGAAGCAGCCCCAGGTGGGGTGGGGAGGTAGAGGAGCTCAGCTGGCAGCCAACCATCCTGCTGCTTCCTCCGTCCCCGCACTGCACGGACACTCTGAGTGCAGCTACCAGGGGAAGCGCTGCCTTCTCGCTGCTGGACGTGCCGGCCAAAGGCGCTCCGAAAAATCGGGGAGAGGGGACATGATCCCGCATGCCCCCCCCATGCATCACCTCTGTTTCTGGCGCCTCTTCTCCCCTTACATCTACACTCCCCTTCTCCTTTAACCCTGCACTCCCTTGTGGCCCTAGCCCCCCACATTCCCCACCCCACACCTCTGGGGCAGCTGGTCTCCTATCTCCAGTGGCTACACGTAGCTCGCTGGGAACAAGTCACGCAGCCCGTCCTCCTCCTGCCCTCCCCACAAGCCCCAGTCCAGCACCTGCAGCACCGTGATCAGCTTCCACACCGTGAAACACAGCCCCTGCCGACACCACTCTGCGCCTGCCTGAGGCTTACAGTTTGGGGGAGAAATGCCCCCCTTTTGCCCCCAAACTATGCCCATGTTAAAAAGTGTGTGTGGGGGGAGGGTGCATGGCCCATCAGTTCCAGTGGACCTTGTACTCTCAGACCAACATATCTTGCCTCTTGTCACCTCAGATGACGCAACAATCTCAGTTGACATTCCCTTGGCTTTTCAGTGATGGGGGCTACCTGCATCATGGCTCCTGGTGTTTCACTGCACACCCAAGCAGCCCTTGTCTTCCACCTAAGCATTCTCATTGCATAGCCCATCAGCTCTCAGCATACACTCAAGCATTCTCATTTTGGCAGTGTGAACTAATAATTCTCTTCCTCATTGGCCAGCATTCTACCCCATACATCATGGCTGGCCTAATCATGGTCTTACACACTTGGCTCTTTAGTTTACTTTAAAAACACCATCTAATTTGGCTAACTGGTTACCTACACATTTAGGACCCAATCCCACTGTAGTCAGCTACATACTTGAATAATGACCAAGGACCAAAAGCTGGCCAACCTCTAAGCAGATGCTCAGTAAGAGGGAGCACAAGAAACACCGACTCCCATTCTTGCAACTCTGCTCACTAAAATCCAACAAGACAGTATGGTCCCTGCTCTTTTCTAAAATTCCTTCAGGCAGAGGGGGGAAGTAGGCCACGGCTCCACCGCTGCTTCGTACTGGCCAATGGAGTTGGCTAAGTATAGAGGAAGGAGTTTACTATACACCCTGAAAAGATATTGCCACAGTGTGCCCTGGCTGGGAACCCCTAGAAGGAATTTTGTCTGCTTCTCTGCACACTTCCTCCATCACACCTAGTGGTGCATATAAGAGAACGTAGCCCATAATAGCTAAGAGACTACTTCTGTACCTCTAAGGAGTACTTTGCTATACCTAGGCAGTTCCCAATGTAACTACAGATCCTAACACATTGCACAGTTCCTCAAAACATCAGGAGACACAGATCCACTGAGCAGAAGTTGCATTGTATCAGACATTCAAATGAAGCCACCTCATTGGATGTCTAATCACTGAAATAGACGCTGCTGCATTTATCTCCACATGCCTCATTTAGTTTTATGACTACCTTTCAGAAACGAATGTGTTTGACGACCTGTGTGTGCAGAAAAGTTTTTCCTTCCAGAACTTTGATGAAGATATGTTGATAGCAAACGACTTGCTTCTTCTTTCTCTCTGCATGAATCAGCAGGGAAAAAAAAGGGTCACTTCTTCCTATCTTGAGATAATTAGTGCCATTAATTCATAAAGAAAAAAAATGCATCTCTTACTTGGTTATACAGTGTGCTATTGTCAAGTCATCATGTCAAATGGGGAGGGGGAAAAGATACATTATGCAGTACAATCATGAGTGGATTGAATCTAAATCCATCCCTTGATCCACATCCCTGAAGAAGGCTAAGACTTTGTGCCAGAGCTTCAGGCACAAGAGGGAAGGGGGTGGAGCAGGGATCGTATGCCCAATACTTTCCCTATAAATCGATGAGCAGAGAGGGATATAGGCACAGCTGCACTTCCCTACATACTGGCCAAGTACCTAGTGTGGGAGGAACATGCTGCACTCTGTAAAGGGCAGTAAGAAAATGCCCCCATCCAGTGAAAAAGGGAAGCAGGTGAAGAACTGTTCCTCAGAGATGTGTCTGTTCGGCTTCTCAGGGTGGTATTTAAGGGCACAATTTAGCCATAAATGGCCCTGAGGACTTTTCCAATAACCTCTAAAACCAGTATAAGGCTGTGAGAAGTTATTCCCACCCTCTGAGCCTGTCAAGCACTGGAGCAGATCTGAATATCTGAGCTGTAGCTGGTCATCTTACTTAAAATTTTGCTAGTATAGCCTTTCAGACTACTGGAGCATCTATTTTGACAGATTTAGGGCCAAATTCTGCCTTGACGTACACTCTGTGCAAGCCCACTGAGTTCAACAGGGCCCAGTGATGTATAAATCAGATCAAGACATGGGCAATAATGATCCAAGTACATGTACTTAATCGTTAAGAAATGGAAATATGAATTCAGTTGCAGTCAAGAAATACTCAGTGAACCAGTGAAATATTTGACCGTGAAAGTTCTGTGTTGCTAAGTAAAAATTACTTAGGCTTAGACTGTCCCTCCCAATTTGTATGACTAATCAGTTGCAAATCAGTCAGTTGTAAGACTTAAAGGTAGACTCATGTAATAATTTATACAGTCTAATAAAAATAATTGCAATGTAACATTTTCATAATAAGTCTTTAAAAAGATGAATAAGTAATAATTCTTCCCCAAATTTATTACTTGCAATTAATTGGTGGGAAATGCACACAAAGTAGAAATTTGAAGATTTCTAGAATCCTTCCATTAACAATCAATTTCCAAGTCATTTCAATGCAACCAAATGCAAGGTCACACATCTGGGAACCACAATGTGTGGGGGACTGTATCCTGGAAAGCAGTGACTTTAAAAAGGACTTTGTGGTCATGGTGAATAACCAACTGAACATGAGCTCCCAGTGCAATGCTGCAGCCAAAAGAGCGGACACAACCCTTGGATTTATCAACAGAGAAATATCTAGTAGGAATAGGGAGCACTTTCAACCTAAAAACGGGCTGGAAGAGGAAGGGGATTGGCCCAGGCAGCCACAGGATGCACTGATTCACGTTATCTCCACCGCATGGTGGAGTATTAAGAAGCATTGAGAAGAACTTAAACTTCTCCCTGAAGGAGACATTTGATATCACTATCTTCCCTCCCGCAGATACTAGTCTCCCTGCATTCTGAAGTACCTGCCCATTTGTTTTAAAAAAATCTTGGCCAGAGAACCACACCTCATGTGGAGAGTCCTCCAACATTCTCTTTCCAAGGAAGCTAGAGTATAAAGCAGGTGACTTTGATGTCAGTGTTGGCCTCAAACAGATGGTCATTAAATGGCTAATTAAAATTCACATGCAGTCCCCTCTTTATAACAATGTCTACGTAAGACAGCCATTAAAAAAGACTGCAGTAGTAACAAAGACTATTAGGCTGATCTCATTAAACAGACATTATCATTAATAGGGAGCATTGTATTCTATATGCATCCAAATTAGGTCAGCGAAGAGCACATTGTAATACTTTGTGCGCGCACACACATGCACTCACACACCATGAGCTCATTACCAGGTCCATACTCCAACACATACAATTAAATGAATTTGGGTCACACGCTTGGTGGTGAGACTGGAACACAAGTCCTGGCCTTTTGAAGCAAACATGTTGCTATCAGGCTGAAGACGCAATCATTTTGCTGTAACTGGCAGATACACCATGCAATGTAATACTTAACTTCCAGGGCTTTTTCACATTTCTTCCAAGTCTCTCTTACCCCACTCAAATTTGACCAAACCAGACAAACAACAGAAGCAAAAATCAAGGAGGCTGTATGAAAGAAAAGGAAACAATCTGCGAACTTAGATCACACAGCATTCCAACACCAATTGCACAGTGGGAATCCAAATTCCTTTCAGGAGAGATTGCCAAGAATATAGTTCCCAGTCAGAATCTGGCTGTCAAACAGAGAACTGGGCTTTACAGAAACCTGAGCTTTCCTGCTAGCCAAGCCAGTGGGGACCAGGTGCATACAAGAGGGGACGTGATGCTGATGTGATTGGTTTTTAAAGCACTCCTCGCTGGCCTATCAACAAAATTATAATGGCATGAGGCTTTGGAATAACCTATTGTGCCTCCCCAGACAGACATAAGGTGCTGCAGTGTTAACATCACAATAGAACCAAGGGGGACTATGAGAACAAAAATGCATTCCAGAATCATAGTGGTTGAAAATATAGAATTATGTAAAAGATTCAGACCCTCCTGTAACTGAAATCTTTTTCCAAATTTAGGTCCCAATCAAAGAAAATCCATTGGAAGGGAAAACTTAATTGTGGCATTTGTTAACCTCTGAATGCCAATTTTGTGACCTGCATATTCTCTTAATTTTTCCATGTACACAGAGTAAAATTATGCCTGGATGCCTCAGAAAAGTGATAGAGATGAAGGATGAAAAGCAAAGAGGTGGCATGGTCTAGTTGAAGGGGCATTGCACTGGGAGTCAGGAGAGCTGAAAGCCATTCTTAGCTCTGCGACTGACCTTCTGTGTGACCTTGAGCAAGTCACTTTGCCTCTCTGTGCCTGTTTTTCCTCCCACACTTTCTCTATCTGTTAGATTTTATTCTCGTCAGGGCATGGACTATGTGGCTCCATGCCTAAAATGATACTGTCCCCAGTCTTGGTTGGGGACTCTAGATAATTGTCACAGGGTTTAGGGTGCACTCCAGATCAATGAGGGGTTCTATCACCACTTTCCCTGCAATCCTGGGTGCCTTACAATGCTTTATTACTGCAACTCCCTACCTGGTACATTCACAGCCAGCAACAAGCACACAGATCACACCCCAAGTGTCTGTGTATAACTGTAACCCTGGTCCAGCCGTTCTGACCCCAGCAGCCTGCCAGCAACACAGCAGTCACTCTTCCTGGTCTTTACCAACCTTGGTTACTACTTGCAAGGTGATCCCGACACACACCCAGGTCCTAAATTTCCCAAAACCACGTGCTCTGTGAAGTCCAGCCCTCTCCTGGACAGTTCAGAGAAATAATAAGGTTCGTTTGTTCCTCTAAAGGCACAAAACCACATCACAACTTAACTTAATTGGGGAAAATACACCCTACCATTCAAACACAGCACTCAACTCATTTATAATACATTCGTTTTATTTTTACTATCAATAAGACATAGGTTAAGTGATGCCAAATAAAAGGAATAAAGTTAGAACGAGATACCAGCAAATGAAAGTGACAACACACATGTAAAAGTCTAAAACTAAATCTAGCAAAGTTCAAACTTTGTTCAAGATGTTTTCTCTCACCAATCCTCCTTCTTCCCAGCCATGACTGACTTTCTCTCAAACAGGACCTTCCATAGAAGTACAAGGTGCTGGCTTCCCTGATCGTCCTAGGAGAAAGATCTTCGCCTAAGCAGGTTCCTCACCTATATTCAGTTCCCGGAGAATTCAACCCTCCCGTCCGCCCTTGGTTGAAGGACCCATCTTTCTCAGCTTGCAAGAGCTCTGTTCCCTCGTGTCTGTCTAGTGATTGATAAATTGGAGGTTCTCTGCACCTCCCTCTATAGTCCAGCAAACCTCTGGAAAGCATACCTTTCAAAGTTCATTGAGCTTACTTCAAGAGTTAGGATGACCTCATGCTGTTCTTCCCTTTCTATAGTCTTCACATCCCCTATATAAATTGGGGTTCCACCATTTTGGTCACATCTTGCACAATTTCCATAGAGACAGGTAGATAGCTGTGATGTTCCCCCGTCTGGGAAAGAAACTGTTTCTCCCTGTTTGGCTACACACTTTAAAGCATAACATCATTAAGTATCCATAATGCCTCATAGTGTTAATACATACATTTCACAATGATATTAATCACTAGTGTATCAGCTTTCAGAAAAGACCTCCACTCTATACACTTTTCTAATATAGTAATAGTGCATATAATTAGTCTATTCAATAGCTTATCACTTGAGGTTCAGCCACTCAAGTGATACCTTTGCAATGAATTCTTTGAAAAGTAAAGCCCAGACCAAGCTTCTTTCTCACACCAGGGCATAGATACCAGGCTGCCTCCTCCCCCTCTTGTTAGCTTGCTAACTTTGTTTATCTAATATGTCTCTGCCTGAAGACCAGAGTGGTCAGAAAATCATATACACGTTCTTTTGCCTAAGGCAAACCATGCTTATGCATTGCTTACCAAACACATTTTAAGAATGCAATTCTAGCACACATTCATAACTTTTGTGTACACCTTGTGCATACATCATGCAACAATATTAATGATCAGTGAGTTATTAGTTTTCACAGGATACCTCACAAGGCATATTTTTGTACAAAACACGGTTACTCACCGTAGTAAATAGTGTTCTTCGAGATGTGTTGCTCATATGTATTCCAGTTAGGTGTGCGCGCGCGGCGTGCACGATCGTCGGAAGATTTTTACCCTAGCAACACTCGGTGGGCCGGCTGGCGCCCCCTGGAGTGGCGCCGTTAGGTGCCCCGATATATACTGCAGCCGGCCCATCGCCCCCTCAGTTCCTTCTTGCCGGCTACTCCGACAGTGGGGAAGGAGGGCGGGTTTGGAATACATATGAGCAACACATCTCGAAGAACACTATTTACTACGGTGAGTAACCGTGTTTTCTTCTTCGAGTGCTTGCTCATATGTATTCCAGTTAGGTGACTCCCAAGCCATTCATAGGAGGCGGGGTCGGATTGTGATACAGCAGAGTTTAGGACCGCCGAACCAAAAGCGGCGTCGTCTCTAGAATGTTGCACTATGGCATAGTGCGAGGCAAAAGTGTGTACTGACGACCATGTCGCGGCCCTACAAATGTCTTGTATAGGTATGTGTGCCAGGAAGGCAGACGACGAGGCCTGAGCTCGGGTAGAGTGGGCCGTAGTGTGCATGGTGGGGACACCTGCCAAGTCATAACATGTGCGGATGCACGACGTGATCCATGACGAGATGCGCTGGGAAGAGACGGGAAGGCCTTTCATCCGGTCCGCCACGGCGATGAACAGCTGGGTCGACTTCCGGAACGGCTTTGTCCTCTCGATGTAGAAGGCGAGGGCTCTCCGGACATCCAGGGAATGGAGTTGCTGCTCCTTCCTGGAGGCATGGGGCTTAGGATAAAAGACAGGTAGAAAAATGTCTTGGTTAATATGGAAAGCCGACACTACCTTGGGCAGGAAAGCCGGGTGTGGCCTGAGCTGTACTTTATCCTTATGGAACACCGTATAAGGTGGTTCCGAAGTGAGCGCTCTGAGCTCAGAGACGCGTCTAGCCGAGGTGATGGCTACTAGAAAGGCCGTTTTCCATGAGAGATACAGCATGGAGCAAGTGGCCATGGGCTCGAATGGGGCACCCATGAGCCTGGTAATGACTAGGTTGAGGTCCCATGTAGGGACCGGGCGGCGCACCGGCGGGTGTAGCCGTTCTAACCCCTTAAGGAACCTGGTGACCATGGGGTTGGAGAAAACAGAACCCGCCCCGTCCCGGGGGTGAAAAGCTGAAATTGCCGCTAGGTGGACTTTTAGCGACGAGAGAGCCAGACCCTGCTCCTTTAGTAAGAGGAGGTAGTCCAGTATGGTGTGAACTGGCACCTGCAAGGGGTCAAGGCCCCGAGTGCCACACCACAAGGAAAAACGTTTCCACTTAGCTGAGTAGGTGGACCTGGTGGAGGGCTTCCTACTGCTCAGCAGAACGTGCTGGACCGGGCTAGAACATCGTAGCTCCGACGGGTTCAGCCATGCAGCAGCCACGCCGTGAGGTGAAGGGACCGCAGGTCGGGATGCTGGATCCTGCCGTGCTGCTGTGTGATCAGGTCCGGCCATCGCGGAAGAGGGATCGGGTCTGTCACGGACATCTCCAGGAGCGTGGTATACCAGTGTTGCCTGGGCCACGCTGGAGCAATCAGGATCACCCTGGCCTTGTCCCTGCGTAGCTTGAGCAGGACCCTGTGGACCAGTGGAACTGGTGGGAAGGCATAGGCCAGGTTGTCTGTCCAAGGATGGAGAAAAGCGTCTGTCAGGGAGCCTGGGGAGCGACCCTGGAAGGAGCAGAACACTTGGCATTTCCTGTTCTCGCGAGTCGCGAAGAGATCTATCTGGGGAAACCCCCACTTCTGGAAGACAGAGTGGATGACGTCTGGCCGAATGGACCACTCGTGCGTTTGAAAGGACCTGCTCAGGCGGTCCGCCAAGGTGTTCTGGACTCCTGGGAGAAACGAGGCCACGGGGTGAATGGAACAGGCTATGCAAAAGTCCCAGAGCTGAGTTGCCTCTCGGCAGAGGGGAAGGGAGTGTGCCCCTCCCTGTCTGTTGATGTAATGCATGGCCGTCGTGTTGTCTGTAAGGATGGAGACACAGCGGCCCTGTAAGTGTTGAGCGAAGGCTTGGCAGGCGAGACGTACCGCTCGGAGTTCTCTGACATTGATGTGTAATGTCAGCTCTTGCTCCGACCACAGGCCCTGCGTTTGGAAGTTCTGCAGGTGAGCCCCCCAGCCGAGGGATGACGCATCCGTAGTCAAGGTGCGGGAAGGCTGAGGTGGATGAAAGGGAATACCTGACATCACATGTGCGGGGTCCAGCCACCAGTTGAGGGAGGCTAGGACTTGCGGTGGGACCGTCAGAATCATATCGAGGTTGTCCCTGTGTGGTCGGTATGCGGAGGCCAGCCATGCTTGGAGGGGCCGTAGGCGTAACCTGGCGTGAGCTGTCACGAAGGTGCATGATGCCATATGACCCATGAGGCTGAGGCAGCAGCGGGCTGTCGAAGTTGGGAAAGCTTGGAGGCTGCGTATGGCGGCTGCAAGCGTTTGAAAGCAAGCCTCTGGGAGGAATGCCCTGGCGAGGGTAGAGTCCAGTATAGCCCCTATGAAGTCTATTCTCTGTGTTGGGACCAAAATGGACTTTTCGATGTTTAGTAGGAGGCCGAGACGGTTGAACATGTCCCTGGCCTTGTGAATGTGGGACTGGACCTGGTTGGCGGAGTTGCCACGGAGGAGCCAGTCGTCGAGGTAGGGGAATACCTGCACTCCTTGACGCCAAAGGGCGGCTGCTACCACTGCCATACACTTTGTGAAGACTCTCGGTGCTGTTGAGAGGCCGAATGGCAGGACCGCGAACTGGAAGTGTCTCTGGCCCACTACGAAGCGCAGGAAGCGTCTGTGAGGTGGGTAGATGGCAATGTGGAAATACGCGTCCTTCATGTCGAGGGCGGCGTACCAGTCTCCCTGATCCATAGAGGGGATAAGAGTGCCCAGGGAGAGCATACGGAATTTCAACTTTACCATAAACTTGTTGAGACCCCGTAAGTCCAGGATAGGACGGAGCCCCCCCTTTGGCTTTGGGATTAGGAAATAACGGGAGTAGAATCCCTTGCCTCTGAGATCCCTTGGGACCTCCTCCACCGCTCCCAGAGTAAAGAGTTCGTGCACCTCCTGGATAAGGAGTTGCTCGTGAGAAGGGTCCCTGAAAAGGGACGGGGTGGGAGGGTGGGAGGAGGGCGGGGAGTCGAATTGCAATCGGTATCCCCCCTGGATGGTATGTAAAACCCAGCGGTCTGTGGTGATATTCGACCATGCCGGGGAGAAGGGGGAGAGGCGGTTCAGAAACAGGAGTGCGGGATCGGAATGGACTGGTACTCCGGCCTCGAGCGCCCCTTCAAAAATTTTGTTTGGGCCCCGACGGTGGCTTGTGGGGGCCCTGCCTCTGGCCGGTCTGCCGGCCAGGTTGCTGTCTCCTACCCCCTCGACCACGCGGCCTTCTGTAATAGTCTTGACGTGGTGGGAGAGGGAAATAGGTGCGTCGCACGAACGGCCTGAAGGGCCTGCGCTGCGTCGCGGGGGTATGCATCCCCAGCGTGCGGATGATGGTACGACCGTCTTTTAAGGTCTGCAGCTTAGGGTCTGTCTTCTCCGAAAACAGGCCCTGCCCGTCAAAGGGTAGGTCCTGGATAGTGTGCTGGACCTCTGCTGGGAGGGTGGAGGATTGCAGCCAGGAGATGCGCCGCATGGCGACTCCGGAGGCGATGGTTCTGGCAGCGGAGTCGGCGATGTCCAAAGAGGCCCGCAGCGACGTCCTGGCCAGCTTTTTGCCCTCCTCCACGAAGGCTTTATACTCCTGTCTGGACTCTGGAGGTATAAGCTCTTTAAACTTGTCCATCGTGACCCAGGTGTTGAAAGCATAGCGGCTCAGGAGTGCCTGTTGGTTCGCCGCACGAAGCTGTAGGCCCCCTCCTGAGTAGATCTTCCGGCCAAACAAGTCTAGGCGCTTGGCGTCCTTTGACTTCGGGGCCGGGGCCTGCTGGCCGTTCCTCTCCCTCTCGTTGACAGATTGGACCACCAACGAACACGGAGGGGGGTGTGTATACAGGTATTGAAAATCCCTCGGGGGGGCCATGTAATTTCTCTCTACCCCCCTGGCAGTGGGGGGTATCGAGGCTGGTGTCTGCCAGATGGATGTGGCGTTGGCAAGGATAGTCCGCACAAAAGGTAAAGCAACCCTAGTGGGGGCATCGGTCGTCAGGATGTCCACCACGGGGTCCTCGAGTTCAGGGACCTCTTCTATTTGGAGGTCCATATTCAGGGCCAACCTGCAGAGCAGGGCTTGGTGGTCCCTTAGATCGATGGGAGGTGGACCGGATGATGATGCTCCAGCCACTGCCTCATCAGGGGAGGAGGAGGAGGACAGGCCTTGGGCGAGCGGGTCCTCGACGGGTACCTCTTCGGAGCCCAGGGCTGGGGGCTCCGGTTCTGGCTGCTCTACCTCTGGCGGAGGCCTGGAGACTGTAGCCTCTGGAGGACGGGAGACTGTAGCCTCTGGCGCTCGACGCTCCAACGTGGTTGAGGTAGGAGCTCTTGCTGGTACCCTCTGGGCTTCATAGTATGCCATGGGGGTCCAAAATGGCCACCGCTCCTGAACCTGCCCGGTCTCTGGCAGGTGACCCTGGTCGCTGATGGTGCGATCCTCCGCGTAGAGGTCGCTACCAGCTCTGGAAGAGCGGGATCCAGAGCGCGAAGGCCAGGGTGGGGCAGAATAGCCATGCAGTGACGTCTGCGTGGCCAGGGTCTGCCTCCTTGGTGGGGTCCGGTGCCGGGATGGTATCCGGTACCGGGAGCCTGATCGGTGCCGGGATGGCGTCCGGTGCCGTGAGCCGGATCGGCGCCGGGATGGTGTCCGGTGCCGGGAGCCGGATCGGCGTCGAGAGTCGGATCGGCGCCGGGATGGGGAGCGGCGTCGAGAGCCGGATCGAGGGCGGGACCTGGATCGGTACCTGCGATGATCTCGGTACCGTGACACGGATCGGGACCTGGAACGTCTCGGCGATCTGCGCGTCGACCGGCCGCGGGACCGGGAGCGGCGTCGCGAGTCAGGGTACCTCCGTGCGGATGGAGACCTGGAGCGGTACCGCGAGTAGGAACGGCGCCGGGATCGTGATCGGTGCCGGGACTGCGAGCGGTACCTTGGAGACTCACGTGGCTGCTGCTGGCTGGTCTCCACCTGCGGCACCGGGTGAAAGATGGCCGGTTTGCCGCGTGATGTGATGATCCGCACCGGCGGTACCGTAGACGGGGTCGGTACCGGAGCGGTCATCTGGATCAGGTCCCGCGCCGCTGCGAAGGTGTCCGGCGTGGACGGCAGCGGAAGCTCAACCACGGAGCGTGCCGGGGAGCTGGCGGTTACCGAGCTCAACGGCCCTCTCGGGACCGGAGTCGTCGGTACCGGAGCCTGCGGAGGCTGACCTGCACTCAACGGCCTCTCGGGTGCCGGAGTTGGCAGGGCCGGCGCCGGTGTTGACGGCGGCGCCGGACTCAACGGCCTAAGGAGGGCCGGAGTAAGTGGCACGGAGACCACTGGCACCGAACTCAGCGGTCCTTCCGGTACCGGAGTTGGCGGTGCGGGCGCCTCGACAGACCTAGGCTGGTCTGGAGCTGGCTGCGCATGCAGCGGCGCCTTAGTCGGTCCACCCGACTTCTTGGCTCTCGGGGACAGAGAGCGGCTCTGTGAAGTCCCGGGTTGAGAGGGACGGTGCCTGGGTTCTTTACCGGAGGTTGGACGTTCCGGTGCCGCAGACGTTGAGGCCGCCGGGGTCGGTGCCGGGGTACGATGCGGCGCCGACATCGGGCTAAGAGACGCCTCTAACAGGAGCTGCTTCAAACGAAAGTCCCGCTCCTTTTTGGTCCGCGGCTTGAAGGACTTACAAATACGGCACTTGTCCAGAAGATGGGACTCCCCGAGGCACTTGAGACAGGAGGCATGCGGATCTCCTGTAGGCATCGGCTTCTGGCATGCCGAGCAAGGCTTGAATCCCGGTGAGCCAGGCATTGGCCCGGTACCGGGTTGGAGAGAAGGGGAGAAGCCCCTAATCTCCAGCTACAATTGTCACTGAGTCTAACAACAACTATTAACAACTAATTAACGGTACTTTAACGGTACTTAAACTATCTAAAAGATAAGCGAGTGCTGTAAAGCTAGGGCTGTGGAGGTCAGCGAGCTGCTCTCCACTGTTCCAACGACCGACACGGGCGGTAAGAAGGAACTGAGGGGGCGATGGGCCGGCTGCAGTATATATCGGGGCACCTAACGGCGCCACTCCAGGGGGCGCCAGCCGGCCCACCGAGTGTTGCTAGGGTAAAAATCTTCCGACGATCGTGCACGCCGCGCGCGCACACCTAACTGGAATACATATGAGCAAGCACTCGAAGAAGAAAGATTATTTCAATAATGCGTAGAGTGTGAATACAGGGCTGCTTAGGGTCACAGTAATACAAACAATAAATACCTCTTGGTCTGTACAGAGAAAGAGTGTCTTGGAGAACTCAGGATCCCCAGACCCCATTCTAAGAAACAAAGGTCAGTTTTCAGAGCATCTGGCACAATACCTCTCCTTCTAATGCAGTGGAGTTGGCTTATATAGCCCACCTACTCCAACTCGGAGTAAACTGGAAGAGAAGTAACCTTGTGAAACCAATCCCAGCAGAACATGAAAGGCAGCCAAGCATCTGCCAATACTCTCAGCGGGCACAATTCATTGGTGCTCTGTGAACCAGTGTTAAGTGATTGTAAAGCTGCTGTAGGTGTCCCCAACCACCCCATGTATTTCTGCCAACATAGAGGTTGTCCTTATGGCATAATGGTACCATAGCCAGCTTTATACTATCCCTTGCAAGTGCTCCCAGTACAGAGAACATACTGAGAGCATTCCAGGGGAAAGGGCAGTCTGCCAGCTATTCCTGGCTATTGGAATAGCCTGAAGGAGCAATTGACAACTGTGCACAAATTAGGCAAGCTCACAGGTTGTTCTATCCTGTACTGAAAGCCCCGTGTGCCAGGGAGGGTGCTAAGGTGACATAAAGCCACTTTCCCAAACATTCCTCATCCTCTTGAATCCTACTAACTAATTGAGTTCAGTGAATCTAGCTTCCCTGGAGATCCACAGAGCCCCCAACTGCAGACTCATCTGTTTGAAGGGCATCCGGGGTGGTGCTCTTTTAGAGACATTCCAGTGCTTCACTAAGCTACCCGTAAGCATCTATTTCGTTTAATAGGGTCCCTGTGAACTCACCAGATAATTGGTAACCAGGTATGGGTTCCCCAAAAAGATTAAAAGGAGATGGGAACAGTACATGGGGAATGGTTTAGCACAGAAAATAAGAGATCTTCTAAAGGTGCTGAATTATTTGCATTAAATGCTTTCCAGAGTCTAGCAGGAAACAGAAACTCATCCAATTTCACAGACATTTTGGTGGCTATATCCCAATGCTGACATTTCTGCTGAATTACACAATTTCCCCCAAAGCATTTCAGAAAGTACATTAGCACAGTATTAATGAAAACATGACCCCCTGCCCACTTAGCATGACCCTAATATCAGTGGCACAGACAGAGAAAGCAGAAAATTTCCAGGGGCTTATGATGTCTACTATAAAATAGTGTTGCTCACCCCATTCCATACAGCACCCTGTACTGTATGTAACTGGCCTAGTATCAAAACCAAAGTGTTTGCGCATCTACCTGGGGTTTGCACTTGAAAACAGAATATTCTGAACAAATGATAAATCACAACTGAATGACCTTGTTTTTGCTGATGACATTATCCTGCTCAGTTTCACACATCGTTTAATGGAAGAAAAGACCCAGTTTTCGGGGGAGACAGCAAAATAAGATGTATTGTTCATCAACAAGAGGAAGACAAAATACGTGGCTATCAGTGTCCCAAAAGGAACTTGAGAGTAGGTGGAGAAATACTAGAAGATGCAAGTCATTTTACCTACCTAGGGAGTGAAATGTGCAATAATGGTGAAACCATGACAGATGCCAAGGAACAAATATCAAAAGCAGCAAGCAACTTTCATAAACTTCAGGAGATTTGGAAAAAATAGTGTGATTGGCAGTGACGCAAAAATAAAAATGTTTTCCCAACACTGGTGTCATGTCTGCCCTCCTTCATAGAACAGAGTCATGCCAATCTGTAACAGAAATTTATAAGACAATTAACTCATTCCAAAGTAAATGCCTGGGAAAGATCTTCAGAATTCATCAGAAAGAGTTTGTTGCAACATCCGAAATGTTAAGGAGAGCAAACCAACCTAAAGCATCAAATATGGTACAAAGATGACAATGGACATATTTAGGACACATTTAAAAGGATGCCACCAATACAACTTCCACATCAAGTGAAAACATGGATACCACCTAGAAAGAGAAGAAGAAGGTGACCTAGAAAAACATTACACAGAATAGAAAAAGAAGCTAAATCCATCAACATGACACTCATAAGCCTGAACATTCCAGCACATTACTGAAATAAATTACAGAAACAGGTGGATGCCCTATGCACCTGAAGGTGACACAAGAAAGAAAGAAAGAAAGAAAGAAAGAAAGAAAGAAAGAAAGAAAGAAAGAAAGAAAGAAAGAAAGAAAGAAAGAAAGAAAGAGAAAAGGTCCAGATGCTAAACTGATGTAAATGAGCATAGCACCACTGAAGTCAATGGAAATATACTAATTTATACCAAGTGAGGATCTTGCCCTAAATCTTGAAACATTCCAATCAGTTACTATGTTAAAGGGGGAAGATCAGATATGAGCAGAAGAGAGAGAAGTTCATTTGAGACATGGGAGTAGAAAAGGATTCAGCTGGGTAAAGGACAGACAACATTAATTAATTTGGGGTTTTTTCAGACTTGCCTTTAAATAGAGAAGCTCTGAAAAAGCTCTAATAGATTTTATAATGCATGCATGTCAGCAATAATTTCAACATTTTTTTTTAGAAGATTCCAGCTTTGGGTGTTTTAAATTACAAGTTTTAGTGAAATAAACATGGCTTTTATTTTGTTGCCAACTGGGAAAGGAAGGGTCAGGTCATGTTGGATTTGTTATTATTTATTTTGTTTGGGTTTTTTTGGCCAGGGAAAACAAAATTATTTTATTTTTATTCAAGAATTCCTCAGAGATTTTCAAAGGTAATTCAGAGTTAGGGATGTTCTTTTCACTCTAGTTCTACATATAAAGCCACAAGATAAGCAGCAGCAGAGAAACAATGACAAAACTTCATCTGGGAGGCTTTAGTGATATCATAAACCACTCATGCTTTGCTCTAGTGGTTTACAGTGTCACCAGAATCATTTTATGGAGCTATTTCCTTGCATCTCCCTGCAGCTCCATCTATTCTGCTTTTACAAAATGCTATTTTCCCTGAAATTGCAGGTGTGTTGCACTGACAGAGTGGCAATTTTAGGGAATAATGTAATTTACTGGCATAAATAATACACTTGTGTTAACACACCCTGGAAGAAAACCATCAGGATTTATAAGTCTCCAAACACTAATGTATCACCCCTTCAGGAACACAAGCAAGTGTCAATTCCAAATGTAAAGGGGCTAACCACGTTGTTGCTGAATATGCTTGTAGTCCATACACAGTGGAGGCATGAATGGAATGTTCCAGTAGCAATTCTAAACGAACACTTGAGGTAAAAGGGGAAACACTGAAACAGAGATTTACCCCCATGAAAACAACATACGTCAGGAAAACATATCAAAACACGACTAACTCCTTTCTGGTCAATGCCAAGGCCTCAGTTTGACACTGTTCTTGGATGTACATCATCAGCATTTTCCAGGTGACAGAAGATAGGATGGGAAGAAGGGGGGCAGAATTAGACACTGACATTTCAAGTGCCTAAACTGGATTACTGGTCTGAGGTTGGAGTCAAGAGATAGGGTGTTTGGATGGAATGCTCAAAATGAGTTAGGAGCCTAAATGGAAGTCAGGAGCTAATACCTTTTGAGCATCCCACCCTTTGTTGTGAGAGTTTAATTTATGTAAGGAAAAACTCCATCATAAGATTCATACTCTTCCGGGGCAAATCATAAAAGTTTTAGCAATTCTGTTCTGATAAGCTCTAAAAAATGTGGATGCTTATCTAAAGTTTATATCCGCCTGACACTGTCCAACAGGTCTGAAGCCCGGACTTAGCTGCCTATTCTCATAAGAATTGATTCCTGCACTATTTCAGAGACATCCTGCCCCCATTCACACTGGAATGACGTGCAGAGCAGCTTTCCAGAGCCCTGAAGACTTCATTAGCTGCAAGTTTATACTGGTGACCGCTCCAGTCTATGGTATTGTGAAACTCCACTTGGGAATTTCCCCCACCATTTCACACCTAAACAGGATCCAATAAATTCAACTCAATTATAAATTGCCCAAATTTCATGTGTTAGAGGGCATTCAAAGAAATGTCATCAAAAAAATGAAGACCATTAGAGGCTTTTGAACAAATATAAACACTTATTTCTTCGTTTTATTCTTGGATTTCTAAAAGCTTCTTTTTACATTACCTGTTTTATCATATAATATGCAGTCAACTTCAGATTTTACCTTTTGCTTCTCTTACCCCCAAAACATTTCCTTTCTTATTGTTTCTCGGTTTCCTTCTAACTTATCTTAAGTGTATCATTACTTTCTCTCTGCTCCCAAAGATCTAGGCTTTAGAGGAAACCATTGGCTTCAGTTTCTGAGCTCCACACCAGGACATTTAAATAACTGGCAGCTGGCTCATCCCTTTTTGTTTACATGAGCTGAGAAGACCCAACACAGGCAGAACTCCCCACGGTTATACAGCACGGGTGAGTGATGCCTCCATGGCACTGCTGCCCATCTCTTGAGCAGGGGGGATAAAGAATGGAGCAGAAACTGGTTTCTCTCCATGTTACTGAACCCTGGCTTAGCACTCACATGTCCATGCATAAATCCGGGAAGGAGGTAATGCTGATTTTAAGTGGCTGCTATTGTTTAATTAACTGCCAAGGAGTAGAAAAAAAATCAGTAGAGGAATAAACGTCTAACACATCTCCTGTGTCTGTAGGTACGACAATGCCCTTGTATCCTGGGTTCATGCAGATCAGAGACCTTACCTGTGTTCAATCCATTACCAGAGTTCCCTTCTGCCTAAAACAATACTGATCCTTCGCAGAGTTCTATGGCCCCCTCCCATGGGTTTTCCTGTGGGGCAGAGTAATCCAGCCCTTTGGCTGGGTTTTAATAGTAGCATAAACATACTTCTTGTAAGGGTCATACCTGAAAAACGGTGGTGGTACAACTCTTCCATGCCCTGACCACAAAGTAAACTCCATCCACATTAGTTGCCAGAATAAGGCACTGTTCAGAGTGTATTATGTAGATGTTCAAAATATGATAGCACGTGCTCTCTGGGCTTGGCTTCCCTGCCTGAGATTTCAATATGCCAATGAGCTCTGCTGTGATTCTCAACCTCAGCTCCTCCTTAGTGGGTGAGGCTCAAGTTTCCCACTGGACTCTGCTAGGCTGCTCAAGCTTGGCTCCTCTTACAGTAGAAAGAACAATCTGTGTTATCTCCCAAATTGTCAGAAACCATGATGGGGATGGTCAGGCTTAGTGGTTAGAGCCAGGGGTCAGAGTGGGTTTAGAACAAGGTTGGAGTAAGAGCAAGGCTGGAGCAGGCTAAGACTTGTGGAGTCCATTACCACTCTCAGGCAGGGGAGACTTCCAAGCCATGAAGTGAGGTTGAGCAGACTAAGCTGCTGTTTCACCTGTGAGGCTCATATGCCTACTCTGAGAGTCACCAGACCAGCTCCTGGCTTGTAGATTGGCTGAAGCCTATCACAGGAATGACTCATCCGCGCAAGTGGCTTAATCGGGCTCTCATTCAGGGGGTGACTCATCACCTTACACAAATGCCACCCCACTCATGGTGCCAAAATGAGACATCACTCACCACAGACAATGCATATCTCTGATTCCCCTCTTTCCTTCCTTCCTTACTTCTCAGAGCCAACAAAACAGTTAATGTTCACATTTTAATTATCAGCGTGCATCTGAGTCAACACCTCACCAAGATGGATGCAGGAGTTCACACTTTTGGAGGTATTGATCCAGAGTCAAGCAGATGTCACTTCTCTTTCCACATTTTTGAGGTTATCTTTGCAAAAGAGAGTATCTAGAAATTTCCTTCTTTTTAAATGAAACCTGAGTTTTCTGGATCACATCATGGTTGCTCGAAAGAGTTGCCATACTGCTGCACAGCAGCTCAGTGACTGTTGAATACAATTTGTATGAAACGTAACACTCAGAGAAAAGACCCAAACATTATAATCTGCCATTACATTTCCACAAACTGCTGCCTACCTGCAGTCTACAATGCTATAACACAGGGGTCGGCAACCTTTCAGAAGTGGTGTGCCGTGTCTTCATTTATTCACTCTAATTTAAGGTTTTGCATGCCAGTAACACATTTTCAAGTTTTTAGAAGGTCTCTTTCTATACGTCTATAATATAGAACTAAACTATTGTTGTACATGAAGTAAATAAGGTTTTAAAAAAGTTTAAGAAGCTTCATTTAAAATTAAATTAAAATGCAGAGCCCCGCAGACGGGTGGCCAGGACCCGGGCAGTGTGAGTGCCACTGAAAATCAGCTTACGTGCCACCTTTGGCACACGTGCCTTCCCCTGCTATAACAGAAAATCAGTGGACCGTATATGGTATAGGTTTTCTAATTGAAGTGAAGGCACATAATGTTAAAACTTTTTTAACATAAAGATGCAAGGACAGGAGTCTACTCTGATAAAACAAATACTCTTCTTGAGATTTACACATTTTGATGAAAGGCATTATTAACATGCTCAACAGATAAAGGTTACAAATACAAAATATGGCACCTCTAATACAGGAAACACTGTATTTTCTTAATTTCTATATAAATGGAGCCCAGATGCTACAATGAGGACTGCCCAAGAAGCACATGTAATAAGTAGAGCTGAGGGGAAAAAATTTAGCCAACAGTAAATGCACACCAAAAAATGCATTTTTGGGAGGAACTGAAACAATTCATGAATTCAAGTTGAATTTAGCTAACTGTTTCTGCTCAAATAAAAAACAAAAAAGTCAAAATAGTTCCTTTTGACCATTTTGAAACATAATATTTCATTTGGACTTTTTCAAAGCAGAATATTTTGAGTTTTCATTTCAAAATGGCATTTTAATTAGAATTTAGCTAATTAAAGAAGAGCGAAAAATGCCCCCAAACTAAAAGAAAAAAAACACAAAACTTTACGGATAGCAAACATTTTGTTCAATCTGAAGTGATATTTTTCAGGTCTTTCATTTTGATGAGAAAAGCCACAAAATTCTGTTTCGGTTCTGTTATAACTGAAGAGGCGGGAGCTCCCTTACGGACACCCAGCCAAACAGTTAGCTGTAAAATCCCACTTGGTGGCAGTTCTCTGCTTGCTTTACCTGTAAAAAGTTAACAAGCCCACTCCTTTTCGACACCCAGCCAGCCAGTTAGCTGTAAAATCCCTCTTGGTGGCTGTAAGGGAGCTCCCCCACTCCCCAGTTATCACAGGTTCAGACCAAACCAATTTTCTTCAGACATTTTGGTTTGACCCCCAAACCAAAAACAAGTTTTAGCTCAGCTCTAATAAGTAAAATATACAATAAAATTGTTGTTGGTTTTTTTTTTATGGAAGATATTACATAGAAATGCATCTAGAAGCATTTATTTACCCTCTGAGAAACTGAACCATAGAGCTGATTCCAATGTTTCTCCCCTGATAGAATTAAATGAGGTACTTTCTTCCTAATACTGTGGAATACAAATTAGTCACCCTATATATCTAACCTAGGCATTTGCATAAACAAAAATCCTTACTGCTAGGTTATTTGCAGATGAGTAATAGTGTTTGAAAGGAACAAAAAAAGAATTATTCAGTATTGCAAGTCACATTTGTGCGGATGTTTAAGTGGCATTGAGATATTTTGATAGAAAGAAAGATCCTTTCTTATCTAGTCATCAATTCCTGTAACCCTTGTCGCCTACCTAATGAACTGATCTAATACACACCTCAAAAAAGGAATCTTAGCTCTTCTACCTTCCAAATTAAATCTCAAAAAATGTTACTACTTTGCTGATTGACTTTTTTTGCAAATAAAATAAGGATTGTGTGCATAAAATATTAACACCTTTTGGCAAAATATTCTCCTTAACTTGAGAAAAAATAAGAGAACGGCATCTAGATCTATTTAAGTAGAGAAAATGTCATATGCCTTCTTTTAGTCTAAACTCTTTTCCAACGCGTTGGCATTAGCAACAATCCTTCAGCATTGCCTAGAGCAGGTTGAAAGATTTTGTGGGGTGATGTCACCTTGTAACATAAAATAATCTACTGGAACAATAATACTTTGTACTTACTGTCCAAATTCTGCAACGTTTCTCTTAGCAGTAGTCTCAATTAACAAATCTAACGGAAGATCCT
The DNA here is from genome assembly GCA_037349315.1 of Chelydra serpentina. Lineage (NCBI taxonomy): Eukaryota > Metazoa > Chordata > Testudines > Chelydridae > Chelydra > Chelydra serpentina. The sequence continues at coordinate 2,273,255 of JBAIAC010000070.1, forward strand.
TAAGGCTTATTCAAGTAAGTGTTTATAGGATCAGACTTTCATATAGCTCCTTTTATCTGAGGATTTTCAAATACCAGTTTATCCTCACCAAGTGAAGTCAGCAGATGCAGTGAAACCTGTGCTAACTTTTTGTCTTAACAGATAACAAAATCACTGCTCTCATGAGAGTTCATCCATAGCAATCATGCTGTCGTGTAGTCACCTGTTCAAGGAGTCAGAAAAAGGCTAGTTCCTTTGGTGGCTATCATCAGTTGCTTCTCATTGGCAGTTTACACTGCAATATTATACCCATTTTTCAGATAAGTAAGCTGTGTCACAGAGGTTGACTGGCTTGAGTTCACCTAGTGAGATTGAGGCAGAACCCCATAGCTCCTAGTCACAGCCTCTAACCACTAGGCTACACTCTTCTTAACCATAATTATTAGGTATTTCATAGTATCATATCAGCCATTCAGGAACCCATGGTGGATATGAAACACCACTAAGTGCTATCAGGCTTCCAAGTTTCACATATTTGGGTAATTGTTATAATGAGAATCAGGTTAACTAGGCAGAAGAGTGAAAAAAGTGGCTGTTGGGTATACCCAACGATGCACCAGGAAATGTTCCCTCTGTTGGAGCTGCAGTGGTCTCACTTCATGTTCCAGGAGAAGGAAGAGGAGGGAAGAAAAATTTCTGGGAAAATTGTCCTGGTACAGAAAAGAGATTATCCCCTGAAAAAACTTTCTATAGAGTAATGGAGGCAAAACAGCAGCTGGCACTGAAAGTGATGAAAGGAAATGGGTAAATAAGAGGCCTATAAATTAACTGGAAAGACAAGGTATAAGGATGTCAAGGCAAACTGTTACAAAATATCACAGTTATAAAAAAATATACTGGCTTTATGGCCCAGCATTCCTCCCTAATGCTACAGCAACCCCCTCTGGCAGAAACAATACATTTTAAGAACAATGCAAGTGGGGGGAAAGGCTCTTAAGCTTAAAATATAAACAAGAGCAAGATTTATTAGCAAAGGCCACGTGAACTTTGTACTTTTCCACATTTTTTGCAATTGTAAAATGGCTTCCATGGATACCTACCAGTTTATATTTGCCTCTCTTTTCCATACACTGTACTGTTTTCTACAAAACAAAAAGTAATAAATAAAAAGGCTAAAACATAAATGTTCTGACTTAAAAGACATTTATAGCTGCACTGGACAACTTGCTAGAAAACATTGCTTTCGGGAACAATCCTGTGAGCAGTGAGATGGAATAGATAACCTAATGTATGGCACCTGTTTTCCAGCTCTAGTTTTTATGATTAGGTTCAAGCACTGGAAATTAGCTTCTCTACACTGCCCATCCAAGAAGAGAGCAAGTAAGAGATGGGTTTTTGAAACCCTGTCTTTATATAAGTAGGTAATACAGCAAAGAGTGGTTCTGCTCTGCATATTTTTATTCAGCAGTTCTGTATTCAGACTCTTGTCACTTCAGTGATCATGCTTCTTTGTCCTGCAGAGCGCATGCAGCTAGGAAACAGTGAGCTAGAGCCAATTCCTTCTTGTGCATCCATAGCTGCTCCATGGCTGAGACAGAGAAAATGCCTGCCTTCCTCTGCACCACTACCCAGAGCACGACTGGGATGCTCAAGCCAAGCACTGGGCAGAGTGTTTCTCCTATAGGCCAAATCCTGGTCTCACTGAAGTCAATGGTAAAACGCCAACTTCATTGAAATAAGGATTTTGCCCTATATTATATTCACAGGTAAGAAGTAAGGCCCCAATGCTGCAACGCTTACACGTGAGTACGTTTATATCTGTGTGCAGTCTCATTGAACTAGGATGTCTGCAGTGTCTACAGTTACCCCATGTATACATTTTTGCAGGACTGGGGCCGAATATTTCACACTTCCTTCCAGAAGTTCCTGGGCCATTATGTTGGTTTGGTTTGGTGAGGAACAGGGTCTTTCTTGAATCAGCAGTTTTATTTTAACTGGTGCTTTTTTAAGTGGATGTTAGTCTATGTCATTTCATCCCTCTTACAAACGCACACACTATCCCTGAACTCCTTTCACTTGTGGCCGAACACAGATTCCAGCAGTGGAAAACAAGTACGTTGATAACCCGTTCTAACACCTGGCTTACAGAGTTTGCTTAACTGCAATGCAAATTGTGTAGAATTATACTAATCCTTCAGCTTTCTGAACCCTGCTTTATTTTGTTTATTATTGGTTTCCAATTCAACAGTAAGAAGGGACAATCAAGTGCTTCTGTTTCTGCAGAAAAGAGTCAGATGACTCCACTGGTTGTAGTGACTGTTCCTTGCAAATAATCAAAACTACAGCAATTTAATCAGATGTGGATGAAAAGGTTTTGCTTGCTGTATCACTATAAAAGCTTTGCATCAAAACAAAACTACAGTAGCTTTCTTTTTTTTAAAAAGCACAAAAATTATAGTATGATAACAACTGCATACTTGTATTGCTTTTATGACGTTCACAAACCTTTCTGAAAGTCTCCCTTAAATCTTGTCAAGTGAAAGCCAGATATTTGGCAGATCGAGCCCTCCTGAATTTTATGCATAAAACTCCACTAATGGCTCTTTCTCAGCATTTATCAAGAAACAGTGAGAGAGAGCATAGTATCCTTGCTTGTTAACAATTATATATATATTGCAGAGGTTTCTTTTTGAAACAAAGACACCATTTAATGCCTTTTAGTAAACACTGTGGATTCCAGCTAGAATTTCTGGGGCACGTGAAGAGAGTCATTACAGTTAGTCAATACTGTACAAAAAAGTTGTAGAATTGTTATTTTGAATTTGGAAACAAATTCATTTTGAATGTTTGTAGCATTCTTGTCATGAAAATGCTAGTGAATACGTTTTAATATAGCAAGAATACTCTTAAAAAAACAAAATGTAATTGAATATTGTCATTAAAGTGAGTTTTGAACTGCAGAGATAAACAATGCAAGTTTTAAACTGTGAATCTTACACTCAAATATGCAAATTGAATATGGGTTAGCTACAGAAGTTGCTGAACTCATCGTATCTTTTTAAGGATTGAGGAACATCCAGTGATATAGCAACTAAAGGGATGTTTCTTTTTTTGGATCCTCAAGTGAAGAAAATGCAGGCCAATAGACACGGGCAGAAAATTTCAGGTCCTTCAGTGGAGAATTGTAACAGCAAATCAGCCTGATTCCTGCCAGCTACTGAACAAGAAAGCTAAAAGCTCTTTAAAATAGTTGCATGATCTGAAAGGCAGATCATCTCCGTTCTTTGTATATTTGGTCCCCCAGGGTAAGGAGATTGTCTTGGTGATAAATTCATCAAGTGGTCTGAAGGAGTTCTTACATTCTCATTACCTTTCAGATCTACAATCCAATTGGTTAAATCTGCTCAGTAGCACTCACTGGAGTTTTATCACTACTGAGGAGTACAAGTGTTTTTTCATGCCTCCAACAGGAGATTTGTCCATTACAGGATTTAAAACCAAATGGTAATCTCTAACTGTAATGGAAATTGGATGTAATAAGATATATATTGGTCCTTTAAGGCCAGACTACCCAGTTCTAGGAATTCTGGAGCAAACGAGGACCTCAGAAATGGCAGTGTGTGAGATAAATCATCCCGGAGTAACCTCTGAGCCTACGGTCTGGTTTACACTACAGACCCATATCAGTATAACTATGTTGCTGTGGGGTGTGAAAAATCCACACCCCCTGTGTGGAGAGCTTCTCCGGCCAACCTAGCTACTGCCTCTCGGGGAGGAGGATTAACTATGTGGACGGGAGTGCTCTTTTCCATTGGCTTAGAGTGTCTTCATTAAAGCACTACATTGGCAGCTGCATTGGTGCAGCTGTGCTGATGCCGCATTTTAAATGTAGACTCGCCCTGAGCCTGCTAAATCTGAGTTACCTCTGAGCCTGAGCTTGCTTAAGCCGGATGAGTCATCCCTGAACCAGAGAGCATGATGAGTCATCAGAGGCATTACTTGCAGGTCTTGTGATAGGCCCCATGCTATTCAACCAGGGTCCACCCAGTTCACAGTGAGGACCCACCCAGATGAGTCGAAGGCAGGAATGTAAGCTTCTAAGGGAAGCCATCTCTCCAGTCTTCTCAGCGTCAGTACCTGGCTAGGAGCATTCTCATTGCCTCTGACAGACTGCCCTAGCTCACCCTTTCTCCAGCTCTAGCCTGTGCCCATTTCCATGATAGCCAGCCCCTGCTCCAGCCTCCATCGGCCCCTGCTTCAGATGGCCACCTGACAAGTTTGACACAGAGGCAGGTACTGGAAAGAACAAGTGACTGCAGGAAAGCCAGATTACTATTTCTTTAAGATCCTGGGACCAGGAGCCTTGTGATGTAGAGGGGAGCCTTGCTGCACCCTTCTCCCACTCAATCCACACCCAGTGGAGAGGACAGTACAAAAGGCTCCCTGGTCTCACTCTGAAAGGGGTAGGAAATGAAGAGGGCCTGTTTGACAGTGGACCTTCCCACCGCCAGGAAGAACAGGGGTGATTGAGTCTCCTTTCCAGGCTATGGAAGCAGGATGGAACACCACAATCGTTTCCCCCTTTGGGAACACTGGAGGAAGGACTTCTGCTATTTAGGTTTTTGGGTTTGAGAATATTATTTTAAAAGACTTCTGTGGTCAGCTCGGGTGGAATTAGACCAGGGAAATGTAAAGGGCCTGCCAAGAAAGAAAGGAAGATGGTGGCTTAGAGTAGTAAGCCTGTTGCATTGGAAGACTGAGCCCCAGAAAGCATTTAAAGAGTTGCATTCAAAGCATCCTCTCTCTACTGAATGAACTGTTTAATGATCATCAGCTGTTGCAAAGTTAAGTACCTGAGAAATCGCACCAGGTGTTCCATATGGAAGGACTAACAAGTCATTATACCACCTGTGCCCATTATATTGCAATCAAAGCAATTGCCTATTCAGTTGTGCAGAAATAGAGAGAATCTGTCAGTGCTCTCAGTATGGGAATGATAGAAGGTGATGTGGTTCTAGGTTCAAGTACTGAGATGTTTGTGGTGCAACAATTTTAACTGTTTCACTCTCACTGTGCTATCTGTGCTCTGTCTCTTCTCTGAGAATTCTGGCTACTTCAGCCTAGCTAACAAATAACAAACACTTGTGTGCTGTATATCAATTGTTTTGTTTCCTTCTTGCTGTTCCAAGCATGTCACAAGATCAGTTCGGTGCCTCACACATATATTACCAGATCCCCTTCTTACTCCTCTCGTCTTGTAATATTTTGTGGGAAACATACATTATTATTGTCACTCATCAGCACATGAAGATCCAAGATGGAGGAAAAGGATGATTTTGTGGTTAGGGCTGAGCACTAGGAATTAGACAGCCTGAGTTCTGTTTATGGTTCTACCACAGAATTTCTGAGAGTCTTTAGGGATGTTATTTAGTATCCATGACCTTTACTTTCTTCTTCTGTACAAAGGGTACAAGGCCACCACAGAGGTGTTGAGGGGCTAAATTCCTTGGTCTATAATTGCTTAGAAAGCCTCAGCTAAAAGGGGCTGCTTAAGTGTAGTGTCTTATGAAAATGCTATTTCAGTAGCCTAAACATCCCTCCTCCTTGTTGCAAGTGCAAATAATGGACCAAACACTCAGGGCCCGCTCTAGGATTTTTGCCGCCCCAACCAAAAAAAATTTTGGCCGCCCCCCCGTTTTTTTCTTGCCCCCTTGCCCCACCTCAACTATGCCCCTTTCTAATCCCTTCCCCAAATCCCCAGTCCCGCCTCCTCCCCCACATGTGCTGCATTTTCCCCACCCCATTGCTTCCTGTGCGCCCCCCCCCCCCCCGGCAACCACCTGCCCTTGCTCACCTCCGCTCCACCTGCTCCCATGAACATGCCACCGCTCCACTTCTCCCCACTCCCTCGCCTGAGAGGGAGGGGGGAGAAGCGAAGCGGTGGCGCCTTCAGGGGAGCAGATGGAGTGGAGGTGAGCTAGGGCGAGGGGGGGCGCAGGAAGTAACGGGGAGTAGAGGAACAGGAACCACTCCCCACCCCAGCTCACCTCTGCTCTGCCGCTGCCACTCGGCTTCTCCTCCTCCCTCCTAGGCTTTCACGCGCAGCAAGCCTGGGAGGGAGGGAGAGAAGCCGAGCGGTGGCGGCACAGAGCGGAGATGATCTGGGGCAGCGGGGGCACATTTCTAGGGGTGGCATGGCCGGCGCCAGAATGCCGCCCCTAGAAATGTGCCGCCCCAAGAACCTGCTTGTTTTGCTGGTGCCTAGAGCCGGCCCTGCAAACACTAAGGTCCTTCCTCAGTTTTCAGTAAGAAACATATCAGTTAAACTCTCACTGAAGTCAAGGCGTGCTTAAGGATCTCAGGATTTAGTCATATATTGCACTCCTTTATTGTTTCTGACTTGCTTGCCCTGTTGTGAATATTTCTTGTACGAGAAGATTGTCCTAGTTCTGTCATCTCGCCAACTAAAAAAAGACTATAGTCAGCCTCTAATAAGGGAGTATAGCTGAATCAATATGGTCATTTACTAGTGTGTTTTAGCAGACACTCTATTGTACCACAGTAGGCTGCTAATAAAACCTCCAGAGCAACACTAACTCAGCTATGAAAGCCAGTGGATAAATAAGTAGTCTATTATTTTGTACAATGATCTCTTCCGTGGGCAAACCTTATCCTACACTATGCACAGACCCCTTCTGCCACCCAAAAGCGCGTTTGTCATTAAGGCACCCATCGTGAGCCCCCTTGCCCTTCTTGGATTTCTCAGCAATGTTGAAGCGACATGAAGAATGGTTTGCAGCTGACATCAGAAATCAGTCTCTTATAGCTGACCCAACCATGGGTGTTCCTGGTTTTGATTTGCCGCACTGCTCATGTGTCCTTCTGAACCGATTTCGAATGCGCCAGGGTCAGCGTGCAGCCAGCCTTCGAACCTGGGGCCAACAAGAGGAACTCACACACGGCTGTGACCAAAGGCAGACATCACACATCACTAACGACTGCCCTCTGACCAGATTTGATGGTGGTTGGAGGGTTCCGCATTTTGCTAATGAGGCTGCCCCCAAACTGACTTGGCAAGCTCTGAATTCGATAAGACAATGACTGCCCAACACTGAGGAACGTTCTCTGGGCATCAGCTTGGACCTAGGCACAATGAGCAAATCAAACACAACTTAATGTGGTGAAAGCCATGAATACCCCTCAAGCTGTGCACCCTGGCGGGTTTCTAACTGACTTGCAGAGATGCACTCGGTCCCAGTTTGCACACCCACTACTGATTCAAGCCCATCACATGCTAGCAAAACCTTTCCTCATCAGTTTTTGAATGTATATAACAAATGATTACTCTGCTGCTTCTAAAACATAGCTCGGCCAGTTCAATAAATGATTAGATATCTAGGTCAACACTTTCTATGAATGTTTTAATTATAAAGGGATTGCAAATAATCAACTTGAAAGCATTTCCTAATTCAGTCACTGATTATAAAATAATGCTACACAATATATGCTATTGTGTAGCATTATGTGTATATTCATATACACACACACTTAATGTAGGTCCTTTGTCCCAGTGTACTTTAGTAATTTATAAACACACAGAAATCCGTTCTCTATGGAAGTGGGCAGCACCAGACCACTCACCAGTGCTAGGCAGAATGAGGAACAAGAACAGAAAGTCAAAGCCAGGGATCAACTCTCACTTCTATTTAGAGCATCGCAGAATCCCTAATGTCTAGGGTGACCAGATGTCCCATTTTTAAAGGGACAGTCCTGTTTTTTGGGACTTTTTCTTATATCGGCATCTATTACCCCCCACCCCCTGTCCTGTTTTTTCACAGTTCCTATCTGGCAACCCTACTAATGTCTATGCAGAGCTGAGAGGAACTTGTTATTTCATGTTTCATCCAAAAGGCCCACCCATGGTAAATCGCGTGACGCTTAACTGATCTTACTCAAAACGCAGAAGGGCTGAATATGAGATTCCACTTTGATTCAAAATTTGGTCCCAGGAAGTCTAGGTACGTGAAAAGCTTGTGCTTGGACCACTCAGCAATCCTATGTGGCCAGTTACAAAACCAGATAATCTACAAGAACATTAAATGATTCACTTAAATGTTATCATCTTTAAAAGAAAATTCTAACTCACATTTTGTTTTGTTTAAAGAAAGCTTTTTTGGATTTTTAGATTTTAAATTCTGTTGCAAGGGGTGATTTCTATGGCAAATGAATTGCACAACACTGTGGGCACTGCTTAAAAAGTAATTTGTAAAGACTTCTACTCATCTTATACCCTGCTGAGACAAGCTGAATTTCCTGAGCACTTATATAAAGCCAGTTTTTAGAATATAAATAAGCTGCTAAGGAATATCTTTTATCAAATGAAACTTCACATGCACAAAGGAGAAATAAATACAATACTAATAAGAGCTGGCTTAAACTTTTTTCAGGAACCCTCCCTCTCAGTAACCAGGTACAAATGTGACATGATCTACGAACTCCACAATAGTTTAACTTAACTGGGCTGCTTGGACACAAACTGTAAAAAGAGAAATTATTTTCAATAGTTCCAACTGCTCTCTTTGTCTTCATAAAGGGAACTTCTCATGTTCATTTAATCACATTTTTGCTTGGACTTTTTCTAAGTATTTTTAAATAATGGTTTTTAAAGAAAGCTAGATGAGGCCAGACCAAAACCCTGATCCATACAGCCTGGAACTTGCAAGTGCTCAAAATATAAATATAACCATGCATTCAGATCCAAGTTTTGTGAATTTAGACAGAATTTTGAGATCGTAAAAATGTGGATCCAGATCTACATTTTGCAGCTTTAGATATAGTCTGGTTTAAAACAAAGTGAAAAAACTTTTAACTTCTTCTTAATTACCTTTTTAGAGATTAAAAGTTACATATTAAATCACAGTGAAATTTGCTCCTGTCACTGTGCAGAAGCTAACGCTAGGTCTATGTACCACTCAGCCTCCCATTTAAATCCTATATGGAGAAACTGATTAATATAATAATATATGGAGATATGTCTATCTCATAGAGCTGGAAGGACCTTGAAAGGTCATCGAATCCAGTCCCCTGCCTTCAGTAGCAGGACCAAGTACTGTCCGCTGACAGATTTTTGCCCCAGATCCCTAAATGGCCCCCTCAAGGATTGAACTCACAACCCTGGGTTTAGCAGGCCAATGCTCAAACCACTGAGCTATCCCTCCCCCTCCTGCTGCATAGGCCTTGTGCTGAATTCTGGCATGGGGTAAATTAGAGCCTAAGGGAAATTAATTAATGACTGGACTTGTCTTTAAATATATGGGACTAAGTATTCGTCTTATTGTATTTATTAAACAGAAATATTTCCCCCTATTTAATTCTGGAAAAATTGACAAGACCACACGTAAAAATATTTTCAATTCAGCAGTGCTGCCAGCCATGCTGTATGGCAGTGAAACGTGGGCACTGATGAAGAGAGAAGAGCAACGGCTGTTGGTAGCTGAAAGGGCAATGGAACAAGCTATGCTGGGAATCTCCCTTGTGGATCGTATACCAAATGAAATCATCAGAGAACGCAGCGGTGTGAAAGATATTGGCGTGGAAAGCAGACATAACAAGATGCGATGGGCGGGCCACACAACACGGCTCACGGATAACAGGTGGACCGCAATCATTGCTGAGTGGTACCCGCGAGAACAGAAAAGACCCCCTGGTCGGCCTCCAAGAAGATGGGAAGATGACATCGTTAAACGTTTCGGACGAACGTGGAGAAGAAAGGCAAGAGTTCGAGAAGAATGGCAGACGTGTTATGATGGGCGCAGTCTTAACGACAGCTGAAGTCCGATCGATCCAGGTGATCCAGGTGATTTAATTCTGTTAGTTATGCAGAGGCGAATGCTGATCCATCAACATTTTGGTCATGAAAAATCCAGTACACAAAATGCCCTTTAAATTCAGTCTCTGAGTGTAACCAATATTACCAAATTATTTGAGAGGAAATATCATCACCACCCAACATGGTGACTGGAATAGACCTTAAAGTAATCAATGAGGGCAGATGTTCTTGTAACTCTTACCTTTTTAGTGCAGCTATATACTGTAATCTATTCTTATTAATGCGCTGTAAACGTATTTATAAGGACACAGCCAGTTTGAAAGCTAGTGAAATTTTAAAATGAGTTAGAAGCAAATTCAGGTACAGTATTGCGCTTGCCACTGAGTTTCTTTAACAATTTTTGTGGCTTTACAGTCATGTTTTTCCGTTTAGTAAAAGGATTCTCTCTCCTCTATTGCTGTATGGGAAACCCATACATAGCAGCATGGGAAATTGACTCCACAATACAGGAAAAAAAGAAACTAACTATGCACAAATACTGTCAAATGCGCAAAGTAAATTAAATGAAAATAAGAAAGCAGCATTTTTCTCTAAACTTTCACTTCTCTCAGATGTTACTTGTAAAAATATTTAGTAAACAAGTTTCAGACAAAAGTGCAATTTTAAAAATTGGCATTAACCCTTGAATTCAAAGACTAATTTTTTTCACTAATATTAGATGATATGTAGTTTTAATATCCTATATCAAACCCTGAAACAGGAAGAAGGCTAAAGAGGTCATGCTGAGAAAGATTATTTCACTGAATTAGGATGCTAACAGCTGCTCATTCTCATGACATTTTCTCCTAATGGCAAATAAATTGTTTTTTGCTTATATGGAAGCTCAGAATTTTTTTAAACTTGTGTTTAATTAAAACATCTTAGATTCTGCTGAAAGCTTCAACACAAGAGCTTTTTTTTATGTCTCTAGAGGAATCCTTGGATAAATAGCAACCCAATCCAGACATTCAAATTTGGAGGCAGCAGATGTCTTAGGGGCTATAGGAATTAAGTCTCAACCGCCAATTCTTTGATACAGCCACAAAGGTTCAGGTAGACATCCTACTTGGATATACAGTTGTCATCTATGGAAAGTGTACTTCTAAATTGGGTGGTCAATCTCATTCCCTATGCAAAGCGGGTTAAAGGGAGAGCCTTGGGGGTTTCCTGCCAATGTACTATATGCTACTATGTCCTTACACAAAGACAATCTTTAGCTGACTTTTTAAGTTAAAGTAACTTTTCTCCATTTAACATTCAGATGCTCTTTGTTTATAGAAGCAAATGTCATCACGACAGTTTCAATTTCTTTCTTAACACGGGCATTATACATTAATCAAGAAGCTTCAAATGTTTCTTTATATCATAAAGATTGATTCAGACTGGTAATTTAAAACTTAATACACATTTCCAGTAGGTCTGGAACACATTTTTTCCAAACAAGCTTTGCTGACTTTTTTAAACCCTTGCTTGAAAATTGTATTTAATTCTAACTACCAAGAACTCAGATGACAGAACTAGTGAGGAATTTGTCCTTTCAGTTATACAAAGAAGCAATATTTCCCACAAGAAAGTTGATACTCTAATTATAAACTTTCTGGATAAGAAAAAGTCTTGTAAAGCTTTATATCCTCTGTTACTGTAAATTACAAGTTTCCGTCCTTGTTTCATTTATTCCTTTAATCTGGAAATATTTCCACATGCTGCAAGTGTTCAAACCTGCTGGTCCCAGAATAAAAACCTTTGTTACTATGGCTATGTGAAAAAAAAAATGCTGCTGTCATAGGAAGAGGTTACATTTTTATGGTTTCTATGGTATTTATTGTTTTTATGGCATTTTGTGAATGAGAGCAAGTTTTCACAGTTAAAGGCCAGAATCTCAGCTTGTGTAAACTGGCATAGCTCCATTGATTTCAATGCAGTTACCCTAAATCACACCAGTTTAGGATCAGACCCTGTAACTTCACCTTATAAGAATTCTGTGTTTTGTTTTCACTGTGAAAGCAAACGATCTTTAAAACAAAACCTGGTAAATTTACCCCAAGATGCGTTCCTGAAAAGGCCTTTTTTTGCCAAGACAAAGGGGAAGATTTTTTCTCCATTTTCTCCACAGAAAACAATTTTCACTAATGACGTTATTGCCAAAAAATAGCTATGGAATAAATATGCCCACCCCAAGCAAGGATACACATCCACTTTTTTAGTAAACAGCTACAACTACCAATATAATCTAGAGGACACTGTAGCTTCATTTGATTAGCTAGTAAAATAGCAGCAACATCAATACTATACCTTTAGTGTTTCTAATGTTGTCTCTGTCCTCTTCTCTGATCTTGTCTATACTACAGAAGTTACACTGATTCAGCTAAACTGATTTAAAATCAATCTGATTAAACTGTTTCAAATGCATAAAGTAGACTCACTTAAACTTGTTTAAGCTTTGCTTAAATCAATGTAGTTTGTGTCCGTACGGGTTAAACCAGTTTAAGGGCACTTACATTTGCGTTTGTATCCATTTAACTAGATTCACGTTTACATCAGTTCCATTAAACTGGTGCAACTTTTCCAGCATAGACAAGGCCTTTGACTCCTGGTTTCTTCCTTTCTAGCCACACATCCTCTCTTTCCCTCACTCCCACCCCGCCTATGTTCCTTCACTGACATTTTTGCCAAAAATACAACAGGAGAACAGAAGCGACAAAGGGTCCTGTGGCACCTTATAGACTAACAGAGGTATTGAAGCATAAGCTTCCGTGGGTCAATACCCACTTCTTCGGATGCAAGAAGTGGGTATTGACCCACGAAAGCTTATGCTTCAATACCTCTGTTAGTCTATAAGGTGCCACAGGACCCTTTGTCGCTTCTGCAGATCCAGACTAACACGGCTACCCCTCTGAAACAGGAGAACAAATACTTTCAACTATCTTCAACAGGAGCCCTATGTAAACACCAATAGGCAGGAATTAGCCCAAGCTGTATTTATGGGGCTTAAGAAGAATGCACAAGGTTGCAATGATACATGTTTGAGTCCAGACCTGTTCTTATTTATCATTGGCTCTCACTTCAGAGGTTTTATTTTCCCTCACCCCTCACCTTTTAAAAGGCTTCTACACCACTTGCACTACAAGATTGCTCTGTCTTTGAGCCTGATTCTCCACTGCCTTGCAGCCTGTTTCATCATTTACATCTCTACAAATTGAGTGTGAGATGCAGCATTTCATATCCACATTGTGTGGGTGTAAGTGATGACATGGGCTGCAAGGCAGTGAAGAATAAGAGCCAAAGAGAATCCACCTGACTAAATACTGTACATGTAAAGCATTTTGGGTACACTTGATCCAGCTTCAGTGCAGGGAATGGAGTAGATGACCTCTTGAGGTCCCCTCCAGCCCTACGTTCTATGATTCTATGTGACCCCATTGAAGTCAGTGGGGGCACAAAATATCTGGCTGATTCACCAGAGATGGTTTGGGAAAGGGTCCTTTTGAGCCCGGGGAACAGAGAAAAATTCCTGTATCGTCAGAAAAGGCTCCAAATTCTAAATCTAACATCCAAAGATTTAAGGACTTAAATCCAAGCTTCATCCAAAAATCTCCAGGTCTGTACAAGCTGATGTAGCTTTGAGGAGATCAAAACAGCAAGTAAATATGCACACATTGCTAAAGGTGCTAAGAACATAAAGACACACTACAAATAAATTCAGCATTGCTTTCAGGTGTTGTCACAGACTTTCTTGAAAGTTCCTCTTTGCCAAAAACCAGTTGCTAACCAATTTGCTAACAGTTTGACATCTCCTGAAAATGTGAAGTGACAGGCTTGTCACTCACCAAACAAAGCTCTGTAATCAGTAAAGCCTTTCAGTGGCTGAAAATACAGCTTTCAGCTGTTTGCAATATATGGTGCATGTGCATGAGAGATGGTGAAAGGAAAATTACATGCACAAAATAAATATTCTGAGGCTACTAGAGGGGAAAGTATGTTATTTGATGCTGCAAAGCATGACATCTGATTCATAGAATCATAGAATATCAGGGTAGGAAGGGACCTTATGAGGTCATCTAGTCTAACCCCCTGCTCAAAGCTGGACCAATCCCCAATTTTTGCCCCAGATCCCTAAATGGCCTCCTCAAGGATTGAACTCACAACCCTGGGTTTAGCAGGCCAATGCTCAAACCACTGAGCTATCCCTCCCCCCAATGATTGGCAGCATAGTATCCTGACATCATAGTATCTCTTGCTGTCCTGCAAATGATGGGGGAGACAAAACGTGCACAGAGAATCTGTGGGGAAAACTTTATCAAGAGAGACCAAGTCTCTTGACTTTACTAATGGGGAAACACTTTATATAGTGTCTCAAAGTTGTACAATAAGTGCAGGTATTTAACTGAAATGAAGATGACAAAGACTCTGAATGGTATAGTCTAGAAAACATAATGTGATGGCCTTTTTTTAGGACCTTAGATACAGTACTTCAAACATTTACATAAAATTGCATAAGGAGCTTTCTCAGATACATGAGCAGCTCACCAATTGCTCGTACAATAAGTACGTACTATGCAAAAACAATGGGAATGACCTTTTTTTGTTTGAGTTCTAAATCACAACAATTTATACCATCCCAAATTGTATTGTACTAATGAGGAATAAGGCATATTAGAACAGTTAAGAACCCTGAATTACTTTTATATTGTGGAAAATATATGGGTGTGATTTCTGGAACCTTATGGATAGAACTGAGCAAAAATTGGAATGTATGTCCTGTGAGAAATTCCAATATTTCAACATTTGTTTTCTTTCCAGATTGGGATGAAACATGAAAATTTAGATTTCAATTTATGTGTAATCATGGAGGTATAATCTGGCAAAGGGGCCTGGCTCATAGGGGAAAATGGGGCCATGAGACACCTGCACTACAACTTCCATAAAGCATCACTGCATCATAGGCAGATGCGGCTTAATGTTCAATTGACCCAAAATTAAATATTTCATTTAGCTTTTCCCAATGGACAAAAGAAACTTTAGCAAAATCAGAATGGTCTCATAGGAAATTTTTGATTTGATGAAAACTGCATTTTCCATCAAAATCATGAACAGAACATCCTTGACAAGCTCTATGTATGAAAGAACTCGCCTTTTTCGGATGAATTAGAGATATATCTCACCTAAAAATTAAATGATGGGATAACCTTACAATTGGGATAATATGCATTTACCCATACGTTTTCAGAGTAGTGTGATGTTTTAACCATGCCATAAAGTCAGATTTGGGCTAAACAAAGCCAAATCCAAGAAGAAGGAGGCATTTGCCCCTAGAAAAGTGAGATGAGCCACAACAAGAATGAGAGGAGGCTTCTTTGTAGCTTCTCATCCTCCTCTTTCCTCTAAGTGTTGCCCAATGGAGACTTGTAGCAAAGATCTATGCCATGCATGTGCATGCAGTGTCCACCTGCAGGGTTTCTTAGCAGCTTTGGCCACTGTCTTTAGCCTTTATATGTCTGTGTAAGCTTGCTCGGGATTTCATCCATCAGGAGCCAATGAGGTGTTCAAAGTTAGGGATCTTGTTTTGCAGAGATTTTACTAATCTTGTTCCCAGCTGTACCCACGTGTAGTTCTGGCTCCCTTTACTATAACTGAGTTCTGAACATTTCCAAAGCTCAAGATCCAAAAACTACCAAAAGACTATCCAGCAGAAAACACTGAAATTCACCTGGCTTGGGGTTAATTCCTTCTCCCAAAGTTTAGGCTCCACCCAAAAACCATACACTAACCCAGGTAGACCCAACAGGCTTGTAAACCTCAAACCAACCTGTCCCGAGTTTCAAGTTTGTAATGAAACCTCCAATCTTCTTAGTTTCATCTAGCTTCAGGTCACATCACAAACATGTTGCCTAGCTATCTCTAATAAAATATCTAGAGGAAGAAATAAGCTGAGCCTGCAACAGCTAATAATGCAGGGCCTCCAAAAATCATTCCACAGAGGTTGATTGCCAGGCAAGTTATTTTGGAGTCTTCTTTCAGAAGTATCAGAGGGGTAGCCGTGTTAGTCTGGATCTGTAGAAGCGACAAAGGGTCCTGTGGCACCTTATAGACTAACAGAGATATTGGAGCATAAGCTTTCGTGGATGAATACCCACTTCGTCGGATGCAAGCAGTAGAAATGTCCAGGGGCAGATATAAATGTGCAGGGAAGAGTCAGGCTAGAGATAACAAGGTTCGCTCAATCAGGGAGGGTGAGACCCTCTTCTAGCAGTTGGGGTGTGAATACCAAGGGAGGAGAAACTGCTTTTTGTAGTTTTGTCTTTCAGAAGATGGGGCCTAGATTGACTCATCACTTTGATTTATAGTTTAAATTTGTCACTCATTAGGGATGTAACACTCCTCTGGCTTTCAATGGCAAAGGGTGTTACACACTCATGCATCTGGGGAGAATAGGCCCCCGGATTACAATGGACATGGATTTGACCTTTAATAGTATAAGAAAAATCCTATTTTGGTGGAGAAGTGTATATGAAGTAGACTCTGCTACTGGGAAATGGTGTACAACACAACTGGCCCAGATGTGCACCCATCTCAACAGGGAGGCTAGGGAATCAATTGAAATTGGGTCTCATTCATCCTCATCTTTGGAGATAGTCTCTCCAGGTCAAGTTTAATGATTATTGGTTGGGCATTGGGCAGAGGAATCTTGTACTGTCATGCCACTGTCATAGCTATGGTATGGATAAAGGGCACTTCCGCCTCCAGGAAGGTCACTCTGTTCCATTTCACGAGAACTAAAATCTCTACAGAAGGAAAAATGAAAGAGGTAAGTGGCTGCCTCATTTTAATTACTAGCCAAGAACCCCTACTTGGTGTTATCAAAGGACATTGTGAATGTTGTGATTGCAGACAGCTACCACAAGGAGAAAATAGGAAACCCTATGCAAGGTTCAAAAATCATCTTATATTGGGGGTCAGAGCAGAGGAACAGCAGCCGACAAATCATTCTTCCAGCACAGAAAATATAAAAGCTAATTGTAGTTTGTTACAAAGCAAAGTAGGCAGCTTGGCTCCCACATCAGCTGAGCCTTTCATCCATGAAAGCAACAAGCAGAAGAAAGATTCTCTTTCCCATTTCCCACTTACATTTCTGTGAAATGGGAAGAGTGGCAATTCCATAGGCGGGAGTGTGGGCATGAAATTGTGTCTCCAGCTCCTGCCAATGCTGAAAAAGATTAAAGAATTACAGTTCTGCAAGCTCATTTTCTGGCTGAAGATGATTTGTTCATTTAATATAATTAACTGAGATTGTTCTAAAATGAGAATCTTGTGTTGCTCTAATTCTGAGTGAACCCCATTCTCCTGCATAACCAACTAGTGAAACATGCTGAATTCTTCCAGCAAGCAAAGGAAAGATTAGAGAGGTGGGGAGGCTTGTGTGTTATTTTGTTTTCTTCTTTTCAGTCTGCTGGTGGCAACAGTCAAAACAGCTAACATCAAAGTCATGGGAAATATTTGCTGAACACACACAACCAATTCCCACCACAAACTGTAAACAAATGGGAGCAGCTAGGTGATGAGCACTTTTGAAAATCTAAGTGCTTCATGTAGATGCCTACAAGGGACCAGATCTCTTTTGAAAATTGGCCCTATAACTGATTTTGCAGGCCAATGGAAGTCCTGATTTGCTAACCTGTCAATCACCTGGAAGAGTCCCATTGGACGAGGCTTCACAGATGCAATTGCTTTTTTTGCCTCAATGACAGCTGCTACAATCAGACTTGAAACCGAGGACTGCCTCAGGCACACTAACCTCTACCTTATATTTCTCTGTCACAAATAATTTTACAAGTTACACAACTAAGGTGATTTGCAAAGAGATGACATTTAGGAGCCACTTTGATGTGTTGAGTACAACGGAAGGTCATAATAATGCACCACCAAGACACTTTCTATGCTTCATTGCCTTGACAATACTGTTCCTTGAAGATATGGGATATAGATTCAGATTCATCCATCCTTTCCAGAAGCTAGTAGAACAGATTCTCTGCCTGGCACCAGTGAACCTGCATGCTGGTGTGACCCTAAGAGCCCCTCAGTGCTAACTGGCAAAGAAGTCAGCGTAATGTAAGAGTAACTCATATCAGGCCTAACAAACTCACTACACCTAACACATTGCTGTCATAGTAGTTATCTATAAAGGATGCTATGCAAGGTATCATATAAAAACTTGTATCATAATGGCATCATAAGCCCTGCAAAATGTACATATGGGAGATAGTCAAGCAGTTGTGTGTATGGTTTAAAAATATTTTTAAACCATGTAACCAAGCAGGGTTGATAACATTCCTTTGTCTGGAAAGATGTGTCTGATTTACCTGTCTGCCTAGCTTTCTTCTGTAATTTAAACAGGGTAAGCCAAATACAAGGGGTGCTCATTTGCATCTGAAGTAAACAGGAGCAACAAGTTAACAGAAGGATAACAAAGCACCACTATGGTGTCAGCTCATCAGAGCACAAGCAGTGGGGAAGAACAACTTCATCTGGCGTACACTTCAAAAAAAAAAAAAAAAAAAAAAAAGGATACATTTCAAAATTTTACTGGACTATAAGGAGGAGGAAAAACATTCTTTAGGTATTGTGACAAAGTTCCTCCTCTGCCTTGGTGGGTCCTGCGCTTTTTGGCAGATTTGCTTGCTTCAGAGGATCACGGCCACCCTCAGTTTGGCCACTTTTGCTCGAGGCTCAAACCTGCCGTTCATTCAGGGGTATGGATTTTTCACACACCTGAGTAACATAGCTGGGTTGACCTAGCTTTTTAGCATAGGTCAGGCCTGAGAAGTTGCTTTAGGTGAAAAACTGATCTTGTACAAAGATTTTAGCCTGCTAAAGTTATGTTTAGTCTCTTAGAAGGGTTATACTTCTGTTTAATTTGTAACCCTATTTGTTTCCATTATCCTTGCTTTAGGTCACTTAAATCTCCATCTTTGTTAACAAACTTCTTGTTTTATCTTAAGTACATCTCAGTGCTGTAATATTAAGCAAAGTATAAATTCTTAATTGAATAAACAAGTTGGGGCATACACTGTCTCTTTGGAGATAGCAAACTTGATAATCTCTGTGATTGTCCAGTGACCGGCTGAATATTCCATGGGATGCTTCTGGGGAATACCAAGAGTTAAACTGGAAGGCAAATCCTGAAAAGTTTGTCTGGGATGGCTAACAGACTGGAGTGACAGGGAGCTGAAACCCAGTTTAGCACCTGCAAATCTCTTGCTGAGATGGGGCAGAAAATGGAAAGGGGGGCAGGTAACACAGTGACCTACAGTTCTGCACATCCCAAGAAAGTGTCACATCTGGGCTTACGTCAATGGAAATGCTTTTGTACGTAACCCTGCACAGTAATGAAAATAACTTTTTGCTCTTGCAAGGGATAAGCTATCCAAGTTCAATCCTCTACAGACATTTTCCCAAGAGAATTAATACAATGTCACTTCTGGGACAGCAAAGATTTATAGAATCATAGAAATGTAGGGCTGGAAGGGACCTCAGGAAGACATTAAGTCAAGCCCCCTGCACACAGGTAGTACCAAGTAAATCTAGATCACTCCTGACAGGAGTTTCTCCAACATGTTCTTAAAAGCCTCCCTTGAGGGGATTCCACAACCTCCCTTGGAAGCCTGTTCCACAGCATAACTACCCTTAGGGTACGTCTATACTACCCACCAAATCGGCGGGTACTAATCGATCTATTGGGGATCGATTTATCGCGTCTCATCTAGATGTGATAGATCGATCCCAGAAGCGCTCCCCATCGACTCCGGAAGTCCTGCATGGCAAGAGGCAGAAGTGGAGTCGACGGGGGAGCAAGCCTGCGCCGCAGGGACCCGATGTAAGTACAATTACTTTCGATCTAGGAAACATCAACTTCAGCTATGCTATTCTCGTAGCTGAAGTTGCGTATCCTAGATCGATTCCCCCCCCCGCCCCCCAGTGTAGACCAGCCCTTAGAGTTAGAAAGTTTTTCCTAATATCTTACCTAAATCTCACTTGCTGCAGATTAAACCAATTACTTCTTGTCCTACCTTCAGGGGACATGGTAAACAATTGATCACCATCCTCTCTATAAAAGCCCTTAAGATATCTGAAGGCTGTTATCAAGTCCCCCGCATTTAGTATTCTTTTCTGAAGACCAAACATGCTCAGGTGCTGTTGTTTTTTAACAGGTGAGGTTTTCTAAGACTTTTGTCATTTTTGCTGCTCTCCTCTGAACTCTCTCCAATTTGTCCACATCTTTCCTGAAGTGTGGAGCCCCGAACTGGACACAGTACTCCAGCTGAGGCCTCGCCAGTGCTGAGCTGAGCAGCACAATTACCGCCTGTGTCTTACATATGACAATCCTGTTAATATACACCAGAATATTAGTCTTTTTTTGAAGCTGCATCATATTGTTGACGTCTATACAATTTTTGATCTACTCTGACCCCCAGATCCTTTCCAGCAGCACTGACACCTAGTCAGTTATTCCCTATTTTGCAGTTCTGCATTTGATGTTGTCTTCTTAAGTAAAGTACTTTGCATTTGTCTTGCATCTTTTCTTAACATTGGGATAATTTGCAGTTGTGCCTTTAATATTGTCTGCTTGAGAACCTGCCAACTCTCCTGAACTCCTTTTCCCCCCATACATATCCTTCCCATGGGATCTTCTCTACCAGTTCTCGGAGTTTGCTAAAGTTTGTTTTTTAAAGTCCATTGTCCTTATTCTGCTGCCCTCATTTCTTCCTTTCCTTAGAATCATGAAATCCATCATTTCGTGATCACTTTCACCCAAATTGCATTGCACCCTCAGATTCCTTACCAGTTCCTCCCTGTTAGTTAGAATCAAGTCAGAAATGGCTATCCCCCTGATTGCTCCCTCCACTTTCTGGAACAAAATGTTGTCCCCAGCACATTGCAAGAACTTATTGGAAATTTTTTGTTTTGACGTATTATTTTCCAATAAATGTCTGCGTAAAGTCCCCCATTACTACCATGTCTTGTAGTGTGGATGTTTCTGTTATTTGTTCTAGAAATGTCTCATCCACCTCCTCTTCCTGGTTTGGTGGTCTACCATTGCATAATTTAACCCTTTTAGCTTTACCCAGACTCCTTCTCAACCTCAGAACAAGCTGCACGTGTCCATTGGTACAATAAACATTTTGCAAAAGAATGACAGGCTGGATCCTCCACCAGCTCTTTGGAAAGTGGAGGGGAGGAATGAAGAAAATAATGTCCCTTTATATTATTTAGGTTACTGTTAGGACAGAATGTGCCTGATTATACAATACTTTGACCTCTGGATAAACACACCATCTCATTGCTCAGCTCTGCTTGACTTCTAACTTTCTGAAACGATTACCCACATTTATTGAAGAATATTTTCAATCTTATTTATGTTACATGATGTTTAATTCACATAAACAACAGAAAGCATTTAACCCTGGTCTTAATTGTGAAGGTATCTGATAAGAAGGGTTAACTCTGAGGGAATCTGTTCCCCAGCACACACTTCACCTTTAATACAGCATGTACTTGGCAGCCACCAGAGAGTGAAACATGCTCCTAACCTCACCAGCTGCTCTCTGCACCACTGAAATAACTCTGTAGAAGAGTACCCATAACAACCTGCATTCCAACTCCCAGAATCTCAAACATTCACACACCAGAACAACAGCTGCTTGCATCTTTCTTTATTGGCTAACTTTAATTTGTTCCCAGCAGTAATCCCTAGCAACGTCTGGCAGGTTTGAGGTGAAAGGAAGAGGAAAAACTCCATTTATGATGTCAAACAACGCAGATCCTACTCAATGTAGGCATGGCTTTTTTATATATTAAAAACAGGGATCCTACTCACTAACAGTGTGCTACAGCAATGGTTTTAACACTAGTTTACATCCTCATTAATACATTATAATTTCTTAGGCAAGCTGATGGGAGTCTATTTTCATAACTGTTCACTTGCTATGGCTTCCCAATTTTGACTCTGCAAGAGCCTGATTTTCAGAGATGCTGAGCATCCATAACTCCAGTTATGAGCTACCTATGCTCAGCACTTTGAAAATCAAAATCAGGCCCTTGCTGTCTCATATTAGACACCCAAAAACGAAGGCACCCTTAAATAGCGGATGCTAATGAAAATTTGGGCCCACCCTAGCCTCAGCTCATCAATCTGTAAATGAGTGCAGTAATCCTTGCCAAAGTCACAGAGTTGGGTGAATAGTGAGAACTATTTCAGCAAGCATTCTATCGATTTTTAAATTGATTTTGTTTCAGTTGTATTGAGTTTTATTTATTTTCTGTGAACATTCATGCAGAGAACAAGGCTTTCTTTGCAAAAACATCTGAAAGATGATTGTGTGTGTGAATATGTTTATTTACATGTGAATATAAAATGTTCACGCAAGTCTTCTCCTGGAATCCATCAGAAAAGGACATCAGATGTAAATACACACAAACTATGGCAATTAGCTTGGTGACAGACAAACTAGAGGTCAGTAAATATAATGCACTTATTTGGTAGAGATTTTCAGACTGTGATTAACATTAACAGAGTCAAGGAATAGATTTGTAGAAATACCCAATGCCCTGGCACAGAGATCATTCATAGGACACAATCATATCTTTTCCAACTAGAACTGGGGCTGTACACATACACTTGTTTTAATGATCATGCTAACACTATGGACTTACGACTTTTTTAAAAAATTAACCAGCAACTAAATATTCAATTGCCTCATTTCCGTGGCCAGATTTTCAAGCTTAGACACATGCATTTGCACAACACTCACTTATTTGCACAAATACACATTAGGTACATTGTATATGCCCCAGTGTATGTGCCTATATTTGAAAACCTAACCCCACAAGTTTGCTTTGTCTCAGCATTTCTCCACAGACTATAAGCTTTTCCTTTACTTCTTCAAAGCTTGTACTGCACAACTCTCTCAGGGGCAAGTTGTGGCTCAAACACTGGGTATATACTCAGATTAACTAGAGCTCCAAAGCCAAGCCAGGTCAAACTCTGAGGCAGTGGCCAGTGCAGAGCTACTCCATGGTCACCCACACAACCCTCAATGATAGGAGTTTCTCTCCCCATCCATCCACCCCACTGATATAGTTGGTGGAGTGATATCACCGAGGAGAGTTTCCCAGTGAGAGTAATCACTGGGGGAAAAGCCAAGGGAATGAGTAGGTCCCAGCCTGAGCAACTGACCTAAATATTTGAGATGGAGTGGTCATCTGGGAAAAATTAGAGCCCACTGGGGTTGAAGAACCCCTAAATCCAGACATTCAAACTGGAGTGGATGGCAGCAAGACCCTCCCACAACTTCTTCATCTTCAAGTAGGGAAGAAGCTCTCTCACAGCTCTCTCACTTGGCCTGCTGTTAATCTGGGTAAAGGGAAGCTGTTACTTCTGAAAGTTTACAAGAAAATCTAGAAAAGTAATAATCTAGAATAAACAGTCAATTTTTAAAAGCCGGCTAAAAGCCATACTGTATTGCTTTTCTCATTGCTATTTCATTTAAGATCAGACTGTGCCAACTTTACTCATGTTACTTAACTTACTCACTTCCTGGGACTGCTCGTGTAATAGGGTACTACTCAATGGGCAAAATTTTCAGAAAAGCACCCAAGTCACCTAGGAGCCTAAGTAAACAAGCAGCCGAGTTCAGGGTATTGCTAAGCCATAAGTGCTATCACACAAGACCAGAATTCATTGGCTCACTAGCCACTGAAGTGTAGTTTCATGTACCAATATACTCATACATTTAAAAGTTACCATAGTAACACTTGCATTGCATTTCATACTGGAATTCAGAGGCCTTTCTGAAAGGTAGACCCTAGAGTTTAACTTTTATCTCTTTCATTAAATAGTAACCCATTCTAGAGAGTTTACAGATAACCAGGATTGCTAACTTATTCTTCTGTCAAACAATGAAAGATAAAATGGAACATGTTCCATTTCTATAACAAAGGCACCAAAATAAAGAAATAAATACATTTTAAAGAAGCCAACCAATTCCTAGAGTGTAATGGCAATTCAGAAGTATTCTCTGTACTTTTAGTCCCTCTTGTTTCATACATTGCATGCTGGGTAACAGCATGAGAGGACTCCATGTTTCTAACATTAAATTGGCTCTTTCTTAAGACAGCTATTTACAGCATTCCAGCCATTTGCACATAGATTGGTTTCTTGATACCGCTTCCAAACTTTTCCCTCTTGCAACCTGCATTCAAATTCAATGCTGGTTGCTACACCCCTCTTTACACCAATCATCACATTTCCTTTAAAAGAAAGCACAGATTAAATTTGATGTGGAAAGGGGAACAAGGGGTTGCATGAATAACACAGCTGGAGTTTAGTCATTGTGGCACTTCTTGTTTGGTCGAGGTTTTAAATTTAGATAAATTCTAAGGCCAGAAAGGGCTACCGTGATCATCTCGTCTGACCTCCTGCATAACACAGGCCATAGGACTGCCTCAGAATAATTCCTGTTTGAACTAGAGCAGACCTTTTAGAAAAACATCCAATCTTGATTTAAAAATTGCCAGCGATAAGGAATACACCACAACCCTTGGTAAATTGTTCCAATGGTAATTACCCTCACTGTAAAAAACTTGCACCTTATGTTCAGTCTGACCTTGTCTAGATTCAATTTCCAGCCATTTAATGCAGTCAACTGCAACAATTTACTTATTCCTGCAGGGGAAAGAATGAAAGACATCAGTAAAGTTTCTGAGGCCCCTCCTACAAAACCCTGAAACAATTTCACATAGTGTCTGTGGCAGGGCATGGTATAGAAACGGTGATCTAATGTCAAATCTTGTGTTTTATGAGACTATCCTCTTCCCTGCTTTTCTTCCTGGTTAAACTAGCAGTGGCAAATTATTTAGATTTAACCTAATTTGAGCACTGCCACCAAAGTAGTAAATCCCATCAGCAGACAAAAAACAAATCTATTGAATAGCCCATTTTTTAAATGGCACAGTAACTATGAGCAGAATTGCCAATAATACAGTGCTTTCAGCTGTGAATGAAGTGTATGCAAGAAGTTTTTTTTAAAATTGAAAGTGATAACTAACCAAGGCATTCAAAAAAGTTTCATCTGTAATTAAAATCAAATGGTTTGTCACTGGAGACTACTAAATGAAGAGCCACCAACATAATTGTCCTACAGCTAGAATTAATGTTTCTTCACATTAAGTAGAAACATAAGAGGTATACCAAATGTTTTCTGATCTGGTTCAATTTGTCTCTGCCAGGCAGCAGTTGATTTGGCTTACAACTAACTCTTGCACACACCAAGTGTACACGCAGCAGCCTGCAGGTTTAACAGGTTGAACTTTCGCCCTGACACTGTTATTCGGACACCTTCAGTGAGTAGGGTAAGGACTAAACTGAGTTCGTTCTCCTTCAGCTCTCTTCTTCCTCCTCAAAACAGATCCAATGCTACAGACCTACTACTCATAAATTAGTACAAATGCCTACAGCGGGCAGCCCCTTCCCAGGGGAGAGTTTTGTCTGACTTGGCATGGGGCCAGATCATTTCTCCTGATATTTAAGGTAATCTCCCTCCCTTCTAAACTGGGGGCTGAAATCATTGGTAAGGTAATGTTCAGAAGTGTCCTGCCCTGACTGCTTCTCTATGGGAAATGCGGAGTACTTAGCCTGAAGCCTTCACAAGCATAAATGGTAAATAAAAAAAATAATGTAAAAGGAACATTTACCTTGATTACCCCCCACACCCCACGCACATCCAATGCAACAAACTTGAGAATTAATGAGAACATACAATTTCCTTTCTGTATGATAATGAAAAATGGAAGTAGAAATAACTGGCCCCTAAGGGGTCTGTAAAACAGATGCTAACGGAATCTTTACTTTGTACAGACAGAAATTCAAACTGAAGCCTACTAGGATATGCAAAGAGTAACTTCCAGCTGAGACAAACAGCTCGGCTCTGTTTGGTTTAGCTTGAGGGAGAGTCCATTTTGGCTCATCTGACAGAGCTGTTGCCTGCTGATCTTACGGATTATGAGGGTCCCAGTCTGAGTCTCAGCTGTGATAATGTTCAGGATGCACAGCAAATCCATGGCAAGGACCTAGTTGCGACAGTCATGGAGCACCTATGCCTGCTTTGAGTGAGGAGCTTTTAGCTAGCCCAATCAAGGCTCACCACACCCACATTGTCTTCCAGACAGATGGCTGGTTTTGAGGGCTATCACCTCTGTAACATACACGTTAAATGCCTTAACTGCTCTTCATACATTTTACTTTCATCGTCCTTCTATTGGAAAACCTCTGATTTATCATTATCTTGTTTCTGTTGAAAATGAAGACCCAAAACTGTGAGCGTAGTAATCCAAAGGTGACCCCCTGCAGAAAGCAAAATTTGAGTCTTGTAGGGGAAGCCAGTTGTACAAAGCCACATTCTGACTAGATCTTTTTGATGTTGTCACAACTGCTGTAAGTGATCAATGAAACACACATTTAATCCCTGTTCCCTCAGTGTGATTTGAGGAGGGAACGATTTCTAATGTGGAAGAGAAGAGTAAATACAAGGGGAAATTTGGGAAGCTGAGAATATTCTGATCTTTCCTTCCTTATTTTAAGTCTTCCTACTTTTACCCCCACCTCATCTCCTCAGTCCTCTTGAAATCCATGTATTATGTTCCTTCAAGTCTATGCTACTCCTTGGCTACACTATCTTTTAAAAAAAAAATAACAAAACCAAGCTATTGTTTACTTTGCCTCACACACTCTAGCCTATGTACTCCCCACCACTTCCTATCAGTTAGTCATCATTCTCCAGTTTGATTCTCTTATCCTCACCCAAGAAGAGAGATGAAGTTCCATGTAAGCGGTCTTGGCAATCTAGGCCCCCAAGTAGGGGAGCTGTGGCCCCAACTTCTCCTACAACAGCCATCAGAGCCAATGAGGGAAGAAACCTGAGGCTGCCTTGTAAAAGAGTTTCCCACTCCATCCTAGCATCCTCCACTCCTCCAGAAGAATTCTGGCTGAGTCCGCTAGAATTCCTCCAAAGATTCCTGTTGCTTGATGGCCTCTTTGCGCCCCCCTCATAAGAGACTGCAGCTTAAAAGTCACAATATGGCCCTTGAAGAGCAGGAATTACTCAAATATCACCACTGGCTTCTTCTGGTGAGATTTCCAACGAGGATGATAATTAAGCCTGTTGTGGTCATGGATTTTGTTTTGTGGACATGTGCTCTAAGAATTGTACTTAAACCAATTTCACACAGCTAACCAAACATAATATGCCAATAACTCTCAGCAATTACTGACCTAAGGCTGAATTTGACTATAACTTCTATAACACATTACTGGTCCCAGTAGCAGCGCCAGCTTTTTTGCTGCCCTAGGTGGCGGTGCCAGGAGAGGCCAAATGCCGCCCCCCAAATCCTGGCGCCCTAGGCGACTGCCTAGGGTCGCCTAATGGTAGCGCCAGCCCTGACTGGTCCCCTGGGCATGCCCCTCCCATGTCTAAGTTGTTCCATGTTTTCACCCAATGAAGTGACCTGAGTGGTCTTCAGGTGTGCACTGGCTGTGCC
This sequence comes from Chelydra serpentina, assembly GCA_037349315.1. NCBI lineage: Eukaryota > Metazoa > Chordata > Testudines > Chelydridae > Chelydra > Chelydra serpentina. The sequence continues at coordinate 2,300,691 of JBAIAC010000070.1, forward strand.
AGTCAAAAAGTTTAAGAAAACAACACAGATGCATGAATCGCTACTTTCAATCATTTCCCTTATTTATTTTATCTGCTCCAACTCCATCTTATCTTATTGTGTTTGTTTGGACACCACACTGGAAAGAGCTGAGAGGGCACAATATGTTTTGCCCATCACAAATCTGAAGTGTCAGTCAAACAAAGAACAGTCACTAAACGTTCTGCTATATCACACTCCTATCTGTTCAGCCAGCCTGGAACAACTACCACTGGAAAGGTTCGTCTGCAGGGCTTAGCGGAATCATAAGCTAGTTTAATGGTTCTGTTTATTGGTAAAGGTTGCTGTTTTAACCTAATTTGAACTCTCGTCAGTTTTAACTATCAGCCCTTCACTGACAAGGTGAAATTGGTGCAGGTTACAACCTGATCTAGGCTGCTAATGCAAATGCTATTCATCCTCGTTAACACCTTTCCAGACAGTCACCAGGCCCAGAGACATGTGAAGATCTAGAGGTGGATGGAAATTCACGTGCAAAGGTAAAGTCTACTGAATGCTCTTTGGACTATAACAGAGCAGTGGCCATTGGAGGGATTCCTGAGACCTGATATGATTCAGATGACAGGAACCCCCCACCCGTTTGCCCCCCCCATACACACACACACACACACACACACACACGGGAAGATTCTTTTTCAATAATTTGGAGGAAGAGGCAGATCTTTAAGGTCATTGCTAAGTGATTCAAGGCAAAAAAAACCTGATTTTCCACTTTGTAGTTAGATTAACATTCAGGAGACTCCAATTCATTTCCTACTCTGGGTCTTCATATGTCAGTGGAATGAGATTGATATATTCAAATGTAAGTCATATCAATGTCAAGATTCAAAACAGGCTCATCAATACTCAATATTCCAAAATTTCTGGAGAATATGTTCAACTGCATTTACATTGAGACCCAAACATAATGCAGAGCCCCACTGGATATTCATGTTTTAACTCTCCTGAAAGATAAACAAGCACAGCGATCAAACTGCAGCCCTTCAATTGAGTACATGCTACTGGAAGCTTTATAAATACAAGAAACAGCTGCAATAACTGTGATCCAGTTTCACTTTCAGTCTCATTTTATGGAGCTATGTATATGTAATATTGACTTTCAGAACATTAATCCAGTTTAGACTACTTAAAATACAGTATATTGTTTTCCGCAGACTGCAAGCCAGAGATTTTACAAGTTTTATGTTTTGTTCTATTGCCCCTGGCTGTAAAGACACTGGACAGTACAAACTGGCTATGTCAATTAATTAAGGTGGTAAGAACTTGAATGCAATGAACCAGAAAGAACATTAAACATAAATCAGCCAATGGACAAAATTAGAAGCCTCTGTTTCGCCGGAGGTTATCAGTGACTAATTCGCACTTGTGTTATACCTGTCAGGCCAAACAGCTTCCTTCTGGGCATGTTTTGAGTTACAATTTAAAACCATCTTTCTTTGCATCATGTATATTTTGTTCGACCTTTTAAAAATTATTTCAGAGCGTTTAGATCCTGTGTCAAAACAGGATTTATATAGGCTGTTTTTAACTTGTCAATAAACCTCTTTTTAAACCATTCCCTTGGGTTTTCCTCATGACTCATTGCAATCCAGCTCATCTCTTTGATGCTGCACACAAAATGTATGGATTGCTCAAAAATTTTGGATGGCCACATAGCTTGCTTCTGTGCTCTCTGCCTTGTGAATTTCCTCTCAATGATGACCTGGATTGCTGGAGGGCTGACCCGTGTCTTGAAATCAGAACATGAGAGCAGGCCAATCATAGGAGAACACAAGGTACAACAGCCCCAGGAGTAGCAGGTTAACAGTCTCCTAAGGAAAGAAGAACTAGTCTAGTTAATGTAGTCATCATTCCCATGGTAGCTGTAAATTGACTTCTTGAAACTTTCTGCTGTGGTGCTCAGGATGAATATTTTAACAGTGCCTCTGACATCAGATTATTCTTTACAGCTGGACACTATACATTTTCCTAAATATTAAACTTCAGCACACTAACATTTTAAATGCAAAGAAACAATATTAAAATTACATTTAAGCTGTGAAACGAACCTGCAAGAAGAAAGAATTTCACAATCATGCTGCAACAACACTCTTAATTAGCCATGCTATAGAACATTACTGCAGCATAGGATATAAATTAGCACACATGCAATCCTACTGAAATCTATGTCAACTTGTCAATCAATGGAAGGAAGTCAATGATAAATGAATGGGGTTGCCTGGAGTAGAAGCCCACCGTTACTTTCTAAATAGAGCATCACAGGAGTAAAATATTTCCTTGCTTAGTAATATTAATGGAGAGGGATTGTGGAGAGATCTGATTTTTTTTTCCCCTGTAGAGCTCCTGGAATAAATTGCCACATGACTGTAGGGTATAATGTCATCACCAATACCCTTAGTGGAATACTCTCACACGTGCAGAAATATTGGGCCAAATTCTATTCCTTGTTACACTGGTGCGCGGCCTCAAAACCAGTCAGTCATTCTAGAATCTTATGTTACTGAAACTCATTGCCTTTTTTTTTTTTCAAGAAGATTTAAGCACAAACAGATCAAAGCATTCTGGGGTGAATGATTTGTTTATTCTCTGTTATATGAGTTTTGCGGGAGCTCTCATGAAGTTATTTAGAATGTGAAAGTAAGCATAAATCTGGATGATCTGACAGTTTCTCAAGCTAAAATGAAAGTTCCATAAATATTCAGGTCATGTCACTGGCTTAGTATGAAAGGCTTAAGTGATTGATGCCTTTTGAATTATTTTTGACTATAAAACACTATTTAAGGACATTCCCTCTTTCTGAGGGGCTAGATAAATAGATTTATTGTAGGGGTTAAGAAATAGCATTCCCTGCATGTACAATCTCGACATTCGTTCTTGGCAGTCATAAACACAATACAGTGACATCTTGCCAATTTAGTAAAATGACTCTGCTCATCTAGCAGTGACATTCTCCAAGAGGGGAAAGAGCACAACGGGAAGTAGTCAGGGAGCTAATTAGCCATATCTAGACACTTATATGGACCTCATCACTGTAGTATCTAAGTACCTCATAAACATTCATTTATTTAGCCGTGATACCCCTATGATATAGTGAAGTTTAGTTCTCCCCATTTTACAAATGGGGTGCGGCGGCTTAGAGACCCTAAGGCCCAGACCCTCACAGGAATTTAGGCGCACAACTCCAGTGGACTTCAACAGGAGATAGGCACCAAAATACCTTTAAGGATCTGTGCCCAAGTGACTTGCTCAAGGTCGCTAAGGAAGTCTGTGTCAGAGCTGGGAGTGGAATCCAGGTCTCCTAAATCCCAGTCCAGTCCTTTTACACAAAAGTAATCTTTCCTCCAACGTGTGGTTATTTAGATTATTTGAGAGAACACAGCTGGGAGGGTTGAGCACATGTGTTGTGGGGGTTTTCGGTCCCCCTTCTTTTTTAAGAAAACCAGCTATCAAGCTCTCATTGTCATCAAAATCTGTCAAACTTCAGTAATCAAAACTTGAACTTGAAGGTTCCAAAGAGGCTTCGCTATGATACCAATTTAATTTTCAATTGAGAAAGAAGTTTCAGACATGGGCTGCATTCAGGCATAATTGTTTTTAAATTGTAATACACATTTCTTAAGCATCAATTTACCATAGTCTCTTGATTATAAACTGACCCCCTTCCAAGAATTACAACTAACCTATAATGTGGCAAGTCCATCTTGAGCTGCATGAAGTTACAAAGTTGCTGTCTCTTTCATCAAATAAGATGTGTCTTTTGCTGTGGATTAAGCAGATCTCAGTTTGTGTGAAAGGACCGATAGTACAGGAAGTGAGGAAGTCTAGAACTAGAAGGGCAATTACCACTCAGGAACTACAGACTAGGTATCTTCCACCTTTGTAGCAAAAGTTTTCTAGTCAGTGTTTATTATTCAGATTTCGCCTTCCGTTCTTCATAACATTACAGCAGAGAAGGGGCAGGTCATGACACTCAGATGTCTGCGTGAAGGGATCCCTCCTCACATAATCTCCTCTCTCCTGAGTCGAAGTGGGACTCAGCTGTCCCTGCAGTATATGATGGCTGACAGCCATTGTGATCACACACAACATTAAACTGACAAGCTCTATCAAAGATAATCAGAATCTAAGAACTTCATCAGACAGATGACAACATTTGCAATGTCGGCATAATGCAGCCCAAAGCAGAAGACTGAAATAATTACAGTATTTTTGCTTATCTTGCAGTCTGCTTTTTTTAAAAACCCTCTTTCGTTAAGACCATTACATTTTATCTTTTAGGAGCATTAGATTCTTTTTAACTGTTCACCTCCTGGATCTTGAACTGTTCAGTAGACATCAGTTTAATAATAATCCGCACTTTCCGGTTTAATACGCAGCTCAGCTTCTTGGGTTAACCGTCCCATCCACTGCACAAGCTGTGCTTCAGTATGTCCGAGACATTCTATCATGTTGCCATTGCAGATAATGTCAGTTCTGTCTCTTTTGTGAAAGACATCAATTGTCTCACAATCCAGTCCTGTGTGGGGCTCTGGTTCCTCTTGCTACTCCTTGTCAAGCTCTGTCAATAACAGAGATCGCCGTTTAGCAGACAGTCAGTTGGGAAAGACTGTCAACAGTTCCATCATGATACAAGTCATCCCCAGACACTAACGCTTACTTACATATAGGGATCAGCCAGCCCAGAGAATTTGGGCTCCGTTTCTCTGGCGCTACACCCAGTTTGGTGACTCAGAACCTGACCTTGTGTCCACTTGATGCAAGTGCCCTGGGAACGGGGTCCTGGGGTACAGCTTCCTAACTATGAAGCTGTGTCCCTGGATGGTTTGTGCTGATGAAGAGCCCAGCAGAGAGGCCAATGGGAGGCAGCTTGTACTTCCCGATCTCAGTGCTTTCAGGGGCCAGTTTGGCCCGCAGCATAAATTATCGTAGCCCTGAGTTCTGCTTTAAATTGGGTTACAGATGCCATAGCCCCGAAGGTCCTTGCAGTAGCTGAGGTATAAGAATGTCCTGCTCACAGCAACTCCTACCACTGCCCACCTGGCATACAGAGCCAGCCTTCCTGGTGGGCATCACGAGCAACCACTCAGGGCACCGTGGTCGTGTGGGGGGAGCACTGTGGTCAAGACGCTGCAGAAGGGCCATGCCCACCCGGGAGGTGGGGAAGGGAACAAAGGGGGCTGCAGGGCAGGAGCCAGGTGCTCACATGCATCCCATCTCGGCCCTCTCAGCAGCGTGACACCTGCTGCTCCACCTGCTGCTACTCTGCCGGCTGAGCAGCCGCCCGCTGCTTGGGGAGCAGCACATAAAGGGCACCAAAGAACGTTTGCCCAGGGTGCCGTTTTCCCTAAAGGCAGCCCCGCTGGCACCGTCGTCGATTCCTGTAAAGGCAGCCTCGTGAACAGGGAACATTCCCTGCAGGACCCTTATGGCTGATTTGTAGTTCCAAAATTTCAGTGCAGTTCCTCCTCAGACATGCCCCTCGTGGCAAATCATGAACGGTAGTTTGTAGGGCTTGATGAGAAACCCCCAACGTTCACAAGTCCTGAAAGTTTTGAAAGCTTCTTTGTTCCATGGGTTGTCGAAATGGGCTGATTTGACTTGTTTGTTTTGAGGCTGAATGCTTTCCTTTTTGAAAGCTTTTAGTTTTGAAAAAAAAAAGTGACTAAGTTGACAATGCAAAGGCAAACAAAAACCACTAGCCAATGGAACTAACGTTCTGTTTACAGTTTTCATCCTTAATAGCGGGAAAATGGAATACGTTGAAAAGTCTTATTCATTGTGAAAATGTCCATAAAAAGCTATTTTTACCATTAAAAAAAAGTATTCTACTGCAAGAAGCTTTTGCCGGCTCTAAAAGCAGGTGCTGTGGACAGTCATGCCTTCCTAGCAAAAATAATGATTCCAGGGATCCCTATTCAAGCAAACATCACAGGCTTGGGAACACCCCAAAACCTATTGCTAACCCATGCCCAAATACTCGGCTACACCTTTGAAGAGTAGCATGCTTAGGCTAGAAAGTGTCCTTGGAGTGATGACAAAAAGTTTGTTCACAAGGTCATACAAAAATGTTGAAGACATCTTGCTTGCAATGGGCATTACCTTGTGTTATTTACAATATGCTAATTTGAAAAACAAGTATTTAGCTTACACCCTGGACACCTTTATAAATCTTTTAAAATAATATACAATTAAATAAGCAGGTTCCCTCAATTATTCCCAAAATACAGCATGCTAGTAGCAGCAAAAATTTAAATTAAACCTGTCTGTTTCATTTTCACTGTTATGTTGTCCACTTAGTTACTAGAAATCTTTGCTGCTGCTGCTGCTAAGCAATTTGAGTAATTTTTTGACATCAGCAAGCTTATCTTCCTTGCTATTCACTCTACATCCTAGAGGTTCTCAGAACTGCAGGTCGAAAATATCATCTCCAGTGACCATTTTTACTTTTCACTTTCTTAATGAAAAAACTTTTAAACAAAATAGGATATTGATTTCATTTTGAGGCACTATTTACTCTTTAGGTTTATAGCAAATGAGAAATTATTCCCACTGTAATTATTCCCATCTCTTCTTTATAAATGTTTTAAGCACAGTTATGGAATCAAATCTTAAGAATTTTAGAAAACACTGATGCAATTTAATCATAGTGCATGACAATACTGGACATTAATGAATAAGCCTATATTATTATAAGAGATGACAACTTGTGGGACAAACATTGATATTTGTCTGCAAGTGTTTGAAAATAGCTAAGAATTAAGAATATAGCCATTTAATTTTTATAGAGGTTTTATCTATGTGGTACAAATTGTGATGGACTTAACATCATTTTATAATTTATTCCCTCCCTCCCCCTTTTAAGGGGAAAATATACAAAAGTTTCTTAAATACTGTTATGCTTAAATTAGTCTTACAGTGATAGCTATTTTATTAACTCTCTAGCTGATCATGAGTAATCCAGTAACTATTAGGAGTCTTATAACATGCTTGCTAGTTGAACAATTGCATCAATAGATTATGCAGGAAAATGAAAAACTACACTGTTCTCCCTTAAAGACGTATACTTTTTTTAAAGTGTACATAATTTCTAAAGTTTGCTGTTTTTTACTTCTATCATCTGTACTTTGCTGCCTTTGTATGGCAGCATACAAGACCTTTTACTTCTTGTTTTGCCTTTAAAGAGAAAAATTTGCAGGCAAAACTGAGTACTTAGATATCAAAGAAACTTAAATCACTGCTCTAATTGAGCATGCCTGCAACGTCATGCCAAATAGGACACACAGTTAAGATCAGGCTGAAGTGTTGTCCCCACACGTTTCCCAAATGCTGGGTCCCAACACACGAGTGGGTCACGGGAAGGTTTTAGATGGATCGCCACATTCAGGTTTGGATTAACCCGTCACTGGGCCCTGACGTAGGCAACAAATATTCCTACCATCTTGATGCGGAGGAGAGGTGGGAGGGAGTCTTGGAGACCAAGCCCATCCCACCCTCACCCTGCAGCAATAGCTCTTTTCTTGCGACGCTAGGTCCAGCTCCCCTCTCTAGCCAACCCTAAGCAGTAAGGTGATTCCATGCACCAGGTTGCAACACCTGGACCAGGGCCCAACTCCCCAGGACAGGAGTCACGACTGTGGGATAAGGTAGAGCAGGCTCGCTCTCCAACACTCCCTCTGGGCACTCTGCAGCAGGCCAGAATTAGGGTTGTGCTGCTGGGCGCAAATACAAAATGGTGGGTTGCAAAAGACGACAAAATGCAGTTGGTGGGATGCCTTAGTAAGGAGTTTGGGAACCACGGCCATAACACACAAAATACAAATAGGTAAAATATAAGCAATGTGTCAGCACAGCTTTCAACTAAATAGATCCATTAAGGATACAGAACTATCATAATACATCTCACGATCCCCAAATACCTTTGCCTCCCTGTTTTAGAGCACATCGTTACCCAAGGAACATAAATGAGTACATGGGTAAACTTACAGAATCCTAGAAATGTAGGGCTACATGGGATCTCAAGAAGTCATCTAGTCCAGTCTCCTATGCCCAGGCAGGACCAAATATAGCTAGACCATCCCTGATAGGTGTTTAATCCATTCTTAAAAACCTCCAGTAATGGGGATTCCACAACCTCCCTTGGTAATCTATTCCAGCACCCAGGAGGCTTGTATACATGCAGAGGACATTTAAGATGCTTCCCTACTTTCTATTGTTATGCTTTTGCCACAGAAGTATATTCAATATAGCATAAATTCCTTTAATTTTACTACTGAGGCCAGCAAAAGTGAATATCATTATCATTGTGGATTTAAATTGCAGTGAATTTATTTCAAAGCATGGTGCCTGAGTCAAGTGTGTTGCTCCTGCTACAGACACATTACTGCACTCTGCCAGCGTTTATTTGAAAGGCCATATATTAAAATAAATGTACTATGTGCATCTATTGAAATATGAAATTCAGATGAGTGGAACTCAGTGAATGCCTCATTACAGATACAGGTGGTAGGTGTATGTATATTGTAGTTCTGCACTTTTGTATGTAATGAGGCATTCAAAATGCACACAGGCAGATTTTTTTTTTTAAGTTTCTGACTTCTGAAATAAGCATTATGTTTCTTCAGCGTGTGGAGCTCCAGATAAATCATGCCTGCCCCTCTGTATTTAAGTTTCGGAAATAATCTCATGAAAGTCATGTACTCTATGTAAGGCTACAAGTCGGTCGCCAAGGTCACGGAATCCGTTATTTTATGTGACCTCCATGACTTCAGCCCCAGGCATCAGGGCTCCGGCTTCTGTGATTTATTGTTTATTGCCCACGTCCAGTCTGTGACTTTTACTAAAAAATACCTGCAACAAAATCTTAGCCTTAAATATATGTAATCACAGTATGCAATTTTAGCTATGTTGGAAATTAAATGTCTTCCAGCTTCAAAAAAACCCAACCTGTTTCGCATTGGGGACTATGGCCATGGCAAAACTGAGTATTAAAAATGAATTCTGTTGTGGAGTTCTCCCACAAGCACTTAAAAGCATTTTAACTTTTTTAAAATGCATTTAAATCAAAAGAATCCATTTGGCCATTTTTTGACTTGACCCCATGGAAAACAAGCTGTGGGGTTTTTGTTTGTTTGTTTTTTAACATTTGACTGAGAAGTTTAAAAAAATTTCAGCCAGAAGAGGAGGCTTTTTGAGAAGGTTAAATGCCTGGTGTTAGAAGCATTCCTTTAAATCTAACTATAGCATCATTTTTCATTACCCAACATCACTTCGCTTTCTACTAGTCAAGGCCGCCGACGGGGGGGTGGGGGGGGGGAATTGCCCAGGGGCCCGGGTGATTTAAAAGGGCCTGGGGACCTCTGGTTGCCATTGCTGCAAGCCCCGGGCCCTTTTAAATCGCCCGGGCAGTGGGCAGGCTTCAGGGTAGTACCGCCGGCAGCGAACGCAGAGGCAGAATCATTACTGGATAGAGCAGGCATCAGGGAGCAGGGAAACCTGCGTTCCATTCCCAGCACTGCCACTAACTCCCCATTCTGCCTTAAGCAAGCCAGCTAATGGCTTACATAAAAGAAGGACAATACTCAACTATGAAGCACGTTGAGATGGATGGCATTAGATCAGTGCAGAGTATTATGTTGGGAGAAACAACAGTGGTAAGTCACTGCCAATTTACAGTAAAAACCAACATTCAGCAAGCCCTGAAAACCACACTTTTTCAAGATGGTAGTGTGCTGATTTTAATTTTCTTGCATCGACAGCAGGGATAGGAGATTGGTGAAAATAACTGAGCCTTCTGTTCTATTTGCGGCTACCTCTCTACCTTGCCCACACCTCAGTGCGCTTTCTCAACCTTTTATCCCGCTTCCGGCAAAGTACAAATGAGTGCAGCCAGTGCTGTGGATAAAAGTGCTTCCCAACCCCTGCAGGTGACATATTGCTTCAGGCGCTCCATGGAAGCAGTGTTCTCCAACCCACACCCAGTTCCCCTCAGGTTTGTGGAGCTTTAACAGAGATCAAAAATGTGCCGGGGTTTTGGTATTTTTCAGGTATTTTCAAGCTGAGCGGTTGGTACCATATTCCAAAATACAGCCCAGTACACCACACACCTGATACATGGAGTAGACAGTACTTTCCGTACTACTGCACAGAGACTTGAAGACCTAGTGTTCCAATCACAGAGCTATATTAGTATTCATGGAAGTAATTTTTCTTTTACAGCTCCTAGCAAAGGTTTGTGAATATTAGCATTTGCGTCATGGTCAGCACTGGACAGGGGAGCTTGAAGAGATTAAAAATCTTTCCCACCCAAACCAAATATCCATCTGCTGAGGACTTTTTAGCAGGACACAGGAGAACATCTACATGGTGCAATAAGTCTTGCTTTTTTCCCCTGTACCACTTACCTACTTCCTACCCCTTTCTGGACAACAGTTTATGTTGTCTCCTGCCTCATGAGCCCCAGGAGCTCTGAAAACCTGTCTCATGCAGAGCACGGCAAGGGAGAAGAGTAGAGGGTGTGAGTAGAAATAAAGTCTTGTAATTTTCAGGAAGGGACTGATGGGAGGCTAAGGAGTCCTTGACTCTAGGCTGAGAGAGAACGGCCTTCAAAGCCATCTGAACAAATCTCTGTTGCTGTTGAGGAAACCCCATTGACCACTGTTCATGTTTCTTGATTCTCCACTAATAGCTCGTGAAAAGGGGAATCAGAAGGGGAGCCTGGTATAGAGCTGGGAGACCATCAAGATTTACTTCATCTCTGCTCCTGACTAAGTTTACAAATGAGTATCAACTACCTGCTATTGCCAGGAAGTAAAAATATCTCCTCATCTAATATTTTTACATGTGATTTCAATTAAGACAAACTTTCCAGGAACTACTTAATCCACCTCCGTTGATATAAGAGCACTAGAGAATACGTTGTAGAAAAGAATCCTGTATTGGTAGTGGAATTAGATGACCTAATAGGACTTTTCCACCTAACTTGGATTTTTTGATGACTGGCATAAACGACTATATTTCCTATAACACAGTTCTACCGTGCCTGCAAATGTAACTGTTGTACAACAATGATATATTTAATTTTTCTGTATGGATGACAGTTGAGAGGATAAAACTTCTACAGAATTTTAATAGAAACTCTATCTATTTATAATGCAGGTTCTTAAGCCTCCTGGAAAAGAAAACTTCTAATAGTCAAAGCTGGCCAAAATTATCCTGGTTTGTACTGCAGCTTTGAAGATTTCACCTTAAAGAACTCATCAGACTTGTATCAATCAGTGTTCAGTGAACATCAAAAAGGTCAGAGCCTCTGTTTGGTTGGATGCTAGTGCACAAGACTGTGATCAAAGACAGTTCCTCCTTAGTACTTCCTTGGTTCAGATCACTAGACAGCTGAGATAGCTCTTTTTGTGATGTTGCCAATTTGGTCCAAGAAAAAGGAGACACAAATTGAAAGACAGATAAGAGACTGGGGGTGAAGGAGGGGGGAAATCAAGTTCTGGGCTACAGTTTGGTCAGTTAATCTTTCATCCAAATTGGTTACCCCATCTGTATAGATCATGGTAAACATGCTTACATTTTAATAAGAAAAGAAAAAAAAAAAAACCTATAGACCTAGAAATGAATGCCAATGCTACAATGGTAATACAACACTAGAATTACCAGTCAAAATGTTTAACCTTCTGAATACATACTGTATCGTATGCGTGGGCACTCATGTCATACACAATAAGAAATCATTTACTTTGTCGATATAATTTATAGCATTAATCAAAAGGAAGAAAATGATAAGGGATACAATATTTTAAAGCAACTGACAACTGAGAAATAGCCCCAGGCCATGACGACTCTTCATATATAGCCTTCATTAACTGCAGTGAGTTATTTTTCATTACAGTTGACTGAACAACACATGCCACATGTGCAAATAATGTGGATATGTTGCATCATTCATTTTGCCATTTAAATTAGTACGTGTTACAATGAGGGGCAAGCCTTTTAAAAAAGCTCTCCAAGTCAGCTGGTACCAATTCAGATGCAGAGGATGGTGCTATATTAAGTTGCACCTTCCTTCAGTTATTACTGTAGCTGAAGACAAAGACAGCAGTCTGATATCAATGTTCTGAATTTCTGGTGGGGGAAGGTGATATCTTATCATATCCAGTGCAGGATAAACTGCCTAGGAATTCAAGAAGGTCCCTCAAAAATATTCAGAACCTGATTCAGGGGGCTGGTGCCTTACACCTGCAGGCTCACTGTGGTTATTTATACCGTGCGCAGAAACATGCTAGGTGATTTGCCTGCGCCAACAGGTTTACTATTTAAGAGCTTGATTGTGGCTTGACTACACATCGAGCCAGGGGACTAAGAATAGCCCTGTATTAAACTGACTGTACCTTGGGTCTAAGCATGTAGGCGTATACTGCATAGTCACTTTACCCCATCCCCCACTCCCTGGAGCAGGAGGGCTGGGAAAGATAAGGAATGCAGTGCCTTGACTCCACCTACTAAGGACAGCCAGCGCAACATGAAAGGGTGTTAGTTTATTGCTGGTATTAACCAGGAGCATATCACCTCACCCCGGCCCCGGGCACTAGGAGGAAGCAGGGAGAGAACTGTGCCTCAGAAGCTTAAGTCAAGTCACAATGTCTACTGGGGCTAAACCTGGAGTGGTGCAGGTTACACATCTGATCTCCCTTTGCACAGACAGGGCTGCACCTAAAAGGCCCAGTCGCTAGTTCAAATTCAGACTTGTTTGAGAGCAAAAATATCTTTTCTTTTTGCCTGGCATGCAATAAACTGGTGTTTCTGTATCCCTTTGCTGTTCGGGCAGGTGCTAATATCTCTATATCACAAGAAACTGATTAGAACAGGCACACTTGTTGCCATTCTCTCATGGAATGGGTTTGGAGATTAATCTACCTTCTTGTTATTGGCAAGATGATGCTGGGAAACTTGAACTGCCATTGTCCCTGTTCAAACTGTTCTGTAGTTAAATAAAATATATCATGTTCCAGGCCTGTTAATCCAGAAGCTTTCATAAGCATTATGTTCAGTTTAATTTTTTATTTTAAGTTTAACATCACAGGGCTTTTACACAATATTCATCAATTGAAAACAAGAGAACGTTAAGTTATTATTGTAACATTGTTTGCAGCCCTAAAGATGAAATGTGTCAGCACTTCCATTATAACAACCTCCACTGTGCACAGGTTAATAATGGATGTAAAACTCTACAGCTGTATGGAACAAGACACGAACTCTCAACCTTTGAGGAAATTTTACTCTATTCATGTGGGTCTTTTGCACTCAAAAACTTATATTCTCTTTGGAACAAAAGCAGTCTTTATAAGGTTTTAAGAATTAGAATTTTTAGGCCACTAACCAAAAAGGAAAAATAGCACTAAAACTTGAAAATTTCCTACTGTGTATTGTTGCTGTTCTTTTATTACCTATAGCTTTATCTATCTAAACCATATATATGCAAATGTGACTACACCCCAAAATGGATTTTCCTCCATAAAATGCTTGGAATTTAATTACTGGATTTCATCTATATTCTGTCTCAACTATTAAAAGTGAAGACAATTTTTGTCCATCAAAATAAATCTTACAGGACCTACTGTCTTATTGCATTCTGGCTGTTTTAGGAAAGAGCCCAATCGTGGTACAGCTAACCTGAGAACACTTCATGCATAAAGGATCTCTTAACAGTGTCAAAAGGTTGCTCGGTTGGCTTTTTAACACTGTGTGAAGTTTTTCTTGAACTCCAAGCCACGATTCAATAAGATTAGCATATAGAATCATCAGCTTCAAGGACCAAATTCATTCCTATATAACTCCACTGATTTCAGTAATTTGGTTTAATTTGGCCTATTAACTTCTAATTATTCTTATTTGTATGTAGAATGAAGGAGGGCATATTTCTTTACATGTGTTCTTCCAGGGCCAAATCCTGCAGTTTATTTGCATTTTAGAACATCGTGCACAAAAAGACCACAGGATCTAGCCCATGGTTATTATGGGTTTACACGTGCAGAGCATTTTGTGCCTAAGTGCAAGATGAAAGGTGATGTGAAGGACAGGGAATGCAAGAGAACTTGATGCTGCATTACTGAGCATGCTGCTACATAACAAACAAGTTGCTCTTAGCAACTGTTCAGAAGTGATTAATGATTTTTGGTATCTCCGTTTTTCAGGGCCCATCTTGACAGCATAAAAAGAGTCTGTTTTTATGAAAGAGCGGCACACACACATTCTGGTTCCTTTCAGGTGTCTCAAATCGGGTACACCAAAATTGCTAGTTACTTTTGACATCTTCGGTCCCAAACAATGAGATGAGTTAGAAGTACACCTTTTATGTGGATCATGTTCTAAGGCAGAGCAGGGGTACCTGCTCACACAAGTAATATCCCAAAAGGAGCATAAATAGGATGTCCAAACAAAAATGATATTACTGCATTTTGAAATAATCATGACAAGAAACAAAGTTCAGTTTCTAACATCTGGGGGTTAAAGTTAACCATGCCTTGTTTGCTCTTATTTTTGCAGAGACTATTCTGTGGGGGAAATTAGAAAATGCTATGGAACAACTGAAACTAAGTCCAGAGTGGCTTCCATCACACTGATGTTTTTATGTGAAACTCCATTAACCTATGCATTTCAAATGTTGTACCAGGGCAAGAAAATTTGAGCAGATGCAATGTGCTAAGCAGACTAAAGAAATTAAGTTTAAGTTAGGCCTGGTTTAAACTAAAAATTAGGTCAATTTTACTGTGCCAATCGGGAGTGTGAAAAATCCACACCCCTATCCGTGCTGTTAAGCAGACATAAATCCCATCGTAGACAGTGCTCAGTCAACAGAAAAATTCTTCTGTTGACCTAGCTACTGCCTTCTGGAGTGGGGAGGGCGGGAGGGGAAGAAGGGGATTACCGACATTGACAGTAGAACCCCTTCCATCAGAGTAGGTATTGTCTATACTAAAGTTCTACAGCGGCGCAGCTGTAGCATTTTAAGAGTAGACAAGGCCTTTGGGCTGATCCACACTAACCCCCCGGGTCGAACTAAGATACGCAACTTCAGCTACGTGAATAACGTAGCTGAAGTCGAAGTATCTTAGTTCCAACTAAAAAGCACTTACCGCGAGTCCAGACGCAGCAGGCAGGCTCCCCCATCGACTCCGCTTACTCCTCACGCAGAGCAGGAGTACTGGTGTCGACGGCAAGCACTTCCAGGATCGATTTATCGTGTCTAGACGAGACGCGATAAATCGATCCCAGAAGATTGATTGCTACCCGCCGAATCAGGCGGGTAGTATAGACGTGTGACGGGTTGGGGCCACAGAGACCTGCTTGGTGCTGCCACCTGGTGTGCCAAGGCTACTTCTGCCCCTGCTTCCAGGCCTTTTCCAGCTTGGGACTCCCAAATCCTGTCTGTTTTGAGCCAGATTCCACTGATCTGCTGCAAACACAGACCCAGGTCCGAACCAAGTCCACTCACCACTGTAAGGCCCCTGGAAGCGCTCTTGCCTTTGACACCCAGCTGCTCAACTCCAAGGAGGTTCAAACCCTTAATACATCCGTTTTACCCTGCAGAAGGCTTATACAGGGTAAACTCATAAATAGTTCGCCTTCTATTTCAAAGATAGAAAGATATGCACAACTGTTCGCTTTCCCCAGGTACCAACTCGTACTCAAGGAAACTTAATAAATAAAATGTGATTTTAATAAGTACAGAAAATAGGATTTAAGTGAGTTCAAGTAGTGACAGACAGAACAAAGTGAATTACTAAATAAAATAAAATAGAACACGCAGTTCTATGTCTAATCACCCTGTGTACAGATAAAAACCTCACTAGGTCCAGTAAACAGGCTATCTTCCTTCTAGCCTGGGTCCAGCAATCACTCACCCCCCTAATGTCTTTGTTCTTTGTTCAGTCTCTTTCAGGTCTCCTTCGGGGGTGGAGAGCTTCTTTCTTTAGCCAGCTGAAGACAAAATGGAAGGGTCTCTCCTGGGGTTTTATAGTCTTTTCCCCCTCCCTGTGTAACATCCTGTTACCATGGAGTTTTGGGATCACATGGGCAAGTCACCTGTCCATGCACCCTTCGGCAACCAGCCTAACCAGTTGCATTCCAGACCCGGCCCCAATGTGGATTGGGGTCTGCAACGTCTTTTGTCTGTTAAGTACTCGTACTTAACAGGCAAATTCTTTGCTCCAAAGATGATCCCATGCACTTACAAAGGCTATGTACAAAACCAGCAAATATAAAACCAATCTTCATAACTCCAACTACAACAATGATACATGCATACAAACAGGAGGAATAAATTCAGTAGGTCATAACTTTCACAGAGATATGTTACATGGCACATGTAGCATAAAACATATTCTAGTTACATATATACATTTATAAGCATCTCCCCATAAAGTTTTATGGGGAACACCGTCACACCCTCCTCCTGAACTTACTGCCAGAGACTTGGACACTGTCCATGGCGGAGGCAGTACACATAAAGCCCCTGTTTGTCTTTGGTCACACCCCTTTTCAGTACCGGCACACCACATGGTGTCATTCGTAATGGTTTTAGCAAAATGCGAGGTTCCTGGTCCCCGGGTGCCTGAAAATGGGTTGGGGTGTAGTATTGCTAACAGGATACAGATAGCAATACCTGTTAAGGCGTAGGAACCTCGGCATTTAGCTCTCAGTGCCATGAGGCGGCGTGTCTCAGTTTCCCCTTTCACACAGCAGCCTGGGCCTGTTATGCTTTTGCTGTTGTGCCAAGCTTCCAGCCGGTTACCCGATATAGGCCGACAGGTAACATGTTTGTACGACCGTGAGGTCACCATCCCAAGCATGTACAACAGTTTTTCCCACCAATCAGGTATGTTCCCCATCTTGAAAGGGTTGACCCTCAGTGTTAACTCCTCTGTTATAACCCACAGATGAAGTAGGGAAAGACACAGGATTACCCACCCATCTGTGTATCCTGGTAGGCACTCTGATGCAGATTCTTCTGCCTCTTTGGAGCAGGCTCCTAAATCAGGCATGCGTTTGAGGCTCTGGCAAGGAAAGGGTGTACTGCAACCCGGCCTGCCCTCGGCCCCTCCCTCTGGAATTTCTCTGGGCTGGTTCCCATCCCCTTGTGTGGCTTCACCCATGCAGAGACTTGCTCCCTTCTGCTTTGAAGAGAGAGGTTTACCTCCTACCCGTGTAGCAAGAACAACCTCTTTCTTGGACACCCCAGTATCTGTTCCCAACAGGTCAGCTGGACGGACTCCCCCCTCCAGGAGGTCTGACCCCCAGCTTTCCCTTCTAACCTGATCCACAGGAGAGGGGTCTGGCATCTGAAATGCAGACTTTTCACCCTCCTCCTGGGCAAGATCCTCCTGACAAAAGGTGGGCGGGCTCCCCGGCCCCCCCCCCCTCACCTTCCCTCCCTGGGCCTCCCTCTGGGCCAGACACTCCCATGTCCCCCCGAAGAGAAGGTGACCCTGGTCCAGCTGTGGGCTCACAGCTGCAAGCTAAGATAGACCCTTCAGTAGCCCGCAAAATTCCCCCCTTGCTATGAGGTAGAACATTCCCTTCCCCCGGGGAGATAATTACAGGACAGGAACTGGCCACAGCCACCCCTGCCGCCACAGCTGCAGTCCCTGTGACTTCGTGCCCCCCTCTGGGGTTTTCAGCACCAGGTTCCTGCTTGCTGCCACCCAGCCCTGGGACAGATTCTGCCACAGCAAAGAAATCATTTCCCAGTAGAAACGGTGCAAAATTGTGTGACACTGTTGCCACAGTTAGCTTAGCCTGCAAGTTTTCCGTTTGCATGTGTACTTTTGCCAAAGGTGCAATGACTTTGTAGCCACCCACCAGCTCCAATTCCGCCACTTTACCCGGCAACCAATCCTTCTCTTGGATCAGGTCCCTCCTGACTATAGAAATTTCAGCACCTGTATCTCTCAACCCAGTGATTACCTTCCCATTCAGTTTAACAGCATGCACATGCTCACTGCTGGGTGGTGTAGAAGTCAACTTCACAAACCCTGTGTGGAAAGAGGCAGCAGCTTCATGGGCCGCTTGATGCCTGTTTTCACTCAGCAGGGGACACTTATCTCTCAGGTGCTCGGTGGACTTACATTGATAGCACCTCCTGGGCTCCTCTGATTGTACAGGGAATTTGGGACGAGTACTAGGGGAATGGGGAGGTGAGCGCCCAGCCTCCTTTTTCCCAGGGGTAACACGGTGACTCTGTTTTCCTTCGACCCTGTACCCCTCTGCCAGTGGTTTATGCTTAATTGCAGCTTGCGCCTGCTCATAAGAGTCTGCAAACCCAGCTAATTCACTAACTGCTTTTACCTGTTTGTCCCACAAGTACTGTTTTACATCATCACTGCACATATTCAGGAATTGTTCCTGAGCAACCAAATCACACATCCCTTCAAAGCTTGTAATGTCTTTTCCCCTCACCCACTTATCTACCAGAACTGTCATTTCATTTGCATAAGCCACATTACTTAATCCATCTCCCCTCTTAAGACTCCTGAATTTAACCCTGTAGGTTTCAGGTGTAACCTGAAACTGTTTAAAAACCAGTTCCTTAAATTTACCATAATTGGAGGCATCCCCAATGGGCATCTTATTGAATACGTCCAGAGCTCTGCCAGTCAATTTGGCTATCAAGGTGGTCATTTTTTAATCTTCAGGGATCGCATGGAGGGAGCACAGTCTCTCGAAGGTGATAAAATATTCGGCTATATCCTTGGATTCATCATACTGGGGGCATACATGCTCCCATTTGTGGATTTTTGGGGAAGTGGAGCCAGAAGCTGAAGGGTTTCGACTCTTCAACTCTGCAATGGCCAGTTCATGCTTCTGGGCCTCCATAGCTCTCTTGTGGACCAGCTCCTCTGCTTCCATAGCTCTCTTGTGGGCCGCCTCCTCCCTGATTCTTTCTGCTTCCATAGCTCTCTTGTGGGCCAGCTCCTCTGCTTCCATAGCTCTCTTGTGGGCCGCCTCCTCCCTGATTCTTTCTGCTTCCATAGCTCTCTTGTGGGCCTCCTCAGCTCTCTTGTGGGCTTCTGTCTCGGCACTAATTTCCAGCGTACGTAATTCGATTCGTCTCCGATGTTCGTTCTCTTTCTCTGTTATTTCGAGTCTGGCAAGATCCAGTTTTACCGTGGCTTCGCTTACAGACATCTTATTGCTGTCTAGTGCTGGGCCACGCCCCTCTGCAGTTCACTGAAACTGGGCTGCACTCAGATCAGGAGCTCTTCAGTTAAGAGACTTTCCCAGCTTCCCTGATCTTCACTCTAACTTATTTGATTTCCTTTTCTGTCCCTACTTCCCTTACCCGAAATAAGCAAACAGAAAATAACAAACCAGTAACCACTTTGTCTGTTTTCCAGCCACCACACTTAAAACTCACTTAAAATCACTACCAGTATCTCAAAGCAATCAGCTGTGCACAGATCCTGCCGACTACGCCACTGTGACGGGTTGGGGCCACAGAGACCTGCTTGGTGCTGCCACCTGGTGTGCCAAGGCTACTTCTGCCCCTGCTTCCAGGCCTTTTCCAGCTTGGGACTCCCAAATCCTGTCTGTTTTGAGCCAGATTCCACTGATCTGCTGCAAACACAGACCCAGGTCCGAACCAAGTCCACTCACCACTGTAAGGCCCCTGGAAGCGCTCTTGCCTTTGACACCCAGCTGCTCAACTCCAAGGAGGTTCAAACCCTTAATACATCCGTTTTACCCTGTATAAGGCTTATACAGGGTAAACTCATAAATAGTTCGCTTTCTATTTCAAAGATAGAAAGATATGCACAACTGTTCGCTTTCCCCAGGTACCAACTCGAACTCAAGGAAACTTAATAAGTAGAACGTGATTTTAATAAGTACAGAAAATAGGATTTAAGTGAGTTCAAGTAGTGACAGACAGAACAAAGTGAATTACTAAATAAAATAAAATAGAACACGCAGTTCTATATCTAATCACCCTGTGTACAGATAAAAACCTCACTAGGTCCAGTAAACAGGCTATCTTCCTTCTAGCCTGGGTCCAGCAATCACTCACCCCCCTAATGTCTTTGTCCTTTGTTCAGTCTCTTTCAGGTCTCCTTGGGGGGTGGAGAGCTTCTTTCTTTAGCCAGCTGAAGACAAAATGGAAGGGTCTCCCCTGGGGTTTTATAGTCTTTTCCCCCTCCCTGTGTAACATCCTGTTACCATGGAGTTTTGGGATCACATGGGCAAGTCACCTGTCCATGCACCCTTCGGCAGCCAGCCTAACCAGTTGCATTCCAGACCCGGCCCCAATGTGGATTGGGGTCTGCAACGTCTTTTGTCTGTTAAGTACTCGTACTTAACAGGCAAATTCTTTGCTCCAAAGATGATCCCATGCACTTACAAAGGCTATGTACAAAACCAGCAAATATAAAACCAATCTTCGTAACTCCAACTACAACAATGATACATGCATACAAACAGGAGGAATAAATTCAGTAGGTCATAACTTTCGCAGAGATATGTTACATGGCACATGTAGCATAAAAGATATTCTAGTTACATATATACATTTATAAGCATCTCCCCATAAAGTTTTGGGGAACACCGTCACAAGACGTACCCTTAGTTGCTTTTCTTGCTACAGTTCTCACCCTGTCAGTATGTGAGCTGCACCATCTAAGTCTCTCAGACTCAGTTTGCCAAATTCAATGATGATGCATAAGGGGTTGTAACTGGTAAATGGACAAGAATCTAGGGAGAGTCTAAAATGGAGTTGTGTACACATAAAGGAGACCAAATGTTGGTTTAAATTATATCAACTTAGTCTCCCTCTGGGCTCTCTTCTAAATGTAGGCTGTGGTATGACAAACCTGGAAAGGAAATATGGACCAAAGACCTTGCTAGTCTGATTTGCACAATTTTATAGGCTAGGAGGAAAAACAAAAAAAGCAAAACAAAAAACTACCATAGCTTTCTCTTCAGTATTTATTCCATATCTTCCTCTTCTGGTGTAACAACACTAACCTAAGATCTTATTGCTACTCCAACATACATGGTATATGGAGAGTGGACATCAACAGAATTGCAGTGAGGCAGGCTTGCTCAGCTGTTTGCATGATCCTCACACACTGGGCAAGTAGGAAAGGTACTGGGTCAGAGCAAAGGTCCATCCAGCCCAGTATCCTATCTACTGACAATGGCCAATGCCAGGTGCCCCAGTGTGAGTGAACCTAACAGGTAATGATCAAGTGATCTCTCTCCTACCATCCATCACCCCCCTCTGACAAACACAGGCTAGGGACACCATTCCTTACCCATCCTGGCTAATAGCCATTAATGAACTTAACCTCCATGAATTTATCTAGTTCTCTTTTAAACCCTGTTATATTCCTAGCCTTCACAACCTCCTCAGGCAAGGAGTTCCACAGGTTGACTGGGTGCTGTGTGAAGAAGAACTTCCTTTTATTTGTTTTAAACCTGCTGCCCATTAATTTCATTTGGTGGCTCCTAGTTCTTATATTATGGGAACAAGTAAATAACTTTTCCTTATTCACTTTCTCCACACCACTCATAATTGTATATACCTCTATCATATCCCCCCTTAGTCTCCTCTTTTCCAAACTGAAAAGCCCTAGCCTCTTTAATCTCTCCTCATATGGGACCTGTTCCAACCCCCTAATCATTTTAGTAGCCCTTCCCATGTGCATTACTTTGTACTTACCCATGTTGAATTTCATCTGCCATTGTGTTGCCATCATCCAGTTTTGTGAGATCCCGCTGTAATTCTTTACGGTCAGCTTTGGTCATAAATATTCTGAATAATTTTGTATCATGTGCAAACTTTATCACTTCACGGTTTCACTTTTTTGTCCAGATCATTAATAAAAATATGTGGAACAGCACAGGTCCCAATACAAATTCTTGGGGGACCCCACTGTTTACTCCTCTCTATCGTGAAAACTGACCATTTATTCCTACCCTCTGTTCAGTGCCAGAGCTAGGCATAAGCAGACTATACAACTGCTTAGGGCTCTGAGCAGCTCAAGGGGGCACCTTATACACTTTTAAAATATGTGGGGGGTGGGGGCAAAAGTATTCCTGCTTAGGGCTCACAATGGGCTAAGCACTGCCTCTGCTTCCTATCTTTTATCCAGTTACTGATCCATGAGAGGATGTTCCCTCTAATCCCATGGCTACATAGTTTCTTCAAGAACCTTTGGTGAGGACCTTGTCAAAGGCTTTCTGAAAGTCCAAGTATATTGACTGGATCACCTGTTTCCAGATGCTTGTTGACATCCTCAAAGCATTCTCAAAAAGATCCAGCCCTGATGATTGTATGAAAAGCTTCTGTGTTATATTAAATAGGCTACTCACAGTAGGTCAAGCGATTCTGAATAGGACTGAAAAATAAATAGCAAAACCAAAAATCCATTGGCAGAAGCTGAGATCATTAAAGCTTTAATTTAACTTAGGAAACTTTAAGAACGCCTTCTACAGTTAGCACTGCAATGGAAACTAAGGGGAAAAAAAGACAAGTTCACATTAAGCAAAACTTTGAATTTAACATCCTAGTGGCCAGAGCAAAAGCAAGAAAGGAATGAATTAATCATCTGCCAAGACATCAGGTTTTTCCAACAAGCATGTGTCACTCTGAATTAGAATACACATTACAAGTCAGATAAGATTCCAGCAACCCAACATCAAGATGGCGGAAGTCGAACAGAAGAAGAAACGTACCTTTAGGAAATTCACCTACAGAGGTGTTGATCTAGATCAGCTCCTCGATATGTCCTACGAGCAGCTGATGCAGCTGTACAGTGCTTGCCAGCGCAGGCGTCTGAACTGTGGCCTGCGTCGTAAGCAGCATTCCCTCCTGAAGCACCTTCGCAAGGCCAGAAAGGAGGCCCCTCCCGTGGAGAAGCCAGAGGTAGTCAAAACTCACCTGCGCGACACGATCATCCTCCCCGAGATGGTGGGCCGCATGGTCGGCGTATACAACGGCAAAACCTTCAACCACGTGTAAATCAAGCCCGAGATGATTGGCCACTACCTGGGCGAGTTTTCCATCACTTACAAGCCAGTGAAGCACGGCAGACCTGGTATCGGTGCCACCCACTCATCTAGGTTCATTCCTCTGAAGTAAATGATGCTTCGGGAAAATGTTTTCTATATGTAAATAAAGAAAATGCTCCTGCCCGGAAAAAAAAAATCACAGAGCACACATTTACTCTGAGAAACCTCGTGCCTTTTCTACACTAGTCACCAATTAGTCAACTAATGCAGATTACAACCTTAAATATAAATGCGTCTGACTCCACTACATCAGCCATTATCATTTTCAGACCACTATAGCTTTATTGGTACCCTAGTAGCTAATAGAGCCATTACAAGGTCAATCAGTGTTCACATACTGACATTTATTTTCCACTACTATACAATAGTAGCATTTTATGCACTTAAAAGCCATTAAAACATTAATGGAAGTGTCCCACATAACTGTGGATGCTATTATAAAAAGAAAAGTTAGGCCTTAATTTACTAGACTTTGTAAATTGCTTCTAAATCCTTGGATTGAAGACACTAAAGAAGTAGTGGGTATTATCATCTCATATACCACTGTCAGTAGTATATGTTCCTTCTATTCCTTTATACATATCCACTTATATGTATTTTAATATCTTAATATTAACCTATGCTGTGTTAACAACCCAAAACCATCCAATGCCACGCAGGTTAATTAGAACCCATAATTGTTATGTTGCCAAGTTGTCTGTCAATCCCTGGCAATAAGCTCTATCCTATAGAATTCTAATCAACTTAATGCCCTGGTAGCAGTAGATAGGGATGGGTGAACTTGTTTTGTTCATTTCTAGCCCACTGGAACATTATTAGTTTGATAACTTCTGTATTGGAGGCAAAGTATCACATTCAATCCATTTGAGAAGCTATGAAAAGGGAATAAATATGTAAATACCACAAGCAAGATTTTTAAAAATAGGTGTCTAAAAATAGGCTTTCAAGTCCATATTTAGGCACCTGAGTTGACTTCATTTGAGACCTGCAGGACACACAGTGCTTTGGAAAAATTGGACCACTTATTTAAGTGCTTAAATATCAACCTAGAGTCTATTTTTACACACTTATTTTTTAAAATCTCAAACACTAGGTACCTCAAATCAAAGGCTACATCAAAATAGAGTTAAGGTTGAGTACATTTCAGTAATTTAAGGTAAAAATATCACAGGAATGCTGTTAATTACCCCCAAAATAAACAACAAACAACAGAAATTTAGAGTTAAGATTAAACGTAAAAGAAATGCCAACATGTTAGTGCGGAAAGGCATACTTAAGGCACCCAAACGATCTTAATTCCACCCTATAATAAAACCATCCTGTAACCATACAATTATTAGGGTATATTGGTATTTTACTAGAATAAATTAGATTATACTGATTTTCAGAGACAGTTTCCCTTGTATTTATCCTCATGGTGCCATATTTCTTAGAACAGTCTGATTTTTACTTGGATCTTTCTAATAGTGTTTAAATTACAAGGAGAAAAGTTGGTTGCTTGTTTTTTTCTAAACTCAGCTGAGTTTTGTGGGCCCAAAAAGTAAGGGGCTCTGAGAACTTCAAATTGTTCATCAGATTATCCATCCTTAGTGCCCTCCTTTCTCCACAGCCTCTCCATATTATGCTGGAAAGTATTAGTGGGTCTTTGACCTATAAAGAATTACAGATCTCTGAAGCAGATGGGTGTGCTAAGCACTCTTCTTTCAGGCTGAATAGAAGCAGCAATTAAATACCCCTATACATAGTTTAGGAAACAATAGGAAGCCACTACCCAAGGCAATAAGCTTCATGGCAAGATTGACCAGAAGTTTATCTATGCGGGCTGAGGAATTTACCTCAGACTGGTTGGAAGCACAGGGACTAAGGGCTTGTCTTCACTACCTGCCGGATCGGCGGGTAGCAATCAATCTATCGGGGATCGATTTATCGTGTCTCGTTTAGACATGCTTAATCGATCCCCGAACGCGCTCCTCGTCAACTCCGGAAATTCATCTCGGTGAAAGGCAGAAGTGGAGTTGACGGGGGAGCGGCAGCAATCGACTCGCCGCCGTCCTCACGGCCAGGTAAGTCGATTACGATACGCCGACTTCAGCTACGTTATTCACGTAGCTGAAGTTGCGTATCGTAGATCAACCCCCCCCCCCCCCCCCAGTGTAGCCCAGGGCTAAGAGATTGACTCAAAGAAAGGTTGAGCTGGAAGGGACCTCAAGAGGTGCCCCCCCTCCAGTGCCAGCATTAAATATATACATAGAGCATTTCTCACAGGTGTTTGTTTAACCTGTTCTGTGCAACCCCCAATGATGGGGGTTCCACAGTCTCCCTTGGAAGCCTATTTCAGAGGTTAACTACCCTTATAATTAGGAAGTTTTTACTAATATCCAAGAGTGATTCACACTCTTGCTGCACATTAAACTGATGACTTCTTATCCTATTCCCAGTGCACATGGAGAACAGTTAATCCAAGTCCTCTTTGGAACAGCCCTTAACATATTTGAAGATTTAGCTCCCCCGACCCTTCTCTAGGTTAAACATGCCCAATTATTTTTGCAACTGTGTGCGCCTGTATGTGTAGGGCATAATGCCAGCAATGGAAGCAGTCCTGAGTATGGCTTCGCAAGGAAGACAACAGAAAGAGCTCCTTGTAGGCACCATACTTGGTGGAATGGCAGGATTGGATTTCTGAGCAAGCCATCTGCCTCCTGCGTTCAGGGAAATAGGACTTTGTGTACATTCTTTGAAAATAAACAGGACTGCCCCAAAGAAATACCTGGCCCACATCATCAATTTCTCCTCCTAACCAGAAACAACCTGACTGGGCCCCAAATATTAGCTATTCACTCTGGCTCAAAGGGGCAACAATATCAACCCTCATATTGCCACAGCCCACCTGGCAGACTGTATAACAGTCCGGTACATTTAGTCAATACTTCTGTTAGATGTTGGAAGCCTTTCATTGATGTTTGTGGCATTTGCTCCCTACCTACTTATTATATTTATAGAACACCAATCACCATAGCATGGAGGTACTGCTGTGTTCCCAGTGTGCTTTTGCACATTAATAGTCAATAAAGCGACAAGGAGGCTTAGGCTCCTAAGTCACTCACACCATGTCTACAACACAACACTAGGGTTGTGTACACATAGCTTGCTTGTGTACACACAGCTCACTGAGCTAGAGTGAGTATAAATAGCAGTATAGCCGCAATAGCATGGGTAGTGGCAGCCGAGGCATGGCTGAGCTGTGCCGAGTATGTATTCCACTGGATTCAGACAGGTTTGTGCTCAGCAGAGGCACAGCTGAGCCTCTGCTGCTGTTACCTGTGCTACCACGGCGGCACTGCTGCTCTTTATGCTTGCAGTAGCTCTATGAGAGCTAGTTTATGCGTACACGAGCAGGGGGACTCACCCCCCTAGCGTAGAGATAGATTAAGTCACTTTTGAAAATGTTACTTGAGCACTTTGGAAAATGTTAGCCTGTAGTTACAGATGCTTAATGTGAGCCCTACGTTATCTCAAAATAATGTCATGCCATCCTTAATTCCACCCCTGCCTAGGTAAAAACAAGGGATATTGTCCTAAAATCAAGAGACCTGAGAACTGAAGGCTAGTGTAACATAAAAGGGACTAGGAGAGGAACAGTTCTCTGAATTTCACTGATCTTGAATATTTAAGTTAGAATTGTAATATTGTGAATGTCAATTATATTTAATCTATTACGCTTCAGCAACATTTAAGTTACGGAGTGCTTAAGTCATTCTGTAGCTCTTAAGAGGAATAAGCAAAGTCAGGGGCACATGGGGCTTATTAGAACTTTAGACATCATAGAAATTAGAAAGAGATGGAAAAGACCTTTTAAACTATTTCATCCATCCTATTCAGCAATGCAGGAAGGATGGTCCAGTGCCCTTTACAGTACACTAGGAATCCTGAGACCTAGAAGTGAGTTCTCAGATCAGCCACCAACTTCCTGTGTAACCTTGAGCGTGTCACTTAATCTACTCACTCCTCAGGTCTCCATGTGCAAGGCAGGGAGAAGCATTTCTGTACTTCACCGGCCTTGTTAGGATAAAATCCATGCTTACAGGGCATTGGATATTTGTTATAGTGAGGCGGGTGACATCAGTAAATAGATTAAAAGGACATTGGATTGTCCCATATTGTACGTTTTCTGGTTTGCCTTTTTTTTTTTTTTTTTTTTTTGCTCAAAATGCTTTTCAAAACCCAAGACCTTGACTTCTTTTGGAAGCCTATTCTACAGTCTAATACACCACTGTCAGAAAATTCTCATAATTTCAGCCACAATTTTTTTTATTTTAATGTTATCCTGCTTATTCTCCCTTGAACTAACCTCAATAATTCTTCCCCTTAATACAAAACCTCTTCTACAGAACATGAATGAGTTCCAAATTCTTAGATCTGTTCAAATGTTAACCAGGTTCTTCGGGAAAGAAACCAAAAAGCAAACCCCAAACTAGTACATAGCAATCTCTAATGTCTATATTTTAAAAATGTGTAATTGACCTCTGGTGACGTCCAAAACACTCACTGCACACATTCTCGGCAGCAATTCAACAAGTTATATAAGAGGATGACACAAGAAAAGTTTCATAGGAAAACACTGTCCTGACAATACACGCACGCGCGCACACACACACACACACACACACACAGGATAGGCTGAATTACACCTCATTAACTGAGAGAGACTGTTAAGCAACTTGTGAGAGGTGCTAATTTGCATCATCTCAGAAGAGCTGACTGAGGCATTGAGCCTCAGGCAAGCATGATATCATCCAGGAACACAGAGGGAGTGCAGACTCTGCCACCATGTAACAGTTGCAACATACACTCCCCACTGCACTCAGCCAGCTCTGGTAGCTACTGAGAAACAGATGGGTACCATTGTCCGCCCTTTTCAACAGGCTCACAGATGTTAGCACTGGTGTGTATGCTAACTCTGGGAACTTTCCCTCAGTGGACAGCAAGGACTTCAATCGTGCAACACACATTCAGAGGCAGGGTTTAATCTAGTCATTAACATCTAATTCCCATTTCTCTGGGGAGAAAAATCCAAGTCCTTTGTAAATGTGATATTGGCAGGCTGAGGACTTCTGCTCGTGACTGCAGAGGGACTAAGACACTTTGAACCTCTTAGCATCCAAGTCAGTAACCAAAATCTGATTAACTCTACCAGCAGTTTATTTAGGTCATCCACCAACCAAACTGTCAACAGAGTGGGCCAAGATAAAATCTGAGTTATAAATAGATCAGCTCACGATGGCAATTCCTCCATATTTTTTTAGAAAGCCTGAGACAGGCAGAAACAGCATATGCAGGGTGTTGATGTCAAAGGAGAAGCCACAAAGAGTAGGGACGACTCCACATAGTGGGAGTCACTAGTGCCAGATGACAAAAGCCCCAGTTAAAGCAAGAGGGAAGTACACCTTTCTGATATAAGGGTCTCTCACACCTTCTGTGTCATCACCTAACAGGATACATGATCTCAAATGTCAAACCATAATGTGATAATTCTCCCCGACGTATTAATCCCTGTACTGTTTTGAAAACAAACTCTAGGTTAGAGTGAGGAAAGGAAGACAGAAGAATATAAAGTAGAGGAAAGACAACCAAAAGGAAGGGCAAATAAGGAGAAACAATGGAACAGAATTGTGTGTGTGTAATATTTCTCTTTCCCCAGACACACATCCCTTTCTCTAGGCCTACTATTGACTTCCATGAATATTCTGAAATGCCAGTAGCCCCAATGTTCAGACTCCCAAGTTTTTCCTCATGACATTAAGATTAAATAGACAAAATTTGAAATTCTGCTCTCCATTACAATGCTGTAATAAACACTGGTATAACCCCAGATAGTGGGTGTCGACGGAGTTACTACAGCTTTATACCAGTTTTACTGAGTAGAACTTGTTGACGGTGCCTCGTTTGTGTTTACCAAGACAAGGAAGACCTACCCCTTCTGAGACCTGGTTCTGGTGGACAGTCATTACAATTTTCCACCACAAAACTAGTTTTCTTGTTAAAAACAAATTCCAGGACTTGAGGGTTGGAATTAGTCACAGCATGTCAGATTTCTTTAAACCCCAAATAAATTATACAGCCTTTTCTAACAGTGAAATTAGAGAGATCTCTTATAGGAATTAAGAGAGACAATAGGGGACGGCGAGGGGAATTACTTGTCTTTTCATGTTCTTTGACAAGAAAAAAATGCTTGAATGAACTGATCTGAACTTGGCAATGATTCGTTCAAGAGACATTTCTGAATAGGCTCCAAATCTCTCACATTTTAGCTAACGTGGCTTAACTCCTGTTAAAATAAATCTTGTTTGCCAGCTGCTATTCACCCTCTTGCAGACCTAGGGGTCAATGCATCCTCAGAATTTATTGGAGGTGGAAAGCAAGTTGAGACAGAGTTTAGAAAAGGAGGCAGATAAAAGAAAGGTATGATCTACAGACCATAAACTATAGGAAACATCTTATAAACATGCCTTCATGTAGGTTTGTCCTAACCTAAATAAACTCCATTGTGATCAATAATCCTTAAAAGTGGATTCTAGCCAATTCCTGGAATAAAAATTCCCTTCAAAACAGAAGAACAGGCAAAGATAAGTATTGTAGCTAAAGGAGTGCAGCCAAGGGTAACGTGCAAGGTCATAGCCAAGATGCAACAGCCTATTGAAGCATCACATAAAACTACCTTGGCTCCATGCATAAATATCTCCCATTTTAAAAAAACCGATTCCCTTATTATTTTATATATTGAAGCTGGGTACTGCCTGAACAGATCTTGGTGATTTTAAAACTGCCACCATCATATAAATAATGGATAGCAATTCTAGTTCCAGTTTTCAGATTCATTTTGACAGCTGCGCACAATCATTTCTGTCCATTGTCTCCACAAGTGGAGCTCACCACCTTCAAAGGAAAGGGTACATTGTCCAGGAGATAAAATGTCCTCACATCAGAAAGTGGTTTGATGCTAGCTATTGCTTTACACAACCTGGAAACCTTAACACCTATGTGAGTGCAGCTCTGCTTTTTTGTAGAGAGAGAAAAAAATCGTTCTTGAAAGTGTTTGTTTTAAAGGGACTTCTGCAGCAGCAAGATATGCAAGAGAAAAACATTTATTAAACAAAGTTATAGATCACTTTTCCTCCATAGCTCTCAAAGCAGTTTACAAAGGTAGGCATTAATTGTCCCAATTTCACAGACAGCAAAACCGAGACAAAGAGGTTAGATGACTTGCTCAAGGTCACACAGCCAGCCAACAGCATAGTTTGTTATACAACCCAGACGTTTTTACTCTTATTGTGGTGCTTGAACCACCCTGTGCCCCACTTGTTCAATCAAATTAAAATGAAAAAAACCTTGGTTTTCAACTAATTACAGGATTTTTAAGGGCAGATGCTCCTCAAGTATGAAAGAAAGGAGCCAAGCCATGTTTTATGACGTGTGTTAGAACATCCTGCTCTTCCTGGATCCAATCCTGTTCCTATCCTAGTCAATTGTAGAACTTTGTTCTATAGAACAAAACTAGCCTATGCTTATGAAGGATAAGCTTTTGGCCATCTCCTTACCTGTAACATGGGACAATGTGTCTTGGGATGAGGCAACTTTTCTCCTTTTGTAATTCTGATCTGTGAAGATGAAACTTTGTGCCTTGACCTACTGCTCTATGTGGGGTGCTTTTAGGGTGACCGGATGTCCTGATTGTATAGGGACAGTCCCGATTTATGGGTCTTTTTCTTATATAGGCTCCTATTACCTCCCACCCGCTGTTTTTCACACTTGCTGGCTGGTCATCCTAGGTGCTTTGTCAATGTCAATTTCCCATAGTGTCATGCACCTGAAATGCTGAATAGGTTCATGTTTCAAACCAAAAGCCTGGGAAATAGAATGTCCCTTATTTCAATCAGATTGATATTTAAAGGTCTGCAGGAGAGGAGTCCTATGCCAACATATCTTATGTGGCTCACCCAAGTGGGACTCCCCCTTCTGCAGACTTCATAACAAGCCCAAGGGCAGTGTGCATGTATAGAGGATGTGGTGCGGGGGGTGTAATAGACATATCCAGGCAGGGATATCTGTGTCTGACCATTTTCTCGATATTACACCAGAGTGGGTTGTGTGTGGTCTCTGCCAAATGCTAAGATCTAGCTGATTGTCATGGTTATTGTGAGATTGCGGGAAACAATTTTAGAGATATGTAGCACATGGGATATTGTGTTGCAAATTTGTGGGGAGTGAAGCTTATTGCATGAGTAGGGGGAGCTTGACAGCTGACCCAATCCATATGAGAACAACGGACACCCATGGAGACGTTTTACGTTTACTCTTTGCAATAGTTGAGGGTGGGAGATTTACAGAGACAAAAAAACCCAAGAGTTCTCATTAGAGGGGGAGTTCCCAGGGCTAAGAGATAATAGTCTAGGATTGCATAAGAGCAGAAGATTGGCTATGTGGTTATCCATTACAAGAGGGGACTCTCCGCCGGCCTGAGTGTCTCAGAAGCAGATACCACCTTTTTGGACTGGTCAAGAGCTGCAAAAACCAACCTTTGGGCGAGAAATACCTTAATAGACAAAAAGGTAACTTGTTAATAATTATTGCCTATAGATTGCTTATGTTTTTTCTTTTACCTGTAATGTTATGTTTCCAAACTCTTTATGCTTGTTTTTATTTGAATCCTTTACCTCAGGCTCTGTTCAATTTTGTGTTACTATAAACCCATCTATGCACCTTATGCTAAGGAGAGTGTTGACCTGAGGTGAAGTCAGTGAACTGCGGTGCACTCTCTCCACAAAGGCAGTGAATCAGTGTGCATTGTGGGTGTTCAGAAGATAGATGACTGCAAACTTGAGTGTAACAAAGTGGGGTATGTGAATTGCTAGCCTGCACTGGGAAAGAGCAGGGCTGATGGACCTTGAAGTAGAGTGCCTGTGTTACCAAGCAGCTGATGAGTAGAGCCATGCTAATCTGCTGATATTTGCTTTATATCTGCGGATATCTGCATCCGTGGACACGGATATCCATGGACCATGTTTGTGGATTGGATGTGGATACAAATTCTGTGTCTGCACAGGGCTCTCCTGATGAGTGTTTCCTGTCGTGAGCACAAGACAGGGCTCCATCCCAATGTGAGCAGGCGGTAGTGATTCACCCCAGATATGTTGAGTAACCCCAAAATAGTGTCATAGGGAGTTATTTCTGGGCAGGTCATGAGAGTAGTCTAAGATGGATGGACAAGGTTTTATCCACATTGAAAACTAAGTGCTTAACATTTTGTATCTAGAAGTGTTAAGGACATGAAGTTTAACATGGTGAAATTTCAGAGGTGGTGGTTTATTTATGTGGAAGTTTGAGAGAGGTTGAAAATTAAGTTTCTGAAGGGAATTCAGCTTCAGCCTTCACTATGAAACAGCTATCTCTGCTCTAATATATCAATGTCTAGGAACCATGTTCCTTTCCAGGAAAAAACAATATTTTAAGTCTAGTAAAGCATTAATGGTCACTGCAAACTACTGCAGGCCTAACATTTGCGACAGAACTTCTGAGGTAACAGACATAAGTATGCTCAGTGTTGTTGTTTCATTTTAAAGAAATACTATTATAAACAGACATGCATGAATTTAGCCTCAACACGCCTATGAAATAAGTATTACCATCTCTATTTTATAGATCAAGAAATTGCATCAGACTGATCCTGCAGGAGGAACTCTTCTGTATGCTCAACAGGGTGCTTAGTTTACCTCTAATCCTGCAAGTCCTCGTAAAACAAAACCACCTTGCTCTGAAGGTATACAGATCTGCGGTTGATGGCAGTGCTAATGAAGTGCCAGAAGATTTCACAAAGAGCTTCACTACTTGTTTCCCTTGACCTGATTACACACTTAGTGCAGGCTTTCTTTATTCCATAAAACTACACCCTTACAGGATGCCTGACTATTACTGGCAAGGACAAATTACAAAATAGAAATCGCATCTTTTGGGTACTCTGCCTGGACGCATCTCAGTGGCCATTCCCTCCTTATTGGCAAAAAGTCTGAGCTTCAAACATCCCACTCCCCCAGTTACACAAATCTACAACATAAACGCAGGCTCCAGTTATAGGTACAAAACTAAACTCTCCCATGGAGAGAGTGTATGTGTGACAAATATCTGGAATCACTCATAATAAAATATAGTCCAAACACCACAAGTTATCTTGGGGAGAAAATACACTGAACAATTATAAATGTAATCATACCAATACAAGCACCCTAGCAAAACACAACAAGCACTACATGCGCATGGTCCAGTAAACCTCAGTCCAATTCGGCATAACATATTTTGAGCTGCAAGAAAAGCATTTTCCACTACAGCAGTCTCTAGGATGGGCCACGCACACTGGAGGCTCTGATGAGATAAAAGCCGACAAGGATCCAGCAGGGTACCCAGCCAATCAGCTGCTTTATTCCACCATAGTAATCAGGAATACTTTATTACCCTCCCCCTTATGATCCCTGGTGGCACTCCTATGGCATAAGTCAAACCTTTTCCCTCAACTACACTTCCTGAAACATATAAAAGGCACATGGAAAATACACAGATTTCAACAGCAAAAGCACTTTGATATCAAACAGGTAAAGCAGCAGAAATTCCAACTAGACCTCAGACTGAACTGCTCTGGCTTTAAAAAAAAAAAAAAAAAAAAAAAAAAGAGTGCCTTTCAACTGGGGCTTAAATATTTATCTTCCATGAATGTTGGGAAACAACTTCTCTAAGTCCTTTACCACAAGAATTCCCACCATTATCAGATGGGGCTTTTGGATATTGCTGCAATACAAATAAAATACTGTAAGTCGTGGCTTCAAAAGAAAGGTATACACAGCTGTTCATTTTATTTTGTAATGCAATGAGTGCAGTTTTTTAAAAAACATCATACTGTCATCTTTATGTAATCCCTGTTTCATGCTGAAAAAAGATGAAATTTGAGTGTTGTATCAGTGCAATATTACGTTGCAGGGATATAGACTCTATTAATGTAACAGATGCTATTGTCTAAACTGTGCCAACTGGTGTTCTTCTCTTACAAACAGTTTGAAGCATTCCATCAATTATTGCACATTTGTCAACATTAAGCAATTGCCTTCACACACTTTTGATAGATCAATGCACTAATCCTCAGTTTATATTTTCAGATTAAGCTCGCATGAATGAAGGAAGTAAAGTTCACTAAAGATGTGGGATCATGAAATGTTGATACAAGAATGAAGCCCATTAAAAGTTAAGCATTTGTTTAAGTCCTCCTCCCCCCACAAAAAAAGATCAGCAGTGATTCTGGTTGGAGCAATTCCATATACTCAAATATTACATATAGTATTTGACGAGGTTATCTAAAGTTCTGTGGTAATACCACTGTAAACCGTGCTGTTCTGTACTATTACAGTACAATGCTTCCACATTGTCACTTTACTCCCCAATATCTCCACTTTGACAACAAAGTTCTCATCTCAGACATGCATGGCGGATCACAACTGACATGCTTCTCTCCCTGTAAGTGTACATCTCTCATCAAAAATCAATGGGAGTTATGCACACAAAAGGAGAGCAGAAAAACTGAGCAAAAAGTGTATTTGTGAAATCACAAGTCACTTATCACCACTTGGCACATGGCCTTAAAACAGGACTCCTTCATCACGTGCAAAGGAATTAACAACTATCACTCAGCAGAAATAGTTCTGAAAATAAATGACTAAGGATTCAACAAAAATGTGAGAAAAATTAAATGATACATTACCAAGCATAATATTCATAATAAATATTTGAAATTGTGTGTATGTAAACAAAAATAAGAAGCTCAAACTATTTTTTCTAAACTATATTAATTTGTAATCTTAGGTATGTGATTGGAAGGTGTAAATCACATCAGGAGGAAAATAACCTGCATTCATTTCACCTACCTTTCCAGGTGTTACTTCATTATTTCTCAGCTCCTGGACATTATACCTGGAAAAACAGTGAGAAAGTGCAGTGATGTGGTTTGTTGCTTCTGAATTTCTTTTAAAGTGAAACAGTGTTATGATAGTCTAATTCTCCATGCATTACCCTTTATAGAAGATGAATTTTGATTAGATCATATGACCATTATAGATGGAACAGATACATCATTATGAAGTAAAAATCAATGCCTATACAAACCACATTATTTTTATCTGTCAGGAATAACCTTGGGTTTTACAAAAAAGGACACAAATATTTGTTTGGGTGTTGTGATAGGGTTGGTTTGTTCCCATAGGAATAGCAGGGTCTAAGGGTCATCCCACTCCTTTCCTGTGGTGTGACCCTTTAAGATTACACAAGGGTCTAGGAGAATGACAAGCGGCAGATATGGGGAGAGAGAAAGTAGTACCAGGCAAACAGTCTGTATTTAGGGGGAAACCTGTGATTTTTTTCCTTTATGGGACCAGGAGCCTTGTAGAGTGGGCAGGGCAAGGCCCCTCTCCCAAGGCTGATTCTAGTTGGATGGGACAAAACAGAGCTGTAGATATTCCCTCAGAACCTGGGGACTAGTTGGAGACAGGGACCAGATGCCCCAAGCTAACACATACAGCAGCTGTAGGCCTCCTGTGCCAAGGAGAGAGCAGACTGACAGAATGCACTAAGACAAAGAAAGAGGGCTGATAAATGCCCAAACCTGGAGGGGAGAATCTATGGGCCTGGAAGGCCGGGGATAAAATCCCCCCAGCCCCAAAGGGGACTGACCCTAAAGGGGATTTCTTAGGGAGAGCCTAAATGAAATGAACACCAGAGAAGGGAAATATTGTTTGAAGACTCTGGAGGCAAGTGGTTTATTTCTGAACCCCAGCTGAGTAAGCATGTCTGTGGGGTCTTGGTCAACTAGCAAGGGTGCTACACGGCAGACGTGCCCTATCACAGATGTTTTTGTGGGATTTGAGAAAGCAGTATAAAAAGAAAAAAATCTAGGC
Organism: Chelydra serpentina; assembly: GCA_037349315.1. Taxonomy (NCBI): domain Eukaryota; kingdom Metazoa; phylum Chordata; order Testudines; family Chelydridae; genus Chelydra; species Chelydra serpentina. Next base: position 2,336,783 of record JBAIAC010000070.1, read on the forward strand.
GTGGAGGGAGAGATGTTTGGTATTTCTAGGATTTGTCATCTGAAGTTATAAAGTATGTTTACAGAAAGAGTAGGGATCTACAGCCCATCACTCCTCAGCCTGCGGCACAAAATTACTTTAACCTGCTGCAATCTGATGTATTTTCTTGATAGACTATTAAACCACTGGCAAACCACTGACAGAAATGTTGCTAATAGCTGGAAATCTGCCAGGTAAGTGAGGTGGCAGAACTCTTCCAGGCAAACACCCTTGCCCAGGCAATCCCATTAAAAACACGTCTGTTTGCAATAAACGTGACAAATTTTCTTTTGATTATTTTCTATGTACTTCTATTGCCTAGAAAACACTTTCTGAACGCAATAGACTATATGTAGGACATATTTGGTGTGTTTTCCATTGCAAATTTAGTGACAAAACATGTTTGTCATTTGATACTTACTTGCACACATAAGGAGAGTGGACTATGTAAATTTAACTTTGCACATATCAGTAAGATATATTCATCATTCACGCCTTATGTAGGCACAGTAAATATGGCATTCAAGTTAAATAAATTTTATCTAATAAAAATTAAGAATAAAAATGCTTGTAAATTTGATGTTTTGAAATTATTTAACATGAGGCCTTCCAAGACCAAATATTCTGATAGGGGCACTTCAAAATTATTTTGGCTGAAATTTTCTGAAGAAATGTCTATGGTCTGAGACCAAATGTAGAAGATTTCAACACAAAACAGTTTAGTTTGCCTAAGTTATGAGCAACTGAAAAAAAAAGAGTTGATAATTGAAATTGCATTTTTGCTATAATGGTCACTACTGCTCCCACTATATTTCTGTATGTATGTATGTATGTATGTATGTATGTATGTATGTATGTATGTATGTATGTATCTAAAGCATCTAACATTTTGAGGATTACAATTACAGTTTCATATACATACCTCTTATACCATTTCCAGGGGAAAGAAAAAACTACAGAAGCGAAATGTGATTGTTGGAGACATGACTGCCATAATTAACTGAACAACCTAAAGTAGGCAAGGCAGTTAGCGAAAAGGATGGAAGCAGAAGGTGAAGCATCTCTTCAAGGTGCTCGCTCAACTTTTGCTAAGATTGCTCATTGCCATGGATCCATCACTACACCTGGATTCTTAAGTAGCATTATGCAAGCTTTTCCAAAGTAGTCCTCCTCACAATGGCCATCATATCTTTGTCACCTCCAGAATGGATTACTATTAAACACTCTACACTGCTCTTGAAAACCACCCAAAAGCTTCAGCTAGAGCAGAAGACAACTGCCCACCAATGGGGCAAACTGTTAAGATCTTTATAACATCTGTACTCAAAGCTGTGCAATGGTTTTCTTTGCTTCTCTCAGTGCGCTATAAGCTTTGGTGATAAGTCACTACAGTCCTGTACAGCATGTGTGATTCAGCTACACATAGCTCAAACAACCCCTCGTCTTCTAACGCATCACAGAATTTTAAGATTAGCTGGGATTCTCTTGCTATTGAACTCTTCTGTACTGATAGAGCTGTTTTCCTCAGTAGAGGATCTCTTTGCCATTCAAACTCTCTCCTCTTTGCATTCTGATAAAGATTAGTTTTAGTAGCCTTCAGAGCACTGTGATGGGTTGGACGCCTTAAGGTGCCATCTAATGTGCTGGGATACCACTGAGCTCGCCTGTTCTGCCAGCCAGGGCACCCTTTTTACCTGTCTTTCTGAGCCAGGCTATTAAGCCTCCTCCAGCACACACAGGCAGGGCCACACCCAACTGCAGAACGACACAGACACTGAGATTAGTTCTGGGAAGCCTCAGTTTAAAGGAATTGCCCCAGCACTCAGGTGTCCACCTCCCTTGGAGTGCAGACCCAAAGGAATATGATGAAATCCGCCTCCTCCCTCAATGAGGAGGAAGGTATGCACAGCCTCTCCTCCCCCCCCCCCCCGCATTATGAATCGCACAAACTGGGTTATATTATAAATAAGAAAAGTTTATTACATACAAAAGGTGAATTTTAAGTGAATGTAAGAGATAACAGACAGCACAAAGCAGATGACTGAGCAAATAAAACAAAATACACAAGCTAAGTTCAATACACTTAAGAAACAGGTTACAAAATGTAACTTCTTACCGTAAATGTTATTTTGGGCAGATTACAAAGTTTCTGTAGCTTAGAGTTCCAGTTACATTTCTTTTCAGACTGGACCCCTGTCTCAGTCTGGACTCTCTCCTTGCCTGCCCTTCAGGTATCTTTAGCAAGCAGGAGTAGAGCCCCATTTGTCTTTCTTCCAATCCTTAAATAAGCTTTACATAAGGCAGGAATCCTTTGTTTCCCAAACTTAAACCCCTTCCCCTTTTAGTGGAAAGTTACAAGAAGTCGAAGATAATGTTTAGTATCAGGTGAGGTGACAAAACCACCTGATTTAATAGTGTTACAGTCATAGAATCATAGGGTTGGAAGGGACCTTAGTAGGTCATCTAGTCCACCCCCTGCTTAAAGCAGGACCAATCCCCAATTTTTGCCCCAGATCCCCAAATGGCCCCCTCAAGGATTGAACTCACAACCCTGGGTTTAGCAGGCCAATGCTCAAACCATTGAGCTATGCCTCCCCCCCGAGTCACATCCAAGGATGTCTCCCTGGAGGGAGAGTGATTAGTATCTTCACAGTCTTGTTGTTCCTTCCTAATGACCCATCAAATCTGATGGCCTGTCATCTGGTGGGTGTCTTCCCAATACATAGCCAGTTGTAATTGTTACATAGTCCATATTCCTAACAGAAATGATATATGCATACAAAATGGATAATCAATTTCAGTAAATCATAACCTTTCCAATGATAACTTACATGAGTCATCTTGCATAAAGTACATCTCAGTTATGTCATATCCATATCATAAGCATAATTTCATAAACAATATGGAGTGTAATGTCCCAAGCACATTATAAAAACAAAGTGAATTATCTGGTTCAATATTTGATAATGTTTTTGGTTTGGTTTCTAGCAAAAATGCATGGTATATTCAATTGTATTTAACACTGTTAGTAACAGGCGTATGTATTACTTGTAAGATTCAGTATTTTGTTTCCCTTTACCTTGACATCCAGATAGTGGGTGCTACAGAAGTCAATAATACACAATACACATAATGGCAAAGACATCATGGTTACATATTTTCCTTTGAGATATAAATTTCTGGAAATTCTCTTCATACATCCAGTTGTGACATCCTGCTCCCCCACTGAAGTCAATGGCAAAATTCTATTTGACTCCAACAGGGCCAGGATTTCACCCTTCATTCTTTTCCCATATCAATGAACATTTTGGGGTCAGACCAATGGTTCATCTAGCCCAGTATTCTGTCTTCCGACAGTGGCCAGTGCCAAATGTTTCAGAAAGAGTGAACAAAACACAGCAGCTATCAACTGGACTATCTTCCAGTCTCATCTTATTGCAGTCTCACCTTATTGCAGTATCCAGTCTAATATAAGTATTGTAGATTAGAAATAATAGTTGCAAAAAGCAATAAAGGCAATATAGCCTTTTTGGTGCAAGGAATATAAAATAGCTGAGAAAAAAACTGATGCACGCTATCATTCTGTCAGGCACTAGAAAATACACAACGTTTCCTTGTTAATATGAAAGAAAATAACTAATTTCTCAGTTATTCATTATTACTATAGTCTTTAGACTGGATTACATGTGTCAGCTCTTAATCTTTTCCTTCTTGCACTGTTTACTTGTTTTTAAGAACTGCTGTACGAGCCAAAAGGCTAACCCCCAAAATAACCACATCTACAGTCATGCATAATTTTTCTGCACTAGGTTTGCACATTCGGTCCAACTGCTTCCTCCTGACGCTCTCATTGGTGTACACCAGGAAACACCTGAATGAAGCACAAATAAGACCTCCTAATCTAAGGGCAGGTGGTGGTGAGCACTCAACCCTGGAGAGCATCACCATATGCAGAATATCAGTTATTCAAGGTGCAATTAACTGGGACATTTAAGGAGCAGATTTAAGTCCACCAACATATTAACAAATCGGCACCACTTAATGATGGTGGTAGTTCTGCAAAAGAAGGACAGTATTCTTAGTTTGGTGATGATGAAGTCTTGTATTCTTTAATTTCTATGCACTTATGTAATCATTGGGCTGACCACAAAATTCTGCAATACCTGGGAAACACTTAAAATGGTGTCTTCTGCTAACCAGAAATGCCTATTAATGGGCATGGAAGGCCACCCAGACAGATGTCCCAGCTAAAAGGATTGCCATATTTTCAAGAGGAAGGATGGCCCAGTGGCTAAGGCACCAGCATAGGATTTGGGAGAGCGGGGTTCAATTTCTGGTTCTGCCAAATACTTCCTCTATGACCGTGGTCCAGTCATGTAGTCTCCTCGTCTAACTTCCCCATTTTTAAAATGGGAACATTCAGGGTAACTTCATTAAAGATTGCGACAAACTCAGATACTACAGTGATGAGTGGTATCTTTAACATTTCCAATACCTTCCTTAGAGAAGAAGACAAAACTCAACCTCCATTAGTGTTAATGGGAATGCCTAATAATTCCAAATACACCATGAAAAAGGTAAGTTCAGTGGCTATAAAACAATGAGATCAAAATTTTCCTAAAGTTCTAATTTAGAATGATCACTCTAAATTTAACTGATATTCCAGAACCCAAATCAACACAAAATCCTCACAACACCTTCCACACAGCTCAATGCTGTAGGCATCTATTTTTCGCACCCATATGAAAACTAGCGCCACATTTTTCAGATTTGGCCATCTAAACTAAAGCACCTAAATTCACATTTGGAATCTCATTTGAATTAAAAACATAGCCAGATTTTCAGGTGCTCAGTATCTCTGTACTTCACACTTAAATCAATAAGAGCTGCAGGAGCTTAACAGCTGAGAATTTAGTTGTTTCTTTAGCTCCTTAAACATGAATGTAAGTGGCCATGTACGTTTGAACTTTGCTTAACAGAGCATGCAAAACTTTTTCCCTGATTCACATATCGTTGGTTTTCAAGGGCAGGAGGGACCATTACAATTAAGTCTGACCTCCTGCATTACTGAGGCCATAGAATTTCACCAAGTTCTTCCAGCATCAAGCTCATAACTTTTGGTTGTGTTACAGCATATCTTATAGGACAGCTTCCAACCCTGAGAAGAAAGAGGGGGTTAGGATACTGGTGTTTACTTTTTGTTTTTGAAGAGTCTGTTTCTACTCTTACTTGAATTCATCAGTTTAATAGATGTAAACGTTGTATCAAGCCAGACTATTATATTTTTAAAGTGTTACATATATCCAGAAAAAGCTAGTGGCATATCCATATGAATAATAAAATATGCAAATAAAACACAGCCCTCAGAGTACTTTTTATGCTTTAAGTCTACAGAATCAACTGTGGGGTTTTTGTTTGGTTTGGGTTTTTTGAACTTTAGAAAAAACTTTGTTTCCTTTTCTACACTGTTTTTCCTTGGCACTATCTGTGTTTGTGCCTTGGATATTTGTTTACATCATGAAAATATGTTTATGACAAAAAATTATTTACATGAACACCACATTTTAAACAATAAATTCCATGGGAAAAATAGATTGCCTCAAAACAAATAGTGATAGGTCACTTCCTAGACTCTGTCACACAGATGGTTTCTGCTTATCTTCAGGTTGATTGCAAATGCAGATGCAAGTCTCTTTTCAATAACTGTGTTTTAATACTTCAGCTTTTAGTGCATCTGCCGCTCCATGACCCCGTCTGAACATGACAATTTTATCGCTTTCATTAGCGGCCTTGTTGCTATTTCCTCTTTTTTTTTTTTTTCATTAGCAGCCTTGTTGCTATTTCCTCTTCCCAAGAGGAAGTACAACAGATCATGCTAAATTGGTCTGTAATTTGCTTAAGCAGTAAAATCTCATGATTTTACTAGTAAACATCCACTGTGATAAAGGCTGTTTTAAGACTGCCCAGGTTCTGCTAGACTCTCACTGCGGCATCAGTCCTAGAGGCCTAGAAAGCGCTTTCTCAGCTTGTGTACAGCTGCTTTTATTCCCCCTACTGAATATCATTTTGTTTTTAATTGGGGGGGGGGGGGAATTAAAAGAAAGATGCCATAGAAACACATACTGGGAGTTAGTTTACAAAAATCATTTTAAAATACTGAAGTGCAGGTTGAAAAGTGACTGAAATTTGGATTTAACATCTGAAGATGCAGTCAGAAGAAGGTCACAGATGTGAGCACATCACAAGGCTGAATGTGTTAAAAGAAGGCTTTCCTGCTGCATCATCTAGAAATCCCCAGTAAAGCCACCTCTATTTTTGTTATATTTGTATAATACAAAAACACACGCACCAAGTTTAGCCTGTACAAACATATACACATGTACAAGGGTGCCTGTGTATGCAATATACACATATTTCAGATGAGCCATCTAAGTGAAGGTCCCATGTGACCATTTGTGAATGAAAATCCTATTACACTGCGGGGGTGCACAAGACTGGACATGTGAATTCCCCATGTTCTGGCCAAATTCCAATTACCACATCCTTCCTTAGAAACTGATGTTCAGTATTATGCAATGTTGCAAATGCTATAGCAGAATTGTGTGCAGGTTACATGCCTGTATTTTCAATGGTAATAACTCACCTACCATATATATATTCTGCTAGGTGTTTTGGGATGAAAGGTGATGTGTAATTTACTATATCTAGGAGTGTGTGTGTGCGTGCGTGCCTCTGTGAGAGAGAAAGCAAGCAAGCGTGAGCTAAAACCAGATAGCATTGATAAGGCTACCTACCCTATTCTCCTGGTCACAATTTTGTTCATCTGTGTTTTTTAAATTGAACAGAGCACAGGCTACAAAAAATTATGTTTAATAACCACAATAAATGTATGTTTAATAACCATTCTCCATCAGCAGGAGACAGGAAAGTAGCAAAGAGCATATACAGTCTATGAAAGGAGGGTGTCCTTATGCAAGTTCATCCATAGGACAAACAGTAATCAGTGTACTCATGACAAATCAGTACATGATGTCATCAGTTCAAAAAATATTACATCACATTTTTGATAGATGACATTTCATGGATCAAGACAGTGACTAGGGTACCGATTCAGACTAGGGTAAAGATTCATGTAAATGAAAGAGAGAGTTCATGCAAGTCAGCATCCTAAAAGCTGCCATTACTTATATCTTGCCCATGGAAAATAAGAACAGCAATACTGTGTCACACCAGTGGTCCATCTAGCCCAGTATCTTGTCTTCTGACAATGGCCGCTGCTAGATGCTTCAGAGGAAGTGAACAGAACAGGGCAATTATTGAGTGATCCATCCTGTCATCCTGTCCCAGCTTCTGGCAGTTAGAGGTTCAGGAACACTCAAAGCATGGTGGGATGTTCCTGACCATCTTGGTAAATAGCCATTGATGGACCTATCCTCCATGAACTTAACCAATTCTTTTTTGACTCCAGTTATAGTTCTGGCCTTCACAACATCTGCCAGCAATGAGTTCCACAGGTTGACTGTGCATTGTGTGAAGTACTCCTTTATGTTAGTGTTAAACCTGCTGCCTATTAATTTCATCAGGTGACCCCTTGTTCTTGTGTTATGTGAAGGGGTAAGTAACACTTCCTTATTTACTGTCTCCACACCATTGATGATTTTATAGATCTCTATCATATCACCCCTTAGTTGTCTCTTTCCTAAGATGAACAGTCCCAGTCTTTTTAATCTTTCCTCCCATGGAAGCAGTTTCATACCCCTAATAATTTTCGTTGCCCTTCTCCATACCACTTTCTGAGATAGGTGACCAGAACTGCATTCAGTATTTAACATGTGGGCATATCATGGATTTATATAGTGGCAATATGATATTTGCTGTTTTGTTGTCTATTCTTTTCCTAATGGTTCCTAACATGGTTAGCTTTTTTGACTGCAGCTGCACATTGAGTGGATGTTTTCAAAGTGGATCTTTTCAGAAAACATGACTCCAAGATCTCTTTCTTGAGTGGTAACAGCTAATCTAGACCCCATCATTTTGTATGTATAGTTAGAAGCAATATTACCCATATGATGCCATGGTTCTTCATCACATGTGCCAGTAAATTTAACATGGTAAAGTCAGTCATGGTGCCTTTATCTGAATTTGCATATTGGAGTCAGCAGTCAAAGAGGTTACATCAATCAGGATTAAGCTTTATAGTTCTGAAACCACAGAAATCAGATATTACTGAGTGAGCGCTTGTGATTAGTTATTTTAAAGGTCATTTTAGCCGCCTGCACCAAAAGTATTGGGAGAGCTTGTATCTCAAGATCCCTAGTTATTTGGTGAGACTGCCCATGGCTACACCCTTTCAGGGTGCGCAGTTTACTGCTCTCTGGGTAGCCAGACAGCAATGTTGTCCAACATATTTGTGTTATATGGCTCTCTCCTTCTCACTATCCCACTACGAATAGGCTTGCACTACTGTGCCATATCACGCCATTGTGCACTCAATGAAAGACCCACAATGTGTTCCAAAATTTTTTACTGGCTAACATATGCCACACATACACTACTATGGTGGCAATACACCGATGCTTTGTGGAATGCTGTGAATTTAGTAAGCCTCACTGTTTGAAGATCTGGTGTACAGAATGAAAAGTTAATAAAAAATACTTTCCAAAGAAAACATCAAGAGTAGTTTCCACTTTGATAGTAGGACTGACTTGAGGTATAAACAAACTGGCTTCAAGCGAATATAAAATGTCATCTGTCCCTCAATCTTGCCAATAAATACTGATAATACGGTTATGAAGGGTGTCTCTTTTTTTTAGGCAATCTGCATATGTGCTTGTTGGCATCCTTTCATCTACGAGAGACCATGGGAATTGCAGCCTGTGATGTAGATGGTTTGCAATGTCTCATGTGACTGAATAGTCCAATTTGAGATTTGCATGATCTTTGGCAGTTATTGCAAACGTATGTATGTTGATTGAAAGCTGCTTGCTTCCTATGAGCTCTTTACCCTTCAAGCTGTAGGAGCCACCTTCTGTCATGGACTTTGAAACCCTGATGGAGACGATGGCACCACTTGTTACGATCACTTGCCAAGATTTCCCATTGGTCAGGATCAATTCCAAATTCCTTCATATCTGGCTTGCGTGTTGTGTGTTGTTCTTGGTCCCTCTGATAGCTCCCTGTATAGCATGTCTTTGGGGATGCATCCATCTTCCAACCTACTCAGATGGCCCAGCCAGCACAGTCATCTTTGCTTGAGCAGGGCTGTCGCACTTGGTAAATTTGCCCTTTGAAGTACCTCTGCGTTGGTGACTTTATCAACCAAATTTACACCTTCCTAGGGTTTGGTTTTATTGTTAACAAAAAAATCACAATAAAATACATCTCACCCCAAGCTTTCTCTCGCAATTTGGCTCCCATATCCCAACACCTAGTTCCTTCTGCCCAGAACAGCACCTCTCTTGCATCTTGTTAACCCCAACCAAAATATACCTTCATGCAGGTTTCAAGCAAATCAAACGGTCTCAGAGGAGGCCTGAAATCTTTTGGGGGTGGGGCCATAGAATATGCCACACTATTACAACAACAATATAAAACTGTACATGGTATGCCACAATAAGTATCTACTGACTATCATAATGTACATCTTGATTTGGGTTCAGCATATGGACTCTTGCTTCCTAGGCCAGTTACAAAAAGCATCCAACCTGTGGAATTCTCTCATGCTGAACCATATCTGTTTTACTCAGAGGTGAAAGTAAGTCAGTCTGGTCCTGTCTGGCATACTGACAAGAGCCGGTACACAGCCGACCGTACCAGCAGGGGGCAGCCTCCCCAGGACGGCAATTTAAAAGGGCCCTGGGCTCCCAGCAGTGGCCGAAGCCTCAGGCCCTTTAAATCGCCGCCAGAACCCCGCTGCCGGAGCCATAGGAGCCGATTTCCGTCGGCTCCGCTGGGTGCGTCGGGGGCGGGGCCCCACAACGTCGGCCGCGGGGCCCCACAACGTCGGCCGGCGTCCGGGGCGAAGGTGCTCCGGTAACGGGCGTGGGGCTGGTGGGAAGCTGCCGGTGGGTGCTGAGCACCCATCAATTTTCCCCCGTGGGTGCTCCAGCCCCGGAGCACCCACGGAGTCGGCGCCTACGGCCGGAGCCCTGGGGTAGCAGCGGTGGCCAGGAGCCCCGGGGCTCTGGCGGTGATTTAAAGGCCCTGCCCCTTCTGCCTGAGGCCCCCTCCCTTGCTCAGGACCACAGCCCTGTGCACCAGTAAGTCCTGTTACTTTCAACCCTGGTTTGACTTCATTTATAGCAACTAAGGATCTAGCCTAGAATATCCCCATTTTTGGTGAAAACAGACAGAACTTGAGTTTCTCAGTTATGAACCATGAATAACTAGTCTTAAGTTGACAATGAGAGGGTGTAAAGATAAAACAAAGATACACCAACACTGTTATAGTCCAGACACCAAGATGTAAATATTTTACTTGACATACAAAGTAACTGCACCTGGCACATCATTTAGTGATCATATTCACACAATAAGAAGCTCACTAAGATAGTTAAATAAAAAGCCTACACAGACAGTGCAAGATGCATTTTGATGCATTTGCAAGGAAAGTAACACAAAATTAAATTCTGATTTTATTGCTTTCTAATAGTGTATATATTTCATCAAAATAAATGAAAAACTAATACTTTGAGCCAGAGATTAATTCACAATGTTATTCTCCAATACACCAGAAAAGAATTAAACTTTTAAGAAAAATCAAGACTTAAGGAACTACGGTAGCTTCTTAAAAATGTAATACTCTATTCAACATTTGCCCTTAAAAATATTCTTTCCATTCCAGACTGACCTGGGTTAATCTACAAGTATTTTGGCCTCCAGTCAAGGCCGGCTCTAGGCACCAGCACTCCAAGCATGTGCTTGGGGCGGCACTTTCCAAGGGGTGTCACTTCGGCCCTTTTTTTTTTCCCCTTGGGGCAGGCCCTGGACAGAGCCCTGCTGCTGGAGAGCCAGAGCATCGTCCCCTAGAGGGAGGGAAGTGGGGCCAGAGATGCAGGGAGGGAGGAAGGATCCTGCTGTCACCACCGCTGCCGCTCTGAGTCTCCCCAGGGCAGCGCAGCATTTCCCCGCCCAAGTGGGCTGTGCAGGGCGCCGCCGGGCTGGGCAGGGGGCGCAGATCCCTGCTCGCGTGCCGATAGGGCGAGTGGCTGGGCAGCCTGACCTGCCTGGGAGCTGCCGCCAACCCCACCTGCCCCCGGACTCAGCCCGCCGTGCACCTCCCCTGCCTCAGCCCTGCACTGCCTGCCCCAGGCCCCCACAGCACCAGGGGCGGGGAGAGGCAGAGCCCGGTTCCGAGCGGGGCAGCGGGGGAGACTGCCCCGCCGGGCAGCAGGTGCAGGGTGGTGTTGCTGCAGCCACAGCCCTGGTCGGTTGTGGGGAGTGCAGAGAGAGGCGGCTTCCCCGCCGCGCCCCCCACCCGCCCGCTGAGGCAGCGACTTCCGAGCACGGAAAAAGGTGAGGCGCTGGCAGGGCTTGGGTCCGGGGGACGAGGCAGGTGTAGCCAAGCGGCTGGGAGGAGCCAGCCCCTTTGCAGGAGCGAGGCTGATGCCGAGGTGAGTGGCTTTGATGCCGGGGGACCCAAGCCCGCCAGCAGGGGACACGCTCGGCGGGGGGGGGGGGGTTGTTTCGGCGGGGCGACGTTCGGGGTTTGTTTGTTTTTTGTTTCGGCGGGGCCGCAATTTATTTATTTATTTATTTTGCTGTGGGAGGGGAGAGGCACTCGGTTGTTTTTTGTTTGTTTTTTGCTTGGGGCAGCAAAAAAGTTAGAGCCGGCCCTGCCTCCAGTTAACCTCCCTATTAAATAAAAATAAAATATTAGGTAATTAAAAACTAGTCTGTTACAGATTATAGAAGTATACAATTCATTTTCAGTAGAGGAGGACAACCTTCATAATTCACCCAATATTTTACCACTTTGCTGAAATTCCACTGGTGAACAAAAATTGCCTTACACCTGTGTTACATATTTCATCTAAATATACATTTAGGTCCATCATAAATACAGCCTGCTACCAGATTTGCAGCATTTTAAAATGATGGCTACAGCTTCAATTAAACCTGTTGGGAGGGGAATTAAAAGAGCTTAATGCTAACTTGCATTTAGGTAAGTAGAAGAAAAGAGCTGCATAGACCAATTAGACATTTTATTAGTATTATACAACCTCTCTAGTTTGTATTCAGATAACTACTCAGCCCAAACTTGGGCTGGAAAATTGGATTCAAGTTCAGCAGAGAAGCTAATAGTGCCATATCTTACATGTCAGATATAAGTAAGTCAGGAAATAGGTGGAAATAGTAGCATACCTTAAGCAGATTTTGCTTTCAATGGGTGCACAATGAGTTCTGCTTACATATGAGATAAAAGAGGAAGGCTCTGTTAAAGCAGCTCCCACAACACACGCCCAGATTCTTCCCTGGTGTACAGTCAGTGGAACTACACCAGGGATTTATCTTGCTCACTTTCTTACACTCTCCTGTTAGCTCCTTTTCTCGCTCAACCCACCTTTCTCAGCCTCTTCAGTGTTAGTTACACTGATTCTTTTTGCATGTCTCATGAAGATTATAACACTGCCATTATATACTTCACCACTAAGGCCTATGTACCTGCCACTTACCCTATGCGTAGCTTATATCACCACTGAATTTAGCCAAGCCACTTCCATAGAAGGCACACCTGTTTACAGTTCAAAAGAGTTTTCCCTTTAGACTTAATATTACTGCTTTCATCACTTTTTGGGATGATCATGGAACGCAATGTGCTCAGACATTTTTCTTGCTCTACACTCTTTTGATTATTGGGGGTGGGGGAGGCAAACTGATGTGGTACAGTAAGATACACACAGCTTCTTCCCCAACCTGAAACTTCCTAAAGAGCTCCAATTGAGTTTAACAAAAACTTTCTGAATTCATATATTTCCCCCCTTCCTCCATCATTATTTTTCATTTATGTGCACCTCTACTCCTCTGGTTTCAGACTAGGACCAGAAGTGTGGCAATACTGAAAGGAAGTGTCTTACCAATACAACTGAAAGCAAAAGTACCAGAAAAATAAAAAGCCTCATCTCACAAAATGTCTAGTTCCAGTTTTGCAAAAATCAAGAAGTTCTGAGTTTGATTCTGTTCTACTATGACCACTTTTGCATTGCTCAGGAGCTGTTCCCAGAGATATGAAACCCACCAGATCCAACTAGCTAGAAATTCCCCATACATGGAGGGTGGGGATCTCCATGTGAAACCGCCACGACTGCTCCCCAATCCCCCTCACACACGTGGATGGCCAAGGGAAAAATTGAATATTAAGAGTATCTTCACCCTCCAGCTATTCCCAGGTGCTGGAACAGTACCTTGGGGCCATAAGCAACCAGGGCCAGATTAAAACATAAGGGTAGTGTAACTGATGCAGTGATGTCTATCTGAATTTGCAGAGAACCTGAAACAATAGCCTTGAGAAATGTGAAACGTGATCCACAGGACAGTTGGCTCCAAGATGCACTGTCCTAAGAGTTCCAACACCACCCCAAGGACTATGAGTGGCAAGACCAAAAGAATGCAGCAGGCCTGGCTCACCCAAATCAAGAAGATATTCAGTCCAGCAGCCAGAGTGTATTGGGGTGCCCCTTGCAACTGTTCCTTCCTTGCTAGGGAACAGAGGGGTGCCTTGTTGTGGCCCATCCTTCTCCCAAAGAAAATGAGAGCCCCATGGTACTGCCCCTGCCTGCACGGGGTGAGGGGAGGTCCCCTGCCACCATCACTCCAAATAGGAGGGTGGGGCCACAGTATGGGGTCCCATGCTATGGTGTGCCTAAAGCTTTGATTAGGAAAATATATCTCTGCTTACCTGCAAGTTTCCTTTGAGTGAGTAATAAGGTCCACAGATCCATTACAAGGGATGCTCTCAGTTTGGGGACAGAACCAGACAGGTCCATCACTGGCAGTGGGAGAACATACCACTACATGCAGTTTCCTCCTAGTCCAGAGGACTTCCACAGCCAGGATAATTCTAGTCTACCTTTCCAAATTACAGACTCTGTTAACTATACATTGAAGAAATGTATCCTACTGCAGAGAATGGAGATAATTTCCCCAAATGAAATAAACCAGAATCCTTCAATATCCCTTTCCATTCTGGCTGATCCTAGTGTGTCGATTGTGGGCTGGATTTCTGTACCTTACTGCTCAAAGAAATTTTCTTCTAAGCATGGATACATTTTCCTATTCTTTTTGTGCTAAGGTCCATAGATTCGTTGCAATGGGATTTTCACAGCCGTGTGCCTCCAGAGTGGGAAGCAGGAATATCCCTTAAATATGGGCATCCAAAATGAGGTATATTATATATTCTCCAACTACTCTGGGTGCATTGATGTGCGGGGAAGACTTCTGATGAAAAAAATAGCATTGGCTGAAGACTGAATAACTAATATGTAGAATTTGGTGATTATAGATATTGACGGCCACATGGGCATCTAACAGATATCATTGCAAGGTACATGACGTCTCAGGGCATCTACTGACTGGACTTAGACACTTGAACAGGAAGAATATTTCTTGACTTTCCTTTGGGAATTAATATGACAACTGTGAGGACTACTTCTCTGAGTTAAATGTACAATATGAGTCTCATCCAAGAAAACTCTCAACTTAATTGATTCATCCTATTAAAAACAGTTATCAGGAAACTTTCCTTAATAGAGAGAGAAGTAAAATCTGTGGTATCTGCCACAGGGCTTCAGTGACGTAGTGCTATAAAGGACCAGGAGAGGGTTCCACGATTGTGCCCTATAACCTTGTGGGGCAGGAATCAGGGAAGCATCAAATGTCAGTGTTCATAAAACACTTTCTTTTCATGAGCCTGCTGAGAACATTATAGTACAGAGACTTCACCTTTTGGTTGAACATGCATATGCCCACATCCCATCCCCCCTGGAGGAATTAAAGGCTATGTTTTACACGACAGAATTTATGCTACTGGCTGAAGCAAAGTTCATCTGTTGATTTCTTTCTTGAGTCCTTGAGAGCGATAACCCCTTAATCCAAATATCCATTATCCAGCGCCAGACGGGTTCATAAAGATTGGGTGAGGGGGAAGCGGTAGTGCAATAGCAGACCCCCCTCTAAGAGACAGACACATCAGAATTTCCAATGCTAGCTCAAAACCAGGCCAGAGAGCCACTGTCTATTCAGCCAGAAAGGAAGTGTCACTGGCATTCTCTCCTTCCTATCTTTGGCGTGGGCCTGGGGAGCAGTGGAAAAGGCATATAGGAGAGACACTGACCAGCTTTTCAAGAGATCGTCCACCACTTTGCATTCAGGGTGTTGACACATGGAGACCCCCACAGGGGTGGGGTGTTAATTTGTATTACCAGATGCAAAAGAGGCCAATCACCAAATGAGCAAGGTTACTTCTGGGTGCAGTGTACATAGAGCCAGGAGAGTTCACGCCGCACAGAACAGGATATGTTTATTTTTCTCTCAGGCAAAGGCTGACTGCGCTCTTCCTAATTTGTTATCAAACACCCAATCAGACATGTGCCCCATCTCATGAGGAGAACAAGTCTGTTATCCATGGAAGGAAGAGTGACTCAATTCCTGAATAAATCGCCGTGCCAGCCAGCAGATGATGTTCTTTCTTTCTGGTATCCTTTCTCCGGAATGTATCAGTACCTGAATGAGCCCCCTCCATTATCACCAGCGGGCATCTCTGACATAAGGTTCACTCTGCCTGGATCCCTTCCCCCTCCAAAAAAATCTTTCAAATCACCAGCCTCTACAAACACCATAGAGGGGGATATGAGCTGAAGGGGAATCGTACCAAAAAACAAATGCATCCCTGGAGCACAGCTGGAAATTAGATGGACCCAATATTGAGCCAAGTTCTTAGAAATTTGAAATAAAAGTATGGATTTTTCCTCTCAAAAAAGCTGCAGCAAGGAGGTCTGAGACACAGCTAAAACCAGAGGGAACATCACGGGGTGGGGCATTTCCTTGCTGTCAGTGAGCACGGGGTCTGCCCCTTCTCAAGTTTAATGCCTCATTACCACTCATTGTGGATACTAGGGTAAATGCTTTATTTCTGAGATTTTTACGCAAGGAGAAGGCATTCCTCCTAAAGTGTTCTTTAGTACCAATAAATGTATTATTCTCTTGCTCAAAATGTATACGCTCTAACATCCTGCATCAACCTAACACTTCACCTGCAAAGAGAAGGATGGGACTTGATGCAGTACTCCTTTGAGAATCCACTGCTGGCAATGCAGACCGAGCTTCCCTCATACCTGCACGGAAGGACAAGACATATGTACATCAGCAGCCAAACAGGATCCTGGCTTTCCATGTGCTCTTCACGGTTTCTTTTAAACCCGTTAGACTGACTACACCAAATTCTATTAATGCTCTTCAATGGCCATATTGTAATAAAATTAGATTCTGTAGTATAAAAAAAGAATTAGCAATTTAAAAACAGGAAATAGAAAAATCCCACAATGACTAATGGATTAAAATACACTTGGTTCCACTTTTACAGGTTAACCTGTAAAAGATGAAATGGCAATTTTAAAGCTATCAAAGTGTAAGCTCTGGAAATCACTAAGGAGTGGTGGTACTGACATTTATTTCTCACTGATAAATGGAACTACTAGGATATCTCCAGGAAATCACACACAGATATGTACTCTGCTGTGGCAGAACTAGTTTTTTCCATTAACTTTTATTTTATACAGTATAGATAAAGAAATGTGGATATTATCATCCCTTTCTCAAGAGTGACTTGGACAGGAGGCATCTTACAAACTTCCAGAAACACTCACTTGCAGTAAACCAACTTCAGTTAAAAAACAAAACAAAACATCACACACACACACACACACACACACACACAAAAACCTCATAGCAATTTAAAGTATTTGGACTTAAAAAATTCAAGCTCAACTAACAAAATGATCAGAAGTGAAGGATACTATATAAAATGTGTTACAAGGGCATCAGGAATTCAACTCGCCTGCCCTGCCTGCCTTTGCAGGCTTCTGCAGGTATTACAGATGGGTCAGAAGCTCAGGTTTGAGATTTTCAAAACCTCCGTACATTTTGAGATGTACAAAATCAGAACTGAGGTGATGGGTTCCATTTTATTCTAGCCCTAGGTGTTCAGGGGTAAGGTTGTCATTTTGGTCTATCTCCAATTGCTGTGGGCCCTATTTGTTTGGAGGAGGTGCCCAAAAAGTACAAGGATATTGAGGATCCTCTAGCCATTGACCACAGGTTACTCATTCAGAAACTCATTTCTAAAAGCTAGTGATTCTAACACATATCAAATCCTTAGGGGACTTGGAATTCTCTTGCCTAACTTCTATTTGACTGGCAAAACATCCGTTGTCAAAGTATCACCTAAAATATGTTTTAAAAAAACCCCAAAGAACCTCAAGAGCAGTGAAGACTAAAACACAGGCGAACACCTGCCTCCAGATGTTGGAACATACACAGTGGAAACAAAACTTCAGCACTTTCCTTCAAGCCCCGACTAAAAAAGGCTTCAAGTTTGGAAGCTGCCACCCTGGGACCAAACATAATTTGATAGGTCCCTGCAATGCTGAAAGAGACTACAGTTGCCCTGGAGAAGTTAACAGCAACAACAACAAAAAGAAATCACTGTCACATACACAGACTGTTGTAAACTACCAAAATGATCTTTGATACAGGAGGAATTAGGTTCTGAGAAGTTCTTGGTTTATTGTGCTGAAAATCAAGCCTTTTGCAATCTTGGCACAACAACCTGTAGGCCTTCCCCAAAATCCTCTGATGTGTTAGTCTGGAGGCTCTTTTGGGGTTATAATGAGAAGGCATGGCTTTTCCCATTTTTTTTTTTAAATGAAGACCTATTACAACACTGCAGAAACTCCACACGCCCTGGGAGCTCACAGAAAGAATTTTGTAAATCAAGTGGATAGGAGAGGGGCATTGCTGCTGACCATTATCAGGAATGACAGGCATGATTTAGTGGCAAGATTCTAGGTCTTGGTCTCCTAGCACATTTATAATTTGGTTTTTGGTTGTACAGAAGTTGTTCCCTTTTAAAAAGGCACAGGAGAGCATTGAGCTGGTACATAAAATGCATAACTATAAAGCACTAACTCTGCAGTGTGTAGCTCACTGCCAGCTGATGCCAGGGAATAATACACCTCTGGGGTCAAAAAGTAATGAAGAGCCCAGTGGAGAGAGAAGTAAAGCCTAAGAAAGCTCATAACTGAAGAAAGAGTTAGAGGAATATTTGGTAGTATTGTTCTATATAGTATCTTGCCCCTGTTGTAATTTTCCTTACATGGGAAAGCATCCTTGCTGCAGCTCTGTCTCCCACTAGCCTGTTGGTACCAGTAAAGTGCTATATATGCAGGCCACCATAATTTTTGTAGTGGGGCCACATCACTCTTAGAAGGCAATTCAAGCAGCATGAGTCATGCACATGCAAAACTTCACAGGGCTTCTTTTTAGATGTGCATCCAAAAGTCCAAATCTATCTAAACTGCCTTTTTCTATGTATTCAAAATGTCTACACAAACCCCTTTGTTCTAGAAATTAGACTGGAAGCCTCCTGTAAATAGCATTTTCTCCCATCAGCTAGTATATCATTTTCCAGCATTGGTCAAAAACCAGTATTTGAAGTAAGAAAGATCATTCTATTTTCTATAGGTTTTTAAACCATCCTTGTCACTGTATCATGAGTACCTTTCAGTTGTGCATCTAATGACATGACTAACAGCTGATATACGTGTCCCATCCTCTCCCCAGGGATGAAATTGTGTGTGTGCAGCGTAGAGCTTTGGTAGTTAGTTTTTCTTTTTGTGTTTTTTAGTATAATTATGCCTATGATAGTATGTGGTTATATTAGACAGGGGGCGGGAATAAAAGCAAACCACCAAAGAAATGCACCTTGCACTTGGAGTGGAGGCTGGTGTGGTTTGTGTTACTTCTTAGTTCCTGTGGGAGTTCATTCCACACTTTGGTACGTCTATACTTACCCGTCGCGTCGGAGGCGCGGGATCGATGTTCTGGGTTCAATTTATCGCGTCTTGTCAAGACGCGATAAATCGAACCAGGAAGTGCTCCCTCGTCGACGCTGGTAATCCAGCTCGACGAGCGGAGCAGGCAGAGTCGACGGGGGAGCCTGCGCGCCGCGTCTGGACCACAGGTAAGTTCGAACTAAGGTACTTCGACTTCAGCTACGTTATTAACGTAGCTGAAGTTGCGTATCTTAGTTCGACAGGGGGGGTTAGTGTAGACCTGGGCTATGAGACCAGACCCTGGAATACCTCTGTCTCCTGCACATACAAGCTTTACCCTTCAGATAGAAAGTGCCATTGTGGAACTCTCCGTTCCATAAAAAAAAAAGCTACCCCCATTTTTTCAATTTCACAAAAGGTTTGGCGCATCAGTTCAAGTTCTGGATACACTTCTCCGTCAGTTATGGTGACCACATACCTCTCAAAGAAATAAAGGACAACTGTATGAAACAATATAGGATACACCATTCTATGCACAATGGTACAAAGACACACATTGTAACAATGTAGGATTAAGCTTGAAAACAAACTAAAACGCATTTGATTACATTAAAACATATGGATATGGGTCACAGGACATTAGGCGCTAAATAAAGGATGTCCTTTGAAATTTCTGTTCTATAAAGTGTGAAATGCAGTGGGATTCTGCAGAGTATAAAATAGTCCTCTTTCATATTTTGTCACTATTTTCATATCTACGCCCTGATCCTGCACAGATCCACTCTTGCTTAAATCTAAACATGTGACTCACCACATTGACTGCAAAGAGATTTCTCACATGCTCAAAATTAAGTACATGCTTAAGTGCTTTGCTCAATCAGTGCCAAAATGTGCTCAGTTTACATGTAAAAACATTTTTACTAAATGCAACTTTGCTAACTAAAGGAGGGTTCTGACCACCTCACACATCACCATCAGTAAGTTCAGGTTTAAGAGGCCAGTTTGTACTTTTAATGACAACAGTGCAATCTCACTGTAACTTTAAGAAGTAGAATCCATCTCACACCCACTGAGCTGCATTGGCTCTGTAGGGTTAACAGGAGTAACATGTAGTACACATTTATTTTTATCACTAAAATAAGCAGATATGACATGGAAGGCAACAAATTAAAGCTTGAGCAAGCTAGTGCTTTTTTCTCTTGATTATTTATTTACCAAAGTAGTGTCTTGGGCTTTATTTAATCTGTAATTGATCATGGAGTCAAAAAAGAGTCAGTTGCTCTATAGTACAACCTAGCACAATATGGTTCTCCATAAATCCATGGTGAGCTATGTTCAGCCACTGCTCATTTGGCTAAGTACTCCAAGGGAGCAGCCCAAAAATTTAAATTTCACATTTGGAAAATTAAGTCCACCCTGCAGCTTTCTCAGGCAAATATTTTTATAAGTGAAAGCAAAGTTTCTGGTATCACCACAGAAAGCCATTAAGAGTTCTGTTTCATTTACTGAATACAAGACTGAATTAAAAGCACAGACAAATCTTTGTTTGCTGTAAAAGAGAAGGGAGAATATTTGTCTTCATGAGGGCTATGCACTGCTCAACCTGTTAAGGGAAGATATACCCATCTGCCAAGATCTGCCTTAATCTATTGTAAAACAGGATCAATGTTTAATTTTTGAAGCTTTCTAAATCTGAAGTTACTTTAATTTCCAGGTAGTGCACCCAGTCTGGAGAAACCCTAATTGGATAGTGTGATGCTCTCAGGATAATCAGTCCCTACAAGGATCTCATGCTGAATTAAATTTCTCTCAGATTGTGAGAATACATTTTATTCTATTAGTCCCATCAATTTGGAAACTGATTGGAACGGATTAGAGACAAAGCAGTAAATGGTTCGCATAGGTTTTCTCTCCCTGTAATAACTTTAGCACCACTATCCGCTTTAATAAGGGCTAGAAGCAATTCTCATATGTTAATGATGTATGAAGAAATGGGAAACATAACCAGGCACCTGTTATCAGTTTATAAGAGGGAGACAGAAAACCATGACGAAGCACAGCTCGAGGGACTGCATAACATCCTCACTCACCTTCTCCTTTAATTTTTGACATACTAGATCCATTGTGGACTCTTTGGGACCGCAAACTTGTCATGTTTGAAAAGTGCCTAGCAATGGGAGCATCTGGTCCCAAGGCATTACTGAATAATAAATAATCATCAGAACCCACGTTCATATTAATGGTGTAACAATGAAGGAGGGAACCAGAAGTAACTTTTCATATAAATGAACTGCTCTTGTATCATTAACCCATTGGGAGTAAGGGTGGAAGAATCTGGCCCTTAATAGCCTGATATAAAAGGACAATTTTAAAAAAAACAAACACATAAGCTGATCATGCCAATCTGATAGTCCCTTCTCCCCTCACATCCTTTGCCATGAGCATTCTTTATTTTTAATCTTTTTTTTTTTTCACTTCCTTGAGTGAGAAAGGTGAGAGTGGGACAAAGGACAAAGCAAGGTGAAAAACTAACCTCTTTATGGAAATTCATAACATCCCAGGTACCTTGAGCTACAACACATCACTACATTTCCCTAGGTCCTGATCCTGCACAGATCCACTCTTGCTTAAATTTAAACATATGAATAATCACATTGACTGCAAAGAGATTCCTCACATGCTCAAAATTAAGTACATACTTAAGTGCTTTGCTCAATCAGTGCTCAGTTGACATGTAAAAACCATTTTTACTAAATGCAACTTTGCTAACTAAAGGTGGGTTCTGACCACCTCACACATTACCATCAATAAGTTCAGGTTTAACAGGCCAATTTGTACTTTTAATGACAACAGTGCAATCTCACTGTAACTTTGAGAAATAGAATCCATCTCACACCAGAACACAGAATACCTCATCAGTGAGCAGATTGTTGCCCTGAATGGAGGAGGAGATTGGGGGGAAAACAGAAGCATCGCACTGAGTGAAATGGAGAGGAGCACTTGACAAGGCAAAATTGACTTGGTCTGCTTTTTAGGGCATGTAAGTGAATGGTCAATTATGTGGTTTTTTTTAAATTGTCAGTTACACAAGAACCCAAAAAGATGAAGTACTGCAAATTACAATACAATCTTTCCCTTTGTGGTCTATTAATAATAATCCACGGTTCCCAGCAGCTTTCTGTCCTCATGTCAAGAAGCCAAACTGACTGGATTTTAAGAACAGGGATGCACAGTTTTATGACCTCTACTAAAATCTGCAAAAAGGCAAACTGAGAAAAGAGTAATCAAGTCCCATACTTCAGGCATAAACGGATTGCAGAAGGAGTCACTAAGTAATTCTACTACTCAGTTCAATATAGAGCATTGGACATATACATTATATGGCAAGTGTTAGGATTTTTTTTTATTATTATGTGTATGTATTTGTTTGCTTTTTGCCATTCTCCAAAGTCCCAGGTATTATTACAGCCATTAATGAGGTAGGATATCAAACCAGCCAGATTAATGGCCTGTGTTCTTAAAATGTGAAAAATCTCACGGAGTTACATATTTTGGTTTATTACCAATAATGTTTGGCACCATACAAGACTATAATGATAGTCCCTGCCCTGGCCATGTTGGAGTTAGGCAAAGCCTTCAAGGCAAGGATGAGATGTATAGACTATATGCAGTGTCCAAGTGGAAGCCATAAGAGCAATGCAAAGAGCTGAAAGATATGATCTGATTGCCAAGCAACAACACAAAAAAGATGCAGGCATTGAGGTCTAATCCTGGCTGACACGGACTCCCCTTGTAACACCAGACAGGTCACTTGAGCTCTTGGCCTCACTTTCCCTTTCCATCCAGGAAACAGGGATGGACAGCCAATTTACTTCAGAGTGGCTGTGAGGATTAGCTAGCAGTTACTGCTTGGAAAATAGAGTCTTGGTATAGAGGAATTTCGGGAATGTTTTGTTAATTATGAGTCAAAGTTCACATCCCTCCCCCCTTGTTTGCTTTTCTGAAAACATTCATGCCACCAGTTCCCTCTCCCCCACACACACACACGTATTTGGGCATTTGCATGCAAACATACACATTACAGTGGAAAGGAATGTGTTTGTGCAGGATAAATTGCACAAGTCTATTAAAGGCTTGATGGGCATCTCAAAACAGCAGATTTTAATAAACTCTTTCTATGTAAGCTGGTATATTGCAGCATAGTCACTTGATCTGTAGACCAGAAAGCAAACACTGCATATTTAAAGATCCTAAGGAAATATCAAACAATTTATATTAGTATTTTGCAATTAGTCTGAATGCAATTCAGGGTGTTGCTATTGATTTATAAAACGCTTTTGGGTTTAGCTCCTGACCACCTTCCAAAACCACCCCTCTCCATGACGAACTGTCATAATAGTCGAGATCACTGGAGGTGCTGTTGTGGTTTGACCATCAGAGTTTGAGAGCGGGGTACTTTAGAGAAATGCCCTCAATTCTGGAATTTGTTTCTCACTGGTCCAACAGAGCTCAAGCCTGTTGACTTTCAAGGTGTGGTGCAGAACCCATCTTTTCCGTAGAGCTTTCATGAGGGGGAACTGATGGGAAATATTTAAGTTTGTAATTTAGCATTTAGGTTTGTATCTTATATTGAATTTGATGTGCTGCACTCAGGACCAGATTCTTCAGGTCAGTAGTTTATGCAGCATGAGAAGAAGGGCTTTAAGCCAACTTCCCTCCTTGGTCTCCATCTCACCCATCCGTGGACCCACTAGACCGGTGGTTCTCAACTGTGGCCCACCGCTTCTTCAGGGAAAGCCCCTGGTGCGCCGGGCCAGTTTGTTGACCTGCTGCATCCTCAGGTTCTGCCGGTTGCAGCTCCCACTGGCCGTGGTTAACGCTCCAGGCCAATGGGGGCTGCGGGACGTGGCGAGGGCCGAATGATGTGCTGTCCGCCGCGTCCCGCATCCCCCATTGGCCTAGAGCGGCAAACCGCAGCTCCCATTGGCCGGCTCCAGGCACCAACGTTCCAAGCAGGTGCTTGGCAATCTGCAAGGGGAGGCAGTCCGTGTGCCATGAGTCAACGGGGGAGCGGCGGCAGTCGACCCTGTGGCGTCCTCACGGCGCGATAAGTTGATCGAGATATGTCGACTTCAGCTACGTTATTCACGTCACTGAAGTTGCATACCTTACATCGACCACTCCTCCCACAGTGTAGACCAGGGCTAAGAGTACCACAAAAAGCTTCTCAAGTGTCTGGTACTGTACATCACTCAACATCAGAGATGCTCACAAATCATAACTCCCAAGCATCCTGGCCTTCAGGCTGAAGCATTTCTTCTAACCAAAGATGATGAGTTACTTCCTTCAGCTTTAAGAACCTATTTGGGGAAAACAGGTACCTGCCTCTACAGCCCTGTGCTATAACTGCAGACTCTCTTAAAAAACTGTAAGGCCAGAAAATGAACACAGTGAGCCAGGGCAATCTCTTGACAGTCAACAAGCTGAAGATGTTGCAAGAAATATTCTTGCCTAGATCTAAATGGTAACGAAAGGCTATTGAAATAAAATACACACAAGTGAAAAAGCAACTGTCTCACACAAGAACATGTGCTTAAGAACAGGGGCTCATTTGCCAAATAAGCAATTTCAATTATCCTTTTCTACTTCTGTGAGTGAATGTGAAGTATTCAGATAAATTCATCTCTGGTGTAACTCTGTAGTATTTAATGGAGTTACTCCAGGGAAGAATTGCCTCCTCTCATTTTGTTCAAACTCAAGGTGTGAATTTAAGTATACACATTTATGTGCTGGGTTTGATTACTTGTTTGTTGGGCTAAAAATTGAAGATGCCGCTTAGCCTGTCAAATACAGGCATTGCAAAAAAAATGGAGATTTACTACAAGGCAATTGGCTGCTTCACTGTGATTGGTAATGGGATAAAAATTATTTCAGCTTCTAGTCATTTGTTCCAATCAAGCTTGCATCTGTAATAAAGATCAAAAGTTGTTACCATCTACTGGCTGTTTAATGGAAAGCTGGCAGTCCTATGTCACAATATCCATGTCATAAAAACCCCAACTGGCAAAACTGCCCAGCAGAAAGGCTAAAGTCTTACTAGATGTAGAAACTGCACTAGCTATATTTACGCCTACTACAGTTCTGGCTGTGCTCCTTCTTGTGGTCAGCCACCACACTGCTATGTTGGACCCAACATTTGGATGCTGCGTGCTTCCAAGCCTCATGGGTTTTAAGTAGCGTCCAGTGTGTGTCATTCTGCTCCCATAGGCGTGCCCTCAGGATACAGACTCCCTGTCTGGTACCCCTTCTCAGGCCATGAGCTTCCATATCCCAATAGCCCCATGGCCCAAGACCAGTGGCAGCCTCCCCACCCACCCCCAATAGCTTTGCCACAACCTCACCTGAGCTCCACCCTCATGGGTACTCTGCTTACACAGTTTAACTCTTCAGAGACTATGGATAGTTAGAGCAAACAATGCACAGACTTTACGAGAGAACTTCTAAACCAGACAGACATTTTATCATTAAAAAGAAACCCCACACACACGAGTTACAGATCTAGACACAAAAATCCCGAACATCTGCATGAAAGATCCCCTATCAGTTTCCTCATACTTCCTGACAGTCCTTTGAATCTCAATATCCTTCAGAGTGATCAAAGCCCTTCTGCACCCCCACCCTATTGCTCAGTCTTATCTTCCTGGTGATGGTCTCCTGCACACAGAAACCCTCCTGCTTGTAAACACAGTCTTGATCATAAGTCCCAATGTAACATCCCATGCTGCCGCCATGCTACATTCATTGGCACAAGCCCTTTGTTTCAGAGGGGGTGGTTCAGCTGAGAAGAGTCATTAGCAAGTCAGTAGTCCTTGGGAGCTGGCTGGATGACCCTCCCTGTGCTAGCTCTCCCCAAGGTAAGAAACACGTCCTCCTTTTCAGGCTATGCACTACAACTGAAATATGCACATACCAGTTTAAGCTTGCTCTCAACACAGGACACAACATAAACTCATATACAAAATAGAGTTTCTAGTCCACCATACAGGGTACCATCTTAAAATCACACACACACCCCTAAATGTAATTAAGGTGACAGTGTTCCCCCCAAAACTATCACAACACCCCTAGATGTAAGTTAGCTTGTAAGCAATTTTGTAGCAGGGACTGTAACTGTTTGTAATTAGACCATCACAATGGGATCTGATCCTTTTGGGAGACTCTGGTTCTATTACAACACAAATAATCATGACCTCAGCATGTCAGTGGCATTAGTATTACCATGTGGGAATGTTTCCTGTTTTGCTACCCAAGCTCTGCCTAGCCTGTGGATAAGGTTAGGACATTAGTCTCCAGGGTTGTCACTCAAGCACCTTTGATAAGCATTAAATGCCCTCCAAAATTTTAAGAAAATGGAGATTCACCTACATACATTAAATATATTTGATCAGAGCTACAGAATGCCTTCTCTGAGCTGCTTTTGCTTTATTCACCATATTCCTGGATCATAAAAACTACTGTCTTTTAATCTTCCTTTTCCTGATCCATCTATATTCTCCACAGTGGGAAAACACCTCTAGTTTATTTAAAATGCCCTATGGTTACATTAATAATCATCAAGATACATTAACAAGTCATCATAGGTAGACCTCATTAGATAGCAGCATGTAAATGAAATTCTGGGAAGGTAGGCCTAGATTTTCATATTTAGGTGCTGTTTTAAGCAAAACAACATGTCTTGTGTCAAGTTAGGATCGTATTCTTCATAGATTGTGTGGACTCAAGCACTGTAATTCATGGGGTCTTCGATAATATTTATATATCACATGCACACTTTACACCAGTATTAGTTTGGTTGATTGGGGGAGGGAAAAACACACACAGAAAAATGAACTGGCCTCCGTTTGATTAAATGTATTTTTAATTGTCCTATTCATCAATATTTTTAAAATTGCTTGCAGTAGCAGCCCAGGAATAATAGTTATTTTCTTTGAGACTGAATCCATTTAACTTTTGGTAGCATTTGAGGGATTGCCATCTTCATAAAGTGGCTTATTTTGACCCTGAACTGTCTCAAGAGCGTGTCTCTTGTAAGCTACAAGTAAAGCATTTGTCTCTGCATAAACCCACTCAAGCATCACCTTTAACCTCCAAATGATTGAGCAATCAGAACAATCTGGGTGGAGGACAGGGGGGCAGATTAGAGTTGGGTGAAAGATCATTCTAGACAATATCTGTTGAAAGTCACAGCTGATGAAAGTATGACAGTTTGAAAACAAATTGACAGATTATTTCAGGGCACTTACGTAAACTTGGCTTTCCATACCAAAATATGTGAATGTAGCCTATTACTTTTGGTGTTCTCTCATCCTGTTCCTATAACACCTACAACTAGAATAATTAATCACATCATAATTTTGTTCTTGTGAACTTTCTGAGCAACCCCTGTAATGCTGTATCACTGGTGCAATCTGTCCAGAGCACAGGTGGTACTAGGTGAGTACTGCCTTTCCTCCCTGCCCATCCCCAGCTTCCTCTCATCTTCCCTCTTGGTGGTTTTCCCCTTATTTAATGTCTGATCACCCTAACCTCCATTAACATGCATGCTTCTAATGAGTAATGGGTGTGGAGGATTAGATGGGAAATGGTTCACCCTGATATGTTACTAGTACTGGCTTCCTCCATTCTACATAGATGAGATGTAGAAGAATCCAGAAGATGGAGGTGGGAAGCAGTGCTTGGGCTTTTAAACACTGCATTTAAAAAAAAAAAAGTTGAATATTTTTAAAAATTTCTGGAAGTCTGAAAAGAGTTGGAGGTTCTGTCAAGCCTTTTCTCTGCTTCTACACATTAATGAAAAGTAGAGCTACTGGGCAACACCACCACATTGCATTTACAGCACATATTATAGTTTTCATCCAATGATGGCACCTTACAAATATTTGAGACTCAAACAGGAAGTGTCCTGTTTGATTGGTAAGTATTATTACCCCTCCACAAGCTCACTCAATAGCAATATAAAGTACCCTGGAGAATACCAGCTTCCGGTTCTTGAATCTGGCTGCACTGCCCAGGCAGAGGAGTATGATTAGGGACAGTGAAAATGTTCACACCTATAAAATCAGATTTTTGCATTTTGTTTCCAATTTCAGAGTTTGTCAGCTTCCTGAAAACATTCAGAAACTGATATTGCAAAATTATGTCCTAATCAAGTTCAGTAATCACATTGCAACATAGGACATTTATTAATTAATATCACAACAATATTTAGCCTGTTTACACCAGGTTATATCTATAAACACAGAAATGCTAACTTCTACTGGTGTGTGGCAGAGGTGCCGTCCCTGTCTGACCCTTGTGGGCACATTGCCTCAGTTTCCCAAATGGAGTCTTCTGCACACTTCAGTTATGGATGTGGCTTAGCCCCGCGCCCAGTCACAGGGAGTTCAACTCCTCCCACATTAGCAAAGCCTCCATAAAACAAGAACCCAAGTCACTTTAGCCCCACTGGGCTCGGTTTTCAGTCCCCTTCCTTTCAGGTCCTCAGCTGCAACAGCTTGCCTTAACACCCACCAGTGGCTTCCTGGTAACCAGTCAAACTAACAGCCTGCGTCAGGCCTACCTTGCCATGGGGAGGTGCTGGCAGACTGCAGTCTTCAATCCAGTCCTGGCCCTAGCAAGACTTCTCAGCCCCTAGGGAAAGTGCCTATCTGCTCTCCTCCTGTCAGCTCCCAAATGAGTTGTGCTCCCTCCTCCTTCCTGGCCTGACACCTAGTACCTGTGTAGTAGGGTGGGGCTAACTGGGCAGCTGGTTAGCTCCTTCCTGACCAGTATGGAGTTGGTTTATCCCCTCACATGCAACTAAAAATAAAGCATGTGCACCAAAACATGTTGTTTAGTTGCAGTATTTGAAAGCGGAATGAGAACTCAGCACACCGTGACAGGAATTTTGATGCTGTGAGTTCTATGGCTACTATGATCTACAAAACATATACATTTTCCTCACCTCATTCCCACGCAACCTTCCTCCCTCAGTCTGTGCTGGCAAACATCAGAGACATAGCAGTATCCTTGTCAGTCACTGAATTTGCAGCAATGAAATCTATGTGGTTAGGAACCATTTCCTGATTGCAGCTCCCACAAAATATTCTGACAACTTGCTTTTCAGTAGAGAATGAGGAATAACAATGTCATGGCTATGACATGACAGCAATGAACCTCTTCCCCTTTGCAGAGTCAGTATACAAACACTGCTATGATGAGAGCAGAAAACATGAAACTCTAAAAGCATAAAGAGTTTACACCAATCTCCACTGTGCACATTTCCATTCTACTTTACAACCACAAGAAGTAAAACGAACAAGGCTGGATTTAGGAGCAGGAGACACAGGCAACCGCCTGGGGTGCCGGGCTCAGGGTGCAGCTTTTGTAGCAACAAAAGGGGAAATTTTACCTCAAACATTCTATGTTTCAGGTATTCTGTACGTGGATTCATTTCACTAACCTCACAGAATGTTCTGGACCTTTGTAGAATCTCATGGAACTTTAACAAATGGGGTGGGGAGCGGCGCCGAAGACACTCCTCACCTGTGGTGCCATTTGGTCAAGGGCCGGCCCTGAAAATGAAGCCAAAAGTTTTATGAGGGCTTTTTTTAGCTTCGGTTCAGTTTGACAACCTCATTAGCAATATATAGTAGCACTGGCGGAGTGCTGTGGATGGAATAAACTTCCCTGCTACACAGAAAAGTCAAGACTAGAAGCAGACCTGGAAAATAAATCTTTCTTCAGCTGGTTCAGATGTTACATTCATTATCTAACAAGGAGTCAGCCAGATGCATCTTCCCTTCTCCCCTACCCAGAAGAAACATGGAGCAGCCAGTTGAGGGCAGCTTACAGCAGATTTGCTATAGGAGCTGGAGCAATGAGTTGAATTGAGCACAATGAAAAATTTTTACATTTCTAAATCAATGTTGTCAGTCTTAAAGAAGAAAAGCTCTTCACAAGCCATATCTTTACAGCACTACTGAAATGCAGCCAGCGGAGGGGTGGGGAGGGCAAAACCCAGCTGCCTCTCAGCCGTGAGGAAGCAGGGAAATTGGCCACTGGAGAAAGTCTTACAAGAAGTGCTCTAGAATCTTCCTTGTCTGGAGGCAAAAGAGCGGGAAAGCTGGTTTAACCAGCCAACTGAAGACTCCCTGAGTTTAGGAGAATTCCAAAGTGACTGGCTCTATGCCACCCCATTTCCCTCCCCCCCCCCCAGGCAAAGGGTGCACATGAGGTGTGCAGCTGGAGAAAAGGGGTGTGACTGGTGCTTCACAACATTCCAGCAAATCCCCAGCTGCCGCAGAGGCCCTTTGCAAACTATTGCTTCCAGCCAGACTTATGAGCAGCCCTGGGGCTGTTTTAAGTTGTGCCAGGAACCGAATCAACCTGTGGCCAGCCCAAACAACTGGGATCCACAAAGGTGGCTCTAAGCCACCCGGTTTGTCAGCTGGGAAGATGACAGGTTGGCTGCAGCTGAGTTGATTTCATAATAAGGAATACCTTTAAAAAAATAAAAATAAAAATCTTTCCAACCAGAACAATTATTAGTTTACAAAACATGTCCACACACAGATGCATGCATATACTCGGATCTAATCTTGGTGTTCCAACCTAAACACTACCCTTTCAATATACAAAATGTAGCATGCCATAAACATGAAGGGAAAGACATATACTGGTGAGCAAACATTTTGCCTAATGGAGGGAGAGACAAGGAATGTGTATATTTGACCTGCTGTTCCAGTTGTCTTTTACATATTGTTAATATGCTTTCCTAAAGCTACATTCTTGAAATATTTTGTTCCTACCATCCCTGGGAGGGAGACAAGTTTCTTCTTTACAGATGAAGCATTCATGGCTGTTCACTTCATTAAAAGTGAATCAAGGCTGATAGGCCATATTTTTAGCTAGGAAGTTCTTTTCAAGGTAAT
Organism: Chelydra serpentina; assembly: GCA_037349315.1. NCBI lineage: Eukaryota > Metazoa > Chordata > Testudines > Chelydridae > Chelydra > Chelydra serpentina. Next base: position 2,367,822 of record JBAIAC010000070.1, read on the forward strand.
AAGTCCTTTAACTTTTTTCTGACATTTCGCATGCAGTGAACAGCACAAAAGCGAAGCTGCACAAAATAATAAAGAGGCATAAATCTAAAGGGAAATACTGCAGCCTCCTGTGTGCAACAAAAAAAATCTCAGCTCTTTTTAAGAGGTATGAAACAGGGAGCTATGCATGGATATTATCTATCCAATCAGCAGCTCTCAGCATACCCTCCCAACATTTCAAGTGACTCAAGCAGGATGCAGTGCCACTCAGGTTTGGCCTATCTGCCTCTGCACAGACAGAGATGCGGGGCAGGGGTGTAGATGGGCCAAATTTGATTGGTATTGTGACCCAGTGTGTGCTAAGTTGCAATGCCACTTGCTTTGGGGGCCATCTCAAGCAGGGAGCCCAGGGGAAATTATCCCTTCCCCTCACTCCCCACCCCTCCACGGCAGACCTGAATGCAGGAAATGTTCACTTCATCAGGGACACAGGGCTTGGGGAAGGGGTCAAGGCCCAGGTGGGACAATTCCAGAAAACCAAGGACTACTGGAAAATCTGGCCAAATTTTCTGCTTCCTCCTGGGCTCCAGCTGCAGCTCCTTGATCAACAACCCCTGTGACCAAAGAAAGGTATCTAGGGCACTGCCCAGCATCACTCTACCCATAGCTGATTCTATGCCCAAGGGTGGGTGGGAGGAGGGGGCATATGCTGCAGTGAAGGGTACACCTGCTCATGAACCCCAATAATCTGTATTCTGTACTTCCTCAAAGTTCAAGGGTGTTCAGATCTGGGACTGGGGCCAATGCCCATGTGTATTTTCCCAAATTAAGTATCAAAGCTAGATCTTAGACATTAATAAATGTAAATATAAATCTTAGTGAAATCTCAAGATCAATGTTTCCATCTCCCTCCAACCCCCTCCATTTGCTCCTTTTCTATAAAGCGTTATATGTACAGATTTATGTAGCAACAGTCACCATAACTAGACACCTTTCTAATATACATTCCCCAAAAAGGTGAATCTTTTCTGAAACATATTACTGGTACAAACCTAACAGTTTAATATTCATTCAGTGTTACACCATACAGAAGTATTCTTCAAGCTATGAGTAAATGGTACTCATTGAACCCTAAGACTAACTGAAGTCATCTGGGGTCTGTCTACAATAGCAAAAAAAAGAGTTAAAAATTAGGCCTACACAGTCTTCTTCAGTTAAAAAAACATTCTTAAAAACCTATCAAAGACTGATGTTTCTCATACGTCAATCATTCTGAATTCCCTGGTATAATGGAATGAACTATGCAAGGTACTGGTGGGACACTTCCACCCTCAGTGGGAGTTAAGGGCACTACCCCTTGCAGATTGTGTTCACCACCACCTAGGCGTAGACCACAAAATGCATCTCACAATTGCTTCAGAAGATGGAAATCAATCAATCCCCCTGCTCTCTGAGACAACCCCTCCTCCCCATGTCTGAAATACTGCAAGTCTATTTTATATATAACTGAAACTGGGATTAGAGTCCTTTTGTTTATCCTTTTAACCAAATCCTGAGATATTTTTTATTTTTCTTTGGAACAAAAAGCAAAAGATTTGCAGGAATCAAATATTTGCACTCTCTCTTTGCACAGGACATACACTAATTGCCACCTAGCTGCAGTGCTAGTTTTCTCAGGCCTCTGCTGTTAAGGATCAACAGACACGAAGGGTAACACTCAAGCTGGGAGGTTTCAGAGCGGGCTGCACTAACTGCCTAATTCAGTGGTGGGCAACCTGCAGCCCGTCAGGGTAATCTGCTGGCGGGCTGCCAGACAGTTTGTTTACATTTGCACGGCCGCCCGCAGCTTCCAGTGGCCACGGTTCACCATTCCCAGCCTGCTTACAATAGTTGGGTTTGCTCTAGCACATTAAGACTTACCAGCTCGGGTTCTCAAGCCAGGGGGAGGGATGGGCTTGAGAGCTCAAGGTCCAGCCCGAGCCTCATCATCAAGCAATGTCTAGACAGCTACTTTAAGTGCCTTAGCACAAGCCCCACCAGCATAAGCCTGTGGATCCAGCTTGGTCCGAGATGCACAGTAGATATACCCCAAAGGGCCTGCTCCCCTGTGACAGATGCCACGGGGCTAAAAAGTTTGAAGCACACCTTGACCTCCTCAGAAGAAAGGTGCCATAAAAGGATAACGTATTTTTACACTGTAATGTGCATGTGTGTTTTGACAGATACGTTGTGGCTTTCTTTTCTAAGCAAAATCCTGGCACCTACCCAAAAACTTAAATAGATGGACTTTGCCCAGGAGTTCCCTGCAGCAGTTGGGGACTTCAGTCCTTCCTTCCCCTTCCTCCACAGGGCCATTCTGTGACAGTCACCCTATTACCACAGCATTTTTATGCCTCTGTGCGGGTAGCAGAGGTGAGGTGGCCAATGTATTCATAGAGCCTGGCGAGTCACAGACCCACTAGCCACACTCCTGACATGCCACTTTATCTTCCATGCACAATGACATGGTTAGAAATGACACAAAGCACAGGTCTACAGCATGCAGGAATCAGGAGTCTCCTTGTGGGTTTTTTCCCCCAATGGTTAGGACACACACACAAGCAGCTTAAACTGCACCACTTTGTCGCCATTGGGGCTTTCTGCTCTGGCCTTCTCTATACATACGGAGGCAGAGCTATTTGTCGGTGACTAGATTTTAGATGCCTTCATTGTTAAATGCCCAATTTGACACTTTAAAGGGGACTGATTTTCAAAAAGTAGGTGCTGAGAACGAAGGAGTTTTAAAACGATGTGTCCCAAATGGACCACCGAAAAACTGAGGAACTTAAAAAAAAAAAAATCACTAGTCACTTCTGAAATTCTTGGCCACATATTTTGTGCTTTAAATCTTTAATAGTGTTTTCATTTTGTTTCCTATCAAGATCATTGTTACCTGGCTGGATATTTCATTACATTCCCAGCAGCTAGAAAATAAAGGAGAAAGAAGGCAACATCTTGAGCAAGAACCTTGTGGTTTGAAAGGAAGAGGAAGAAAATGAGATCTTGAAAGCAGTCTAATCAATAAACTAAAAAAACAACAACATAGCTTTATAAAAAGTGAAAGTGTTTATTACTAAATCTGAATAGTAGTTAGGGTGACCAGATGTCCTGATTTTATAGAGACAGTCCCGATTTTTGGGTCTTTTTCTTATATAGGCTCCTATTAGCCCCCACCCCCATCCCGATTTTTCACATTTGCTGTCTGGTCACCCTAATAGTAGTCCAGCATCTAAGTTCCTGCAGCTTTCCCTCTTTGGCCAAAAGGAGCTGTTTTCAGAGGAAGAGAATAAGTGATGTGGTAGGGTCTCATTATCAGCTGTCAGTTAGCATAAATATACAGCAGATTAATTATGCCTGCAGATGTCATGCTTTACTAACGGGATGCCTGCCATCATTAAATATAGAGCCAAATAGCCTATGCCAGCATTTGGCTATAACAAAGGTAAGTCTCAGAGTGTGACAAATGCCTGTAGTGATGTTTGAAGATCCTTGACGAGCAACCAGCTTCTTTCTTAATCATCTCAATAGCATTTACATAAATTAATTATTATAGTGATTATATAGTGAATGTGAACAGCATCCTAAGGGTGGGTAGAGTTTAGCCACAGACTGTATTAAACCAAAAAATGACCAGAAGTTGGCGAGAGAAAGATAGAGTTTATGTATAGCCTATGAAGACTACATATACCTTATTTTAAAAAGCAGCCTTGTTTAAGTCAAAATCCCCAGTTAATCACATCGCTGTCGCTTGTAACATCAACAGTAGACACAATGGATTCCTCCCATATTTACCCAAATGCTTTGGCTGGCCATACCATACCATAAGTTTGTTTAATGGGTCAAGCTGTACATTTTCCATGTATCTGTTATGTGACTAACATCTGATACATGACAAACCCCACTGTGGCAAAGACATACCTCCCCTTCTGAACAAGTATTGACAAATAGCACTTCTTTTGTCCTTATTTCTCTGCAGTTGTTAAACAATTATCTAAACAACCTAGGTCTTTCAAGGCCCCTTAAATTCCTCTTTCCTCATTTCAGACATTAAAGAGCAGGTGATAAGAGAATCTTCTGAATAAGACAACTGTTGATTCTATTCTCATCCTGAGAGGCATTATCCTTTCCCATAAAGTTAGATGTCCCTTGCTGCGAGTGCAACTGACAGCTGTTTTCCCCCCCATCACAACCACTTTTGGTACAATCCGGGTGAGTAAACATTGCTGTTGCGGCATTGTTCGGGTCAGGAAATATCTACATCTTTCACATTCCAGGGTGCAATCCACGGAGGGGGTGTGTTGCCACCTGCTCCGCAACCTCAGAATGCTTTGCTACAGTAGCTCCCAACCTGGGCTGCCCACAAAGAGCCTACCAAGCATGCAGGTCACAACCTGAGCGTCCATGTAGAGCTGCTGCCCTGGTCCAGCAGCTTGTCAGCAACACTCCAGTCACACTCTGGCTTCCACCAGCCTCGGTTACTACTCGCAGGGTGACACCAACAAACTCCCAGCCCTGAATTTTCCCATAACATGTATTCTGCACTTTTCCAATGTACTTTTCAGGTATTAAGATGTGTTGCCCCTGTAAGGAGTCAACATTCAACAATTTGCTACTTTAACTGGATTTAGCAAACTGTTCAGTTTAAACACAGTACTGGATTGGTTCACATGAAAGGCAAAACAAGTTTATTCACAAAAGAAGATAGGATTTTCACTGAATTCAAGTATAAGAGAGAAAATTATAAATGGTTAACAGGAAATAAAAGTGAGCACACACACACACACCTCAAAGTCTAATACTTGACCTAGCAAGTTTTTGTTCAAGTCTTTGTTTAAGATGGCCTTTCTCACCCAGAGTCTTCCAACAAGGCAGTGACTGACCCTTTTCTTGGTCAGAATTTCTCCCAAAGGTGCAAAGATGATGGTGCCTTTGTGTTCTTAGGTGAAAGAAATAACTTGGGGTTCTCTGCCCCTTTCTTTTATAGCCAGTGAACCTTTAAAGTGGTTCCTTCTTCAAAGTAACGTTTATTCAAGGAATAAAGAAAGTGACATGGAGTCTAGTGATGAAGGATGCTCCAGGCTCTCTAGTCTGTTCCCCCACTTCTGTTTGCTGAAATCCAAATTGTTCTGTTTCCTGCCATCTCCTCTGCCTGCTGTCTCAAGGACCTTGTTTACTACCTGTGTGTCAATTGAGGTGTAAACACATTCCTTTGCTCAGGATAGGCCTGTTTAACAACTTTTGCCTAGGCAGGGCTGTGTGGTTTTAAACATGTGTTATCATCATCATCATCATCATCATCAAACAGGGGGAATTTCATAACTTCAAATGTTGCTGCTACACACATTTCACCATTATTGATTAACAAACTATTCATTTTAAAATGATACCTCACAAGGCATATTTTGTACAAAGATTATTACACTGGTGTGTAGGGAATGAATATAGGATTGCTTTTGGTCACACTGTCCAGGTATGGGCCTAGTGTCTATATACAGCTATAGCAAAGCCCACCTGATGCAGAGAGGGAACAGAAGCCTAACTGATGCCATCAATCATGTATGTGGAGATTTAGTCCTACATCTGAGACTTAAAATCACTAGACATACATGTTCGCACACTTCAGAGCACCTAAGCTTTTTATATAGGTTTTTGCTCATCCACAAAGCACTTTAATATTTTTCTCTATCCTCTGAAAATAATGTATTTTTACCAATATTTTAATGCAACTTTCAGAAGACCAAAAGAAAAACAAAACAAAAGTAACATCAGCAAACACATCCATGAAAACAGACTCTCATAAAAGAGCCTTCTTCCTAAAAAATTCCTGGTGTTCTCAGCATCTCTCTTTCCCCAGAAAATATATTTCCCCCCTACCTTGCTGAATTAAAAGGCTGGAGTATACTTGAAGTAAATTTTGGAAAAGAACTGGAACTATTATTTTATACAACCGCCTACACAAACAACAAAATGAAGAAAATTGTATCCAGATACTTACTGCAGAGATCCCTGTTCTAGCCTCTAACAGCAGACATCTCTGCTGCAGAATACTTCTGTGTGATATCCTTGTTTTGCTAGCAGAGCAGCACCCTCTAATGGCATTATTTTAAGAATGATCCCAGAAGAAGTCAAATCAATTTTACATAGAAATTGACAGTAATTAACAGTATACTGTATCAGTGGTCCCCCTACAGGAGTGTAGGGTTTACTTGGGGGGCCTAAGGCACAGAAGAGGAGCAGTGTGAGTGGGGAAACCTGCTGGTACCCTACAAAAAACAAAATGCTTGAAAGCCACCCACCTTGTTCTCTCTACACCCGGGGAAGAGAGCAGGAGCAAGTTACTGGCCCACGCTTCCTTCTCTGTTCCTGTGGCACTCAGCTCAGTTCCAAGAACACAAAGCCACCCATGGCCCCACCCTGCTCCAAGAAAAACAAAGTTTTCTAGCCTGTGAGGACAAAAAACTAAGAAAAATGCACAGAAAGGGGGACTAGAGTAAAAAACAGGAGAGAGAGAGAGAGAAAATGGACAGCAACTAGATATGTTGGCACCTGTGCCAGGGGACACAAGTGAGGATATCCCTCAATCCACTGAAAGCAGCTCATGATGAAACACAGAGGCTAGGAACCTTGTTCTAAGGGAAGCTAGTAATGCCATTACATGCTACAAAATTCTGGGGGAGAATTGATTTTAACCCCTAGATTTTGAACAAACATTACAATGCTTTGCCACATTCATGAATTGTTAGTACAGAAGAGCACTAGGCAGATTGAAACTGGAATAAGCAAATGACTTTTCAAAGTTGAATTTTATTGTTCAAGTTATATATTGGCTAAGACTACATTTTTTAAAGTGGCTAGTGATTTCGGGTACTTCAGGATTTTCAGTAGCTATCTTAGAGAACACTTTTAGAAGCTCTGATTCTCAAAGTGCAGAGATCTGTCCCATGAATATCCGGCTCCTTTGAAGTGTTTCAAGTTGAGCACCCCAAAACTGAGGCATCCAAAAATCACTAATCACTTTTGAAAATTAATATCTATACTGCTTAAAGGCATAACTGAATCTCAGTCTAGGAAACATGAAGGACAACTGCACATAGAATATTAGAAATAAAGTAGTTATATTTTATGGTTAGTATAGTCACTTACTACAGGAATGAAAGATTCTGGAAAAGAGCTGGTTAATTTTGCTTTTAGTGAAGTAAACTTTCCTAGAATCTTAAGAACAGTCAATAAGTAATTCAAGTTATTAAAAATCTGCTGTATAATAAAAGCTCTGGGACCAGATGGATTTTCAATATAATTTCAGGATTATTGATCCAACATTTTGCAAAGTTTTCAATTATATTTTCAGCATCTGGGAGAATGCTGGGAACTATTGTATGTAACTGGCTAATATTACATTCTTTCTGAGAAAAAGTGCTCTTATGCATGCAGCTCAGAAAAAACAACCTCCATGTTGAACAGTGGTTTCCAAGGTTTAGCTTCTGTTTTCACAAATACAATAGAAAAGAAAATTATACTGGAATCTAAAACATGTCTAAAACAGTAAAAACGATGCATAGAATGAGACAGACCCAAACGGTTTTGTTACTTACCAGCTTACATTTGCCTGGTAAAAAAGAACTAAAAGCTTACCAGCTGTTAGTTGGTCTGATCCAGACTTGGAGACCTTTGCAAAAGGAAAGATGTTTTTGTTGGAGTGGATGCAAGTAAAAGGAGTACTGGATTCCAACATGCCAATGAGTCCCTCTCCTGGCTCCTAGTTAATTTCAGGTACGGCAATGGGTAGCAGTAGAAAGCCTGATGATAGCAGTAATCTGCCACAGTGCACCTGGAGGCAGCAAAGGCGGCATAAGTCTAAAAGGCAGACTCAGACCCATAGGTCTATCTCCAGGAACTTCCCAGTAACTGAAATGTAGCCTGCATGGATTGTTCTTCAATTTGGGGAACAGTGGGTGAGCCCAGACATAAAAATATATGTGTACACTAGAGTTTGGTGACATTTTCCAGCAGAAACTTTAAAAAAAATTGTGAAGTGTCAAAACAAACCAACCATTTTGACTTTTTCAAACCAAAAATATTTCAGTTTTTCAGGCTAGATTCACAAGGGAATTTAGGTACCATTTACAGAGAAGGAGGAGAAAGTGATGCTTGCGCCCCCCTCCCCATACTCAGTAACCCAGTGTCTTTTAGAATTGAGATAAAGTAATTCCTCACCCCATATACAGAACTGCCCAGAGACCTTGAGCTAATATCCAAACTCACCCACTTCCTAGTGTTTGGTTTTACTGGTGACTCAAAAAACACAATAGAGTTTAAGATTGGCTGTTTCTAGTGTTTCCCTGTGGTAACTCCATCAGGTCACTATCCAAAGAGACATTCCACCCTGACTATCTTTATATCTGGAGTTGGAGCTAATAGAACTCACCTGCCAACATGAGGAAATAGTTATTACCTTGAATTTTAATGCAGCATTTTAGCACCGAAGCCTAGGTTGAATCAACAGAAGATTCCTATATGGAGTCTCAGAACCTGTCACCCCCTAGCTTACTTCTCTGTCCATGCTTTAAGTACAACTATCATGCTTCTCCACAGAAGAATTCATCCTTGCTTCCAGGACCAGAAAATAGCAATGCAAAACAAACTCATGTATGCCCAAGAACGTCAACAATTATGTGTATATGTTAAATAAAGCAAAACCAAGCAGCAAGGATCCCTCTGAACTATTAAAGTCTCCACTGACCATTAGATACATGACAATCAAAAAAGCGATAGTTACATTCATTGAGGAAGGTGACTGGCAGACTTGAAAGTGAGCTAAGAATGCTGGACCATATGTAGTCTCAAGAGCAATGAACTATTTTTGCATTAGCAAACATCTATTTGTCTAAATACTGTACATGTTTAATTGAAATATATCCTTTAATGTGTTCTAGCAGCACAATATAAGATAAGAGATATAGCCATCAAACCCCAGCTTACTGTTGCTGTTTTGTTTAGAACTTTAAACAAGTTTTTCTTTTCCTTCCTACTACCCACTGAACCCAAGTTCTGCAACTCTAAAATTAGTCTTAAAATCAGACAAGATATCACATTACCTACTGGAACCACATCCAATGAAGCAGAAAGAGGAAAAAAAACATTTCATACTTTCCACAGAAGGTACAAACATGCCCACCCCTCTGGTGGCATGAAGACTTTCATCAGCTTCATGATCACAACTGTGAAGTTAACAATTAGACCATAAAATAGCTTTTTTGACATTTTTTAAAATTGCATGTATACAAAAGTAGCCATACAACTGTTTGTTCATTCAACAGCATTTCTTTGGCTTCATTTCACATTTAACCCTCCCCACCATGCCATCTCACTTTATAGCTAGTGCATAGCTGTGAGAAGATCAAACTTGTAGCTCACCTAATTGAACTGTCTCTTAAGTGGCCCCCAAGTACACTAGCACGAGATAACTTCTTTAAAACTGTCAATATAGCAACTAATCGGTGATTAACTAAACTGTGTTCAGTAGAACGATAGGCAACGCTAATGTCACCTCTGGGAATATTCCACTGCCTCCGAAGTTTTTTTAAAAAATGAAAGTTTAAATTACTTACCAACTGGAAAAGAAGAAAATTGCAGCCTAGAGCAAAACGCTTACTTTAGGATTGCAGGTGCTGCTCTCTGCCAAGTTTAAAGGGCCATCCCCAGAAAGTTCCTATGAGAGGAGGCAAAGCCTATGCGTGCAAAGAGTCAATAGACACTAGAGCAGGGGTGGCCAATCTGTGGCTCCAGAGCCACATGTGGCTCTTCAGAAGTTAATATGCGGCTCCTTGTATAGGCACCGACTCTGGGGCTGGAGCTACAGGCACCAACTTTCCAATGTGCCGGGGGGTGCTCACCCCTCAACCCATGGCTCTGTCACAGGCCCTACCCCCACTCCACCCCTTCCCGCCCCTTCCCCTGAGCCTGCCATGTCCTCGCTCCTCCCCGTACCCCCCAGAACCTCCTGCATGCCACGAAACAGCTGATTGGGAGGTCCGGGGAGGGAGAGGGAGGCGCTGATCGGCAGGGCTGCCAGTGGGTGGGAGGTGCTGGGAGGTGCGGGCGAGCTGATGGGGGGATGCTAATGTATTACTGTGGCTCTTTAGCAATGTACATTGGTAAATTCTGGCTCCTTCTTAGGCTCAGGTTGGCCACCCCAGCACTAGAGGTTCACTAAACAGTTCATCTCCTGATAGGAGAATGCAGGGAGTCTTCCCAGGAAAGAGTCTCTTTATGAGGAATTTAGATGCTTTAAGGTGACAGGATATACCATGGGGGGTTTAGTGAAAGCATCAGGAAAGTGGGGTAATATTAAAAAAGTTCTACTATGTTTTTAAAGGTTAAAAGAATATAATTGTAGTGGCATGAATGTCTGAGGAATATAAGTAGTGGCGGTTTTAGATTCAATAGGTTTCACCATAAAACGTAAGGAGAGGGTAATGATGTTCACTAGGGGAAGTGGTATGAAGGCACTCCACTATTCTATTTGTTTCAAATAAGTTTAGGGTTTTCTTAACATTTAGTTTTTATTTCTGTATTTTTAAAGGATTGTATAATGTTTGGCAAGTATTATTGTATTTTGCCTCTGTCTTCACAGACAAGGTCAGCTCCCAGATGGCTGCACTCCGCAGCACGGTATGGGGAGGAGGTAACCAGCCCTCTGTGGAGAAAGAAGTAGCTTGGGACTATTTAGAAAAACTGGACAAGCACAAGTCCATGGGGCCGGATGCACTGCATCCAAGGGTGCTAAAGGAGTTGGCCGATGTGATTGCAGAGCCATTGGCCATTATCTTTGAAAAATCATGGCAATCGGGGGAAGTCCCGGATGACTGGAAAAAAGCTAATGTAGTGCCCATCTTTAAAAAAGGGAAGAAGGAAGATCCAGGGAACTACAGGCCAGTCAGTCTCACCTCAGTCCCTGGAAAAATCATGGAACAGGTCCTCAAGGAATCAATTCTGAACCACCTAAGGAGAGGAAAGTGATCAGGAACAGTCAGCATGGATTCACCAAGGGCAAGTCATGCCTGACTAACCTAATTGCCTTATATGATGAGATAATTGGCTCTGTGGATGAGGGGAAAGCAGTGGATGTGCTATTTCTTGACAGTATTCTTGCCAGCAAGTTAAAGACGTATGGGCTGGATGAATGAACTGTAAGGTGGATAGAAAACTGGCTAGATGGTCGGGCTCACGGGTAGTGATCAATGGCTCTATGTCTAGTTGGCAGCCGGTATCAAGTGGAGTGCCCCAAGGGTCGGTGCTGGAGCCGGTTTTGTTCAATATCTTCATTAACGATCTGGAGGATGGTGTGGACTGCACCCTTAGCAAGTTTGCAGATGACACTAAACTGGGAGGAATGGTTGATACGCTGGAGGGTAGGGATAGGATACAGCGGGACCTAGACAAATTAGAGGATTGGGCCAAAAGAAATCTGATGAGGTTCAACAAGAACAAGTGCAGAGTCCTGCACTTAGGACGGAAGAATCCCATGCACTGCTACAGACTAGGGACCGAATGGCTGGGCAGCAGTTCTGCAGAAAAGGACCTAGGGGTTACGGTGGACGAAAAGCTGAATATGAGTCAACAGTGTGCCCTGGTTGCCAAGAAGGCTAACGGCATTTTGGGTTGTATAAGTAGGGGCATTTCCAGCAGATCGAGGGACATGATCATTCCCCTCTATTCGGCACTGGTGAGGCCTCATTTGGAGTACTGTGTCCAGTTTTGGGCCCCACACTACAAGAAGGATGTGGATAAATTGGAAAGAGTCCAGCGGAGGGCAACAAAAATGATTAGGGGGCTGGAGCACATGACTTATGAGGAGAGGCTGAGGGAACTGGGATTGTTTAGCCTGCAGAAGAGAAGAATGAGGGGGGATTTGATAGCTGCTTTCAACTACCTGAAAGGGGGTTCCAAAGAGGATGGATCTAGACTGTTTTCAGTGGTAGAAGATAACAGAACAAGGAGTAATGGTCTCAAGTTGCAGAGAGGGAGGTTTAGGTTGGATATTAGGAAAAACTTTTTCACTAGGAGGGTGGTGAAGAACTGGAATTGGTTACCTAGGGAGGTGGTGGAATCTCCTTCCTTAGAGGTTTTTAAGGTCAGGCTTGACAAAGCCCTGGCTGGGATGATTTAGTTGGGGTTGGTCCTGGTTTGAGCAGGGGGTTGGACTAGATGACCTCCTGAGGTCCCTTCCAACCCTGAGATTCTATGATTCTATGATTATCCTTGTTTAATAAATGGAAAAAATGTAAGCTACTTGCTCAAGATTACGTATCAGCAAATCATTAATAGAGATGGCTAGCTAGACTAGGGTTCTAATCCTATCTAATATCTATGTTTTCCCAAAATATATTCACTTAACCTTTACAGATTTTCAGTACTCGCATTTGTCATACTAGCTAATCTCAAATTATTTTGAAAAAAAAGTAAGTGGCTTTAGTGCTTTTGCAAAATAATAAATTGGAATTACTTATGCATAGAAGATATGTGGTATGGGTAGCAGTATCAACTTCACCACTTGGAAGTATCTTAGTTTGCTTTAATCCTGATTTTAAAGGACTACCCCTTGGGGCGAAGTATTCTCCATAACTATTTACTCTACAGTCTCTATAAAGACAGTTTAGTGGGTCATCAGTTTTGTGAATTCACCATTGAATTAATTATAGAGAGGATGGGAAGGAATATTTCCCCTGAACCTTGTCTCTGGGGCTGGAGAACAATTTATTTGCCACCTATTGGCTGGCTGAGGAGAGGTATGAAAGAGGCTGCAAAGGGAATGAAAGAGAAGGAGTCTGAAGCTGCTTAGGACTGAAGTGCCTAGAGCTCTTCTCTTCTTTCTGGGTAGCCAAAACACTTGGCTCAGCAAGTGCAAAGCAGCTCAGTTGGAGCTTTCTGCCATTAGGAGATGCTCTGTCTCCCTACTGGGCTGGCAGAAGGCTGCAGCTAGCTCAGCTCCTACTTCTGGACCCCTTCCTTAGCAGTTCAGACAGGTTGCAGCTAAGAAGCTTGTCTGGGCCAGGAGGGAGAAGTAATTCATCCCCCACCCCCATCCCTCTTGACAGAAAGCTTAAGGGGGTTAGGGGAAGTCTCAGAAAGGGTTGCATGGAGGATTCTAGGAGAGGGGGATGGTAATGGCTTTCAGACTGCTCAAGTTGGGCCTTATTTGAATTGGTAATAGAGGTGAAAGACTCCATAACATTTGTCAATATCTACGCCATTTTAAAATGATGTTGAGACTTACGTGTTTCAAACCTCTTAGTGTACAGAAGCATCATAGATTCACAGATTCCAAGGCCAGAAGGGCCCATTGTGAACCTCTAGCCTGACCTCCTGTGTAATACTGGCCACAGAACTGCCCCAAAATAATTACTAGAACAGATCTTTTAGGAAAACCTCCAATCTTGATTGTAAAATTCAGTGATGTAGAATCGACCGCAATACCTAGTAAATTGGTCCAGTGGTTAATTACTCTGACAGTTAAAATTTTATGCCTTATTTCCACCTGAATTTGTCCAGCTTCCAGCCATGGGATCATGTTATACCTTTCTCTTCTAGATGGAAGAGCCCATTATTAAATATGTGTTCTCCATGTAGATACTTTTAGACTGCGGCACCCTTTAGCTCTTTGTTAAAATGAACAGATTGAACTCCTTGGGTCTTACACTATAAGGCAGGTTTTCTAATCCTTTCATCATTCTTGTGGCTCTTCTCTGAACCCGCTTCAGTTTATCAACATCCTTCTTGAATGGTGTGCACTGGAACTGGCCACAGTATTCCAGCAGCAGTTGCACCAGTGCCAAATATAAAGGTAAAATAACCTCTCAGCTCCTACTCAAGATTATCCCATTTATGCATCCCATGATCACATTAGCTCTTTTGGCCACAGTGTCACACAGAGCTCATTTTCCACTGGATTATCCACCTCAATCCCCAAATCCTTTTCAGCAATTTAGCTGCCTCCCTGCCCATTGAAATCAGAAATGACTTATCTGTCTTCGTAGGTATCAACTCTTGTTATTTTAGCTGAACATAGTAAGCTCTCTTTTTTAGGATTTTTCTTTTAAAACTTGGTAGTAATACGCAAGAAACTAAACTAAAAATGTATTAGCTTGACAAAGTGAAGCATTAAAAGGAGTTAGGAATTCTCATCCTTTCTGCAATCATCTTTAATGACACGGTCACACACTTTTCCACAGGACCCATGCCTCACGCAGTATGCATGATGCTCTGAGAACAAGGCAGCTATTCAATATTCCTTTCTATCCATCAGTGTGTGGCCTTGACTTATTTACTGCACACCCTCCAAACCCTAAAATATATGTAACACTATTAATTTTTCCTGGGGGTTTTTCCTATAGCACTCCTCATTATACTTTGAGTGCCTCATGAACACAAATACATTTCTCTCCTCAAATTACTTTCTGATTCCAGACAGGATAAGGCCCCTATTTTATAGGCAAGGAACAGTGAAAATGCACAAGATAGTACATTAATTTTGGGGTGACCAACATGAGACGGCAATGGAATGGCTCTTCAGACTAAGCATTTCTACTCGATAATTAAAATGTATGCTTTGAGCTTATCACAATATTGCTGTGAGATAAAAAGATAATCATTCCTATTTCTCAGACAGAAAGCTGACAGAAAGGTGGTGACTTGCCCAGGCCATGCAGAGAGTCCAAGGCTAAACAAACCCACAACTCCAAATCTGCTATTTCTTACCAGGCCTTACTGGAGGAGGATTTCTATCTTCTATTGACGAGAGCTGCAGTTGTGCACTTTTGAAAAACCAGGTCCCAATATCTCAAGTTGGGCACCTGGAAAATGAGGCACACACAATTAGTGTCCACCAGTGAAAAGTCTAGTTTTAAGTGAGTTATGTAATGATCACAGCAGTCGGCATCTCCGCAAATAGGTGGTGCTGTGTCTTTAGTGTTCAGTGATTGTCCTGTTGCGATATTGCGTTGTTGTCTCGGTTCCAAGGGGGAAGTTTCAGCACAGGGCTAGCAGGAAGTTCAGCCTGTATAACAGCTCTGTTTAATTATTAGACCCACGTGAGAAGGACTCCTGGGGTGTCTACACAGGTTTGTGAGAGCTCAGGTTGGAAGGAGGGGAGCTGCAGAAAGGCAGTTGGCTCCTTGGGTAGGCCCTGAAGAAGGGTAACTCCCAGGCATCTGCCTGGAGACAGAGTGAGGCAGCCTGTAGGTAGGAGGCTGGCTCCTGGGACAGGCTCTGGAAGAAGGGATGGGAAATTCCCAGAAGAGAGAAGCCCTGGCTCACTGCTCTGTAGGAGAACAGGAGAGAGCCAAGCCCAGGAGGAGCAGCAGACCCTTTTGTTTATGTTGCACTTGGGATTATTGCCTACGTTTGTTACCAGCACCTTGCCACAGACACCACTGCCTGGGAGAGTAGGGTGACTAATGCCACGGCGAGTCTCAAGGGGGTGCGGCAGAGGCTGACCCTGCCACACAAGGTCACTGCACTTAGATCCTGACAGTATCTCAAACTATTTTCTACAGCAGGGGGTCAATGAGAAATTGGAAACTATCAAGTAACTACCTCTTTTGAAAAAAGAAAAGGAATACTTGTGGCACCTTAGAGACTAACAAATTTATTTCAGCATAAACTTTCGTGGACTACATCCGATGAAGTGGATTGTAGTCCACGAAAGCTTATGCTGAAATAAATTTGTTAGTCTCTAAGGTGCCACAAGTATTCCTTTTCTTTTTGCTGACACAGACTAACACGGCTACTACTCTGATACCTCTTTTGAGTTACTATCCCTCACTATAATCCAAACTGGATAATTTGATTTAGTAATAGAAAGTGCCTTCAACAAAGCACTTAATGTGAAACGGATTACTGCTGTGTTTGCAGCAAGATAAAATGGCTTTCCAAAACATAAACGTCACTTTAAAAGGTTGCATTTGGTTTACATTTTTCAATTATCAGAATAATGCATGTGGAAAATAAGAAACAAAAATACATGGTTGCAATAATTCTATTTTAGATGATATGGGAAGCAGGAAAGTAGTGTGTTGTAAATATCAACAAACAGGATATTTAATTAATAAGTTCTATGCTTATGCTACTGCATAAAACTTGGGGAGTTCATCTTTTATGAGATGAATTACACTCCTAAGAAGCTATTGAAATGGTTACACATTCTGATAAAATTCCTGCCATAATCTACCAAAGTCCCATATTCTGATAGCAAGGGGCCTGATACAGACTACAGGTTGAACAAGAAAACCACCACTTGTCATCTGCTGGTGCAACAGAGTATTGGGAAATACCCAGAGTGCATCAGTTTGAGAGCTCAGTTTAGTCTGAGTTTGGGCCATTAACCTAAAATTATTCTAATAAAACTTCCTGCAGTTGCAGGTCACTATACATCCTCAAGAAATAAAAACTACAGAGTTTGCAGTTATGCTGCTGTTTTCTTACCTTTTGTTTTGTTTCATTCATTTTTATTACCTTATATGCTTTGTTATAACTAGATAGCTTAAATAAAGTATCTCCGATTAAAATAGATTTGAAAGTGTTTTATTAAATTGCTCATTTTGCTAATCTAAAACTGTATTTGGAATATGTACTCTAACAAAACAGCTTTAGGATTTTTAATGACAACATAGAAATACCAGGCTGGAAGGGATCTATAGTCCAGGGCCCTGTACTGTGGCAGAACCAAGTATACCTAGACCATTCCTGACAAGTATTTGTCCAACCTCTTCTTAAAAACCTCCAATGATGGGGATTCTATAACCTCCCTTGGAAACCTATTCCACTATAAGCCTAGTCCTTATAGTTAGAAAGTTTTCCCTAATACCCAACCTGCAGATTAAGCAATTACTCCTTGTCCTACTTTTAGTGGACATGAGAACAGATAGACAGAAAACATTTACCAACTTTGGAAATACATTTCTTTCTTCAAAATTATTTTCTGATTCCGCATGGAAAGATTAGTTCCTTATTTTACAGCCAAGGAACACTGGCAAAATGCACAAGATAGTCCATTAATTTTGGGTGCCTCAATCACATCATCAATGAAGTGCAGCCTCATCATTGAGGTGTGAAAAGGACAACTATTAAGTGGTGCACAGCAACACTAATTCAGTTTAGGACAACAAATGAAAAATTCAATAGCTAATTTAAATGAATAGGGGAGTTCAGATAGAAAATATTGGAAACTTAAAGATGCCAAGGTTAATTTCTCAGCAGATCACAATCCTTCTTATTACAGCCATGACATATTTGAAGATTGAGGGGAGACCTAACAGCCTTCTTTTTTCAAGATTAGCCATGCCCAATTTTTTAACCTTCCCTCAGAGGTCAGATTTTATAAACCTTTTATCACCTTTGTTGCTTTCCTCTGGACTCTATAGTTTGTCCACTTCTTTCTTAAAAGTACTGAAAGTAGATCTGAACTGGATATAGTACTCCAGCTGAGGACACATCAGGGCAGAGCAGAAAGGGACAATTATTTCCCCGTGTCTTGACCTTTGTTCAGTTATGAAAGTTTACCTTAAACTGGCAATTCCTTTACCATATCTTGCATTGCTACTGAAAGCAATGTGGGCTCCAAAAAAAAGAAAAGAAAAAGGGATAAACGGGACAATTTTGAGGAAACTGCCCTAGCTTTCCCCTTCAGGGTAATGGCTAGAAGGTACAAGATGGCACCAGTCTCCAGTAGACGGCCTTGACACATTCATGAGTATAACTAATGCCCTAACCAACATCCATTATCATTCACCCACACATCTTCATAAATCTTGTCCGCATTTCTTAAAATAAATATCTTAGGAAAGGATGATGTGACAACAGTCACGAGACAAGAAAATAGTTATTGTAGCTCAACTCTATGTAAGGCTGTGGCTTAAATCCTCTTAACTTTCCACCGAGAAGGAGAGAGGTGCTTCATGTGTTGACAATGTAAATTCCAGTCCATATAAAGAAAATCAAAGTTTATACCAGGTTTACTTTCTCATATAGGCTATTTCTCCCACACAACTAAATATACACAGTGTGTGTAAAATCCTTTCTGTAATCCATTGGATATTTTACAACTCTTCTGGGACAACGTCCCGCATCCCCCCATTATTGTTTTCTTTGACATCAATACAGATTCTTTAGCATGGCATTTATAGAAAGGAGATTGGGAATTCTACACAGTTAAGCTGTCTGTTGCTTGGCTCACTCTAGGCCTGTTTTTTCGGGTAGGAGTTCCTTTAAGATTCTTTCCTTCTCTTGTTACTGTGGAGATGAACAGAAAAGGGAAAAGAATAGATATAATCTCCATTTTATTCTCCTTATTGCCTCCACTCACCCCATGATTCATAGATTCAAAGGGCAGTAGGGACCATTGTGATCATCTAGTCTGACCTTCAATACAAGACAAGCCATAAAACATCCCCAAAATAATTCCTAGAGCATATCTTTTAGAAAAACATCTAATCTCAATTTTAAAATTGCCAGGGATGGAGAATCCACCACAACCCTTGGTAAATTGTTCCAAGGGTGATACCACATTAGATCCCGTAACATCAAGATCTGTGTTTGACAGCTGTCAAAGTTAGTGGGCTCTCTCTCTTATTTTGATCTACTTTAACCAGTGTTTAGGACAGATCAACTTACTCTTGAATCAAATTCATATTAAACTCTGATGAAAAAGGAAGTAAAGAACTGTGTACATGCCACTCTTGGAAGAGTCAGACTGGTATTAAAAATTGATAGTCATAGTGATCATTTTATTTTTAACCAATGAAATATCTTTGCCTTACAGAAGAGCAGATAGTGTGAGGAGGTGTTTCCAAAGGGATATCTCACACCATAAGCAGGCCCAAGAGGGTTCCCTCTATTTAGGGCAACAGCCAGTACTGCAAAAATGTTGTGGAATTTGAGGATTAGCGTTAAAAAAACCCTAGCTATTTAAAGAAATGCTCTTCATCTATTTAGTTTTAAATTAATTCTTAAAAACATTAAGTAACTGCAACTAAGTCATAGGTATAGGAGAGTAGCTACAACTCTCCAGAAGATGCATGATTAAGGGGGAGGGATAGCTCAGTGGTTTGAGCATTAGCCTGCTAAACCCAGGGTTGTGAGCCCAATCCTTAAGGGGGTCATTTAGGGATCTGGGGCAAAAATTGGGGATTGGTCCTGCTTTAAGCAGGGGGTTGGACTAGATGACCTCCTAAGGTACCTTCCAACCCTGATATTCTATGATCTTCCCACTATCCCCACAACACAGCCAAGTTACTTAGTGTGACTCTTTTGTACTCATTGGAGATATACCGGGGTAAATTTTGACTTCCCCGCATCCATCCTCTCCTTTGTGAAACACCAAAGTAAAGCTAGGTTTTGAAGCAAGATGCGTCTTCACCCCAGTCTCCCATACCAATCTGGCTCACTCTTCTTTTTAATGTGCAAGGTAAATAGGGCAAAAAGCATTTCCAGTACTATCCACTGTGTGCCAGATGTCACAATGTTCCACTGAAATGCTGTAGCGTTCAATAGACATTCTTCACCGTACAGCTGCTTGAGTGGAGGATCAGCAGTTAACATTACAACAATGCTAGGAATAAATCTCAACATATTAAAAATTTCTTTGATACCCTTGCATGAAGAGACATGTTTTCAGGACAAAGAATTTTACAAATGTTAAGTAATTAAGCCATATTTACAATCCCCTGAACAAAAATGTTGAGATGAGTTCCTGTCTGCTTCCTGTAAAACTTGCCCATACCGGTATTGCCCTGGCCTCTTTTTTTGTCATTCAGTGTGGCACGCATTCTAAAGCAATATGCATTTCCTCACCTTTTGGGGGCGAAGCCAGACTTTGAGGCATCTGCTCCCCGCTTGGTGTAAACTTTGCTTGTGCCAATCAGAAACGAACACAAACAGGTTTTGGGCCCCGTCCCCTATGACACTTCTATGATGTCATAGTTGGTACTCTAGGGGCTGCCTGCCATATGCAAGCAGGAAGAGGAGAAAGAAAAACGAATCCTGTGTATCCCGTGTACACCCGTAACAGAGCCTGATCACCTCGAAGCCTCTCTCTCAGCTCACGTGTTTCAAACAGAGTTTCTACGTTTGCCGGTCGTTATGCGTTGGTTTGTATTTGTGAGTATCAGTTATTACTAAACGTTGCATCTTTGTTTATAAATATTGTTAGTAGATATTTTAGTCATTGTGTGTTTTAAGTTTCATTAACTCTATTAGCTAATCTAACGCTGCTCCCTTACCCCTTGTAATTATCCCCAATAAAACTTTAAATTGATTAATTTTAGTTGTGTGTGTGTGCGCGTGTCTGCAGTTTGCACCGTGACCCATATTCTCCTTGCATCCCTTACCAATATAGTCTATTGCCACGTGCAGCCTAGTAAATAACAGGCCTGCATTTTCTTTCGCCCCTGCGAGTACGTGGCAATCCACAAAAAAGAGAGGATTTTTCCTTTAAAAGAAAAAAAAAAATCTAAGCTACATTAAAACACAGTTTGGAAAAATAATTTAAATAAAACCTTAAAGACATATCACAGATTAATATACATTGTTGAGGGTCTGAAAGATAACTTTAATTCAAAGGCATAGAGGAGGAAGAATGTTAATTCAAAATACAACTGAGATAAAGAAAAGAAAGGTTACCTTGTGGGAAGAAAAACAACTCACTTCAAAAAAAAATGTTTCATGCCCCAGTATCATAGTGGTGGACATTCAAATACTCATAATGGAGCAAATTCTCAGATGGGTGGAAACTGGAGATCCTGAGCACACCCACATCTGAACATACATATCCGTTATGGGTGCAAATTAGAGAGAGAGAGAGAGTGTGAGAGAGTGTGAAAGATTTTTGCACCTGAATGTCAGGCTCCACCCTTTGGAAATGTGACCGACGATGATTAAGTTACTGGTTCTAGGCTGGTACTATACAATAACCAGACTACCAGTGTAAATGAAAGAGATTTTAAATGGTGGTACCGAATAGTGAGTTTGATCAAAAACTGGTAGCTGAAGAGTATTTTTTTTAAACTCCTCAGTAGAGTCTGGCCTGAACCTAAATCCTAGATCTCCCCAATCTCTAACTTGGGGGTGGCGGAAAGGGACAGTTTGAACTTTAAATCTGGATCTGGTTCTGGGCTTTATAGGAGGAGAAATCCAAACCCTAGATTCAAACTTCAGGGGTTTGAATTCTGGATCTGAACGTTGTGGCTTTAGCCCACCTCCATAGTGCTGCCCCTTTCCCGATGGCCACATAGTCATAAACAGAACAATTTTCAAAAGCTACTTCCAACTACTCTGCTACAAGGAATTATTTTATTGCACAAATATGATCAGTCCTTCTACTTAGAAACAGTTCACAGTGAAAACATCATTACTGTGCTCTACTCCTTTTATAAACTCCCCAATAAAGTCCAGTTTAAAGTGTCCATCCTGGTATTCGAAGCCTTCCATGACTACATAAGAAACTGTCTCTGTCACAATGGTCACCTCTAAAATTAAGTTACACTAGCACCATGAAAGTCGATTGATAGCAGTAGACTTGTTAGCACAGGGAGATGGACTATAAAACTCACTCTTGCAAAAAAACATAAGAAACACGATAGAACATCTCTTGACTTGACTTTTCTTCAATCAAGTTTTCACCTTTTCTCCCCACAGATCCTCCTGGGTTGTTTTTTTGGGGGGAGGGTTTTTTTTTGTATATTCAAACTACAACAAGTACACTTTTCTACCTTACTTCTTCTGATCAAGAAAGGCATGGGGCACCCACTGCCAGCCACCTATATAAAGAAGTGCAAGCAAGTCAGAATTCAAACAAATAATTAAGTGGTTGTCCACGATGCACTGGGACGCTGCAGTGCCGCATTCCCACCAGCAGATGGCTCTGTGTACGGGTATAAAAAGCAGCACACGGATGCCTAAAAATTGAATGTTGGAAAGAATGTTCTTTAAAGAATTCTCTCTGTTATTAGGTTACGTGAGGGGGGTTTGGGGGGGGGAGGAGGAAAGGTCTGTAATGAAGGAAAAGGTCAGGAGGAAGCCATTCTGCCATAAGCACTTTGTAGTTGAGCTTTGTCCCCACCATCCCCTATTTTTTTCCTTTGGGGAGTTGTAGGTAGATTTAGTGAAGAGTTCAGATAGAATGAGTATACCTTTTTGTGTTAACTTGCCAGCGGAGGGATTTCTTATTCTCAGTGGGGGATTGGTTTGTCACAATAATACTGAATATGTGTATGTTGTAGTTAAGCGTCTACCTTGATACTAACTGAGGTTTGTTTTTTAAAGAGATACTGTTGAGAATAAAGAAAAAAAAATCATTCTAAAAGAGAACCAGTGTAAAAAGAAAGAGGGAAAGCTTCCTAGTCACTTTTTTTTTCTTTAAATAAAAGCCTGAGCTATGGCTGAAGTCAATCAGCCATTTATGACTGTCTTTTATTATCTAGTTTCTCTTTTAGGTATTAATGTGACAACTCACTACAATTATACATAGATACATATTTAGCTAAATGAAATGTGATTGTTTTATCTAACTCCCCATTTGTGCTTTCATTAAACAGAGGCCAAGGAGCTGCCTGCATACACATGTAATTTGGCATGGTAATGGAATTCTGTTTCATTAAAGTTGTTGTCTGTTGAACAACACAAAAGGGGGGGGGGGGTAGGGGAAGCAAAGCCACCAATGCCCTGAATTCTAAGTTGTTTGTACATAAATACATATCCAACTTGTACTGGCAGTGACCACATGTTTACTTTACTTACAAATGAGTAACTATGCACACAGACAGATACAATTGGCCATGTGGAATTAACAAATTTATGAGTGCAATCAGTATAATTACATGTTCTAATTAGGTACTAAGTTGCATATCCATAAGTACTTTCAAATTAAGCCTTTGTAACAGGTGGGAAGGAAGCTAAAAATGTAGGGTACTTCCGGGAGTTTGTCATGATTAAAAATGAGAGCATTTATAAAAAATGGGGGTGGAGAGAAAACAGAATGAAGAGGAGCAGTGTTGGTCAATACAAGACACAAAGGTGATAAAAATAGCAAATAAATTGTCATCTTGTTTGCAGAGTGGTAATGTAACTCTCCCTACTCGATCATATTTCCATATAAACATCCAATCAGTGTGAAGAAGAGATAGGGTTTGGAACACTTAAGTTCAGAAAATATATTGTTAGCACTTTGTTTAGCCAAATAATTTAGCCAAAGTTCAGGGCCCTGCAAGCTATTTCCATTAGGATAAAAATAAGATGATGAAGCCAGGTATCTGTGATGCAGTCCTGTTCATACACGAAGCCCCATTTCCCTGAACACAAAAGGAAGTTTCTTTGCTCACAACTCATAGCCAAAGCATTCTTAGCATTTTTCCCCCTCAGGGTCATGCTATCAGTGCTCCCATTGTTGTAAATAGTATATACCAATAGCATTCATCACTATGTATTTTTGACAGATTTCCATGCCCCATTTTGGGCTTATGTCCAGCCTTCCGTTCCCGTTGGTGTCGTGGTTTGGCGCTGTTGGCCATTTTGGATTTTTATTTAAATTATTTTTTATGTTTGAATAAGGGGAATGTTGCATGCTTGTGCTTTGATACATTTGGTTGATTGCTTAGAGAAAAATGTTGAGAGACGGTAAAGAAAAATAAAGATTTTTGTTTTTAAAGGGTTAGTTTGAAAGAATACAGGTAAGTTATTAAGAAGAAAGATTTTTGGTTAGGTTTAGTAAGGAGAGATGATTTTAAAGGACTAGTTAGGCATGTTATTAACGAATAAAAAAATTGAAATAAATTTAAAACATTTATTAAATATAAAGTTAGGTTAAAAAAGAACTTAGCAGAAAAAGTGAAATTTTATTTGGATATATACAAAAAACAAGAAAAAATTAGCTTATATAAAAAAAGTTAGATTTTTTTTTAAACCAGAGATAAGGAGTCTGCCCCCCCCCCCACACACACACACACTTTCCTCCCTCCCTCCCCCACTTTCTTCTTTTCTAATGTTTTTTAAAATCTAAACCAAGGACCAGCAATTTTTGTAAAGAGCCACAGCCACAGAGATCAGGCCATGGGGGTAAGAAAGCTGTCCTGAGTGTTAGGAGGAATGTTGATAACTCTTTTACTGAAACAGTTTTGTAGGCAGGTAAGTTATTAAGAAGAAAGCTTATGCTATTCCATCTGTCACTCCTTTTTGGGGTTCTTAGAGAGAAATAAACAAACCAACCATTTGGGAAAAGTTAGAGAGGGGGACAATTGCTAACTGAAAAAAGGAGAAGGAGCAAGCTTTCCCATCACAGTTTCCACTCCCACCATCTCCTGAGATCTACTGTGATATCGTTGGGCTCGATCCGGAGAGATGTCCCGATCAGACTAGGCCAAAGAGAGGAACCTAGATGACATGGCCACCTTCCCCAGCTTCAACTAAATCCTAAACACCACCCAGGACAGGATACGTTGTTTGCCCTCTCCCCATGTGTCCTTTCCCTTCCACGCCTTGTTTCTTCTCTTTCCTACCCTGCTCCTTTTGCTTTCTCTCTAATAATAATCTGTCTTAGCCAGATAGGATGGTATATTTTGCAACACTGGAGTAAGCCTGTGACCAAAAGGAACACTAAATGCAATGCCTTAAACACCTCTGCACTAGTACAATTTTGCCTGGTCTCAGAGTGGCTAACAGGGCCATTTCCCCCTACCCTCCTTCCCAGCAGTGAGTTTCCAAGTGAAAGTCAACACCAGAGACTCAAGCTGCATTTTCTGTTTTCTTCCTCCTTTTTGTGCCTTCTAGAAAACAGGATCAGACTCAGACAAGGAGAGTTCCAGCCATCTCAACTAACTTTTTCTCTTTCCCCCAAATGAAGAGTTATTACCAGCGTCAGTACCATCCAACAGGTTTCAGTACCATCTAAGATAGTCAGACAATGGGGGGGTGGGGCACGTTTCTTTCAAAAACTGTTCAGCTAAAGGGAAAGGAAACAAGGGATGTTAAAATGAAAACCTCACTCAATACTTTACATTTCAAATGTGTTAACTGTTCTGTATCTTTAATAAAAGATGAAAAATATTAAATATTATTATTAAATATTAAATTATGTGTTTGCCAGGAAATGACAGTGACAGGGTCATGTTAGCACCTTTGATTCTTTGGGCCCATATAGTCCATCTAAATTAGTATTAGAGGCCCCAGTCACATGATATAGGGTAGCGTTACAAAATGTCACATGGCAAAGATCAGTAGCCATGGATTCAGCGGCAATGTTAAATATTCTTCCTTCTTAATATACATGCATTTGAGGTATCAAATATAAATAAACTACAAATACTATTAATACCCACAAGTGGAAATAACTAGGCTAGAAATCAGGGTAGATGATTATTCTACCTAGGGTAACCAGATAGAAAGTTTGAAAAATTGGGATCGGGTGGGGAGGGAAATAGTTGCCTATGTAAGACAAAGCCCCTCATATCAAGATGTCTGTTCACCCTAATTCTACCTCTTACTGGACATCTGAAAGGAACTACTGACACTTACTGATGACACACTAATTTCTGTTCCTTGTTAGGCTACTAAGGCATATCTGCCATCTGGAGCCTGCTCCTACTGTGAGTTACTGTTAGGGCATTACTGTTAGTAATTTAGATGTTGGTACTAAGGCTTCTGCCCTTCAGCACAAAGTGTCTGAACAGCTACTAGTAAAGCTTTGTGTTGTGTTTCAATGCTCTAACAATGTTATGTATGACTCCTGATTCTGCTATGGCCGACTTGAAAAATCAAGTGTACTCTTTGTACTAACTTCTCTGGTAATCCATTTGAGCTCATAATGGTTATACGTATTGTGGTTGAAATCAAGATTCAAGGAATTGCTGAAGTCCAGTTGAGATGCTGAGGGAAGGGGGCTTATAACAGGGTCAGCACCTGCCTCTTGTGCATGCCCCCTTTTCTCCGGCCGATAGTTCCTGCAAACACAGTTCTTTTCATGGGGGAGGGGCACCCAGGGAGGGGCACCCACCCCTCATGGGAGGCCCCCTTTCTCTTGGTTAGGTGTGAGCCTGCTTTCCCTTTTGGTCTTATATCAGGGTGGCACCTGCCTCTCGCAAGCCCGGACCCAGCCGCTGGTTCTCTTGGCTGGTCTTTGCCAGCTTAGCCCTCCGGCCGAGCCACACCCGCTGTCCCCCCTTCCGGGGTATACAGTTCAAGTTCTTTCTCGGCCCTAGTATGGTGCCATAGCTCTAAGGCTTCTTTTCAAAGGCACTGCCTTCTTCAACCACCCAAACGCAGCCCATCGTGGTACCCGCAGCTGGTGTCCTTTTCAGCAGTCCTCCCTGGGCTCAGTCTGCTACCAGACCAGCAGAGCCCATCTTGGTACCCTCGCTTGGTCTGGCCAGGTCCTGGGCTCAGTCCCCTGGGCTCAGCCTGCCCACACTGACCTTTCCATGGTCCTGCTATTACTCTATCCAGTCTGCCAAAGACCAGGTGCCTGGCTGCCTTCCCTGGGCTCAGTTCTGCCTGGTGAGCTCTCTGCAGTGAGCTGCTCACCTAGCCAGCCAGGCACCCAGTCCTCCCTCATCAAGCACCACACAGCAATTGAAGGCTCTGCTCTACTGCTTGCCTTTTATCTGGCCATTCTGGCCCCTTATTGGTCGCTCCAGCAGTTTCTCTCATTAGCGGTTCTTCTGCAGCCACTCTAGGCTGCCTGAAGCACTTCTCACTGCTCTATTCTGGGGCAGGGTGATGCAGGGCCATGAGATCTCCAGCGGGGGGCGTCCGCACCTAGTCCATCCTGCCACAGGGCTCTAACCCTTTAGCTCTCTGAAGATTCCAGTCTGAGTGAAGAGATCAATGAGTTGCCCAAGAGCTCAATTAAAACTTAGCCCACTAATAAAATGAAGCCTTTGCCAATTAACTTTATTTGGTCTGCAGCAAGGGCAATCAAGAATCCTGTCTAGCATTTATTCTTTTACTTTCTGCCTTATCCTCAATAGCAGCATTCAAGTCTGACCTCAATAACAGAGCCCAGCATGTCCTTCACGTCTCAATACCGAATTGATACTGTGGGTCATAGCTAGCCTTTTGACCTCATGCTGTGTGCGATTATGATACAGGGTCCTTTGTGCAGAATCTAATCACATGCAGTAATTTCGTCTCTGTAGTGTAAGGTGTCCATTGAAGTACCTGGGCAATTTACAACTACATTCTCCAGCTGTTGCAAAATTGGGTTACTGTGTCTGAGTGTGTCAAATTCTGTTTCTTTTTAATAAAAAGGAAACACTGAGTCTTACTAATTTCAAACTCCCCTTTCTGCAGCTCCTTGCTTAAAACTATAGGTGCCTGAAAGCATATCTGCCTTAAGAAAATAGTTATGGGCCAGCACTGCACAAGTACTTGTCAAAATTCGTCACCCTCTGAAGTCAGGCAGTACTTTGTACTGATAATCTATTTTTTCATAGAAGCATCCTCACAAAACCACTCACAGCCAAGCTGTATTGGTGATATTGCTCTTTCAGTCTTACCCTACTTGTGCTGTGGTAGTGAGTGCTTTGGAAATAAATGTTCCTAGGCAGTCATTTTGCTTCCACTGCATACGAGCTTGTGTTGACTGAGATTGCAGACTCGTTAAGCACTAGTGGTGCTTCTCTGACTCTCTTAAAATTACTAAAGGCTCTTCTCTTGCTAAGTACCAATCTGTATCTGTGCTGTCCTCAAGGAAAATTGAGTGGATCCTTCAGTTGATAATTTAGGGATGATTTTGCTCATTGTGCCCAGAATGTTTAAGGTGTCCTTGTTCTGGGGTCTCTATTTGTATATTAGGTTTCAACTTTGAGTCCAACTTTGTCACAGAGTGTCCTACAGACCTAGCATCATTCAGACTGATTTGACATACCTGTTGAATTTCAGGTAATTTTCTTTGGTACACATGTAGTAGAACATGAGAAGCTCCTTATTTTGGTGTTGGCTAACTTCACCTGAAATCAGCAAATAAGCAACAATTTAATCTGACCTATCCACTACATGGTGCTTTGGTATTCCCCACATGTTGATGTAATCTTGAAGGGAAGTTGTGCCTGTATTCTTGTGGTTGTATGGCTCAACTAGATAAGCCTAAAATTTCCACCTGGCCAAGACACTTGTGTTAGGCTTTTCTCTGAGGGAAGCTACTTTTTACAAATCAAAAGAATACCATTGCTCTAAAATATAAGATTGCAATATCCAGTTAGCCAAATGATTGGTCAGTTTGTGTGATCAGATGTCAACCATAACTGATGCCTCTTACATGGTCTACAAGATTATTAAGGGATTAAACTAGGTCAAGACATACACAGTGGCCTCCCAAATTGGAATGACAGCTGGAGGAAGCTATGCAGTACAATATTCAAGCATTAAAAGGAAAAAATATGCCATAAGAAATCTCCACTTGAGAACTGACAAGCATACCACATAATACCTCACAGCAATTCTTTGAGATGTTGATTTGTGTATTTCCTATTCCACCTGAGCTGAATGGAACTAGAGACGACAACTCTGACCAAGCGACAAAGACTTCTGTGGCACCTTATAGATTAACAGACGTATTGGAGCATAAGCTTTCGTGGGTGAATACCCACTTCTTCAGATGCATGCAGTGGAAATGTCCAGGGGCAGGTATAAATAAGCAGGGAAGTTTCCACTGCATGCATCTGAAGAAGTGGGTATTCACCCATGAAAGCTTATGCTCCAATACGTCTGTTAGTCTATAAGGTGCCACAGAACTCTTTGTCACTTCTACAGATCCAGACTAACACGGCTACCCCTCTGAACTCTGACCAAGAATTCCTAAAGTTAAGGCATATTCTAAAACCTAAGACATTTAGAAACCTTGTTTCAGTCCAAAATGAAACCATGTAGACTGTTTAATAGATTTTAATATTACATTCATTCTGTTTCTGTTACAGTCACTTCTAAAAGGGGACCGTATTGAAAAGCTGTCTCTTGCCAGCTTTGCAGGTATATGACGACAGACATTCAGGTATCAACTTAATTTTCCTTTCCTAGCAACCTTACACCACACAATACCTGCATGTGACCTCAACTAAGAACAATACTATTGGTAGTAAGACTCTAAACTAATTCTGGCTGTCAACACTGCACATGTTGACCTTGAACAACCTTCCTTTAGTGAAGCTTAACTGTGTCCAAGGAGTGCACTACAACAACATTTTAGACACACTATAAACTCTTTCCCTCTAGTTTGCAAATATGCAGTCTTAGTTGTGAAATTTTTTAGGCATCTCAGCATTCAGGAGGGCACCAGTTAACTATTCATTGCCCACAGATGCCGTTTAAACCAAGATTAAAGTTGCCTACTACTGTTTCATACCCTTCTAGAACATGGAGGGTTGCTAAGTATAAAATCTGAAAACAAGGCAATATGAAGTTAAAGTAATGTCACCACCACACAAACTTAACCTGCCCCATTTGAGTCAATCTCCACTGAGTCCCCTGAACCACACACTGTACCCACTATTGTACAGCTAATACTGTGTGTCTAGTGAATCCGTGAAGGCTTTTTTTCCCCTCACTTTCCATTATAGTGACATGGAAGGTGTGAGTGGGTCTCCAGTTAAGTTAAGGTGGAATATGCTTCAGGAAGGCATTCAGTTATCAGGATTCAAAAAGGATTAGACAGTCACAAAGATAACAAGAATATCCAGAGACAATGGTAAATACAAACAATCTTTGGAAGTGACATTAGCAAACTTATAACTATTAGGAATTAGAAAGAAACTTTCCCAGATGGCAGATCATTCAATAACTACCAACTGCCAGCAGTTCTGCCTATGAAACAGCTAGTATTAGCACCTGTCTGATGCGACTTTCCGCAATGGACCAGACCAGTAGCCCACCTAGTCCAGTATCCTATGCTCAAAGTGCAAACATAGAAAAGGATGGAAAATTGTGTGCATCAAAAGGAAGAGGCAAGTTAATTCACTGGAACCGAACAATCACCCCTTCATGCTGCCTTGTCTGAAATCAGAACAAAAAGGACAAAGTAATGAGGAAAAGAAACAAAGATGAATGTTGTACTCAAACGTCTCAGCACATGGTAGCTTTGTAGAGCATCCCAGTATGTGCCAATTGAGTGATAGAAACTCACTGAAAAGAGTGACTAATGACCAAACAATTAAGTGCGCTGCCTCTGCATATTTTTCTCTGCAGCTTGAGACAAATTTGATTCATACTCTCATCTAGCAGCCTTCCTCATAAAACAAGAAAAACACTCTTCCAAATGCGAAATGTTATCTGCGAAGTCACAATAGATGCTTCATTGACCCCTTTTTGGTACTTGCACTGCTGCAAAACATTAGGCTGACTGCATTACACACAATCTTTTTCCTTATTGTGCTGCTTGAAACCCATCTCTAATACAACTTGCAGTCCAGATCTTGGTGGGTGTTTTTTAAACACAATTAAATGCTTGAACCATATCCATCTGTGGAATGGTTATAGATTTCATGGTCCTCCACAGTTACGGGAAGGGACCCAGATTGTTGTACTGGGAAGCTAAATAAACATAGGAACTTCCTGGTTAAAGAGTTCTCTAGATGCAGTTTAAAGCATGGCTCTTTGTGTTTATGTCCTCACACTACACTCTTCAGGGGCCTAACTCATCTAAACTGGCTTGTTTGCTCGCTCAACTCTGCCAAACTTATGGTCCCAAAACAGAACTATCAGCCAGTTGGTATATTCTGTTCTCAGACTAGTAATAGATAGCTAGTAAATAGGACTTGCCCAATGCATTAGTCCCCTCCACCTTGAGCTGTGTCTTCCTTCAATACTCTCCCTTCTCATCCCTAGAACCCCTTCACTCATTTAAATGGGTCATCCATTTTATTAATGTTGCCAAAATATAAGTTACTGAATTTCTGTAAAAGCTTTTACCTGCTATTTTACCTCTAATTCAGTAATGCACTTTAGATAAAAAGGTCAACTTGATAAGCATGATCTTCCTTTTTTTGCTGATGTAAGCTGAATCCTAATTATAGAGGCTTGGGGGATGGTAGGGAATGAGATTATCCTAGAAAGGAAGAGTACATTACTTTTGTTTCCTGAATGTCATTTCTATTAAAGCAGAAGGTTTGGAAATACTAGCTCTGCTTATTCAAGGGTTGATCCTAAATCAGCTTGTGTGCATCTAAGCAGCACTTGTGGCAGCCAGTGGAACTTGGAGATCCTATGTTTCAAAAGGATGAATGCACTTAAAATAAGGTATAGCAACTTTTTCCAAACCATGGAACCAGAAGACAGTTTTTTACTTTGGGTGTATTTCCCACAGTGGGTGCAGCTGCTTATGAAGTAGCATAAATTGTCTTATACATCTTTCGAACTTGTGAATAGTAGCTTTAGTATTAATGAAAGTGAGATAAGTAGCCCTGGTTAGAACAAGCAGGGCAAGCATTTTGAGTTTACACACAGGTCTACTACTGCAACTCATCTGATTATCAGAACAAGGGGTGTTGCCAGTCTTTCTTGGGTATTTTCTTGGCAAAGACTTTCAAATAGTGCAGTCTTTGTGATCAGTGATGAAAATACTCAGATGCTTGTGCAAATTGAATCATTTAAGGTTAAGCCCTCACTGAATGAGAGCAGTAAGTGCACTTTTCTTGGAACTAACCTGCTTCTACTCTCTTAGAGTAGGACAGCACTGGGTTTCATGTGGATTGTCTTTCGGTGGCTTTGAACTCAAATTTGCTCAGTTCACAAGTAGAGTTTTTCTATCTGTTAGCCTCACAAACTCACTCTGGGATCTGAAAGTCAATCTGAGTTTTTCAGTCTTGCACATCATTGCAATTAACAAATTCTGCATTCCAAATTCAGCCTGCAACCCCTGTAGTCTTCAAACTAATTGTTATTCCTGTCCAGTCCCCATTAGCCTTATTATTGCAGGTGAACTGATGGGATGATGTGTTATCTGCAAATTAAACCTAATCTTACCAACATTACTGAAGGGAGAACTTGGCTGACAGAAGTCTGTATTTTTAGCAGTTATGTGGTCACATCCCAGAATAAACTTGCAAAGCTAGCAAGTATAAGGAAAATCCTTTTTTCAAACTAGGCACATTTGAGCTTAGTAGCCACTCAGATGATTAAATGCGCATTATTCCATTCTCTTTTTCTATATGCACTTTTCTGAGTTGCTCAATGTGGCCAGTCAATTTTTTAAACTAGTGTACGGCTGTGTGAATAACTGATTTTATTTACCAGTTTGCTGGCAGTTCCAACAAATATTTTGTTTCAGGAAACATTTTGACAGACACTTTTGTTGTGTGAGATAAGGTGGGTGGGGATAATATCTTTTACTGGACCAACTTCTGTTGGAGAGAGAGACAAGCTTATACAGAGCTCTTCTTCAGGCCTGGGAAGCTTATCAGAACGCCACAGCTAGATACAAAGTGGAACAAATTTTGTAGCATAAGTAGTTAATACATTTCAAGGGACCATTCAAGGTCCAGGGGCCCGTTAACATCCCTCCAGTCATGGGGGGAAAAGGAAAGTGAGGCAAGGCAGCAGGGGGAGGGTTGCTAGTGGGTTACAGATTGTTGCAAGAAACCATCAATCCAGTCTGTCTATTCAGTTCAAGATTTTTAGTGTCTAGCACAGTAATGAATTTAAGCTCCCAGGCTCATCTTTTGAAAGTGTTGTGCAGGTTTCTTTTGAGATGAGGACTGATAAGTCAGATAGAGAGTGATCACTGGGTGAAAAGTGTTCACCCGTGGGTGATAGGGTGTTTTTGTCTTTTATCATTTGCAGGCATTTAAAACTTGTTTGCGGTAAATAAAATAAAATATGAGGGGCTATATTCACAAAGCCAAAGGTGGTGGTGCACACCCCCAGTAACTTCTAGCCCAGTGGTTCAAGCACTTGATATAGGAGACCCAGCTTTAAATCCCCACTTCTTAGTGGTGACTCGAACCCAGGACTTCCACGAGTGATGTAGTCACCGCACTACAGTCATTTTCATTCACTGTCTAGCCCAATGATAATACAAGTATTTTATACAAAGTGGAACAAAGGAGAGATGGAGACTCATCCCAGAATACTCCATAGCCTGGTGGTTAGGGCACTTCCCCGGGAGTGGGGAGAACTGAGTGTAAGATGCTGCTCCAGACCAGGTATATTAATCTGCATCTCTAACATAGCCACATGAGTGCCCTAACTGCTAGGCTAAAGCTCTGTTGGCTTTGTGAGTGGTGCTTAAATCCTTGAGAACCTAGTCCAGAAGAATCTAAACATTTAGTTTTGATGGGGGAAAAAATAGAAATGCTGACAAGTTGGGGTTTTGGGGTTTTTTTGGTTCAAACAATTTTCTGGAAACACAAAATGTTTCGGGTGACCAGAATCTGCATTTCTGATTTAAAAAAAAAAAATCATTTGAGACGTTTCACTCAGCTCTACCATTGAGTCTCCAGATGCTAGCATCATACCTCATCCTCTATACTATAAAGATCAATCTTAAGTAATTATTTTGTTTTCAGTTTATGGAGAGTGCCAAGAGCTGAACTTGCCTTTTCTGAAGGCCCATCGGACTGATCAGAGTGACAAGTCTTCTGGTCTCTTACTACTGAATGCTTCATTGGTTTTTGTTCAGTTGAATTTATTTCAGTTACTTCAATCTTAAGCTAAGATACAACCTATATTGCATGTAAAACACAGCTAAGAAAAGGTCATTGCTGATTGCCAATCAAAACTGAAAATTATAAAGGTAAGCAATACCAATTTTATGTACTATGAATAACACACTCATATTGTCAGTTTGGGAGGTGTGCCAGGTAGTTTCATCTGTCATACAGAAATTGTCTTGTTGGGTGAGGTTCAGTATGAATAGTCATGAGGAATATTTTGCATTGTAAGGGAAGTGCCATAAAGTTACATATCAAGTTGCAAAATTGGATATAATCAGTGTCAAAGCCCTCATAATAGTCTTCTTCAGGAGAACTGAAGACAAGCTAGGCCTAGTCAAATGAAATCAAAGAGATGAACATGAATTTACTATCATTTACACTTGCTGGCCTGGAAGGAGAATCTAATAGACATACAAGGTTGAAGTATATATAATCAATCATTCTTCTGATATTTGCTTGTCCAGGGACTCTAACAGGGGAAACTTGCCCAGATGTAAACTCAATTTCTAGAGAGCAGTAATCTGTATAGAACGAAGGAGGTAAATTTAATTTGGACTACTTGCTACCTACAGTAAATCTGTTCAGGAAATTATAGACAGCACTAGTAATTACATTAGGTATTAGGAGTGAATTGGAGCACTTGAGCGTAAAATTATTACCCATAATTGAACCACTTCTTAATTCAGATGACCTACAAGATTTGATTCTTGAGTTTAGCGTGTCATTTTTCAGACACTGAACCATATCTTTAAAATGGAGCTAGAATTGTATTGGTGGTTGTCTTGGATAAGTGAAATTTAGCTATTCATCAATTGGTAAAAACATTCAAAGGTGTGGATAGCAGTAAGGGATTACGGTCAAAATTGAAAGGAAAAGTTAAACTAATATACAAGTGGATCTCAGAAGATGGGGCTCCCTCTTCTCTAAATAAAACCATTTTTTTAATGCTTCAGCCATCGCCACTGGTGTTCCCATCCTCAAGAAGTCCAATTGAGCAGTGTATTATTACAAGCCTGTCCTTCCCTCGCAGGCTGGCTCTGTGTTCTAAATTTGTACATCAGATTTTCAATGCAATCCAGTAATATAATTAGCAAATACTTTGCCTGGCGCCTTTTTGTAGAGCACCTCAAAATTCCTCGCAATCACCAGTGAATTAAGCCCCATGAATGATTAATGAGTATTGGCCCAAGTGGGGGTGAGAACTAATTTACAGAGGAAAGATTTACCAAAGGTTAATCCGTTCAGGAGAAATGCCACTGCACTATTTCAGTCCAATTCAAAGTAACAGTTGTGGTGCATAGTGTTTGTAGGACCCTCTGCACAGGGGTCAATTTCACTCCTGGTGAGTACCTTGCTTCATGAATAGCTCAACTGACCTTGATGGCACCACTTGTGGAGCAGGCTACAACCTACCAGGAACAGTTGTGGTAGAAATTGATCCTGAGTCAGCGGTTCATCAAGGATTAGAAGATCTAAGTGAAGAAGCTTCTTCTAGTGATTCATAGCACAAGGAGCCAGATCATACAGCATCCTTCACACCTGAACAAATATTGTTCACAATGACTGCCTTGCCATCTTGTGACAGATATTGTCTGAAATGTCTTTAGGAGGTCTTACTGTATCTTAAACCGTACATTTACATATCACTGTGGGCCAGGGACTGCCTGTAATTGCATGGGGGTAAGGGGACCTAGGGTGACCAGACAGCAAATGTGAAAAATCGGGACAGGGGGTGGGGGGTAATAGGAGCCTATATAAGAAAAAGACCCAAAAATTGGGACTGTCCCTATAAAATCAGGACATCTGGTCACCCGGGGACCACAGCCCTTCACAAACTAAGGACAGTGGGGGATGGGGGTGTTGAATAAACAATTTAACTCAGGTTTTAACACCTCCTGAGAGCTACCACCATGTGGAGAGACTCACCTACATACTGCTTCACATTAGATTCTCTAGATACCAACAGACAAAGAAAGGGGTTTTGGATAACTAGCCTGGTTTAAAACGCACTCACGGCCTTCTTCCTGATGCAACAGACAGACATGACCCCTGGTCCACAAAGGGCCCCAACCCTTAGGGTAGGGTTGGAAGGATTAAGTGCTTGTTCTGTGCTGGAGCTGTGATGAACTGGTGACTATAAAGGACTCCCCTTGGGTGGGGGCTGGAAGGACTGCTCCTGCCAGAATCCACATAGGATTGCAGTTAATTCTGGTAAACTTATTAGCATGTATAGGTTACACACACCCCCACACACGATTTCTCTAATGCTTTTTACTCAAAGAATAAAGTAGGCTTGCATAAGAAGTGCTGTGTGCAGGGCCAGCGCTTCCACTAGGCGACCCTAGGGGTTGCCTAGGGTGGCAGGATTTGGGGGGGCCGCATTTTGGCAGTGACTCATTTCCCAGCGGCGATTCGGCGGCAAGAAAAGCAGCCGCCGAAGCGCCGCCAAGAACGCAGCTTCAGAGGAGCTGCTGCCGAAGCGCCGCCGATTACAGCGGAGGACCGCTGCTGCCTAGGGTGGCAAAAACCCTGGCGTCGCTACTGGCTGTGTGGTACCTTATAAATGCAGCAATTATACCAGTTAACCATCTCTGAAGAGAAAGGTTCTCTGCCTTGGGCAGCCTCTCCATATTGAGAAATACATAAGAACGGCCCTACTGGGTTGGACCAAAGGTCCATCTAGCCCAGTATCCTGTCTTCCGAGAGTGGCCAGGTGCCCCAGAGCAGTAGCGTAGCCAGGGGTGGAGCAGGGGCAGCGGCCGCTCCCCCTGTGAGCGGAAGCGGTGCCTTAAAAAGGAAGCGGCGCTTTTTTTTAGCGGTGCTAAAAAAAAGGCGCCACTTCTTTTTAAGCACCACTTCTTGCACTCACCCGGTGGTGCTCCGGGTCTTCGGCGGCGGGTACCACTGAAGACCCAGAGCGAGTGAGGACCCGCCGCCGAAGAGCAGCCGAAGACCCGGAGCACCGCCAGGTGAGTACAGGGGGAGGCGCCTTTTCATAGCGCCGCTCCCCCTGTGCTCCGGACCTGGCTGTGCTACTGCCCCAGAGGGAATGAACAGAACAGGTAATCATCAAATGATCCATCCCACGTCACTCATTCCCAGCTTCTGGCAAACAGAGGCTAGGGACACCATCCCTGTCCATCCTGGCTAATAGCCATTGATGGACCAATCCTCCATGAATTTATCTAGTTCTTTTTTGAACCCTGTTATGGTCTTGGCCTTCACAACATCCTCTGGCAAGGAATTCCACAGGTTGACTGTGCATTGTGTGAAGAAATACTTCCTTTTACTTGTTTTAAACCTGCTGCCTATTAATTTCATTTGGTGACCCCTAGTTCTTGTGTTCTGAGTAGTAGTAAACAACACTTCCTTATCTACTTTCTCTACACCAGTCATGATTTTATAGACCTCAATCATATCTCCCCTTAGCTGTTTCTTTTCCAAGCTGAAAAGTCCCAGTCTTATTAATCTCTCCTCATATGGAAGCCTTTCCATACCGCTAATCATTTTTGTTGCCCTTTCCTGAACCTTTTCCAATTCCAATATATCTTTTTTGAGATGGGGTAACCACATCTGCACACAGTGTTCAAGATGTGGGCATACCATGGATTTATATAGAAGCAACATGACATTTTCTGTCCTATTATCTATCCCTTCTTAATTATTCCCATCATTCTGTGCGCTTTTCTGACTGCCGCTGCACACTGAGTGGATGTTTTCAGAGAACTATCCACACTGACTCCAAGATCTCTTTCTTGAGTGGTAACAGCTAATTTAGACCCCATCGTTTTATATGTACAGTTGGGATTATGCTTTCTAATGTGCATTACTTTGCATTTATCAACATTACATTTCATCTGCCATTTTGTTGCCCAGTCACCCAGTTTTGAGAGAGCCTTTTGTAGCTCTTTGCAGTCTGCCTGGGTCTTAACTATCTTTAGTAATTTTGTATCTGCAAATTTTGCCACCTCACTGTTTACCCCTTTTTCCAGATCATTTATAAATATGTTGAATAGGACTGATCCCAGAACAGATCCCTGGGGGACACCACCATTTACCTCTCTCCATTCTGAAAACTGACCATTGATACCTATCCTTTGTTTCCTATCTTTTAATAGTTACCAAGCCATGAGAGCACCTTCCCTCTTATCCCGTGGCAGCTTACTTCTCTTAAGAACCTTTGGTGAGGGACCTTGTCAAAGGCTTTCTGAAAATCTAAGTACATTATATCCACTGGATCCCTTTGGTCCACATGCTTGCTGACCCCCTCAAAGGATTCTAGTAGATTGGTGAGGCATGATTTCCCTTTACTAAAACCATGTTGACTCTTCCTCAACGAATTATGTTCAGCTATACATCTGACAATATTGTTCTTTATTATAGTTTCAACCAGTTTGCCCCATATTGAAGTCAGGCTTACTGGCCTGTAATTGCTGGGGTCAATTCTGGAGCTCTTTTTAGAAATGGGCATCACCAGGGCCGGCTCTAGGTTTTTTGCCGCCCCAAGCAAAAAAAAATGTGGCTGCCCCCGCCCCCCTCCCCGCTTTTTTGTTCGCCACAGGCGGAGGAGCAGGGCAGCCAGGGGCAGCTCCCTGGGGTGGCCGCTTCCGAGAGCGGTGCCGCGAGACCTCGCTCCCTGCTCAGCTGGCTCCCTATTCCAGCTGTGGTGGGGCAGGGCAGCCAGGGGCAGCTCCCCGCTGGGGGGCAGCTGGCCTCTGCCGCAGGAGAGCGGTGCTCCGCGACCCCGCTCAGCCGGGGCAGGGCAGCATTACTGGGTCGCGGGGGCGGCGGCTGCGCACGTAGGAGCGACAGGGCCCCGCTCCCCTCTCTGCCAGCTTCCTGCTCCGGCTGCGACAGGGCAGCCAGCCGCTGCAACGGGAGAGCAGCCCTGCAGGACGCTGCTCCCCACCGCAGGGGCAGGGGAGCCAGGGGCAGCTCCCCGCTGGGGGTGGGGTGGTGTGACCCCACTCCCCCGGCTCCCTGCCCCGGCTGGGCAGCCAGGGGTGCCTCCCCCCTTGGGGGGGGGTGCTGCCGTGCGACCCCGCTCAGCCGGGGCAGGGCAGCATTACCGGCTCCCGGGGGGGCGGGGAGGGGAGGGCGGCCGCTGTCCGCTTGGGAGCGACGGGGCCCCGCTCCCCTCTCTGCCGGCTTCCTGCTCCGGCAGGGCAGGGCAGCCAGGGGCGGCTGGCCCTGCCACGGAAGAGCAGCCCTGCGGGACGCCGCTCCCTGCTGCAGCCGGGGCAGGGGAGCCAGGGGCAGCTCCTCCCTGGGGCGGGTGGCCGCTGCCGCAGGAGAGCGGCACGGCACAACCCCGCTCCCCTGGCTCCCTGCCCCGGCTGCGGCTGGGCAGGGCAGCCAGGGGTGCTTCCCCCCTTGGGGGAGGGCGCTGCCGTGTGACCCCGCTTAGCCGGGGCAGGGCAGTGTTACCGGCTCCGGGGGGGTGGGGGCGGCCGCTGCCTGTGCCGCCCCTAATAGGTTGCCGCCCCAAGCACCAGCTTGTTCTGCTGGTGCCTGGAGCCGCCCCTGGGCATCACAGTAGCTATCCTCCAGTCATCTGGTACAGAAGCTGATGTAAATGATAGGTTACAGACTACAGTTAGTAGTTCTACAATTTCACATTTGAGTTTCTTCAGAACTCTTGGGACAATACCATCTGGTTCTGGTGACTTCTTGCTGTTTAGAGGAGGTTTTGGAACAAATTGATAAATTAATGATACCTCAATCTGGGACAGTTCCTCAGATCTGTCACCTAAAAAGAATGGCTCAAGTTTGGGAATCTCCCTCACATCCTCAGCCATGAAGACCGATGCAAAGAATTCATTTAGTTTCTCCGCAATGGCCTTATAGTCCTGGAGTACTCCTTTAGCACTGGTGGTTTAGCATGCTTCCTGCTTCTGATGTACTTAAAAAAAAAATTGTTTAGGGTTTTGAGTCTTTGGCTAACTGTTCCTCAAATTCTTTTTTGGCTTTCCTAATTGTATTTTTATACTTCACTTGCCAGTGTTTATGCTCCTTTCTATTTTCCTCACTAGGATTTAACTTCCACTTTTTAAAGGATGCTTTTTTGCATCTCACTTCTTCTTTTACTTTGTTGTTTAGTCATGTGGCTCTTTTTTGGTTCTCTTACTATGTTTTTTAATTTGGGGCATACATTTAAGTTGAGCCTCTATTATGGTGTCTATAACAAGTTTCCATGCAGCTTGCAGAGATTTCACTTTTGGCACTGTACCCTTTATTTTCTGTTTAACTAACCTCCTCATTTTTGTGTAGTTCCCCTTTCTGAAATTAAATGCTACAATGTTGGGCCGCTGTGGTGTTTTTCCTGCCACAGGGATATTAAATTTAATTGTATTATGATCACTATTACCAAGCGGTCCAGCTATATTCACCTCTTGGACCAGATCCTGTGGTCCATTTAGGATTAAATCAAGAATTGCCTCTCCTCTGGTGGGTTCCAGGATCAGCTGTTCCAAGAAGCAGTCATTTAAGGTGTCAAGAAACTTTATCTCTGCATCCCGTCCTGAGGTGACATGTACCCAGTCAATATGGGGATAATTGAAATCCCCCATTATTATTAATTATTATTATTGAGTTTTTTATTTTAATAGCCTCTCTAATCTCCCTGAGCATTTCTCAGTCACTATCACCATCCTGATCAGGTGATATATCCCTACTGTTATATCCTCATTTAATACAAGGCACTCTAGTTCACCCATTTTATTATTTAGACTTCTAGCATTGGTATATAAGCACTTTAAAAAGTTGTCTCCTTTTAGCTGTCTGCTATTACAAGATGTTGTTACGTTACACCCTAGAAATGGCATTTCAGCAAAAAGCACTATTAGATCCTCTGGGGATGGAAGGAGTTGATCACATCAATTTAAAAAAAAATTAGTTTGCATTTCCCCCCTAAGGTCAATGAAGGGAATGCCGGATTGGGCCTATTAGAACATGTCTCTTTGCAGGAGGATAGCCAAAAGATGGCAGCTTTAACAGTATGTGTTTCATGCTTGCACACATTCACCTATGCAAGTTCTCCATCTGTCAAACATTCCTCCAAGATGCGCTGTTTCTTTGGGGATGATTCTGGCTTCAAGTAGTCTAAAGCCTTTCAGCAGTGAATGCAGATAAAAGGAATTGGTTTTCCGCTGCAGGTGCTTAAAACACAATATCAAACTCTGCTGGAATTGTTCAGATCAGGTGTTACCGTAAGTGAAGTTTCATCTCCATGGTACACGTTAAGCATAGGCGCCGACTTCGTGGGTGCTCCGGGGCTGGAGCACCAACGGGGAAAAATTGGTGGGTGCTCCGCACCCACCGGCAGCTCCCCGCCATCCCCGGGACCCGCGGCCAGCTCCCCGCCAACCCCGGGGCCCGCCGCCATCTTACCTTAGCACCGGGAGACTTGCGGGGCCCCGCCCCCGACGCTGGGCGACGTTGCGTCGGGGGCGGGGCCCCGCAACGTCACCCGGCGTCGGGGGCGGGGCCCGGCGTCGGGGACGGGGCCCCGCCCCCGACGCTGGGCGTGAGCTCCCACCGGCGCCAGAGAAAGTCGGCGCCTGTGACGTTAAGCATTTTCAACAAAAAGAACACTTGTGCTTATGAGATTATGCACGGAAAGTCAGAATGCGGTAACAATCCAGCTGCATTTCCTACTTCTCTTCCAAGGCTTTGTCATTTGGCAATCCCAGCATTACCTTGGACAGATTTCAAAGGGCTGTGAACTTTCTAGTTAAAAGTCTCATAGTTCTGGTCCCCTGATGTTCCTCCCTAACCAACCTATTTTGGGATTTGGCACACAGACCCACAGGACAATAGAGGAAAAGGGGACACTGATGAAAAAGGTCTATGTGTCAGGCTAATGGAAGGCTGCTGTGCATGATGAGAATAAAGGTACACGAGGAAGAAGGGAAATAGTGCCCCACGCTTCAACGGCAGTGGTCCTCACAGCTCTTTAGTTGGTTGGTCTGTTAACCTCGGTGCAGTAGCGCAGCCAGGTCCGGAGCACAGGGGGAGTGGCCGTATAAAAAGGCGCCGCCGGGTGATGCTGCGGGGCCCCGCCCCGGAGCGCCGCCGGGTGACACTGCGGGGCCCTGCCCCAGAGCGCCGCCGGGTGAGTGTAAGAAGCGGCGCTTAAAAAGAAGCGGCGCCTTTTTTTAGTGCTGCTAAAAAAAGGCGCCGCTTCCGCTCAAGGGGGAGCGGCCGCTCCCCCTGCTCCCCCCCTGGCTACGCTACTGCCTCTGTGATGTGTGGGCGAACTAAGCAGTTTGTGTACAGCATTTACAGGTATACATGTCCTTAGGCACAAATAAAATTCTGTTTCACTTCAGTGGGAGCCCTTTGGGCAAAATTAGTGCATCCTGTTGAGCCACTGAATAAAAATCCCTAGACATGTGTTGTGCATAGTCTTCTGAACTCTTACAGTAGAGGTTAACGCTCAGTTGTATCTCATGTGCAGAACAGCAAGCTTTTACACCAGCTTGAGTAGGCTTAATAAGAAAGCAGCATATCGATCTGTAGACCTTGGCATCTAGTCATGGATTTCTATTGACTGTCTATGATCCCCAAATTATTAGTGAAAAAATTAATTGTTGCTATGCAGTCAAGAAGCTAATATTAAGTTAGACAGAATTTTAGTGTGTGGGGCTGATGAAAGTCAAGCTTACTTGGAGTGAAAGGATAAATGTATCCTTTTTCATTTTGGCTGTCATGATGATCTAATGACTAATTATTTGCACAACTCTCAGCCCAGCATGAAGGAAGTGATTCAGCAGTTAAATGGCAGATATTTTTCAAAGCAATGACTAAATTTCAGATGTGGCTTTAAAGCAATTAACTTTATGGCTTTAAATATAAATGAGGGGAAAGACAGTCAATGAATTAAATGGGGGGGAAAAAATCAGTTTTTCAGCTTATATCCTCTTAGTGTCTTGCATTGCCAACAGTACTTCAAATAAACCTGGTATTCAAGTTTAACCTTCTAATCAAACAAATTATAGCTGTTATGTCAGTGGTGGAATCTGAAATTACAAGAGCACATGTTCATGGACACATCCCTATCACAGCGGAAGTGGAGGTTGTTGTCTGTAAAGGAAGCTATGAAGCTGTTGCATGTAGGAGCACTACGACAAGGGCTGCAGGAGCAACACCAAAAGAGAAAGCTTAGCAGTAAGAAGAGCATCAACAAAGGGGAGCTTCAGACATCATAAGGTGCTGCTGGTATAAACAGATACAGCTCTGATTTTAGTAGAATTGTTCCCGGTTGTACATAAGTGAATGAATTTGACTCTAATGCTCACTGAGGATGATGCACTTTCAGACTTGGGTTTGGAAAGAAAGAATGATTCAGAAGTGCTCAAAGTGAAGTACAGTTTGCCATCATGTGACCTACAGAGCTCCATCTCCCAGTTAGGAGAGCCACTTCAGTCTCTGAGTTTAGAGAGCAGCAGCTGTAGAAAGCAAACACTATGTAACATAGGTGGGAGTATTGCAAATACCCATCTTCAAAATGGCACTGAATTGATGCAGAGTGCTCAAAAGCCACATTCTCAGATGCTGTGCAGGACTTAATCAGCAAGTCTCAAATGACAATGATAATATTGTGGACACCAGAGCTATATGTAGTAGTCTAGTAATCTGTCTTACCAATACATCTTTCTAAACTTAACTGGCGAAATAAAATATTTTTCCTTCTTAGCAATCCTTGGATAGGTTCTCCTTTCACCCTGACTTTGAGGAAGTGGTTTATTTTATTAATCAGGAAATTAGTTATATGGTAATTGTTAGTTATAATTCTACTAAAGCGGCTTATTAACCAGTTATGGCAAGGTCACCACAAATCCTACTATTCACAGAGCATTGGTATCCATCACCCTAGATGGTTGCATTTAAACAGAAAATATTTGCAAATGAACATCACAAATGAAGCTTATAGCAACTTGTGCATTTAAAGAACAAAAGTTTTCACTTTTAAGTGGAAACAGGAGGCTGCAAGTAAGAAAAACATCCCAGCTATACACATCTTGTTCAAGTTAACTGAATGAAGACTTGAGTGCTTATAAAGCCTTTTAACTAAGAATATGTGTAGAGTTCTTTGTGTGAGTTTAAAACTTAACTTTTTTTCCCTTCCTTCAATGGGGTGAGGGGCGGGGAGGGTGATAAGAGGCCCCTACCTCAGCTCCTATGACCTTGACAAGCCAGGGGCTATACATAGCTGCCATGCATAGTATCGTAGGAACTTCGATAATCAATCAGACCCAGGGTCCCTCTAATTCACTCTCTTATCTCTCTGAAGCACCTTTGCCTTTGACTATGCCCAGCAAGAACCCCACTCTGAAGCTCCCACTACACATATCACTGTGAAAGGGCTCTGGACTGGAGGACTGGCCCTGTCTGGCTCTGGCAGATAATCCCACCGCTCTTTCCTGTTGCCAGCTCTCCTTCCACTGGAGGATGGGGCTGCCCTTTGAGAAAGTACTAGGCAGGCTGAAGGACAGGGCATATGCTGCTGCTGCTGCAAGGACACAGCAAGATGAAAAAAATCTTTGCTGGTTCTTAGACAGACTCAGAGAGCAGCCTGGCTAGATTGCCACCAGGAGCCTGCACCATACTGCACAGGAGAACTAGCCAGAGCCCAAAAGAAAG
Organism: Chelydra serpentina; assembly: GCA_037349315.1. NCBI lineage: Eukaryota > Metazoa > Chordata > Testudines > Chelydridae > Chelydra > Chelydra serpentina. Next base: position 2,412,170 of record JBAIAC010000070.1, read on the forward strand.
GAGATGCCCTGATCTGTGATTTAGGCACTAATGTTGGAGGGGCATGGACAGCTTTATAGATAAGAGATAAAGGTAGCATCAGTCTCCTGGTTTCTATTGAAATCAATCCAGGAAATTTTAATAGGATATTTTAAGAAAATGACATTGTCACGTTGGAAAAAAATCTCCTGGACTAGCTTCAGTCAGAGTTGGCAACTCTAATGTGACAGCATATTAAGGCTACCCCTACTATTGCTGTCTAGTTATTTTTTCTGCCTGTTTACTTCTGCACTTGTAGATTGAAAAATCTACAGGGCAGGGACTTGCTCTCTGTATAGTGATGAGCACATTGGGGCCATTATGCTTCAGGCCTGTAGGTATTACTGCAATACAAAAACTAAATAAATCTAATGTGTTAGAATTGAGACTCTGGGACAAAGAACTGGCCTGTTCTGTTCTTCTATCTTATAAATTCTTCTTACACAAAGATTCACATGCAGGAGGCTCATGAATGCCTATACCTAGTCCACAAGGAAGTATCCTGAGAGAATATTAAGGCTATAATTCTCTAGTAGGTGCAACAAATACTGTTTTTACATGGGCTATGGAATCTTGCACACAAAAGAGGTGTAGAGGAGGATGCTTAGCATGCAGACAAGCTACTTTCATACCTACTCTAGTTTTATAGTGACTTTGAACATCAGTGGGAGTAGCACTTCAAGAAATCCCAACACTAACTTCAGACACATTTTTTTAATTGCAGTAGAACATCCCTGCTCCCAAGGAATACACAGTTATGGGCTAGGTACACTGAAAATTCTTACATGTCAAACACTGACCTTACTGAAAAAGAAGCCTTATCCTCTCTTCTGAAAGATTCATAATAGCAATAGAGCACCAGTTAGAGAAATTGTAGGTTTTCTCAACTGCCCTGGCTGTCAATTTAAATGTTTTCTAAACATAAATGTAGTTCTGTCACACTAACTAGTATACTCCAACTTATCACTACATTCATAGCCCAGATTTTACCACCTTTACTCAGGAACAATACCCCTACAACTGGTTGCTGCCTCTAAGCTTCTCACTTTGTGTTTGCCTGCCATAACCTGCTAGTGACGCTACTCTCTGGGAGTGAACACCTCTGTCTGTACCCCTTCATATGGCCTCAGAGGGATCTAAAGATTTCAGAAACTTTTCCTTTTCCCATAGCCTCTATGGAGAGGTACTAATCTCTTCTTCTCCTCCTCATCAGCCTAATAAATGTTTAATAAATTTAACAAAAAATGGAAATAAAGCAGTTAGCTGAACAAATCTCATTTTACCTCTCTCAGACTAAGAAAGAAAAGGCATTTGCAGCTCGGTTAGATAAACAAATAACTTGCATCCATTAAAAGTAATCCTCTTTGATGGCTCACCAAACTATCATCCTTGCTTGCTGTCTAGATACCAACACCCCCAACCCTTTACCAAAGAGATCCTGTCAGTGTTTCCAAACCATTTCCTGAAGACACAATCAAATAGAAGTTACTGAATTTTAGTTCTCCACCTTCTTAGACTTTTTTCCACTTAGGGGGGGAGGGGAAAAACCCCTCAAGATTAATAGCAGTATCCAAGATAGATTAAACATTTACAAGTTTGTTTTCTACTAACCATTTTGGCTACAACCAATTTCAGTCAGGTCTCATTAAACACCCAAGCAATTGGAGACTAAAGTCCAAAGAGCCTATCAGTGCCTTGCTCCAGGAGTACTTCTACTTACTTCAATAGCACCACTAATGGAACAAGATACTAATCTACTCAATAAGAGTAAAGTTTGCAGAATCCAGCCACACTGCTTGCTTTCCTGCCCTTGCTGAAGCTTGAAAGTGAACTTGTTCCCTTCTCCCAGGACCAACTCTTCAACTCAGAAAAGACCAAGGCTAGCCTTCCAGTGGTTTCCTAACCCTCAACTCTTTTCAGTTTCCTAGCACTAGTTCACTAGCTCAGAACAATCAGTCAATGAGCCCCTCTGCTGACTTCCTAAACAATTCATCACTCTTCCTAAGGGTATGTCTACACTACGGTACTAGTTCGATTTCTGTGAAACCGAACTTGTGAACCCGATATTTCCAGGTCGATTGTTCGAATCCACACCAGGGATGTTTATTCGAATGTCCGAGTCCACAGTAGGGGGGCAAGCGTCGACATTGCAAGCGGTGCACTGTGGGTAGCTATCCCACAGTTCCCGCAGTCCCGCCTGCCCACTGGAATTCTGGGTGTAGCCCCCAGTGCCTTGTGGGAACGAAATTGTGTCAAGGGTCGGTATACGTACATTTCGTCACTCAACCCACACTTCCGCCTTCCCTACGTGAAAGCGCCGGCGGGGAATGAATTCGCGCCCTTTTCCTGTGGCTGATAGCTCGGACGCCACTGGACAGTGAGCATGGAGCCCTCCGCGATTATCGCAGATGTTCTGTCCGTAGCCAACAACTCGCGCCTTATAGCGCACCTTTTCCAGACTCTGATGCAGAGAAATCGGGAGAGGAGACAACGTAATCTCCGGGAGTACTTAAACTGTGAAAGGGGCATTGATCTCTTGCAAAGCGCTGGACCCCGGACCCTAGACATCATGGTGGCAATGGGTCACATTGATCCCGTGGAACGGCGATGCTGGGCAAGGGAAACAAGCACTGACTGGTGGGACCGCATAGTGCTGCAGGTATGGGATGAGTCCCAGTGGCTGCGAAACTTTCGGATGCGTAAGTGCACTTTTATGGAACTTTGTGAGTTGCTGTCCCCTGCCCTGAAGCGCCAGGACACCCGGATGCGAGCTGCCCTCACTATCCAGAAGCGAGTGGCCATAGCCCTCTGGAAGCTTGCAACCCCTGACAGCTACCGGTCAGTAGCGAACCAATTTGGAGTGGGCAAGTCTACCGTGGGGGTTGCTGTGATGCAGGTAGCCCGTGCAATCGTTGACCTTCTGCTCCACAAAGTAGTGACCCTGGGAGACGTGCAGATGATCATAGATGGCTTCGCTGCAATGGGATTCCCAAACTGCGGTGGGGCCATAGATGGGACACACATCCCTATCCTGGGACCGGAGCACCAGGGCGGCCAGTATATTAACCGAAAGGGCTATTTTTCTATGGTTCTGCAAGCACTAGTGGACCACAAAGGACGTTTTACAAACATCAATGTTGGGTGGCCAGGAAAGGTTCATGATGCTCGTGTTTTCAAGAACTCTGGTCTGTTTAGACGCCTGCAACAGGGGGTTTATTTCCCCGACCACAAAATCACTGTTGGGGAGGTGGAGATGCCAACAGTGATCCTGGGGGACCCTGCCTACCCGCTAATGCCATGGCTCATGAAGCCATACACGGGAGCCCTGGACACTGAAAAGGAGCTCTTTAATTACCGCCTCAGCAAGTGCAGAATGGTGGTGGAGTGTGCCTTTGGCCGTCTCAAGGCAAGATGGCGAAGCTTACTTACTCGCTCCGACCTCAGCCCTAAAAATATCCCCATTGTGATTGCGGCGTGCTGTGTGCTCCACAATCTCTGTGAGATCAAGGGGGAGACATTTATGCAGGGCTGGGAGGTTGAGGCAAATCGACTATCAGCAGATTACGCTCAGCCAGACACCAGAGCCATTCGAAGATCACAGCGGGAGGCGGTCCGCATCCGGGAAGCTTTGAAAGCTCGCTTCCAGACAGAGCGGGTTAACCAGTGACTGCTACACTTCCGTAAACAGATACTGGACCTTCCCCTGTCCCTTTACACATGTCCCGTTGCCCATCCTCCCATTACCAACCGCCTTCCCCCTACTTGGATCAACGCTGCAAAGTCACAATAAAGGAAAGATTTTTTTGTTTGAACCTGTTCCTGTACTTCTTCTTGGGTAATGATTATCACTGTGTAGGCATACGGCGGTTGGGGGGCGGTTTGGTTGGGGGACACTTCCCTTCAAAGGGGAAGCTGTTGATCCTGCCCAAAGCGCAGTGCCAAGAGGTGTTCCGCTTGCTTAAAGGGACCATCAACCTCTCCTAATCCCATGTGTGTGTGGTGGTGTCTATGTGCCTTGTACGTATTGAGTATCGCCAACGGATCACACAGTGCATTGATCTATCCAGCAGGCTACTGTCAGCCACAAAAGATCAGCGACCACCCTCCCCAAACATACAGTGCACCACCCAACCCCCAACCCTACGTTTAGAACGTAGAAACCAGCACAACGAAGGAAAGGTGTGCTTAATGCATGCAATGTGTACTGTGCTTGTCACTTCAGCAGTTAACCTGTCTGCACCCTCGTTTGTGCTCCCATTCTCTGCACTTAAAAACCATGTTAACCACTACCCAGAGATACAAACGGTCCCATTTAAAACACTCAGGGAAACATTGGTGAACCAAAAAACAAGATTTATTCAACAAAACAGAAACTTAACATGGAACCTGGGAAGGGAGGTGCTCAGGGGTGCTGCTAGATGGAGAGGAGGGAAAAGTCTATGGTTTTGGGAATGACAGCCTTCTGCTACTGCAGCGGTCTGCAGGGGTGGATTGAGTATTTCCACGCACCCTGGCTCCCCTTGTCCTAGTGACTTTTGGGGAGGAAGCCACTGGACTTGGTGGCGGGGGAGGGCGGCTTGAAAGAACGTACAGAGGCGCTCTTTCCTCATGTCTCCTGTCCTGGAGAATATCCACTAGGCGCCGGAGCGTGTCTGTTTGCTCCCTCATTATTCCCAGCATTGTTTGGGTCGCCTGCTGATCCTCCTGCCGCCACCTGTCCTCGCGCGCTTCAGCCCTCTGCTCCCGTTCCCTGGCTGCTCGCTCGTACCGTGCGAAGTCCTCTCTGCGCTGTGCCGCCTCCCTCTGTGACAGCATCACTAATTCCGAGAACATGTCGTCCCTGGTTCTCTTTTTGCGCCGCCTTATCTGGACTAGGCCATGGGTGGGAGAAGCACTGGTAGGGCGGGAGACAGTCACAGCTGTGGGATAAATGAAAGGGAGTGAATTCCTCAGAATGATACTTTTTCAAGAACAATGACCATACTCTTTCACCGTGAATAGGACCAAAGACAGTGCCTATCACATGTACACGTACTACAAGGTCAAATACTATGCCTTAAGGCTGAGTGAGTGTCTGGGGTCCCGGTATACGGATCCCAGAAGCCTTGCCGTACACAGAAAATCACCTCTCTGACAACCATGGTAAGGTGCTTACTTTGGACTGCTGCGAGATTGCTTCACAGCACTGCTCTACTCCCATGTCTCCCTCAGTGTTCCTGGCGGCGGTCAGTAACTGCTGCTGGCCAAACCGATAATCTACGGCGGCTGTCCTAACCCACCCCCCCCCCCGTCCGCGTTGCCGCTCCAGGGAACCAAAAATGCCCGCGAACCGCTCAGCGTGAACGGCTCGCCTACCCTTCCCCCCCCTCAGCGTGGCCGCTCCAGGGAACCAAAAATGCCCGCGAACCGCTCAGCGTGAACGGCTCGCCTACCCTTCCCCCCCCTCAGCGTGGCCGCTCCAGGGAACCAAAAATGCCCGCGAACCGCTCAGCGTGAACGGCTCGCCTACCCTTCCCCCCCCTCAGCGTGGCCGCTCCAGGGAACCAAAAATGCCCGCGAACCGCTCAGCGTGAACGGCTCGCCTACCCTTCCCCCCCCTCAGCGTGGCCGCTCCAGGGAACCAAAAATGCCCGCGAACCGCTCAGCGTGAATGGCTCGCCTACCCTTCCCCCCCCTCAGCGTGGCCGCTCCAGGGAACCAAAAATGCCCGCGAACCGCTCAGCGTGAACGGCTCGCCTACCCTTCCCCCCCCTCAGCGTGGCCGCTCCAGGGAACCAAAAATGCCCGCGAACCGCTCAGCGTGAACGGCTCGCCTACCCTTCCCCCCCCTCAGCGTGGCCGCTCCAGGGAACCAAAAATGCCCGCGAACCGCTCAGCGTGAACGGCTCGCCTACCCTTCCCGCCCCTCAGCGTGGCCGCTCCAGGGAACCAAAAATGCCCGCGAACCGCTCAGCGTGAACGGCTCGCCTACCCTTCCCCCCCCTCAGCGTGGCCGCTCCAGGGAACCAAAAATGCCCGCGAACCGCTCAGCGTGAACGGCTCGCCTACCCTCCCCCCCCTCCGCGTGGCTGCTCTAGGGAATCAAAAATGCCCGCGAACCGCTCAGCGTGAACGGCTCGCCTACCCTCCCCCCCCTCAGCGTGGCCGCTCCAGGGAACCAAATATGCCCGCGAACCGCTCAGCGTGAACGGCTCGCCTATCCTATCCCCGGTTTAGCGTTGCCGGTCCCCGGGACTGTCCCTACCCGCGCACCGATATGTACTACTGGTTTTGCTCCCGACCCCCTACCACCACGCGTTAACGTAAACAGCCGGGTGTCTGTCTGTAAGGGGAAAAGGAAGCATGCAGTATACTAATTATACCACTCATTCGAACCAGGACCCCATGACTGATATCACTCTGATGAGGATTACGGAGACAGAGAAAATCTGCATGCTGAGTCAATGCAAGCAAACCCCGGGGCCGTATGCTGCCATGCTATGCAAGGCAATGATACCAGAGTACCTGCTGCTCGCATGACGCGGGAAAGTATCCTACCATGGAAGAGACAATAAGGCAGCTCTCCCAGTGAACGTGCTAAACAAGCTATCGCTGTACCTTCAAGACAGCTTCTCTGAGATCTCTGCTGGTGATTACACCTCTATCCCCATACATATTGACAGACTTTTCGAATAGTTGCACGGGAAAGCGACTCCAAGGTGAAGCGCATAAGGCCAATGAAGCCACAGTTACAGAGCGCTAACACACCATAACTATTGTATTGAAAATAAATGTCTAAAACACTGACCTGATGATCCCTCTCCTGATTCCTGGTCAGGAATGCTGCCTTGGGAGTGTTCGAAGGGCAGCGCAGTCAGGGTCAGGAATAGTTCCTGGCTGTCGGGGAAATCTCCAGGGTGACCGCTTTCGATTGCCTCGTCCCCCTGCCCTCCTTCCTCTTCTTCGCCGTCAGCGAAAACCTCCTCTGATGTGTCCGTAGAATGGACCCCATCATCGGTGTCCACGGACACTGGTGGGGTAGTTGTTGCCGCACCACCGAGCATGGCGTGCAGTGCCTCGTAAAATCGGCAAGTCTGAGGCGCTGAGCCGGAGCGTCCGTTGGACTCTTTGGTCTTTTGGTACGCCTGACGTAGCTCCTTGATTTTGACGCGGCACTGCGTAGCATCCTGGTTGTACCCTCTCTCCGTCATAGCCTGTGAAATCTTCTCGTAAATTTTGGCATTCCGTCTTTTTGAACGGAGCTCGGCTAGGATCGATTCATCGCCCCACACAGCGATCAGATCCAAAACCTCACGATCACTCCATGTTGGAGCCCTCTTTCTATTCAGTGATGGCATCGAAACCACCGCTGTAGAGCTCTGCATCATTGCCAGTGCTGCTGAGCTCGCCACTATGTCCAAAGAGGCAATGGGATTCAAAATGGCCACAGAGGAAAAAGCATTCAAATTTTCGCGGGGATTTCTCTGAGTGGCAGGTCAGAGCATCCGAGTACACAACACTGCCCTGAGCGTCCACCGAGTGGTGCACTGTGGGATAGCTCCCGGAGCTATTAGCGTCGAATTCCGTCCACAGTACCTCGCATTCGACATGCCCATTTCGAATTTGGCGCTACTCCCCTCGTCAGGGTGGAGTACCGAAATCGATTCAAGGAGCCCTTAATGTCGAAATAAACTGCTTCCTAATGTGGACGGGTGAGGGATTAAATCGAGTTAACGCTGATAAATTCGACATAAAGTCCTAGTGTAGACCTGGCCTAAGAAACAACTATCAAGCTTTCCATTCATTATAGACTTTCTTTTCTAAACAGATCTTACCTTTCCTTCAGTCTGTATTCTCAAAAAGCCCTCACTCACCCTTTCTACCTTGACCTGTCACAGGTGCTGCCCAACCCTCTTAATTGGCCAAACAAAGAACACCTGATCTGGCACAGGAGTGCCCAGTCTGTAACAGGAGACGCACCCATTTTGCCACCCTTATTACAACTAGGTAAGGTAACAGTGGAAGATAACTGAATTAAACCCTTCAAGAGTCTTACAACTATAATAATGTTTGCATTACAAGTATAAAGGGTAGGAAATTATTAACTTACTTAAAACTTCCATTCCTTAAATTTGATTTCAAATTAGGTAAAGCTTGGTAGAAGATTGTGGTCATATGTTTCACCAGAGGCAGTGAAAGGCTTTATTTTGCTCTTTTGTTCATTTAAAATGCCAGAAATAATTATCTGATATCAGTATAGCATAGGGATTAATTTAAAATGTAATTCTTAGTTTAACCATTAAACTTGTTAAACTCCTCTCCCTTCTTTGCATTGACAACATAGTGGCAATATAAAATATTTAATTTGATCTTTATCAGTGATATGTTATTACTGTGTAAACTGGAAAGAACTTAAGCTTGACCTGTGTGCAAACACAATTTGGTTAATGATTATGATGTTTGCTCAGGCCACTTTTTAGTTGGGTTCCTACACTTATCTTTAGATTCTTAACTTTAGGCACTGAAGTTTGAAAACTTTAGGTATTATTTCTAAGATGAGGGTGCCATTTGTACAATACTTACTGTAACTTTTTAAAAAATGCATATTCTCTCTATGCTCCGTAATTGCATGGCACTTTCATAATTAAGGGAACCTATTTAAAAATTCCCAAAATAACGCTGATCCAAAGTCTCAAGCGTATAGAAGTGCTCTAAGAGCCCATTCCTAATCCTTATCAAAGGATTTTCCTTCATGACAATTAGCAATAAAGAATATTATGGCTAATTTCCTAACAAACTTCAGTTGTCATTCCCTCATTAAGCAATGTTGTCTCAGTAATTGAGACCTCAGAGAGTCTATTGTACTGGAATAGAGAAGGGACATATTCTACCCTCGTGTGTAACTCCTGACATCACTGGAGTTACACAAATGATGTATCAGATGTAAGATCTCAAGAAGGCACGGTGTTTCAGTGGAAATGAAATCTGTGGTTTGAATTGCACTATATTGCCTTTCTCTTCTTGCCTTTCACCCCATGTTCCTAGTTCTACTTTTTGACTTTATCTCTGTGATGGGACTCAAACCTCCCACCCCCATCACTTGCGAGGCCAGGAAAAAGACCCATTTAGTCATGCTGGAGCAGTGAGTGACTAATTGCCTCCTGCATAGAGGAGGGAGAGCTAAGTCATATAAGCAAACTGAGGGAAAGACCCTCCAGAGAAGACTGGCGCCTCTAATGCAGAGAAGCCCTGGACTAGGGCTTAATTGGTACACACCACAAGGGATTTATAGTGAAGGGTGGAAGGGCTGTAAACTTGAAGACATGTTTGAATCTTTATTTTTGGACTTGTTAGTGTTATTCCAGAAGGGATTTAGGCTTTTATAGCTGTAGGCTGAGAAAGCCATTGCAGACTAAGGAAGTGATCACTAGAGAGGGGTGCATAAGCAAAGTGCCATGTAATGCTGCATTCAGGTGCAAAGGGGCACCTTAGACCTAGGGTGACCAGATGTCCTGATTTTATAGGGACTGTCCCAGTATTTGGGGCTTTGTCTTATATCGGTGCTAATTACCCCCCACCCCCTGTCCCGATTTTTCACTCTTGCTCTTTGGTCACCCCACCTAGAGCCAAGGAGAAGAATTAGATTAGTAGAAAAGTTAGCTTGTAGGTTCTTCACTTTCAGTGTCCTTGGATGCTGTTGGCTATATGATGATAGACTTCTATGTTTTCATGTATTTGTGCTTACAAGTCTCCAATACTTTTTCTGGTCTAGAAACTTTTATTTTTGCTCACCTAACTGTAAAAGCAGCTGAGTAGAACTTCCTCAAGTTCACACAAGTCCTAAAAGCTAAACAGAGAAGCTTTCAGAGAAGCTTTTTAAGACTTGGACCAAATGTGGCCTTACAGTAAATTGAAATATAATCGTAATTACAGTTTACTGTACCTTGTAGAGGGATCACTTCACCCATCACTAAAATGGAGGAATGTAACAGCTTGTTCACAATACACAGGTATGTTAAACAATAGTTGTAGACAGAGTGAAAAACACATTATCAAGCTGAAACTAAATGGGGATTCTAATGAAATTGTACAGGATTGTGCAAATTAAACAGAAGATAACACCTATTGTTGTGAAAAGGTCTTTGACTACAAATGGTCAGGACCTTGGTTGGATATCCTCCAAAAATCACAACTTCCCTACCTAACACTGAAGCAAACTCTGTGGTCCTTTACTGAGCAAAGCTGCCATTGATATCAATTTGAACATTGAACAATTAAGGACCACAGAATTTGGCTTACCATAATGAGCCATTGGTTTAGTACTGTTGGCGTGACACTAAATAATTTCTTGCAATGTTATGGATTTTCTCTGTGACTCTACCTAGCCTTATTTTAGTTTCAGTGCTAACAGGATCACAGCTTGAGGATTCAAAAACTACATTGTAGGTGACTTATTTATGGAGTCTGCATCTTATTAATTCTGGCTACTTAGGAAAGTTGTTCTTAGGATAATCGTTTTATGGAATCCCTTTCCAAAAAGACAAGGTGGGTGTGGTAATATCTTTTATTGGACCAACTTCTGTTAGTGAGAGAGACAAGTTTTTGAGCCACACAGCTACAATTACACTGCATATAGCAAATCACTGGCTTTTAAAATTGAGCATGGAGTACACAAAAATCAAGAAAACAACACATTTTCTGTCTAGGCAGCAGATGGCAGTATTCTACCTCATTCAGAGCCTGCTCTCTTCCAAGATATTACTCCCTTTGGAGGCAATGGGAGTAATGCCTGTGTACAAAATACAGGAGTGAGGCCTAAGTAGACCATTTGCTTTAGTATGTGGTTTCGAAGGCTCTCACTTTTTTATCTAGTCTTTTCCATTATCCTCTAACTTCAGTATCACATATGGTGTTGGTGGTTTTTTCTGGTTTGTTTGTTTTTGTTTTTACTGCTACCTGTTGAATAACAATGAGTGTCCCCCAGAAGAAACAAAACAGATACATAAAGGATCTCTTCTTTACAATTTATTGGTTTCTATCAACAATTAATTATTTCAATTTTTAAAAATTTATTCACCATTAGTCTTTAGTTCAGAAGAAATCTCCTTAGTAAAGATCATCAGAATTTTGTGCAGTATAAAGAATTTTACTCTTTGAGGGGGAAACCATTTTATATGGTTACTTGTTCACAACTTTAAAAGAATATGCCATTGATAGATGTTGCCACTGTAGAGTACAGCTTAAATCCCAAAGTAAGGTGTTTCTTTTCCTTTGTTACAAACTCATATGGCTCAAGTTATTCTCTTATGTAAATTAGCCTATTGATTCTAAAATCCTATAGTCAATACTCAGTATTGACTTGAGTAGGTTTGCATTAATGCCAGTAAGGCCATAATTTTGCTCTAAATAAATATTATACACAAAGGATATTAAGAGTTATTTATGTGGCAAAGTCAAGCATGTGAAGGTTAGGAAAGTAAAGATTTGCAGTTGCCAGTGCAACCTTAATTTTTCCCCTTTGTGCATCCACTATGTTTACTAACAGAGGCAGTGGTCTGTGGAAACAATAGTATATGATCATTTAATTAAAGACCGAATCATACTGTATATGCACAAGGGACAGAATAAAGGTTGTATGGGCCACTGTAAATTTGGCCTTTCCTAAGTCTTGACTTTGCAACTCAAACAACTTTTTGGAACAGTTTTTGGTTTTTATCGTTTTCCTAGAGTTGCTAACAGATTTTTTTTTCTTTTCAGCTTTTTTTCTTTCATGTGCAACTGGAACAACTTCTACCCATAAATCATGAGCAGGGTTTTTGAGCTCTAACCCTTCAGCAAATACTACTTGAACTATGGGACTAACATTAACCGGCACCAGAAGACTAATTTCCCAAAGTGGAGTTCGGAGCTGGTGGTTGAGCAGCCCTAGGTCTCCCTGGTCCTCCTCCCTTCGCCCCTGCTGCTCTAGCAGTTCCCTGGTGTTCCCAGTGTAGTGGTCCTCCTTGCGTAATAGCGCGAGTTTGGTCTCAGAGTGTTGAGTGACTTCGGCAGGCTGCCAAGGCTTTTCTGAGGCACACAGGTGAGAAGGAAATTATTGTAAAACTTCATATTTCAGCCAAATCTGATTGGAATTTCATGGCACAAAGACACATTTTCCCCTGCTAAATATCAAAGGCTGTCTGTAAACAATTATGGTGAGAGAGCTTCATAAAGAAAACATCACAGGAATCCTTTATGACCGAAAGTGTTAAGCAACTTACACTTAGGAGTCATTGGCATTTGTCCTATCATAAATAGGCTGCAGTGTAATGTACAGATTACCTTGCACTTTCTTTTATTAGTATGACTTTTTAAAAAACTTAGCATTTTTTCAAAATGTAATTTTCCTGCAGTTTTGGGAATGCCAACACAGCAATATAGCTAATGTATAAGATCCAGACTGGTCTAGTTTCACTGATTAAACCACATGAAGCACTGCAAGTCACCACTGCAAACATAAATGTGACTTAAAAGGCAAAATGCCCACTGACACTGATGGGAATTTCATCTGATTAGACAGTAGCACTGGTTCTTTCTTAAACTTTAATCATCTAAGGTGGTAGTAGTAAATGGGCAAAGAATTTTTAAATTACATTATGATGGGTATTTTTTTAAAAAAAGATGAACGCAATCCCCTGTGCACAATTGCTTTGTAAAGAGGAAAAAATTGTTATTGGAAATACCTTCTTTTCTTTAATTTATAATACTGTAATTACCCTAAATAGCAGCTTCTCTGAAAAAGATAAGCAGTTAGTCATAATGAGCTCTTTAAGAGGAGAGATGTTGAGGAGATTGGAAAGAAATTGTCTGGTACCACTCAATAGGACCCTTTCAGCTTACTATTTTAGAGTTGTGACAATTCCCCAAAATATTGGGACTATAAATAGAAATATTATTAATAGAGCATTACATAGAAAGAAGAGTAAAATAACACATTGTGACTGCAGTAGCACTGTTATAGCTGGTGTATAAATTGTCCATGTAACTCCCACTGCTCTCTGGAGAGTTGTGTGTGCTTGTTCAGCTTTATTTGTATCTGGCCTATTCAGATAAGTGTATTTCACAGAGTTGGTGCTGCTACACTTGATTTCTGGACCCTGAAGTTGGCTGGGAAAGAAACTGATATTCATGTATGTCTGAAAACATGAAACTATCTTTAAGCACATCTGTGATGGAACTAAGACTTGTTTATTTAATAAACTTCTGCTGCAGCGTAATATACAGATTACCTTGCACTTTGACCACAGTAGGCATAAATTAGTTTTCTCTAGGCCTACTTTGAATATTTTTATTCCAAAAAGCACTGAATTGTGGTTGGTGCTCTGACTATCCTTTTGCTAATAAACTTGGCCCTGGTCTACACCGGGGGGGGCGGTGTTTCGATGTAAGGTATGCAACTTCAGCTACGTGAATAACGTAGCTGAAGTCGACGTGCCTCGATTGACTTACTGCGCCGTGAGGACGTCGCAGGATCGACTGCGGCCGCTCCCCCATCAACTCCACTTCTGCCTCTTGCCGCGGTGGATTACTGGAGTCAACGGCAGAACGATCAGGGATCGATTTATCGCCGTCTACACTAGACGCGAAAAATCGATCCCCAAAAGATCGATCACTACCCGCCGATCTGGCAGGTAGTGAACATGTACCCTTATAACAAGCTTCATGGTGGGGACATACAGTAGGGGAAAACAGCTGTACAAATTATAACTTCTTTTTTTTTGGGGTGGGGGGGAGGATTTTTAAACATGACTTGTGTAACCACAGTAACATACATGTGCAAACTCTCAAAGCTCCCTTCCTCAGATTATGGGCTTGTTCCCAGTGATGAAATCAGTAGTTCTGTTTTCTTCAGTGGGAACAGACTTTCTGTCTTTTCTGATCAGGACTATAATTGAGGGGAACTGTCTTCAGTGTGATCGTGCATCAGATGTAGGTGCATGTTAAAACCAATGTTTGCCATGTGTACATGCACCACTTAGGAGACAGCAGTATAAACCCATCCCTTGAACTAGCCAGCAGCTGGCCTAAATGCCCACATTGTTGCATCGAACAAACAAAAAATCACTCTTCCTGGTTTTGTTCCTTCATAGGTTTTTCCATTTTTCAGTGCATTCCATTTTATAACATTTCACAATTGCCTTACCTATACATGTGCCTGATCATACATCCCTTGAGATCAGTGGCTAAGACCCCAGTCTTGTTTCCACTACAAAATGAAATGTGTTTTACTTTTAACATGTAAGGAGTGGAGAGATGTAGCTATTAGGAAATAGAGATCTGCTCACTTGTCAAGTTTAAGACAAGTAGTTTGCAATGGGAAGGTGCTGAGGACGTGGTAATAGACATTTTCTTCAGCTGAGAAAACCCGAGTGTCTAATTTCACACAGTTCTTTCTGTCACTGCTTATATTTAAATTGTCATAGAATAAACATGATAAACATACTGTGCAACTTTTTATTAGTATGCCTACTGCTCTTGGGTCTAAATGAGGAGAGATGCAAGCATTGTAAGAGATCAGTGAGGGAATTGTATTCTGCGTAAGAGACTAAAGCATTGGCCAGTCTATTCTCCTTCTTTAGAGCCAAAGTTTGCTTCTGCCAGAACACTGAGAGCAGGGATTCTGGCAGATGAATTCTCTGATTGAAACAGTCTCCTAGCAAAGACAGGCTTCCATGGTGCAGATCTAGTGGATATGTAGTGAGGATCACTTTGCTGATTCTGCTCATTGGAATTTTACCTTTGCCTTTAATGGAATCAGGATTTGGCTGGATGGATAGCAGGGCATACAAAAGCATAGTACATGCTGTTCGTGGCAGCCTGAACAGGCGGGGACATTTTCCAAAGAGCCCAGCTCCTATTTAGTAGCCTAAATAACATCTGCCTTACAGAAGAGCTTCCACTGAGGAAAACTGAGAGTTGGGAGCTGAGCACTTCTGAAAGTCTATTAGTTAGGGGACTACATTCAAGCTGAGCTGTTAGTGGCAGATTTCTCAAGTGACTTGAGATGGGGAATGGACCTACTTGTACACCCTGTGCAATAAATGTACCTGCTTAGGAACTATACTTAATAAATGGAGCATCTGAATTATTGAAACAGGGCCTAATGTTGTAGCTAGCCCTCATGCTTGCAGGTAGCTGAGCACTAATAGAAGTTTCTGCCTTGTTCCACTTTAAAAGTGTCACCTCCTTGTATGGAACCTGGCAGGATTAATTATGAAAACATTAAACAACACTGAAGTATGATTAATGGGAGTTTTTCAGGCATAACGTTTTCTCCCAGCCATACAATGTAGAAATAGTACATTTCTTTTTGTCTGCAACATCATGTTCAGCTGATATTTTTTAAAATTAAGATGCGCTTGCTTTTACAGAAAAGTCAAAAGCTTCACCTTTTATTGGTGGAGTATTTTAAGTCAAAGTTAAACTGTGGCTTGCTCCTTCATTGTTTTTGTTTTATAGGCATCATCTTTGCTTTTATTTCTTCTCTCCCTTTCACTTGGTAAACAAATCTCAGACCTGACTTACATTTTCCTCATTGACCAATCAACTGGTAATTCAGCTAATTATTTTCACTACTTCGTGTACCAAATACAGTTCTTATCAATTGGATATGAAATATGGTATGTTTAGGGGACGCCCCTATTTTCGTTTCCCTCTTGCTTACGGGAAAGAAAGGCACTGCTGTTTAAGCTTTGGAGAGAGGGTACCTGCTCGAGGGGGGGTACCTCCTATCTCTTTCGATGATATCCGTTCCTCAACAGCTGCGGGGTGTTTCAGCCCAAACACGCTCATGGGCAGGAGCCAGGGTTGCAGAACCTGCTCCTTGAGGATACAGGCGAGAAATGAAAATCGCCCGACGGAGCTACAGCCGAAGTACCGACAGTAAGAGGGCGCATCTAGCTTCCTCCTCGAGGAAAAGCAGCATATTTCGGGAGTTGGGAGCTGCTGGGAAGCGCTCCTGTTTACCGTGCGCCTTGCTGCAGCAATTGGATGCGGTCTTTTTCAACGCGACAGCCCCAGGGAGCCCTGCAAGGGCTAGCAGGGGCGATTGGGGGGCTGCGGGTGGCCCAGGCCAACATCGGCGTCTCCCCCCAGTCCCTTCCCTGGGCCGGCCAACAACCATTTTGCGGTCACCCAACGGCTGGTTCTGTTGCTGGGCCAGGCTCGGGCTGGCCGCAGAGCCGCGCTCGGGGATGCCCCGGCGAGAGGCAAGGGCCGGGGGGGCTACCGCGCCGTTAGACGCCCCACGGAGCAGTAAGTAGCCCGGCGGGGGAAGCCCCCCCCAACCCCATGGTGTGGCGAGCGAGCCCGCAGAGCGGGGCGGTCTCCGGGCTGCAGCCGAGCTCCCCGGAGGCGGGGGGCAGAGCGCGGCCGCCAGGCTGAGGCGTGGGAGGGGTGAGGCGGCCCTGGGAGAGCCCAGGCGGCGGGGGACTGGAGCGGGGTCAGGGAGGCGGACTCAGGCGGAGCGGAGGGGAGGAGAGGCGGAGGGAGGGAGCCAGGCGGGAGGCGGAGCGGCGCGAGGAGGCAGCGCTGGGAGCCGGGCACTCGGGAAGCGGAGGCGGATTAAAATGGCCACCGGCAGCTCCGGGGAGCGGCTCCGGCTGCTCCTGGCGCGTCCGCTCGGCCCGGCCCGCTCCTGATGGGGGAGAGAGGCCAGCGGGCTGTGGAAGAAGCAGCAGCAGCGGCGGCGGCCGAGCGCGGTGCCCGCCGGGCTGCAGCCGGGGAGCCGGCCCGGGAATTTCCTGTGGGAGCCGCAGCCTCGGTTATTTAAAATAACAGCCCCCCCTTTCCCTCCCGCGGGCGGAGCTCGGACCCCCGACCCGGTGAGTGCCGCCGCCCGCCCCGTCCCCCTCGGGCCGGCCGCTTTGTGTGCAGCCGGCCCGGCCCCCCACCCATAGGCTTTGTCGGTCCCAGTAGCCACCCGTCTCCCGCGGCCCCCCCTTAGGCCTCGGCGGCGGCTCCGCTCCCTGGTTCCCAGGGATGCTGCGTCGGGAGCTGCCTCCATCCGCCCGCGCCCTGCAGCCGCCCGGGCTGGGGTGGGGGGCCTCAGGGATACCCGGGGGAGGGGCGTGGGGCAGCAAGGGCAGGTGGGGAGCGGGGCCTGGCTCGTGGGGCGATCCTGGTGTGTCCTGCCCCGGGAAGGGCAGGTAAAGCCTGGCTCCGCTGGCGGGGCGCGGGGGAGAGACCTGGGAGCGCGCCCCGGCAGAGCCGCGGCCCTGCAGTGATTTCATTAACCCGCCGCCTGCTGCCCTTTGTTGTTCCCGGGTCTGATTGTTCCGCCCGGTAGAGCCCAGGGGACGGGGGGATATCGCGGCCCGTTCTCCCTCCCCGCGCAGCCTAACGGGCACTCGCTTTGTATGTGGTCTGTGGGAAACGGCGTGTACTTTGTGGGGTGTCACAGGAGTGTTTGGCTCGCGGGGTGCCCCTGGCTTGGTTGCCCTGGAAGGAGAGGAGGGAGTGGAACCTGGGTTAAAAGCAAGGAGGAGTTTTATTCATGTCCCTACAGGGGGGTGAGAGAAGAGTAGTTTGGAGGGGGGTCATTTATGAGGAGTGGTTATCCAGAGTTGCCGTTCTAGGATAAATTACAGATTTGTGGCTTATTCTAGGCCACGATCCTGTAAACTGAACTGCCCAGGTTGACCCCTGCACCTGCCTAGAGCCCTGCTGGCTTCAGTGCGGATGTTGAGTCTCCACATATATGTCGATTTGAAGGATCAGGACCTAGTTTGCAGCCTTGATGGCTGAACAGGAGTGTTGGGAATGTCCAGGTGGGGAACATCCTAAAAAAACCAGAAATACAGCCCTGCAAAGAAGGAAAAAATCTTCCCTTTGCTCTATAGATTTCACAGCTAATCTAGGTGAAATGTTTCACTGAACAGTGTGGTGGTCAAGGACTTTAATGTAGGCGTTGCATAATGTTTTTGTCTTTGTGGGTTAGTTCCAAATTGTGTCCTTGTAAAATGTTGAGAGACCTTATATGATAGCAAGAAGCACATTTTTCACTTTGAAGAAAAAAAGCATATAGCTGTATTATATGCGGAACATTTTAAGTATTTTCTGTGGCATGTTGCAGTTAAAATAAAAACAGAGCATCATCACTGAATGGTATTTTGAAGTGTAGTATATATTTTGGAGGAATTGGACAGGTTCAACTGCGCGTGCAACTTAACATGCAGTTTTAAGCTTTCTGGGTTTTTTTTTAACTTTTTTTTTCCCATTTACATTGAAGCAAATGGGACTTAAACATGTGCTAAGTGTGTTGCTGAATCAGGGCCTAAATGTTGCCTTTACTTGTTTTAATTAGTATTTATAAAATGATGGAGAAATTTGATAGAAAGGTCAGGCACTTTTTTTCTTCAGGTGTTGGGATGAATATTTTTAAGCTTTTCAATACATGAAAGACCCTGGGAGCCTTAGCAGACACTTAGTGTGAATAGTAAAATATTATTGTGTAATAACTTTTTTTGTTTTAGTTTTGCTTTTTAGCTGTTTAAAAACATAAGACCATTGTTGAGTGTTTTATGTCAGGCATCATTTACAAACATCTCATTTTATTTAAGCTCTTCAATAAACAAAGGTAATGCACACGAAGCACAGGAGGTAAAAACATCCAGAATGGTGGCATAAATACAGTAAATGAACCAAACCCATTTCTTATAGTGTGTGTAGGACTAGTCTAACTAGATTGTATAGGAAGAATAGTTTCAAATAAACATTTATATCTCCTGTGGTTAGAAGCCTTCAAAACATAATTACGGGGAGCCCTGAGATAATTATCCTAGTAAAAACAAACCAAACTAGTAGTAATACAGTTAAATGTAACTTTCTTCACTTTCAGCCTTACTGTACTATTAAACACACATCCTTAGAATCCTTCAGTCTAGGAGGACCACACAATCAAGTCTTAAATTGTTGCAGATTGTGGCTATGTTGCATCATCCAGTGAAAATGTCCTGCAAGTCCTCCTAAATCCTAATGCAGTGTACATCATTTACCAGACAAGGAGATATGGTGGTTTCATGTTCTTCCTCAGAATATGTAGGTGTACACACAAAGACAAAAGAATGCGTGTTATCGTTAAAATTAGAAAGCGGGACTATGTAGTTGAGCAGACAGCAATACTGAGACTCCATTTGTATACACAGCTAAAGTTCACAATATTTTATTGAGTATATGTCTCAGTTAAGAGGATTATTACTTTTGATGTGATTTATGATAGGAATTTTTAACTGAGTCATAATTCCAGAGCCTTCTGTCTTCCTTCTGTTTTCCACCTATTGGTCTGCCAAGCATCAGGCCGCCTCTGCAGAGAAGATGTAGTAAGTCTGTCCACCACAGGAAATACACAGTCAGCAAGAAGAATATCATCTTATCTAGTATTCTTCAGAGGTTGTTTTTTATGTCCCCCTAAAAAGTCTTAACACTTGATGCAATCTAGTCAGGGAAGCACTTGTTCCATTTCCCAACATATAATATCTTGATCGTTTCTCAGGCTCACTGAATAATTCACTTCTAGAGATTCAAAAGGGGACTGCTGATTAACACACTTAAAGTCACCTTTTAACCCTCAGTTTTCATGAACAGCAAGGGACCCAGAGTCCAGACTACTGGATATCAGAAAAATGATGTACTTCTGGAGTCAAGAATCTATTTTTTTTTAAAATTCTAAGTTAACAGAACTTTTGGATTCCAAGATGTTCGTCACACTAATATGTTTAATGTATAGTGTCAAACAGACTAACTTTGTGAATATTTTTGTTTTTAAATCATGTTGCATGTTGCACTGCTGCAAGTCAATACTACTTTGTAATTTTACTAAACGATTTAATACTAGCTGGAGTAGACTGACACATCTTACAAGATATAAAGATCCTTTAGGATTGCTAATATTTAATATATCAAGGTGGGTTGACAGATCATCATTAGTTGGTCCATGCTGTTTTTCAGTAATTAGTTTTAGCATTGAAATGTTGATTTGTGGTGGTCTTTTTAAAAAATTTTTTAAACTTAATCTTAAGATTAGCTTAAAATTCAGTTGTATCTAACTAGGAGAGGTTGGTGAGCTAAGTAGCCTTCAGCTCATGTTTGTCTGTTTTGGTTTGATAGCTGGGCAAATATACGACAGGTTAAGACTATCTTGGTGTAAATTTAAGTTCATGGAAATGCTGCTTTACATTTGGTTATATGGGTGGATAAAAATGCTGTAGGAAAATAAGATTTTAATGGTTTCAGGGTATAAGATAAAAATAAAATCTTACAAATCTTGGGTGGGGGGGGGAGAGAAATACAATTTCAGTTATTTTAGCATTAGCATAGGCTAAGGCAGAGATGGGGAGATGTTTTCGCTTTATCTGACTCTTCTTGACGTCTGTAGGCGTCTTTACTGTTTGACTTAAACTATAGTTTGTTGAGGCTTAGAAAACCCATGATAAGCTTTTCTTTTTTACATAGTGGTGCTTCAATTTTTTAAATTTGTTTTGGAGTGGTCCATTGAGGCCCAGTCAGCATCGGGTTATCCCCTTGTGCTAAGTGCTGTATGTTCATTCAAAACTTAGTGAACCAGATGTGTGTTGGATTTTGGATTTATAGTATGCACAGGCTTCTTACTGCTAAAATGGACACCCTTTTTATTATACTTGAGTTTTGTAGGTTTTTTGTGTTTTGGAAGACCGGTCCTCTTCCTAAAATAACCTTGCCCAGGCTTTTAAATATTTGTGGAAAAAGAAATAGCCAATGTCATTCAACTGATTAGATGCATTATAGACTCTCTTTGGGTGTGGGCACCTCTTCTGAAGCATTGGGTGTTGGTACTGCTGGAGACGGGACGTTTGATTAAATAGGAGTCTTGTACATACATGTTGGGCACAGAGAAAAATCCCCACAACTTATTTCCTTCCCTCTTTCTCTCCCTGACCTCTCTATTTTGTAGTTGTGTTAAAAGCCAGTTAGCCATCGCTGGTGGTTTTTCATTGGGTTGACCTGAATTTTTATTTCTTGTGTGTATGTGTTTTTAAAGATAAGTCATGACATTCAGTTAGGCTTCTGCAGACCAACTATGCAGGCAAGCAGCACTGAAGAAGGAGGCAGTAGCAGGTGTTTTGTCTGGTGCTACTGACTGCTGCTGGAGTGAACCTCCAGGCACTGGGTAGGGATTTTTAAATATTTGTACATTATTTTTATTGGTTTCAATTGCAAAATAAAGGACACTTTGTTTAAAACAATGTTGTCTTTGACTCTTGGCACCTCTTGCTATAAGCATGTGACTCTTCCCTCGCTTTCCATGACCAGACAGTGATTATTTTCAAATGATTTACTATGACAAACAGGCCCTAGTTTTAATTTACCACAGTATTTTATAATCACACTTGCCTGGGAGATACTTTAAACTAACTGTAGGAAAATCTATTAACAATTTGCTGTGTCATAACAGCTTTTTAGCAGCCCCTAAAACTGAGCTACTTTAATCATTTCAAAACCTACAGTTTGAAAAATGTGATCAGATTTTTCACTTCTGTATTGTAAAATACATTACTAATTAGTATAATTATTCACAGATTTCCATTTTCAGTATCTTTAGGTAGAAGTCTTCAAAACATATACCTTTTGTGTGCTTAAAAAAAAAAGACAACAGAACATTTCAAATAATTGTTGTCTTCAACTAGTCTCTGTAGAAGTTTATATCATAAGAATCTATAATAATTATTAATGAATTTCCTAATTGTTGTCTTGAGTTTTGCAATTGAAAGTTGTCTATAATTTCCTCTTTTTTAAGATTTGGTTTGATCCTTAAATGGTGGTGATGGGAGTTTGTTTGGGCTTTGTTTTTGTTTTACAGTAAGTAATCACTTCTTGTGTCTTCAGCAATTCACCACTGAGATGCCAGGAATGTATTGAGTTGCATTCTAGAATGCACAAACTGTTTGGCAATAAGAGATACAGCACTTAATGATTTCCAGACAACCTTCATGACTTTTTTTTTTAAGTTAACAGTATCTGTCCTTCATGCCTCCAGAGCTAAAAACCCTAAAATAATGTTTTGTGGTTTTTTTTAAAGTTGGTTTTTTTTGCCATATTAATCTTCAATTATAAACACTTGTGAGCAAGGAAATTCATGACTTGAGTCACCCAAGCAGTCAGCTATCCAGTAGTGAGGGTCAGAGAACCAAAAGAGACTCAGATCATTTTATCAAAAAACCCAAAATTATTTAACTACTTGGGGCTTGTCTGTACTGGCAGCGCTTTAACATGGCTTGTGTAGTCTTGTTAGAGCTCTCCCAGTGCTCTAAAAAAACCATGTGGGGCGTAGCTACCCGAGCTGGGAGCATGGCTCCCAGCGCTAGTGTACTGAGTTGAGAAAGTTGCAGTGATGTAAAGGGCCAGTGTAGACAAGCCCTTGGATAAGTTTACCCAACAGTGAAATGCTGCCACCTCTGGAGTGCAATATAGCACAGTATTACATATTCAGCGGTTTAGTGAAGATGACCGTATTGAATTGGTATTACATGAGTAATATTTAGGTAGGGAGATTGTAGTTACCTAAATTGGAATTTGTTCGGGATGCTTGGATTAATTTATGCTTCCAGAAAGCACTATGGATTTTCAATAACCAAAAGTAGTCAGGACTTAGTTTTGCACATTATCTGAAAGGTGTCATCTCCAGCAATTCAGTTCCTTCAATCTCCATATTGAGGCATTATATTAATGTTGTCTTAGCAGGGCCGGCTCCAGGCACCAGCTTTGCAAGCTGGTGCTTGGGGTGGCATCGAGAATGGGGTGGCAGTCCAAGTCCTGCGGTGGCAATTCGGTGGCAGGTCCGCTCTTTCCGCCACTGAATTGCCGCCGCAGGACTTGGACTGCCACCCCATTCTCGCCTGCCGTGGCGGTAATGGGGCTGCAGGTCCGTTGCCCTCCCCTTGCCGCCGTGGACTGGGACTGCCTGTGGCGGGGCCCCCGCCCCCAACCCAGGCAGACGTGGCGGGGCCCCCGCCCCCAACCCAGGCAGACGTGGCGGGGCCCCCGCCCCCAACCCAGGCAGACGTGGCGGGGCTGCCGCCCCTGCTTGGGGTGGCAAAATTGTTAGAGCCACCCCCTGTGTCTATTACTATATCCTCTCAGTGCCATATGCTGAATCATTGCTGCAGTAAATAGCATTAACTTGCTTCCCTTGGAGGCTTTGCACCATAATACTGACCAGTTCATACCCTGCTTAGTTTGAGCTAGGATAAAATGGTAAGATGTGATATAGATGAAGTCTTAAATGCACTCGTATGTTAACCAGTTTGATGGTTGTGTACAAAAATTCTTTGATGATGTATTTGAACCATTGCAGTGTAAAATGTGGTGCTTTTTTTCTGGTTTCCTGTTCTCTGTGAGGTTGTCTAATCTAGTGGGTGACCACCTATGTTGGATGGAAATAAGGGAAAACTACATGACAAAGAAAGGACAATACTTCAGTTTCAAGGGCATTTTAGGGAAACATAATTTCAGTTAGCTTATTGTGCATTTTTCTCTCAAGTGTACAATCTATTGCCTTCAAGTGTGTAATACAATTATCATAAGCTTCAATTTAACATTTAAAGTAGTGCATATTAGTCTTAAAACATTTAATACATCTTAAAATAACGGATGGGTGATCATCCTAAGGGATTCCTCTCTAAGGAAGAAATCAATGAAATAAGGACTCGTCTTAAAATAAGGGACAAGTGGTCAACGTAAGTGTGTGTAATAAGTTCTGATGAAAAGCATGGAACTTGGTTAAAGATTTGAAAATATCTTGGTAGGTATTGGCAAGCAACTTCTTCACAGGCTATTGATACTGAAGTTAGAAAGTTGTATTTGGGAGAAAAATACTGAATTCTCTGTGAGGCTTGGAAAATGTGTGTTGGAGGTGATTTTTGTGCTCTTGACCTTGAGAATATCTGCTTTGCTAGCAACCCATATGTTGTGTGGAATTAAATAGCTTTCACATGGTGGGCATCCCCTTGTTCATCTGCTGTGTTTTAGATAATTGCTGTATACAGGTTTGAACTGTCCTCCCTACTGAGTAGTTAAGACAACACGTACTCATAACATCTATAGGATCATCTGATAACTGATTAGAAATGTTACTTAAGAGTTTTATTGATACCCTGGGTTTCTGGGAATAGATAATATATACATTGTTTTTTTGCTATAAAGTCTGTTTACTGAGTATAATCTCAGTTGTGGAAAGGTAGAGTTCGTAGAGTATGCCTCAACACATTTGCCACAATATGCCTCAACACATTTGATTTAGATGTTGCATCTATTAAATGCAAAAATAGCATTACATTAAAGTTAATGTTGCAAGATCAATATTTCATAATCAAAATAAGTCCAAAAATTAAGGTGGTTCCAGCAATGTGAACTTGGCCACTTTGCATATGCTGCATATCTTGCAGTATGGATTCATGCTGAGGAGTAAAAGAGAAACAGAAAATGCCATTTAAAAAATTAACTTGGCTGATCAACCTTAGTAAGTGGAATTTTCTGACTCCTAAATATTTTATTTCAATCCTTTATATTGCTTTGTTGCTGCTCTTTTTGTATGTAATTTGATTGGTATTTTTTTTTTAAATGGGAAAATGGTAAGGAACAAATTGTAATGAGTGCATATGGATAGGTAATGCTTTTTATATATTTAAATTCTTACCTGTAAGAATCTTAGGGAAGTGTGAGTTTTCGCTCACCCTGATTTTAAAAAGTAGCTGGAGGGGATTTTCTAAAACCAATTCTCCCCACATCATTCTAACTACTGAGGGGGGCTATTCCACCTTTCCCTCTGTGCTTTATTATTTTTTTTTGAGGCTGGTCTTTGCCATAAACTCCAGTATCTTGTGTTGCACCTACCTTTGCTTAGTGGGGCTGTGAAATTGACATGGTTTTTGAGGTTTTTTTTCTTTATACCCATGGGGTTCTGCATAACACCAGCAAACCTTGTTGATTTACTTTTCTTCACAAGCTTAACAAAGCTGTGAGCAGTAGCAATGGCACTGGAGCTGTCTGTCTGCAGACTTAAGAAAACAATACTCATTTCACATTTGGAAAATTAAATTTACTATGGTGAGGGCTAGCTTTTTTAAGTTAAAGCTGAAACTCTGCTAAAAAAAATAAAAATAAAAAGGTTTAGACCACCACACTCTCCTAGGAAAGTCTCCTAATTGGTAAACAAATCTCTTCCTCCCCCTCTCCCTGCCGCCCTCATTATACGCATGTGAGGAGAGTTAGAGTAGAAACAGTTCTGTACCCTTTACTGTAGCACACACAACTAACACCTTCTGTACTTTTTGAACCAGTGGTACATGACTGTGCTTAGAACGAATGACGCATATGTGAGAAACACAAATGGTCATGAAAGGTAATGTTGAATGGTAAAAAGGCATCCTCTTAACTTTTTATAGATATATGGAAAAAAGCTACAAAGAAGGATATGAAAGAGATGCACTCTCAACTATCACAGTTAGGCAGGCTGTTCATTTGGTTTTAATCCATACAGTCCTGTTTTTAAATGGTTTGTTCCCTGTCTGGTACTGGAATTAAACTGTGTGGGGTTTTGTCTGATATCTCTCACACACAATGCCATTTTGAAGAGAGTGACACTCTGCTCTGCCACTGTGACCTTGCGGGCGGGGTCATACAAGCGGGGACAGGCCAATGGTGTTCCTGGAAGTACCAGTATTTCTGGTATTCTGGGGATGTGACAGTAGTCATGCTAATTACTGCAGTGTGTGTAAACATACCTTCATTTTTAGAGCTTAATTTATGCAAACAGTTGGCTGCTGGTACATTAATAATCTTTCTAATCAAGTATGTGAATGTTTTTATAGTACAATGTGGGGAAAACTAAGCTGTTGGTTATGGGGACTGGCTAACTTAATGTGTGAGACAGCTTGTTTTCATACTTCTGAAGAAGCTTCTTCTTAGATCTTTTCTTTCATGCCTTCACATATCTCGTTTATAACATGTTGTTATGCATGTTCATTTAAGTTTACTCCTTACCTTTTCAGGTTGTGTGAATTATTTTTTTATTAGTTGAATACTTTAATATTGATTTTTTTCTAACTATAGTCAGATTTCTAAGTGAAAAATGAATAGGCCAGTTCTTCTGTATTTTTGGCATTGTCTGCTTTCTCCCCATCTCCTACCCTACAGCAATTTCCTCCTGTAATTTCAGGGATGGTGAAAGAAATTTATGAATCATCCAGTAGGTCACTTTCTAGAAGGTTTTATCCTATTCACTTCAGTGCTGAAAGTACATTTGGGGTTTTGTGGTGAGCAGTTGAGGGAAAAATGACTGAAGGTTCCTGCAGTTGCAAATACAATGGTTTTGACAATGAAACTGAAGCAAAGACAGAAGTGTCCGAGATAGGATGGTTGAGTAGAAATGGAGGCTGCTTAGAACTTTCTGGAGGCAATTCCTGCCTTGTGTCTTTGAGGTTGTGGCAGGCCCTTTTAAACTAGTGAAGTCCCACTGTGAAGGTGGGACAATATTGGGAGATGTTTTGTGGAAGCCTTTTTACTCACTGAATGTGGAGGTACAGGTGAGTCTCATCTTATGCTGGGGTTACGTTCCGCAGTCAGCGTGTAAAGCGAAAACCGCGTATAGTCAAACACTCATTGAGTTGAATGGGGGGCGGAATCGCCCGCACTACAGATACAGTTTTAAAATTATTTTTCTCTTTTTTTTTCTTCTTTTGCCAACTGCGCAAAGCTTAATATGCGCATGTAAAATGCGCGTAAGATGCGACGCACCTGTATCTAGATCTACTGAAGCACCTTGTGCGTTGATGTGGCTTGCGGGCGGCGGGGGTAGGGCTAGGGCAGAAGGTAATGGGTCATCTTGCCATTCCCCACCTTCCTTCCCGCCATCTCTCCGCAAATGTGTGTGTGTGTCTGGCGGGGGTTAAGCATGCTTGTCAATTTGCTTTTCTATAGTGGTGTTCATGTATGTTCATAAACTCTCAATAGTAATAAACAGTGATGAATTAGGTTTATTTAGACTCGTTTTTGGTG
Source organism: Chelydra serpentina (assembly GCA_037349315.1). Taxonomy (NCBI): domain Eukaryota; kingdom Metazoa; phylum Chordata; order Testudines; family Chelydridae; genus Chelydra; species Chelydra serpentina. The sequence continues at coordinate 2,439,236 of JBAIAC010000070.1, forward strand.
ATATGTTGTTTTAGCTGATAAAGTTGAATATCATGTTAACTAAAGGTTGCTTCTTATCTCTAATTTTGGAGTTGACAAACTCTTCTTGGAATAATTTCTGAAATTGAAGAATTATGATTAATTAGTTGTAACAAATGAGCTGAGATTAAAAAGAGGAGGGCCAAAAGGGAGTTTTTAAAATAAACTCTCCTCTCCATGTTACCCAAATAACCCAGTACAAGTATCTTGATAGGGAGATGCAGTTTAACATTTTTTTAAGGACAGAAAGATTAGGGCTTGGGGACTTTTTTTTTGAAGAGAGATTACAGGAACTAAATATTCCTAGTTTGGTTAGAAGATATGACCATTTCCTGCAATATCTTTGGGAGATACTACTGTAGTAAGTTAACGTATTGTTGTGGGCCAGGCATTGTATATAATTCTATAGGGGAGAGTGACTACAGCTCCTCCAGAAATGAAGAACAGTGGGGGGGTGATTAAGCAAATTCACTTATGTCATATCTCCAGATAAGTACCACCATCTGGAGAGGCTTGCATATATTATCTCAAACTGGATTCTCCAGCGACCACCAGACAAATAAAGGACTTCTGGAGAAATAGCCTGAGTTTAAACTGACTCAGGCCTTCTTTTTGAATGAGCAAATGGACAGGACCTTCTGTCCAAAGCGGGTGGAGGGTGGGCTATTCTTCGTGGGAAGGGGTTGGAAGGACTTTGGCCTATTGAGGCCCCATAAGACTGATGGATGACCTCTGGCAAGCTTTTAGCATGCATACAGGAAGTCTTATTCGTTTTTTTAAAAAACATTTCTCTACAGTGCTTTCACCTTAAGAATAAATGTGCTTACTTAGAGCTGTGTGGTAACTTGTGAGTGCTAGTGATGAACAGCCTATTCAGGCAGTCTATCTTGCTGGGAATATCACAATGCAGGCAGGTTGCTGTGCAGCCTGGAAATGTCCAGGAGGGAGAGAGCTGTGGGTTTCCACCCAAGAGAGGTGACTGCTGAAGAGCCAGCAGCCTAGAAGGGGTGCCTTTGGAGGATCATGGAGGATCATTTGTCCTGAACTGTGACATAGGTGCTGGGGGCTTTGAGAGACAGATTACAGGAATTAAATAGGCCTAGGTTGGCCATTAGATATCTAAAGGCTATATGAAAACAGTGTACACCACGCTGACAATTTGTCACCAATTTTTTGGATTATATGCAATTTTCATCATAAATGTTATAAAGCGTGGATGAGAGGAATTTATTCTTGGGATGGTAAATTTGCATGACAACTTTTCAAGACATATATAAAAAGCTGGATGATGTAAAATGCAAATAAGGGAGAAGTGATTGAAGTGGATTTAGGAGAAAAAAACAGGGATAATAGGATGACTTCAAACACCATGCTCAGTCTATACTGTGATTTGAACAGTTTACTAACTAAGATTTGTTAAACTGGAGAAGTAAAAACCATTACTCAAGTTGTTATTAATTAGACAGAAAAAAGCACTGGAGGCTGTGCTCAAACAGTCCTGTGTTGCCATGGGGCTGAAGTAGTTGGCCTAACAGGTCTTTTTCCTCTCTAATCTGTTTGAATGCTAGACACTATGGAATCTTCACTGCTAGGGAAAAAAGTTATCTCGAGACCTGAATTTGTAGCTAAAAGGATTAGTATTTTTATTTCAAACTAATGTTGTTGATTGCCTCAGACTCAAATGGGAGTCTGAGTGGCAAAAAGATGGCATGATTTCTTGAGGCCTCCCATGATTTTGGAGGTCCTGAGGTTGGCAATACTGAGAGTGCCCTCCCACCCCCAAATATTGCACCAAGAACTTCCATTTTTTTCTCTTTCCCTATTGGTACTACTTTTTGTGCCCTTAAAAAAAACTAATACATTGTGGACTTCTAATTTGCCTTCTGGTTTTTGAGCCGTTAGGCCTTACTTGGCTCGTATTTTCAAGCTTTTCTCCACAACATCTAGAAATGTACTTTTATTTTTAAATTAAAGCAGGGATTCTCACATAACCTGAGTCTAAGCTCTAGTGTTTTAAGGGAAACACCAAATATATTGAGATATGTGATAAAATTGCCAGAGTTGGCAACATTGCTTCTTACTACCTGTTCCCTTGTTAATCATGAGTGAAAATATTTAAATTCAGATTATTAGGAAATTTAGTTAGGTTTGTGGAGGCAAAAATTAGTCTCTAAAAAGAATTTCTGAGATAAAACTGGATAGTTTTTTTTTTTTTTTTTTTTTAATAGTCATGTGGATACTGGAACTGATGTGGCTCCTCGGAGCTAAGATCAAAAGTGTAGTGCCATCACAATTTAATTGCTCATGCTCTGTAGTCAGCAACATTTTTAGCAATGAATTACAATTCAGATGGAAAAACCTCAGTCTCTGAGGATCTCATCTAAGAGGATGTTAGTATGCCTGTTAATTAGGTTTCTGAAAGTTTCTTGTTCACAATTTTAAGCCAAGAGACTAAGGTATTAAAGATGCATTTTTAAGTTAGATTTTGAGTGGGGCAATAAGAAACAAGGGAATATTTCTTCAAGCTTTTCCTTTTTATGGAGAGTTAAAGGTACAACATCAGAACATTTTCTTTTAAGTCTATTTTACTTTGAATGTGATACATTTTGGTAATTTAAGTATTTTGCCTTCAATTTCTTCTTTAATTTAGCCTTTTTTAAAGTGCTGTATCAGAAAAAATGGATCTCTTTGCTGTAGTATCCTTACAATTTATAATGCTAGCATGAATGTGTAGAGCTCTGGGAATCTAGACATACTAGGAAACTGGCTGGATTCTCAGCTGGTGTAAATTAGAATATCTCCATTGACTAGTTAAAGCAGCTGAGGCTCTGGCTTACAGTTGACTTAAAGGAACATATGTATAGTTGCATGAAAAAAATTGCTTCTGTGACGAGAGAAGACATGAAGCAAGTCACACAATCAGTATTTGTGTAGTGAACCAGAATTGTGGTTTATTTGTTTATTTTCAGTTCTTGCCCAGCAATAGGTGTGTGTTAAATAATAAGTTTATGAACTCTGGAAAACATTGTTTACATGTAACTGTTTTCTCCCAAGATAGGTTAATTTTTATGGGAAGCTAGTTAATTGTATCCAGTTTAAAATAATATTATTTAATACATGGCAAATCAGGAAGATTGGTGTCAAAATATTTTGGCATGGGTAGAATAAATCTAACATTTAGTTTCTATTTTGTTTTTCTACAGTGATTTTTGTAATCATAATACTGGGGAAGGGGAGGGGAAATGAAACTGACTTGCAGTTCTCATTTCTCTTAGAAAGGATTATGCGTAACATGCTTTACGTGTTAACATTTCAAATGAGAACACCATGTATTAACTGTAATACATACAAATATACTAATTTGAGTTGGAATTAAAAAACAACAACAATGTATTTCATTATAAATTGCTGGTGCTGCAGAACATGTGGCCAAGTAGTTAGTTTGTTTTTCTTTTAGCATTAATCCAGTGACTAGGTCAGAGAAGCACAGAGTTCAGTTATGGCATCTGATTCCCTGCACATACGGTCAACCCATGCCCTCAATCCTCCCCCACTCCCCCCCTCCCCAAAAAAGAAAAAACCTAGCTTGTAGTGGTATAGTGGAGAATTCTTACTATTTTTAAAAACAAACTAATATAAAAATATCTAGCTGTCATTGAATATTGTCTTGATAACTACTTAACTTCAGTAATTAAGCACAGAGCTAGCTGCAAATCAGTTTATTTGCAAGATAGAACCTGCTTAGCCACTAGCAAAAATAATTTCCCCCTCTTCTATTTATTGTTAGCTTAAAAAAAGGATATACAAAGAAAAGTGTAAACATTTTTGATTTTGAAAAACAGTAAACTCTATTTTTAAGCTTTTCCCTCCCTTCTTTAAATGGAATGGTTTTGTAGCTGCTCATGTGAATGTAACTTAGTGCTTAAAACACAGGGGGTTTTATGTTAGATTTTAGTTCTACTCCTGATTCTCACTACTTAGCTCTGTAACCTTAGGTTTATAAAGACACTTAAAGCAACACCATCAACTTGAAATTTAGCCAGTTTAAAAAAAATAAGTTTTTAATAATAGTTTCAGGTATTAGACTTGACTTTGACTTGACCCAGTAACAGTATTGTTTTTATAATTTGTTTCTTATTTAAAATGAGTTTCTATTGCAATGAGGAGCACCCTCAAGTCCATGAGAACTTCTGTGCAATTCCACAGGGTTCAGGCTAGAAAATTCTTGTGTAGAATTGGGGCCAAATTTGACTATAAATAACAGTAACCACTGGAGTCAGTCGATACTGACCCCTGTTATGTGACAGGGGTATTAACCTCTTCTAAAAACCTGACCCATGTCAGATGACTGGGGTCATGGGGGGGGAAATAAAGACCAGTCTCTTACCAGGATGCCAGTGTATTTTGCTTTTATTTTATGGTGTCCGAAGTAATCTAAAGTTAGTTTTAAAAAAAGGACTTTGAAGCTCCATGAATTCTCAGAGTGCCTTAAAGGGAACCTGGCACAGGGCTGGTGGTTTCAGTGCTTCCAGTTTTTCCTGAAAGCATGTGATATATTGGAGATGGTGAAATCCTCAACGTGCTTTATCTGGTGTTTGTCAATCCCATAAAATATTTGATTGTGTTGTATCACTGGGTTTTAAATGTGGATTAGTGTTGTAATTTTTGATAAAGTTGTGTTCTAGAGAAGGAGCATAATTTATGGAAGGGGAGGAAGAAGCTTAATTAATGTGTCATTTGCTAACAGTCTGTTGGGTTCCTCTGAACACTTATAGTGGTTTTCTGTGACAAGCTGATTCATTATATAGGCCCTCAGGTCCTGATAACTAAACTAAACAATATGTTGGAAATTCAGTGCAATAGGTGAAGCGGCCTTTTCTCTGTTGATGAGAGTAGATAACGTTAACAAATTAATACAAATCAAAGGAACCATGTATACCCTTTCACTCTCCTTTCCCGCACTAGAAGCATGCGTTCATGGAAGTTTGCCTATAGTTTGGGGGTAGGGGCGGAGGGAGAGCAGGGAACGTAACTTGTGCAGGGCTCAAGTGAAATCTAGTAGAAGCAAAAAAATCATGACTGTGCTCTGAGCCTAATACTAACTTTGAATAGAGTTGAAAAAGTATTAGCAGGGAATTACTATTAAATTAACATTAATATTTTGTGAGAGAATTAAATAAGATCAGTCTTTTGAGAAACTGGATTACAGTAAAGAACCTCTAAAGCTAGCTAGAACCTCTAAAGTTCACTAGGAGAAATTATACTCCTGGGGGAATTCTGTGCCAAAAAATTATGCGCACAATTTTAAAATTCTGCATATTTTGTCAAAATAATACAATATAATCACACCGGTTTCAATTATTTTAGTAATTTATTTCAAAATATGTCAGCAAGTACATCTGTAACAATACAGACAACAAAAACATTCCCCCAGGAGTAGAGTTTTAAAGAAATCCCTACGACAACCCAGTTCCTGTTTCTCATTTATGCTTTTGTTGGGCACCTCAGTCTGGGCGTGTCGCACGTGCCAGCTGGGCACATCTTGGGGAAAACTCTGCCCCTCCGGTCTTAGACACCCTCTCCCCCACAGATCCCAGCTGTGGAGCACCTCCTCTCCCCCCACCCAGATACTGGTATTCCTTACCCCGCAGAGCCTAGTGATCCAGAGGGAGAAAGCCTGATGCTGGGTTCTGTGTTTGTACGACATTTCCTGCAGGCCGCTTACTTTCATCAGTATGTGTTGGGGACAGCAGCTGCCCAGAACCTTCTAGCTCCTCTTCCCCTCAGCAGTGTCCTGTATTTGCGAGTTGGAGAGCTGATCTCTGCTGGGTCCAGCAGCCTCTAATGGTGGCCAGCAGCTCTGCAATACCAATTCTGCATGGAAAAATGAAATTCTGCGTAAAACATTAATTCTGCTCAAATTCTGAATTGTGCAGTGGCGCAGAATTCTGCTGGGAGTACAGTTATAGTCAGGAATTAACGGACAAGCTTAATGTTGTGGTTCAAAAGCGTTAAGTGTTGTCTTAGAAACTATGAATATTTATCCTCTAAATATGTAATTTCTTACTCATTTACTTAGCAATTTTCAGTATTCTAGTAGAAAAAGATAACCTTGTCTGGCTAAATCCAAAGCGAAGGCCTGATATATGTTTAATGTTTCCTTTCTCTTTGTATTTTCAAAAAAATATATTGTACCATTCTTTTCCACACCAGTTATACTGGTCAACAGGGGTTTAACTTAGGGTGACCAGATGTCCCGATATTATTGGGACCATCCTGATATTTGGGGATTAGTCTTATATATGCAAGTGTACCTTCCTCCATTCTTGGGGGTGAGAAAGTGTCCCAATTTTCCACGCTTGCTATCTGGTCATCCAAGTTTAGAGTAATTTGATTGTTTAAGTTAATCAGTTTTATGAAACAAATTTGTAAGAAATAATTTTATTAAAGAAAAACGGAAGAACATTAACAAGTAGCTTCTGACATAATAGACTGTATAACTGTGCCAGAACAGATTGCTTTTCCCTGATTTGGCAATTTGAGAGTTAAGATGCATTCAGTTTCACTTAACTTGAATGTATGAGAATAAAATTTACCTAGTTTTACAACAATGTATTTTTGTTTGTGTGAATTCAACAAAAGAACAATTTAGGGAACTAAACATAGAATTTAATCCTTATGAGTAAGATTTCTGTTGACTAGGAACATAAGACTGGCCATACTGGATCAGACCAATGGTTCATATAGCCCAGTATCCAGTTTTCTGCCACACTGGCAGTTGCCAGATGCTTCAGATGGGATGAACAGAACAGGGGGATTCATTGAGTGATCCCCCCGCATTGTCCAGTCCCAAGTTCTGGCAGTCTGAGGTTTATGGACACCTATAGGATAGACCACCTTGGCTAATAGCCATTGATGGGCCTATCCTCCAGGAACAAGGGCTGGTCCACACTAGGGGGGAGGGGGTTAAACGAGAATAGCGTAGCTGAAGTCGACGTATCTTAGATTGGATTAAAAGTACTTACTGCGGGTCCACGCGGTGCAGGCAGGCTCCCCCGTTGACTCTGCTTACTCCTCGTGCCGAGCTGGAGTTCTGGAGTTGACGGGGAGCGCTTCTGGGATTGATTTATCGCGTTTACATGAGACGTGATAAATCGATCCCAGAAGATTGATCGCTACCCGCCGAATTGGGCGGGTAGTGTGGACGTACCCTTACCTAATTCTTTTTTGAACCCAGTTATACTTTTGGCCTTCACAGCTCTCACTGGCCAATACCAGGTGCTTTGGAAGAAGATGTAAGAAATGCCATTGTGGACAACTTATGAAATCACCTGCCAACAGGGGAAGCTGCTTTCTAAATTCTTGCTTTCTCAGTGACTGGTTTATACCTTGAAACAATGACGGTTTCTCTCTTGTGCCTCTTTTTCATGCAGAACATAGGGCCTTTACCACTGACTTCCATCTTTGTGTGTCTCCTGGTGCAGTCATAGCTTCTTCTCATGTCATTGTGACAGCTTTCTGTTCTGCTTCTGTTGTGCATTTCTGTGTTATCTTTGGTCTGCCTCATCACCTCTGGCACTGGGGGTTCCAGTACAACACCTATTGTTTGGGTCTTTCTTCCATGAATATCCTACCCACCTCCATTTTCATTCTGTAATTTCTTGTCCTATCGGTTTCTGTTTTGTCTTCCTTCAGAGTTCTTCGTTTGTGAATTTTTTTCCGGCCATCTGATATTGAGGATTTGCCTAAGGAAGACGTTTATGAAAACTTGGAGTTCAGATAGTAAAGTTTTAAGACTCGAAGCTTCAGCCCAGTACAGTAAGAGCAGTTTATATCCCTGTGTTTTAAATACCTATTAATTGTAACTATGGACCTATTCATTATAGGCTAATATAATGTAACGTAAATGGCTAATTCTTTTCTGGAATCCCACCAAGGTCTTGATATCAATGGTATCTAGTGGTAATGTTTCACTAATTAGCTTTTTTATACATAACTTTTTCTTTGATTAGTTTTCATAATGCTACCTTTCAGTTTCATTTAATTACCGTTTTACTTACAATGAGCGTAAATGGCAGCACTCTATTTACCTTTTCTATATAGTCATTATTCTGAATACTTCTATCATCCCTGTTTTTATTCATCCTTTCCAAGTAGTCATTTTTTGTTTTCATATTTAAATCTTTCCATGTTTCAGATATTGTTTGTCATCCTTCCTTATACCTTTTCTACTTCTGATGTCTGTTTTTTGAGTCAGCGTTACCACAATTGAATATAGTATCGCATGAATTTGTATCATGGTATTATAATATTTGTCAGTATTCTCCTTCCCATTCCTTCTGTGGCCTAATATTTTTTTTCTTTCACCACTCTTACACATTGAGCATGTCCAGCCAAGTTAGAACCAAGTAAATGGAAGAGTAAATATGGAGTAGGTATCTAAACAACATCTTGTGTGATTAAAACAGGTGTAGCCTCATAATATATTTCCATGTGAGAATTTTACTGGTAGTAAAATCTGAAAATGTATGCCTTTAACTATCTATTTTTTTAAAGTGCTTTCCCCCTTCAAAAATGGCATCAGGTAGTTTTAATCCTAAACTTGTGTTTTATATGTGTAGAGCTTTCCCATTAAGATTAGATTCTCTAGGTATTTTTAAAAGAGAGCGAAGAACTTTTCTCTCACAGGAGTCATTAGAAGTTGAGATTATTTAAAAACAATTCCTACCACTGATGATAGCAACAGGAGTGACATGCCCCTCCCCACCCCACCTCATTTAAGGGCCCATGGGCCCATGCAGTGCTCCACCCTCTCGCCCTGCCATAATATGAGGACTTGGGGAGAGAAGATCCAGGGAGGAGCCAGCTCCGGGGCTAGAGAAATTCTAGCTAGCAGGAACAATCACAAGAGGCAACTATGGGAGGAATTTCAGCATACAACTGATGTTTATCACATGTCTTTCTACAGTAGTCACTCTGGACACTCCTGTGATGATTGGCTGCTTCTCCAACTCTCTCTCTCTCTCTCTCCACCTTAGCTTTATTCCAATTCTTTGTCCTCCATGTTTCCCTCTTTCTCTGCCCTAGGTCCCCTCTCCCTTCTTTTGTCATTGTTTAGCTAATCTACTAACTAAAACCCCACCAAAAGAGTTAAAAATAATCAGTGTTTGTAAAGCATCATGTTGTTCACTGTGCATGTTATATCCCTTTTCCCCACCTTGCCTAGCACAATGGGTTCTCCTACTCAGTTAACCCTTAGGCACTACCACAATAGATAGGTAATAAAATGAACAGTGACAGTGAGGTTAATTTCAAACTTCCATTCCGTTATTGGCAGAACTCAATTGCTTTTTAGATCAGTAGCTTCATGGCTGATCTGTGCCCACCTGCTTGGATTTCTTAACAGGAGAATTATGCAACTTTAAATATATTTTATTAAGTTGTGGAATTGGGAGTTCAGGGTGCCAAGAACCTCACAGGATAAAATATATAAACGGTACTTGAGCAACAGTGAAATTACAAGATGATGTATGGCAAAGGTAATATTATTTTGGGATTTAAAGAAGTCACTTCATGCCTACCTTATGTCTTTCTAACCAATGAAAATGGTCTGTAGCAGTAATCATTTAAAAACTTGCTAGCTTTATTTTAGTTTACTGTAATTATCAAGGTTACATTAGTTTCTGATTGCATTTCCTTTAGGTCAATGGATGTCACATGTTCTCATTGATTGAGTCAGCTCTGAGACCCACCCTGCCTCAGGTGACCTATTTCACCTCCACAGTTCTGGAACCCAGTAGTCTTCTTTGAGTGCTTGTTCATGTCCATTCCAATCAGGTGTGTGCACATGCACGGTAGCCAGAAGATTTTCCCATACCGGCGTCCGTCGGGTTGGTCCGGGTGCCCCTTGGAGTCGCGCCTTTATGGCGATCTATATAGAGCCCTGCCGACCCGCCACCCCCTCAGTTCCTTCTTACTGCCAGTGACGGTTAGCTGGAACTTCCCTGTGCTCTTGTCTCGGCAAGCGCATTTAGCAGTCTGTATACACGGTTTTCATTAGCTCTGTAGTGTTAATTAAATAGTAGCCCTTAGTGTTAGATTATTTCCTTTGGGGGTGGGTGGGAGGGGCCCCCTCCTACGCTCTCTTGATGCCAGGGCATGCCGGGGTCTCCGGGCTTCAAAGCCCGCAAAGCCTGCAGCAAGTGTATGCTCAGAAGTGATCCTCACACTTCCTGTTTGAAGTGATTAGGAGAGAGCTAACAGGAGGATCATTGTGCCATCTGCAAGACCTTTCGGCCCAAGACATTAAAGGATAGAGATCAGCACCTGAAGGTCCTGTTAATGGATGCTGCACTCCGCCCCCAGTCCGACCCCGGCTCAATGGACCCTGTGCCCGAGTACCTCTTCCTCAGAGCGAAGCGCTCCAGCACCGTCAGCACTAGCACTGATGCCGAGTAAGGACAAGGACTCACGGCACCGTCCTGGCTCCACTTGTGGCTCACATGCCGCACGCAGGCACGTTCTCAATCGCTGGTGCCACAGAAGAAGAGGAGGTGTCGTTCTCCCCCTGCTAGCCTTAAGGAGCCAGCCGTTGTGGGACCCGAGTTGGGCCACACTACTTCCACTCCACCACTGGTGACGGTTGCGTTGACTCCTGTCCACGTGGAAGGGTAGTTCAGTCTGGACCGTCTTCGTTTGCCGAGGCTGAGCCGGGAGCTGCTCCTCCCTTCAACTCCAGAGCGTTCAAGGCAGCCCAAAAACTGCTCCATTTCGCTGCACCGTTCTCACCTCCCAAATGGGACGGATCACTGGCACTAGTTGCTCCCCATACACCTTCAAGGGGAAAGCCCGCCATGATGCCCCGCTGATGCTACAGCAATTGCTGCGGCGGGTTGCCCAGGGCCTGGGCATTCAGGCGGAGGAGGTAGTAGAGGACACCGATCCGATGGTAGACATCCTTGCCCCCTCTGGATCTGCACGTATTGCCCTGCCTCTTATAAAGACCATCTTTGACACCACAAAAACTTTGTGGCAGACCCCAGCCTCATTGCCCCCTACGGCTAAGTACAATGAAAGGTGCTACTTTGTGCCGTCCAGGGGCTGCGAGCATTTGTATACCCATCCCCCACCTGATTCTCTTATGGTTGATGCTGCCAACCAATGTGAACACCAGGGCTTCCAGGGACTCTCCCTGAAGAATCTGGAGGCAAAATGACTCGATCTTTATGGGAGAAACTTCTATTCCACTGGGGGATTGCAGCACCGCATCTCTAATCAGCAGGCCATTGTCAGCAGGTACTGCTACAACACATGCGGGGCAATGGCGAAGTTTGCGGACTCAGGCGCTGACTTTTCGGCTCTGGTGGAGGAGGGGAAGCTCATTTTGCAAGCTTCGCTACAAGCTGCACTGGACGGAGCGGATGCGGCTACCTGTGTGATGGCTACGGGCATAGCCATGAGAAGGGGCTCCTGGCTCCAGGTGTCAGGCCTGCCGTGTGAGATCCATCAGACTATTCAGGACCTCCCATTTGAGAGTTCGGCTCTTTTCAGAGAAAACAGACAAAAGGATGCATAGCCTAAAGGACTCGAGAGCCACTCTCAAATCATTGGGCCTCCATATTTCTGCTACACCGTGGAAGCATTTTAGACTGCTACCTCACCTGCGCTTCTACCAGCAGAACCGTCAGGGCGGTTCCTGGAGGAGAAACAGGAGTGGCAGGAAAAGGCTGCACCCATCCTCAGGCCAGGGCTCTGGACACCCAAACCACCTTCCAGCCCCAAACCAGCCTTTTGAAGGTGTGGTTGAGGATGGTGTACCGGAACAAAAACTGGATCTACCCCGCCTTACCTTTTCCTCACGACTGTCCCCTTTTTACTGTGCATGGTCCTGTATCACTTCTGACCACTGGGTGCTCTGCACGGTAGAGAGGGGATACTCCATCCAATTCAGTGTCCTCCTGCCTTTCCACCCCACTTCCTCGTCCCTCTTCAGGCACCCCTCTCACAAGCAACTCCTTATACAGGAGGTGCACTCACTCCTTTTGCTAGGAGCAGTGGAAGAGGTTCCTCAGGAGTAGAAGGGCAGGGGATTCTGTTCTTGGTATTTCCTAATACTGAAAGCCTAGGGTGGGCTCAGGGCCATACTAGACCTGCGAGAACTCAACAAATTTGTGAAGAAGCTGAAGTTCCGCATGGTCTCTTTGGCCTCCATCATCCCTTCATTGAATCCAGGAGACTGGTATGCCGCCCTCGACTTGAAGGACACATACTTTCACATAACAATAACTCAGTCCCACAGAAAACCTCAGGTTTGTGGTGAACAACACGCACTACCAGTTCAGTCCTCCTGTTGAATACTCAGTGGCACCGTGAGTATTCACCAAGTGCACGGCAGTCGTGGCTGCGTTCCTGCGCAGGCGACAGGTACAGGTGTTCCCGTACCTCGACAACTGGTGGATCAGGGGCCAATCCAGAACTCAAGTAGAGATGCAGGTCACCTTCATAAGAGCTTCTTTCGATGAACTGGGCCTGCTAATGAACAAGGGGAAATCAATGCTGTCCCCAGTTCAGAGAATAGAATTTGTGGGGGCGGTACTGGTCTTGACACAGCACGGAACTGCCTGAAACTTCTAGGACACATGGCAGCTTGTATCTACATAGTACAGCAAGCTAGACTAAACTTCAACCTCTTCAGTTATGACTGGCGTTAGTATATCGGTCAGCCCGGGACAGTTTGGACAGGATTGTAACCCTACCTCACCTGGTACTCGACTCCCTCCTGTGGTGGCTCGACCCGCAAGTAGTATGTGTAGGGGTCCCTTTCACGAGCCCTCAGCCATCCCTCTCGTTAGTGATGGACGAGTCAAACTTGGGCTGGTGGGCACATTTGGGAGACCTCAGGACACAAGGCGTCTGATCTCGCTCTCCACATCAATATCAGAGAGCTGAGAGCAGTACGCCTGGAATGCTAAACATTCCAAGCACACCTAGCAGGGAGACGTGTATCGGTCATGACAGACAACACCACGGCGATGTTTTATATCCACAAACGGGGGTGCACACTCCTCTCCCCTGTGCCAGGAAGCCTTCATGCTGTGGGACTTCGGTGTAGAACATTCGATACACCTGAAAGCATCGTACCTCACTGGAGTACAGAATGAGTTGGTGAACTATCTCAGCAGGTCATTCCATGGCCACGAGTGGTCCCTTTGCCCGGATGTCATGAACTCAATTTTCCATCAGTGGGGTTTTCCCCAGATAGACCTGTTCGCGATGCAACAGGAAGTGGCAGCAGTTTTGCGCCTTCCTGAATCACAGCCCGAGATCTATCGCGGATACGTTCTTCCTCCCCTGGGGAGGCCGTCTCCTATATGCGTTCCTGCCCATCCCTCTCGTTCACAAGGTGCTCCTCAAGATATGGAGGGAAGAGGCTTCAGTTATATTGGTAGCTCCAGCCTGGCCCTGCCAGCACTGGTACACATCACTCCTGGAAATGTCTGTGGAAGCTCCAGTCACCTTGCTGCTCTTCCCTGACTTACTAACTCAGAATCACGGCCATCTCCAACATCCAAACTGTCTCCAACATCCATGGCTGAATCCAGTGGAGCTTTCTTGCTCTGATGAAATCAGACAAATCAGATCAAGTCAATTCCACGAGAGCTACCTACCTTGCCAAGTGGAAGAGATTTTTCAATCTGGTCGACGCAGCGCCATTAGTCTCTGACGCTTGTCTCAGTGCCACTAATACTGGACTGTCTGTCATCAATAAGGGTTCACTTGGTTGCCCTCTTTGCCTTCCACCCACTCGCAGAGAGACACTCGGTCTTTGCCAACCCGTTGGTCAGCCGTTTCCTTAAAGGTCTCGACAGGCTATACCCGCATGTCCAACAGCCTGTCCTGGTTTGGGACCTCAACTTGGTCCTATCCAGACTTATGGGGCTGCCATTTGAGCCTTTGGCGACATGCTCACTCTCTCATACAAGGTGGCATTTTTGGTAGTGATAACCTCAGTTAGGAGGGTGTCTGAGCTGAGGGCCCTAACATCAGAGCCCCCTTACACTGTATTCCATAAGGATGAGGTTCAGCTCAGGCCTCACCCAGCTTTTGTCCTGAAGGTTGTCTACCAGTTTCACATCAACCTGGACATCTTCCTCCCTGTATTCTACCCTAAGCTGCACTCGGGCAGCAGGGAGCAAAGGCTTCACTCATTGGATGTCCACAGAGCGCTAGCCTTCTACATCGAGAGAATGAAACAGTTCTGAAAGTCTGGTCAGTTATTTGTGGCAGTGACGGATAGAATGAAAGGTCTTCCAGTCTTAACGGATTTCGTCATGGATCACGTCCTGCATCTGGGAGTGCTACAACCTGGCAGGGGTGCCTGCTCCTTCAATCACTGCATACTCCACCAGGGCCCAGGCCTCTTCAGCGGCGTTCTTGGTGCAAGTTCCCACCCAGGAAATCTGCAGAGTGGTGATGTGGTCTTCCATTCACTCTTTCACTGCGCGCTATGCAATCACCCAGCAGGCCAGAGACGATGCGGCCTTTGGAAGAGTGGTGCTCCAGTCAGTGGATGACTCTGACCCCACTTTCTGAACTTGGGCTTGTGAGTCACCTGATTGGAATGGACATGAACAAGCACTCGAAGAAGAAAAAACGGTTACTCACTTTCTCGTAACTGTTCTTCGAGATGTGTTCGTGTCCATTCCAATACGCACGCTCCTACCTGTCTGTCGGAGTAGCTGGCAAGAAGGAACTGACGGGGTGGCGGATTGGCAGAGCTCTATATTGAGCGTCATAAAGGCATGACTCAAGGGGGTGCCCAGACGGACCCAACGGATGCTGCGATGGGAAAATCTTACGGCTACCGTGCGTGTGCACACACCTGATTGGAATGGACATGAACAACACATCTCGAAGAACAACAGTTACGAGAAGGTAATGGTTTTTTTTACATGTTAAGTCTAAAAATGTTTCCTGTACAACGCTGAGGCAAAAAGTGTTAATATGATTCTCAGATGTATAAGAAGTTAATATGGAGTATGTAGGAAATACTACTTCCATATATCACATTTGGTCAGACCACTACTGGAATACTCTGTCCTTTTCTGAAGTCCACACTTCAAAAAATATGTTGAAGGTAGAAGGAAGAAGTAGAAGAATCATTGGTCATTAAAACTTGCCTTACAATGAGGGACTAAGAGTATGATTATACAGCAGGCAGAGGTGTGATTGGAGCATGTATAGACATACCTGAGCGAGCTTTAATCTAGTTAGCTCAGGTGTCAATAGCAGTGAAGCTGCGGCACCAAGGGCTATTCACCCAAGCATGTACCCAGGCTTCCTGGTAGGAAAGGAGTGCCACAGTGGTCCCAGTATGGAAAGGTAGATAACCACAGATATTGTTGGTTCCTGTTTGATTTTTCTGGTATGTATCTGAAAATTAAAAACTGCTATTTGGGAAAGGATTGCCTTCCTAGTTGTTCTGAATAATTGTTCCTTTATTACAAGCCCTTGTGGTAGCTAGAGGGATCACTATTAAAAAAAATGCTAACCTTGCACTTTTCTGAAGGAAAATGTATGATGTTGAAATGCTTCCAGTTTCACATGTGATCCTGATCACACTGTTTCATCTATCTTGGTCACTTAGTCACACCCCAAGTAAGTAGTTAGAGCAATTTTGATTATTTTAAAAGTTGTGTTTAGTTTATTGGTTGTGTGGTTTAAGTGAGTGTACATTTAATGTGATCAAAGCAACTTGGTAAGCTTAAGGTGTCAATTTAATGTGGTTAAACAAGACAAATCAGCTTTGGTTATAAATGAGTATGTTCATGTTAGCTCGTGTTTCTCTTGAAAAGGCAGATAGATTGATTTGAGTTTTCCCCAATTATTCTATGTATATATTTTAGAAAAAGTAACTGTGAGGGTCATAATTATGGCTGCATATACATTTTCATTTTAGTCCTCTGTTTATAGAAATTTACGCTTCTCAGGATGAATTGTATTAGTCTTTGCTCAAAGGTGAGGGTTTTTCTGTTCTTGAAAGTTTTGATAAAAAATAATTTTAATTTTGGATATGAGAATAAAAGTGTTGTGCAACTTCTCCCCTGCTCCAGAACAGCTCTGCCACAGAAAAAAAGCTGAAGGTAAACCATTACAAAAATGTGTTTGGAATTAGTTTTCTGGAGAGATGTCATTCTATTATGGAGAAAATAACTTGACCTATCACCCTGTGAAAATTGC
The DNA here is from genome assembly GCA_037349315.1 of Chelydra serpentina. Lineage (NCBI taxonomy): Eukaryota > Metazoa > Chordata > Testudines > Chelydridae > Chelydra > Chelydra serpentina. The sequence continues at coordinate 2,455,493 of JBAIAC010000070.1, forward strand.
ATGCAGTCATGCATAGTAGGTTTTTGCAATTGATTGTTTTCACATAACTCAGGAAGGGGCATTGAGATGTGCATAGTTTTGATTTTTTTTTTTAGGGTGGGGGGGAGACCAACTTATCAAACTTGCTTATTTTTTTAGTTCTTCAGTCATCCCTAGAGTGTATGCTTATCACTCCTGCCCCTTTCCTCCGTTCACTTGTCATTTTTCTTCTTTCCTTTTCTACTTCCCAGTTACTTTTCTTTTTCCATGATCATTTTCTGCATGTTTTGCCTATGTGTCTCGTGCTTCTGCAAAGTCTTTTTTGACGGCAGTCCCACCTTTGGTAGAGGAGGAAATGCATCTGCTTGACTCCATAGTACTTCTTATCTGGATGCTTTGGAGTTGAGGTCAGCTGCAGATTCATAGTTGCACTGTTCTGACCACCTTTTCTCCTCTACTCTCCATTATAATTGCAATTATGGTGCTTATGCTGCCATTGTTACGAGGAGTTCTTTAAATCAAATGCTTATTTTACTTCCCATTCTCTCTCGCCCTTTTGAAATACCATACTTATAAAATCTTATGTTCTAACAAAGCAGTGCCTTGTATATCGCTTTGTTTATCTAACCTTACTTTTTGCTGGTTGTTGTTGTTTTGTCATAGCCTCAAGGAATGTCTACATCTTAGATCTGCTTTTAGAAAAGGAAAGAAATCTCTCTTCTCAGAATTGTTTCTTGACTCAGTGACTACAGGAATGTTGACATGGTCTATTATGTTCGATGTTTAAAATAACTAAATGGAGTTTGTGTCAAAAAGTTTTTTGAAAGACCTTACTTTAGAAAATACCATCAATTTTACTTTTGCTATAGGTAGTCCAAAACCATGAAAGAGTAAGGGGGTGTTAAACAAGATGCAGTAAGAATGTGGATTTAATGTTAATTGGAGGGGAAATGTGACAGTCTCAGCATGCATCATTGAAACTCGGTTCTGCTTTTTGTTGATGTTTAGAAACAGATTTTTTCTATAATTAGAATGGTTTCTGATGTATGAATTAATTTGATCCTATGTTTAATGGCATTGAAATTCAGAAGACGAGTGCGTTTCAAAGTTGAAAATGGTATATTACTCATCTTTTTTATATATTTGTATTCTAGTAGTTGCATGTAGTTGTCTGACTTAGCTTTTACCTCTCTTTCAGCTTTATAGGGTTGAATATACTGTGGTTTCTGCACAATCTGTTGTTTATGACAAAAGGAATCTAGCATGATTTCCTGTGTTGCATTCCCTTTCCTTGATAGGGTCTGGGGAACAGGAAATCAAGGCATTAAGACATTATACATTATACAAGTAATTGAAACACTTCGTTTTGTCAATTTTTTGTCTTGGTTCCTTAAATTAGCTGTAGCAGGGAGATTTCTAACTCAGAGTTAGATGTTGTTGTTTGGTGGTGGTGAATGAGTCTGCAGAATTTTAACTTATTACATTAAAATTAAATAAAAAGGCCAAACACAGCAGCCACACTTACCTTGTAATCCAGAAGTGAAACCAGCAAACTTTCAAAGGACATCGTTCTGTTAAGTTTGGCAAACGTATATTAGTTGCTTAAAGGAAAAAATCTTTATTTTTCACTGCTCCCTATGTTTCCTAATATTGTCATTTTAATTCTCCCTTTGGTCACTTATTGAATTAAGCAAAATGGATATAAACCAGCAGTAAACAGATGTAAGTGTGTTTGCATATGAGTTTGTAAGGGTTTAACTAAATAAATTTTTGAAATGATTTACATTAAACTGGTGCAGCTTATGTCTGTGGATAGAGCCTAAGCCTTGTGCTTTCCATATTTCTGCCTCCTAAACCCAGAGCAGTCTCCCATCCTCATCTGCTCTCTGCCTCTCCTTCAAATACCTCCAGAAAACTCACCTACTCAAGCAGCCCTGCCTCCCTTGTCACTAATAATTCTGTTACCCTTCCTCTCCTGAGCTGTTGCTCAGTGTCTTGTCTCATTTAGGTTGTAAGATCTTTAGGGTGAAGAGTTGCCCCCAGCTATGTTTGTGAAGTGTTGTTTTCTGACTTGTTTAGGTTTTGGCATTTAGTTTTTTGGTTTTTAATTGTAACATTTTTTAACATTTCAAGTGTTGAGAGTATTTCCCATCACAATCCAACAGGAAGAATGAGTGGAATTCCTTCCCTCCTGCAGCTGTGAAGTGAAAAGAAGAGAACAGCAGTTCTCTGCTCCCAGCAGTGCATTCACAGTTGACCACCAGGTTGTTGTCTCAGACTTCACTAGGATTTGAGTATGCACAAATATGTTTTAGTATTGACTTTAGCTAGTGGCAGAGCTGTATTCTTCTGGCCAGTACCTGCTGGGTTGTTTGGTTTGTTTGTTTTTTGTTTCCTGGAGTTAAGATCCTTTCACTGTATTTATCAATGAGATGGAAGAAAGAGGGAGCAGAAGAAGTTAGGGCAGGGACTAGTCAGTGTAAAGGAGTCTGTCAATCAAAATTCAGAGTTGCTGTAGGAGCATTAGGTAAGATAAGTGTCTTATTTAATTGAGTGCGGAGAAGTTAAGGGTTGATCGGAATTCCTTTGTGATATATTCACAGTAAGGAGACTGGATTTTTGCTATTCTGCAGCAAACCTTTATGTGAAAACATGTGAACCTCTTGTGATTTCCAGTGATATCACATTGTGGGCAGTACTGTGCTGCTGCTATAAAACTCTCTAGTTTTGAGTCTGGATGTACTGGGTCCACTGCCTTCTCCTCCTTCTGCCACACAGTCATTCAGTGGGGTGGTGTTGGCAATCATAACCCAAAAGAAATGGGTCTTTAAGTCAACTCCCTATTGAGATGCACACCACCCAAAACTCATGTTGATATTATCTATAGTTTGAGTGGCTTTGTGGCAGAGAGGTGATATGATGTGGACACAATATCAAAAGATATTAAATCCGGGGAGACAGAAGAGTGGCTGGAAGTCTTCTCTTGTATAGAAAAAATTGTCTAGGGACAAGAAGCCTGGAAGTGCTGTACTAATTTGTTACTGAGTCCATTGCTGAAGAGCCTCTTGTAACTGATATTTGTTACTTGTTCTGTGTGTGCATATTGAAAACTACACTTTAAAGGACAGACCTGGTACAAGAGCAGCAAGGAGAGCTCCTGAGTTTGGGAATGGGTCCCTTCGTACCTATGTAATCAGCCACTAAAACGCAGAGGGTAGAGTGAGGGGGAAGGGAACAAATTCCTTCACTAAGTAGTAAGTGAAGCAATATAAGGGTAGTTCGTCCATGTACATTGTCATAATATGATTGTGACTCACCTCAAGCAAGTAACTTAAGCTGAGGCAAACCTTGCTACTATTGATAAGATGCATTGGTGCCTTTTTGTGCTCTAATAGCCAAAATTTAAAGGGGCCTCAACCCAGGCTCTAATTATACTCAGGCAGATTTATCTGAACAAAAATCTGTTTTGTTGAGCATTTTTAACCTTCACATGCAGGCTGCAGAATCTAAACCAAATAAGTTTTATGAGAACTTCAACTTCCCCTGGCTGTCCAACTGAAAAAAGTAGGATCTCGTTTTTAAAGAGGAGCCATCATGTTGACAATCTTCATGTTTTTTAAAAGCTAACAAATTTCCCTTTCTTTTTCCTAGTCTCTGGCTTTCTTCAGCATTGTAAGGTCCAAAGATCCTTCAGCAATAGATCTTGAATCTGTTTGCATTTTTGACTGCAAATTTTTCCTCCAGTTACTGGTTCAGGGAAAGTCCACTCCCGCTGAAGAGAGTACCAGCTCTTTTTTTCCCCTCTGCTCCCACTGCTGTGGGTAGGATGGAAAAACAACTTTGCTGCAGAGCTTTAGCATCTGTGGGTCTGAAACTTTTTGAAATTAATGCCTAAGGTTAAATTTCTGGTGCAGTTGGGCTTTAATTTGGCTATATCTGCTGCCAAACATCTTACCTGGCTTTTGGAGCTCAGTAATTTATCTGGCTAATTGCAGAGCACGGGTATTACTGACAAGACTGGGTAATGGCTTATGCACTGTAGGCTGGTCCCTATGGCCTTCGGTTCTGGAGTCATAGGACTGCGTTAGAACGTCAATTTAAGTGCTTAGCCCTCGTGTTTGAGAAGAAAAGCCTGAAAACATGCGAGTGTAACCGATGCAGTGATGTCTACCTGAGTCTGTAGACAATATAAATGTGAGTTTGGGGAGGTGTACACTACTACCCCATGCAATTCAATGGGGAGTTGACTCAGAGACCCATTTCTTTTGGGGTGTGCCTATCAACACCACCCCACTGAAGGACTGTGTGTGGCAAGGCAAGAAGAATGCAGCAAACCCAGTCCATCCACATTCAAGCAGATATATCCCAGCTGCTGGGCTAACTATGGGGTCATGTTCCCTTTTGCCTCCTCTACCTCTTTTTGCGGGGAGGGATTGGGGGTGGAGAAAGAGGAGTTGTACTGCCGCCTCTGGTGCTCCCAGGGAGAGAGGTTATTGCTGGCATTACTGGGTGAATAAAGTGGGCCCATGCTGCTGTCCCTGAATTTCCGGAGGTGGGAGGGTCTCCTAGAACCACCGCAAGCGGCTCCTTGTCATGGTGCGTCTAGTGCTTTGGATTGCCATAATCCAGCCCTGGGTATTAGCTATAATTGATTTAATGTAGTGTGCATTTATCTTCCAGCAAAACTGGTTGCCTTTCAGCATGGGAGCACCAAATGTCTCAAAATAAACTGACACTTGGGGCTGGTCCACACTAGGGGGTGGGGGTGGGGGGTCGAACTAAGATATGCAACTTCAGCTACGTCAATAACGTAGCTGAAGTCGAAGTATCTTAGTTCGAACATAAAAGCACTTACCGCGGGTCCAGACGCAGCAGGCAGGCTCCCCCGTCGACTCTGCTTACTCCTTGCGCAGAGCTGGAGTTCCGGCGTCGACGGGGAGCGCTTCTGGGATCGATTTATCACGTCTAGACGAGACGCGATAAATCAATCCCAGAAGATCGATTGCTACCCGCCGAATCAGGCGGGTAGTATAGACGTACCCTTAGACTTCTGCTATTATAGAAACAGTTGAAACCTATTCATAAACAACTAAAGAAATGCATCTAATTTTGCTGTTTTCGAATTGTATTCCTATTTCAGATTCCTCATTTTTATGACAAAGATTTAAACATGCACTTACCATAATTTGATCCAGATAAAAGTTGCCTCGTGTAACAAAGATTCAGAATGTAAGTATTAAAATTTATGATTAACAGTCTCTGAGGCCTGGTCTTCACTACAGAGTTAGGTTAACACAAGGCAGTTTATGTCAAGCTAACTATGGAAGTGCCAGTGTCGATGTAGTTACGTCAATGCAGTGTCAGTTTAGATACTGCACTGCTTACATCAACTGTTACTGGTTTTTGGGAGCCCCACACAAAATGCCCCACACTGACAGTACAATCAATATAAGTTTTCCTGGTGAGAATGCGCACCGCCAACACAAGGAACAAAGGGTAGACACACACGCGTGATGTAATTACTGCGATGGCTGTATGCAGATGTAAGTTAGATCGACTTAATTTTGTAGTGTGGACATGACATTAGCTCAGTTCCAATTCTGTTCCGGTCAGAAAAGAAAATGAGTTGTTTGGATTTATGTGCATCCCAAAATCTCTGTTTTGGGATGCACATAAAAGACAGGGAGGTATTTTCTTTCAGTTTTTAAGAATACAGTAGAACCTCAGAGTTACAAACCACACCGCACACCTCATTTTGAACTGGAAGTACAAGTATGCAATCAGGCAGCAGAGACCAAAAAGCGGGGGAGGGGTGTGATTACTGTACAGTATTGTGTTAAATGTAAACTACTAAAAAAAAGGAATCTAAAAAAAGATTTGACAAGGTAAGGAAACTTTCTGTGCCTGTTTCATTTAAATTAAGATGGTTGAAAGCGCATTTTTCTTCTGCATAGTAAAGTTTCAAAGCTCTATTAAGTCAATGTTCAGATGTAAACTTTTGAAAGAACAGCCATAATGCTTTGTTCAGAGTTATGAACATTTCAGAGTTACAAACAATCTCCATTCTCATGGTGTTCATATCTTTGAGGTTCTGCTGCATTGGTAAAGCTCCATAGGGAAGTCTGAACAGTACTTGTCTGTAGCTGGTTAGTTCTTATGAAAGCAAGGGGCTATGTTTACTCAAATTTTAAAATTAAAAATTAAATCATGGAGTAAAGATGAATAGAGGACAAAATGCTCCATTTCAACTCAAATGGTAGTTAAGATTTGCTATGTTGAGGAAAATCTGAAAGGGATGCTAGAGCTTCATTTGCTGTTCTCTATTCTGAGAAGTAAGCTCATTTTTAATTTTCATTTGTTTTGACATGTATCCAATAATTCATAAACAGGTAGCTGATTCGTTGTTGTTCCCGGTCTTTAAAATGAACTAGATTTAATCCTAATTGCTTTATGAAGCTAATTCTGAATTGTGTCTTAGGGTTCACTTCAACGAGACCTTGATTTTGTGTGTTTCCCATTCAGAATATTCTCCTGTGACCTATAAACAATGAATTAGCTCCTCGTATTGCATTGACAGTGTAGGCAAACAGAGAAAACCATTAAATTGTCACTAATAGCTCAACTTCCTTGGATATTAGACCTTCCTGTCAGATGGCTTCATAAATAATGTACTCCAAGCTCCCTCCCTCAAATGTTAAAAATACTTCTAAATACTTCTAACCTGTTCTCTGAAGTGTTCCAATTATAATGGCCAGATAGAATTCTGTCTTGTATTATCTTTGTCTTATAAATGGTTCCAGTTGTCCATTTTGTCTTTTTTTCTTAATAAAATCTGGCTTAGGATGCAAAAGTGACCATCCTTACTAATGGGGATATTATTATAATTTTAGGGTACCATGAATCCCACTCTTGCTGTAGAGAGCTCTGGGTGTGAACAGCAAGTTGACTTTGCTTCAAATTAGCTGGGCATTAGGATGGTAGTCAAAAGGAAGGTGGGGGAGGGGAGAGATGGGGCTAGTTCAGGAACTTGCCAGCTGGCAGGTGAGGAGAAGTGTCCAGCAGCAATGAGAGCTGGCTTTGGGGTGAAGCTAAGGAGCACTGTCCTTATGGAGTGTTTGTGTAAATCCCTTACTCTGAAGTGAAACTGAGGAGTAGAGTGTGGGCCACACATTGAGTTCCTTTCTGCTCTCTCATGGCAGATATATGGGGAGCTCATTACTGGTGGCTAAAGCATGGGGGAATGAGAACACTAGGCACTTCACTGATGGCCACCTGAACTCCTCAAATGTGTACAATATGCTTATATCATGACCAACTTGTCTCTATTTGAGTAGGATATGCTCCTTCCCAAGATGCCAGCTTCTTGGTCCAAATCTGTGTCCGCCTGTCCTACCATGGGTCGAACACTTTTTCCTGTCCTCTTTATGCTGCCAGGTTTTGTGTGTGTGTTCCGGGGCTGGGGTTAGGAGTCCTCCTCTCCATCCCCTAATATTCTTATTTGAATAGTGCTCCCGATGTTTCATAGTTTTCTCTTTAGGGAGACTGTTGCTTCCTAGAACTGCTACTGGCATTGGCCTTTACTGATGATTGTGTGTTTTAGTAATGTTTGGGGTTTCGAGGGATGAAGGAGACTGGTATGTTACTTGCTTTGCACAGTTCATCTGTTGTACAGCACCCTGTACACTGATTACACTATATTAATAATGAAATTTTTGGCCAGGACTGCCATGTTATCTTTTTAAAAAGTGCCAGGGGGATCTTTAACTTCTGCCTGGACTCTTCAAAAAAATTGGCAGGAGTAGCATCTCCTTTCACATCTCCTCTAAAGGAACGAGGAACTAACGCTGCAACATGTCACTAGTGCTACACTACAGAATCAGCAATGTGCTATGAGCCAAAAGTTCTGGTGTCAGAACATGAACTTAACTTTCTGACCAAGAGGTGAGAGGAGCCAACTCTCAGCAGAAAAGAAAGAGAGGCAATCAAGGAAAAATGATTGTGTTGGTGGTTTTAGTTTAGCAGTTACAATGCCCTGCCTCTTGATACTAGCCAGTGTCCTGTTTCTTTGAGAGGACTAATTAGGCCAGAATTATCCTTATTGATTCAGCACTTACGCATCAAATGTGCACTGCCCTTGTAATATTCTACATGTGATGTATTCTTGATTTTTCCTAGTTGTTCAAATCTCATTTGCCCCATCACCACTGCTATAGAAGATTTAAAGGATTACACGGTGCACATTCTGTCTACCGAAAACTGGGTGATCTGAAAACATTAATAAAAAGCCGCTCTTTAATTAATCTTAATTCCTGATAGGTTGCTTTATTATTTCTAGTTCTGCTTTTTTCATGAGCATTATTTTTCCAGTTGTATTGTAAATCTCTGTAAAATATCTAAATTTAGTGTGAATTATGGTATAGTTAAATTTGTATAAGTTTAAAGATGTACTATTTGATTTCTGCCCATCTGTCTTAGTGATAGTAACATGAACTGAGTTCTACTACTGCAGCAATAGAGACACAGTGGTCCAAGTAACCTGGGCTGTAGAAATCAAGCTAAAGGAAAGAGCTTTATCATTTCAGTATACACCTGCAAACTGGCATTTAAAGATGTTTTGCAAGGAACTAAATATTTGTTGCTGTAGTAAACTGGATGTCAATTTTTATGGTTGTATTAAACATACATTTTTATATATTCTTTCTTTTAGCAAATTTTAGTGTTTGGCAAATATTTACCTGTTTTTTCAGGCTGTTTTGATGTTTAAAACTTATTTGGGAGTGAAATTTTTCCTCGCTGTTACCTTTTTATTTCCGCTAGTGTTCCCTTATTCTACTTTTCCAACTCTTGAGGCATGTCTCCTTTCCTCTGGTTTGTCTGTAGTCAGTCTTAGACTTTGCCTTCACTGACACAAAGATGCCTTTCTCCCTCCTCCCGCCCCCTTCCAAACAGCAAGATAGCAAATGCACAATACTATCTCATTACTGTAAAATCCAAAGTGAAGACAAGGCACTTTTAGTGTTTACTGTGAGGTAGCTACATAGGTCAGCACTATAGTCTCAGTTTGTAGTTGTCTTCACCTAGTTTATGTTGCAGTAAACACAAGTGCCTTGTCTCCAGTTTTCTACAGTGGGATAACTTTACTGCAGGATTACTAACTCAGACTAAATACACTTTTGTGTGTGTGTCAGTGAAGGTATAGTTTTAGAATCCTTTTTGCTCTTGAGTGACTCAGCTCTGTACAGTAGCAAATGGACTGGCTGACACTCCTCTGAAGTTTTGGTCTAGCTGCGTTGGGGGTGGGGGGGGCGAGTGATAAAAAAGCTGCTGTAGTGCCACTTGATAGCACTGGGATAGCACAGTGAAGGGAAGGAACTGGGATAGCTACATTGGGAAATGTGTCTTAAACATGTGTTTGCATTCTAGTGTAGACAAGGCAAATTGTAGCTCAACATTTTATCTAGCCAACATAAAACCTAAGGGGGACCAAAAAATTTACTCAACCAGCTAATGTGTTAAACATACAATTTGCCTTGTCTACACTAGGATTTTAACATGCATTAGCTTTTTTCCTAGTGAAGACAAGGCCATTGTGGGTTGGTAATGTCAGTTCTTCTTCGAGTGCTTGCTCATATGTATTCCAGTTAGGTGTGCGCGCGCGGCGTGCACGATCGTCGGAAGATTTTTACCCTAGCAACACTCGGTGGGCCGGCTGGCGCCCCCTGGAGTGGCGCCGTTAGGTGCCCCGATATATACTGCAGCCGGCCCATCGCCCCCTCAGTTCCTTCTTACCGCCCGTGTCGGTCGTTGGAACAGTGGAGAGCAGCTCGCTGACCTCCACAGCCCTAGCTTTACAGCACTCGTTTATCTTTTAGATAAGTTTAAGTACCGTTAAAGTACCGTTAATTAGTTGTTAATAGTTGTTGTTAGACTCATTGACAATTGTAGCTGGAGATTAGGGGCTTCTCCCCTTCTCTCCAACCCGGTACCGGGCCAATGCCTGGCTCACCGGGATTCAAGCCTTGCTCGGCATGCCAGAAGCCGATGCCTACAGGAGATCCGCATGCCTCCTGTCTCAAGTGCCTCGGGGAGTCCCATCTTCCGGACAAGTGCCGCATTTGTAAGTCCTTCAAGCCGCGGACCAAAAAGGAGCGGGACTTTCGTTTGAAGCAGCTCCTGTTAGAGGCGTCTCTTAGCCCGATGTCGGCGCCGCATCGTATCACGGCACCGACCCCGGCGGCCTCAACGTCTGCGGCACCGGAACGTCCAACCTCCGGTAAAGAACCCAGGCACCGTCCCTCTCTACCCGGGACTTCACAGAGCCGCTCTCTGTCCCCGAGAGCCAAGAAGTCGGGTGGACCGACTAAGGCGCCGCTGCATGTGCAGCCAGCTCCAGGCCAGCCTAGGTCTGTCGAGGCGCCCGCACCGCCAACTCCGGTACCGGAAGGACCGCTGAGTTCGGTGCCAGTGGTCTCCGTGCCACTTACTCCGGCCCTCCCTAGGCCGTTGAGTCCGGCGCCGCCGTCAACACCGGCGCCGGCCCTGCCAACTCCGGCACCCGAGAGGCCGTTGAGTGCAGGTCAGCCTCCGCAGGCTCCGGTACCGACGACTCCGGTCCCGCGAGGGCCGTTGAGCTCGGTAACCGCTAGCTCCCCGGCACGCTCCGTGGTTGAGCTCCCGCTGCCGTCCACGCCGGACACCTTCGCAGCGGCGCGGGATCTGATCCAGATGACCGCTCCGGTACCGACCCCGTCTACGGTACCGCCGGTGCGGATCATCACTTCACGCGGCAAACCGGCCATCTTCCACCCGGTGCCGCAGGAGGAGACCAGCCAGCACCAGCCACGTGCGTCTCCAAGGTACCGCTCGCAGTCCCGGCACCGATCACGATCCCGGCGCCGTTCCTACTCGCGGTACCGCTCCAGGTCTCCATCGGCACGGAGGTATCCTGACTCTCGGCGCCGCTCCCGGTCCCGCGGCCGGTCGACGCGCAGATCGCCGAGACGCTCCAGGTCCCGATCCGGGTCACGGTACCGAGAGCATCGCAGGTACCGATCCAGGTCCCGCCCTCGATCCGGCTCTCGACGCCGCTCCCCATCCCGGCGCCGATCCGACTCTCGACGCCGATCCGGCTCCCGGCACCGGACACCATCCCGGTACCGATCCGGCTCACGGCACCGGACGCCATCCCGGCACCGATCAGGCTCCCGGCACCGGATACCATCCCGGCACCGGACCCCACCGAGGAGGCAGACCCTGGCCACGCAGACGTCACTGCATGGCTACTCTGCCCCGCCCTGGCCTTCGCGCTCTGGATCCCGCTCTTCCAGAGCTGGTAGCGACCTCTACGCGGAGGACCGCACCGTCAGCGACCAGGGTCACCTGCCAGAGACCGGGCAGGTTCAGGAGCGGTGGCCATTTTGGACCCCCATGGCATACTATGAAGCCCAGAGGGTACCAGCAAGAGCTCCTACCTCTACCACGTTGGAGCGTCGAGCGCCAGAGGCTACAGTCTCCCGCCCTCCAGAGGCTACAGTCTCCAGGCCTCCGCCAGAGGTAGAGCAGCCTGAAGCGGAGCCCCCACCCATGGGCCCCGAAGAGGTACCTGTCGAGGACCCGCTCGCCCAAGGCCTGTCCTCTTCCTCCTCCCCTGATGAGGCAGTGGCTGGAGCATCATCATCCGGTCCACCCCCCATCGATCTCAGGGACCACCAAGCCCTGCTCCGCAGGTTGGCCCTGAATATGGACCTCCAAATAGAAGAGGTCCCTGAACTGGAGGACCCCGTGGTGGACATCCTGACGACCGATGCCCCCACTAGGGTTGCCTTACCTTTTGTGCGGACTATCCTTGCCAACGCCACATCCATCTGGCAGACACCAGCCTCAATACCCCCCACTGCCAGGGGGGTAGAGAGAAAGTACATGGCCCCCCCGAGGGATTTTCAATATCTGTATACGCACCCCCCTCCGTGTTCGTTGGTAGTCCAGTCCGTCAACGAGAGGGAGAGGAACGGCCAACAGGCCCCGGCGCCGAAATCAAAGGACGCCAAGCGCCTAGACTTGTTTGGCCGCAAGATCTACTCAGGTGGGGGCCTACAGCTTCGTGCGGCGAACCAACAGGCACTCCTGAGCCGCTATGCTTTTAACACCTGGGTCACGATGGACAAATTTAAAGAGCTTATACCTCCAGAGTCCAGACAGGAGTATAAAGCCTTCGTGGAGGAGGGCAAAAAACTGGCCAGGACGTCGCTGCGGGCCTCCTTGGACATCGCCGACTCCGCTGCCAGAACCATCGCCTCCGGAGTCGCCATGCGGCGCATCTCCTGGCTGCAATCTTCTACCCTCCCAGCAGAGGTCCAGCACACTATCCAGGACCTACCCTTTGACGGGCAGGGCCTGTTTTCAGAGAAGACAGACCCTAAGCTGCAGACCTTAAAGGACGGTCGTACTATCATTCGTACGCTGGGAATGCATACCCCCGCGACGCAGCGTAGGCCCTTCAGGCCGTTCGTGAGACGCACCTATTTCCCCCCCCCGCCACGTCAAGACTATTACAGAAGGCCGCGTGGTCGAGGGGGTAGGAGACAGCAACCCGGCCGGCAGACCGGCCAGAGGCAGGGCCCCCACAAGCCATCCTCGGGGCCCAAACAAAATTTTTGAAGGGGCGCTCGAGGCCGGAGTACCAGTCCATTCCGATCCCGCACTCCTGTTTATGAACCGCCTCTCCCCCTTCTCCCCGGCGTGGTCGAATATCACCACGGACCGCTGGGTTTTACATACCATCCAGGGGGGATACCGATTGCAATTCGTCTCCCCGCCCTCCTCCCACCCTCCCACCCCGTCCCTCTTCAGGGACCCTTCTCACGAGCAACTCCTTATCCAGGAGGTGCACGAACTCTTTACTCTGGGAGCGGTGGAGGAGGTCCCAAGGGATCTCAGAGGCAAGGGATTCTACTCCCGTTATTTCCTAATCCCAAAGCCAAAGGGGGGGCTCCGTCCTATCCTGGACTTACGGGGTCTCAACAAGTTTATGGTAAAGTTGAAATTCCGTATGCTCTCCCTGGGCACCCTTATCCCCTCTATGGATCAGGGAGACTGGTACGCCGCCCTCGACATGAAGGACGCGTATTTCCACATTGCCATCTACCCACCTCACAGACGCTTCCTGCGCTTCGTAGTGGGCCAGAGACATTTCCAGTTCGCGGTCCTGCCATTCGGCCTCTCAACAGCACCGAGAGTCTTCACAAAGTGCATGGCAGTGGTAGCAGCCGCCCTTCGGCGTCAAGGAGTTCAGGTATTCCCCTACCTCGACGACTGGCTCCTCCGTGGCAACTCCGCCAGCCAGGTCCAGTCCCATATTCACAAGGCCATGGACATGTTCAACCGTCTCGGCCTCCTACTAAACATCGAAAAGTCCACTTTGGTCCCAACACAGAGAATCGACTTCATAGGGGCTATACTGGACTCTACCCTCGCCAGGGCTTTCCTCCCAGAGGCTCGCTTTCAAACGCTTGCAGCCGCCATACGCAGCCTCCAAGCTTTCCCAACTTCGACAGCCCGCTGCTGCCTCAGCCTCATGGGTCATATGGCATCATGCACCTTCGTGACAGCCCACGCCACGTTACGCCTGCGGCCCCTTCAAGCATGGCTGGCCTCCGCATACCGACCACACAGGGACAACCTCGATATGATTCTGACGGTCCCATCACAAGTCCTAGCCTCCCTCAACTGGTGGCTGGACCCCGCACATGTGATGTCAGGTATTCCCTTTCATCCACCTCAGCCTTCCCGCACCGTGACTACGGATGCCTCATCCCTCGGCTGGGGGGCTCACCTGCTGAACTTCCAAACGCAGGGCCTGTGGTCGGAGCAAGAGCTGACGTTACACATCAATGTCAGAGAACTCCGAGCGGTACGACTCGCCTGCCAAGCCTTTGCTCAGCACCTACAGGGCCGCTGTGTCTCCATCCTTACAGACAACACGACGGCCATGCATTACATCAACAGACAGGGAGGAGCGCACTCCCTTCCTCTCTGCCGAGAGGCAACTCAGCTCTGGGACTTTTGCATAGCCCGTTCCATTCACCCCGTGGCCTCGTTTCTCCCAGGAGCCCAGAACACCTTGGCGGACCGCCTGAGCAGGTCCTTCCAGACGCACGAGTGGTCCATTCGGCCAGACGTCATCCACTCTGTCTTCCAGAAGTGGGGGTTTCCCCAGATAGATCTCTTCGCGACTCGCGAGAACAGGAAATGCCAAGTGTTCTGCTCCTTTCAGGGTCGCTCCCCAGGCTCCCTGACGGACGCTTTTCTCCATCCTTGGACAGACAACCTGGCCTATGCCTTCCCACCAGTTCCACTGGTCCACAGGGTCCTGCTCAAGCTACGCAGGGACAAGGCCAGGGTGATCCTGATTGCTCCAGCGTGGCCCAGGCAACACTGGTATACCACGCTCCTGGAGATGTCCGTGACAGACCCGATCCCTCTACCGAGATGGCCGGACCTGATCACGCAGCAGCACGGCAGGATCCAGCATCCCGACCTGCGGTCCCTTCACCTCACGGCGTGGATGCTGCATGGCTGAACCCGTCGGAGCTGCGATGTTCCAGCCCGGTCCAGCACGTTCTGCTGAGCAGTAGGAAACCCTCCACCAGGTCCACCTACACAGCTAAGTGGAAACGTTTTTCCTTGTGGTGTGGCACTCGGGGCCTTGACCCCTTGCAGGTGCCGGTTCACACCATACTGGACTACCTCCTCTTATTAAAGGAGCAGGGTCTGGCTCTCTCGTCGCTAAAAGTCCACCTAGCGGCAATTTCAGCTTTTCACCCCCGGGACGGGGCGGGTTCTGTTTTCTCCAACCCCATGGTCACCAGGTTCCTTAAGGGGTTAGAACGGCTACACCCGCCGGTGCGCCGCCCGGTCCCTACATGGGACCTCAACCTAGTCATTACCAGGCTCATGGGTGCCCCATTCGAGCCCATGGCCACTTGTTCCATGCTGTATCTCTCATGGAAAACGGCCTTTCTAGTAGCCATCACCTCGGCTAGACGCGTCTCTGAGCTCAGAGCGCTTACTTCGGAACCACCTTATACGGTGTTCCATAAGGATAAAGTACAGCTCAGGCCACACCCGGCCTTCCTGCCCAAGGTGGTGTCGGCTTTCCATATTAACCAAGACATTTTTCTACCTGTCTTTTATCCTAAGCCCCATGCCTCCAGGAAGGAGCAGCAACTCCATTCCCTGGATGTCCGGAGAGCCCTCGCCTTCTACATCGAGAGGACAAAGCCCTTCCGGAAGTCGACCCAGCTGTTCATCGCCGTGGCGGACCGGATGAAAGGCCTTCCCGTCTCTTCCCAGCGCATCTCGTCATGGATCACGTCGTGCATCCGCACATGCTATGACTTGGCAGGTGTCCCCACCATGCACACTACGGCCCACTCTACCCGAGCTCAGGCCTCGTCGTCTGCCTTCCTGGCACACATACCTATACAAGACATTTGTAGGGCCGCGACATGGTCGTCAGTACACACTTTTGCCTCGCACTATGCCATAGTGCAACATTCTAGAGACGACGCCGCTTTTGGTTCGGCGGTCCTAAACTCTGCTGTATCACAATCCGACCCCGCCTCCTAGGAATGGCTTGGGAGTCACCTAACTGGAATACATATGAGCAAGCACTCGAAGAAGAAAACACGGTTACTCACCGTAGTAAATAGTGTTCTTCGAGATGTGTTGCTCATATGTATTCCAAACCCGCCCCCCTTCCCCACTGTCGGAGTAGCCGGCAAGAAGGAACTGAGGGGGCGATGGGCCGGCTGCAGTATATATCGGGGCACCTAACGGCGCCACTCCAGGGGGCGCCAGCCGGCCCACCGAGTGTTGCTAGGGTAAAAATCTTCCGACGATCGTGCACGCCGCGCGCGCACACCTAACTGGAATACATATGAGCAACACATCTCGAAGAACACTATTTACTACGGTGAGTAACCGTGTTTTCTCAGGCAACATTGGTTATGTAACTGGTACTGTTCTTGTGGGGGTGAGGTTCTCACCTGTCCTATCCACTGGCTGCTTATATTTCCTGGTTGCTTCTGTCTGTAAAATAGAAGTCCATTTGTTCCTGTGTTATTGCTTCTTTCCCTTTTGTCCATTTTCCACAGTGTCTCCACTAGCCTCACTTCTGTTGTGCTGCAAAGTGAAACTTTCTCATATTGCTGTGTTTCACATTCCAGAAAAAAATGGTAGGTAAATTATTTTTCTAGTACCCAAAGATTGCCAGATGCTTCAGAGATGGTTAAGACAAGCTTGCAGTCTAAAAAAAAATGTTAGTTGGATGTGGTCCCTTTACTGCTGCCCACCCACGTTAACTTTGGGAAAGTACTTGTTTGGCCATCTAACCATCATAGGTGAAGGTAAGCCCAATTTACATTCCTGCTTTTATGATTGTATAAAAAAGAGCTGAACAATGTAAAAAGAGTTAAACACCGTCACCCTCCCACCCCCTCTTCCTGTTTAAGCACTGGAGTGGAGATACCACCTAGATTTTTCACTCCATGTAAAGGTCATACTCGTGGTTTGAATTTAAGTAAAATTAAAACATAGGTCCTGCTCTCATAAATGGTTGCCCAAGCTCTCTAAGGTGGTATGGTCATTTGCTCTGAATGCCTACCAAATTCCCTGTAAAAATAATCTTTTTGACTTGGATTTGACCCAGTGAAAGCAGGATGGAGAAGACCACTTGGAAGACGCCTATCTCTTACAAGCTTTCTTCCTTATAATGTTTGAAATTTGATTAATAATAGAACATCATGGAGGTGCATAACATGTTTGGTGGCTTTTACACTGTCCAGACAGCGTGAAAACTAACTAATGTTGAATTGGAATGTGCTTTCCTAAAAACATGTAATAGCTAGAAGCCAAATGAAAGTACAGTACTACTTTATTTAAGATGCAACAATTGTAAATCTAATGCTGTCATATCGAATGATCTTATGTATTCTGTTGTAGTAAAGCTAGTCAGTGTACTGTAGAAACTGTACATTTAATTCTAGATCTGATGTATTTTCAATTTCCTGTCCTATGCCATGCTATTCAATAACTTCACATCGTACAGTTTCCAATACGTTTTGAAACCAGTGCAGGCAGACTCTTTTGATACCTCATCTAAGCATCTGCCTGTATGATACTAGAGAGGTGAATGACTGCAGCAGTACTCTTCATGTACAGATAGATGCACTATAGCATATACAATATACTGTATTAAAAATATGTCCGTGTATATTTATTATTAATTTTTTTAAAGTCTCAGCATGCTGTCTCTCTGTTATTTGTCACATGTTTAGTGTTTCCACATAAATGTGATTAAACTAAGAGCTATAAATTGGCTCTAGTTGCTTTATGCTTAATGATCCACATCTGGAAATAAGTCAGTGACCGAGTATTTACAGCCACCAAGATTGGGTTTGTTAGTCTGCTATGTTAAGCATGTCAGATGGGACCTACAGGATGTATTCTCTTTGACAACACATCTGACTGGGGGAGAAAGCATTTAGGTAGATGATATAAACTGTCATCTTTGGATTTGTGAAAGGGCTGTCCTTCATTTCAGAAGTAGTGAAATCTGCTCCAGGGATGCTGATGAGATACCTTTCCTTTAGTATCTAGAGACTTGAGTGCATATGATTAGGCTTGGCAGAATTCAATTTTTATTTCTTATAATTTCAATGGATAATACCAATATTTATTTTTAAGGATTTTTTTATTTTGATTTAAATTTTCACAGTTGCACAAAGTTGCAGGGGGACTCGGATAATTATTTAATAACAGTAGGTATTGAGACTCAAAAAGTTAAAGATTTAACAGTTAAAACATAAATTGTCGACCTCACATGTCAAAATATACAAAGTAAATATCCTTAAATCAACACTAAGTTGTGAAGCAGCATTTTTCTTTTGCTGCCTACCAGTTTATTTTGAATATTATTGATGGAAATATGTTTTCATGGGTTTGTGTGATATGCTGAAACTGCCGTCTACTGACATTCACTGATAAAAATCCAATCCTTCCAAGCCCTCGTATTATTCAAGCTAATGTTACTGATGTGGACTTGTTGTTTCTGGTTTCCATGTTTCTTATCTCAGTCACACAACTGGGTTTCAATGAACCTATCTCTGAAGGATGAATCTTTCACTTAATTGGCATCTGAGTTATCATTCCCTGAACTGAAAGGTGCAGTTCACACCTTAGAGCTATTGTTTCTGGCAATGCAAACTTTGGTAAACCATGTATTGGGTATGATTGGAATTTTTTCTTTGCAGCCATAAATAATTAGTATTGGTTAATTACTTAATAACAATAAGAAAAAGATGACTTTGGAGCACTCAGAGATCCTGCCTCCTTTTTCCTTTGCCACAGGCTAGGTTTTCACATTGCACAGGAAGCCATGCTCCACACTTTAAGAAATGCTACCTTAAATGAATGCTTTTCTGATGGCAGTAGCTTTGCCCTGAGAACTGGTGAATTCAAAGCTGCCATCCATTCTTACTTTTTAAAAAAAGAGGTAGTCCCTTGCCCTACTCTCAAATTTCTTCCTAAAGTGATCTCAGAATTTCATTTGAACCAGGCAGTATTTTATTCTATTTTATGTTGCCACCTCTGATTTCTTTTGGAGAATGAGGGGAGAGATATTTTCTATAACTGTGATGTGAAATGGGCTCTTGTCAATCACATTAATACAACAAGAGGGGCTTTGAAAATTCCTTTGTCCTTTTTATAACTGGATGGTTAGGGTCAAGGAAGAACTAGCTGGAGACATTTTCTCTTTGTGTGGATAACTAAACACACTCCGACCTGCTATAGGGAAACTAAAATCTTCATGTCAGAAGGTTTCTTTGCCTATTATGCATCTGCCAGGTGTCTATAACTAATACTTCTAGAGCAGGCACATGGAGTTCAGTACATGTGTTTAATATACACTTATGTTATGGTTTGGACCAGTGGTGGGCAACCTGCGGCCCGCAACCTGCGGCCTGCAGGCCGCACGCAGCCCACCACTGGTTTGGACTCAAAAGGTAGGTCAGATGCTTTGTTTAATTTAAACAGTCTGCCATTCCTCTAACTGGGACTAGTACTCAGCCTGTTTCTGGAATGGTTACTGTTTGCCCATACAGGGATGAGGCCTGTGTCTCTCCACTTACATAGATGTGGTTCCTGCACTCTGATGAGCTTGAATCAAGTGGTGGGATCCTTGGATAGGATTTAACGGTTGGGTTATTTTTATTTTTTTTAAATGAAACAGTTTTCATGCACACAACATAGCTTGTGTAACTTGGGTGTCATGGATCTCTTTGAGGAACTCCACTACTGAGAAGTAACCTAGACATTCAGTTTTCTGATTACTGAGTTTCAGAATCGTCAGTAGTTATCTTTGTAATTCAGCAGTTTTGAAGGAAGCTCTTTCTTGGCTACTGTAGAAAAGAGAACGTCTTTTTAAAAACATAATTACTTTTTCCTAGTGTTGTGTCCTTTCCTCCCCCTCCATTTGTTTGATGATGAAAAAAGTTTACTACCAGAAAGCGATCTTTGGATAACGTGGTAGAGATCTTTCTCTTGGATATTTGTTTTTAAAAAAGAAAACAAGTTTTCTTTTCCTAAAGTTCTGGGTTATATGAAGAGGGTGAAAGCAACCCAGTGTAAAAATATAACAAGAAATGTTACATGAAGAGGGTAGTGACAATCAGAAGTGTTATCCTATAGTAATTGTGTACTGTTAAGATCCGTTGTTGAAATTTTTTTTTATATTAAAGGAACTGCAATGTGATAATTGGAATCCACTATATAATGTATAATTCAAATGGGTTACTGGTAGAGAAGTATTAGATACAATGCACTATGGTGATGGGAAGACTAGGAATATCTAAATAGCTGTAATAAATTTCCTCACTAAATTTGGAGAGTTCAAGATTAATTTGATTAGTTTTGAACTTCTTTCCGATTAGGTGGTATTTAAATAAGTTAGTTAATTTTCAGTGATATTTTTTGTAAAACTAATCTTATTACAAGGGAGACTTCCAGATACGCAGAAGTTAATTCTCAGTGGTAGCCAATAGCTAAGGAGAGGCATGGGAAGGAATATTTAACTGATTTTTTAAAATTTTTTTTTGCAAGTGCAGAGAGCAATAATAATTGCAATGAAGATAGCATTTACTTAATCCCTGAAAATGGTTAGAGGAAAATAAACTCTCTGTGTGTGGCATATTGTCTTTTTCAGCGGTGTTCCATGTATCTGAACATGGGCTGGTTCTTTGCTCCTACATGCTTTCAGAATTAAAATCCTTGTTAATGGAAATCATAGAATTTTTGCCCACTTTGATGATGTTATAGATCAGACTGAAAAGGCTAATGTTTGGCTTTGCTTTCAATCAAGATCATAGTTAGTCAGTATGGGCTGCATACAAGTGAGGCAGCATGCTCCATCCTTCTAGTGGCTGAGAGCTTAAAGGGGTGCCGTCAACTTGAAAATTACATTTTCCTTTGAAAATGTTCCTACTGCTGTAAAAATAATGCATAAATTTGCTAAAAATGAAAGAGGTTAAGGGGAAAAAAATCAATACAGTTTAAAAGTTTAGTTGATGATACATGCTCTTTTTCCAGGCAGGAGTGTGCAAAAAAAGAGAAGGCCAAGGAGGGATGAACTTGACTGGATTTCAGTAAGGCATTTGTTACAGTTCCACATGGGGAATTATTAGTTAAATTGGAGAAGATGGGGATTAATATGAGAATTGAAAGCTGGATAAAGGAACTGGTTAAAGGGGAGATCACAACGGATCATACTGAAAGGTGCACTGACAGGCTGGAGGGAGGTTACTAATGGAGATCCTCAGGTATCAGTTTTGGGACCAATCTTGTTTGGCATTTTTATTAGTGACTTGCACAAAAAGTGGGAGTGTGCTAATAAAATTTGCAGATGACACGAAGTTGGGAGGTATTGCCAGTACAGAGGAGGACCAGAATATACATGAAAATGTGGACAACCTTGAAAACTGGAGCAATAGAAATGGAATGAAATATAATAGTGCCAAGTGTAAGGTCATGCATGTACTGACTAACAGCAAGAATTGTTGCTGTAAGCTGGGGACTTATCTGTTGGAAGTGACAGAGGAGGAGAAAGACCTGGGTGTATTGGTTGATCACAGGAGGACTGTGAGCCACAAATGTGATGCAGCTATGAAAAAGGCTAATGCAGCCCTAGGATGCAACAGGCAAGGTATTTGTAGTAGAGACAGGGAAGTGTTAGTATTGTTATGGAAGGGACTGGTGAGACCTCATCTGGAATACTGTGTGCAGTTCTGGTCTTCCATGTTGAAGAAAGATAAATTCAACCTGGAACAGGTGCAGAAAAGGGCTACTAGGATGATCAGAGAAATGGAAAACCTACCGTATTAGAGGAGATTCAAAAGCTTCGCTTGTTTAGCCTAACCAAAAGAACACTGAGAGGAGATATGATTGCTTTCTCTATCAATACATCAGAGGGATAAATGCCAGGGAGGGAGAGGAATTTAAGTTAAGTGCTAATGTGGACAAAAGAACAAATGGATATAAATTGGCCATCAACAAGTTCAGGCTTGAAATTAGATAAAGGTTTCTACTAGGGCTGTCGATTAATCACAGTTAACTCACGAAATTAACTCAAAAACTTAATCGCGGTTGAAAAAATAATCATGATTAATTGCAGTTTTAATCACACTTCTAAACAATAGAATACCAATTGAAATTTATTAAATTTTTTTAGGATGTTTTACTACATTTTCATTTTGTATTCTGTTTTGTAACTGAAATCAAAGTGTATATTTTTATTGCAAATATTTGCAATATAAAAATGATAAATGAAAGAAATAGTATTTTTCAATTCACTTCAAGTACTGTCGTGCAATCTTTGTTTTGTAAATTGCACTTTCATGATAATGTAAAACTTCAGATCCTACAAGTCCACTCAGTCCTACTTCTTCTTCAGCCAATTGCTAAGACACACACGTTTGTTTACATTTACGGGAGATATTGCTGCCCTCTTCTTATTTACAGTATCACCAGAAAGTGAGAACAGGCATTTGCATGGCATTTTTGTAGCCGGCATTGCAAGGTATTTACGTGCCAGATACTCTAAACCTTCTTGGCCCCTTCATGCTCCGGCCACGATTCCAGAGGACATGCTCCCATGCTTGTTTAAAAAAAAATGTGTTAATTAAATTTATGAGCTAACTCCTTGGGGGAGAATTGTATGTCTCCTGTTCTGTTTTACCCGCACTCTGCCATATATTTCATGTAGCAGTCTCGGATGATGACCCAGCACATGTTCGTTTTTAAGAACACTTTCACAGCAGATTTGACAAAACGCAAAGAAGGTACCAATGTGAAATTTCTAAAAATAGCTACAGCACTTGAGCCAAGGTTTAAGAATATGAAGCGCCTTCCAAAATCTGAGGGATGAGGTGTGGAGAATGCTTTCAGAAGTCTTAAAAGAGCAACATTCCGATGCACAAACTACACAACTCAACCACCAAAAAAGAAAATCAACCTTCTGCTGGTGGCATCTGACTCAGATGTTGAAAATGAATGTGCATCAGTCCGCTCTGCTTTGGATCTTTATTGAGCAGAACCCGTCATCAGCATGTACACTTGTCCCCTGGACTGGTGGTTGAAGTATGAAGGGACGTATGAATCTTTAGTGCATCTGGCACGTAAATATCTTGCAACGCCGGCTACAACAGTGCCATGCAAACGCCTGTTCTCACTTTCAGGTGACATTATAAGTAAGAAGCAGGCAGCATTATTTCCTACAAATTGTAACCAACCTTGTTTGTCTGAGCAATTGGCTGAAGTAGGACTGAGTGGACTTGTAGGCTCTAAAGTTTTACATTTTTATTTTTGAGTGCAGTTATTTTTTGTACATAATTCTACATGTGTAAGTTCAACTTTCATGATAAAGAGAGTACTACAGTACTTAGGTGAATTGAAAAATACTTTCTTTTGTTTTTTACAGTGCAGATATTTGTAATAAAAATAAATATAAAGTGAGAACTGTACACTTTGTATTTTGTGTTGTAACTTAAATCAGTATATTTGGAAATGTAGAAACCATCCAAAAAATTTAACTAAATTATATTCTATTATTTAGCAGTGCGATTAATCATGATTAATTTTTTTAATGGCTTGACATCCCTAGTTTCGATCCATCAGAGGAGTGAAGTTCTGGAATGGCCTTCCAAGGGGAGTAATGGCAAAAAAACTTAACTGGGTTTTAGGACGGACCTTGATACGTTTTTGGAGGGGAGAGTATGATGAGATTGCCTACAATGGCGTGTAGCCGATCTGTGATTGCTAGCAAATACCTCCAACAGCCAGTGACGGGACACTAGATGGGGAGGATTCTGAGTTACTACAGAGAATTCTTTCCCAGGTGTCTGGTGCTGAGTCTTGCCTGCATTTTTGGGGTCTAATTAATTGCCATATTTGGGGTCAGAAAGGAATTTTTCCTCGGGGTTTCTCACTTTCCTCTGTAGGATGGGGCACAGGTCACTTGCAGGTTTAAACGGATTTTCTATAACTTAAAGTCTTTAAATCATGATTTGAGGACTTCAGTAACTTAGCCAGAGGTTAGGGGTTTATTACAGGAGTGTGTGGATGGGATTCTGTGGCCTGCGATGTGCAGGAGTTCAGACTAGATGATCATGATGGTCCTTCTGACCTTAAAGTCTATGAATGTGTTCAAGTTATTTTCAGGCCTGGCTGCCCCCCACGCCGCCTCGGCCAGTTATCCTAAACAGCAGGAGGGGGCAGGAAAACATTACACATTTTTCTAAAAGAGAATTTTGAAGACTCAGGATATACTATTTAAAGTTTGTTCTATTAGACAGTTTATATATAGATATATTATATAATTAATTAATTATCAAACTGACTAATGTCCCTCTGTAGAGAAAGGAAAACATTGCTGTTCAAGTGATCAAGACTAACATGTTTCTGATTTAAATGGCCTAAACAAAAGACCTTCTGACAAATACGAATTGCTAGAAAAATCTGTTAACAGGTTTCAAAGTGGAGAGCATATAGCTATAAATCATCTTTGTAAGGTTTTTCTACAACTGAGTATAAAATGCCCATAGATCAAGAAGATGAATTTACTGCTTTTTTCTATTATTCTGATTTCATCATCCTCTCGGTTGTGTAAAATGCAGTTAGCAAATGTAATTATTCTGGTACCTTGCATTTCATATAGATTATAATGTTGCACTTGTTTGTTCATGGTGATCCAAAAGATTTCTGTGTCTGTTTATAAACAAACAAAAACCAACGCTCCAATGTCAATTTACTACATTTACAGTTGACATTACCAGGAAGACGAATATTATTGCCTTCATATAATCTGTAAGATTGTACTTTTATTAGTGTGTGTATGTGTATGTGTGTGTAACATAACATACACACAAGCTAAGGCCTGAATACCTTCAGATCAGATTAACATAACCCTGACCAAGGAGCTTTGTTACTGTGTTTTGTGTAGAGACAGAAGTTTTATATTACAAACATGTAGTGTGTCTGTTTTAAACAAATAAAATTAAATAAAACTGGTCTGATATAAATGTTGCTGGTCGAATTCATTTTTAAAACACTTATCTAGCATTTTGGGGAGAATTAAGTGGTGGTAAAAATTTAATTTTATTTGATTTCTTGTGACATGACTTGAGTGTGCTTGCTATCTCAGATACTGCTCTCACCAGGAGCATGATGATTTACAATGTGATCAGTTCTTATGCAATATTTCCCTGCAATACTATCAGTGTGGTATGAAAATAACTGGTCTTGATTGTAATTCATTCCATCTTCATGCTGATAGTGATGCTGCAGGGCTTTATTACTTTGTAAAGCCACAGACAAGATTAGATAGTAAATTCTTCAGTTGCCGGTGCCTTCAATTAAGAAATAGAAAAAACCTCCCTGGGGGGAGAGGGAGCGGGAGGGGGAGAGGTGGTGGTGAGGGTGCACAGAGAAAGGAAGAAAGACACTTCGAAAAGAATTGGAGGAAGTTGGGTAAGAAGATATGAAGGGGAAAGAGAGAGGAAGTATTGGCAACTGACTGCTTGTCCATAGTACTGGAAATTGCCCTTCCCACAACAGTTGCTATTAAGATAATATACAGTTGACTAGAGAAGTGGGTTATGATTATGGGGCGGAAGGAGGGGTTTATAGCAGGCTGGCCAAGTTTATTATATAAAATTGGCTAGCGTGCAATGCTTTGCTGGTGTGTTGTTCCCATGCGTGACTGACTGAAATCCTTCATCAGTCGCAGTGATGGAAGGATCCTTTTAGTCCAGTAGTCGTCAACCAGTCGATCGCGATTGACTGGTCGATCCTGGGGACTCTCCCAGTCGATTGCGAGCTCCATTGGTGCAGTGGGGCTTCTACTAGGCTTGCTTCCTGCCTGCCCTGGCCCCACGCTGCTCCTTGTCGGGGGGACAGGGGTCTTGGCGTGCTGCTCCTGCCTGCAAGCATCACCCGCAGCTCCCATTGGTTGGGAACGGAGGACTGTGGCCAATGGGAGCTGAGGGGGCGGAGCCAGCAGAGAGGGGCAGCGCGCGGAGCCATGTGCCCCCTACCTTCCCCACCCCGGAGCCAGAAGGGCACGTTGGCCCCTTCCGGGAGCAACATAGGACCGGGGTAGGCAGGAAGCCTGCCTTAACCTTGCTTCACCGCTGACTGAGAGCTGCCCACAGTAAGTGCTGTCTAGCGGGAGGCCGCACCCCAACCCCCAGCTCTGAGCCCTCTCCCGGAGCCAGCAGCCCATACCCGCTCCTGCATCCCAAGCCCCAGCCCCGAGCCCCCTCCTGCACCCCTTCCCTAGCCCTGACCATTCTCCCAAAGCCAGTACCCTGCACCCCAACACTCTGCCCCAGCCCAGAGCCCCCTCCTGCACCCAAACTCACTCCTAGAGCTTGCACCCCATACCCCCTCTTGCACTCCAGCCCCCTGCCCCAGATTCAGCCTGGAGCCCTCTCCCACACTGCGAACCCTTTGGCCCCAGCCCAGAGCCTACACCCCACCTCCCTGCCCCAGCCTGGTGAAAGTGAGTGAAGGTGGGGGAGAGCGAGCGATGGGTGGGGAGATGGAGTGAGCAGGGCGGGGCTTTGGGGAAGGGGCAGGGTAGATCCTGGGTTGCCTTTAAATTCAAAAAGTGATCTTGGGCGTAAAAAGATTGGAAACCACTGCTTTAGTCCAAGTGGTAAGACACACTTGAACAGGAAGAAAGGATCACTTTCCTATAGCCATCTGGCCTTGCACACCTGTCACAGTGAGTTATCTGATTAGGCAATGCAGCATATCTGGCCTTCAGGTATTCCACTCCCTTTTCTGGTTGACATACATAGGTGCCTTGTTCCACACTGCTCAGGTGCTGAAGAATAGTGTCTCTTCCACCAAGAACTTGATTGGGACCCTCTTGTGGGAGGGAGAAATTGAGTGGAGCTGCCTGTTCTGAACAACCAGGATTTTTGAGGGGGAGGAGAGGTTGAGTTGGATTCCTTCCCCCCCCCCCCCCCCTCCTCCCTAGTAGCCAGAGACAGGATGTGTGTGACACATGGAAACCTCTCATCCAAAGCAACCAGCTGGAGTGTGGATTTTCCTTGTCTCCACAGAGGGATTTCTCTTCTACTTTCCTCTTTATTCCTAGGAAAAAGGAATGGGGAGAGTGAGAATAGCTCTTCTCTATCCATCCTCACAGTCTTCTAGCAAATGGTGAGAGGAGGTATTACAGATCTAGTTGAGCTCCCTATCTTGGACACTAGCCACAGTGCTGTGAAGGGACCCAAAGGCTGAATCAGAGTGTGATTTAAGCTTCCAGAATTTGAACTGAGTCCAGAGGTTGAACCGAGTTTATCCCTTTTCAGGGGCATGTTTGGTGTAACACGCGCGCACACACACACAGACTTCTAAAACACCATTGCTCTTTACTTAGTAGCATGAGAAATATACCCCTCTTTAGACAAAAATGATAAACCCTGCATGCATTTCCCTGTTTTAGTTTCCTCTGCCCCACTTTCGCACATTCTTTGGATTGGGATCAAAGTTCTCCAAGGCTATCCAGGATCCTTCTCCTGTAGTATATGGATTGTCTTCTGAATCATGGAGCCTCTCTCTCCCCGTCCGCTTGCTTTGACCTTGCTTGGTCCCACATCTAAACTCTACCCTCTTACTATGAAAACATGCCTGTCTCTTTCCTTCTCCTGTCCATGGCTTCCTGTCCCTCCTAAAACCTTCCCAACATGAGACCTTTTAAAACCCTGGGTTTGTCACCTCTATCTCTTTGGCATGTGTTGGAAATATCCATTTATTCCACTTCAACATGTCCTGTTGAGACACTTGGTCAAACTGACTTCCCAACTGAGGCACCTTTCTTAGCATATCGATTGTTTGGTGGAGAGCATGGTCATCAAGTTTAATGACTCTCCATGTCCCTAGTCTGCTGGGTACAGCTAGAAGCCTTGTCAGCAAATGGTGGATTCCGCATTCATACAGAGGCATTCACACAGAGGTGGAAAAATTGGAAAGAGTCCAGTGGAGGGCAACAAAAATTATTAGGGTGCTGGAGCACGTGATTTAGGAGGAGAGGCTGGGGGAACTGGGATTATTTAGTCTGCAGAAGAGAAGAATGAGGGGGGATTTGATAGTTGCTTTCAACTACCTGAAAGGGGGTTCCAAAGAGGATGGATCTAGACTGTTCTGAGTGGTACCAGATGACAGAACAAGGAGTAATGGTCTCAAGTTGCAGTGGGAGAGGTTTAGGTTGGATATTAGGAAAAACTTTCTCACTTGGAGGGTGGTGAAGCACTGGAATGGGTTACCTAGGGAACTGGTGGAATCTTCTTCCTTAGAAGTTTTTAAGGTCAGGCTTGACAAAGCCCTGGCTGGGATGATTTAGTTGGGGATTAGGTCCTGTTTTGAGCAGGGGGTTGGACTAGATGACCTCCTGAGGTCCGTTCCAACCCGGATACTCTATGAGTCTAAGATTCAGAAAATACAGCATTTCATCATAATAATGTTAACATCACAGGAGACTAGAGGTTGGATCGTTCCTCCTTAACTTGCCTCCCCTCTCCAGAAGGTATGGGGAAGAAGAGGTGAAAGCTTGCTTGCTTCAGCTAAGAAGTGGGGAGGGTGAAGTTACTGGAATTGGGCAAGGAAAAGTGGGGAACTTAAACTTCCAGTGCTGTCTGTATTGGGCCTTTTCATTAGCACTAACATTGTGTTTTGAAAAATATAACAATTGACTTTATTAGTGCAAACAAAAGGTAGGAATCACATGCTTCTTTTAGGGGACACCATTTCAAAGGAAGGCTGTCTTTAGCTGAAGCTAGTGCTTTTGTGTTTCTTCTGAGAGCTTGTGTACTTTTACTCAGTGAAGGGGAAAAAGTAATTCAAACAGTTGGGTTTTGTCTTCTGTTTACATGGTGTTTGAATGCAAAAAAATCAGTTCTCATTTACCCAACCCTGTGCTGACCAGAATTTGCCTCCTTTTCTGTTAGGAAACAGCAATACAATTTGAGACTAAATACTTTTAAATAAAAATTTACTAACTCAGATTCTTATTGCTCTTACTAATTCTCCATTTTCTCCTTTCATTTCCCATATTCATGTTA
Source organism: Chelydra serpentina (assembly GCA_037349315.1). Classification (NCBI taxonomy): domain Eukaryota; kingdom Metazoa; phylum Chordata; order Testudines; family Chelydridae; genus Chelydra; species Chelydra serpentina. Next base: position 2,484,154 of record JBAIAC010000070.1, read on the forward strand.
TTTTTAATCTCCATATTACCTTTTTTCCTCCTTTTTCTCATTTTCTCAGCTCTTCCTCTGTAGTTGCTTTCCCCACTCTCTGTCCATCACTCTCTTTTCATGTCCCCATTCTGTATGTTAAGCTGCCTGTGCTTTGGGGCAGATCATGCTTCAGAGCATGAGTTCTTCTAACCAGCAGCAATGATTGCTCAGGAGTGTGTTCCAAAAGCAAAAGGGCTGTTTAAGTGTTGATTTGTGGGACTTCGTTACCTTCTCAATGAAGCATCTGCCTTTTAAATCTCTGGGCCAAAACTACTGTGACAGTAGCACAAATCTAGAAAGAGAAGAGAGGCAACCTAGGAAGAAAAGAGAATAGTGCTCTGTCTTGTTGGAGAAATGTACCAGAATACCATAATGATTAATACCAGCTTTGTTTGAGTTCTGCTTTTTAAACAGATTTTTGTTTTGACTGAGCTCCACATTAAAATCCACATACTATATTTTTGAATGAACCTCTGCTTAATTAAATTGTAGACAAGATAATTGCATGTACATATCACTACCAATATGATTCGATGTAGATGTGTGTGTGTGTATATATATAGATATGTATTTATATAGAATGTAGTGTGCTGCAGTTTTTGGTTTTATCTATGCTTTTTTTCTGCTTTGTAGCTGCAATGTCAGACGTGCTTGTATTATGTGGTAGCTAATACTGTCCAAAATTGAGACTAGCCTAGTAGTCTGATATGCAATGAAAAGGTCTGTTGAGTGTGTAATCCACTGTTGGGTGCGCTTGTCATTTCAAATCTTCTTTAAAAGTGATTCACTTTTTTTTATTAGGTTCTCAAACAAACCTGCTATTTCAGGAGTGAGTCTGTCATCACTGTGATGTACTGTTGGAGACCTTGGGTCTCAGGTTTGGAGTCCCTGTTTTGGAAAACAGTCTGTTCAGTTTCCATGTAATTGTTCTTGGTAATAGCTTTTGAACTCTCTCAGCATAGTGTAAAATAGATCAGTGCATTTACAAGTGATAAAGGGTTTTTCTGTGTGAGTAACTAAGTGGCAATATCAAGAATTATTAGCAGTAAGTCTGAGAGGGGTTTCTTAATGGGCAAGCTACGGTACAGTGCAAAAGATGGGCGTTTCTCCACTCCTTTATTGGAGTTGTTCTTACCACAAACTACAGATGTCTGAAGATCCCAACTCCCTGAACTTATGAAAGTGTTGTGACTGTTAATTTCTGAAGGAGCAGCAGCAGCACGTAGTTGGGATTCTTATTGGTAGATAACTTTTATTCGCTATAGAAGTTGTAGCTGAATAATGTAAGAAACTTCCTCACTCATCACTTGGGACTTGCACTGCAGTACTTTGTCTGCTTCTTTTTCTTTGGATCAAAAAGAGATTTAAAAAAATGGCTCAGTACTTTGCATAACACTGATGATCAGCATGGATAGACCACAAAGCCATGCCAGAGGACGGATAGGGGTGGGGAAGAGTTTATTACATTTTGTTCATTTTTTACATAAGTGGAAAGATGACTGATGAAATTACAGAGCAGGTCCAAATCTATGAATACTGTATGTTGACCTGGTTATTGGGATGGCTACTGTTCAATGTATTGGTCTGGTTTAATTGAGAGCTCTACAGAAAAACAAGTAGGATAGAAAAAAGAGGCGCAAGATAAGATGCTTCTGTGAAAACACTAAAAGGTTAAGAATCAATGCCCAAACGGTTAACTTTGAAGGTTTTACTTTCTCCCCAGCCAATGTGCAAAACTAGTTTTGTCCAAAAGGCCAAAGCCTGGGAATGTAAATGAATAAAGGATCTTTGGCAGTTTAAAAAGGGTCTCTCTCTCTCTCTCTCTCTCTCTCTCTCTCTCTCTCTCTCTCTCTCTCTCTCTCTCTCTCTCTCTCTCTCTCTCTCTCTCTCTCTCTCTCTGCTAAGAGAAGTTGGGGGCTTATTTGTGGGGAGCCTGATTAATACGTCGGGCCCGACAAGGGTGTCTGGAAAAAGTTAGGTTTACCACAATTAGCATCAGGCGATGGGAAGCATTTAGTTAAAATAGATGTGTGGTAGACCAGTGGTTCTCAACCTATTTATCATTGTGGGCCTCAGTGCCCCCCACCAAAACTACCCCACAAACCCCTATGCTCAGTGCCCTCCGCCCAGAGACCCCTTCACAGAGTGGGGCCAGGAGTGGAGAGCTCGGCAGAGGGCAGGGACCTCAGCGCTGGACCCCGCCGGGACCCAGATCCCAACCGTGCGGGGCCAGGGGGCAGCCAGGACCCCAACCCAGGACCATGCTGTGCGTGGCCGGGCGGTAGCTGGCTGCCCGGGCTGGCAGCAACCCGCCACCCGGAGCCCATGGCCTTTAGCACACATTTGAGCTGGGCCGCAGCTGTGTGCTAATTGAGCCGTGGATTGAGAATACTTTGATGTAAGAATGCTGCCTGTCGTATATGACTGGTCACTCTGGGAGGGAAGAACTACAGGTGCTAGAACTCAGTTGGAGCTGCTGAGTAAGCACCGTTGATAAACAAGGTACTGTAGGGCATAGTCTGAGCCCTGGTCTACACTACGAGGTTAGGTCAATTTTAGCCGCATTAGGTTGATTTTTATAAGCAATGAGTCTACACAACCAACCCCGTTCCGTCCCTACAGGGCTCTTAAAATTGACTGTTGTACTCCTCCCTGGCGAGAGGAGTAGCACTAAAATCAACCTTGCTGGGTCGAATTTGGGGTAGTGCAGACGCAATTTGGCGGTATTGGCCTCTGGGAGCTATCCCAGAGTGTTCCAATGTGACTGTTCTGGACAGCACTTTCAACTCCGATGCACTAGCCAGGTACACAGGAAAAGCTTCGGGAAATTTTTTGAATTTCATTTCCTGTTTGGTCAGTGTGGCGAGCTCAGCAGTACAGGTGACCATGCAGTCCCAGAATTGCAAACGAGCTCCAGCATGGACCAAACCGGAGACACTGGATCTGATTGCTTTATGGGGAGAAGAATCTGTGCAGGCCGAACTCCGATCAAAAAGAAGAAATGCTAATATATATGCCAATATTGCACAGGGCATGATGGAGAGAGGCTACAACAGGGACACACAGCAGTGCCATGTGAAAGTTAAGGCGCTCAGGCAAGCCTACCAAAAGACAAAGGAAGCTAACTGTCGCTCTAGGTCAGAGCCCCATACATGCCGCTTCTATGATCAGCTGCATGGAATTCTAGCAGGGGGACCCTGCCACTAGGTGCCCCACCACTGTCCGTGGACACCTGCAAGGCGGGAGTTTCATGCAACAGGGAGGAGGAGAAGAATGTGCAGCAGGCAAGTGCAGAATCCGTTCTCCCCGGCAGCCAGAAGTTTTTCATCACCTTGCATCCAATACCCTCCCAAGGCGGGTTCCCGGACCCTGAAGCCGGAGAAGGCACCTCTGGTGAGTACACATTTGTAACTACACTATAGGGTTTAAAAGCAATTGTGTTTAATGTTTTATTTGCCCTGAAGACTTGGGATGCATTCGCGGCCAGTACAGCTACTGGAAAAGTTTGTTAATGTGTCTGGGGATGGAGCCGGAATCCTCCAGGGACATCTCCATGAAGCTCTCCTGGAGATACTCTGAAAGCCTTTGCAGAAGGTTTCTGGGGAGGGCTGCCTTATTTCGTCCTCAACGGTAGGACTCTTTGCCACACCAAGTCAGTAGCAAGTAGTCTGGAATCATTGCAGCACAAAGCATGACAGCAAATGGTCCTGGGTTCTGGTCACATTCAAGCAACATTTGGTCTATATCTTTCTGTGTTAGCCTCAGGAGAGTGATATCATTCATTGTCACCTGGTTGAAATAGGGGAATTTTTGTAAGGGAACAGTAAAAGGACCCCGTTCATGCTGGGCTGTTTGCACTTGGCTAAAAGGGATCATCCCTGAGAATAGCCAAGCGGTGGGGGTAGGGATGAAGGGATCATTCCAGAGAATAGCCACGTGGTGAGCTGGGGGGAGGGGTGTGCTACACATCCACCCGAAAACTGCAGCCCCTCCTTTTATATGGCAAACCCAACCGGCATTGCTCGCTGTGGGAAAGAAGGGCGCTGCAGTTTGAAACCATTCCCACATGTTATGAAGAAGCCAACCCCACATACCCTTTGGCTTACCGTGTCTGCCTGGAAACCGAATTCTGGTGTCCAGCTGTGTGTGATGTGTCACCATACTGGCAGGGGCTCAATATAAAAGGCAAAATGAGACCTTGTACCTAAAGCACATGTGCTGTCTGCTGTGAATTGCTTGATTCACTGTGAAAGAGTCTCCCTTTTGTTCTCAGAAATATATCTTCTTAAATTCTACTGTCCCTTTTTATCCCCCCGCAGGTGCAAATGTTTCTGTGCTCCTCCATCATCTCCATCCCAGAGGTTATCGCAGATTAGAAGGTGAAAAAAAAGCACTCGCGATGACATGTTTTCTGAGCTCATGCAGACCACTAAGGCACAGCTGAATGCATGGAGGCATACAGTGACAGAGGCCAGGAAAGCATACAGTGATTAGCAATGAGAAAAGGCAGGAGGCGATGCTGAGGCTAATGTGGGAGCTAACGGACATACTCAGCCGTCTGGTGGAGCTGCAGGAAAGTCAACAAGAGCACAGACCACTGCTGTATCCACTGTATAACCGCCTGCCCTCCTCCCCAAGTTCCATATCCTCCTCACCCAGACGCCCAAGAACGCGAGGGAGCGAAGGCTCCGGGCACCCAGCCTCTCCACTCCAGAGGATGGTCCAAGCAACAGAAGGCTGTCATTCAAACAGTTTTGATTTGTAGTGTAGCTACAATAAGCAATGTGGCCTTGTCCTTCCCTCCTCCCCCACTCCACCTGGGCTACCTTGTCAGTTATCTCACTTTTTTTTTTAATGAATAAAGAAAGAATGCATATTTTTAAAACAATAGTGCCTTTGTTTCCTTTGCCAGCTGTGATTTGAAGGAAGGAGGGTGGTTGGCTTACAGGGAATTAAAATCAACAAAGGGGGTAGGTTTGCATCAAGGAGAAACACTCACAACTGTCACACCGTAGCCTGAGCAGTCATGAAACAGGTTTTCAAAGTCTCTCTGATGCGCTGCGTGCCTAGCTGTGCTCTTCTAATCACCCTGGTGTCTGGCTGCTCAAAATCGGCCACCAGGCGATTTGCCTCAACCTCCCACCCCGCCATAAATGTCTCCCCCTTACTCTCAGATATTATGGTGCACACAGCAAGCAGCAATAACAATGGGAATATTGGTTGCGCTGAGGTCTAACCTAGTCAGCAAACCGTGCCAGCGAGCTTTTAAATGTCCAAAGGCACATTCTACCACCATTCTGCACTTGCTCAGCCTGTAGTTGAACTGCTCCTTACTACTCTCCAGGCTGCCTGTGTACGGTTTCATGAGCCATGGGAGCAAGGGGTAGGCTGGGTCTCCAAGGATTACTGTTGGGGATGTTGAAATGCCAATAGTTATTTTCTGGTCTGGGAAGTATGTCCCTTCTTGCAGCTGTTCAAACAGCCCGGAGTTCCTAAAGATGCGAGCGTCATGCACCTTTCCTGGCCATCCCACGTTGATGTCGGTGAAACCTCCCTTGTGATCCACCAGTGCTTGCAGCACCATTGAGAAGTACCCCTTGTGGTTTACATACTGGTTGGCAAGGTGGTCCGGTGCCAAGATAGGGATATGCGTTCCATCTGTCGCCCCACCACAGTTAGGGGACCCCATTGCAGCAAAGTCATCCACTATGACCTGCACATTTCCCAGAGTCACTACCCTTGCTAGCAGAAGGTTAGTGATTGTGTTGGCTACTTGGATCACAGCAGCCCCCACAGTAGATTTGCCCACTCCAAATTGATTCCCAACTGATCGGTAGTAGTCAGGCGTTGCAAGCATCCACGGGTCTATCGCCACTCGCTTCTCAACTGTCAAGGCAGCTCTCATCTTAGTATTCCTGCACTTCAGGGTCGGGGAAAGCAACTCACAAAGTTCCAGGAAAGTGGCCTTACGCATGTGAAAGTTTCACAGCCACTGGGAATCATCCCATACCCGCAACACTATGCGGTCCCACCAGTCTGTGCTTGTTTGCTGTGCCCAGAATCGCATTTCACTTTATCAACCTGCCCCTCTGCTACCATGATGTCCCAATTGCCACATCCCGTGCTTTCAGGAAGATCTGTGTCCATGTCCTCCTCACAATCGTCCTCATGCTGGCGGTTCGTAGCCAGGTTCTGCATATACTGCAGGATAATGCGCGAGGTGTTTTACAATGCTCACAACAGCAGCGGTGAGCTGAGCGGGCTCCATGCTTGCTGTGCTATGGTGTCTGCATGGGTAACCCAGGAAAAAAGGCACAAAATGATGGTCTGCCGTTGCTTTCACGGAGGGAGGGACGGATGAGAGACTGATGACATGTACCCAAAATAACCCGCGACAATGTTTCAGGCATTGGGAGCTTAACCCAGTATTCAAATGGGCAGGGGAGACTGTGGGGACTGTGGGATAGCTACCCACAGTGCACTGCTCCATGAGTTGATGCTAGTCATGGTATTGAGGACGCACTCCGCTGACTTAATGTGCTTAGTGGGGACATACACAATCAACTGTATAAAATCGCTTTCTAAATATCGACTTCTATAAAATTGACATTTCATAGTGTAAACATACCCTAAGCATGGGGGAGAACTGTGGAATTCCATTCCAAGAAAGGCATGAGAACTGACAACTGAGGGGCTGCGCTCAGAGACCACAACGTGACAGTTCTGTAATTGTGTCAATGATGCTTTATTACTGTATTTAATCTTTTAATACAGAACTGAATTGTTGGGACGGTTTTTGATATTTTGGATTCTTGAAGGATGAGTATCTATAGTAGTAAAGGTTCCTATTTAGACACAATGATACATGGATCTTTAGCATCAATCTCAGCACAGTTATTACTATCAAAGGGTGTAGAACAGGGGTGGCCAACCTGAGCCTGAGAAGGAGCCGAAATTTACCAATGTACATTGCCAAAGAGCCATAGTAATACGTCAGCAGCCCCGCCCCCCCATCAACTTCCCAGCACCTCCCACCCATCGGCAGCCCCTCCGATCAGCACCTCCCCCTCACTCCCCGCACTTCCCGATCAGCTGTTTCATAGTGTGCAGGAGGCTCTGCGGGAGAGAGGGAGGAGTGAGGGCGCAGCAGGTTCAGGGAAGGGGGTGGGAAGGGGTAGAGTGGGGGCAGAGCCAGGGGTTGAGCAGTGAGCCCCCCCTGGCACACTGGAAAGTTGGCGCCTGTAGCTCCAGCCCCGGAGTCTGTGCCTATAGAAGGAGCCGTATATTAACTTCTGAAGAGCTGCATGTGACTCCGGAGCCGCAGGTTGGCCACCCCTGGTGTAGAACTTTTACTTTTTCAGCTTCTTCCTAAACACTTAGTTTTCATTGCCTCTTCTTCTGATCAACTTTCTTGACCCCTTACCCATCTGTTTTTTATAGAGTCTTATCAACTCAATTGCAGACATTACACAGAAACCTTTTGTTCTCGGCACTGAAGCATTTCAGTTACAGTCATGGAAAATAAGTTTTGGTGCATCTAGATGTAAAAGGTGACTGAGCAGAAAGAGATCTAGAGACAGTTGGGAGACTGAAGGCTGCTGAACAGAATGGGAGGTAAGAGGGAGAATCCACACACTTCAGGCTTCCTTTTTTGGTAAAAGGAGTGGGGAAGTTAGTGAATGTGTGCCATGAGCTCTGGATGGGGTTAAGACATGTTACCCAGTGCAGGGATCATAAATGTCAATAAAAACAACATCCTAAGAGATCAATCGGCCAATAGCCTGTGGCACTCCAATATAGGTCAGCTTTCAGTCCCTGTTAGGAAATTGTAACTTGGTAATTAAAATAAATAAAAAACTAGTTCAGGGTTGCAGTTGGAATTAATGGCTGGCTAGCATAGTGGTATATTGAGTACATCATTATATAAGAACATAACAGCAGATATAGCTACATTTAGCAAAGTATTATGTAGAAACTAACTAGAATGGACAAAGCTTTTACTTATTTCGTGGTAACTTGCATTAAAATGTAAATACATTTTAAAAAAAACACACAACAAATTCAAATACAATAGTTACAATCCTTGCATAGCTCTGCAGGAGTGGTGCTCCAGTGCTTGAAAAACCAGAATATCAGTCAAATCTCCAGGGAGTTATCTGATCCTTGGATAACAAATATTCTGTTAATCGGAGTTCAGATAATTAAGGTTTGACTATGCCCTGTGTCCTGGTACTCATTCATATGGACTGCTAAAGGATGAACATGGCATTAGCTTTCTGAAATAAGCAGAAGTCTTTTTTTTTTTTTTTGTTTCTTATTTTGTTTTTGATTAATTCAAGTAATATACCAGGGGTAGGCAACCTATGGCATGTGTGCCAAAGGCGGCGTGGAAGCTGATTTTAAGTGGCACTCACATTGCTCGGGTCCTGGCCGCCAGTCCGGGGGGCTCTGCATTTAATTTAATTTTAAATTAAGCTTGTTAAACATTTTAAAAACCTTACTTACTTTACATGCAACAATAGTTTAGTTATATATTAAAGACTTATAGAAAGAGACCTTCTAAAAACGTTAAAATGTATTACTGGCATGCAAAACCTTCTGAAAGGTTGTCGACCCCTGTAATATATTCTACATTTTCAGAGAGGCTCACTTTATTAATCCAGTGTCTTCATATTCATAAAAGTAGAAAATATGTAAAGTCTGTTTTTTAAACTTTTAAATAAGAATTAGTGGGGTGCATATTGTGGACCTAGTATTTGAACAAGGGCATCTTAATTATCTATCAAAACCTGGCCTTTGGATACTTACTCGTCATATAAAATGTACATGCCTAATTTGAGTGTCTGTATTTGGGGAATAGGTACCTACGTTAAGAAATTGGGTTCTCCTTGTTTATATTATCCAATGTAATTTTGATCTGCTGAAAAAGCACATTGTGAAATTAAAATCTGATTCTTTCATTTAAAAAAATTGTATAGTGTGGTGTGTGTCTGCCCATTTATTAGGTTGGTGTTGCCAGTCAGTGTTTCCTTGCAATGATGTCTTCTTAGAGATGACCTAAATTTGGATCAGAGACTGGTTTACAAAAAACATTTGGACATGATTGTGTACATTGTCCGACCAATTGGTATTGGTCTGTTCCAACTACAAGTGCTTCTTGCCTAGTAGAAATAGAGGACCTTTCATGGATGGCTCTAGAGTATTACATCACAGATGATGATTTTTGCAAGTCAGGGATCAAATGCAATATGTACAAAATATTCTTCAGAAAACTTGTCATAAATTGTTCTGATTTGTTTAAATGAACAAGAGTTTGTACAGTTTGGAAGAGTTTATTTTTAGATATATATATATTTTTTTAGAGTTTATTTTTAATACCACGTTGGGGTTATCAAGAAATCTTACTTTACAAATCTAGTTCTTATATGCAAATTTAATTTGGGAAGTAATTAATGCTCAGGATAGGGCTGAGTATTGGGTTCCCTTGATCCTTTTTCATTATGATTTCTTTTGACTGTGTTTATTGCAGAGACTGCATTACTCTTGTTGGTTGTTTGATTTCCTCCTAGAATGGATAAAGGTCAGGTTGATTCTTTTTAGGTTGATCAGAGGCCTGTGATAACATTTTCCTCAGTATCTTGTCTCACCTGAAAACCTTGACTGGGGTAGATGGGATCAACTCTTCTTTAGTCCATTCTTTTGCCTTAGAAAGATCTCAGTAGTTGATATTGAGCAGTTGTTCTTCTGTCCCAAAGCCTAATGCAGGATTCCAAGAGTTGTGTGTTTGTCACTCTGTCCCCCCTGAGAAGTTTCTTCCACTTTGAGTAATTTATGGGTACTTTTGGCTCCCAGGTTCTCTGATGGCAAGAAACATTTTTTTTTCAATTACATCGAATAAGGTGATTTATGTTTCTGGGACTTTCAGTGGTCAGCCATACCTTTTTGTGATCAGCTTGAATGGGACTACCCTTGGTGACAACTTGAGGACTGGTTCTGAGTTTGGCTGCTTGCCTTCTTGAGATTTTTAGCTTTGTTGAATCTGTTGCACCAGTTCTCTGAAGACTGACTTATTTGCTTTGGATGCATATCAAGGTGAAGCCATTGACTTGGCCTTATTATAGTTTGAGGCCTGCACTAGGGTGACCAGATGTCCCGATTTTCTAGGGACAGTCCCGATTTTTGGGTCTTTTTCTTATATGGGCTCCTATTACCCCCCCCATCCCCTGTCCCGATTTTTCACATTTTGCTGTCTGGTAACCCTAGCCTGCACAGGCATAAGTTGTCTTGCTTTATGGCTATGCCTGTCACTTATTCCTAGATTTATATTGCTAGAGGTTTTAAGCAAGACATTATTTGCATAGGGTTTTCTGCTCTGGAATATGTTTTCACTCATAGTGAGCTAGTACCAGAGAATTCTGTCTCTTATGGGGGACCAGTGTAAGGTTCCTCTGTTTCCTCTGGTTTTTACTAATGTGGTACATGTGTGGTGGTTGTGAATAGTAGTTTTAGCTTTTTGTGTGGTGTGGTTTTTCTAATGTTGCCCACATAAAAATATATATAGTACTCCAACCACAGGGCTTTGTAGACTTGTTGCTTTTTTAAAGTGTTTTACTTATGAAGGGGAATGCAGAATTATTGAGTAACACAGATGCATATTCTGAATTCAACCTGGATTGAGTATTGTCAATCTGTCATTTAAAAAATATATATTTACATTTCGATGTCGTTGCAAAAGTAACCAAAGTCTATAACCCTCTCTGTGACATTCTATACATTGGGGAGGTTCTTGTAATCCCCATATTCCTTATTTTTATATAATCATGATCTTGCATCTAAAGGATGCCTTGTAAGGTATCAGAGGAAAGGTTATGATCTGCTGAAAGTAATTTCTCTATCCATATATGTGTATCATTAATGCAGATGAAGTTATGAGAATTATGTTGTATGGTTGTCACTAAAACATGCTGTAAGTTGGAGAATCAGCCAGATATTAGCTCCCCAGAGGCAACAGCAAGGAAAGTAACCAACACCCAGGTGGGATGTCAAACAACCCGTCAACAACCATTGTCCAGCAAAGGGGACATACCAGGGGAATTGCTCAACCTTGCCTGGAGACTCAGCAATGCCCCCCAGTCATGCCTGGACTTGTGTTGTACAAGCACATGGACTGAGGGTATAAAACTGAACACAGGGAACCCAAGCTTCGCCTTCCTCCTGCCCCCACCTAAGCTGCAAGCAGCAAGGACATTCTGAAGACTTCAACTGAGGGGACTGGCCCAGTTTTCAAGGGTGAAATATGTGTACTATGAACTGCAGTATCCAGTGGGGTGAAAAAAACTATGTAGTCTAGTTGTTGCCCAGTCTAATAGGGTTGAGAGTTTAGACTGCATGCTTATATTTTATTTATTTTGGTAAATAACTCTGACTTTTTGCCTAACACTTATAGTCACTTAAAATCTCTTTTGTAGTCAATAAATTTGTTTTACTGTTTCTTTACCAGTGAGTTTGTGTGACATGTGTGGCGAATCTGCTCAGGTTTTGCAAAGGCTGGTGAATATCCACTTTCCATTGATGAAGTGGTAAACCAATTAATAAATTTGCACTGTCCATCTTAAGCAGTGCAAGACGGTATATTCCTGAGGTACAGTGCTGGGAGCTGGGGGGATCTGGCTCTGGTGCATTTCTCTGTGTGGTTCATGAGTGGCTCTGGGAGCATTCATGGAATCTAGCTGGGTATAAGGTCCCCACATGCGGTTGTGCTGAGTGATCACAGTGCCTAGAGGCTGCACCCCAGGGATCCCATCACACTCTCCTTACTCAGATATTTTCCCTTGCCACCATCTAAACTAGGTCTGCTAGGTCAAGAAATGGAACTGTATCCCTTAGAACTAGGGTGACCAGATGTCCCGATTTTATAGGGACAGTCCCGATTTTTGGGTCTTTTTCTTGTATAGGCTTCTATTCCCCCCCCCCCCCGCCCCCTGTCCTGATTTTTCACACTTGCTGTCTAGTCACCGTACTTAAAACAGTTCCTTGTTCAGCTTTCTTCAGTCTAGGGATGACTTCAAATAGGTGCAGGTGCATTAGTGCTGCACAGCACTGGGAGGTGACGTTGTTCTCACTTGGAAGTCTTTGAACGACAGGTACGCTAATAGAAGGACTTACAAGAGAAATCACCACTTCATCTTCCAATCTGGTAGCAGCACTAGAAAAGTGGCTGGGCTGGTTTGAAATGTGGTCCCTCACTGAAGAAAACTGAAATACAAGCTTCACTTCCGAGTAATTTGTTCAGTTTCTTGACTCTAGAGCTCAAGTTACTGGAGGTTGGGAGTGTGAGGAGAAGGTTACAGGAAGCCATGTTAAACTGCCTCTTCCTTATCCTGCACCCTATGATTCTAGTTGTTCCTTCTGGTAACTTTTGAGGTTCCACTTTCTCTTACAAAAGATACACTTTTAATCTCAGTTTAGTTTTACAATAAATATTGCCAAAAGTATACAGGAAAGGTGTTACCCATACTTTATCATCCTGCTTCTATCAAATTCTGTTCATCGTGAAACAATACTTTACATAAATTCCATTAAGTTGTTTTTGATAACATGACATTTCAAATTATGCAGCATAGTCCAATATCAGGTCATGCTAGGGAATCCAGTAGTAGGTTGGATTCGTTGAAGACACAAACCTTTGGCCATGTTCCTTGCAATGCCCCTGAGGTGCACACTGTATAGTGGCTTATTGCTATAATGGGCCAAGTAGAAGCTTGGTTCATAATGTTACACAAACTGAGCTTCCTTTGTGATCCAGATACAAGCAGGATTTTCTCTCCATCTGGCATTGGTTATGTTCTGGCATGTTAGTTGTTTTTTCATTCCCAGTGATGAAGTAATATTTAGATTAGAGTCCAGAAGCCTCATTCAATTCTAACTGTGATTTGTGCTCTATTTTTAATTGTAGTGCAGAGGGCTGCAAAGTAGTTGGCAGCTTCTCCTAAACTTAATGTGTAGTTCTGCTCTGTAACTTACTGATAGAATACTGAGAGAAGAGTAAGCAAGCAATCTACAGACTATCTGCTGAAAGCTCTTTAGGGCCGTGATGGTCTCTCTATTAGATACTTGTGCAGTGTGTAGCACAACAGAGCCTAATTGGGGGTGTTAATGTAATGTAAGTAATGGCAACACTGACTTAATCAAAAATAATCCTTCAGAAAAAACACATGGAAAAGTAGTTTAAAACTACTTCATATTAGAAAAGTGAGAAATGTAGATAAGCAGTAGGTCTGCTTAGCATTTATCTTACCCTTGCTTGCTTTTAATTTTGTTTCTCATTTCACTAGTCCCGAATATTGTATTTAAATAGCCAGGGTGACAGACCAATACCATATAGTACTGTTTTTTGTTTTTCTAAGAAACACTGACAAATTCTACTTACAACATGGTGCTTTGGATTTGTTGTAGCATTTATTGAGTATTTCTCTGTCCTGAGGGATCTAAGCAATATTTTTGGTGTTCTGAGGCTTTTTAAATAAAGTGCTTAAGCCCAAGAGGTAAATCAGAGATTTAACCTGATTTATTTTTAAATTATTTTTTCCTGAAGAGTAACCTACAGGAAATAACATACAGGGTATAGAATATGAGGTCAATATGTATATATTAAGTTACAGCATAATTTAAGTGGTGGAAATTAGCAGGGGAAAATACAGTGGCAGCAATTAGCAATTATACATTAATCAATAGTTAGTCCTCTGTAAAAAGATAGTACACTATTTTTGAAAAGTTGGCTGTTGGGAGAAAGTGAATGAGCAAGTTTTTAAGGGGTGCATCAGAACAGAAATACGTTTTGAGGCTGAATGACTTACTTTATGTGGATAAACAGTTGCCAATATATACTAAGCTATGCCCATCACTGTGGTAGGTATGGCTCATCTCCTAAGGCTAAATACTGAATTTGCTTTCTGCTTTTGGTTTAAAGGCAGAGCTTTAACACTTTTTTTCTTTTTTAAAAAAAATCTAATTTCTTATTTTTATATATATGACAATGCAGTCATTTAGACCCAGTTTTGCAAGTGTCTGTCTTTTTTAAAATAAATTGTGCTTTTATTTTTCTGGTGGGAAAATACTACTGTTGGGAAACTAATAAATGAACTCTGCAAAGAACTACCATAGATCAAGGCTGTTCTGCTAAAGAAGAAAAAGCAAGTTGAAGCAGAGTGGAAACTGCAGTGAATTGTCAGTTAGACTTTTAACAGATAAGTTCATTGTGTTAGAAACCTGATATTTTCCTTTGAAAAGATAAAGCTGAAAAATATTTGTGGCACAAGCGGAGCAAGTTACTGCAACTTACTGCCTTACTGAGGAGAGGAAACTTAGTTCTGTGAGCAACCAATTTTTTTTCTGATGAGGTTAATGAGATTTCAGTTAACGTTTTCTGATCAAAGAGTAATGTGAATTTGTAAAAGTTCATCAATGAAAACAAAATGACTGAGAAGTGGAGACCAAAAATTTACTTTTTAATGGCATTATCGGATAGTTTCTAGATAGTGCTAACAGCTGTTATATTAAAAATTGCATGTATGTGGTTGCACACCCACTCTGAACATTTTTGTGAATAAAAAATGAATAAGAACAGCCATACTGGATCAGAACAATGGTCCATCTAGCCTATGTCTAGCTCTGTCTCCTGACAGAGACCAATGCCAGGTGCTTCAGAGGGAATGAACAGAACAAGCAATCATTGAGTGCTCCATCCCTGATCATCCACTCCCAGTTTCTGGCAGTCCGAGGTTTAGCGACACCCAGAACGTGGGGTTACATCCCCGACCCTCTTGGCTAATAGCCAGTGATGGACCTGTCCTCCAGGAAATTATCTAGTTATTTTTTTTGAACCCCGTTGTAGTTTTGGCCTTCACAACATCCCTTGGCAATGAGTTCCACAGGGTGACTTTGTTGTGTGTGAAGAAATACTTCCTTTTGTTGGTTTTAAACCTGCAATCTGTTAATTTTATTAGGTGACCTCTGGTTCTTGTGTTATGTGAAGCAGTAAATAACACTTCCTTATTCATTTTCTCCATACCAATCATGATTTTATTGACCTTTTTTTTTTTTTAATCCCCTCTCAGTTGTCTTCTTTCTAAGCTGAACAGTTCCAGTCTTTTTGATCTCTGCTCATATAGAAGCTGTTTCATACCCTTAATAATTTTGGTTGCCCTTCTTTATACTTTTTCCAATTCTAATATATCTTTTTGAGATGGGGCAACCAGAACTGCATGGGGGTATTCAAGGTGTGGGAATACCATGGATTTATATAGTGACATTATGATATTTTCTACCTTATTATCCATCCCTTTCCTAACATTGTTAGCTTTTTGTCTGTTGCTGCCCATTGAGGAGATGTTCTCAGAAACTTATCCACAATGATGCCAAGATCTTTCTTCAGTGGTAATAGTTAATTTAGATCCCATCATTTTGTATGTATAGTTGGGATTGTTTTCCAATGTGCATTACTTTACATTTATCAACGTTGAATTTCATCTGCCATTTTGTTGCCTGGTCACTCAGTTTAGTGAGATCCCTTTGTAACTCTTCACAGTCAGCTTTGGACTTAACTATCTTGAGTGATTTTTGTATTGTCTTCAAATTTTTGCCACTTGTTTACCCCTTTTTCCAGATCCTTTATGAGTATGCTGATTAGCACTGGTCCCAGTACTGATCCCTGGGGGACATCACTGTTTACCTCTCTCTGTCGTGAAAACTGACCATTTATTCCTACCCTTTTCCCTGTCTTTTCACCAATTACTGATCTGTGAGAGGATCTTTCCTCCTATTCTATGACTGATTACTTTGCTGAAGAGCCTTTGGTGAGGGATATTGTTAAATGCTTTCAGAACGTCCAGGTACACTGTATCCACTGGATCACCCTTGTCCACATGTTTGTTGATCCCCTCAAAGAATTCTAATAGATTGGTGAAGCATGATTTCCCTTTACAAAAGCTGTGTTGACTCTTCCCCAACAGGTTGTTAATCTATGTTTCTGATAATTGTGTTCTTTACTATAGTTACAGCCAGTTGCCAGTATGGAAGTTAGGCTTACTGGCCTGTAATTGCCAGGATCACCTTTGGAGCCTTTTTTAAAAATCGGTGTCACATTCCCTGTCTTCCAGTCATCTGGTATAGAAGCTGGTTTAAATGATAGGTTACATACCACAGTTAGTAGTTCTGCAATTACACATTTGAATTCCTTCAGAACTCTTGGGTAAATACTATCTGGTCCTGGTGACTTATCTGTTTAATTTATCAACTTGTTCCAAAACCTCCTCTAATGATACCTGAATCTGGAACTTCCCCGCAGTCTTACTTGAGAGCTCCTTTAGCACTTCGGTCATCCAGTAGCCCCACTGATTATTTGGCTGGCTTCCTGCATCTGATGTACTCACTTTTTTTGTTTTTGTTTTTTTGCTGTTGTTCAGTCTTTTGCTAGCTGCTCTTCAGATGTTTGTAAAGTTGTTTGTTCTGTAGAAATTGCCACTGCCATGCATTGCATAAATTTTTAGTCTTCATTCGAGTATAAATTCCTTTAGTGGAAGCAACATTACATTTTTTGGCGTTTGTCATATTTGCTTTTTCATGAAGTACTAGCTACTGTATATTCTTAGAAAACAGCAAAAACTAATACCACGTGATGAGTTCGGAGTATGATCTTAAGTGTACCGCATAGTAGTAATGGAAACTAGCTAGGAAAATAGTTTTGAAGAGGGAACGAGAGAGTAAAATTGCTGGTAGAATGAAGGGTGATTATTGGAAATTACAGAACAGGTGAAGGGGAAAACTCCATGAAGACCATTACAGGAATAAGAAATGTTCAACCTTAGCTACAGTATACCTGCAGCTTCACTATGATTTCCCACTTCACATCCCCAACAGCTGACCTCTTTGGTTTGTGACCACTCAAGCAGCCACGGCAGATGCTGCTATCAAAATGGCAAGACTCTAATGTGGTGCTGATGGGAGTGGTTTTAATACTAACCTCTTTCCATTTTTGTTTAATGTTAACTAGTGGGAGCACAGCTTTGGTCTTGAAGAAAATCCTGGGAGAGGAATGGACCATGTTCTCATGAAGTTAATACCTGTGATCCAGGAATGCTATAGAGGTCAGTGACTGGGACGGGGAAGGAAGCTGTGTGTGTTTAAGAAGCTTTTGCTAGAATTGCTTTGGATTTATAATTGCCCCACACAGTTGTTTGACTGATTTTGCATGCAGCCTGAAGCTCTAAGGACTTTATTTGCCTGTCAGAGAGACGGGAAAAGTGTATCAACTTCATACTCAGAAAATCTAAAATTGGCGTACCAAAACACTTAAGTAAGGTTATGGTGTTAATTTAGTCCTACAAAAGCATTAGAAATGCATAGTCAAGTCTGCAGTTATTCACTTAACATATTACACTGCATTTAAACTTCTACATGCTCAAAGCCAGTGATCCAGGGCTGTTAGGTTAGACTCTGAAGTTCTTAATTGACAGGCAGCAATGCTAATGGAATACCCTGTGCACACATGGTATTGTTTTCTTAGCCTATCAAGTTGTACTCCTAATTTTGAAAAGAGAAGACAGGAAATGCCCATACTGTGAGAATCTTAATATTACTTTGATATATCTTCTCTTTGACTTAAGGAGTTTGGTTTTTATTTAGAATCGTAGAAACGTAGTGCTGAAAGGGATCTCGAGGTCGTCTAGTCTATCCACCCACGCTGAGACAGGATTAAGTATACTTAGACCTTCCATGACCGGTGTTTGTTTAACCTGTACGTAAAAACCTCCAGTGACAGGGACTCGGCAACCTCCCGAGATAATCTATTCTATAGTTTATCCTTACAGTTAAAAAGTTTTTTCCTAATATCTAACCTAAATCTCCCTTGCTGTAAATTAAGTCCATTACTTCTTGTCATACCCTCAGGGGACATAAAGAACAATTGATCATAGTCCTCTTCATATTAACCCTTTAGAGGGTTGAAGACTGTTTTCATATCTCCCCTCAGCCTTCTCATCTCTAGACTAAACGTGCCCAGTTATTTCAACCTTTCCTCATACGTCATGTTTTCTAAGGGTATGTCTACACATCAAAAAGAAAAACCCATGGTAGCAAGTCTCAGAGCCCAGGTCAACTGACTTGGGCTCGTGCTGCAGGTCTAAAAAGGGCCGTGTAGATGCTTGGGCTGGAGCCTGGGCTCTGAAACCTATCAAGAGGTGAGGGTCTTGGAGTTGAGCCCAAGCATCTATACTGCTATTTTTAGCTCTGTGGTTTGCGCCAAAATCAGTTAACCCAGGCTATGAGACTCTTTGCCATGGGTCTTTTTGGTGCTAATGTGCCCTAATCAATCCTCTTGTCTCTCTAATTTGTTCATAACTTTCATAAAGTGTGGTGTCCAAAACTGGACACTGGACCTCAGCTGAGGTCTCTCCAGTGCTGAGTAGAGTGGAACAATAACCTTCTGAGTGTTATGTACGACATTCCTGTTAATATACCCCAGATTGACATTGCCTTTTTCTCAACATCACACTGATTGATAATCAGTTTGTGATCCACTGATCCTTTTTTTGCAGTACTGCTGGCTAGCCAGTTATTCCCTATTTTATATTTGTATATGATTTTTCCTTCCTAAGTATTGTACTTTGTATTTGTCTTTACTGAATTTCATCTTGATTTCAGACCAATTCTCCAGTTTGTCATGATCATTCTTTAAATTTTAAAGTGCTTGCAGCCCCTCCTAGGTTGGTATTATCTGCAGGTTTTATAAATATGCTGTCTACTCCAGCATCCAAGTCGTTGATGTAAAGGCCCCATTGAGTTTAGGTTCCACTGAGATTTTGTGTTTAGGTCTCAATTTCTTTGGATTCATTGTAATATTGCTAGACCTTTAATGTGGATTTTTCTTATTATTCACATAGTCCTAGGATAGCCGACATAATAGTTTATTTTTAAAAGCTGAATATTTAGCTAGTGTGATTTACATTTTTGAAATAGTAAAGGGGATTAAATGGATTTTTCACCTGATGGATTTTTTATTAGCATGTGAAGCCAAAGAGGAGTTTAAATAAGCATCTAACGCAGTAACACTTAATTTTGCTCATGTAAATTAAATATGGCAAATCAGATTTGTTGGGAATCTGCTAAGTAAAGTAAAGGAGGTGTGCAATAATAATAAAATGTTCCTGGCCAGATAATTGCATTTTTGCAGCGTTTATAAAGGAAGTGCTGAGAGCCACTATGGCAACAATGTTAAAATAAATGTCACCACGTTTTTGCCAGTTGGTAACCTTACCCCAGTCAATGTGTATTAAATGTTACAAATGGACCAAATTAGTGTTCCTTCAGTACCAGTGTTACTGAATGCTATAGATATCAAATAGTAACTGCCAAGGCTCATGTGTGGTACACAGATTCTTTGCAGATCAAAAGAAGAAAATCTTTTTTTATCACATGGATTCTGTAGTATGGCACAGTATGTGACACTCTTCTACCTCACAGAAAAATGATGTGGCATACTGGAAAAGACCAAAAAGCAGGGAAAAACCCCGTTACCCAAGTTTGCAGCTTTTACAGGATTACACCAGTACAAAAGAACTATTTCTATTAATGGTTTAGTCTTTTTATGGTACACTTAAAAAGTATTTATACATTCCCACCATCTTTCCTGACTTGGAAGGAAATGAACTGGACCCAAGTGATCAGAGCATGAATTAACAAAACATTTCATGGTAGCAGATGCTTTGTTTAAGGTTATGGTGTTACTTTCATTATGTCTTTCCCACCTCCAGCAGTGATTTGTAAGCCTAGAAAAAATTCCTGTTTGGGCAAAGGTCTTTTGTTTATTGTCTCAGCCCAAAAGGTCATGCCTCGTTTGGAAAACAAAATGATAGTTGTGTTTGAGTTACATCAGGGTGAAATAAATACTTTCTGCAGTGTTTATAAAAAGGCTAAAATTATTAAAATGAACTTTGCATATGTTGAACTTCATACCTAGAAACTTTCCAGGTGGCTAATCTCTACTGAAAGTAGTCTCTTCGCTGATTTGTCAGAAGAAAACAGTAAATTAGCAATGCAATAAGAACTGTTTTGCACATGTGTGAGAAACTTCTTGCTAATGTTCTGAACTGTGGTTTTAATACCTGCGTAGAAAACTCTTCATAGGCAAATACCAGTGTAGAAAGTTTTTTTTTTGATGTTGGAGACTGTATACAATATGATAAAATCCTTAAGTAGTTTATGAGGAATTTCAAAATTCTACACACTTTGATCCGTGCTTGTGCAGAATGTAAAAATCCTGTGTGACTCCTACATTTATTACAAGCAGAGATTGTAATATAGGTAAAGGTGTGCTAAATGCTTAAGGTACCCTTTATTTTTTTAGAAAAACAATGACAAAAAAAATTAAACTTGAATTTAGTTTTAAGGATAATATTTTGCACTCAAGTCAGGAACTTTTCAGCCATATTAAGAACATAGCTATAGCTTTGTGAAACGTGTGTAAAATGTTTGATTCAAACTTTTCTTGAACCAGTGGGGATCAGAAGAAAAGAACAGATAGCTGGAGCTTAGGCAACTCTGCCCCTTGGAGTCCCAGCAGCATTAAGGCTGGCTTCGACCTCTCTTCAGGTGCTTGCAGGCACATCTCATTAGGCATCTCTCTCTCCTTCCCTTGAGCACCTACAGCAACACTGCCTCTATCCCAAAAGACCAGAGCAGGTTGCTGTTAGTGCCTTTTTCCTCTTGCATTTCCATATGCACAAAACAGAATCTGCACCTCTTTCTAAATGGCTGCTATTTAGGTTAAGCAAAACAAAAATAAATCCTCCATTTATAGCCTCTGCCATGTGATTTATTCAGTGCCTGACTGCAGACACATTTGAGGAAAAAAGTGGCTGTGTTGCATCCCCATTCCTCGCTTTCTATGAAGCAGCCACAGTTCCCTGATGCAGGAAACATTCCCTCCCTGTGCCATGTTTTGGACCTTACTCTTAACTCCACCTTCTGGGCAGTATCTCCTCCATCCCCTCACAGAGGAAGAGCTGACAGACTTCACACAGAGAGGCAAAGAGACAGCTACTACTCATTGAGGCCTTGTGTAGACTTGGATTTAAAGTGTGGCGTTAACTAATATGCTGTCTAACATTTTAAAAGCCTAGCTTAGGCAAGGCACAGTGCCTTAACTGTGCCTTGTTAAAGTGGTTGAATTTAAGATTAGTGCAGGTTCAAGATGCCACACGTCATGTACACTGCTTTCATCTGTGCAGTGTACAACCCCAAAGCAGTTGTCAGATGATTATGTAAATTTGCCAAACTCCATAAAGCCAAAGAAAAGCATTGAAAATTTGCCATGATGTTACCTTGTCTAGAATCAGAACTGTCGTTCAAGTGAGACTCCACTTTTGATATAACTAGATCCGCATCTAGCTTATGCTTCCAGTGGTGGTCAGCAGAGCAGACAGTCCTTTGTCTTTCTTTCCAAAGGGAATATCACATTTTTGGATTAGAGCTCCAGAAAGTTCAACAGTCTTCTGCAGATACAAACAACCTCTGTTCTCCTCATTATGGACTACTCAGGTGGTAGTTTTTCTTAATTCCCCAGTCAGGAAAAACAGGCATGGTTCTTAAGGAACGAAGGCTTTCAAGAAGGAAAGGTGATTTTATATCTATAAGAAAACAATAGCAAGGGATCTGGATGATACTTTATTCTCTTTTGAGCTGTCATGAATACAGGCTGGCCACAGGACTTAGGACGAGGAAGGCAGTGGCATCGACTGCTGCTGCTGTGTATGGACCCTATGATGTGAGAATTCCTAGAAATCAGAAGATAGACAATTGTGCAAGATGAAATAGTGCTACCTAGCTATCTTCTCATGTTTCATTGTTGGAAATGTTTAATGAAGTTCTCACAGTTGTAATTAAAAAACAAAAAAACAAAGGGGAAAAAAAAGACAAGCATTTTGAAAGCAGACAAACATACTCTGTTTCCTTGCTGGTAAAGAAACTTCTTGGCAAGTAAACTTCAGTTATGTTCTGGAGCAGGGGGTTCAACCTTTTTCTTTGCGCTATTAAAAACTCAACAGACCACCTGTGCCACAATGACTTGTTTTTCTGCATATAAAAGCCAGGAGTGGCATTATGGGGTAGGAAGCAGGGTAGTTGCCCCGGGGCCTCACACCACAGGGGATCCCGTAAAGCTAAGTTGCTTAGGCTTTGGCTTCAGACATGAGTGGCGGGGCTTGGGGTCCTGGGCTTCAGACCTGCGCTACGGAGCTTCGGCTTTCTGCCCTGGATGTCAATGAGTCTAATGCCATCCTGCTTGGCAGACCCCCTGAAACCTGCTCGTCGTCCCCCCCCCCCCCCCGTCCCCCCCCGCACCTCCTGGGGGCCCTGGACTCTTGGTAGAGAACTGCTGTTCTGGAGCATGCACTGATGACATTGTCCACCTCATTGGTTCAAATAAAGGGCATAGAAATGCTGTCTGCAAACATTTCTCTGTCAACTGTAGCACTCCAAGACAATCAGTCGTGCTTAATAATAGATGGACTGGCAGTGGACATTACTACAGGCAAACCTGCTGATTTAAAGACATGAGATAATCTGTTTATCCACTTCACTTCTTTGGTGCTGCAAGCTGCTCCATTGTTCTATGGAGTAGATATCTTTTACAGATAGGCTGTCCTGGTTTGCAATAGGAGGAACTATCTTAGAGAGTATCAGAGGGGTAGCCGTGGTAGTCTTGATCTGTAGAAGCGACAAAGAGTTCTGTGGCACCTTATAGACTAACAGACGTATTAGAGCATAAGCTTTCGTGGGCGAATACCCACTTCTTCAGATGCTGAAGAAGTGGGTATTCGCCCACGAAAGCTTATGCTCTAATACGTCTGTTAGTCTATAAGGTGCCACAGAACTCTTTGTCGCTTCTATCTTAGAGAGTTATGATTGACTGCCTGTGTTTAAGAGAAAGGAGTTGAACAGGAGTATTCATGACATAGAGGTGCACCAGAGCAACTAACTACTGTACTTCTGACTATTGTTAATGGTGTAGTCATTGGCTCTACAACTGGTTAAATTTTACGTTAGTTTTAAGTGAGATTAAAGCAGATCTTGCCAGATTCTTATATGTAAACAAACTTTCCCACACACCATACAGTGCAATCATACAAGAGAGCAAGAAGTTCACTATTTCACTTGAATGACGTCATTAAGAGCAATACATGCTAGGGCTAGTTTAATATTTGCAATTCATTTGTAACTGTATTTGTTTACTGGTGGTGTCCCATTTTAGATTTCTTCTAACCTATGGATGACAGCTATAGGTACAAAAATAATTTCTATTGAAGCTTATCTTCATGAACCTGGTCTCTGTTTCTGAAATCGCAAAGGCTTTCCCATGACCTATTAGGTCTGTGTCTTATATATGCTGGCACATATTTCCCGTGTGAATGGTTTTTGGAAAAATTACAAACGAAGTTGGTTAGGAGCTCTTTTTGAGGGGAGACAGTGGCAGCAGAGAAACTTGTGCGCAGATTATATGACCTAGGTAACATGGAGTCTCTGAATATTTCATGCCACATCTTGGTTTTCCAATATGAAAAAATCAGATCTGCTACTGACACTTCCATATAAGGCAGGTTCAACAACGAGGCAATCCTCTGGATATAAACTCTCTGTTCTATGCCTCCCTTTGCAGCACCAATTAAAATGGTCTAGAAGCAGTGAAGCTAGCATACAGTTTGTTCTCCTGACTCAAAAACATTTCTCGAAGAGCTGTCTTGAGGTAATCAAGTGCATATTACTATAGCTGCTATAAATGCTGGAACTTTGTGTTGTATACCGCAGTTTGTGGAAGAGCAAAGAACAATGGCAGATGTCCATGCCCACATCTGATTTTATTGGAAATGAATTTTATTAAATTTTATATTTGCATCTCAGTACTAGTAGAGTACGGTTTTAGAAGTCATCCCCGGATTACATATATGACGCACAGGAATACTGGTAAGAAGGTGCTCTTCATTTCCTTTTCCCAGGTCACCTGGCATGGGTCAGGATTATAAAAATTTAATACCTCTGTCCTATGATAGAGGTTGCTATCAACAGATTCCCTCTTGTTACCACCAGTACACTCTAATTTGTTTTAAATCAAATGCATTGTGTTAACATTTCCTTTAAAAAAGAAAGCTTAGAATGCTGTGAAATAGGAGTGTGGACCTTACACTGAAATTGAGTTGTCACAGCAAATCAGAGTTCAGTTATTATTTTCTACAGTTTATGACCCACAGCTGTGCAGTTACTTCTGAATTATGCAATTCCTTGAACTCTGGTTATGAGAGACAAGTTTGCGTTATGACTACATTTATTTCTCAACCATACAAAATGTAAATCCATGTACTCTAGCTGAAGGCTATTATTATTCAGTCAGATTGCAGGTATTTGTATAATATATGCAGGGTTATTGTTAAGTAACTTTTAAATGATTATGCAAATGTATTTACCTTAGAAACTTGGAGGAGAAGGATGTATAGTATCTATTGCCCTCAGAACTCCTCATCAATGTACTCATCACAAATATACCTGCCTTAGTTTCTGACCCCTTCCATCTTTTTGTCCCATCTAATAACCCACAGTATTAAAAAAAATATTTTTAAAAGGAATTACTCTTTGGGATAGGATAGCAATGGGGCTAAGCGTTCCTGAAGGGGAAATGAACAGAATCAGTGAAGTGGCCAGTTTTGATCTGGGCATATGGGTGGGGAGTTGAGTGGTGTTGAGTATGGGTTGTGGGGGGTTAATAGAGCTAAACAGAGCATAGAGGTGAGGAAATAAACGATTTTTGCGCTAAAAATAGAGTCATCATCATCACTCCTATAACCGCATTGGTCATTGGGGCACCATCATTGATGAGCAATCAACCAGTTGTCTCCACCCCTGATGGTTGCGTATCAGTGCTTGAGTCTCCGCGAAGTCCATTCCTGTCCACTCTTTTATGTTGTCAGTCCATCTCTTCTTCTGTCTACCTTTTCTTCTCTTCCCCTGTACTGTCCCTTGGAGGATGATCTTGGATAGGCCAGATGATCTTGTTACATGGCCGTACCACTTCAGTTTTGTTACATTGGTATCACAGGATATGGTAAACAAAAGTCTCTGGACCTTCCTTCCCATAGTTTCTCTATCTCAGGATAGTTATGTCATATAGGAAGTACCTACAAATAACATAAAACTTTTTGGAAAGAAAACCGGAGAAGGGAGTGTAGAGAGATGGGATTAAGAATAAACTTGGTTGTTGCATTAACACCACTCTGGAATCCTAGTGTGGGACATTTAAAGGTTGAATCGTTCATTCATGTTCAGATTTCACTGTTCTGGTTTAGCAACTTTTTTTTTTTAATTTGCTCATTTGTTTTATTACACATACAATATTTTAATGAGCAAAGGTTAAATTATAAATAATAAAACTGCTTTTTCAAAAGTGCATTCTCTCAAGAATGCTTACTTGCAAAATCTGAGGGGAACGTAATAGAAGACACAAGAATAAAACCAAATAATTAAACAGCTAATGAAGTATTTTCTTACTTGCGAGGAATCCATTTCCTCAGGTGTTGTCCTAAGGATCTTTGCATCCAAACGTGGCTGGACTCCCTGTTGGACATTTTTTTTTTAAACACACTAAAATAATTTTTCAAGTATTAATGCAGTAACAAGCTCCATAATGTAGTCATTCCAGGATGTATTTCTACATTTGCAATGTAATTAACATATTTGATGTACCATTATTTTTAAAATATTGTACATTGTTGTACAAGTGAGAAGCTGAATAATTTAGGGTTATGTTTTTAGGAAAAGGCTTTGCTAGCATAGAAATTCATAATAGCAAATCTTTTTTCTAGCAAAATCCTTTGGAGGTAGGGGTCTGTGTGTGTGTGTGTGAATTTCTTCTGCAGATCTTCCCTTTGCGTATGAATGTGCCCATAAATTCGATTCAAGCCTTGCTGAAGTCAATGGAAGTCTGCCATTGACTTCGGTAGAGCCAGGATTTCATCCATGGTGCCTGCTGGGTTAAGACCACCTGAAAAGCAGTGGCCATTGGGGTAGTTTGAACATCTTTTCGTGGAATGGAATATTTTTGTCCAAGTTTATAAAGGTAATCTCAGCCCCAAGTCCTCCTAATTTCTTTTCTATTCCTTGAACAAATATTAACAAGAGAAATAGGATAGGAGAAATTGGCATTGTGGAGGCAATATACTTCAGTAAATATGATTATTGAGAACCTTTTTGGGAAATCTAAATAAACACTTACTTGAGTTCTTCTCTTGCAATGTGTACACAAGTTGACCGTAGCCAGCTATTTGGTACATGAAATTGATACTGCAAATTTAAGATGAATAAACCTTTTCCTTGGCTACATCAAAAACTCACAAACGGAATTGGAACACCTACATGGATTGATTGTCTTTTTGTGTACTTTTCAGAGTAATTTGCTTTTAAAAAACAATACTTAACTTCTCCTCTGAAAGGATTTCTGGGTTTTAGGGGGTGGGGGAAAGTCTTAAACGTTATTTGTAAACCATACCTTGTAAATCTCAACTGCAGTTAATAGTTGTATTGTCATTTTATACCATTATAGTTTCTTAATTTTTCTGTCCTCCTGCTCCTGTTTTGATTTTTTTTTCCCCAAACAAACCACTACATTAATCAGTATGGCTTGGATGTTATGAAAGGAGAAAAAGGAACCCCTTGCCTGTAGCACAGATGGTTCCTCCTCCTTTCTTGTCATGTGGCTAACGAATCTTGCGCTAGTGATGGATAGATCTGCTGTGCCTCTCTAATCAAACCAGCCTGTGTGCTGGTACAACAGGCTCCTGGGGATCACAGTGCAAAGCTCTGAATTCGCCTGACTTGCCAGAAGGATGTTTACTTAATGATGGGCTGGCAGTGGCTTGTAGGCACAGAAGTCTATGTAATGCTTTTGCAGAGGAAATAGTCTACTGTTATTAATGTCTAAAGAGAGGATTTGAAATGTAAGATGCTTGCAGAGAATTTGAAAAATACTAGGTAGGATACAACATAAATAAATAAATACAGATCATTCTGTTTTTCTTTGAATGGTATTTTCCTGGAACTTGACATTTAATATTTAGTACATGAATGGCTTTCATAAACATATATTATTTTCTGGTGGTTAGGTACATCTTTTGGAGCTGTCTCGGCTATTATGCAGAAATACAGAACAACAAATTGAGATGAAATATATTACCACATGGGGGAAGTTTATAAGTAAACTAGATTTTTGCACTGATGCTCATAATCCAAGGGAATTTATAACTTTAGTTTTTCACATGGATTAGCTCTAAACTACAGCAAGAACAATTCAGTTTCCTAAGTACTGTTACTCTGGAACTAAAATGTACCTTAATGCCTAATATTAAGACAGTTATTCCTTAAAGAGAAGCACAGCTGAAAAGTGAACACTTATGTACAGATACGTATTTTTGAATAGTCATTTCCTGTGCCTGCTTCTTGATACTACAGACTTCAGTTTTCTTTGAATAAGAGATCTTTCACACATTTCTTCTGTTTGATCCTGCAGTGAGCACCATAAACTTTTGTTTGATATCACAATCCTTTGCTATGGAACATAATTTCCATTTTGACTTTGCTTCATTATTAAGCAGGAGAAGAAAATGGGCAATTAGACAACTAACCCAGTTGTAAAAATTGGTAGCTGTGGTAAATAGCCCATGTAACAAACTAAATTATTAAAAATAAAAAGTGAGTTAAATGCTTTTCTGATTAACCATATATATAATGTTTGGGGGAAGGCAATGCCATTTTCAGTATGAAAATCTTCAATTTTAATGTGTTTTGAATATTTTGCATGCATAAGGAATCAATGATTAAGGGATGGAATGTCAAGTTGCTCTCAATGGCCATTGTACTCTGCCTATAGAAAAGTATTCCTTAATGCAATCAATATCAATATAAAAGCTGTACATCTACTTTTAGACTTAATCAAAAATGTTCTCATTTGTCTCTGAAACTGACAGTCTTATGGACTGAAATCTTGTAGTTCAGGTTAAGAACTCTGAATCAGAAGACCTGTGGTCTAGTTTCAGTTTTGTAACATACAAAAAACGTAATCTCTCAGTATGATAGTTCATCCATTTGGTATTGGAGATCATAGTACCTACCTCACAGAAGTATGTCGAAGGCTAAAATTCATGATCTGTAAAACACTTGAAAACTGTCAGAAAGCTAAGTGGTACAAATTATTATTTTTTCTTTAGAACGGCAGTTGCATGAATACAAGATTTCCAGCAATGCTAAGAGACTATGTTCTTTAATCCTAATCTAGGTGGGGCACGGTGATACAGAGATGTTCAGTTTTTGGTGTCGTTGAGATTGCTAATAATATCAATTAATGCTTTTAGTAGTGGCGATTTTTGTGATGTGGATCCTGCCTGTTGTGAACAGGACTGAATCCACCAGTTCCTTTCACTAGGTCAATCTCTCATGCTGTTGAAGTGTCGATGCCTGTTTCTAATTGGCCAATGATGCTAGCTTCCCTCACCCACTTGTTAAACAAGTCCCTTCATGCTTTCTTCCATGCTGCCTCTCAGCAAACTACCTTGTTGTGCTCCTTCAATGGCTCCTTAGAACTCTCCTTTTCTGTGATGCCTGCAAAAAAACTTTTTGGGCAACTGGTCTTTCAACACCCCTGCTTCTCATACTGACCAATATTGTCTCACTGTGTCCTGTGCATCCCCATCTGTTTGTATCCAACTGTTGTCTCTGGTCTTTTATGCTTTGATTGTACGCTTATTGGAGCAGGGACTTTTTATTCTGTACAGTGACTAGCACAATGTGATCCTGGTCTGTGCCTGTCCTCCTTGACACTACAGTAATACAAATAAGTAGGCCACCTGACAGTTGTATGATGGCGACAACTTCTGATCACTAGTAACCCTGGGCTGGATTTATAGTAATCCTTCTGCTCTGTAGAGCAGGCCTGCACAACTCGTAAAGCGGCGAGGGCCATATTATTCCAAAGAAAACAGGTGAGGGCCGAAACCCCCCGGCCCCGTGGAAACACCCCTCCCCAGCGCTGCCCACCCCACGGAAACAAACCCTCCTTCCCCAGCGCCACCTAGCCGAAACAGCTGTGGGACAAAAAGAAAGGTTTTTTGGGGGGTGATACTATATTAAGAATTTTTCAGTTAAATCAAACAATAAGTTTTTAGTTATTTTAATTTTTTTGTGAACCATGGAAAAATGAAAAACATCTGTTCCCCCACCCTCCACTTGCCTCCTTTCACCTCCTCCCTCCCCTGCCAGAAACCCCCATGCCTGCCCCTAGAAACCCTGCTGGCTCACTGCTCGCCCTGCCTGCTCCCTCCCCGCTCGGCCCTACCATCACACCCCTCTTCACCCCCTAGCCCTCCTCTGGCTTGCTGCATCCCTCCTAGTCAGTCCCACACCCATCACTCGTCTCCTTTCACTTCCTCCCTCCCCTGCCAGAAACCCCCATGCCCGCCCCTAGAACCCCTGCTGGCTCACTGCTCGCCCTGCCTGCCCCCCCGCCACTGCCCGCCCGCTCGGCCATCCCCCCACCCCCAGCTTGCCTCCTCAGTCCCTCCACCACTGCCCGCCCGCTCGGCTGGCGGGGCGGGGTGGGGGGATGGCAAGATTCAGCTCCCCGGCGGCCGCAGCTCCCCATGGCGAACCAGTTCCCCCGCCACTGCCCGCCTCCTCAGCCCCTCCACCACTGCCCGCCCGCTCACCTACTTCCCCGAGCAGTCGGACGTGGAGCCACCCGTGCTGGAGCTGGGCTGGCCGGCCTTCTCCAGAGGCGCGTACCGTGGCCTCACCCGCATGGAGGCGCTTTTCTAGCACAGCTTCGGCGAGACCATCTGCAAGGGGGTGGTGCACAGGCAGATCTGCTCACCCCCCCACGGGCCACAGAGTGAGCACGCGCGGGCTGCATGTTGTGCAGGCCTGCTGTAGAGGGAAAAGGTTCTTGTTGCATTGCTCAACATCCATTACTTTTTTTCTCTTTCCTAAGGCTGTTAAGAAGTGGATTGAGTATATGCTGGTGGGCTGTTTTACCAGCCTGGGTAGGGACACCCAAGTCCTTTAAAGGCCCTTGCCTCAGGGGACAATGTATTATTTGAAAGCAAAGGACATAAAAACACAATATAAAACTCAGTCCAGGAATGCTGGCTACAGACTCTAGAGGCTTCCCCCGGTCCCTTTGCATCCACCAGCCAGGATGGTGGTGAGGACATTCCCTTCCCCTCTGCACCTAGCTTCCATTTTCTTTATATAATCTGCCTAGCCACATGATAGGCAGGGATTCCTTAAGCTTTTTCAGGCTGCTGCTGTTTGTCACATTGGGTTTGAGGTAGATGTATTTAAATCTTTGGGCAATCCTCTATTGTGTGATTTTTAATTTACAGGGAGGGTACCCATTTGTAGATTGTGCCAAGCCAATGCACCTGAGTCAAGATGATGAACCATGGTGGCTTGCAATAGTTGTATTTTAGAAATTTGAAGCAAGAAAGAATAAATCCCATGAGCAATTTATCCATTCCCTAGAAGTTTAATGGGCTGTGGATTATTGTAAACATTCTGGGCTCCAGCCTGTCTAGAAAAAATGTTTAAAGACACACTATTAAGTACCCTGGCATATGTTGATAAGGTTCTTCAAGCTACTTAGAGATGCCTCAAAATGCTATGGGGCCTCTGAGGTGTGATAATATTGCATTAGGCGATTTTTTCTTTTTGTTGTATACATGCATTGGATGTTGGCATAGCTAAACAAGCTGATGACTGAAAACTATTGGTATTTTATAATGTTAGTTTAGCTACTTTTCCACCTTTAAATTGCTCTGCATTATTATCTTTCACTAAATTTAGGGGGAATCTGAATTGACAACATCTTAAAAAGGGCTTAGCTTCTGAGCCAGCCACTGTGGTTCACCATTTTGGCTCAGTTGTCTTGTTGTGGCTTGGCACTATCTAAAAATTCCTTTATGACCAGGGATTTAATTTCATTTTTATCTTGGATTTTCCATCCCCGGTGTTTTCTGATAGAAAAAGCTACAGAATGGTAATAGCGAGTGGAAATTTATTCCTGTGGCCAAACATGGCAGTAGAATTTTTATCTTTTGTTCTTTTCGTTGCAAGTAGTATGACTTTTTTTTTTCCCCTCTAGTGTTGTTACATACATTTTGACCAATGGCGGACATGATTTGAAACTGAGGAGGAGTGTGCACTTCGGGGAGGCGGGGATTTAAACTGCTGTTGCTATCCTAGGAAAAGTTCAGATGTATAGGCGTAAATGGTTTTGGAAAAAAAGTGTTTGTGTTGGAGAAAAGGAGGAACATGGAGTTCTGTAATCATGTGCTCATTTTAAAGATCTGTTTTTACCTTTTTAGCAGACACATTGCAAATAGCTGAAAAGAAAATATATTTTGAATATTGTACATACACTTTGATGCAAACCACAGTTAACATAACTCTTCACCGGTGTTGAGATAAAATTATCTCATCTTCAGAGTTCACATATTTTTCCTCTGATTGCTTGCTTTTGTAGACCACAGCATAAATTCCAGTCTTTAGTAAAAGTCTTGTTTTTCATGCTAGCTGGATAATTTCTGGTTAAGTCCTGTTATTTCTCTGTTTACTGCTGATGTAAGAACTCCCTGTGAAAGCTTTATTTTCTACTGCTTTTTTTTTTACCGGTATGCTAACCAAACACACACTTATCCCTTTTGGTCCCAGTGAGTTTTCCTATCCTGCTTTGTTTTTCTAATAAAAAATGTCTTCCAGGAATTGTTAGCAGGTCTTTCTGTATTGAGTACCAATAATTTAGAGTCAGTGCAATGCTTTTGGGGTTTGCAAAATAAACTGTAATCTAAGATAGCCTTCTGTTTGTCCTGTTTAGTGCAAATTAGCTGATTCAAGCTTGCTTTCTATGAATGGGAAACCAAATGACCAATTTTTACTAAGTTAGACGGAAATATTTTTATCCTACTTTTGTAATTGTGAAGTTTTCCACTGATTGTGTAAGAAATGTTTTGAGTAGTAATCTTAAAACTTAGTAACCTGAATACTTATTGAGATCTAAAAGAACACGTGCAGTATTATGTCTTGTGACCTGTTGACTTCCATAAATGAACATAAATGAGTCAGTATTTTCAGGCCTTTGTCCTTTTCATAAATAATTTTGATTTCTTTGTAATGAAAACAATAACTAGAATAAATTGATGATTTAACAGGTTAAATTCTTGTTTTCACATGCTTTTTAAAGCATAACATTCACTTTAGTATATTCGTGTATAATAGGGTTACCAGATAGCAACTGTGGAAAAAATGGGACAGAGGGTGGGGGCTAATAAGTGCCTATATAAGAAAAAGTCCCCAAAAACGTAACTGTCTGTTTAAAAACGGGACATCTGGTCACCCTAGTGTAGGCCTACACAACTTGTAAAGCGGCGAGGGCCGTATTACCCCAAAGAAAACAGCTGAGGGCCGAAACCCTCTGGCCCTGCGGAAACACCCCCAGCGCTGCCCCCTCCCCGCTCGGCCCCTCCCCTGCCTGCCCCCTCCCTGCTCGGCCCCACCATCACACCTCTCTTCACCCCCTAGTCCCCCGCTGGCTTGCTGCATCCCTCTTAGTCAGTCCCCCACCCACCACTCGCCTCCTTTCACCACCTCCCTCCCCTACCAGAAACCCCCATGCCTGCCCCTAGAACCCATGCTGGCTCACTGCTCGCCCTGCCTGCCCCCCCCCTGCACTGCCCGCCCACTCGGCCATCCCCCCCACCCCCACCCGCCTCGGCCCCTCCACCACTGCCCGCCCGCTCCTCCCGCTGGGGGAGAGTGGGGCTGCGGGCGGGCATGCCGTCCTCCCTGCAGCGCTCCTCCGGCCACGGGAGAGCGGGGCATGCCGTCCTCCCTGCGGCGCTCCTCCGGCCGGGGGAGAGCGGGGCATGCCGATCTGCTCAACCCCCCCGCGGGCCGCGCAGTAGGCATGCGTGGGCCGCATGTTGTGCAGGCCTGCCCTAGTGTATAAGCAATAATGACATCGGTTTAGTCTTCCATTTAAAGAGACTTTGCTCAGGTGCAAATGCATTATGTTCTTAACAAGGCCTTTGAGCGCATATTTAAAACCAGACTTTTCTTTCAGTCCCTCTGCTTTGCTATAACGTGTGTTTGTGAATGATGCATTTTAATACTCTTCTGGTAATTTGGAGTTGTTGTACAGTGTCTTACCACCTCATTCTTGTGAATGCTGACCATTAATCCCAATAGTAGTCAGTAAATGGATGTTGCAGACTAATACTAATTTGGTAAACTTATTTTAACAGATGTAACATTGTTTGACGTGCTAATTATAATTCAAAACTGGGTGCACTGGAAAGATTTTGCTCTTTAAATCAATACTTTTAATTTTTTCAGGTTTAATTGTTTTATAATGAAAGAAAAGATGATTCCAAGAAAAACTTTCAAAGCAAAAACTGAGTATATTTTTATCTTCATTATTTCTCTCTCCTGGCTTCTTGTCTGTGTAGGAGCGTCCTTACCTATATGATGAACTCCATTCAGTAACACTAAGTTCCTGTTTTAAATAAAAGCCTCTCTTTCCATGGTCAGGGTAAAACGTGAACTTCATTGAAGTCAAGGTCAAGATTTCACCCCAGGGCTGTATCTTAAACTATTAAAGAGAAAAGCTGCATATTGGTATGATTACACCAGACTTGACAATTCACCACATAGTGATTAATATTTCCATTAATCTGAATAAAGATGTTGAATGTATTACCATAAACACACATTTTTGGGTCATTTTACAGGAAGCCCACACTTTGAATGAAATATGGGCAGTACAAATATTGCATACATTGTTCCAAAATGAGTAACAGTTCACCTCTATTCTACTTGAACTGTGTATGGTGTTTACTCAATGATTAAAATGCAAAATTTAAAATTAAATTTGTTATGAAGCTACAGATATCATGCTAAATTCTATTTTCCTCCATCTCTGAGAATGCAGTGTTCTTGTACCTTCCCCAGAAAGATTTGTTTGACACACATTCTGCACCAACTTTTTGGTACAACAGAATACGTTTTTTTGCTAATTGACAGACTCACTAGAGAGACCAGCTTGAGTCATAGAGTCTGAAGTATCCCAGCCAAGCATCAAGAGTGAGGTACATTGGCATGACATTGTGTTTCTAGGAATCTTGACCTGGTGCAGCCCTGTAGATGAACAGAGGACTATATTTACCAGTGCTGTGAAGCTGATGCCTTTCACTACTGCTAAATTCACATGCAAGTTTTTGTAGGTTAAATTTATGATGTGTACCCTTTTTCTTATTAATCTTCATCACTAATATGCCAAAAAATTAGGGGTAACCAGATTGTGTATGTACTGGGCCAGGTGAGGGGGGTAGTTTATCACCATTATTAGGAATACAAAATAAATACATAAAGGTAGTGGTGGATGGAAGTAGCCAATGCGTTTTTTTTTTAAAAAGCAATTGAATTTATACGTGTCTGACACTAACTTTTTAAATACTCTATTATATGTCAAGATATTTGTCATAGAAAAGTGTGCACAGTTACTATTTTTAACTCCAAATTCCTGTTTGGGGTAGAAATTGGTAGGTGTCTTTTACTGACTAGAAGCATAAGCTATTGTCTGTCTGTCTAAAAAATGTGAGCCCTTCCAGAATGCAGGAGGAAAAAGTCTTTTTTCCTCATCTTAAAAAAATAAATAAAATAAAATTAAGATTTGTGTATACACTGTTGACAGAACCTTGATTCAGTGTCCAAGGATTAGTAAGTAGTGTGCCAGCAGAACTGTGTCCAAGATATTATGGAAAGAGTGCTGCTGCTAATATGAAAAGAAGGTTGAAATTCTGTTTTTAAAGATGAATTTAATAGCGTCCCTTTTTAAAGTGAAGGTTTTATTTGATGTCTGAACACAAATCAACTTGTTTTTAAATAACATTTTTAGAATTTTAATGGCTGCCGCAGCTGAAAGTCTCTAATTGCTTATTGTCGTCTTTAGAGTGATATTTATATGTTATGAGAAATGTACTCTTCAGTCTTCATGGTATAATGTGTGCTGTGCATCTACTTCAAGCATGGAGAAACACAGCCTATTCATTTGTAAAATTCAGTTAAAAAAAGTTAATTTAAAAAAAAATGTCTCCCGACTTACAGCTTCACTGATGTGATGGAGTCAATAATAGGTACTGATTTTAGGTGTTGTGTCTAATGTAGGCTGAAATTCTCCATGTATGTGCCTCAGGCTTTTTTTAACTGCTGACAAAATGGTTCAGCAGTTTCCAAGTAGGAGGCTAGGAAAAAAGACGTTGTTTTGTCCATGTTAAAAAAATTGTATTAACCTTTTTTGTGAATAGCTCTGGTGCTTCTATGCTGTGGAGTAGGGACTAGAAATATGGCAGGGTTATGCCCTTTTTTGTTAGTAATGTGCCTTTTGCCATCACTGTGAAAATCTGCCCAAATATCGCTAAGAAACCTTTGAAGAGGTGCACTTTGTTCATACTTGATAGAAATTTAGAGTTTAGCTGGTAAATTTCCTCCCAAATTCCATGAATACTAGGTATACTCCATC
Source organism: Chelydra serpentina (assembly GCA_037349315.1). NCBI lineage: Eukaryota > Metazoa > Chordata > Testudines > Chelydridae > Chelydra > Chelydra serpentina. The sequence goes on from JBAIAC010000070.1 coordinate 2,519,837, forward strand.
CCAAGGTGGAGCAAGACTCTTTCTGCAATTATAGCTCTGGGCTGTTGCAGGCCAAGCTGAGTCAGGCACATGAACTGAGAGCAGGGATACTCCATTCCTGTGGTCTCAGAGTACATCTACACCGGGATAAAAGCTCCACAGCACGGCTGCAGCTGGCCCAGGTCAACTGGCTTGGGTTTGCAGAGCTTGGGCTATAGGGCTAAAAGTAGCTGTGTAGATGTTCGGGCTTGGGCTGGAGCTTCAGCTCTGGGACCCTCCATCCTTGCAGGGTCCCAGAGCTTGGGATTCTGCCCGAGCCCAAATGTCTGCAATTTTTCAGCCCTGAAGCCTGAGCCCTGCAAGCCTGAGTCAGCTGACCTGGACTAGATGTGGTTTTTTTTTATCCCCATGTAGACATACCCTCAGTGACCAGAGCCTGGAATGGAGCTTGGAATGGAGTGCAAGATTCCTGATTCTCACCATTCCTCTGCGCTCATCAAATACCTGTGCAACGCAATAGCCAAGTGTGTGCTTCATCCCCATAAAGGATAACAACTAGGGCTGTCAAGCGATTAACAATATTAATCGTGTGATTAATTGCACTGTTAATAATAGAATACCATTTATTTAAATATTTTGGATGTTTTCTACATTTTCAAATATACTGATTTCAATTACAACACAGAGTACAAAGTTGACAGTGCGCACTTTATATTTATTTTTTATTACAAATATTTTCACTGTAAAAAACAAAAGAAATGGTATTTTTCAATTCACCTAATACAAATACTTCAGTGCAATCTCTTTATCATGAAAGTTGAATTTACACATGTAGAATTATGTACCAACAATAACTGTATTCAGAAATAAAACAATATAAAGCTTTCGAGCCTGCAAGTCCACTGAGTCTACTTCTTGTTCAGCCAGTCACTCAGACAAACAAGTTTGGTTACAATTTGCAGGCGATAATGCTGCCCGCTTCTGGTTTACAATGTCACCTGAAAGTGAGAACAGACGTTCTCATGGCACTGTTGTAGACGGTGTCTCAAGATATTCACGTGCCAGATGTGCTAAAGATTCATATATCCCTTCATGCTTCAACCACCATTCCAGAGGACATTCATCCATGTCGATGACGGGTTCTGCTCGATAACGATCCAAAGCAGAGCAGACTGACGCATCTTCATTTTCATCATGTGAGTCAGATGCCACCAGGAGAAGGTTGATTTTCTTCTTTGGTGGTTCAGGTTCTGTAGTTTCCACATGGACGTGTTGCTCTTTTAAGACTTCTGAAAGCATGCTCCACACCTCGTCCCTCTCAGATTTTGGATGGCACTTGAGATTCTTAAACCTTGGGTCGAGTTCTGTAACTATTTTTAGAAATCTCACATTGGTATCTTCTTTGTGTTTTGTCAAATCTGCTGTGAAAGTGTTCTTAAAACGAACATGTGCTGGGTCATCATCCGAGATTGCTACAACATGAAATGGAGGTAAAACAGAACAGGAGACATACAGTCCTCCCCCAAGGAGTACGGTCACAAATTTAATAAACACATTATTTTTTTAATGAGTATCATCAGCATTACAGCATGTCCTCTGGAATGGAGGCTGAAGCATGAAAGGGCATACGAATATTTAGCATATCTGGCACGTAAATACCTTGCAACGCTGGCTACAAAAGTGCCATGCGAACACCCGTTCTCACTTTCAGGTGACATTATAAATAAGAGGCAGTATCTCCCATAAATGTAAACAAACCTGTTTGTCTTAGCGATTGGCTGAACAAGAAGTATGACTGAGTGAACTTGTAGGCTCTAAAGTTGTACATTATTTTGTTTTTGAGTGCAGTTATGTAACAACAAAAAAATGTACATGTTTGTTAACTTTCACAATAGAGATTGCACTACAATACTTGTATGAGGTGAATTGAAAAATACTATTTCTTTTGTTTATAATTTTTACAGTGCAAATATTTGTAATAAAAAGAATATAAAGTGATCACTGTACACGTTATATTCTGTGTTGTAATAGAAATCAATATATTTGAAAATGTAGAAAAACATCCAAAAATATTTAATAAATTTCAGTTGGTAGTCTATTGTTTAACAGTGTGATTAATCACGATTAATTGACAGCCCTAATAACAACCTATTATTGCTACCAGTTACTTTATTAGCGCAAGCGCCATAGGTCTGTGAGGGGAATCTAAAGGTTTCAAACCTGCTGGTGACCTTATGTGGGTGTTGTGTGATGCCTCATAATAGAATTTGTTTTAAGAATTTGGGTTTTTTTTAGAAGCCTAGTTAACTGTCCACACACAACTGTTAAAAGAGTAATGGCGGTGGAATTATAAGATACATGGGATGCTGCAGATGATTAACTGTTTGTATGTGTTGGAAATAATTTCTTTAATACGTTTATTAAGGTTTTCCATTACGTAGTTTCCACAGAAACATTCCTTTAGTCCAAAGGCTACTTGGTATAAAGTACATCCAAAATACAGATATAAGCATGTACACACGTGTACTCTATCCTATCAACAATACATTTAAAAGTATTGACCCAAATACTCACGACAGGATCAGAGGTCGAGAGATACCTTCCCATCCTGGTGTGTCTCCAGAGGGGTGAGGAAAAGCTCTGATGAAGAAACCCCTGAAAACCTTTCCTTTGTATACACTATAATGAACAAGTGATGTTATTGCTGGTTATCAGACCTTAGCTAAGGCCCGATGAAGCATTTCTTTATAATATGTTAAAAAAAATCTATATAGCCAGTTATTTACCCATTTTATCACGTTTTCTTTATTTCTATTATCTCAGCCAAAACCTTATATAAGGTAACACTGGTATTTCAAGGATCACTACAAGTATAACACAAACAACACTTCCTTCTCATTCTTTGTGGTCATAGGCTTTGGGCCTACCACTGATGCTAACATCCAAACTCAGTTTAAAACCATAGTATGCATCACAGATTGACTGACTGACAGATGTTGAATAGAATCATGGAAGTTGGGCAAGGAAAACCTAGTCTTCTTGATCTAGCTGTGTAGGTGTTTATATGGCTTCCATCACTGTTGTATCAGTATGCCACAAAACACTACTGAATATATTTGTAGAGCACCCCTATGAAGTAGGTAACTTTTTTTATTATTTCCATTTTATGGATAAGAGTACTGAGGTCCAGAGAGCTTGAGTTACCCAGGACCAGATAGGAATTCTGATAGAGATGGGATTGGAACCCAGATCTTATGAATCCCTTGCCTATTGCTTTAAACATAAATCCAGCTACAGAGGTGCAGTTCATAATTGTCAGCATATCCATATTCTGATAGCTGTTTATATTTCTTCATTCAGTATCTAATCTTAATCAAGACTTCTGAATAGCAAGTTTTTTTGTTTTTTGTTTTCTAAATCAGCATGTGAAGTATATTGAAGATGCAAGTCTTCCTTTTTTTCATAGCATACTGTTTGACTAGGTTTAACAAGGCAGTCTAGATGGCTTTTCTGTTGGCGTATGCTTAAGAAGGATGTGAAAGGCACTACTATCCACTAAGTCAATATGCAAAAGGCCCAAGGTTTCATCCAAATCTGTCTCCCTCATAGTACTATTTTGCTCTGCTGTTATCCATCAGGCTTGACAGCCTGGAACTGATTTATTACTTCGTTTAGAGTTCCTAGTGTTTTCTGACTTCATTTAAAGCAAAGAATTTTTGATGGTTTTATTAAAATGAAATAAATGAGTTTTTCTGTTCAACTGTGAACATTTGGGCCTTTAAAATTTCCCTTTTCAGTTTGAGGCGGAATACTCTATTTTGGTGTCTTTTGAGTTTTCACATTACTGTACTAATGACAGTAACATAATTAAGTTATATTCAAGAGTTTGGGAATAGCTTTGGGGCTTTGACTAGCATTGACTCTATTTCAATTTAAACAATACTATGTATGAATCACTCTTATTTAAGCTTTAATAAACTCAATGAATTTATGAACTTTTTACTTCTGTGGTTTTGTCATACCACGTCTTTTCACATTCAACGGGCCAATGAGACTCTCCAGCATGGTCTGACAACTGCTGACTTGTAGATTTGAAAGAAAAGGCTAACTTTCTAAATTTTACTCCTTGTTTTTGTAAATGTTTTTTATATTATCTATAGTTATCCATGGCCACTGAATTATTTCATATTAGAGTATCAGTTGTTCTCCATATCCACTGAAGGTAAAACCAGAAGTAATTGGCTTAATCAAAGGAGATTTAGGTTAGATATTAGGAAAAACATTCTAACTATAAGGATAATTAAGCACCGGAATAGACTTCCGTGGGAAGTTATGAAATCCCTATCACTGGAGATTTTTACAAACAGGTTATATAAACTACTGTTAGGGATGGTCTGGGTATGCTTGGTACTGCCTCAGCACAGGGGGTTGGACTAGATGATCTCTCCAGGTCATAGGCGCCGACTTTTGTCGGCGCCGGTGGGTGCTTGCACCCCCGCCCCTTCCCCAAATCCCCGCCTCTTCTGCCGGGCACGCTGCATCTCCCCCCCTGCCTTGCAAGCCGGGGGGCGGGGGGAGAAGCAGCAGAGCACCCACCGGGCCCAGCAGCTCCCCGCCAGCCTCCTCCCGCGCCCAGCTCACCTCACCTCTCGAAGGCTCCACCAGACGCACAGTGGCAGCCGCTTTTCCTGGCTCCCTCCAGCTGGTCGGCAGCGCCTCGGGGGAGGGGTATGGGGACGAGGCAGAGCTAGGCTCTCTGCCTCCTCCCCAGGCCCCTCCCCCGAGGCGCCGCCGATCAGCTGGAGGGAGCCAGGAAAAGCAGCTGGTGCTGCGTGTCCGGCGGCGCCTCGGGAGGCGGAGAGGTGAGCTCGGCGCGGGGGGGCTGGCGGGGAGCTGCCGGTGGGTGCTGAGCACCCACCAATTTTTCCCTGTGGGTGCTCCAGCCTCGGAGCACCCGCGGAGTCGGTGCCTATGCTCCAGGTCCCTTCCAGTCCTACATTTTTAGAATTCTGTGATTGTACAAAATTATTTGCTAGCATCAGTCTTGGTCCATGCCTGATTTTTGGTCTCTTGCAGCTTGGCGGGATGTTGTGTAGGCCTGGCTTGACATGTAATAGAACTGTACCATTTTTCAAAGTGTCTGACTAGACTGTAGATTAAGTATGTACTAAATATTAAGGTCCAGTTTATCAGAAGAATCTATCAGCTTTTTCTTTTTCTAGACTCTGAAATCTGTTATCATTATCTTTTAAGAAGTTAAATACTAATAATACATTCCATTAGAATTATTTTCGTATAGTAATGAATGAATTCACATTAGTAATGTGGTGTGGACATTTATTTTATAGAATAAAATCTCAAATTAAAATGGACACTTGGCATACAGCATAATCTTGTAGGAGTAAAGTATTGGACTGTTCAGTAGCATTTTAAAGTTGTAACATCTTCATTCCAAAAGAGCTCATATTTTACGAAAAGCAGTACTGAAATGCTATCAACTTGAAGCCTGAAACATAAGATCCAGTTTTCCCCATATTGGCACACACAATATCAGTTGTTATAGTACATGAAATCATATAGGCCTTTAAAAAAAATCTAGCTACAGTATTTGATTAAGTTGGGAGGGTGCATTTTTGAACTTGATTTATTTATTTTTTTTAAATGTGAAAAATATTTTTGTTATTATTGAATGAGTTTTACTCAAGTAGTTCATTTTCCTTTCTAAACAGGATAGAAAGAGATTTTCAGAATTCAGCAAAGATGAATATGGTCAAGAGAATCATGGGCCGGCCACGGCAGGAGGAGTGTAGCCCTCAGGATAACGCTCTAGGGTTGATGCACCTGCGCCGACTCTTCACAGAACTTTGTCATCCTCCTCGGCACATGACCCAGAAAGAACAGGAAGAAAAACTTTACATGATGCTGCCAGTGTTTAACAGGGTAAGCTAGGTGACCTGATGAGAGACTTTTCTGGTGCTGGCTTGTCTACAGGCGGGGAGAGCCTGTAGTAGCTAATGTGCACTAGCTACTCTGCACTAACTCACTGCATAGACAAATTCACACCCTATCTCACTCCACACTAATTTCCTTGTGTAGATAAATCCTAAGAGTACTTGTAATCTAAATTTGGTGGAGATTGTTTTCCTTTAGAATTGAAGGGATTGGGAATATACAGTGGAAACACAACAAAAATTATAATTTTTTTGTTGCCAACATTTTCCTTTTTTTGATGTTAAAAGTAATGTTAGAGATTTCCTAACATAAGGATTCACAGCAGCCTGAGGTTTTGTTCCCTTTTATTAACTCTTCATTCTAAAGTAGGGATCTAAACTAGCTTCTAGATTGTCCCAGGACTATTTTGAAAAACTTGCTTTCACATGAGAGTTTGAGTCTGCATGTTCAAAAGCCCAGGTTATATTCAGACTCAGAAATGATTCACTTGATGCTGACACTTTTTTCAGTTCCCAGTGCCACTCGTGATGCCACATTGCACTGGAAAAACCCAAGTCCCCAGCCCAGAGAGGTTTTCTTTATAACACTGGAAAGTCTTTTGTCACGAAGTGGGTATTAACCCACGAAAGCTTATGCTGAAATAAATTTGTTAGTCTCTAAGGTGCTACAAGTTTTTCTTTCTTATTTTCGTTTTGTCACTCAGTTATTGTGCTACTTTAATATGAGGCGTTCTTTTGAGGACTGTTTCATGTACTTTGGAGGTCACCATGTATTTCTGAATTATAGTACTATCTATCCACTAGAGAGAGATCTAGGAATGCAGTTGTTTGGTTTTTTGCAGGCATGTGTTTGTATAATACTATTAGGGAGGATTGGAAGCCTCAGTAAATTGAAGATCAAACATTTCAATAAGTAAACCTGAAAAAGAAGAGTTATTTATCAAACTCAAAAAGATAAAATAACCTAAAATTTGCTTGTTAAAGGTTTTCATTTTTACAGTGTGATGTATTAAACTGGTTACATGCTGTTTAGAATGACCAACCAATGTCAAAATACATTGTTAATGTCGTTTTCTAGGCAGTTCACACATTTGCACCACAGTTTGCTGCCATACAACACTCTTCTTTCCGGAACAAAGAATTTGTAATACTGAATTAACCTATTAAGTAGCGTGATCAAGTAGATAGGTCTCCTGAGTCCCAATCTAGTTCCTGGGTTCTATTCCCAGTTTTGCCACTGAACAGCTGTGTGACCTTCGCCGAGTTCCCTCTTTGCCTCCATTTCACAGCCCACCTTTTATCTTGTTTATTTAGGTTATAAGCTCTTTTGGGGCATGGACTATGTGTGTAGAATACCCAACATAATGGAGCTTTGATCTTGGTTGGCGCTTGTAGATGGTACTGTAATACTAATAAATCTGCGATCTATCAGTAGATGATACTTAAAATAGTAAATAATCTCTCATGCACCTGGTGAATCACTTAATTGTGAACATGTAGGGGCGAAAGTTCCTTCCTGATCCCTACAATAACTAGATTTGATTACTATGATTGTGCCCTGTTTTATCTAGAAATTCTATTGCTGATTAAATTAACTGTTACTGTAGTTGGTTTTAAAAGAAAGTAACTCCTCACTTAACATTGTAGTTATGTTCCTGAAAAATGCGACTTTAAACGAAACGACGTTAAACGAATCCAATTTCCCCATAAGAATTAATGTAAATAAGGGGGTTAGGTACACAGTGATGATGATAGTGAAGCTTGGTTGAGGTGGAGGAATCAAAGGGTGGGAATTTCCCAGGGAATGCCTTAGGAAGGATGAGCTAGCACTAGCACTACATTGAGCCCTCAAGGGTTAACTCTCACACTCTACAAGCCAGCAGGAAACCAGAGACAGAGATGTGCATTTCCAATTAGGTATCAAGAGTGGGGTCAGACGTACACTGCCTTGTTAGTTAGATCAGCAAGCCCCACAGCTGCAGCTTCTGCCTAAGGCAGCAGCTCCCTCCCTCGTGTGTGTCCCCCGGTCTATGGAAGATGGGGTAAGTAAGGTGCAGGGAGACATTAGTCCCCCTCTTCTTCCCTCCTCCTCCCCCCCCCCCCCCCCCACAGTAAGCAGGCAGGACACTCGGAGAGCAGCACATGGCAGTGGGGGAAGGGACAGCTAAACTGCCATTGATAGCCTGCAAATGATGTTAGAATGGAGCATTCCACAACTGTAAACGAGCATGTTCCCTAATTGATCAGATAACCGGGAGGACTTTAAGTGAGGAGTTACTGTACAATAATTGTGTGTAGACACAGACAGCAAGCTGTCTTCGGTGTCTCTGCCCAGGACCTTGCAGACTTGAAGGAGAAAATTAACAAGATCCATCATTAGCTCCTTCTGCTCCTTGTCTCTGTTTCCTCATCTCTCCCTGTAATCATATCTCCTCTACACTAGTCACTGACTCCAATCTCTTTGAAAGGAACATGCTCTTAAAATCCATTTCAGTTTGGTTGCTGCCCTCTCCTCTCCCTAGAACCTCTCTTAGTAATATCTCAAATGGTTCTCCCTGGCTAACTGTCTGGTCCTTGATTTCACCCTCATCCTCCTTGGCCTTTCTTACTGTTGATCACTTCCTTCTCCTGAACATCTTTTTTCCTTAGTTTTCATGGGCCTCTCCTCTCGGTTCTCCATTAATTTTTCTGACTGCTGTTTCAGCCTCATCTTTGATATGGCTCTTCTCCTTTCCCCTCTGTATAAGTCTGAGTTCTTCCTGTGTTCCCCTCATTTTTTTTCCTTTGATGACCTCATCTGCATCCACATTTTGTTACTTCTGTGCTGAAGATTCATTCATTTTCTTCTGTCTCATAAACTTATTGGTCTGATGTATCCGAGTTTTCAGCTTGTCATATTGTAGGGCGTACTGCTGTGTAAATTCAATCCAGCCATAACTGATCTCTAGAGACCTGCAAATCCATGGATATCCGTGGACCATTTTTGCAGATTGCAGATTGGATGCAGATACAAATTTAGTATCTGCTCAGGGCTCTACTGAGCTCCCTATTTTTTCTTAAGCCCTTCTTTCGTCCTTATTTCACCGTTTTCTTTCGACATTATCATCCATTTTTTCTCTCAGATGTTTTTAATCTGTCCTCCTTGGAATCCTCTCTCCCAGTAGAAATACAAGCTATTGCCAAATGTTGTCACCTTTTATTTACAACCTCTCTAAAATCTGAATCTTCTCTGTCTTGATGAATAAAACACCTGTCCATACTCCTTGATTTCCTGTCTCTGGAATCATTGATAACCATTATCATTCTTCTTCACACCATCCAGAATGCCACAGCCAAAATGTGTTAGTGTAGGTCAACCAGACAATGTCACTTAATTTTTTTCAATCACTCTATTAGTTTTCCCCTTGCCTTCAAGAGCCCGCACACCTCCAGGCTGGCCTACAGCTTAAATCTGTCTACTGTTGTGTCTTCCCCCTAACCCCATGACTGCTGTTCCTCCCACATTCTGTCAACCCCCCCCCCCCTTTATTTTCCTCCTAAAGACCCACTTCCTCTGTGATGTCCACACATGAAAAATCCCTCTTGTGGCTTTCCTAGTCCATCTTATTTTTTTAAAATGTTTTCTAGATCGTAAGCTTCCTTGGGAAGGGACTGTCTCTGTCTTGCAGAGTGTCATGTACAATACTGGTGCTCAGCGAATAACAGACTGTTCAATACTAACTGATAAATTTACCAGATTTAAAAGAGGAAAACAATTTGTGTCAAAACATTCAAACTTGGACTTCCATTGGGAAAGCTGGCTGGTAGTCTTAGTTTATTATGCATCCTTAGTTCATTATTATCCCCCCTTATTAAGACACACACAGATGCTCCTTTCCCTGAAATAAAATATTTTAACAGTGATAGGTATTACTTTTTAAAAAATTTAAACATAATACCTATTAGATACCAATTTGCATACTTCCAGGTCAAACAAAAAAGTCATTACCACATGATAAACTAGGTCGAGGTTGGCAGTACCTTATTCACATTGGTGAGTTGCTGCTCACCCGTGCAATCCCACTCAGAGGTTTGAATGGTTTTGAAAAAAAATGTGTGCTAGTGGCTGTTGATGGAGTATATGATGGTGTACATAAAGGTTTTATTAGCATGAGCGTGTGATCCTTGCATAATGTGTAGAGAAGCCACACATAAATTATGTAGGTCACCCCAAACACGTGCTAGTAAGACCTTCTGTCACACCTTGATGTGTTCTATGTATGCCACAAATGTAGAGAAAAGTTTTAGAGTAGTGCTTTAGATGATTTTTCAAAATAGAGTTGGAACTATTTCTTGTATCCTTCTACCTGTAAAACCATGAATCCAGGACTCAGAGGGGAGGATAAATTAATACACTTCAAAAATGACCTTAAATGATCCTCTTTTTTTTCTTCTTTTAAATGTTTGCTCTCAATAATTATTATTTTCTGTTAATTTCAGTTTCATATTTCCACACACCATTCTTAATGGTGCAGAAACATGATGCTCATGTTTTGATTTCTAGCAAGCTTGTTCTGTGGAAACTTTTTTTCTCTTCACCCCAAACTCTTTAAACAGTTAAAAACAGAACTTTCCAATGAGCTGGGAGTCAGGGGAGGGGGTGCACTTTGTGCTAATGAAGTCAAGGAATACTAGTTTAGAGAGAGGCCTGCAGCTGTGCCTGAAGTGGAGAGGGTTCTGAGACTTCCACCAGGATGCTGAAGCTGGAGCCAATTTTGGGGGCTCCATATATGTGTCCATGTGACCAGAATTTAATACTGCACTTCAGTTGCTGGAAAGGAGGAGTTTGGCCATTAAAAAAAAAAAGGGGGGTAACTCTGCATATTCTCACTCTTGGGATATACGTTGACCAGTGCAGCAGAACAGTAGAACCTTCTGTAAGCAATGCCTGCTAGAGTGCTTGCTTTCCCCCTCCCATACTTCCTCTCACCATTCAAGTGCTCTCTGATGGCTGGGCCATAAAAGGCACAGCAGAGGTTGCTGCCTCAGTTCCTTCCAAACGCCGACTCGGACGTGAACCTTCTTCAGATTGTGTGCATCAGTTATTGTGCCTTTTTCTTGTAGCTAGTTAGTTTTTAGTAGTTAGTATGACGGTTAAGTTTTAGTTCAGTATCGGCACCGAATCAGTGGCTGATTCAAAGATCAAGAAACACAGATTCAACATGTGTTCATCATGCCCCATGGTCTTTTCTGCATCAGATGCTCACTCTTGATGCTCACAATGTTTAGGAGAGGGCCCTTGTCATGAATAGCGGGAAGGGTAGCAACCTTTATGGATGCAGTAGCATCAAATCCCTCCTTGGCAGCTGTACTGGATTGCCTTACCTGTAAGGCAGTTCAAATAACCTAGTTGGCACCTGACCAGAAGGACCAATGAGGAAAGAAGATACTTTCAAATCGGGGCGGGGGGGAAGGATTTGTTTTTTTTTGTTCTGTGTGTTGTTCCCTCTCTGGACGGAGGGAGAAGCCAAGCAGGTACAACATCTCCTGAAAACAAACCTGGAATAATCCATCTAAAACCACAGAAACTGAGTAGGACAAGGAAATGCGTTGGGTTATCTTTTGTTTGGCTTGTGAATTTTCCTATGCTACAGAGGTAGTTTCATTCCTGTTTTTGGTAACTGTGAAGCTGAGCCCAGAGAGGAATCCTCTGTTTTGAATCTTTTTATTACCCTGTAAAGTTACCTTCCATCCTGATTTTGCAGGTGTGATTCTTTTACTTTTTTAAGTAACGTTATTCTTTTAAGAACCTGAAAACCAAGGGTCTGGTCTGTGCTCACATTGCTAAGGCAACTGGTTGGTATATTATTCTCAAGCCTCCCCAGGAAAGCGGGTGAACAGACCTGGGGTGATATTTTGAGGGGATAGGGATTCCAAGTGACCCTTCCCTGAATTGTTGTGTAAATCACTTGGTGGTGGCAGCAATACCGTCCAAGGACAAGGAAAGGAATTTGTGCTTTGGGGAAGTTTTAACCTAAGCTGGTAGAATATAAGCTTGGGGGGGTCTTTCATATGGGTCCACACATCTGTACCCTAGAGTTCAGAGTTGGGGGGGGGGGGGACCCTGACAGCCGTTTTCCTTCATATTGTACCATCTGTGGCACCTTTTGCCCCACCTTCCAAAAGAAAGAGGCAGAATGGACTTGAAGCCCTCTTACTTCAGGAATCTTTTAACTGCAAAATCTTTTGAATTGGAGCTTTTGAAAGTTTCCGAGAAGAAAAATCAGAGGTCCAAATTGGCATCAGGCACTGCCAGATCTAGGAAGCCAAGTGTATTGAAAACATTAGCCTCTGCACTGAACTGGAGCCTCCAGTTCTGAAATGACTGAGCTACAAGAAAGGTGTACAGCCCTTTGACTGATGCAGTTATGGGAAAAGGGCAAAATATGACTGAGGTTTCTTCAGATCTGGGACTCTTACTTCTGAGGGAAAAGAAGGCTAGGAAGTTTGCCTGTTCAGGGGATTCGTTGGATCAAGAATTCAGCACAGACTCAAGGTAATTTGTTATTAACATGTTCCCATGCAGTGGTTCCAAGGAAGCAGATAGAACAAATATCTCATTGTTCCTAGTTCCTTTTATTATTATTAGAGCACAAGTACACTTGGAGCCGCATCATTCCTCAGATCTTTTCAGTTCCTCATCGAAATTGGGGAAATGATATTTGGACATAAAAATCTTTTCAGTTTTCTCCTCCAGACAAGAGACAGAAGGGGCACTTCACTACATGGATCTACAGATAATTTACACCCACTGTGTAAATCTCCTACTGGGTTGCTGAGGAAGACATTATCTCCTTTGTCTCTGCTGCACATCCCTACTTCAGTTGTTTCTGCAATAATCCCTTTGTCAGATCTGGGATCAGATCTGAATTCTGAAGGAACAGCCGGATTAGATGACATATCCTGAACCAGAACCCTTATCTGTACCTTCTGAGAAACACTTTTTTTCACATATGGCCTTTCCGAAATTTCCTACTCATCATGACTATGATACAGTGCTGGACTGGGGTGATTAGCAGATGCCACCCTGGGTGCCGTGCCATGTTGGCCAACTCTGAGATTTCACTACCAGCCCACATTAAAATCTACACCTTCAGTTCTGCATCAAGGCAGAAGCACATCTGAGATCCTAAACCTTCGTAACCGACAGCAAGGGATTGGTCACCTACCATTGTCCACGATACACTCTATGAAGAGGTAGAGGAAAGAGATTTACCATTAGCAGCATGAACAGGAATTAGAAGGTGATTCCCCTACAGAGGCAAATGTGGACATTGGATCAGCTTCATCTGTCTTAGAAGACACTATTCAATTTCATGAGCTTGTCAGCAGAATGGTAACAAAATTTAATCTACCATTTGTTGCATTAGAAGAAGCACCTCATTTAGTCTTTTGGTATTCTTGGTACTGTTCCTACCAACAAAGTATCCTTACTAGTCTTGGAAGGTCTCTGGCAGCCAGTGAAATGAGTATGTAATAACCCATCCTTTCAAAAAAAGCAGAAAAATTATATCAGATTCCTTAAGGGTTTCATGTGTATCCCACCTCCTAATTTCTTCATTGTTTGTACTGCGGATGCCTCTGCAAGATCTGGGTATTTACACTCCACTCGTAATGACAGAGAAGGGAGAAAAAATTGATTCCTTGAGAAGGAAGCTGGGGTTTTGTTTTGTTTTTACTTGAGTATGAGGATTGCTAACTGTCAAGTGGTTATGGCTAGGTACCAATTTCATCCTGGGGATAAAATTTCACTTTTTATGAAGAATTTTCCTGAAGAGCATCAGAAGTTAGCTAATGTCCTTATTAAAGAGGGACAAAATGGGTTTAAACATGCTCTTAGACGAACATCCTTCGATGTTGCTTCAAGATTAGTAGTCTCTTCTATAACTCCTTGAAGATGCATGTGGTTACATTCTTTTTCTCTTCCCTTCGAAGTGAAATCAGAAACTGAGGGTCTTTCATTTGAGAGAGACAGACTTTTCCATTCTGAAACAAAGTTTTAGAGAAAATGAAAGAGATGGGATCAACAGCAAGATCTTTGGGACTTTGACAGCCTTTTAAGAGAACTCCTACTTCTGCATTTAGTTACCAAACCCATACTATCTGCCGTTTTCATAATTATCTTACTACACTCAAAGAAGATATCAGTATCAATAACGGTGATCGCAGCAGCATCCTTTACAGCAACCTCAATATAGAAAACAATCAGCCAAATCTAAAATGAGACCCAAGAACAATTCTTCCACTTGTTCGACATCGAGAGTGAGAGCCGCAGACTAACACAAAACACTTCTCTACCCTTCGGAAGCAGTCTGTCCACAGTCACAGCAAATGTCAGAAGATCTTTATGGTCAGATGGGTGTTGGATATCATAAAAGAGGGTTACATCATCCAGTTTCATACCGTTCCTCCATAACAACCCCCTCTCTTCCCTTTTCAGAGAGTCTTCTCGTGAGAGGGTTTTAAGAGCAGATGTTCATTCTCTATTACTTACAGAGCAATAGAGGAAGTTCTAGAAAGTCTTAGTAATCAGGTCTTCTATTACCATTATTTCCTTGTTACAAAGATGAATGGAGGTTTGTGACAAATCCTTGATCTGTGAAAATTAAACAAGTACATTTGAAAGTTCCAGTTCAGGATATTGACCCTTGTGACAATTATCCTGCCTATCTAGACCCTCACTCACCTATCTAGATTCATTGGCCAATCTAGATCTCAAGGATGCTTATTTCTACACAACCCAACTTACAGAAAATACTATTAGATTTTCCTTGGGTCAAGAACATTTCCAGTACAGTCCCCTGCCCTTGTCTTTCTACTGCACTCAGAGTTTTTACAAAATGTCTTTCTGTCATAGCAGCTTTCTTGAGAAGATGAGGGTTTTTTGTTTCCCCATAGGTAGATGACCGGCTTGTAAAAGCTCAAGAAAAGCTGAACAGAGTCATTCTTTATAGGACTTCATATAAGCTGTTTTGTTATTTTATGTGAGTAACTGTAAAGTTAGCGCTCTTTCTGCTCAGGTTTTATCTAGATGTATCAGACAACGTATAGAAGAGAGTTATAGAAATGTTTCATGGAACACATACTACTAGAGCAGTTGCTACTTCTACCACATGATTTAGACATGTTCCTCAAATGGGGATTTGTAAAGTGGCCATGTGGAAGACACAGCTGTTAGGTCTGATGCCCAGTTTGGCAGGGCAGTTTTCCAGTCTTCGTTTAATTAGGACACTGTGTCCCACCATCTGTTTTTCTTATACTGCTGACCTAACTATTGCAAGAGTGGGTATATGCAGTGTTTGTGTATTTGGTTGTCGTGGTAATAGAACCTTGTTGCTATGGCAACTGAGTTAGATTATACAGGGATAGCCCAGCCAGTTTTGGCTGGTTTGGTTAGTTCAGTTTGTGGCAATAAATGGCCGCTTTTAAGGTTCATAGCTCTCTGTGTCTCAAGTGATTTCTTCCTAAAACTGCTGCCCCCAAGGATACAACAAAGTGATGATGAGGATGGGATCCCTGTGCTGCCCCAGCAACAGAAGGAAGTAGAAGTCAAGGTACAAAAAAAACAAACCCCAAAAACAAAACCTTTTTGCTGTTGGAAGGGGATGAGAACTGGCTTGTTTGCACTGACTGTGCAACTTGAAACTAAAACCATGGGTACACTTACAGGGCCACTGGAACCTTTTGAGGAGAATATAGTGCAATGGCACCTGTATACTGAGTGTTTTGAGCTTTTTGTTATTGCAAATGACATTACAGAAGAGAAGAAAGTGCCAATATTCTTAAGTGTTGTAGGGGCTAAGATCTACTCCCTGCTACGCAGCTTACTACACCCTGTTAAGCCTGAGACCAAATCTTATAGTGACATTGTGGAAATCCTGGGGTCCCGTTTTTCTCCAAAACCACTGGTAATTGCTGAAAGATATAGGTTCCATAAAAGAGACCAAAAAGAAGATGAAACAGTTGTACAATTTGTAGCAACTTTAAAAAGGCTTGCGGAACACTGTGAATTTAAGGAGATGTTAAATGACGCTCTACGTGACAGGTTAGTAGTGTGTGGCCTGCACAGCGAAGCTGTACAGACGCGCCTATTGACAGAGGCTCAGCTTATCTTACAGAAGGCTGTTGATATTGCAGTCTCCATGGAACTGGCTACAAAGGATGCGCAATATGTCGGTGCATCCCCTAGGGTGCATAAGGTGTCACAAGAACCTACCCACAAAACTGTGAGGAGTCCGGAATGTGAGTGAGGCCAAACAGCAAAAATTAAGATG
Source organism: Chelydra serpentina (assembly GCA_037349315.1). Classification (NCBI taxonomy): domain Eukaryota; kingdom Metazoa; phylum Chordata; order Testudines; family Chelydridae; genus Chelydra; species Chelydra serpentina. Next base: position 2,536,080 of record JBAIAC010000070.1, read on the forward strand.
TTTGTACACCAATGCGAGGAGCCTAGGTAACAAAATGGAGGAATTAGAGCTACTGGTCCAGGAAGTGAAACCAGATATCATAGGAATAACCGAAACATGGTGGAATAGTAGTCATGACTGGAGTACAGGTATTGAAGGGTATATGCTGTTTAGGAAAGATAGAAATAAAGGTAAAGGTGGGGGAGTAGCATTGTATATCAATGATGAGGTAGACTGTAAAGAAATAAAAAGTGATGGAATGGATAAGACAGAGTCTGTCTGGGCAAAAATCACATTGGGGAAGAAAACTACTAGCGCCTCCCCTGGGATAGTGCTTGGGGTGTGCTATAGACCACCGGGATCTAATTTGGATAGGGATAGAGACCTCTTTAATGTTTTTAAGGAAGTAAATACTAATGGGAACTGTGTGATCATGGGAGACTTCAACTTCCCAGATATAGATTGGAGAACAAGTGCTAGTAATAATAATAGGGCTCAGATTTTCCTAGATGTGATAGCTGATGAATTCCTTCATCAGGTAGTTGCTGAACCAACAAGGGGGGATGCCATTTTAGATTTGGTTTTGGTGAGTAGTGAGGACCTCATTGAAGAAATGGTTGTAGGGGACAACCTTGGCTCGAGTGATCATGAGCTAATTCAGTTCAAACTAAATGGAAGGATAAACAAAAATAAATCTGAGACTAGGGTTTTTGATTTCAAAAGGGCTAACTTTAATAAATTAAGGAATTTAGTTAGGGAAGTGGATTGGACTAAAGAATTTATGGACCTAAAGGCGGAGGAGGCCTGGGATTATTTCAAGTTAAAGTTGCAGAAGCTATCAGAAGCCTGTATCCCAAGAAAGGGGAAACAATTCATAGGCAGGGGTTTTAGACCAAGCTGGATGAGCAAGCATCTGAGAGAGGTGATTAAGAAAAAACAGAAAGCATACAAGGAGTGGAAGATGGGAGGGATCAGCAAAGAAACCTACCTTATTGAGGTCAGAGCATGTAGGGATAAAGTGAGACAGGCTAAAAGGCATGAAGAATTGGACCTTGCAAAGGGAATTAAAACCAATAGTAAAAAGTTTTATAGCCATATAAATAGGAAGAAAACAAAGAAAGAAGAAGTGGGACCGCTAAACACTGAGGATGGAGTGGAGGTTAAGGATAATCTAGGCATGGCTCAATATCTAAACAAATACTTTGCCTCAGTCTTTAATGAGGCTAATGAGGAGATTAGGAATAGTGGCAGCATGACAAATGGGAATAAGGATGTGGGGGTAGATATTACCATATCCGAGGTAGAAGCCAAACTTGAACAGCTTAATGAGAGTAAATCAGGCGGCCCAGATAATCTTCATCCAAGAATATTAAAGGAACTGGCACATGAAATTGCAAGCCCATTAGCAAAAATTTTTAATGAATCTCTAAACTCAGGGGTTGTACCGTTTGACTGGAGAATAGCTAATATAGTTCCTATTTTTAAGAAAGGGAAAAAAAGTGACCCGGGTAACTACAGGCCTGTTAGTTTGACATCTGTAGTATGCAAGGTCTTGGAAAAAATTTTGAAGGAGAAAGTAGTTAAGGACCTTGAGGTGAATGGCAATTGGGACAAATTACAACATGGTTTTACAAAAGGTAGATCGTGCCAAACCAACTTGATCTCCTTCTTTGAGAAAGTAACAGATTTTTTAGATAAAGGAAACGCAGTGGATCTAATCTACCTCGATTTCAGTAAGGCATTTGATACAGTACCACATGAGGAATTATCGGTTAAATTGGAAAAGATGGGGATCAATATGAAAATTGAGAGGTGGATAAGGAACTGGTTAAAGGGGAGACTACAGCGGGTCATACTGAAAGGTGAACTGTCAGGTTGGAGGGAGGTTACTAGTGGAGTTCCTCAAGGTTCAGTTTTGGGACCAATTTTATTTAATCTTTTTATTACTGACCTCGGCACCAAGAGTGGGAGTGTGCTAATAAAGTTTGCAGATGACACAAAGTTGGGAGGTATTGCCAATTCAGAAAAGGATCGGGATATCCTACAGGAAGATCTGGATGACCTTGTAAACTGGAGTAATAGTAATAGGATGAAATTTAATAGTGAGAAGTGTAAGGTTATGCATTTAGGGATTAATAACAAGAATTTTAGTTATAAGCTGGGGACGCATCAGTTGGAAGTAACGGAAGAGGAGAAGGACCTCGGAGTCCTGGTTGATCACAGGATGACTATGAGTCGCCAATGTGATGTGGCCGTGAAAAACGCTAATGCGGTCTTGGGATGCATTAAGCGAGGTATTTCTAGTAGAGATAAGGAGGTGTTAGTACCGTTATACAAGGCACTGGTAAGACCTCATTTGGAATACTGTGTGCAGTTCTGGTCTCCCATGTTTAAGAAGGATGAATTCAAACTGGAACAGGTACAAAGAAGGGCCACTAGGATGATCCGAGGAATGGAAAACCTGTCGTATGAAAGGAGACTCAAGGAGCTTGGTTTGTTTACCTTAACCAAAAGAAGGCTGAGGGGAGATGTGATTGCTCTCTTTAAATATATCAGAGGGATAAATACCAGGGAGGGAGAGGAATTATTTCAGCTCAGTACCAATGTGGACACAAGAACAAATGGATATAAACTGGCCATCAGGAAGTTTAGACTGGAAATTAGACGAAGGTTTCTAACCATCAGAGGAGTGAAGTTCTGGAACAGCCTTCCAAGGGAAGCAGTGGGGGCAAAAGACCTAACTGGCTTCAAGATTAAGCTAGATACGTTTATGGAGGGGATGGTTTGATGGGATAACATGATCTTAGTCAAAGGTCAATTAATTGCCATCAGTGGTAAATAGGACCAATGGTCAATGATGGGATGTTAGAAGTTACTACAGAGAACTTTTTCCTGGGTGTCTGGCTGGTGAGTCTTGCCCACATGCTCGGGGTTCAGCTGATCGCCATATTTGGGGTCAGGAAGGAATTTTCCTCCAGGGTAGATTGGCAGAGGCCCTGGAGGTTTTTTGCCTTCCTCTGCAGCATGGGGCACGGGTCACTTACCGGAGGATTCTCTGCATCTTGAAGTCTTTAAACCATGATTTGAGGACTTCAATAGCTGAGACATAGGTGAGAGGATTATTCCAGGAGTGGGTGGGTGAGATTCTGTGGCCTGCATTGTGCAGGAGGTCAGACTAGATGATCATAATGGTCCCTTCTGACCTAAAAGTCTATGAGTCTATGAGTCTATGTTACTGCAGTGGTAAGCTGGGTCACCACGCATCAGAATGCTGGTGTAAGGACCTGGTGTGTCGACACTGTGGCAAAAAGGGACACATTGAGTGTGCCTGTAAACAAAAGAAAAAGAGGCCTGTGGTCTGGCCGACCAAAAAGGGAAACCTTCATACCCTAGAGCAGACCCAGGATGACCAAGGAGACACCTCATCGCAAGAAGTGGTGCCACTGCATGTTTTGTCTTTGGCAGTGGGCTGACATGTATACTGGGTAACCCTGTTGTTGGACGGCAAACCTATACGCATGGAACTGGACACCGGTGCAGCCGTCTTGCTGGTCTCTGAGACTGTGTATAAAGAAAAGCTATGGTATCTTCTGCTTTGTATTTCATGTCAGGGTGTGAGGAATACACCCCAGTGGGCACCCCTACACCCATGGAACTGGCCCGAAAACCCATGGTAATGTACTCACGTTGACTTCGCTGGCCCCCTTGAAGGAAGCATGTTCTTGGTGGTGGTAGGTGCCCATTCTAAATGGCCAGAAGTCTCTATAATGCAGTCCACTACTGCAGAGCGTACTATCCAAAAACAATGGGGACTCGTTAGTCGTTTCAGTCTGCCATAACAGCTTGTGAACGACAACGGACTGCAGTATGTCTCTCAGGAGTTTCAAAATTTTATGAAGGCAAATGGGATACATCACATCATTTCAGCACCATATCATCCATCCACCAATGGATTAGCTGAAAGATTTGTGCAGACAATGAAACAAGCTTTGAAATCGGCAAGAGGACAGTTATCGATTCAAAAGCGTCTGGACACCTTCTTTCTATCCTACAGAAACACACCTCATGCTACGGCCTTTCTAATGATGGGACGACAGCTGCGCACTTGCTTTGATCTGTTGAAACCTTCTCAACCCCGGCAAATTGTGCAACGTCAGCAGCAATATCAAGTCATCAGACGTGCACCCAGAGCAAAAGACCAAACCTTTAGCCTGGGACAGCCGGTTTTGGCTCAAAATTATACTTCTGGGTCTTAATGGGTCCCTGCCACTGTCATCACTCAAACAGGACCTGTTTCCTACACAGTCCGGACTGCAGAGGATCTCACCTGGCGGCAACATGTAGATCAGGACACATCTTCAGTTGAGTTGCCTGACGTCACCACTTCTGGCGAGACACCGAATCAAGAGTCACCTGTTCCTGACTGTTCCCCTCCATTACTGCCGGCGGCTAAGATGACCCCCCCCTGCCTGGAACAAGCTGATACCACATCCTCATCCATTCACGCTATGAACCCTGAACCCATTGTCAGGCCTGCGCCCAAGACACTTTTGGGTGCAGCAACACCAGAATTCTGCCGTAATCCACCTAGAGACAGAAGGCCTCCTCAATGGCTGGATCTTTAGCTAAGGTGAACCCATGGTTATGGGGCAAAATAATCCCCGGTGTTTAGCCGGGAATGGAGGCGGTCTACCCTCCTTCTCTAGTTTAGTGTTTGTTTTATTTAGGGGATGTTCTTATTAAGGGTGGAGGAATATGTTGTATATTTGGTTGTCGTGGTAATAGAACCTTGTTGTTGCTATGGCAACTGAGTTAGATTTTATGGGAATAGCCCAGCCAGTTTTGGCTGGTTTGGTTAGTTCAGTGTGTGGCAATAAATGGCTGCTTTTAAGGTTCACAGCTCTCTGTGTATCTAGTGATTTTGCCCTAAAACTGCTGCCCCCAAGGATACAACACAGAGGACCTGTGAAGAAGAAGAAATGAAGGTTACTTAGCTGTAGCTGGAGTTCTTTGAGGTGAACTCTGCGTATTCACACTCCCCTCTTGTCTTCCCTTTGCCTGTGGACTCCTAGTTAATCTATGCTCTGTGTTAGCGGTGTAAGGAACTGAGGTGGCAGTTGCTGCTGCTGCTGCTTCTCCTTTTTATAGCCTCACCTTCAGTACGTACTTGAACATTGAGGGGAGGCATAAGAGGGGTGCATGAGTGCTCTAGCAGACACTGCTTACAGAAGATTCCACTGTTCTGATGCATCGGTCAGTGCCTGTCCCAAGAGTGTCCATCTCCAAGTGCCAGATAAATAACCCTTGTTTTGGGCATCTGACTAAAACTTCATTTTCAAAAGTACTGAACACCCGGTACACCCCTTATATTCAAGGGGAAAATCAGAGCATGGTTATTTAGATGCCTAAATATAGATTTAATGGCTTGATTTTCAGATGTATAGTGTACCTGTAGTTCTCATTAGTGTCAGTGGGAGGTGTAGGTGCTTAGCAACTTTGAGTAATGAGGCCATAAGTGTCTAACTCTAGGCATCAAAACTGGAAAACTTTGGCATTTCTAGTTTTCCTTTTGCAGAGCTTACAAACTACTACAACTGAGTAGGATGCCTATTACTTTGTCCTCCCTCAAACCTCTCTGCTGCTGCAAAGAGAAGAGGTCTCCCCTTCTTTGCTAGCTTCCATTTTTATTGGGTCCTCCTTTCTCATGAATAACCGTAGTGCCTGTCTGTTCCCAAAGTGCTGCATCATGAAGCTAATTGCTGCCCAGAGTTCTGAATAGCAAAAGAGAAATCGAAAAGAGCATTGGCAAGTTAAAAAACTCTATCAGAGTGAAAGTTCAGAGCAGTGTTAGAGATAGTGTCTCAGGAAGACAATATGGTGTCACTCATATTTAGAAAGCTAACTTTGCAACCATAAGGGGTAAAAACGTAACTTTAAAAAAAAAAGAAAGTTTAGATTCTGCGTAAGTTGACAAAGTAGGTCTGCTTATTCACTGGGACAGATAGATTTGTCACACCCTGATCTAACACAATGAGTTGAATTCAAAAACTTCTGTTCTATTGTGTGCTAAATTCCTAATGGTAAAAGATATTTGAGTGCAAGTGAAAAACTGCAGCAAATATTACCACATTACAAAATCTGTTTTCTCTCGTCTTTAGGTGTTTGGAAATGCTCCTCCAAGTACAATGACAGAAAAATTCTCTGACCTCCTGCAGTTTACTACACAAGTGTCACGATTGATGGTGACTGAAATTCGACGGAGAGCATCAAATAAGTCCACAGGTAGTGCATGGGGTGACAGACTGGGCCTTGTGTGCTGTGTTATGCATTCCAGAGAAGTTAGTAATGTGCCAATGAGTTCTCTTCTGTGAGAGCTGTATGGATGCTTATAAAATGAATATTGGGAGGGTGCAGCATGTATTTTATATATTTTTTACACTCAGATATGTATAATCTCTAAAAGCATTTCTAAAGCACCGTAGCTAATTATTATCACAAGATAATAACAAGTTCGTTCCAAAGTAAGACAAAAATCCTCAGACCAAGAATAACTTTGCCATGCTTCTCTTCTGCTCTGCTTGATAAATGTCTTTGCATGGAGGTGAATCTTATATTGTACCCTGAATATGTCAAGTCTTGAGCTCTTCTTCTTTCCTCTGAGAGTTGCCTAGCACACAGCTGAGAAGACTCTGCTTCAGTCCTCTGATAGTGACCATGTGTTGTCTGCTAAGGCTCATTTGTATCTCTGGTGGTATTGAGGGAAAGGCAGCAGCACAGAGAGTAAAGATCTTGTTCCATTCAATGTTTTAAGGATGAGGACCAGTATCTCAGTTTGGATCTGGTGGTGAATGAAGAGTGAGTGCAGATTGCAGAGTGCTGACGTTAAATGCTCTTCTGGTCTGTGTCATGTATGGGTGATGTGTGTTGGACCAGCTGCAGTTGCCTTCTGTTTCTCAAGTAGACTGAGTTACAGTAATCCACTCCAAATGGCTAAGTCCAACAGGATTCCAAGGTTGTGTATTAAGAAAAATGTGGAATTAGAGAGAGTCCAGAGGAGAGCAGTGAAAATAATAAAAAGATTCGAAATCTGACCTATGAGATAAGGTTTAAAAAAAAATAATTGGGCATGCTTACTTAGTCTTGAGAAAAGAAGACTGAGTGGGGACCTGATAACGGCCTTCAAATACGTTAAGGGCTGTTATAAAGAGGATGGTGATCTGTTATTCTCTATGTGCACTGAAGGTACGACAAGAATTAATGTGCAGCAAAGGATATTTAGGTTGCATAGAAAGATTTTCCTAATAACTGTAAGGGTAGTTAAGTACTGGAATAAATTACCAAGGGATGTTGAGAAATCCCTGTCATTGTAGGTTTTTAAGAACGTTTGGCAAACACCTGCCACTGATGTTCGAGGTTTGCTTGGTCTTGCCTCAGCATGTAGGGGTTGGACTTGAACTGCTTTCCAATCCTAAATTTCTATGCGTTTTGATGAGTCTGGTATGTCAGTGAATGTTATGCATGTTTATCTTGAGAGAATTTGGTTTGTAAACATGCTTGTAGATAGATAAAAGCTGTTAGTTATGTATTATTGTATATGTTATGTAAAAATCTAGACGCTTTGAGGTATGAGAAGAAATGGTTTTAAGAGAAATTTGGGGAGGGAAGGGTGTGTGTGTGTGTGTGTGTTTTGGGTAAAACTGTACTAATCTTGCCTTTAGTTAATTGAAATTGCTTTATCTGTTTATAAAAGTTCTGAACAATTGTCTGTATAAATGGAACTTGGCTTATTTGCATGCTACTTGGTTTGTAGATCTTGTATCCAATATTTAATGTTGACTTTTCATAGGCAATACAGAATACTATGGTGCATCAGCAAACTAACACTGAACTACACTAATAACTAAATTTTGCACTAAGTGAACAAACAAAAAATGCATCACAAGTAGTAGTGAAAGTACCATACTATAATGTATAAAAATAATGACTTCTTAGTATAGGAGACCTCACAATACCAATCTCTTTATCTTGTGCAAAGTGGAGACAGCCATTATTTTAGATGAATTATAAAATGCATGGATTAATAAAGTGCACTTATGCCATTGTACTGTATTTCTTGCTTTTGGTGGGCTCTTGACCAGCCATGCTAAGTCATGGTTTTATATTCTCATTTCAGTTTTGTATTTGGAAGTTTTTTATGGAATTGACTTTGATCTGAAATCTATCATGTAGTATTTATTTAACTAAAGACAATACAGCTAACCTCTGCCAGAATTACTACATCAGTAAAATGCTCTTATTTAATGTTACTTTAAATCTAGAGATTGTGAATTGTGATTAAGGGTTTCAGAAGAACCATATAAAGAGAGTTAATGTGCAAAGGTAGGAGTGCCTCTAAAAGTACTCCACTTTGTATTTTCTCTAAACAGTTTTGATGGTCAGTTGCTAGTAAATGTGGAAACATTTGTTATCCATGGACAGTGGACTAGTTCCTTCTTTACAAGTGTTGAAATGAACAGGGAAGTCAGAGTAGGGAAGGCTGCCTGAAAAAAATAATTTTAAAAATTAGTTAACTAGAATCCTTTGTGTAATGTTGCTACACCATTTACATCCACATGCAAAATCTTTCTAGCCACACTGAGAACACATTTACTTTTCTCCTTTATTTACTGTTGTTTTAAAATCGCTGCAGTTTAGTAGTGAACAGGTTTAGAATTGGTTTGTTGAAGGACTGCTGTGACCCTTTTTCTCCTCACTTTCAGTGTATGTAGACTGTAAATGAAAAGATTTGGTTTTGAAGATTGAGGAGTCCATGTGTTTGTTTGTTTTGTTTTTTTAAAGTAGTGTAAACGTATCTCTTGGATTCTTGCCAATTACTTTCTTTACTTTACACCCCTGCTGGAAGTGTAGAAATGTATAATAATTAAGTATATTAGATCTACAAGTGGATTGATTGACTTGTGTATAGTTCTAAAACTTCGGTGCAGATGCCTAAATGCATAGAGCAGATGTGAAAATAAATCTTTCTGTTTGTGTGAAATAATTATTTAAATGGAAAAATGTCAGTGTTCTTACGTGTCCCTTTTTCACCATCCCTGGATCAAGTAAGACTTGCCAATTCGGTTTTGTTCACCAATAGCCACAGACAAAAGATTGCTGACGTGACAGGTTTAAAAAATTGAAACTCTCACCACCACCACTGCTAAGGTCATGGTGGAGGCTTCTGTGTGTGCATTCTGTGCTCTTCATTCTTCTTTCACCTTCACTTTCAAAGAAATCTAGAAAAATAAGTCTTGTCTTTTTATTTTTATTTCTCGGAAGCCTCTGTTGAATTCCCTGAAGATGGATCCACCGCACTATTTTTAAGGAGGCGTGCACATTCCCCCCCAATACAGTAATTTCAGACTGGATCGATCTTGTTGCTTGAGCTACTACTCTAGTAGACTTCAAATAGTTCTTGTTTTTATTACAGGTTCTTTTTCGTCTCAGTGCTATCTCGCCGCTCTGATTTATATCTTGAGCAGAGATAATACTGGGATTTAGGGCCTTAATTTTTAGAGCTATTTGACTTAAGCTTTCCCCTCAGTTCTGTGTTGCCATTACCCATTTCTGTGATAGAAAATTCTCCCACTTTTTTCTTGAACTGGTCAAGTTTGTTGGCACTATTCAGCATCATATGTGAACTTTTTTCTGGCTAGGCCTACCTCCTGTAGCAGGGGTATTTTCACCCACATCATCAGTAATATATCAAACATTTTGCAGATTCTGGAGTCTTTTGTGTAGCCCCTGCTGGCAGCCTTTCTATTTTTCTGAAGGTTAGAGACTAGACTCTTTCCGAACTATAAGTTTCTACAGGAGGATTCCCTTGGCCTCTCCTTGTTTAGCTAGCTAGTCTGTTTTTTCAGTGATGTAAGAGGTATTTAAAAGGGTTACAAGTTTAATGTCTCCTTCCACTCAGCAGCCAAATCTTGACCTAGATCTGCATAAAATCTAAATCTTGGTAAGAAACCTTGTGTATTATGTTTGTTTTATACTGGTAGATCTGAGTGATACATATCTGTATGTGATGTATCTCCTACCATACTCCTCTCCACAGCTTCCTTTTTCAGGTCTCTCTCTCTCTCTCTCTTCCCCTTAAACATCTCCATTCCTGCTGCTACTTGTATTGGCACATGCAGCAGATTGAATTTGAGAGTTTTGTTAGTTTCAGATCTGCCTGCAAAGTTCTGAATCCTGGTTGCAAAACTGATGAGTGCGATCCGAGTTTCAACCTCTGAAGTTTGGGCCAAACTTTGAGCAAGGGCAGATGCATTGGAGCTGTCTCCAGACTTAGAAAGGCAGCACTAAAATGGTGAACATTGAGCAACCGAAAGATTTAAAAATGTGATTTAAAAAAAAAAGTAGCTGCTTCAGACGCCACTGCCTTAATCCCATTCCTCTTTAACATCCCATTTTGCTATGGAAAGTTTTCTCTGTGCCATGGGTAAGCGCATTTTTCAAATCCCATCTAATAAACTTCAGAAGTCAACTTTCTTGCTAGTTTAGCTACTGAAATGGCCATTTTCTCCTGCAGGCATACTCCAAAATATCTCATACTTCCTTTTTCCTGTGAAAATCCCAGCCATCAATAATAAAAATAATAAATTTTATAGAACACTTTTCATCTGTAGATCTCAATCAGCTTTTTAAAAAAAAGAATAAAAGATATCATTATCTTCATTACACAGAAGGGGAAACTGAGTCACTGACATGAATTGACTTGCCCAAAGTCACACAGCAGGTAATTAATAGAGAAAGTTACCTGATGGAAATATATGATGTCTTCTTGCAATTATGTTACACACTATAATTTTAGAAGGTTTTTAAATTTTCTTTTGAAACTATGTAGTGGGAGATAAATATATTTTGTTCTCCTTTTTCCATTTGCTTCTCTAATCCACTGTTCATATGCTAAAAATTTAGTTCAGTGAAAAATAGCAATCTGCATATCACATAATGTGGACATGTAGCCCAGAATCTTTCCCTAATTCTTGGCAATACTAAATACTAAAACTGTTGATTTTGCAAAATAAATTACAGAACCCATAAGTAGTACAATATAAAGCATGACTGCAAATAATGAGTGCTAAATACCACCTATCAAATCTACATAGTATGTTTTGTGATGTATTATTTTTGTATGCTTACGCACTAATTTTCAAAATTCAGTTTACCATGCAGTTATTGAGTGAACTACTCAGCGTCTACTCAACTAGATTTAACCCCAAATTATGTCGTGTGGATAAATGCATAGGATATTCCTTCAGTTGTTATATCTTTTCTTAATACTCTTTAAATTTGTGTGGATTCCTGTGTCTTAAATCCAATATGTTACATAGGATTTATTTTTTTGCCAGAGAGAATTTTTTTTTTCAAAGTGTCTATGCTTAAGCCAAAATACCTCTGGATTTAACTCACCACAGCATGAAATTCAGAAAATCATTAACAGGTGGTTTAGAATATCTTGAGTATTTTACGTAGTAATCTACAAGAAGATCATCTGCTGTCTGTTCTATTATCAGATATTATCTGATAACATTTTCACTACACTAATGCCATTTAATGTTATGAAACTTGTGTTAACTTAGATATCTTCAGTCACTAATACAGCACTTAGGTAAAGAGGCAATTTAATATAGATTCCAATGTTCCAATGTTCCATAGCAGAATCTGGTGGCATTGTTAATGCAGTGCAAAGAAATCCTCAATTAGACAGCTGGCAACAATGGATACTTTTCTTTTTACAGAAAAACGGTGTACCCAGCTGGCCTCCAATGATTTTAAAGGCACAACGCCTTCAGGTAATTCCACTTCCAAGGCATTATACCACTGATTTGGTATACTGATTTGAGTAGAAGTTAACTGATTTGAGTAGAAGTCCACAAAGTTTACACCCACCAGTACTTAATTTTAAAATCTCATGTTTCCTATGTATTTCATCCCCATACCGTGTGGCAGCTAATATTCTTCTTAATCTGCAGTGGGAGAACAGAGAACCTCAGAGACATTTCATAACCATTCACAATAGAGTGTAAAACCATAATGCAGTCTCTTATTCTGACCTTAGCATGAGGTCTAGAACTTTTGTAGAGCTTGTCTGGAGAGAGAAATCTTACATCTGAGACAGAACTTAGAGAAAAGCTGTTGTCTTAACAAGTGAGCGATGGTATAGCTCAGTGGTTTTGTATGTATGTATTCCTTTCTGTTTGTTTACCATGAAAGATGGTGTCATATTATCAAATCTAATGCTTATTTGCTTAATTTAAGCAGTTTTCATTATCTGTAGCTAGCTTTGATTTGGCCCCTTGAAGTCTTTGGAGTGTTTCTTCATGCTGTTGCTAATAGCGGACATATGGCAACCTGGTAACAAGTAATTAATATTCTGGCACACATTTAGAGGGAGATTTTGAAAGCCAATTGGAGTTAGCTACCTAAAAGCTCCTCCCTTAATCTTTAAATGCAAATCAGGCTGCTTTTGCAAACAATATTTTTTTGCTGTTGGCTGTTAACGTCTAGTAAAATTCTACTTTAAATAGGTGAGAAAAATCTCAAGAACACGTACTTCCAATCCATTTAGAAATAAATATGATTTCATTATTTTCTTCTTGGGGGAGTACAGTGATGCAATGTTTCATCTTGCTAGGGTTATTTTCAAATCCATGTTCAAATATATCAGATCGGATCTGTTAATAAAGAATTGTGACGCTTGGACTTTGTCTCCACTAGAAATCTAAATGCCCGTATTACAAAAACTGTTTGCATTGGTCTCAGTGTTAGTCATTGGTCAATTCGCACCCCTGCAGCTTAGTTGCTGTAACAACTGTAGTATGGATTTGTCAAGAAAAAAATCATGCCAATCTAATTTCCTTCTTTGACAAAGTAACCAGCCTAGTGGATGTGGGAAGCAATAGACAAGAGATGGGAATTTTAATAAGGCGTTTCATGCAGTCCCACTTGACATTCTCATAAGCAAAATGGGGCAATATGGTCTAGACGAAATTACCCTAGGGGGTCGGTGCACAACTGGTTGAAAACCCATACTCCGAGTAGTTACCAATGGTTCGGTGTAAAACTGGAAGGACACATCAAGTGGGGTGGCACAGGGGTTTTTCCTGAGTCGAGTACTATGCAATATTTTCATTAATTACTTGGATAATGGAGCGGAGAGTACTCTTATAAAATTTGCAGGTGACACCAAGAGGAGAGGGGTTGCAAGAGCTTTGGAGGACAGGATTAGAATTCAAAATGACCTTGATAAATTGAAGAATTGGTCTGAAATCAACAAGATGAAATTCAGTACAGACAAGTCCAAAATACTGCACTAAGAAAGGAAAACTCAAATACACAGATACTAAATGGAGAATAATAGGCAGGCGGCAGAACTGCTGAAAAGGATCTGGGGGTTATAGTGGATCACAAATTGAATGAAAGTCAACAGTGTGATCCTGTTGTGAAAAAGACAAATGTCAAGCTGGCTGTATTAACAGGAGTGTCATACGTAAGACACCAAAGGTAACTCTTTCTCTCTGCTCAGAACTGGTGAGGCCTCAGCTGCAGCACTGTGTCCAGTTTTAGGCACCACACTTTAAGAAAGATATGGACAACCTGGGTAGAGTCCAGAGGAAATCGTTTTCTACATCTTATTTTTCTTTATTTATAAAGAAAGGTTGAAAGAACTGGGTGTGTTTAGTCGGGGCGGGGAGAGAGTTGGAGGGGGGGGGGGACGTAAGAGTCTTGAAATATGTAAATGGTTGATATAAAGAGGACTGTGATCAATTGTTCTTTATGTTCACCCAGAACAAATAGTATTCAGCTTAATCTGCAAGTGAGGAGATTTACTGTAAATTCTCTTTTTAATCAATACATGAGACTCGTTTTGTGAAAAATGCTTTCTCATAATGGAACTTGTACAAAAAAAATTAAACAAAAGATAGCAGTAAAACTGGAGTGCTTTATTAAAACCTTGCAGTTTTTATAAATTGTGGAATGAAAAGTAAGCAATCTCTTGAGCTGTCATTAACAGATCAAATAAAAGTCATTAACTTTCAGAATGAGCATCAATATTTGCACTTAATTTAAAACTGAAATAGGAAAGGCAAATACAAAAATGTCTTGGCTATAATTTGTTGCTGTAGTATTACTTTTGCTGTAGATTAAAGTGGGTATAAACCATATATATTTTGAATTATTGGATACAACATATACTTAGAAGGTTGCTATAACGGGATCAAACATATTAAAATAAGTACGGTACAAAAAGAGGTCATTTAGCTGAATAAGCTTTCTACCTCTCTGTATAACTAGGTCCTTGTGTGTGTGTGTGTGTGTGTGTGTGTGTACATACACCTTGTACATGTTTAATTACACAGGTATATGATACACTGTATAGGCATATACATTTATCAGATACCAATGTTCACATCATCTGCCCACTAATTTATTTCCCTGGATCTTATTCCAATATGCCAAACCTCTCAGAATCTTCAAACAGACACTTAACCAAATGTAAGATTTCCCCCCTAAATTACCCTGCCCAAGGCTCATGTGGGACAAGATTTGGTCTTGAACCAGTAAAAGCTTTTCTGTATGTAATAAATGTCAGGACTTTAAAGTGTGTTATCAGGTCTATTCAAGGCAAAGAATGGGAACACTGTGCCATTGAATAGGGAGATTTGCAACACTTGAAGGGATCAAAACATTGAACTGTACAGTTGTGACATTCTTATGTATGAAGATATGGGGTTATTTTGAAGCTTTTATATTTATCAGTTTATATTGCATTCAGGGCTCAGAGGGAAAAAAATTTGGACCCATGGTAACTAAGGCACCTGCTAGACAACATCTTCAATCATTACCTCATCTTCCCATGTTTATGGGAGCTTATATATTTTTAAAGTTTTAAAGTTAAGAAGTTTTTTAAAAGTTAAGAAGCAGCAATTCCAGTGATATCTGGAGATCTCAGGTTTGCGGTGTGGGTTTAGTACAGAAACCTCATTGGTAGGCTCGTTAAGTGAGCTCTTCCCTAGTGATGGATCAGAGGTATGTGCTGAGTTTTCAGACTAACGTAGGAGCTGTCTTTTATACTACTTTAGGAATTATGCCAGATCTTATCCAGGGTAAGTAGTGTGCTTTAGAGTGGCTCCATTTATTTCTTCCTGAGAGATTTTATAGAGTAGTTTCTTGGAGTTATATATGGATGCCCCTATTGAGCAACATCTATATGGGGCCAGCGGATGGATTGGGGTGGCTAGTGAGAGAATGGTTTAGAGTGTCTTTAGTGTATGCAGATGCCAGCTGTTGCAGTTGAATGACCTGTCTGTTGATAAATATGGGTTTTTGCATGCGTGAAGGCTAGCTCTAGGCTGAGTCTCAAACCAAGTAAGATGGAGTTAATGCTTCTGGGATGGACTCAACAGTTGGAAAATAAATGGGTGGAAATTGTATACGTTTTTTCCACTGATGGGGGTGCCAACTGTTGAAATTGCAGCTAGTGCAGAATGAGGTGGCCCTCTTTTTAGGTAATGTTTCACACAAAAACCTGTTCTCGGTGATCTGCTATTATTGTTATAGTAGTGCCTTGAGTTACCAATCATTACCAGAAGATGTATTGTACAAACACTTGGTAAGAGGCAATCTATGCCGTGAAGAATTTACAGACTAGGAAGATAAGAATGTGAGAGAGAGTAGTAGTATTGCAATCCCCATTTTACAGATGGGGAATTGAGAGACAGAGATTGACTGCTGGTTGTTACACAAGTTGATATCGGAGTGGTGGTTGTATAAGCACCCTTCAATGGGTTGGCTCTTGAAATTATTTTCATCAATTAAGTGCTGAATGTTTTGGATTCTGGCTTTTAAGAAATCACTTCTCTCCAAATGGTGCTGTGATTGTTGCAATCATCGGAGATGTTTAGGTGTACAACTTCTTGCTTAAAACATGAAGGGTTTATTAACAGGGTGTTCTTGATTATTGGAAATTTTTGACTGGAATGTACTTCCCATGCCACCATGTGCCAGATTCTTAACATATCTGGGAAGGCTTTTTTGTTTTAAGACTAGTTTTCTAAAATATCATTTTGATATGTTTCATTTAAAGTGGTTCTGAAGTAGGTATAATGTGCCTAGAGAACATAGGTGCACTGAAATTGAATTATATATAATAGATAGACGTAAATGTGTGTAGCTCATTGATTCAGCCGCCTTTTAAATTTAATTTTACTTTGTTTCAGTTCAGTGGCCTCAGTTGGCAGTTCATTTTGTGTAACATGCTTCATGAAATAGTTTGCCAGACTTCTCAGTTTAATGCTTAACTTGTTAATATTTTTACTCTACCTTCAGGCTTTTAAACTAGCCGTCCTCAGGATTAACTTGTTGTTGTTGTTGTTGTTGTTGCTCCACTTCACAGAACTCCTTTTTAATTCTTTTAATTCCATCGAGTCACTTGAAAAGCACTTTTCCAATGAGGATATGCTTAACCTCTTTAGGCATTGCTCCTAACAAATACTCTGAAACCCTAAATGTACCATAATTATCCTACATTACATCCACTTTGGAAGATGAAAGCTCTTGAAGGGAAAGATGACCAAAATGGTAAGATATTCATCTTGAACATGTCTAATCAGTGCCTTGTACAGAAACAATGCTTTTGATGTATACCTCGACACTGTATCTGCCATTGTTTTATTTAGAGAGACAAGGTGGGTGAGGTAATATTTTATTGGACCAATTTTTGTTGGTGAGAGAGACCAGTCTTCGAGCTTACACAGAGCTCTTCTTCAGGATTGTTTTAATTTTTCTAAGAAACAAATCCTACATTCCTTCATACTCTGGTTGTGGTTTTACACTTTTGCTGTATAGCTGTGTCTGTCTTATCAGTGAACTTGATTGCAATTATAAGAGTTGAAGATTTAATTCTGTTTTAAGTGAAAGCTTAGATTCCAGATAAGATAATGACAGTGGCCCGGGAAAGATTTCTACTTACCCTGGACAAGTGGATTTTTTAAGTCCTGCCTATAACTAACCTTTAGCATTCTCTTTTAGTAACATATTTCAAGCTTCCTTCAGCTATTTGAGAAGTCAAGGGATGTGAAACTCCACAGGATTCTCAGTGACAGCGGATATTATCATTATTATGTTTGGTTGTGTTGATCAAATAAGTTATTTCTTGTTCACTTAAGAAAAAAGGCTATAATAGAAGTATTACTGTCATGTGGCGATTGTGTAAATCCTTTTTATTTTTATTTCCTTTTTATTGGCTTTTGTTATGACCGTTCTTATGGCTGTCTGTGCTTTTAACACTTTTTGATTGTTTTGTCTTCACCTTGGATGTTTTGTTTCCTAAAGTTGCTCCAATGACATTAAATACATAAATCATAGTTGCTTTTCTTCTCACAAGCAACATTTTCATGTTGCCTCTCGGTAGATACAGACTGCATCCGCCATTTCATTTATTTTGTTTGGGGTGTAAATAATACTGTTTAAGGATTCAGAGTTACTGACGTAAGACCTCAGTCTCAAAATTCATGTTGATGGTATCTAGGCAAGTGATACTTTTCTCAATGTCATCACTAAGAGTAAAATTTTAAGAAGTACTGGAATCCCTTAGATTCCTTAAGTCACTTTTGTAAATGGGACTTAAAGTGGCTTCGGTACTTTAGAAAATTTTACCCTGATTCCCAAATACTGCTGATGTCATAAATGATGTAACTGTTGAGTGGTTGGATACCATAAGTTTCAAATGTAAGATAGGTTGCTCTGAAATCTGTATTGCACCTTCTAGAATTGTTAGCCAAATTATTCCTATGCGTCTGCTCAACTGGCTTTGGGTCTACAATTTTGGGAGACTGGGGAGGGCCCTCAGGCTTCTCTAACTCATAGTATGGGCATTGAACCTACACAGAGCAGAATTGAAGAGTATAAAATCAAGCTTTAAATTACTTTACCTTTTAACCTATTCTTTAAGCCTTGCTTTGTGCTGATGAATCTCACCCCAGGATTTGGCCATTGGTTCCCCTCTGTCAATGGAAGCAGTGCTTCCAGCAGTGTGTGTACAGAAATTACAGGATCAAGGCTGTGAGCCAACAGCTTGGGTAATAGAGTGCATTAGCAGAACAAATGTGAGCACTTAATTCTTCTATTACCTTTTAAACTCACCATGTCTTTTCATTTATTTTAATTGGGGAGGTGGATATTTAACTGGGTTTGTCAGACTTTCAGGAAAGATGGCTTCTCTGTGCACTAAGTATGGAAAACGTTGACAGTGGAGTGTTGGAAGTCTTGGAGAGAATGGTTTATAAGAGACTAAATTGACTATCCAATTCAAAAGTATTGTATATCTTAGTTTATAATGCCCTAATACATGTTGGCGTTTAAGGTTTATTAAGGCAAACATTTTATGGTTTTATGCACTGACCTGTGTATTCTTTTATTACTTACTGTTTTGTTGCTGTTGGTTCTGGTTTCTTACCCTCTTTATTAGAGGTGGGTTGAACCAAAATGATAGATCTAAATACCCCCTAATTTTGGAAGAGTTCATATCCATATCTGAACTTTTCAGCTTGGGACCCTTATGTTTTTCAAAAGTGCACTTCTGAAAAATGTTAAACAAAACCAAAAACTTAACCACAAAGAAAAGGCGTCCATGATAACCAATGAGAGTGGGAGGCTAGTAGCAAATTTAAATGAATATGGAAGAAAAATTAATAGATTTTCTCCTTTTAAAACAAAAACATAGGCATATCTGCATATTTAAAGTGTGAACTATCTCATAGAACTTGAAGGACCTTGAAAGGTCATCGAGTCCAGTCCCCTGCCTTCACTAGCAGGACCAAGTACTGTCCCTGACAGATTTTTGCCCCAGATCCCTAAATGGCCCCCTCAAGGATTGAACTCACAACCCTGGGTTTAGCAGGCCAATGCTCAAACCACTGAGCTATCCCACTTGCTAACTTTGTTATTTTGTAGCTTTTCCAGAAAATATAACGAAGAATAGCATTGGATGTTTATTGTGGTAATTTCTGCTGTGAAGAGCTGACTATGATCAGAATGTGAAATAAATGGAGTTAATACAGTAACTCCTTGCTTAATGTTGTAGTTATGTTCCTGGAAAATGCGACTTTAAGCGAAACGATGTTAAGTGAATCCAAGTTCCCCATAAGAATTAATGTAAATGGGTGTGTGTGTGTGGGGGGTTAAGTTCTAGGGACATTTTTTAATACTGTACACAGCAATGATGATTGTGAAGCTTGGTTGGGGTGGTGGAGTCAGAGGGTGGAATATTTCCCAGGGAATGCCTTAGTGCTGAATGACGAACTAGCACTCGGCTGAGCCCTCAAGGGTTAACACATTGTTAATGTAGCCTCACATTCTACAAGGCAGCACAGATGGAGGAAGGGGAGACAGCATGGCAGACAGAGAGACACACCGTGTGTGTGTGTGTGTGTGTGTGTGTGTGTGTGTGTGATGCACATTGCCCCTTTAAGTACGCTGACCACATTCTAAGTACATTGTCTTTTTAAGTAGATCAGCAAGTTGAGACAGCAGCTGCTGCCAGCACGCTCCCTCCGTCCTGAGCCCTGTTGTGTCCCCCTCCTGTTCTATGGAGATGGGGTAAGTCGGGGGAAGGAAGAGGGAGAAGGGGGACACCCTGATACTAGCATCCCTCTTTCTCTCCTACCCCCTTCCCCCCGCAAGCAGGAGGCTCCCGAGGAGCAGTGCCAAGGCAGAGGGCAGGAGCAGCACATATATCATTGGTTTCATGGTGCATTTGTGGTGTACCTCATCCAGTGCACTAAATGCCCCAATAGCAGCTACATGGGTGAAACCAGACAATCATTACGCTCTCGAATGTACTCACACCGGAAAATTCAGAATTTAACTTAAATTCTGTGTGGCATTTGTAAAGAAGATCCACTTTCCATGCTGCATCTGTTCACATAGTTGGCCTTGCTTTTTTTCAACAGAGGCTGCAAGTCGTGCCATAGTCCAGTTTTTGGAAATCAATCAGAGTGAAGAAGCCAGTAGAGGTTGGATGCTGCTCACTACAATTAATTTACTAGCTTCATCCGGACAGGTTAGTAGTAGTTTATTGTAATGAAAACCAAAGCAGGAATACCAAAATAATGTTTTCAGGTGTGCAGCATTCCTCGTTAAATAGCACATGTGAAAAGGGGCCATGGGAACATCCTACAGTGTCCTAATTCCAAAGATTACAGGTCATAAAGTCCTTTACATCTCCTTTCTATGTTGAGGTTTAATTTTATTATAGTGTCTCTGTAGTGATGCTGTAGTTATGAATTGAAGTTGCCTAAAAGAATGACCTCTGGGGCTGAAATTTATGTCTGTTCCTAGCTCACAGTTAAATAATTTTTAGGTAAAGAAGTAATAAATCAAAAGTGGCTTAAGAGAAATTTCACAGAGTCTAAAAAATGCTTTCTGCTCCTTAATATTTTAAAACTGGAATAACTCAAAAATTCTTTACTTTAGAAACAAAAACAACAAATTTCAACCTATAAGTTGTTTGTGAAGTGTTCGTTTTCCTGCTAATTATTTGTGGTAGTGCATGACTAGTCCTCTAAGGACTTGTTTGAACAGAGTTAGTTTGCTGCAAGTGGAGGTGTAAATCTACAGCACACTAACTGTCCATGTGGACCCTGCTGCTGCACACTAAAAGTTCTCTCATGCGCTTTAGCCTGCTCCTGTTTCAAATGGAAGTAGGTCAAAGAGCACTAGGGAACTTCTAGTGCTTATGGATCCTGCTACTGCAGCTAGTTGGTTCTTGGTCCACTAATATTTTGTGGATTTACATCCCAGCTTGCCATGTACTAACTCACCCTCTACGCAAGCTCTAAGTCACGTGAAGGTGTTTATTCTCCATTACTGGATAAACTAAGGTCAGGTCTACACTACACACTTACTTTGGTATAACTATATCGCTCAGGAGTGCGGAAAAAAACACACTCTGGAGTGGCGTAGTTATACCAACCGTAACCTCCTGTGTAGACAGCGCTATGTCAGCAGAAGCTTTTCCTGCTGACATAACTACTGCTTCTCCCAGAGGTGGAGTAACTAAGCCAATGGGAGAGCTCTTTCCCGCCGTCTTAGAGCGTCTTCATCAAAGTGGTGCAGCTGCGCTAATGCAACGTTTGTAGTGTAGACCTACCTTGAGACAATTAAAATAGGAGAAAATACATTTCTGGTAAGATTAGTTTGGAAAAAAATCTTTTATATTTTGAAACCTTTGGAATTTGGGAATATTTTCACTAATAAATCAGCAGTCTGAACACTCAGAAACAATTAATAATTTGGCCCCATGAATAACAGTGGAGTGAACTCCTTGTGCTTACTAGGAAAAATATTTGTAAATCTTTTTTGTTATCTAACAACCTATAATGGGGAGTGCGTACTTTGAAAAATAATAGTTAGGAAGATTTGAAAAGAATATAATGATCTTTGCTACCAAACTAAGATCTCAATGTGAGGATGAAAGAAAAGTCTGTATGAACATGCAAGAACCTAAGATATCCATAACACATATTAGCTTTGAGATGCTTATGGCACCTTGACCAACTGTCCTTGTCTCTTATCCTTATTCTGTACCCTTCCATACTCTTGAATTATGTATGATCATTAAATTTGTTAATTCTAAGTTAGGGTTATTAAAGGCTATCTGCATTCGGTATGCTGATTCCTGCAGAGCATGTGAAATTTGATTTTGTCCAAAATGGATATCTTTGCAGGCTACTTGGCACATCTTACAAGACAAAGAATTTGGGAATAAATAGTACCCCATTCATGGAGGCCACACTATGTAAAGAGATAGTGAAGCCAAAGGCAACCATGAGCTGTATTACTGAGGCTCTGCTGGCTGCCCTTCTGACACGTTGGACAGTTTCATGCTGTCTTCTCTCTGCTCCGTGATTATCTGTTCACGTATCTTACCAAATCATCCCACCTACTTCACAAATAATACCAGACCCCACCTCCCAACTTTTCCACTCTCTTCCAAAGGTTTTCACATTTTCTTCCACGCTGTTCTGTATGCATGAAACAGCATAAAGCCAATACCTTCTCCTTCCAATCCAATCACACTTCCATGATGACTGCAAGAAGTATCCAACTGATGAGGTCTAGATTGAGGACCTGAGGGGATTGCTGATTTTTACATTATTTTAAAAAGCTTTATAGTTTGTAATTGCTAAGAGCTATCAAGCTGATATAAATGATGCTTTTATTATTGTTGTTTTTGTTCTCCATTCCCTTTTACTGTTTGTTACATTGTTGTCTTGTCTTGTGGTAGGAATTGTCTCCTTCTGTGTAATGCAATGGCTCTAATCCTAATTGGAGCATTTAGGTGCTATTGTCATATGAATAATTAATGGTTATTTTATTACTGTTGATATATTTAGACCTTTCTGTGAGTGTTGTCTTGTTTTTCCTCAATTTTTTTTTTCCTGTTTTGCAAATGTTGACTACATGATTCATCACTACTGCAGTTTGGATGCTTGTTAAATTTATAGGAAGGAAAAGTTCAACTTTTTCAAGCTTCTATCCATTTCAAGCTTCCATTAAAGTCAATAATTTGCCTAATTAAATTATTCTTTCAAAGAATACAGAATATCTTCAATTTAAAAGAAAATTGTTGTATTTAAAAAACATTCTCTATTACAATATGGTGAAATGTTACTGGCTTTTCAAATTTTTCAGAAAACAGTGGACTGCATGACAACGATGTCGGTGCCTTCCACGCTTGTTAAATGTCTATATCTGTTTTTTGACCTTCCGCATGTGCCTGAGGTAGTTGGTGGAGCGCAGAATGAGCTACCTCTAGCAGAGCGCCGAACGTTACTACAGAAAGTCTTTGTACAGGTAAGAAGATAATATAGGTGTTGAGTAGGTAGACAGACATTTTTCGCTCTTTAAAAAAAAGGGGGAGGGTATGAAAAATGGAAAGAGAAGGCTTTATCAGATATCTCCAGAAATTGCTGTTGATTTGGGTCAGTGACTTCACACATTGAAGTTTTTTTCTCTGTTTCTTAACAGAGACAACCGTTTGTTAGCAAAATGAATTTCCCTGCCAGCAGAGTTGAGACTGAGTACTTTTTTTCTCAGAAAATATTTTGTCTTCACCAAATGAGTGTAGTACTTGTACTGGGCTACTTAAGAGGGATGACTTGCAGACCACTCCCCCCCGCTCCCCGTCTTCTTTTAGGTCTTTAGCCATGACAGTCATTTGAGTAAGTACAGTAAAAATCAGCAGCGCTGATATTAATTAGTGGACTATTTAAAAACATGCCACCTTTATTTCTAATAGGGAAATAGATCACTTTCATGTGGCAGGAAAGGGAAGTCACTAGTGTGGCTTTCCTGGATGAGTTAATTTAAGACCTTTTCAGCAGAACAGAATAAATCAGTTAATTTATTGCAGTTTAGTCTGTGTACTTGGCTTGGAATTTAACTTCACCACTTTAACTGAAAAAAAACCAAAATAATAAGAATAAAGATGGATGTTACCGCTGCATTTTATATAGCTCATACAGTTATCTTTATCTGTTTGTCAATGGAAGGAAGAGGGTAGACAGCATTTTTTTTTACCTTAGAAAGGGTTGTATTATGTTATCTTATAATCAGATGCTGATAGACAATTATATGTCAGTTGATATATCTATTCATGTTAGACCTGGTGTTCTTTTGTGCAAGGTGTGTGCTCCCTCAACTCCTTTTGGCACACAGTACCATTTAGCATTGGCGTTGTGTTCAAATATTTGACTAGATACATTAAACACAGTACATTTTTATTGGTAATACATTTTGAGTAATTAAAAATGTTGAGATGTTGCACTTAATGAACAAATGTTCCTGGAATATCAACTTTTTGGTGTGCTGTTCTTTATAAATGACACTTAGAATAAAAGGAAGAAATCCTAAAGAAGCAGGGGTCTTTGTTTATGGAAGATAAAACTGACTGAGTCACTTGGTTGTCTCAGTTTGTAAAGGGAAAGCTAACTTCCCATTTGAAAGAGTTGAAATATCATGAATGCACCTTTGGCTGTTTCTCTGTCTTGTAAAAGGTTTTTTTTTGATGAAGCTTCATCTTCCTAGTGATCTTTTCAAATCTTAGCCTTTGTCAATTTGGTCATACATAAATATATTTGAGACCACTCTGAAACCAGTAAGCCATTGTGGTGTTAGAACTCTCATGAGACACCGTCTCTGTGTTGACAGAATAACTTCATTCTCTTTAGTAATAGATCATTCTTATTTTTTCACTTGGGTGATAGGCTTTGGTTATTATAGATGTATAACACCCTGCTGTAATTCAGAGAGTTTACGCTTGACAAAACGAATCTCTTGTCTGTTTCATGAAGTCTGAGAACTCAGAGCAATTCCTATTCCTCACTCAAGGTACTACAATTAAAAACAAGCAAAGGTTCTTTGAGTGTGGTACTCATTACGTACTAACAACCAATATGTTGGTTGAATTTAGATTTATTCTTCCTCCTTGTGATGGGTCCGGCACCGCAGCGCCCCTTTGTGGCAGGAGGGGCTGAGGTGTCGGGGCCTCGCCACTCTTACGTCCCTGCACCCGCCCCTTTAAGGGCGTCCGGTTGTGGCCTAATGGCCAAAGTCCATGTGACTTCCCCCGCATATCAGGGCAGTGTGGCCTAGAGGCCCGAGTCCATATACTTCGCCCCGAGGTTCAAGGCAGTGTGGCCCCGTGGCCAGAGTCCATATTCCTCGCCCTGAGGTTCAGGGCAGTGCGGCCTAGCGGCCAGAGTCCATATAACTCGCTCTGAGGTTCAGGGCTGTGCGGCCTAGCGGCCAGAGTCCATACAGCTCACCCTGGGGTTCAGGGCAGTGCGGCCCAGTGGCCAGAGTCCATACAATTCGCCCCAAGGCTCAGGCCAGTGTGGCTTAGCGGCCAGAGTCCAGACAACTCGCCCCAAGGCTCCGGGCTGTGCAGCCCAATGGCCAGGTAGTAGGGGGATCCGGGCCCGCCCTCTCCACTGGGTCCCAACCCAGGGCTCGCCTGTTAGCGGGGTTCCCCCTCGTGATTAGCTCGGCGGGGATCCACCCGCAACACGCCGAGCGTCCATGCAGCTTTAACGCTGCTGGCTTCTAAAGTCTCCCTGGGTCACTTCCTACCGTCGACTAGGTTCTCCGGTCCGTCCCCTCCACTCGCCGCCTCCGTCCGGGGTGCAGAGGGTGTCACGGCTGGGTTGGCCCCTGGATCCTGGGGCATTGGCTATCCCACCTCAGGAGCTGGCAGTGTGCTTCGTTCCCCTCAGCGGTCAGCCCAGACTGAGCCGCTCTGCAGGCTTTTATACCTGGGCTCCAGTTGGAGCATGCCCAGCAGAGCTTCTGGGGCGGGGCTTCCTCTACAAGGAAGGAAGGGTTAACCCCTACAGCACCAGTGCGGGGCTGCTCTGCCCCGTCACACTCCTAAAAAGGATGTACCTTACTTGTCTTCAGACTTCTTGTTTTGAGTACGTTTTCTTTTGGCTTCTTTCTTTCACTTTGACCAGTCCATGTGTCTCATGTTGATAAGAAAATGTAATAAACTATTCATTTGGTCAAAATAACCTATATGCTTCTAAGCAAAATGCACACCCCTGGTACTCTTTGCATTTTGTACCTATTTGTTGCATTTCTGGAAGGCCCCTGAGATCTCTTCACCATTCTATCAAAGCTAGATGTTGATATCATTATTCAACATTTATATTGTTATAGTGTCTAGAGGTGTCAGTCAACTTAGAGCTCCATTGTACAAGGCAATGTAAAACATGGGTATGTCTTCAGTGCAGAGTTAGCCTGGGCTCGTATTTGGGTGCTGCCCAACCCCCATCCTATCCATTCTTGAAAACCTCTTTCCTGAATTAAAGTAGTACTTTCTATCCAGACTAGCTGGCATGACTGGGGTATGAGTTAGAGCTTGGGTTCTGCCTTCACTTGGGCTGGTAGACTACCCACTTTACAGTGAGGACACAGGCTTACATAACTCAAGTGCTGATAGTCCTCTGGTGCCTTCCCATAATTCACCCCATGTGCCCAGAAGAACAGAACAACAAGTTCTCCCACAGTTCATTGTGAAAGAATTGTAGAGCGGCTTACTTACTGCAGCACTAAAGAACCATGGGATATGGCCCCAGAAGTCCTAGTAACACATACAAGGCAGCACAGCAACTTAGGTAGCGTGGCTGCTCATTGCTGGGCAAGGCTAACTCAAGTGCTCCGACCCAGGTGCTGATTATCCAAGTTAATTCTGCACTGAAGACATACCCATAGTAAGTAACCTTACCTGCCCCAATGATTTGCCTGCTCTTCATTTGGCCAAGGAGGCATGGATGCTGCTCCTCCCTTCCCAGCCAATCAGTGCTCTTCATGCATTAGAAAGCATTAGAGTGGTTAGTTAACATCTCTACCCCTGTTGCAAGAGTTGAACATGCTCTCTAGGCAACAATTGTAGTCTCTGGCAGACAGTGCATAAATGGAGCATATTTAGGACTCAAACTCTGATCCCCACGTGGCAGCATAAAACACTTAAAGTAGTCTGCTAGTTTAGCCCTATTCATTACATTTTAATGGGCCTGAGGGGTGGAATAACCATGAACATTTAAAGACCTAATCTTAGTCTTATTTAACATGGATGAAGGTAATTAGGGCATATTCAGGAAGCAATATGCAAGGTAAAGAACTGCACATTAGCAAAGTAATGAATATAGCCGTTCTAATTGAATGATCTTTTTTTGTGATCAGTTTGTGTAAAAGTACTAATGAATAGAGTTCTGCTGTTAAATATTTTACTGTCCCTGTGCTGTTTTAATAATTTGAATGCCTTATTGTTTCAGATCCTAGTAAAATTGTGCAGTTTTGTGTCCCCGGCAGAAGAATTGGCTCAGAAGGATGATCTCCAGCTTTTATTTAGTGCAATAACCTCGTGGTGCCCTCCCTATAATCTGCCTTGGAGGAAGAGTGCAGGGGAAGTACTAATGACCATATCGCGTCATGGCCTTAGTGTCAATGTAGTGAAATACATTCATGGTGTGTATCTTACAGAGATATTGTTTTTATTCTTTTGTTCGAGTTTATGTATTACTCCCTTCATCATGTAGTTTCTGTATATAATATAGCAAAAACTAATGTACTTAGGAAGATTTAAGAGTATTTGTATACATCTGTAGACTTACGGTTAAAATAATGTCATCAGAATTGTTCTGTAATAAGGTTAGAGAGGTTCTTGTAGATAAACCAACTTCCCATGATGTCATCTGAGTTTTTTTCCCACACTTTAGTTTAATGTTGCAGAGCACAGGTTCTCAAATGTTTTCACAGTGTGGGACATGTTAGTGAAGAGGGTGCTTGCATTAAAAAGTAATATTAAGAAGCTATTTGTGATGATTGTAACTGGTGGCATCAGTTTCTGAGGGGTGGCTCCTATTTCTCTCCTGCTTTTTGATGTAGCAGTAGCCCCTTGTGGAGGCAGGCAGGCTAGGCGCTTCTCATTTCCAGCTATGTTTACAGGCACTCTACTTTTAAATAAAGTCCCTGGACATCTGTGAACACAGCTGGACACAAGGAGTTGGAACCAGTGCCCTGTGTTCCACATGCTTTGTCTGAACCATCAGAGATCCATGAAAGCTGCTACTGTAGGGTAAACAGTGCATTATTTAAAACAACCAGTGTAATCTCACCAGCAAACAAACAAAAATATGAAGAGAGTATTCAGATACATCCAGGTAATGAGGCAAAGTCATTCCTGCATGTCTTTTTTTGGCCTTGTCGGAGATAAGCAGCACAAATAATAGCTCTGGAAGTATAACTTCTCCAGATGGTTTCATTGCCGAAGTAGTGATTTCCATGGTTTGTACACTATATTCACATTATCCCTAATGGATCTTCAAATGGCAATGTTCGTGACCAGCAATGAGTGCTATTAGCCCATCACATAACAGATGTGGAATTTGCCAGACCAAGCTGTAAAGATTCTCCACCCAGTAGATAGAGTAATATGCATGGCAGCAGCTTTGAATCCAGATGAACTAGGTAGAAGGATGGACGCGTGTTCCCAACATTGAGCTGGTGCACTTTAAAAAAAAAATTGTTTAAAGTACTTGGTAGTATAAAAGTACATACTGGTGCTGCCAGTGTTCGGCATTCAAATTATAGGGAGTAGCTCTCAAATGGTATAATCTTTTAAAATAAATTAAATTTTTAAACTGGGGCGGGAGGTCAGGCACAGCATCTTTTAGCAATCTATAACATTAAGTTGGTTGTGAATACTCCCTGGAGAACGGCGTCTTAAAACTCTGTGAAATTGTGCTGGCAGCTTTTGAAATATGTAACCTTGCTTCCATATATCTCATGCAACACCACAGGAAGTTTGGTCTACAGTGATTCTCACACTAGCCATTCACAAATTACTGAAGACTCCCAACTCAGCCTAAAAAGAAAATAAAAAACAGAACCAAATGAGTTCCTGATTTTGCTTTCAAAGACAAAAAATAAGTAAGGAGCCTAATGGCAACAGTGGTAAGGGTTTTCAAATATGACTTCAAAGGGGGGGTACAATTGTTCCCAGTTACATCCATAATGTATCTTTTAGTGAATGTGGCAGGAAAAGAAGATGACTTCTAGTTTGTGATTGTACCAGTGTCTGTTGTTTACTGATAGCATGTTGCATGATATAACCTGGTTGGCATATTAAGAGACACATTGATAGTGCAGTGTTCTTTATCATTTAAATAATTAATCATGTATCAGGCTTAAAAAAAGCAAAAGTCTCTACTGCCTCTTTTTGGAACCGGATCAGTTCATGACAGATTAAAAGATGAGTATCTCGGAAGGGAGTTACGTGATCTGTGGCTTATGTCTGATATATAACATTTTGTGTAATGTCATCCAAGATAATACATTAAGGAACGTTTTTTCTGAGTGCCTGTTTTGAACATCCATACTGCAGCTGGGAGAGAGAGATGGATGTTGCAGCTTGAATGGCAGTTTGGGCTCTCAAGCCCACCTGCTTCCTTGGGTCTGAGCTCTGATGGCTAGCCCAAGCATCCATCGCACCACTATTTTTAGTGTGCTAGCTTGAGCACAGCTAGTGAGAGTCTGTCTGCCCAGATTGGGAGGCTCACTCCCAGCTGCAGTGTAAATGTACCCACCTAGGAAGATATTCTGTATCTGCCAGGTGATGGTGAGCTAAGGATTGGCTAACTGATGCAAGGCACGTGAAATAAAGAATGCACCCATAAATCTAGCCACAAATATGGGCCAGCTGTTGGTCAATCTGTGACTGCAGGACGGGAGCTGAAATAAGACTTATTGCCCTGTTTGTGTTCAAGGATCCTTGGCCACGCAGACGGTCCAGCCACACTATTTCCCTACCAGAATAGCAATATGAAAGAAGATACAGGATACTGTATCCAAGCATATTGCAAGAGACAACACTAAGGGTTTTCCCTAGAGTCAGTAAAATAGTAGACAGTGGTGTTTTTTAACAACCTAGAGGAAGGAAGATATTTTATAATTGATTTATTGTAATTTGTCAAGGTTGTTTTCCTTTGACATTTTACTTCAGAATAGTAAATTTAATCTTTGTTTTATTTTCATTATATTAAAATTTAAAGTGCGAATAAATGAAATGTATTCTAGACCCCTTCTGGAAATAAGTGTGTAATGGTTTTTATCGACGTGCTTGGCATTGAACCTCCTGATTATCAGACTTTTACTCTGTAAAGAGGACTGCTTCCTTGGACAGTTTGGCAGTTTTGATAAATGCTACTTGGAGCTGTTAAACATTTTAAAGGGGCATCATTAAAAGTCACACTTCTCTTTGAAAATGTCTTCTATGTTGTAATATGTAAGATTATGACTAAAGGGGATTCAAGTGAAAAATAAATTGCTCTATTTTCAATGTGTTTACATTGTGCATTGGACAGTGTAGTGTATAGTCAATTTCACTTTTTCCTCTGTAGAGTCAGTTAGGTCTTTCATACAGCAACAGTAGGGAGAAAAATATTTACCTAATTTTTTAAATATAAGAAAATGTGATTGTAAGACAAAATTGAAGGAAATGTGATTGTAAGCGAAAGGGGAGAATGAACAGGACTCGCGTTTAGATGTATCCTGAAGTCACTTCTGAAACTGGATAGATTTCAAGCTCAGTGTCCCTTTAAGTATTGTGTGATAAACTGTTACAGTAACTGTTACTTCATTTCAAAGTATATTTTAATAATCAGAAATGATGCTTTTAAATATGTATAATGATGGGGAAAAACTATTTCTTAATTGTGTCCTTACAGAAAAAGAATGTTTGTCCACCTGTGTTCAGAACATGCAGCAATCTGATGACCTTTCTCCCCTAGAAATAGTTGAGATGTTTGCTGGGCTTTCTTGCTTTCTCAAAGATTCCAGTGATGTATCACAAACACTGCTGGATGATTTTAGGATATGGCAAGGATATAACTTCCTCTGTGATCTCTTGCTCAGGTATGCAAATAATATTTTTTCTCAACAGATTCTCTGAGAGATGGAGAGTATATTAATATACCTGAATGCATTTTTAGGATCTAACAAAATGCAGTGAGGATATTGTGAATGATACGGTTATTCAAAATGGGGATAATGATCCGAAATGGGAGTATGTCAGAGTGCATTACAGAACATTTAGTGCTGTAACAGTGTCCACACGGGACATTACTGCACAGCAAGTTAGTGTGCTGTAGATTCACACTGTGGCCTGGTGCACACTAACATCCCATGTAGATAAGCCCTTAATTATACGATGTTATTACGGCATCTGTTAAAATCTTTACTAAGAAGTTTGGACAAGCCAGCAGGTTTTGGAATGCACATTATGGCTTGTGCAAATTAGCTAAGCAAATAAATAGGAGTAAACAAAAAAGTGAACAAATACATAAAATAGTTTTCTATTTCCTTTTCTGTATGTTACATTCTAGTTAATCCACAATGATGATAGAACCTTGCAGGACAGAAAGCTTTAACAGCAGGCTGCTGTTGTGAAGAACTTAACTTTCTTCTTCAAGTGGTTGCTCATATCTATTCTAGTTAGCTGTGCGCGCGTGTGCACGGAAGTCGGAAACTTTTTCCCTAGCAGCTACCCGTCGGGTCGGCTGGGGAGCCCCCTGGAGTGGCGCCGATATGGCACTCTATATAGGAACCTGCCGGCCCGACCCCCCTCCAGTTCCTCTTACCGCCCGTGACGGTTGTTGGAACAGTGGTCTCTTGCTAGCAAGTGCTCCACTACTCCCTAGCTATCAGTGTTAATAGTTCTCTTTGTTCAGTAATTAGTAAAGTAGTTTGTTTAGTGTAGTTGAACAGTTGGGGGTTCTTTCCCTGAGCCCCTTGGGCTCTAGGGCATGCCGTCGCAAGGCTTCAAGCCCTGCAGGTCTTGCAGCGAGCCCATGCCTACAGGTGACCCTCACAACTCCTGTCTCCGGTGTCTGGGAGAGTCCCACAAGGGGGACAGGTGCAAACTTTGTAAGCCATTCAAACCTCGCACCAGGAAGGAGAGAGAAATCCGCCTAAAACAACTGCTAATGGAAGCGGCGCTACGTCCCTCTCAAGATGCGGGCCCCAGCGATTCGGTGCGCAGCGCGCCTCCAATGGCACCGGCTGCGGCACTGCGAAAGGACTCTCGCCCTCCACGGGGCCGCGGATCCTCTGGACCCCAGGGTCGCTCACGGCATCGCTCTCTTTCACCATCCGGCCGCAAGAGGCAGACTGCAGTCCCTGACATTGTTGCGGCACCACCCGGTCCTAGTTTGACCAAGTCGATGAGGCCTCAGATGGCCCATGTTAGCCCACATCAACAGGCACCGCCTTGCCCACGTCAACAGGCACCGCCTTGCCTTGACGAGGTGGCCTTGCCCTCTACTCCGGACACTTTCGAGGCAGTGAGAGGGCTTATTGAGATGACGGCACAGGCATCTCCCGTTCCGGCACCGATCTCGGTGATCTCAAGAGGCAAACTGACGATCTTCGCCTCGTCTGCCCAGGAACAGTCTATTGCATGCCGCTCGGAGTCCCGACGT
Source organism: Chelydra serpentina (assembly GCA_037349315.1). Classification (NCBI taxonomy): domain Eukaryota; kingdom Metazoa; phylum Chordata; order Testudines; family Chelydridae; genus Chelydra; species Chelydra serpentina. Next base: position 2,568,146 of record JBAIAC010000070.1, read on the forward strand.
CATTCAGAGTCCTGGCACCGCATGGTGCATCGGTCTGACTCATGACAACGGTCTGACTCGTGGCACTGGTCTCGCAGCCCGGACCCTCGGAGCCGTTCACGCTCGAGGTCAACTTCAGCTGCCAGATCTTGGTCCCGTTTGGCCTCCGGGATGAGCCTGACGCCCACCCGGCATCAGTTGGACCGGCACCGATCTATTCATCGCTCTCCGTGACACCCTTCCTCGTCGCGGGCCCGGTCCTTGTCGTGGTGCCGACTATCTTCGCAACGCCTCTTGGCATCGGGGCATCGATCCCCTCTTCGGCACCGATCCACGGATGGAGCACCGACGCGGATCTCCCCATGGCGCCGTGACTCTTCCCGATACCGGGATTCTCCCCAATACCGGGGTTCCCCTCGGCGCGAAAATTCTCCGCCGCGCCGAGACTCTCCACGGCGCCGAGACAGCAGTGCGCGGTACCGGTCAAGGTCACGCTCATACTCGCGCGACCGGTCTTCCACACGGTACTGATTGTCGCTCCACCGCCCCTCGAAGGAGCCAGTGCTATCCTCAGTTTCACGCACCGCCCCACCCTGGCCATCACGACAACAGTCATCTGACAGTTCAGGTCGCCCATCGACGACACCTGAGGCCACACAGTCCAGTCCAGTGCAGGATCCGACTGCTCTTCATTGGCAGCCCCAATGGCCTTTCTGGACCCCTTGGGCATACCACCAAGCCCAAGGTGCACCATTGCCTGCCTACCCACCACCACTGGTTCGTAGTCATCCTCCTGAGGCAACGATAAGCCGCCCACCTGCAGAACAGGCTCAGCCCGCGGATCCTGTCCCCATGGAGAGGGAGGCACCTTCAGGTGCCCAGGATGTCCAGACTATGGCGGATCAAGCGGTTTTTCCTGACCCTCCCCTTCCCCTAACAACATCCTCATCCTCGCCTTTTGAGGCAGTGGCCGGCACGTCGCCGTCTGCTCCCCCGCCTATGGACTTTAGGGTCCTACAGGAGCTACTTTGAAGGGTTGCCCTAAACATGAACCTTCAGGTAGAGGAGGTTGTTGATGAAGAACAGGACCCCATGGTGGACGAAATCTTGGGGCCCGAGGTGCCTTCTAGGGTGGCCCTACCAATGAACAAAACCATACGTGGTAACGCCACAACACTGTGGCAAACTCCATCTTCTATCCCGCCCACTGCTAAAGGGGTAGAAAGAAAGTACTTTGTCCCAAATAAGGGATTTGAGTACCTGTTTACCCACCCCATGCCCTGTTCGCTTGTGGTGGATGCAGTCAACGCATGGGAGAGGCATGGCCAACAGGGCCCTGCCCCAAAATCAAAGGACTCCAAGCATCTGGATCTTTTTGGGAGGAAGGTTTACTCTACCGCGGGTCTCTCGCTAAGAATCACAAATCAACTCGCGATTCTTGGCAGATATAGTCACAACTCCTGGTCGGCGGTCCTTAAGTTTCAGGATCAGCTTCCACCTGAGTCCCACACTGAGCTTACAGCAATGGCAGATGAAGGCAGGCTGGTAGCCCGGACTTTCCTCCAGGGCGCCCTCGACTCAGCAGACGCGGCGGCTCGTACGTTGGCCTCGGGTATTACCATGCGTCGAAGCGCCTGGCTTCAATCATCTGGCCTCCCGCCTGAAGTTCGAAACACCATTCAGGACTTGCCTTTCGACGGCCGGGGCTTATTCGCAGAGCAGACTGACTCCCGCCTGCATACTCCTAAAGGACACAAGAAACACCATTAAGTCCTTGGGCATGCATACCTCGGCAACACTAAGAAAGCCATTTAAGCCCCAGCCTCTCCAACAGCGCTCTTTCCCGCCTTGACCTAGGCAGGACTTCTCCCGTAGGAGGAACAGGTTCACGCGGCGTAAACCATCCCGCCCTCCCCAGGGTCAGAACCATGGTCAGCCCAAGCCTCTGCCGGGTCCTAAACGCCCATTTTGATGGAACGATCGAGGACGGACTACCGGTTCAGTGTCCAGTTATCTTCCCATTTCTGAATCGTCTATCCCATTTCTGCCATGCCTGGTCCCTTATTACATCAGACCAATGGGTCCTCCGGACAGTAGAGGCGGGATATTCTATCCATTTCCATTCTATCCCTCCTCCCCCCCCCCCCCCCCTGCACCATCCCTCTTCAGGGACCCTTCTCACGAGCAGCTCCTCAACCAAGAGGTGCAAGTGCTCCTTGCCCTAGGGGCGGTGGAAGAAGTGCCTCAGGAATTCAGGAGCAAGGGGTTCTACTCCTGGTACTTCCTAGTCCCAAAGGCAAAAGGAGGCCTAAGTCCCATTCTGGACCTAAGGAATCTCAACAAGTACATCATCAACCTGAAGTTCCGTATGGTCTCCTTAGCCACAATTATCCCCTCTCTGGACCCGGGGGACTGGTATGCCGCCCTTGATATGAAAGATGCATATTTTCACATCTCTATCGCCCCGTCTCACAGACGTTTCCTCCGCTTTGTCATCCACAAGACGCACTACCAGTTCACAGCACTCCCCTTCGGGTTGTGCACGGCCCCCCGTGTCTTTACAAAATGCATGGCGGTAGTAGCTGCTTTCCTCCATCGTCAACACATTCACATTTTCCCGTATCTCGACGACTGGTTGATTCGAGGTCAGTCTCGCCAACAGGTCCAGGTGCACGTACGAATAATTACGGACATGTTCGTCCATCTCGGTATTATCATAAATACCGACAAGTCTGTGCTGGTGCCAACCCAGTCAATCGAATTCATTGGGGCGGTCCTAGACGCAAACAAAGCATGAGCTTTCCTCCCAGAGGCCCGTCGTCTAGCTCTTGTGGACATAATCACCAGTCTTCGCCTGTTCCCCACCACCACTGCAAGACAGTGCCTCAAGTTGCTGGGGCACATGATGTCTTGCACCTATGTAGTACAACATGCCCGGTTGCGCCTTCGACCTCTGCAGGCGTGGCTGGCATCCGCGTACCGACCAGGGCGTGACAATCTGGATATGAGCCTCACAGTTGCAGCTCGCACATTAGATTTCCTGCAATGGTGGTTAGACCCTCAAATGGTGGGCACCGGAGTCCCATTCCAGTCCCCTCAACCCTCCCTAACTCTGGTAACGGACGCTTCAGCGTTGGGATGGGGCGCACACCTCGGGGATTTAACAACACAAGGCACGTGGCAGCATCACGAGCTCGATCTTCACATCAACGTCAAGGAGCTCAGGGCAATTCGCCTGGCGTGCCAAGCGTTCCTGTCTCACCTATGGGACCGCTGTGTGGAAGTCCTAACAGACAATACCACAGCCATGTTGTAGTTGAACAAGCAGGGCGGAGCCCGGTCGTCGCCGCTTTGCCACAAAGCCCTTCTCCTTTGGGAGCTCTGCTTAGCCCACTCCATTTCTCTTCAGGCTTCCTACCTACCGGGTGTTCAGAACGTCCTGGCGGACAGTCTAAGCAGACGCTTCCTCATTCACGAATGGTCCATTCGCCTGGACGTAATCCATTCTATCTTTCGTACCTGGGGGTTTCCCCAACTTGACCTGTTTGCCTCCCGGACCAACAGGAAGTGCCCGACCTTCTGCTCCTTCAGAGGCCACAGCTCAGACTCAATTGTGGACGCCTTCATGATTCCGTGGTCACGCCACCTGCTTTACGCGTTTCTGCCTTTCCCATTGATCCACACGGTGCTTCTCAAGGTCCGCAGAGACAAGGCGAACGTCATCCTAGTGGCCCCTGCCTGGGCCCGGCAGTGCTGGTATCCGACACTGCTGGATCTGTCAATACAGCCACACATTCCTCTCCTCTCCCACTCAGCCACAACCTCATCTCACAGGATCACAGTCGCCTTCTCCATCCAGACCTCCAGTCCTTACATCTCACAGCGTGGAGGATTCGTGGTTGAACCGAACTGAGCTTGCCTGTTCGGCCTCGGTTAGACGGGTTCTCCTCGAGAGCAGAAAGCCCTGTACGAGGCTTACTTGTGAGGCTAAGTGGAAGAGGTTCTCTGTCTGGTGCGCACAGCATTGGATATCTCCACTTTCCACCTCCGTGCCGTCTATCCTGGACTACTTGCTACACCTCAAGGACAATCACCTTGCCTTTGGATCCTTAAAGGTTCACCTCGCGGCCATCTTGGCTTTTCACCCAGGACCGGATGGTTGCTCGATATTTACACACCCTATGGTGCGCCGTTTCGTAAAAGGTTTGGAGAAGGTCTACCCTCCAACAAAAACACCCATTCCGGCATGGGATCTCAATCTCATCCTTTCTCGTCTCACAGGCCCTCCCTTTGAGCCGATGGCCTCTTGCTCCCTTCTCTACCTATCGTGGAAGGTCGCATTTCTCGTAGCCATTACCTCAGCTAGACGGGTGTCCGAATTGAAGGCTCTCCTGTGTGACCCACCGTATACCATCTTTCATAAGGACAAGGTTCAGCTACGGCCTCACCCGTCTTTCCTCCCTAAGGTGGTCTCTCATTTCCATATATCACAGGACATTTTCCTGCCTGTTATCTTCCCCAAGCCCCATGCCAACTGCAGGGAGCAGCGGCTACATTCCTTAGATGTAAGGAGAGCGCTCGCTTTCTATATAGAGCTCACGAGGCCGTTCCGTAAGATGCCCCAGCTGTTCGTTGCCGTTGCAGAACGTATGAAGGGCGCACCGGTCTCTTCACAACACATATCCTCATGGATTACGGTTTGTATCCGTGCCTGCTACGACCTGGCAAAGGTTCCTCCGCCAATAGTCACGGCCCACTCTACAAGAGCCCAGTCTTCCTCGGCGGCTTTCCTTGCCAATGTTCCCCTCCAGGAGATCTGCAGGGCCGCCACGCGGGCATCAGTGCACACCTTCACATCTCACTATGCCATCATCCATCACTCCCGTGATGACGCGGCCTTCGGCAGAGCTATCCTCCAATCCGCACTTCCTTAACTCTGACCCCACCTCCAAGGTAAGGCTTGGGAGTCACCTAACTGGAATAGATATGAGCAACCACTCGAAGAAGAAGAAAAGGTTACTCACCTTTGTAACTGTTGTTCTTCGAGATGTGTTCCTCATATCTATTCCATTTCCCCCCCACCTTCCTCTCTGTCGGAGTAGTCGGCAAGAAGGAACTGGAGGGGGGTCGGGCCAGCAGGTTCCTATATAAAGCACCATATCAGCGCCATTCCAGGGGGCTCCCCAGCTGGCCTGACGGGTAGCTGCTAGGGAAAAAGTTTCCGACTTCTGTGCATGCGCGCGCGCGCACACCTAACTGGAATAGATATGAGCAACACATCTCGAAGAACAACAGTTACAAAGGTGAGTAACCTTTTCTTTTTTTTACAAAATAAACTATACTAATTTTACTAGTACATTAGAAAGTATCGTCATAAAACTAAAATAGTCTACATGAACAAAATTTTATGATACATGATATATGCTTCTATTTGTGTTCATACGCTCAGTCAGAAAATTCAGAAATCAGTAATAGCTCCGTCAGTTGCCAAACCATCTCTATTTGTTTTGAAGGCAAGCTCCACCTATTTTTCCAGTTTATGTGGAAGTTCAGATTCAGAAGCATGTATTGCCATAAAAAAGCCATATCTATTTGAAAATGAAAGCTAGAATTTTCAAACTTGGTGCCTGAAGTGGGGCACTAAAATCCATAATTGTGAACCTAAATAATTGTCCTTATGTTCAAAGGTGCTAAGCAGCCAAGCTCCAGTTGATTTCAGTAAAAGCTGTAGATCACGGATTGGCAACCTTCGTTCGGCATGCAGCCCATCAGGGTAATCCGCTGGCGGGCCATGAGACATTTTGTTTACATTGAATGTCTGCAGCCACAGCCCCCTGCATCTCCCAGTGACCGCGATTCGCCGTTCCCGGCTAATGGCAGCTGCGGGAAGCGGTGGTCAGCATGTCTCAAAGGTTGCCGATCCCTGCTGTAGATGCTAGCACCTCCCTAAATCAGGCCTATTTATTTTAGGTACTTACGTAGAGATATAGTTCTCAAGCTTTAGGATCCCAAAATGACAATTTTGACTGAAGTTTTCAGTTATATTGGCTATTTCTGCTTTATGAACTTGGGCATCATGCAGAAGGTATAGCCTTGTTTGTGACGTTTTTAGGCCCAATGAAAGAATCAAAAAGCTGTCTACCCTGCACCAATGCTGCTAACTTAATGCCTTATGATTGTTGTTCTACCATAAATGTTGCTTTTGAAAATGTCTCAGCTATTCCCTTTAACCCCCCACATTAGCAGTATCGCAAAATGAATCCTTTTCAGTAGATTCAGTCATAAACAGAGTGTTAGAAAAGCCCCTTGCAATTAAAAACTTTCTTCTAGAATACACTTAATTTTCAATGAAACTGAAGTGCAGTTACACCAGGAAATGTTTACATAAAAATGGCAGCATCTTATTCAATAGATTGGTCTTTCTTCCTTGTGTATATTGTCACATCTGCTTTCTTTTCTCATTAAAATAGAGAGTATTTTAAGTACTTTTTGGTTGTTTTAGCACTGCAGAGCTAGCGCAGTTGTGACAGAGAGTTGGATATTTTTGGGTTGGCACACCAGAATTGTCTGCCTGTTTTTATTATGAGTCTTTATTAATGATGTTATGATACCCAGAAAAAAATCAGATTGACTGTTAGATTCCTTAATGAATTTTCAGTACTGATAACTTATTTCTTTGCTTTGTAAACTCAGCTAACGTGATAGGGAAATCACTGAAACAAAATAATCCCTATTCCATGATGATATCTTTGAGCTATAATGTATCTTAATTAAAAGTATCTTTAGATTGTTTTTCCCTCAAAAAGCATTTTTTCAAAAAAATCTAATTTAAATTAAAAAAATGCAATTTTTCTAATTTTTTTTTTTAAAGCTTTGATTTTTATCCACCCTGCACACACCTCATTTGGAACCAGAAGTACGTAATCAGGCGGCAGCAGAGACCCTCTCCCCCAAAAAGGCAAACACAGTACAGTACTGTGTTAAACATAAACTACTAAACAAAATAAAGGGAAAGCAGCATTTTTATTTTTCATAGTAAAGTTCCAAAGCTATATTAAGTCAGTGTTCAGTTGTAAACTTTTGAAAGAACAACCATAACATTTTCTTCAGAGGTACAAACATTTCAGAGTTATGAACAACCTTCATTCCTGAGGTGTTTGTAATTCTGAGGTTCTGCTGTATATTGTGATTTATTATATTTAGGATAAATTACTTTGTTTTCATCCTAAAGTTGTCCTCTGTTCTTTGGTCCCTAATTATGCTGAGCCTTTTCCACTCTGTGAAGATTTAGTACCTTTTTTTTTTTAAAAAAACAGTAATTGAATATAATAAAATACCTGTGTGTACTAATGTTGTTAGTGGTGATATTATTTATTATATTCTTGGTATAGTAATTTTCTTTACAAAACTGCCTTTCAGAGTGTTTCATATAAAGACTTCTGCATTTCCCTTCTCTAACTGTGTATTTATGAAGTTTATGTTGCACAGCTGTTCTTGAAGTACTCCTTTTATGTATTTACTCTGTGTCTTCTTTCCTCATCTGTAAAATGATACTTCCTTTCCTTTCATGCCCCCTGTTGACTTGTCTGGTTAGTATTTTTTGGGCCAGGGATAACCTTTTACTATGTGTTTAGCATATTGAAGCCCAGATCTCAATCTGATTTTCCAAAGGCTACCATAATACAAATAATAATGTTTAATCAATTGAATACTATAAAACTTGGAAGAGAGTTTAAAATATGGAAATGTGGTGAACTCTAGCCTTTGGCTTCAGAATTGTAGGTCACTAAATCTGTGCCTCTAAAATTAGCCTATCTCCTTAATTTAAGAAAAAGCAAAGCTAACTAAATAAACCTCAGATGAGTTTGAGTGAATGGTTTATGTTAAAGTGAATATGTGCTAATATGAGCTGTTTTACTGTATGTTCTTTAGATTAGAGCAGGCAAAAGAGGCGGAATCGAAGGATGCTTTGAAGGATTTGGTTAATCTGATAACTTCCCTGACAACATATGGTGTCAATGAATTAAAACCAGCTGGTATTACCACCGGGGCACCTTTTCTGTTGCCTGGATTTGCAGTCCCACAACCTGCAGGCAAAGGTGAGGTTATTGTTTGTATCACACAGAGCAGAAGTCTTATTGGGGGAGAAATTTCTGGTACACTACAGAAACCATTTACAATTCATGTTTCTTCTAACATTAGCAATTACATATTGACTTTAAAAGGTGATTTTTCTTAATTGCTAGAGTCCAGATGAAAATAAGGGAGGCAATTTCTCCTCATTTAGCTCCAACTGCTGAATCACTCTTCTACAAAGTACAAATTAAATAGATCCTCCATGCCGATCTTAAGAGTTTGGATAGATATAATTTATAGCGTGATTTTAATTTGATTTTGTTAAACTGGTGCAAAAGGCTTTGTGGATACTGTTTGGGTTTTTTTTTCATTTTAAAGCAAGTTTATTTCGTTTTAGCTTAAGTCAATTAGGGAAATGTATGCTAAACTGAAATCTTCTCTTAAACAGAAATACATTGTCCACAGAGGGGTAGTATCAGTTTAGCTAAATCAATATGAGTTTGAGTGAGGAGACGAGGTTTAAGAAGTAGTAGGAACTTAAAGGAATGTTCCCTTTCCCCCCCTATCTAGCTAGCTAGATCTAAATTGATTTTATAAACAGATTTAGTTAAACCAGTTCAACAGCTATGTGTGGACACTCTCTTAAATTAATTTAACCTGTTTAATGTCAGTTTAGTTTAATATTGATTTCTTACTCGATGAAGCTAAAGTGATGCACACCAGATTTAAACTGGTTTAAGAATGCCTACATGCATTTTGCACTAGTTGAACTTGATTTAAAAACACACCTTTAGTTAGACTGGTGTAAATTTTTGTGGAAACAAGGCCTTAGAACCTTGGTGAGGAGTGGCTGAGAAGCTAATCTGGTCCAATTCAACTGTCTGTAAGTTTTAGTAACACCTGGAACCCTGACAGGCCTCATACTTTAGTGAGAGTTAGGCTTGTGGATCCATCTAGCAGTAGATCTGCTAGTTACTTCATGTGTGGCTTGTCCCTTTCTGCCCAGCAGAGTGGTTCCTGTTGTGTTTAATACTTTACATTCTCATGGAGAAGGGTCTTGCTTCTGGTACTTGTGCTATGCCTATTCCCTGGATACAGTACCGGTTTTTCAGGCTCTGTAGCTGTCGATCTTTCTTGCACATTTCATGAGCTCTCAATTAACTTTTCAACATCTTCCATTTTAAAACAATCATGAAAAACTAGTAATTTAGAAGAGAAAAATTAATGTGTGGCTTTGTAATGCAATATTGGTATTAATGCTCTTTATTCGATGCTTGTACAGTATATACAGTTGCATATTACATTTCAAAAGGTTCTGTTTTCAGCCTTCAAGGAAAGAATGAAATGTGGCATTAAAATAATTGTCCGTTTTGTTTAAATCAAGTGACTAAAGGAGCATAACAAATGAAGATAGTATTCAGTGCAAACACAATAAATCTGTGTGCTGTCTTTTTAAAAATCTGAAAACAAACTACAGGTTGATTAAAACAAATGTTTTCAATTAGTATTTGAAAATAAAACTTTATCAGACTATCTGAAGATCAATGATGTATATAATGCATAGTAGTTCCAGTTTTTATTTTTAGAAGATTTTATGAAGTTCTTTTGGAACTGAATTTTAATAGATGCTGCCCTTTTGGATTTCACTCTCATACTTGAGATTCAAAGCCACAGCTCTCAAACTAAAGATGGCTTCATACTATGGAGCTCTTCACAGAAAGCTGCAAGTGTGTCATTAAATTATTTTTAAGTTGTTTTGTACATTTTATAGCCTTTACATAGATAATTTAGTCCATGCCATGGTACATATGTTACTAAAAAGATTAATTGGCTTTCTCAAATTTTGACCGTTAATTTACTACTATCTAATTCCTTCTTAATCTTTTCCCATCCACTCCTCTCAAACATCCCTATCCTGCATGAGAAAACCTGTTAGAAGGCCAGTCGTATTATGTAGGCCAGTGGTCCCCAACGTGGTGTCTGCGGTGCCATGGCGCCCACCGTCAGGGCCGGCGCCAAGGAAGAAAGAGGAGAGGAGCATCCGCCAGAGAAATGTTGCCACTGAAATGCTGCTGCGCAGCGCTTCCGGCGGAGAAGTTTTCGCCAAAATGCCGCCGAGGAGCGCTTCCGGCGGAGAACCATCGCCACCAAAATGCCGCCGAAAAGTGTCACTGCCCACCACACTCTGATTGAAGGGATGAGTGTGCTCTTGGCCACAGAAAGGTTGGGGACTGCTGATGTAGGCTTTTAGTGCAGACCAGTATAATCCTGTGTATGACAGATTAGACTACATGACAAGTATTATATTACACAAACTTAACACAGCTATTGAAAGTGTTTGCAGCAATTATATTCTGTGACCCCTGTGTACTCTGATGTTTGGACTAATGAGAGTATTACAGCATTAATTGTGGCGCTGATGGCTGAGTTTGATGCTGTACTCCAGGAGCGTCTAAGAAGAGTCACCACCCAAGAAATGTACACACACCACTACCTTGGAAAAACATTCAAAATGAGATCAAGAAGGCACGGAAAGCACCACTTTGATTATTCAAACAGATACAAATGCCAGTGTTTACTATGCAGACAAGAAAAGTTACATTTGCTGTTCAAGCATTTGAAAGTGAAGTGTTACTTAAAATTTTTGAACAAGGCACTTTAAGTTGTTAGTTCTCATTTATTGGGGTAGGTAGCAGAGCAGTACCATGAGAGGAGTAGAACAGGAAGAAGGCAGAATTGAGACCTTTCAAAGTTTTGGCCCAAGTGAGGGAGCATGGGGGCGTCATATGAGCTCCTTGCCTCAGGTGCCAAAATGTTGTGGGCTGGTCCTGCATATACACATTCTGCATATGCGCATACGCCCAAGGATCTATTAAACTACAGATGTATAATTGTGCCACAGAATTTCCCCATGTAGACAAACCCTTAGCTTGTTTGTGGTTGGTTTCACCAAACACTATAATTCTATCACCCCTGAGGGAAGTCTAACCCATGTTGCCAGGACCAGCCCCCAACATTGAGATAATATGAATCGAAGACAAGTTAATTGTACCATGTGCCTGCACTGTCAGTTCAAAGGTCAAGGTGTCTGCACAATGCGAACAGCACAATAGCATCAAAAGCAAAAAGTGCCTGTCTCATAGACTCATAGACTTTAAGGTCAGAAGGGACCATTATGATCATCTAGTCTGACCTCCTGCACAATGCAGGCCACAAAATCTCACCCACCCACTCCTGGAATAATCCTCTCACCTATGTCTCAGCTATTGAAGTCCTCAAATCATGGACATACAAGAAGTGGAAGATTACAAGTGGAAGATTACAGTTTACAAGAAGTGAAAGATTGGACAAATGACTAGGGAGGAGTATAAAAATATTGTTCAGGCATGCAGGAGTGAAATTAGGAAGGCCAAATCACACTTGGAGTTGCAGCTAGCCGGAGATGTTAGGAGTAACAAGAAGGGTTTCTTCAGGTATGTGAGCAACAAAAAGAAAGTCAAGGAAAGTGTGGGCCCCTTGCTGAATGAGGGAGGGAACCCAGTGACAGAGGATGTGGAGAAAGCTAGTGTACGCAATGCTTTTTTTGCCTCTGTTTTCACAGACAAGGTCAGCTCCCAGGCGGCTGCACTCCGCAGCACGGTATGGGGAGGAGGTGACCAGCCCTCTGTGGAGAAAGAAGTAGTTTGGGACTATTTAGAAAAGCTGGACGAGCACAAGTGCATGGGGCCGGATGCACTGCATCCGAGGGTGCTAAAGGAGTTGGCCGATGTGATTGCAGAGCTATTGGCCATTATCTTTGACAAATCATGGCAATCTGGGGAGGTCCCGGATGACTGGAAAAAAGCTAATGTAGTGCCAATCTTTAAAAAAGGGAAGAAGGAAGATCTGGGGAACTACAGGCCAGTCAGTCTCACCTCAGTCCCTGGAAAAATCATGGAACAGGTCCTCAAGGAGTCAATTCTGAACCACTTAAAGGAGGGGAAAGTGATCAGGAACAGCCGGCATGGATTCACCAAGGGCAAGTCATGCCTGACTAACCTAATTGCCTTCTATGATGAGAGAACTGGCTCTGTGGATGACGGGAAAGCAGTGGATGTGCTATTTCTTGACTTTAGCAAAGCTTTTGATACAGTCTCCCACAGTGTTCTTGCCAGCAAGTTAAAGAAGTATGGGCTGGATGAATGGATGGTAAGGTGGATAGAAAACTGGCTGGATGGTCGCGCTCAACGGGTAGTGATCAATGGCTCCATGTCTAGTTGGCAGCCGGTATCAAGTGGAGTGCCCCAAGGGTCGGTGCTGGGGCTGGTTTTGTTCAATATCTTCATTAACGATCTGGAGGATGGTGTGGACTGCACCCTTAGCAAGTTTGCAGATGACACTAAACTGGGAGAAGTGGTTGATACGCTGGAGGGTAGGGATAGGATACAGCGGGACCTAGACAAATTAGAGGATTGGGCCAAAAGAAATATGATGAGGTTCAACAAGGAGAAGTGCAGAGTCCTGCACTTAGGACGGAAGAATCCCATGCACTGCTATAGACTAGGGACCGAATGGCTGGGCAGCGGTTCTACAGAAAAGGACCTAGAGGTTACAGTGGATGAAAAGCTGAATATGAGTCAACAGTGTGCCCTTGTTGCCAAGAAGGCTAACGGCATTATGGGCTGTATAAGTAGGGGCATTTCCAGCAGATCGAGGGACGTGATTATTCCCCTCTATTCGGCACTGGTGAGGCGTCATTTGGAGTACTGTGTCCAGTTTTGGGCCCCACACTACAAGGAGGATGTGGATAAACTGGAAAGAGTCCAGCGGAGGGCAACAAAAATGATTAGGGGGCTGGAGCACATGACTTGTGAGGAGAGGCTGAGGGAACTGGGATTGTTTAGCCTGCAGAAGAGAAGAATGAGGGGGGATTTGATAGCTGCTTTCAACTACCTGAAAGGGGGTTCCAAAGAGGATGGATCTAGACCGTTTTCAGTGGTAGAAGATGACAGAACAAGGAGTAATGGTCTCAAGTTGCAGAGGGGGAGGTTTAGGTTGGATATTAGGAAAACCTTTTCACTAGTAGGGTGGTGAACCACTGGAATTGGTTACCTAGGGAGGTGGTGGAATCTCCTTCCTTAGAGGTTTTTAAGGTCAGGCTTGGCAAAGCCCTGGCTGGGATGATTTAGTTGGGGTTGGTCCTGCTTTGAGCAGGGGGTTGGACTAGATGACCTCCTGAGGTCCCTTCCAACCCTGAGATTCTATGATTCTATGGTTTAAAGACTTCAAGATGCAGAGAATCCTCCAGCAAATGACCTGTGCCCCATGCTGCAGAGGAAGGCGAAAAACCTCCAGGGCCTCTGCCGATCTACCCTGGAGGAAAATTCCTTCCCGACCCCAGATATGGCGATCAACTGAACCCTGAGCATGTGGGCAAGACTCACCAGCCAGACACCCAGGAAAAAGTTCTCTGTAGTAACTTCTAACATCCCATCATTGACCATTGGTCCTATTTACCACTGCCAGCATCTGCTTATGCCTATTAACTCCACATCCCCTCTTAACCAGCCATACAACAAATAACCCCATGCCAATTTATGGCCCTCTGCAACAATAACCACAAAGAAAAAATGGGTAGAGGGAAATAGATTTTTGCAGGAGGAAAGAGCGGATTAAAAGAGGACACTCTGCCTGTTGCTCTTACTTTAAAGGAGGGCATTTTATTGGCCAGCCAATCCCAGCTCTTGAAAGAATCCCTGGGAATTGAGCAAAAATAGCCTTCCTAAAGGAGGGCCACCACTGGCTGGCAGCATCTGTAGCCCACCCAGGAATGTAATGCCAAACCCCTTGGTCCTGGAATCTGGTCTAACTGTCTTTGTTTCACAAGTGACTTCCAATCTGTTCAGAGGTGGGGGAAATTGAAAGAACGTGCATGTTACTGAGCTTTAATTTGGTCAACACTTTTTTGTTATGACTAGCATTACTACTTGTGATATTATTGGGAGGTTGTTGGTGGGGGGGAGCTGCTGCATATCGTTCCAAACTCAGTCTGCTTGCATTACTATAGGTGACTGATTGGCACACATAACATGTTACAGTTGGTGCAAAGTTTTCTATTATGGATCAAACAGTGCTTTTCAAATAAGTAAATTTCCTACCTCAACTATGACCCGTTCAGATTTTTAATCAGTTAAATTGCATTCAGATTTTTTCATGTTCATTTACCCTTTGATTATTTAAAATACTATATCTTTCGGTTGGTACACATTCCAAAGTTTATTTTCAAAGAGAGATGCCATCTTAAACAACAATAAATAATAGATCTTTCAATTCAGAATTGTAAAATAAGTGGGAGGAGTTCCTTTTAAAGGATTTCTTAGTGTGTTCTTGCTTTTTGAAAAATTCATATTCGTAGAATTTGTTTCTACTTGTTGGGCTACAGAGAACAAATTGTTTGTTTAATTCATACTTCTCCCTTAATATGATCAAGCAAATGAGTATAAATAATTTTGTTTTTCCCCCCTTTTTTCCTATTGTAGGTCATAGTGTGAGGAATATTCAAGCTTTCTCCGTCCTTCAAAATGCATTTTTGAAAGCAAAAACTAACTATCTTGCACAAATTATTCTGGATGCCATTACAAATATTTACATAGCGGACAATGCCAACTACTTCATTTTGGAATCACAGCACACCTTGTCCCAGTTTGCAGAGAAAATATCCAAGCTTCCAGAAGTGCAGACCAAATACTTTGAGATGCTGGAGTTTGTCGTCTTTAGCTTGAATTATATTCCTTGTAAAGAATTGATTAGTGTCAGTATCCTCTTAAAGTCCAGCACCTCATACCAGTGTAGCATCATTGCAATGAAAACACTTCTTAAGTTCACCCGTCATGACTACATCTTTAAGGATGTCTTCAGGGAGGTGGGGCTTCTGGAAGTGATGGTAAACCTTTTGCACAAATATGCAGCCCTTTTGAAAGATCCTACTCAGGCTCTGAATGATCAAGGTAGAGTGTATTCTTTGTTTTTATTTATGTACCTGTTTTTGGATGGTAAAGGAGACTGGTGTTGGTTAGTACGGGCTAGTTCTGATTAGTTGGGCCACCTAGGTTCTGTTCTCAGCACTGCCAATGAATTACTGTGTGATGTTGTGAAGCTCACTTAAACTCTCTGCTTGTTTTCTTATGTAAAATTACGGTAATGTTTATCCACCTTTAGAAAGTGCTTTGAGGTCCTCTAATGAAAGGTACTATATAAGTGCAAAATATTTATTAAAAATATATAGTAGCTGAAGTTTTCCACTTTAAAAAAAATATTAATGTAACATTATATTTAGATTATTCTAGTACAGGGTAAAAATTAACAAGTGGGGAATGCCATCTGTATAATTATATATTGATTATTTATTGGCTTTCATCCCAGTTATCACAGTAGTTTACAATGTGGCCCTAACCTAGTAAAGTACTCTTGAAACACAGACCTTTATTCTTGCATGAAGTCCCAATGAGTCACTTTTTCTCCATGTGAGAGTAAGGGTCCATGTTTGAAGAGCTCTTTCAGTCTTTGTGGGACTATATTGCTATAAACACACAAATAAATCTCTCCAACCATCTCAGGTGTTGAACACCTCTCACCTATGCCATGTAACCGTTTAGGGTAACTTGATTGTGTTTTCTGGCTGAAACTGTATTTTGCGTGTCTCCATTCAACCTATAACATGTCTAATGAATTTTATGCATCTGTTGCCTGTGGCATCTCAGCATGTGATATCTTGATAAACGTTTTTAAACTGCTCAGACCATAATAAGTAACCAGCAATAGTTCATAATCAAATACTTGATGAAAAATCTGCCTTGCACCATGTCGTAGAGATTTGTTAATGTGAGTGGTGGCGGCCTACTAGACGAAGTCCTAAGCCTGAAGCTCCCACTGAAAAACACTTCAGTTCTTAAGGTCTTGGCTACACTCGCGAGTTACAGCGCAATAAAACTGCCTGCAGCGCTGTAACTCACTAACTGGCTACACTTGCAAGGCACGTGCAGCGCTGCATCTCCTCAGTTACAGCGCTGCTGGTACTTCTCCTCTCTGAGAGGAATAACAGCTGTTGCGTAGTGGCTGGTACGCTGCTGCTTCAATGTAGCCGGGGAATTCGTAGTAACTGACCTCCGGAAGCTCCCTTTGTTTTGAAACGGCACTTCCAGGTTGGAGTTCAGAGCTCCGTTCTGTGGCTGCTTTACAAAAAAAAGCAAACACAACTACTGTTTGCAGGCGGGGGGGCTCCGTTAGGAATGCCGGCAGTAAAGTTGGCTTGGAGGGGGGGGTGGTGTCATGAAAGAACGGCGGGGGGGGGGGATGGCTTCGTTTCCCCGAGTTCTCTTTTATCTGCTCTTTAAAAACAAACGAAGCCCCTGCTGCTTGCTTTCAGTGATTGAGAGAGAGGCGGGGGATGTGAAGGTGTGTAAACTTAGGAGATAATGAGCTGACACTCTGTGGATACCCCAAAAATCCACTCTCTCTCCCCACACGCTTCCTGTCACACTCCCCCTCACCCCCCCATTTGAAAAGCACGTTGCAGCCACTTGAACACCCATAATGCACCGCTCCCAATACAGCTGCAAATGCCTCAAATGTAGCCACGTTAGTGCGCTGGGAGCTGCCAGTGTGGACAGGCTGCAGTGCTTTCCCTACTCAGCTGTACGAAGACGGGTTTAACTCACAGCACTGTACATGTGCAAGTGTAGCCAAGGCCTAAGTGTGCCTATCTAGAGTCTGTCAACAAAAGGATCAAATTGACATTTGGATAGGGCACTAGAAGCAGTGCGCTTACTCTCGTGAAAGTGCTATGGGATCTTTAATAACCACAAAGCAGTTAAGATGTCTCTTCGATCAAGCAGCACAGCACTCCTAAAATACTGTGCTTGGCATTGGTTCAGTTCACATGCTTGATGAATCACCAGCACCACTTAATGCAGTGCACTGGGATTTTTCTTGGAAGCTCTCTCTATCCAAGAACTGAACAGGACAAACGCTACATAATTTAAAAAATATATGGTATTGCAGCATCAGGAAGTAGAATTATAAACACTGAAATGATAGATACAGGTGCACTGTCTACTGCACAGTTGTCAACCTGTTTTCATGTGTTGTTATAATTCACTTTTAAAACAAATTTCTGACTTAAACTTTGCATACCATTTAGTAAGAAATGATTAGTGGTGCTGTTTGTAAGTCAGAGAACAAAAGAGAGATGCTCATTTTGTATTTTGTGCTTCAGACTACTTAGGTAACTGTCTTATTTTAAATATAAAGAATAAGAGGATTCTTTTATTTGGTTATTGCAAACTCCTGCTTCTTTTCTGTTTTAATAGATTTTTTTCAAGTTAACTTTCCTAAAAGAGAGCTGTATTTTCATGCTTGGATGGGGAGTGGAGAGTCAACTGTTTTCTTTCAGTAGAATGAGAGTATAAGTCTTTAACAATGTGATAAAACTTGTTTTTGTTTTGGAAATGGTTAACGGTTTGTGTCACCTACTGCAGATTTTAAGTGTTAGGGCTTGTCTATACACACATTTAGTTTGCAGCAAGTTTGTATGTGAATCTACAATGCACTAGCCTAATGCTCACTGTCTGCGTGGACTCTGCTGATGCACACTAACAGTTTGTTAGTGCACTTTAATCTACTCCCGTTTCATAGTAGGGTAGGTCAAAGCTCTGACCACTGGATTGAAAACTAGTGAAGACAAGCTGCGGCAGCTTGCCGAGGAAAAGCGGGTTCAACGAAAAAGGAAGCAGCGGCTCCAACCCACAGCTGACACCGCCTTCAAATGCAGCAAATGCAATCGAGACTGCCACTCTTGTGTGGGGCTCCACAGCCACAACAGACGCTGCACAACCATCAACTAAACATTCCCCATGGGCGCATATCCATCGTCTCTTGAGACTAACGGATGCCAACATATAGATCAAAGCACATTAACGAACTGTTAGTGGGTATCAGCAGGGTCCATGAAGACAGTTAGTGTGCGACACGCTAGTGCAGGGTAGATTTACACCCCATCTTGCTGCGAACTAAATATTTGTTTGGATAAGTCCTGAGGAAAGTTGAGGTGACTTAACTAAAGGTGTGAAGTTAAAGCACATTGAATTCCTGTGTGGATTAGACTAAAGCAAACAAAAGCAATTTTACTTCTGAATGAGAATATTTGCAGTTGGGTTTAATGTATTTTAACTTCACACCTTAAATTAATTTGTTGCAACTTTCCTGAGTGTGTGTGTGTGTGTGTGTGGATATGCCCTTAATGCGGTTTAAAAGTTTGTTAGAGGATGATTTTTGTGTGGAAGCCAAAAAAAATGGGGATTGGTGAAAGGAACAATACTTTATTTTTTAATCTTTAGAAAAAAATCAGCTTTGTTGTTTTCAGTGCAATGAACTTTTGAAATGATTTTCTAGGGGATTCAAGAAACAACAGTTCTTTTGAGGACCAAAAGCAGCTAGCTTTATTGGTTATGGAGACCTTGACAGTACTACTACAAGGATCAAATACAAATGCAGGTAATTATAGAAGTTACATCAATTATGATAATGGTCGACTCTGAAGTGCATACTTAAGACATGATTTAAATGAGTTGTATTGACTGATTGGGCTAAATGTAAGATTGTCTGCATCAAATATAATGCTTTTGACCTTGAAATACAGCATATTAATAGTACAGCACTTTTATTATTACATTCAGTTTCTATGGTCAAAGTCTACTGATGATCTTGTCCCTGAGTCATGTATTGACTGTCGTGTGCTGCAGGAATTGAAAATATACTTTAACGTGACCTCATAGTTTTACTTTGTTACCTGTTATATTTTTAAGAGTAAAAATCTATATAATACAGTCAAACAACTGTAATGAAAGGACTATGAACAATTCAGTCCGTTTAGTTATAGGGTTAGGTTTACTTGTTCAACTTTTTATTAAAAATAAGCTAGATGTATAGTTTATAATATAAATAGGAGCATATTACTGAATATCTTATTTGCTACTCAAATCACTGGCCATTCACACAAATCGAGTAACTGAATATATAGATGTCTAACCACACCTTGCCATTTACTTGAGCTTATTCCCAATTTGCATGTACCAGTTGTGTGCTCAGTTGCATGTGTTTTTTTGAAAATTAGGCCATTTCTAAACTCACATTATAATATAGGTTACTTTATTGTGTATCAGAGGGGTAGCCGTGTTAGTCTGTATACACAAAAACAATGAGGAGTCTGGTGGCACCTTAAAAACTAACAGGTTTATTTGGGCATTAAAAACCCCACTTCTTCAGATGCATGGAAGCTTCTGGGGTTTTTTAGTGGGGTTAGAAGTGGGGTTTTTTACCCACGAAAGCTTTTGCCCAAATAAATCTGTTAGTCTTTAAGGTGCCTCCAGACTCCTCCTTGTTTGTGTATTTCATCCTCATTGTGTATCTAATTTACATATATGTGCCCTCTATGTAAATAAGAGGGAGAAGAAGCTGATAACTCTTTTAAATCCTGCCTCTTGCTAACCTATTAAAAAAAAAAAAAACCTACAGAAATTAGCAGCTATAGGCCTAAAGCTCTTTAAAATGTCTTCAGCCCCGCCCATTTCTTTTCCTCAACCCTCACTTGTGTTTCAAAGCATCTAGGCCTTTTTTACTTAGCAAAGAGAAGTTAGAAGCTGTTAAAATGGTCCTGATTTGACTTTCTAAATTATAGTAAGCTTGAGAACAATCCAGCTACGTTGGTAAAGCACTGTTGTGCACACTGTCTGGACTGCTAGAATGTAACTTTTTATTTTTTTCCTTTTCCTTTCTAAAATTCAGCCTCTGTGTTTAACAGCAGTTTGCAGTCAGATGAAAGCATCATGTTAATTCTTCAGTCATGGTACTTTGTTCAGCAGCCTTTTACAGGCAGCTGAGTTCTTTTGTGTATAAAAAGTTTAGCTGGGTGTATTGATCGGTCTCTGATTTAGGTTTTCTGAATACAGATACATTTGAAAGCAGCCCAGTTTCTCATTAAACATTGTTTGGCTGCTAACCTGTAATGTACTTGAGGGGCAGGGGAAAGGAATGAATTGCGAGTGAATGGGAACAACCTGGAAATTGCAGTGATATTTAATATTCAATGAGTATTTTCTGTATTTTAGCTTTGTATGCTTGTGTGTGCCACACTCTCTGTTTTAAGTAACCTACACCACCTGCCCTTTGAAATAATTGACTTCAATAGGCTTTGGATGGGAAGCCTGTGTGAGGGATAAAGCTGGTGTCAGGCCATAGGGTGGGAAGAACGACTGTTGAAGGAATGATCTATCCTTATAACAAGCAAAGAAGGGGAGTAGAAATCAAAGGTGCGTCATTTCTCAGTGGGCTGTGGGAGCTATCTATTTTTATCTGAAACTGGTGGAGACTAAGTAACAATAAAATAAAATAAAAGTTACAACACATTTACAAGGAAATAATTTGTAAAAATGTATAGAAACTTACCTAAAAGCATGAAAAATTTCCAGTGCTTGTTATAATTGTTTTTAAGCAGAATTAATTTTTTCCTGACTTGACTGCTTACTTCTGGCCTACAAGCAAGAAAGTGGAAGCTTCCCTGAATTTTACCTTGAAGAATGTGTGCTTGTGTATTTAAATTGATTACTTCTGTAATTTTGATGTGAGTCTAGCTATAGTCAGTGCTGTTAAAAACAAAAACAAACAAAAACACCCAAACAAATGATGATTACTGCACCATGTTGTTTACCTTTAATGTGGCTTGTGGTATCTTACTTTAAATGGGAAATGTTTCAAGTGCTCAATAAATGTTACGAGTATAGGTGATAAATGTCTGGGTTTGTTTTTTTAAAAAATGCTGTATTAATGTTCTGTCTTCCTCTTATAAAATAGGTTACCTACCATACAGTGTTTCCATAGTGGATGTCACTTCACACCTGCACCAAACTCAAACTGACATAATTCTGCTTGGCAGCCTGTCAACAGCATTCCTAATAATTACCCACTAAATTACCTTTTTGACAGTAACTATCAGGCTGTTTTACTCCTGCAACTTGTTGCTAGTAAAATGAAAGCTTAAAATACTTAGCAATGTACAACAGTTTGTAGTTGGAGTACATTATTTTGTTGATGATGAAATACAGAATGGAATATGTCTTTGGTTTAACGTCTGAAAACTAAATTGTGATTTTTTTTCTAATCGTACATTTATATATTTATCCCTAACTTATGGAATAGAAAATTAAATTCAGTACAGTAGATATTCCCTATATTGTGTAAAAATATATTTATAAGTTTAAAATTTCTTCCTTAAACTGTGTAGTGCAAAACAATAATTCCATTTCTCCTTAGTTGATATTGTAGCACTAACTCTTTACAGTAGGACCTTGCTAATTACCATGGCTGGAAGACATATTATGAATTACTCAGTGTGGCAAATTAGCAAGTAAACAGATAATTTAAAAAACAATGAGAGTAATGCATCAGAACGTTTACTGTTCATTTGTTTTGATAATTCTATTTTAATGTGATATTTCGCAATATACTCAAGTGTCTTAAAGTTCACTCTGTAAAAGTAATGGAAATCTTATTAATACCTTGGCAGAGAGTGTTGTGTTGGGCAGCTACCAGTTTTTCTACAGATTACAAATCAGATTTCTTTTAATTATGATTAAGAAAGTATTTCCATTATGAACCTGTATTTTTAGGTGTTCATAGCTTTCTGTAAAAATTACTGTATCAGGCTGACTTCATGCATTGTTTAGTCTGAGTATAGAAATAATTGTCTTGTTTTGGAAAGTTTTGATAAAATTTCGTTTTTCCATTTTGGAGATATGCAAAAGTGAAAATGTGGTGGCTAATAGGCAGAAATTGTTTCAATACTATTTTACGTTTGGATGACTGAGATTGTTTCTTCAGGGGTAGAAAAAAGGGAACCTGAACATTTACGCATCAGAATTAATCTCAGACAATTTATGTAAATTTTTATTGGCAATTAAGAACACTTAGACCTTGGCTACACTTACGAGTTACAGCGCAATAAAACTGTCTGCAGCGTTGTAACTCACTAACTGGCTACACTTGCAAGGCACGTGCAACGGTGTATCTCCTCAGATACAGCGCTGCATGTACTCCACCTCCCCGAGAGAAATAGCTACTGTTGCGAAGTGGGTGGAACGCTGGTCTTTCAATGTAGCCGAGGAATTCCGCAGTTACTGACCTCCGGAAGCTCCTTTTGTTTTGAAACAGCACTTCCGGGTTGGAGTTCAGAGCTCCCTTCTTGAGCTGCTTTACAAAAAAACAAACACAGCTACTCTTTGCGGGCGGGGGGGGGAGTGGGGAGGCTCCGTTAGGAATGCCGGCAGCAAAGTTGCCTTGGACAGAGACGGCGGGGGAGGGGGAGGGAGGGGCTCCGTTTCCCCAAGTTCTCTTTTATCTGCTCATTAAAAACAAACAAACAGCCCCTGCTGTTTGCTTTCAGTGATTGAGAGAGAGGCAGGGGATGTGGAGGTGTGTAAACTTAGGAGATAATGAGCTGACACGCTGTGGAGATTCCAAAAACCCACTCTCTCTCCCAACACACTCCCTGTCAAAGTCCCCCTCACACACCCCCTATTTGAAAAGCACGTTGCAGCCACTTGAATGCCCATAATGCACCGCTCCCAATACAGCTGCAAATGCCTCAAATGTAGCCACCTTACTGCGCTGGCAGCTGCCAATGTGGACAGGCTGCAGCGCTTTCCCTACTCAGCTGTATGAAGATGGGTTTAACTCACAGCACTGTACAGCTGCAAGTGTAGCCAAGGCCTAAGAATCATTTGAAAATATTATATTGCGTAGATGTAGCCGATATTTTCCCCTTATTAATTTAAGCCCCTGATCCTGCTAACACTTGCTCACATTCGTGTGAATAATGTGTGATGGTTTCAGCAAGGTGTCTGAAATGCAGTAACTATATCTTAGAATTCCTGACTTTTGTTCCATCAAAATATCTGTAAGGATAAAATAGGTCTTGCTAACCTTGAATCCACTGAAAATGGTTTTAGAAATAGTAGCTTAGGCAAAGTAGGAGGCTACAAAGAAAAACTTAGTGTAAGGTGGAACATAAAATCAAGACATAGGCCACATTTTACTACTTAGGGCTAGTCCACACTACCCGCCCGAATCGGCGGGTAGAGATCGATCTTCTGGGATCGATTTATCACGTCTCATCTGGACGCGATAAATCGATCCCAGAAGCACTCCCTCATCGACTGCGGAACTCCTGCTCGCCGAGAGGAGGAAGCGCTGTCGACGGGGGAGCCTGCCTGCACCGTGTGGACCCGCAGTGAGTATAGTTCGATCTAGAAAACGTCGACTTCAGCTGCGCTATTCTCGTAGCTGAAGTTGTGTTTCCTAGATCGATCCCCCGCCCCAGTGTGGGCCAGCCCTTAGTTTCCTATTTGTCACCATGCAAAGAGGTTAATACTGGAAAATCCCAGTGTCTGTTGTAGGTTTTATGGTGGTCAATTATATGGAAGACAAGGTTGCCTAATATGGTGCCCAGAGTTGCTATTTATTAACATTAAGTAAGTATGACAGGACTAGATTGTGAGGAACTCCACCAGAAACTAATGGAACTATAGTAGGTAGTTGGAAAATATAATAGCAGATAAAATTCCAAGCAAACAAATGCAACTCAGTTCACTTTGGAAGAGAAAATGATATTACTCAAGCATACTGATAAGTTGCAACTCTTAAGAGGGGGAAAAAAAAGTTATGCTGGGCGACTCAGTGAGAATATCTGTTCACTGATGGATGAAAGAAGCAAGTTAGGTTCTATTAAGGAGGTTATCAAGAATAGTACAGGATATATTACAGTTGTATTATACGAATCAATTATATGCTTTCACCTTGAATGCTGTGTTCATTTTTGATTGTTTCATCTCAGAAAAGGAAAAGAACCAGAGAAGGGTGACAAAAAATACTTGTTATGGAGAGCTTCCATGCAAGGAGAGATTTAAAGAATCAGGATTACTTCATTTATACTGAGATTAAGAGGAGATATAATATAAGTATATAATAATGAATGTTGTGTCTGATGGATTTTGAGCCAGTCTGTAATAATTTATTAATATTATGGTGGGCTTGTTAAGGGTGTTTTCTGTGTGACTGTATTGGGAATGAACAGGAATGAATCTTGAAAAATGAGGATGGAAAAAGTGTCTCAAGAAGCTAACACTTTAGAGTTGCTAAAGGACAAAACAGGAACTGTTGGCTCTGAGAACTCTGGCTTGATTTCCTGGGAGCCTAGGTGGGCTGCTTTTGACAAAGAGGGTCAAAGCCTGAGAACACAGAAGAACCAAAGAACTATAGCAGGGTTTGAAAGGCACTCTCTCTCAAAAGAGGTGTGGTGGTAGTTCAGCTAAATCACCATCACAGGATGATAGGGCTTTAGGTAAGATGACATATATGTAGACTGTTTTTAAAATGCATTATCTCTCAAAGCTTTGTTCCTACTGCTAAAATCTTACTTTTATTTTAAGAAGGCTGCCTGGTCACCAACTCCTGAAGGGAAGACCCTCAGGTGCCTGATCTCAGTTGGAACTGCAGACTCAGAATGGTACATACAAGATATTGTAGCCCAGGGTCTGGTCTAGAAGTAGGAGAATTGCAAAATTCCACCCCAGGATATGTAAAGGCATGAGACCTGACGGAGTGTGCTCCGAGGGTATGTCTACACTGCAAGTAAAAACCCGTGGCTGACGCATGCCATCTGAATTGGGCTCATGGGGCTCAGGCTGTGGGTGCTGTTGGTTATTTAATTGCAGTATGACATATCCAGAGAGACCACCAAAGAGAGAGAGGTTCAGTTAGTTTTGTGACTGTGTCAAAGGCCAATCAGCCTCTCATTTTAACATGTCCATTAATATTAGTATCAGATCCAAGAGACATAAGATAGAGCTGGAGGGAACGAACAAATTGAAAATGGATAGAAAGAAGGTTTATACTCTTTTATACATTAATTAAGAAAGTAATCTGGAGTTAACTAATTGTTATCCTAGCTACAAAGGTTATTAATCCTCATGCTTCAATACTTAAACAAGTCATCCTTGAGGGTCAGAAAGAAAATTGTCCCTCTTAATATGGTAATGCATGGTTATTCATGTGCGCTACGGAGTTTTACTTTAAGCATCTGGCATAGGCCATTAGAGGTATTAGAATAAGTGCCACTGATCAGTTCCAGTATAGCCCCTGCTAAATTCCTAACATCATCTCAAGTTATTACATATACTGTATTTTTTCTTAGGTTTAATAGCCAGTTTTTTGAAGAACAAAAGCTTAAGAAAGCAATTGCTCAACCGGCGGCATACCAGGTTGACAGAGGCTGTTGCTTGTTGAAGGTGACAGTCTGTTTTAATGATAAAACAATGAATCATCATTAGGGCTCCATGTCTGTCATGGAGGTCGCAGAAGTCATGGATTCCGTGACTTTCCATGACTTCTGCAGTGGCTGCCCCCAGGGCTGCCCAAGCATCTGTCCCCGAGTGCCAGCTGCTCAAGTGGCCCTGGGAACAGCCACACTGGCCACTGCTGAAGCAGCTCTGCAGCCAGGCACACTGCCACTGCTGGAGCGGCCCCGGGGCCAGCCGCACCATCCAATCCTCAGGCAGTCACTGGGGCTGGTGCAGTATGTATGCTGTATGGTCCATCACTCTCAGTGTGGCACACCCAAAAGTAAAAAAGAGAGCTTTTAAAATACAAAAAGCAACTGCTAGGATTCCCTACCTAGAGGCAATCCAAAATGATGATGGAGATTTGATGAGGTTGCAGTTCTCCCCAACTCTGGCCTGCCTTACGAAAGTGGCCTTCTGTAAACACATGTATTGTATTATGAATGGAACCAAGGGATTAAAGACATTGTCGTTTAATGATTGGGAAAATGAAAGGAGGAATGATTGACACACACACACACACACCTCCCCCCCGCCAAAGAAAACAAAATTCTGAATTTTTGTTAACCCCTTACTTTAAAAAGAAAAGGGGTGGGATAGGTAATAAGACAAAGTAACGGGGTTTTTTATTTAAAGTATTAGATATAGAGTAGGTGTCCTTCCTGAATGATTAGATTTGTACATGTTGAGGGAATTAGGCTGTAGAAAATACTGTGAAAGGACTGAGCCCATCTTCAATTACTACTTCTACTAATTTATTTGTTTCACAGTAACACCCAGAAGCCTAATTAGAATTGGGGCCCTATTGTGTTAAGAACTGTACAAGCATATTTTGACAATCACTGCTTTTAACAGTTTACCCTCTCTCTGGTCATGGGTCAGAGAAAAAATAATATGGGTCCATCCCACCACTCTTTGAACTGTAGCACGAAAGAAGTGAATAACCAGTGTTGAAGCCTTCTGTAAGAGTGACATGGAAATTCTTAGAATTGGACTATAAAATTACTCCAACAGTAACTTTTAATATAAAATATTCCAGGGGAGAATATAATTACAATTCCAGTTAACTGTGATCAACTCATGTTCATATAAAAAGTACTGTAAACTTCTGTGTGACCGATGAAAATGGTCACTGAATCTGTACTGGTGAAGAATGAAGCATTTTATGTTCAGTTATACTCTGATAGTGTGCTTGAACAAATACAAGGTTTTGACACAGTACCTTAGAAACATTGTGTTTTTTCTCCCCCTTTTTTTTTCTTTCTTACGCTATAGGTATTTTCAGGGAGTTTGGTGGTGCAAGATGTGTACACAATATAGTGAAGTATCCACAGTGCCGACAGCATGCACTGATGATTATCCAGCAATTGGTGTTATCACCTAGTGGGGATGATGATATGGGCACTTTATTAGGGCTGATGCACTCAGCTCCACCTACAGAACTACAACTGAAGACAGATATATTACGGGTAAGTGCAATAAAACTTAATACTTTCCACTCCTAAACTGTTTATGAAATTCTAATTTTAAAAATTTTAAATATACACTGTAGAACTACTTTAATTTTATGCATGATGGTATTCAGATATTGAAAACAATTTAATGACTTTAGAATTAAAATCATATACAAATCAGATCTCAGATTTTTAAACACAACTGCAAAGAAGAGTACCAGTATGTATTACATTTATTATCATTAGGTGTAATGGATGGGAAATGAAGTTCTAAAAGCAGTCTCTTTCCTCCTGGCTTTAAGAAATTATTTAGGTACAATTAAACAACATAACACACGCACATAAACTGAAGCATATTTTTAGTGCCATCCTTTAATTTTTCCTTGGCAAAATCTCATTTTTTGTAAACATAGCCAGAGTTGTTGTTAAATGAAAAATGTATAACTAGATCTGGGCCAAAACCAGATCACGGAGAACAAACCCCCCAGATTGTGAGCTGGAGGCTTGTTTCATTCCTCTAATCTTAACCTGATTTGTGTTAGATTCTAAATTAGAAAGGGTTTAATTTCCGGTTCAAATGCAGCTGAAGTATCATAAAAATAGTTACACCCAGGCAATTGTTCCAGTGCTTAACTACCCCGACAGGAAGTATTTCCTAACGCCCGACCTAAACCTCCCTTGCTGCAATTGAGGTTTAGGTTGGGCGTTAGGAAATACTTCCTGTCGGGATAGTTAAGCACTGGAACAAATTGCCTGGGTAGATTATGGAATCTCCGTCATTGGAGGTTTTTAAGAACAGATTAAACCAGGGGTTTAACAAGAGAAACTTTATTGTGCTGCAACTCCCTTCTGACAACAAAAATTACTACACAATTCCATGAGGGGAGACTGAAGCTTGAGCCAAAGCCCCACACCCCTGCGGGGAGGGGGGGAGACCAATGGCTTGAGCCCCAGGTGGGAGGTCTGTAACCTGAGCCACGCCACCCAGTGCTGAAGCCCTCGGACTCGTTTTAGCTGTGAGAGAAGGAGTTGGATTCTATGTTTAGAAGCTTCCAAAATGTCTAGAAACCCTTTGGCTGCTTCAGTGTTTGGAGCATTATACATCTTTGTGTCATACAAATCGCTCTCTTAATTTCTGTACAATAGCTTAAACTGGGACCCAGTTTGAAGCCATCTCAGAGTTTAGGTATCTGCTTTGGAAGCTCTTAACTTCTTTATGAAACAAGGCATCCTCATGACTTGCTATCGTGTGTGTCATTTCATTTATACCAATTCAAGACTTGGATCTCAAATCAGAGTTTATTCCTGAATGGGGCATTCTGTAGTTCTGCAAACAATAATGCAAATTCCTTTTCAGCTCCAAGGTGACACTTTTACTTTCTGTCCGTTACATACTCCTTTCTCATTGCCACCACTTTGCCAGGCGAGAAAGTGAGTTGTAAGTTATTTCCGCGTAAAGCTTAAATTCCAGTTTCGTCATGACAGAGTAACTTTGTTCATCCTCTCCTTTTAATTCCAAAAACTAATACTTGTTTTAATGCAGTCAGAATCTTTGAACTCTCCACAATGTGCTCATAATAAAAAAAAAAATCATCCTTCACCACCTAAACCTAAGCCACAAAGTACTACATTCATAGAGCAACCTAGTTTTACAAAATAGTCTTTTCATCTTCTATGGTGGCCTTTTAAAAGGGAAATAAAATCTTTAAAGACACTATTTGATGAAGAGTCAGATTTAGTAAGGAAACTTAAATTTTGTCAGCAAGCCTAATCGAGTATCTCAGCACTTACTCAACCAAACTCATTGTTACCTCATAAGTAGAGAAAAATCAAGCCACCTTCTTAGAGTGGTTGTCCACATGGATTCCGCTCTTGGTGCACATGCGGCCTATGGATGTGAGATTGGATTTTTTTAGCCAGCAGTGTCCATTGCCTCTAAACCTGTGCCCTCGACACTCTCACGTCCCCTATGTGATGGCTCAAGGGGGTGGGCCCAACAGTCCCTCAGTTCCTTTTTAGCACCAGGTGCAATACAGTGGTTAAGGGCAATGATATGGTTATACCATATGACCGCACTCAGTCATCAACTTTATGCATAAGAATTCAATGGGAGCCACATGGGGAATTCTAAGATAAAAATCTCTCAATCTCACTGTTAGGGAACATCACTTGATAAGTCATAGCCTGATCTTTTATTAAAGTACAAATGCAGAGATTGGCAACCATTTAGTTTGTTTTTATTTGTAGATATATAAATTACAATGCTTTAACGTGAAAGATTGTTTTTTCTGTCTTTCTGTCTCTACATACCAGTGCCTTACGCTTTATATACCTAATCTTATGGTTAAGGCACTGGACTAGTATTCTTGTTTCCAGGGCTTTGGAGTGGAGCCCGGAGCTGGAGTGCAGAGCAGTAGGTTTGTGCCCGGAGCTGGAGCGGAGCAATTCAGAAATTTGATTGCTCCAAATCCCTACTTGTTTCAATTGTTGATTCTGTCTCAGGCTTCTGTTGTGATCTTGGCACTTAGTTTCCCATCTGTAAAAGAGGGATAATGTTTTCTTTCTTTTATTCTTTGTTTACCTTGTCTATTTAGTTGGTAAACTCTGTGGAGCAGGGACTTTATATTGTATTTGTCTGTGTGGCGTGTAAAATTCCAATCTCTTTTGGGGGTCTTCAGACAGTACCATAATACAAATAAATAACTGTGCTAGCATATCAGACAAGAAATGTTCATGCTTTGCTATAAGGTATTCATAATAATGCTTTTTTCTTTTTTGAATATCCATAGGCCCTGCTCTCAGTACTAAGAGAGAGTCATCGCACAAGAACTGTTTTTAGAAAAGTCGGTGGATTTGTGTATGTCACATCTTTACTTGTTGCTATGGAAAGATCCTTGTGCTCTCCACCTAAGAATGGCTGGGAGAAAGTAAACCAGAATCAAGTGTTTGAACTGCTTCACACTGTGTTCTGCACATTGACTGCAGCAATGCGCTATGAGCCAGCCAACTCGCATTTCTTCAAAACAGAGATCCAGTATGAAAAGCTGGCAGATGCTGTTCGATTGCTTGGCTGCTTCTCAGACTCAAGAAAAATAAGCCCCTTGAATGTCTTCCCCTCAAATACACAACCATTTCAAAGACTATTGGAGGATGACCTAATCTCCATGGACTCTGTGGTGCCCACACTAAGGCATTGCAGTAAACTCTTTATTTATCTCTACAAAGTAGCCACAGATTCTTTTGACAGGTATGATCTGTTTTCCCTAAAAAATGGTTGGTTTTAGAAATGTGGTGTTTGCAGGATTTCATGTTTCCACCTTTTTCTTCATCCACAAAGTGGAGCAAAATATTTTCCTCTACTCAGATGTAAACTTCTCTTATTGGTCTTTTCAAGAATGAGCAGCATGACGTTGAATGTCTTAGGTCATGACACCAAGCAACAGACGTTTAGTTTAAAACCATTTGATGGGTTAAAACTGTCAACAAGTAGTCTGCTTCTCCAGTTTTTTTTATTATTCATAAGTACTTGATCTTCGTCCATTATATCATAAAATTAGAAATATGCTTCTTTGCAGTACATACCAACTTCTGACTGTCATAAAAATGGGATACACTAAAAACAAGTCATTTGATCGTTCATTATATGAAAAAATTGTTTTAGTCAGTGCAGATGCCATCCTTGAAATTGCCATTTAGCTTTTTAAAATTAATTTAGCATTAGAGACAATGGAGACTGCTAACTACTTGAGATTTTATAATAATATATTGCAAATATACCTCTTAATGGTCCCCTACAAAATAACCCTTATTTTTGAAGGTAGTTCTCACTTGTAACTTTTTTTTAAAAGGAACTAATAGAGCAGCGACGATTTAAGCTTCATTGCTTAAATCGCAAAGCTGCTGTTCCATGTCCATGTGCTATATGTTGGCCAAGATTTTCAAAAATAGATGTCTCGTGTTAGGTTCCTAGTAATATTTAGGCAGCTAAATAAGAGAACTGATAAAAATGCTGAGCATTTGGCAGCTTCTGATGAAGTCAGCGAGGAGCTGCAGAGTGCTCAGATTTTCTTAACTCAGAGCACTGCTTTAGGTGCCTATATATGGTTTTAAGAGCATAATTTCAAACTCTCGTTTTTGAAAAGTTTGTCTACTGTGTTTAATGTTGTAAGAGAGCAAAGCTGTATCCCTTCATCTCAGAAGAAATTAGCATAAAAATCATAGTTACTTTGTGTTAAAATAGCTTTGAAATATTTGATTGAAACATTTTTGAATTAACCAATTGGTGATGCATACAATACATGCTGTAATATTGCCTAGTTGTGGAATCTGATGAATCAAGGATGGATAACTAAATCTCTAGTGTCATTGCAAATGCATTCCTTTCTAATTTCCTTTTATTTTCCATTCCTCTTCAATCAACTCTTCTTTTTCTTCCTTTCTTAAGCCATCTGATGGTCATGTTTTTGCAGAGTTTATTTTCAGGATATTATTTTAACCCTATCTAATGCAAGTTAATCAAACTTTTTTATTTGTTCAGAAATGACCTATTGTCAATTCCTGCTCTACTTACCCTTGAAGGATGTTTTAATGTGCTGGTTTGATTGTATAGATTACCATAATTGCTGAGTAATGACCACAAATAATTGTTTCCCCTAATTATTGTAGAGTTGTGCACATCTGTTTGTTTTACCTGATGCATGTTCCCCAGTAGCATTCTTTGTTGTCCTTGCTGATTCTGTAGGATGGATCCTATAAAGGTTTTTACTGGTTGGTGGTATTGTAAAACTAACAAGCTTCTGGCCTCTCCTTTTCTTTTCTAACTTCTCTATCCCACCCCTGTCTGTTTTGTCTGTAGTCGTGCAGAACAGATCCCTCCTTGCCTGACAAATGAGACTTCTCTCCCCTCTCCTTGGGGTACGCCAGCTTTGTCCAGGAAAAGGTACTGATCCTTTAAGAGAAGCTGCTCTCTCTTCTGGTTTCTCTTGTCACTGTTCTTATTGCTTTTTTTCTCAAGCTGCTTTTTGTGGTGGGGTGTGTACTGCCTGTCTTTCTTTGTTCTTTGAGGAAAACAACTTGTAAAAGAATTAGGTGGCTAGTTGGCTAAAAGGCACTTATTTGTGCATCATATAACACACATTTACAGTTACATTTAAAAATTGCTTCTAGTACATAATACTAAATTACGTAGGATCAGAGACAGAAAAGGCTAAGTTCTGAAAGCAGTTATTTGCACCTCTTCAAAACAAATCAAATATTTTTATAAGAAATGGTCTAGGAGGTACAGACACAGTTCCCAGGGCTCAAGTCCAAGAAGAATGCAGTAGTAGCTAAATTCATTTAAAAAAATATTTTTTTCACAAATGAATTTCTCAGGAAAGACATTTTTTCCTTTCTCAATAAACTGAATACTATTATGATACGTCTGTTGCCTACAATTACTGCCGAATGAAAATAATAAACCCTTCTGAACATATGCTACTGACAACTATGGAGGCATGTGAATGTTAAATGGCTTAGAAAGTGAGTCCAAAATCTCCCAAATTTCTCTGACTGTCAATTTCTGAAATCCTTTCTCACTGTTTTCTTTTTCTCAGCTAATTCTTTCTTAATACTTTTATTTAAAAAATTAAGTAAATCTGCATTTAAAACCTGCTTTGCAATATTTGCAGTTAAGGAGATTACCACAGAAATACCTTTTTTCACCTTGCTAAGTGAAGTAACACAGTCTCACACAGGTATTCTTCTGGGATTGGTTTGGAAGGAACTTCCTGTCTAATAATCTAGCACCTCTCAGACTGTCATTTCTTTTCTTTTCTGATACTAAGGCATTTAGGAGCAAACTCTGCTGTTACTGAAGAGAGAAGTGTTTGCTGCCAAATTCATTTCTCTCTTGCACATGTTGAAAGAAAGAGCTTTCCTGTGGAGACCTTCTAGTGTTTTGCCCATAAGATTGACCTATTCTGCTACGGATTGTACTTTCTTCAACTGCATCGTTCTATTCTCTTAGGAGTAAATAGCATTACTTGCTCATATAAACTGAATTTTTGAAATACACAGATATGCAAAACGCACAATCTTGCCAGTAGAATGCATTTAGTCTGCCAAACTTAAGCTTTTAAGGGCAGCTGACACCAGAGGATAATGACTAAGAAGGTGCCAGCTTTATAGCTAGCACAAAGTATTAATTTTAAAATATATTTTAAGCTTTTTAAGTCTTCCCAAAGTGAAAATATGGCAGTCCTTTGGATGTTCCATTGTACAAGACTACATAATTGTTAGTTGATTATTTTAAAAAATAGAAGCATCAGGATAGGATGTTCAACCTATCAGATCATTTAGTTTGGCTATTAATATTGAAGATACTTAAGAGAACTGAATGCATTTTCTATAGACATTTGATTTGTAAACAAATTATGCCTTTCCACTGTCATGTATATTCTGTCAAACAAGTTCAAGAAAAGATTCACGTAAAGTATTGATATAATCTTGGGTTAATTTACTGAATATACAAAACAATTTATATAAAAACATAGGTACAAATGATTAAACATAAAGGCCAAGTTTCTTAAAACGTCTATATTTAGGCATCTGTCCAATTTTTCCCAAGCACCTTGCTCCAGTTGACTAGTGGCAGCTCACCATTTTTTAAATCAAGTTCCTTAATTAGGAGCCTAAGTTTCGACTTGTATTTGTTGAAAATCTCAGCCAAAATGCTCTTCCGAACCAGTATTCTCTCTCCACTTTACATTTCCTTTTTCCTGCACTGATCTCCCACTTGCTGTAGTCTGTTATTCTGCTATCTAGTTTATGTAACTTATCTCCTAGGTTAGCAGACGAACAAGCACAGAGTATGGTGTTATATGAACAAAAGAAATGTATTTGCAATCTATGTACAAAAATATCTAAAAGTTCTGTGTATATACACTTTTTAAACTCTCTTAATTATATACACAAACATTCAGTGCACTGATTTTCAGTCTTGTTTACCCAAAAGATGTTGCCACCCAAAAGATGTTGCCACCTAAATATTATTGTTTGTATAAACAGAATACAGATAACTTCTCTAGTCAATGTTTTGTTACGGTACACAGTGGTTTTCCATTCTAATAAGTATTCTTGAACTGGTAGTTTGTGGCCTTCTGGAAATAGGAATCCATTGTAGAGAAAACTGAAAAGGAACATTTGAATATTTTAAACAGACCCGGATCTGGAAATCATCCCAATTAATTATGGGTAGTTTGAGGGACAGATGGGGATAGTTCATGCTCTCTATAATCCAAAGAAAAAAATGGTATATGTTTGATTGCATCCCTTTCCCTATAACCTTGAATGTCATCTTTGACTGTAAGCTCTTTGAGGCAGGGGTCATATCTTTGTGTTTATATATCAACCTAGCATGATGGGCCTGATCTTGACTGGGCCCTCCAGGCATTACTGTAATATAAATGACAACAACAGCAACAAAAAAAGGATGGTGTGGGCAGCCACAGAATATGACAGCACTGTAAGGAATGATTTCTAGGCAAGTTGAAACTCTGTGGAAAATTATTTTTTGAAATTACTCTGATGGTGAAGTTCAGTTATGGCTCCGTTCTGAAATACTGGTCAAAAAGTCTTAATATAACACTGTTAAATATATGTGGACTTGTAATCCTGAAGAAATTAAACGCCTGTGAACTCTGACACTTGAGACATACAAGTGTTTACTGTAAAGAAGCAGGACTTTTCCTATTAAGCAGAAAAAAGTTTTCAGCTAAGGAATTACCCATATCTCTAACCTCAAAAAATCACCCATGTTTTGAGAGACCTATTAAACCAGGGAGAAAAGTGCTAGATTAGTAACATTTACATGATAAAACTGCCAGCCATTTTAAATTTAGGGCTAGTGTACACTACCGCGCTACATCGATGCTGCTGTAGCATGTCGGGTGAAGATACACTATGCCGACAAGGGAGTGCTCTCCCGTTGGCATAATTAGTCAACCTCAATGAGAGGCAGAAGCTATGTTGGTGGGCGAGCGCCTCCTGCTGACATGACAGTGTAGACACGGCTTTAAGTTGATGCAACTTGCATTGTTCAGGGGGGTTGCTTTTTCACACCCTGAGCAAGGTAAGTTGCATCAACTTAAGTGGTAGTGTAGACAAGCCCTTAGTCTAATAAGAAAATACCCTGAAATAACAACGTGTTTTGGGCCTTGGCCATACTAGAGATCCATGTTTTTTAAAAATGGAGGTTGGAGTCAAGCACAGTTTGTGAAAATACTTTCAAAAGTGTTTTGGACAGCATTCAGAACTTCTTGGGAGGGATATGTCTTTGAACTAATTTTTAACCTTACCGTAGAATTACTCGATTTATCACCCATAAAGAAATCAAAGTATTAACAATTTCCTCCACTTTAAAGGCTCACATTCCAAGAAAGAAATGATAGAGCTCTTTTTGAAGACTGTTCTGAAAGCAAAATTAGATATCTATAAAGTAGTAGGGAATATTGTGACCTGCAAAGAAACTGTTACCTAGTATTTATGCTTTGTGCCCACATTCTATGTGAAGATGCACATATACTATAAATATGCTGAATATTTTTTGTTATGACTATCAGTCTTTTCAAGAAAAGAAGCCCCACATGAGCAATATTAGCATCTAAATCATTGCCTTCAAAGCATCTGTTCTCTGAACTGCCCTACTGCCCAAGCTGCTGAATCTGCAATAATCTTGGCGCCAGAAGTATGGCATGAAACTGTTACTGCTGAGAATCTCATTGGAATGCAAAGTGGTTATGGGCTTATAGACATAAGTGGTTGCTTATGCCTTCAAAGCATCTGTTCTCTAGTGTCGACATGCTGAACCTGCAGAAGTCCTCTTGGATCACAGAAGCTCCATGTAATGCTAATGTTGCTGAGAGGAATTCATTGGGAGAGTGAGAACGTATGGGATGCTGACCTGAGTGTATATTGGAACAAGCGTCCTAATCTTGGGAGTTAATTGTTTAAATTGCCTCCAATTCTGTAAAAGTAGGGAGTTTTTGAAGCAGCCGTTACAGAGGAGAAAAACTGGGTGACGAATAATGAAAATTGATTTTGTCCCAAACATTTGTCTAAACATTATTTGTGGACTGGTTATACTATTGTGTGTATTGTATTCTACTCTGTTAAAGGAAGTGAAAAATTTTATGAGGAAATATTTTTTCTTGGGTTGTATTATCTGTTTTCTAACGGGAAGTGGGATTCCAGAGCTGGAACATATTATGGATGTGAAATTCTACCCACTAGTCCTGGAAGAATATCTACTTGTGATTTCGAGAAGAGGAAATCATCTGGCATGTTTAATTGGGAATTTTCTATGTGCAAGTTGAATGTTACAGTAGTTGATAGAGAAGTGAGGAGCTAATAGTGAATGGGTATAATAAAAGCTCTCTTTCCTCTTGTCCTATAGGCATGCATATCATTCTGTTTCAACTCCTCCTGTGTACCCTCCCAAAAACATCGCTGATTTGAAGCTCCACACAGGAGCCACGTTGCTGCAAAGCTCTGATGCTGTCGTCATTCACCCTGGAGCTATGCTTGCCATGTTGGATCTTCTAGCCTCTGTTGGATCAACTGCACAGCCAGAAGTAATCTAATAAGCTGTAATCCTTAATGTTGAATTTGATTAGGGGAATGGATAGTAAAAGGATACAATGTCTTTTATCTGTATGTTGCTAGTTGAAATTTAGTGTAGGTTTTAGTGAATTAAACGTAGGTATTGATTAAAACAAAGTTTATAGCTGGAGGCGGTTTAGTGCCCCCTAAGATGTGCTAGTTGTAGTCCAGATATCAAAAAGTAAGTGATTACATAATTAGACCATATGCATAACTGGCACTAATTGCCATCCTTACTGAAAGAACCAGCAGAGATTTCAAGGAAATGGGCAGAGACTCTACAATCTTTCACCCTGCTCCTCTCCAACCTACCCCTAGCGCTGGTCACTTCAGGTCAGGGTAAAAGACCTTGGAAGGGCAGTGTGATGAAGCTTGCACAGCTGCTGTCCTTCTGCCCACGTTCTAGTGGTTATGTAAGAGGACTTCAGTCTCCAAAACTGTCAACCTAGCATTTTTCCAAGCTCTTTATTTATATTTTTTTTAAAAAGTGGAAAAAAATCTTTATTAGTAAAAGTAATATGGCTGTTGGTAGAGAGATTATTTTACTCATGCTTTTTGGTGTAGTACGATTCAGATAATAGACCAAATATGTGTCTTTTTGTCAATATAGCAAAGGCTTATGGTATTTTATGAGTTTTATTTGTCCTTTTTATTATACTTGCATTTATAAAAATTAAGGTAATCAATACAGTGGAGTAGAAGGAGCATCATAAATAATTGCTTACATAAAAATATCATTTTGGTTCTTAGTCCTCTTACTTTTTGATTAAATCTCATAAAGTAAAAGTGTTAGCAAGTGTTAGGAATTTTTAGCTTTTTTTTCTGAAGCATCAGATACTGTATGCTGCTGGAGAGAAGGCAGGACACTAGACTGGATAGACTAGTCATCTAATCTAGTATGGCAACTTTTTTTGTCATGTTCGATTAGAAACAGCTAAGGATATCTTTAAGTCTAGCAGTGTAGAAAGTTTTAAAACACAATATTTTATACTTGTGTATAGTCTTCATCTTACGAAACAGGATTTATGTGATATTTTTAACAACTATTTTAAACAGATTTCAGTTCAGGTATCTACCCCACAGATCCTTGTTTATCAAAATTAAGTTCCAAAAACTGTCGAGCATGTATAGCTATGACAACATTTTGCTGTTTTTCTCTCTCGAGTTTGGAAGCCCTTTTTGTGTTCACAGTTGTAGCGACAAATGTGCTGCATATGACACAAAGTTTATTACAGTGGATGATGTGGGAAAGACTGTTTTTGGCAATAGCTTACAGCTGATAAGGATAAAACTTTTAAGCAAGTTGAACATATTTCTAAGTCTGCTCACTTCCATTTAAAGTAGAAGTTATTTTCATTAGGTGCACCAAAACAAATTTCTTGGCACAGTTCAAATCAATGCATTGTTTAATTTATTTGTCCTGTTTCAAAGAGAAGGGAAACAATACTTAAGTTAGATTCTCTTTTCTCATTTTAAAATTGCATTATAGGACATCCTGTGCTAATTATTTCCTTTCTACTGTACGGGTATTTTTATTTATTATATTTTGCAGCATGCATTGGATCTTCAGCTTGCAGTGGCCAACATATTGCAATCCCTGGTGCATACAGAAAGAAACCAGCAAGTCATGTGTGAAGCTGGACTCCATGCACGTCTTCTACAGAGATGTAGTGCAGCTCTTGCTGATGAGGACCATTCATTGCATCCCCCACTCCAGAGGATGTTTGAAAGGCTGGCCTCCCAGGCACTGGAGCCAATGGTGTTGAGGTCAGAAAGATTTTTTTTTTTTTTTAAGGTCACTGATGCTCACATTGGGTGGTTCCAATCTGTCAAAAAGTTTTGGTGTATAGACCTTGTTGGCTGGTCAGTTTCAGCAACTTTGATTTCTTAGTAAAATATTTTAAAAAAATAGCCTGCTGATTGTGTTTGACAGTGACCCTGTTGTATATAGCCTTATTTTGCAAAATGGTTTTTGAATATAGGTTGTCTTGCTGTTGTTAATAAGAATGTTACCTTGTGAATATAGTATTTTTTAATGTTCAGATTTAAGCTGCCTTTCTCATATTTTTAAATTATATTGTCAAAGTATATGTCCTTACAGCTTCTAGTTTGGCCGACAGGGAAGAAAAATTTGATTAAAAATGTGAAAAGAACCAAAGAGAAGTAGCCACTGCTACAGAAGATTCTTTATAGACTTTCTAAACAGTGTAAAGTAACTTAAACTAGATAAGACTTAAACCTTCCCTTTTCTTTAGCACTTTGTTTTAGTTTATGTATGAGGGAATAAGAGGCATCTGAAAGGAGAAATGTCTAGAAGAAAGCTCTCTAGTCTGTGGGGTTTTTATTACTGGCTTTCTACTACAGTTTAGTGACAATTTCTGGTCTTAGTGAAAATAGATTTGCTATAGAGTAACGTACACAATTTCTGAGAGAAAAATAAAACGCATTGAAAGACTGATGACCTCGCTTTGGTCATTGATGTTTCTTGTTGGTAACAGAATGCACTGTGATTGCTACAGTTTAAGGTTAGTTTTTTTCCTCCTCCATGTTAATGCAGGTGCTCTAGTACACCTTTCTTAGGGCTTGTCTACACTTAACAGAGCTGTAGCACTTAGTGAAGACACTACCTATGCTGACAGGAGAGCTTCTCCTGTCAGTGTAGGTACTCCACCTCCCCGAGAAGTGGTAGCAGTGTTGATGGGAGAAGTGCTCCAATTGACAGCACTGTCAGCACTTGGAGTTGAGTTGGTATAACTGCGTCATTCAGGGATGTGAATTTTCCACACCCCTGAGCGACATAGTTATACAGACATAGGTTTGTAGTGTAGACCAGGGCTAAGCCAGCAATAGAAAAGAGTTTGATATTGTTTGTTCCCTGCTTAATAATAAAAGTATCTTGGATAGACTGAGTAGTGCCTGCAGTATTGAAAACAGCAAGTTACACAATTATCTAGGTAGCTAGTAATGACGTATGGAACTTTTTCCTGCTGGATTGTCCATTCAGATCTAACCCAGATTAACTGGTTTACAGTCTGATTGTTGATTGGTTGTAAGAAGAGGTATGTAGTGTCAGTCCGGTTTTTAGTGGTATGTATCCACATCAGAAACTGCAGCTTCAGTTGATATTCTCAGCTGAGGGACCGAGGATTTAAATTGGCCTGCAGACTGAACTACGCTCTTGTCTGCTTGAGGTGATCCCTTTGTCAACATTGAGGCACACTGGTGATAAAATGTGCAGCACATTTTGTACCTTTCTGGAAGAGGAACAAGTGACTTCAGGGTATAATGAGCTATAATGTAACCAAACAAAGAAAAAAAAAATCGGAGAGAAAAGTCTACTTACTTTAAAGACTAAAATTTATGTTTTTACTACTATATTTTAGCAGTGTGGTTATCCAAAAATATGTAATGGTTTATTACGAAATATCGCATCACAAATAACTAGAAATCATAACATTTTGTGGTAATGGGTGAATTTACCGTGTGTGTGTATGTATACACTGTGGCAAATTGCCGGCACTACTATGATGGGTCCCACACTTTCTCTTCTTGTGGGGGGGTGTCATTTCTTGCCCCTGAACTGGGGTAACAGCCATCCTCCTAGTATCCCAGGGAAGGGGAGTGGAGAGGGAGGGACCCGGGCCCGCCCTCTACTCCGGGTCCCAGCCCAGGGGCCCTATGATAGCAGGTGAACCACTTGTACCAGTGATACTTTCCCCTGGGCTACTTCCCTCTCCTGACCTTCAGCTTGTGGGGCTTCCTGCCTTCCCTCTGTACAAGCCAGGTGTCCCTTTACCTAGGATCTTGGTCTTGTTAGCCCGCCGCAGCACTTCTCAAAATTCTCCTCCGCTTTCCTCCAAACTGCTCTTTGTTCCACCACCAATCCACTCTGCTCCAACTCACTCTGCTCCAACTCCTCCTCTGGCTGATTGAAGCAGGGGGATTTTATCAGGTGACTGGCTTCAGGTGCTGTAATTGGTTTCAGGTGCTTTTAATTAATCTACAGGGAATAAGGCTTCTCCTCATCCTAGATC
This sequence comes from Chelydra serpentina, assembly GCA_037349315.1. Taxonomy (NCBI): domain Eukaryota; kingdom Metazoa; phylum Chordata; order Testudines; family Chelydridae; genus Chelydra; species Chelydra serpentina. Next base: position 2,608,754 of record JBAIAC010000070.1, read on the forward strand.
ACTCTCCTGCTGCCTTCTGGCCATGCTGTATCACAACACACACATACACGGTAAATTCACCCATTACCACAAAATGTTATGATTTCTAGTATACACACACACACAATGTGTTTGCAAGAGTTAATTAAAAATAGAAATAGTTTTTGAATCAAAATATTTTTGCTTGCTGTCAGTATTTGTTTTTGGCATTCATATTTTATTTAAATAGTTTTAATGTTTTCTGTTTTGTGTTTGGTTGCAGACTTTAAAAATGAAAACAAGTAAGCAACTTGCTATGTATAATTTCTTTGTCTCTCTTAACCAGGGAATTTTTACGTTTGGCAAATCCTTTGAATTGTGGCGCTTGGGACAAAAAGCTCTTGAAACTGTACCGAGTGCACAAACCCAGCTCATTAAGCTATGAACCAGAGATGAGAAGTAAGTGTTCAATGTCAGAAATATATTTATTTAGTGTTCCTCAGCAAATCTGATTTATATCTAATCAAAATGTATAGGTAAACTTCCAGACAGACGTTAAGACACATAAAGAAATAAATAATCTGAATGATTTGATGGTAACTTAAAAAAAAGAAAAGAAAAGAAAACTAAGGGGAAAAGTAGCTATCCAATTATAATTAAAAAGCACTATTTTCACAGAGGTTCTTAGCAACAAAAAGGGGCCTGTCACCACTCTAACTAACTAACTAAATCCTGTGAGGAATATATACCTTTAAGGGACACAATCTACTTAACTGTCACTCATCTCTGATTTTTCATCTTATCTTTACAAATGGCATCTAAGATTACAACAACTCAAAGATAAGAGAAAAATATTATCAATTTCACATGCATGCCTTGTGTATTTGTGACAGCCCTTTGTGTATCATCACCTTTCACTATTTCTGCTGCAATAATTGTTTAGGCTCCAGCTATGCATTTGGTGCACTAACTCAGATCCCTGAAACAGGTCCCATTGCTTAAGTGGGACTCAGTGTGATTGTAAAGATGTGCACTAGCATAATTGCAGGATCAAGGCCATTTTCAGTTTCCCTCTGTCTTTCAAATGGCAAAAGGTGAGAGGGAGAGCATGAGGGGGTGTTGGAAAAACATTTTTTCAAAAATTAAATATGTGATTTGAAAATCCATAGAACTTGGCAGGGTACATTAAATTAATTGCAATTCAGTTTTTAACAACTGATTGTTTTTTAAATTTATGGTATGTCTTTTTAATCGTTAGGAAGTTCAGGAATATAAATTGTTTACTATTCATTGTCTTTGACATACTAATATAGGTCTGGAAGGGACATTCTGACTCATTGAGTCCACTTCTCCCTCCGCTCCCCTCACCCCTGTCCCTATTTCAGGCCCTGCATCATATAATCCATTCATAATGTATCAAGCTCCATTTTAAATGTAGTTAAGTTGTCTGCCCCTGCTACTCCTCATGGGAAGCTGTTCCAAAACCTCACTTCTCTGATGGTTAGAGACCGTCTTCTAATTTCCATCTTAAATTTATTCATGGCCAATTTAAACCCATTTGTTCTTCTGCCAATGTTGTCCTTTATCTGAAATAGCTCTTCTCCCTCCCTAATGTTTTCCTCTTTGTTGTATTTATAGAAAGCAATCATATCCCCTCCCAACCTTCATTTTGGTAGGTGAAACAAACCAAACTCTTTTATCCTCCTCTCAGAAGAGAGGATCTCCATTCCACTGATCATTCTAGTAGTCTTTCTCTACACTGGTTCCAATTTCAGTTAATCTTTCTTGAAAGAAGATGACCAGAATAATACACCGTATTCCAGATGAGGTTTTACCAGCTTTGTAAAATGGCATTTATACTTCCCTATCTCTGCTGAAAATTATGTATCTGATGCATCCTAGATGATACATGAAATATAACAGAGAATGTTATTCTGTATCAATTCATTCTCAACATAGTCTACATCACTGGCATACTTTTAAATTTGTTTTGAGTAGCGTGTGCTAGGCATTGTTGGATGACAGGCCCATGCATAATCTAAAAATTTTCAAGAGACTAACACAAGTAACACTACTAGTAGTAAGAACTTCAGTTTGTCATCTTGGTATCATTTGAAAAACTACTGGTCAGTAATATTATTTACAATGTACAGTGAGAAAATGTATTTGACTTATTTTAGCAGTATGTTACTTATATATTCAGAAAAGACTTCAAGAAGCTTTGAAAAATACTATCATTTCATTCACTCAATCTTAAAATAAAATTTCATTTAGTCTTCAGTACCCAAAAGAAATCTGAGTGTATTAGAACAGGAGCATCAGGAAGTCTGTTTCAACAGAAAATCTGAGAGAAAGGAAAGGGGCACTTGTATCTGAGGCTCTGGACAGGGACTTATGACATCTGGGTTCAGTTCCCATCTCTGTCACAAACTTTCTGATGACCTTGGGCAAGATATTTAATCTCTTTGCTTTAATTTAGCATTTTTAAAATGAGGGTAATGCTGCTCACAGAGGAGTTGATGACTATTAAGCACCCATACTGCAGTTAAAGGGGCACAAAAGTATATAAATAAATGAGGGCCTGAAAAAATGCTTTCTTCTGCCAATATATTTATTTTTTCTTGGCTTCTATTGTAGGTAGTATGGTCACATCAATGGAGGGTCTGGGTTCTGACAGCGTGTTCAGCTTGCATGAAGATAACCACTACCGCATAAGCAGGAGCCTGCTAAAGCCAGCAGAAGGAAGCACAGTACCCCTGACGAGGGTGAAGTGTTTGGTCTCCATGACAACTCCACATGATATCAGACTTCACGGATCGTCAGTTACTCCAGCATTTATTGAATTTGACACATCTCTTGAAGGATTTGGGTAAGGTCTTGCCATGCTTTCAAATAGTGTATTGTAAAGAATAATATCTTATTCCTTTTTTCTTTCAAAGAAATGTGTGCAATTTTTAATGAGCAGTTTAAAAAACAAAAATAATTGATCTACAGAAAGAACTACTTACTTAATGCCTTCAGAGAAAGGATGCTGAATTCAATTAATGAATTTGAAGCACTTTTTGTTACCTGTGGAAGTGTGGATGCCACTGATCATACTACTTACTTAGATGATCTTTTACATGTGCATGATGTGATCTTTTCAAATAAAGAAGAATCACAAGCATATACTAGCACAAAGAGGCCAGCTGCCAGGATTCAAATGAAGCCTGGGTCCCTAAAATTATCCTAAACTACCCTGAAACATGGAAGGATTTGGTTGAGAGTTGTATAATAGAGAATTATAGGCAAAGTAGAAATAGAACTAAAAGTGTTTTGCAGCAGCAACTTTTAAAAGGAAATTGAGCCAGTAAGTGAAAATCATTGTAGACCAGTTTGATCACAGTAATTAGAGGTGTGATCCGTGTACAGGACTTAACTCCCTCTGTACCCTTTGTTAAGTCACTTAACCTCCTTGACGCCATTTTCCCATCTAGTAAGTGGGACTGTTTGTGAGGATCAGCTAGTGTTGATATAAGTGCTTGGAAGATTAAGATATGGTGCTATAATACTCTGCAATTTTCTAATAAAAAATTTCTCCAAGTGGCTCTATTACAGAGGTCTTTGTTCACCTTCCCAGGAGGCAGGATCTCTTATCCCAGGCCTTGCTTCTGCCTCCAGACACAGATTACCTGAACTGAAAAGCTTAGCTACTCGGTGTCAAGTTCTGAACAAAATTAGATAGCATCTTTCCTGGCCTCAACATTCGCAACTGTTCTGGTACAATTATCTTACTAATATCAAAATGATCACCACCACAAAAGGACAGGTATTCCAGCTTTTCTGTATTCTTCACCAGACTGTTTAGACCTGGTTTAAGACTACCACTCACCTACCATCATATTGCTGGCCTTTAAGATAGGCAGTGTCATAAATGCAGGCTTGGCTTGTCTCTCTCCTAGGTGACCATTATATTGAAGGTTTCTTTAGGGCAGCACGACCATCTCAACCAGCCAAGGTAGTTCTGTTTTCCCTTCTTGGGATCGGCCTACATGCTCTCACATACAGTCCTTTTCAACCAGTGGTATCTAATTCCCTGTCATTCCTCTCCATGAAGATGTGCTTCCTGGTAGTAATCACACCAGCAAAAAGAGTGTCCTAAATTTCTGTTCTTGAAAGATATGAGCCTTATTCGGTTTTACACGAGGACACAGTAGCTATTTGGACTCCAAAGTCATTTGTCACCAAAGTATAAACTCCTCCTTATTTCAGAGGTAATCAGTCTTCCCTCGGTTTGCCCAAGGCCCCAACAATTGAAAGAAGAAACACAGAACATGCTAGATGTGGGAAGAGCAGTGGAAATACATCTTGTCAAAACTAGCAAGTCCAGGAAAACACTTTTATTCCTTTCCTACCATCCTAAATACTTGGGCCTGAAGGTATATAAATCCTCCACAGCTCGTTAGCCAGATGCATCTCTAAAGCACTTATCTGTAGATAAACTGATTACTTTAAAGGATCAGGGAACACTCAACACATTCCACAGTGGCATTCTAAGAAATGTTGTCAGCCACCACAGAGGAAATCTGTAAAACTACTGTCTGTTCATCCATTAACACTTCTTTTTAATACAACAAAAACACGAACCCAGGAACCTATCCTTGCAACAAAGCCCGATGCCAACTCTGTCAACATATCGATTCAAGTGATACCATCACAGGGCCTAATCACATCCGCCACGCCATCAGGGGCTCATTCACCTGCACATCTACCAATGTGATATATGCCATCATGTGCCAGCAATGCCCCTCTGCCATGTACATTGGCCAAACCGTACAGTCTCTACGCAAAAGAATAAATGGACATAAATCTGACATCAGGAATCATAACATTCAAAAACCAGTAGGTGAACACTTCAACCTCCCTGATCACTCAGTGACAGATTTGAGGATAGCAGTGTTGCGACAGATTAACTCCAAAAGCAGACTTCAAAGAGAAACTATTGAACTCGAATTGATATGCAAACTAGATTGCGTTGCCTCCGGATTAAATCGAGATTTGGAATGGCTCGGCCATTATGTTAATTGAATCTATTTCCCTTAAGTTAACGATCCTCATTCACACCTGTGTGACCATCTTGTTTATCACTTCAAAAGCTTTTTCTTCCCCTGCTGTCATGTTTCCTCTCGACTAATTAGCCTCTTAAGATTGGTCTATACACCTGGACCATCATGTTTCTCTGACTGTATAAATGTCTGTCTGCAGTGTGTTTCATTCCATGCATCCGATGAAGTGGGTATTAACCCACGAAAGCTTATGCTGAAATAAATGTGTTAGTCTCTAAGGTGCTACAAGTTTTTCTTTCTTATTTTCGTTTTACTTCTTTTTAAAGCACTATAGACTTGACTTTCACTTCCCTGCAGAAGTATACTTTGGCACAAAGGTGCTCCGGGTATCTGCCATATACAGTGTAAGTTGTTTAGGTGGATATAGTGAAATATAACAAAATAAGAGTGTTGAAGGTGTTTATATTAAATCTAACAAGAATTTAGGGTGAGACCCTGAATCCCTCTGATTCTTTAGCTGACACAGCTCCCAACACAAATTACACCAGTCCTAAAGGCTACGGTGAGTTATGACTGACTGCAGTATCTTCCAGTGGCCATTGGACAGAGGCTCTAGAGCTTCATGGACAAGTGTCAACTGCCTCTGGTATTTACAGTAAGACAGACACTGACAAAATGTCTTGAGGAGAGTTCAGTCCGGGAAAGAAAATTAAGGGGTAATACATTTTTTTTTTTTAATGTATTTTCTATGTAAGCAACTGATTTCAAGTACGGTGTGGCCATGTTACAGCACCTTTTTCCAGTTTAGATTTTGTTTACTTATAAAGTAGAGATTGGAAAATTGCATTAATATTTGGCTGTCACAAACACTAATATGGAGATCTTTTATTTGTTTTAACAGCTGTCTATTCTTGCCAAGTTTGGCTCCCCACAATGCACCTACAAATAATGCTGTCACAACAGGTCTTGTTGATGGTGCTGTAGTCAGTGGAATTGGAACTGGTAAGTACATACAGCTGTTTACAATATTATATATTAATGACTCTGTACTATTTAGGACTGCTGTATTGCTCTGTTAATCACAAAGCAATAGCAGTATTGTATGTGCCTCTCTCAGATAGTCAAGAGCTCTTCTTGTATCTTATTTATATACCTTTCTATTGCTTTCCACTGCATCAGCAAAAAGAAATAGAAAATGTAGAAATGTTTTACAGTGAAAGATTTTTCAGCATAAGGTTGAACTGTGTAAAAGGAATGTATGTGATGCAAATGTACGTGTGTGTGTGTATGTGTACACGACATAGTCAAATGTATTCCTTCAGAAGACACATGTTAAGAGAACATTAAGATTGCAGTGTTAAACAGCCAAAACTCAGGAAGTGCTGTAATTTAGGTCACACGTACAAACGTAATTGTTTTATACAATAATCGTTCTATCGTCACAATACCATTATTTATTCAGGATCCCAGCTTCACTCAGTGCATAGAATGAATGGTACAACATGTATTACTTTGATCTTCCTTTTTTAAGGAGTAGACCTCTGTCACATGTGAGCCCTGATCCAATTTTCATTGAAGTCAATGGAAAGATTGCTATTTACTTCAGTGGCAGTTAGCGCAGGCTTTCATTGTACATCATACGGCTCAATTCTGCTGTGCTGCATCGCTTAAATTGAGTTAGTTCATTGACTTCATTTCACTAGATGTACTACAGTGTACGCTATTGTAATTACAAACAGAATTAGCCCAGAATGGGAAACAGATTCATAGGACTCCTGTCTTAGTCATTAGGTACCCCTAACATTCACTGACAGAATACTGACCAATCTGAATGAATCAAGAATCCTGTGGAGATAACTGCATGTGACAAAGTTAAGAATGCACATCTATAATATAGAACTGTTTAGCAGACAGTGCTTAAATTCTCTTGTATTCCCTGATTAAAGGACTTGCTTTAGAGAACTGCCTCATTCAATGTGAACTTTGAGATCAAATGAAATGAGGTAAAGCTCATACTGATAGGCCCTTTGAGGCATGAGTCACCAAATTCCATACACATTCAAGCACACTACAGCCTTTTCCTTTTAGAATGTTGTTTTTTATACAGCAGTCTCATAATTAAAAGTTTCCCACATGTGGATGAATTGTGATTTTTTTTTAAATAATAATTATAGCCCTATCAAATTAAAACAAAGTTCACTGTGACACTGAAAGTGCCTAAGGACTATGACCCTGTCAAATTTCAATTATTTTTTCTGAAGAACTGACACTGAGTGTTGGGGAAGCGGAGGGAGGGTTTTTTTATATACTGGAAAAGTGGGCTCTTTTCACTTTCCTTATTCTCAGAAATAGCGCGTGCTCTCTCTCTCGTGTGTGTGTTTGTGTTTGTGTTTTGCGAGTCAGCCAGAGAACAGACTTGTAAAATTTCAGCCCAGAAAGTGAAAGCTTATAAGCAACGGCCAAAAGGAACTTCAGAATGGAAATGCTTGTGCAACCTTAACTATTGCTGCTACAACTATAATAAAATTGTTTTTTTGTTTTAGGGGAAAGGTTTTTTCCTCCACCATCTGGTTTAAGCTATTCAACTTGGTTTTGCATTGAGCATTTTAGTACACCTCCTAATAACCATCCAGTCAGACTATTTACTGTTGTGCGACGAGCAAACTCTTCAGAGCAGCACTATGTATGCCTTGCCATTATCCTGTCAGCAAAAGACCGATCACTAATTGTTTCAACTAAAGAAGAACTGCTTCAAAACTATGGTAAGAGGTGTGCTGTATTCTCATACTTTTGATAGTATTATGGAGGTATGAGGATATCTTCATAGTTAAGTTGATTAAGTCTAGGTATTGCAGTTGATGAAATTTTCACTGAAATATTTCTTCCTCTAAATGACTTTTGTGACAAATGAAATGCAAAGCACACTTCTGTTTCTCTGTGATTTTTTTAAGGGTATCTTTGAGAAGTTGGTGTGTGCATGTAAATAAAATGACCACCAATCTCAGTGCTACAGATTTCAGGGAGGAGAACCTCACCATTTTTCATAGTCTTTCTGCTCCGAAACTAACTAACATGTTCACTTCAGACTTGGTGCTATGGGTCAGAAATGCAAACCTTGCTACCGTTACTCTAAAAAAGCTAACAAGACATACAAGGGTTACATATGTTATTCACCTTAGCACATTTTGACTATGCCAATGCTTGCTGGCCATTTGGAAGAGATCAACCATTTACCTCCAGTCTTAATGTTACAATCATTCTTCAGAAGTGGGGGCATGTGGCCTCATGCACTGTCTGTGACTGGGGGTGTAAGGGTAATAATAGGCGTCTGAATAATTAGAGTTAGCTGTCTGTATTGATACTCTTTAGAACTTTTTAAAAGTAGCATTATTAGATATGGAAGCTGCTATTATATTTTCCTCTAATTTTACCAATCTTGAAAAATATACTCTAATTAAACCAAGTGTAAGGGAATAGCAAAGGTCTAAAGATTCTGCAAAGAAAGTTTTCAACTTAATTTCAAACTTAATTTACATGAAAACTAGAAGTTACCTTGAGTAAGAAGATTAAATGAGTGTTAATGTAGAATTCTTTAGAACTTATATAAAGATTGAGTCAATAATGCTTGTAAATTCCTAGTCTTCTAGAAGAGATGATTAAACTTAAACAGGATAACTTTCAAGGCTGTAAACATGTAGTAGAGGTTAATGGTTCAAAAGTAGGTTAAAAGGTATCCTTTAGCACTGAACTCAGATGCTATGAAAAGGTTGATTATTTTCAGGTAGGTCTAAGAATGTTATTGTCTTTTAAATGGACTTAAAACAATATGAACAGGTAATCCAGACTCTGGACACCAAGTAAATTCAACTAGTTACTAAAAACTTTTATTATTCCCATATGAGCTGCATGCATTAAGAACTTTCATGATCTGAATTACTTGTAGAAAGTTGAGCAGATCATACTTTGTGATATTCCAATATTTTATATTAATTTCATATTCATATTGTTACAAATGTCAGAAGTTCAAGAAATAAAAATGAATAACTTAATAGCCATAACACAGTGGGTTCTAAAATTCTTCAATCACACAAGTATTGTTACACCTCTGTTTGTGAGACTGTAGACTCTTCTTCTTGGGGGAGAAATATATCTTGATAAATTTGTATAATTGCTTTTGCCTGTATGTAATCCAAACTTGAACATTTCAAGCTTCAAGTGGTTTGTTTCTCACTCTTCCAAGAAGTACTGGATTTGAAAAGGCGTTGTCAGAAAAGACCTGAAGCTTTCTGACAGGTTACAAACACCTTTTTTGAATTGACTGGGAAAATCTGCTCTGGTAAAGTGTCACCCTAACATTTTCTGATGACTGGCTAGTTGTTGTTGTAAAGTATGAAGGAAATAACTATCTAAGAACTGATATAACAAGCCTGCCAGAGGTTCCAGTTTTGAAAGTGGTGATGGTATTTTGGATCAAACTGTTTACTTGAGGATTCTTTTTGTAATCAAGAATTGTGTACCCCTGAAGTGTTTGGCTTGTGAGAAACAAGTTTGAAAAAGATGGTGTATATTTATGAGTTAGTTCTGGGTCACCTCGTTTTGTCCTCCTTTTTCTTGAAATCTATAAGGAAATCAGTTTTTTCCCCAGATGCTGTCACTAAGGTGAAAAGTGAGTGGGTTCTTTTGCCTGAATAGACAAACATGAAAGGAAGGCTGAGAGAACTCAGTTTCTATTAAGTTGTTCCTTGGTAGATGAATCTTCAAGGTTTTTTTCCCCTCTAGATCTAAAATAGAGCTTGGAGCAGTGGCTGCATAAGAAGCTAGTGTAATTGGGTCTTGGGAATTGTTCATGGCTTCCAAAATTAAATTAAAATGCTTGTTACACAAAATGGGCCATGTTTCAGTTACAATAAAGCACATTCAATGTTTTGAAAATGAAATCAGCAATTTTTTTTGAAGAGTTAAGAACTAGGAAAGAGCACAGTACAGTGCTGGTCCTGCTAAAACACTAAATTGCAGTGTAAGTTTTGGCAAATTAATTTAAACTCACTGACTCCCCAGATATAAATTGGGGCTAAGAAGTCTCATCTATATTACACAGATATTTTGAAGATTGATTATATAATATTTGTATGGAATTTTAAGTCATTATTTAATAGTTTTAAATAAAATTGATACAACTAACATTGTTTTCATATATACTTGGCAAATTTGCTTTGAAAGAAGTCTCAGATTTTAAGACAATTTCCAGACTGAGGCAAAAACTATTCAAAATTTGGCAAAATTTCCTGTACTTTACCAGTGGCCGTAGTCAATGTTCTGATTTATAGTATTTTCTTTCTTAATCTCATGAAAGATTAATGAACCGTTATTTCAAGGTATGTCAAAATTGAGGGTTTTTTTTTTTTTTTTTTTTGGCAGCTCCTTTTTCCTCTGTACAGTAGTTGAAAAAGAAAAAAAGCACCTCAAAACATTATCGACATATCTGAAAGAACCAATATTAAGGTCAAAGTTCCCTATGACCTTATGAAAACTCCTCATCTGTGTTCCACCTTTATATGACTTGGTCACTAGTTAATCCATCTCTTATTGAGTTTTTAATGATGGCCCTTCCTATTAAATTTACATAAGATTATTTAGAGTGGGATTTTCAAAATTATTGTCGTACATCTCTTCCCAGTTAAGTCAGTGCTAAAACTCCTGTTGACTTTAGTGGGATTTGAGTTGGGACAATGTTGAGCAATTTTGAAAATTCCACCCTTAGTACTCATACAGAAAGTACTAGAGTCTTGATAGTACATCATTTTTTGTCATTTATGTACTTCCACAATGAAAGTGAAGAAAAATATTGCCGCAGGGAAATCAGGCTTCAAGTTACTATTTCAAAGCAGGTAGGAACAATAAGAGAAATGAAGTCAAAAAAATTAATCAGTGCCCTTAGGATTTTCTTGGATAAAAAGTAAAGAAACATAAGTACAGAAACTGTTAAAACTAATAATGCTATACCAGTTTCTCTTCAACTCTGTAAGGGAATTCATACTATCAAACTCTGAAAATACATGCTCAATAAAGTAAACTTGGAAAAATTCTGCGTTCACTCTTTCCATTTTAATTGAAAGTAAAGCAATATTTGATGATTTATTCCGATCATGTAACTTTATATTGGGCTTTTGGTTGCCTTCTAAGGTATTTGCTTTCTGAAATGTCAACCTTAATTTATTGATTTATAGTATTTTAATGTAAAGTCTAAGGAAATAGAGGAGTAGACTGTTATGATAGCCAGAATTTCCCATTAATATTCCTTTCTTTTTAGTTGATGACTTCAGTGAAGAATCATCCTTCTATGAGATTCTTCCTTGTTGTGCTCGATTCCGCTGTGGTGACCTCATAGTGGAAGGCCAGTGGCATCATCTCGTTCTGGTGATGAGTAAAGGCATGCTGAAAAACAGTACAGCTGCACTTTACATCGATGGACTGCTTGTTAATACTGTGAAGGTGGAGTAAAAACTTTACATTTTAACTTGTGTTGTTCCACTAGGCTTGCTATATTTTCTTTTACATCATACTGATGTATTTTATTTGTGTCCATGGTGATGGAGCATTATTGCTTCCAAATAGAGAAGACTTTTTCTAAGTTCCCTGCATCATTCCCTACACACACCATCTGTAACAAATGAAGCAGGGGGTTCTACAAACATCCTCCTTCATTACGCAATCTTGATTCAGTCCTGCTACTATTAAAAGGAAAGGGGTAAAAAACAATCTGTTATGTGCTTTGTAACAACAATGGGGGCCATCGTTCATTATTGATAGGATTTGAATCCTGAACCTTCAGAACTGCAGCATAGCTTAAACTATTGGACTAACTACATTAGACAGCAGAAGACTGTTACCCCAGGGAGGAAGTGGGTTGTTGAGGCTACATCCTGGGTCTGAAGTTTAGTAGGGGGGAGCTTGGACCACTCTCTTGCCTTTCCCTCTGGGAGACTTTGCCCATGTGGTATCTTCAGTGGTGGGAATGGCCCAGTGGGGACATACGTTGGGTTCAGGGTGTGGTGTATTCAGGAGGAGCCTGGCCCAGCTCTCCATTTATAATGGAAAGCATTAGGCAATCTAAATAGAAGGATTGCAATAAGCACTCCTTATATTATTTTTTTATTGAGAGGTGAGGAATGCTTAATTGTACAGGTCAGGAATTTGATACCCCAGTGACTAAACTATGAAGCCTAAGGCAGAGTAGCAAATATCAGTGAGGGTTTGATCCTGCAAGGTGTACTGAAAGTTCTTCACTTCGTACTGAAGTCATTAGGACTGGAGGGAACTCAACACTGGGCAGGATTGGGCCTTAAGGGAATTGGATCGGTGTTGAGGAAAAGATGACATTCCTTCTAATAGGCCTAACCCGCTACAGGTGAAACAATGTTTTAACTAGAAACATATGTCTGGCACTCTGTATTAATCCTGCAAAATGAAGATTATAATAGTTTCGATGAACTTCAATATTTCATACAAATTACTACTCTTTTTTAATCTGATGACTAGTCTATGGCCTTGGCTACACTTGCAGGTGTACAGCGCTGTTAGTTAAACCTGTGTTCGTACAGCTGAGTAGGGAAAGCGCTGCAGCCTGTCCACACTGGCAGCTGCCAGCTCAGTAAGGTGGCTACATTTGAGGCATTTGCAGCGGTGCATTATGGGCATTCAAGTGGCTGCAACGTGCTTTTCAAATGGGGGGGGTGAGGGGGACTTTGACAGGGAGCGTTTTTGGAGAGAGAGTGGGTTTTTGGAATCTTCACAGAGTGTCAGCTCATTATTTCCACACCTCCACATCCCCTGCCTCTCTCTCAATCACTGAAAGCAAACAGCAGGGGCTTTGTTTGTTTTTAAAGAGCAGATAAAAGAGAGGAAACGGAGCCTTCCCCCTCCCCCCCCCGTTCTTCTCCCCCCCCCCCCCCCCCCACACACACACACGCCGTCTCTGTCCAAGGCAACTTTGCTGCCAGCATTCCTAACGGAGCCCCTCCCCTCTTTCCCCCCTCCCCCTCGCCTGCAAACAGTAGCTGTGTTTGGTTTTTTGTAAAGCACCTCAACAACGGAGCTCTGAACTCCAACCCAGAAGTGCCGTTTCAAAACAAAGGCAGCTTCCGGAGATCAGTAACTGCGTTGTTCCTCGGCTACACTGAAAGACCAACGTTCCACCCACTTCGCAATAGTTGTTATTCCTCTCGGGGAGGTGGAGTACATGCAGCGCTGTATCTGAGGAGATACAGCGCTGCACGTGCCTTGCAAGTGTAGCCAGTTAGTGAGTTACAGCGCTGCAGGCAGTTTTATTGCGCTGTAACTCGTAAGTGTAGCCAAGGCCTATGTTAGTGTAAGGGTAACCCACGTTTCTCATTTAGGATTTTTTTTTTCAGTTGTATGAATCTAGTTAATTTGTAAAATAAAAGATGGCAGGTTTTGTTTTAGTAAAGGAGAGCTTAGTTGTACGGCACTAGAACAAATCTCTTGTTTGGATTCTTCTGTGAAGTGAGAGATCAACATTTCAGCCTCTTTACGCCTTCCAGATTGGATTTATAGGAATGCTATAATGGTGATATCCTGATATGAAATGTGAAAGAAGGAGAATTGAAAACGCTCTCTCTACCATGTTACTGAAAAGAGAAACTGTGCAAAAAAGCTTTGGAAACACTGTAAAAGGGCAGTCTTCCAAAAATGTTTCCTTCCCAAAGCCTGGTGAAACTTCAAGTGTATAATTATAGACGTATGTTTGTGTGCTACAGAATCTGTTTATCTTCTAAGCAGTTCTGTTTTCCTTAAATGTAAATGCCAGAGTTTTTCATGGAGCTACAATGATGAATTTGAGCAGGAAATTGATTGATAATGGCAGTCCTTACTTTAAGGATTTTATGTAGAGAACTCAAGTGTCTGTAGCAAACTGTAGTGTTAAATTTCATTTAGTATACAAGTTTGTAGACCATTGTTTCAGACTTTGTTCCATATATTTAAAAAACCCTTTGTACTATATATTGGGAAGTACCTGTTTAGTGGTTGCACTTACTATATATGGGGCAGTGTTTGTTCCTTAGATCAGAAAGGCAAACTTGGTTCTGTTTCCCTGTCACTGGAATGAAATAACCTGGCGTATTTGTCCATCAGCATGATCAGTGGTGTGAACTACCCTTGCTGTTCTCTTGAATTTTTAAAGAATAAGTGGAGGGATCACAGAGTATTAAAATAATGTTATGGCTATCTCAGAAATGTTGACTATAGCTGTAATTTTGTGTTCTAGTGATTTTAGTCTGGCGTGTTATGTTTTTGTTGCTTTTGTTTCTTTTTGTTTTTGTTTTTTAGAATTTAGGTACAAAGATAAAATGGCGATGAGAGCGATAAAAGAGCCTGCAAATAAAACAATGAATCTAGAGTAACTTCTGTATCAGTGTGTAACAACTTCAGAATAAGCCAAATGTTAGGAGTTATTTGTGTTCTTTAAAACTCTTTAAGAATGAGCTTGGTTTTGGGACACAGCATGGCCATAGGCGCAAGAACTATGGGTGCGGGGGTGGGGGGGTGCTGAAGCACCCCCAGGTTTTACGCAGGGCTCAGCTCCCGGGGCTCCACACCTGCCCCCAGCAGTGGTCTCAGCCTTGGCTCCCTTACCCCTGTCTGCGTCCCCCCATCCTGGAGCCACAGCCCTGCTCCCAACCCCAATTCTAGGGGGTGGGGGGACTTGGACAGAGGTAAGGGGGGCGCAAGGTAAAAAGAGGGCTTTGCAGTTTCGCTGGCTTTCAGCACCCCCATTATAAAAAGTGTTCCAGTGCCACTGAGCATGGCTCTGCCATAAAGTCAGTAATCCTGTGCAAGTTACTAAACTTCTGTGTTTCAATTTCCCTTTAGCGGCATAGGCACAATTATCTCACAAGAAATGTTGCCAGGATTAACTAGTTAATGTTTTACATATATATTTGAACACATGAAACACTTTCTAAATTTCCAAGTTACTTACTTTCTTTTTGTGATCGCTTTGTGCTCCTCCTAACAGCTTTCTCACTTGTTTCTCTTTTACAGCTTCACTATGTTCACAGTAGCCCAGGTGGGTCAGGTTCTGCTAATCCACCAGTAGTCAGCACAGTTTATGCCTATACTGGCACACCACCTGCCCAACGCCAGATCTCCTCCTTGGTTTGGCGTCTGGGACCAACCCATTTCGTAGAGGAAGTCTTGCCTCTTTCAAGTGTTAGCACCATTTATGAGCTGGGACCAAATTATGTTGGAAGCTTTCAAGCAATGTACATCCCATGTAAGTACAAATAAATTTGTTGTAAATGATTTTAGGGAGGATTATCTTTTTGGATCTTTTCTAATTCTGAATCTACTCTGTGAACAATGGAAGCCTCCCATTTACTTACTGTTTGAGAAAGGTGAGGGCCCAGTAACTCATAGGAAAAGATGTTACTATGAACCAAACTCTTAAGAGCTCATAATTACCTCATAATTATTGTTTTAACATGTGGACTGTGAATAAATTCTTGGTCTCCAGCATCAATATATAATATCGTAATTCTTTTAATTGATCCACTGATTTAAACAAAGCTATATTGAAATGTAATTGCTTATAGTGCCTAAACATAGCTCAACTGAGAATAAAATTACACTGGACAAAATGTAGTGCATACAAAATTATGAAGGGTTTATTGCAAACAAAGGAGAGTAATGGTTACATTGGATTTGTAACCATTTTTTGAGAGTTCTTTTTGAAATAGAATGTAGTGATGGTGTGATGATTGGGAAAAATGGTCACTTGATATCAGAAACATGTTGAATAGCTCTGTCTGGAACAGCTCAGACAGTGGGTTCCTCCTCATTTGCTCTGACAGGATGATGAACAGCCATCATCTAGGATTTTCCTACTTTGTAGAGCTCCCTCTTTTGCCTCTGCATTCAGATTCCTACCTCACTGAAAGCAACACGCAGGAAGGAAATTTCCATGGCTACCTCTGATAGTCACAGAACTTTCAAGCACAAAAGGCTAAAGAAAAAAGAAAAAACAACAGAAAAAATCAAGCGTACTGCTTCTTACAGTAGCTTTTTCCCACAGGGACTGTAACATTTTTCTGCTGTCACTGAGAAAAACCTCCATTATCTCAGAGGAGTGAGGCAGTGGGTGAAATGAGCTGTGACAGACAAAACTAACCACAGAGCTTGCCTGAAGGACGAAAGAATCTCTCCCGTGATTCCAAAGGCTGTCCCAAAAGTTGCAGCGGAGAGACAGCATTTGAAGTGGTGTCTGGAGCTGAGAAGGACAAAACTCACTCACAAAGAGGAAAGAAGCTCATCTTAGAGGCTTTCCAACCAGTTCCCAAGATTTGAGGAACCCTTGTTATAGACCTGATCACAACAAAATTCAATGTCAAGTGCTCCTTTTTCTGGCAGCAGGTATCCAGACCTAATAACTCTAGCTCTGGACCCATTTGCTATTCCATTAATTTTTTCTCATGAGTCCTCCTGCTCATGTGGTGAGTCCTAAAGAAAACTGCTCAGCACAAGACTTCTTAAAACCCAATTGCCAAAAGTGACCAAGGCAGGGTTAGCACATGGACCTGCTGGTGGAAGATAGGGAATAACCAGCATGGATTTGTAAAGAACAAATCATGTCAAACCAATCTGATAGCTCTCTTTGATAGGATAACGAGTCTTGTGGATAAGGGAAAAGCGGTGGATGTGGTATACCTAGACTTTAATAAGGCATTTGATATGGTCTCGCATGATATTCTTATCAATAAACTAGGGAAATACAACTTAGATGGGGCTACTATAAGGTGGGTGCACAACTGGCTGGATAACCGTACTCAGAGAGTAGTTAGTAATGGTTCCCAATCCTGCTGGAAAGGTATAATGAGTGGGGTTCCGCAAGGGTCTGTTTTGGGACCGACTCTGTTCAATATCTTCATCAACGACTTGGATATTGGCATAGAAAGTACGCTTATTAAGTTTGCAGATGATACCAAACTGGGAGGGATTGCAACTGCTTTGGAGGATAGGGTCATAATTCAAAATGATCTGGACAAATTGGAGAAATGGTCAGAGGTAAACAGGATGAAGTTTAATAAGGACAAATGCAAAGTGCTCCACTTAGATAGGAACAATCAATTTCACACATACAGAATGGGAGGAGACTGTCTAGGAAGGAGTACGGCAGAAAGGGATCTAGGGGCTATAGGGGACCACAAGCTAAATATGAGTCAACAGTGTGATGCTGTTGCAAAAAAAGCAAACATGATTCTGGGCTGCATTAACAGGTGTGTGGTGAGCAAGACACGAGAAGTCATTCTTTCGCTCTACTCTGCGCTGGTTAGGCCTCAACTGGAGTATTGTGTCCAGTTTTGGGCACCTCATTTCAAGAAAGATGTGGAGAAATTGGAGAGGGTCCAGAGAAGAGCAACAAGAATGATTAAGGGTCTAGAGAACATGACCTATGAAGGAAGGCTGAAGGAATTGGGTTTGTTTAGTTTGGAAAAGAGAAGACTGAGAGGGGAGATGATAGCAGTCTTCAGGTATCTAAAAGGGTGTCATAAGGAGGAGGGAGAAAACTTGTTCATCTTAGCCTTGAGGATAGAACAAGAAGCAATGGGCTTAAACTGCAGCAAGGGAGGTTTAGGTTGGACATTAGGAAAAAGTTCCTAACTGTCAGGGTGGTTAAACACTGGAATAAACTGCCCAGGGCGGTTGTGGAATCTCCATCTCTGGAGATATTTAAGAGTAGGTTAGATAAATGTCTATCAGGGATGGTCTAGACAGTAATTGGTCCTGCCATGAGGGCAGGGGGCTGGACTCGATGACCTCTCGAGGTCCCTTCCAGCCCTAGAATCTATGAATAAGAAGTAAAGATCCCTATGCCCTTATGGAAAAACCTTATTCAGTAGGGTCCAATGATGACTCAGACCCAGGACCAGGGCCGGCGCTTCCGCTAGGTGACCATAAGCGGTCGCCTAAGGCGGCAGGATTTGGGGGGTGGCATTTCGGCGGCAATTCATTTCCCTGAGGCGATTCAGCGGCAAGAAAAGTGGCCGCTGAAACACCGCAAAGAACGCAGCTTCAGAGGAGCTGCCGCCGAAGCGCCGCCGATTACGGCGGAGGAGCGCTGCCGCCTAGGGCGGCAAAAACTCTGGCGCCGCTACTGCCCAGGACTCCCGAGTTTCTTCTCCTGATTCACTGAAGCTGAGCTTCTTCATTGGGGTGTTTTAGGTTGTACTGCACCATGAAAAAGTGACCACTTTCACTTTCTTCCTGGATAAGCTGAGTTTTTCCATGTGATGGAAGGCAAAGATTTTTTTTTTCTATCCAGCTAGGCAGGCTAGAATGTTTTTGTCAAAGGCCTATCCACTAGTTCCTTTACTGTGAGCTGCGCTAAGCATTGTCAGGGGTTTGGTAGATGGTACAACTGTGGGGCCTTCTTCCTTGGTATCAGATTTCCTGAAGGGTAGGTGCCTTTTTCTGCCCTCTATCTGGTTAACTTCCCAGTGCCTCTGGGTAGTCTGAACCTGTATGAAACTGCCTTCAAGCCTCCCTGCTGGCAGATTTGCATTTTTCTCCCTGAGGGTAGTTATTGGAGACTAAATCCCTTACCTAGGAGAATAGAAGAGCTCTCTGTTTTCCTGCAGTCCTCTATGTTGGGTCTTTCAGAGAGATAAACTGGTCTCTCTAGGTCATTTGCCCCTGTCATATATTTTTGCCAAAAGTTTTTGCCTTCTTTCTAAGGGCTGGTCTACACTAACCCCCCAATTCGAACTAAGATATGCAACTTCAGCTACGTGAATAATGTAGCTGAAGTCGAACTATCTTAGTTCGAATGAAAACATACTTACCCGGGGTCCACACGCGGCGCGCAGGCTCCCCCGTCGACTCCGCCTACTCCGTTCGTCGAGCTGGATTACCAGCGTCGACGGGGGAGCACTTCCTGGTTCGATTTATCGCGTCTAGACAAGATGCGATAAATCGAACCCAGAACATCGATCTGACGCCTCCGACGCGACGGGTGAGTGTAGACCTACCCTTAGTTTCTGTCCCAGTCTTAAGCCATAAAGAGAAAAACCTGGTGCAGTCTGGACCCTACAAGGGTCCTCAAGGTATACCTAGATTAGAAATCTTCAGGAGAATAGTCTTCTGTTCATTGTCTTGGTAGGTTAAAGGAAAGACCTCCAGGCATCAAAATATGTCACGAACAAAGGATCAAGTCTGGTATCCAGGAGGCTTAGGAGGCCACAGGAATTCCCTGTCAATTGAGTTTGAGCCTGCTCCAGTGGAGCCCTACACACTTGCTGACCCAGAGAGAGGAGACATTAAGTGAACAGGATTTGCACTGCATTTTGTCACTAGGCACTGCAGATGCAGCTCTACCATGCAGGGGTGGAGCAGAACTTTGTGAGAAGTATCCCCTTCCAGGATAGTGGATAAATGGGTCATAGGTTCTCTTTGCCCTTCTGACTTCCTCTGGGCCTTCAGCTCTCTCTTCTAATCAGCCTTGGATCTCATTCCCCTTTCCTAGAGTGTTTCTCTTAGCAGAGGTTATTGTCATGTTGTCGCAAACCAAGCCACAGATAAGCAAATAATATTGCTGTTTGCTGGCTAATTTGATTTCCATGGCTTGATCACAGCAGTGCATATTCCCATCCTAGTGAGTTTTCTAAGACCAGGCTTTCGTAACAGACTCGCCTTCTTAGCAAGGTAAGTGGGGTGGTCTTAACAGCTCCTTTTCAGGTCAGAAAGAAATGGGGGAAACAGCCTGATTTGGTGCCCATCTTGACTGAATGAGGAGGGGGAAGCCAGAATTTGTACTATCGGTCACAGATAGCAGTCTGGCCATTAAGGATGAATATAATTTACCTTTGAATAGGAAGGAAAATAAACATGTTTTTAAAAATAGGGGGCAAGTTCTATGCCTTCTCGTATATAAGCTCATATGGTACATAGTGCTGTTGGATGTTGACTCTATCTTTAGAAAGGTTATTCATAGCCACTGAACTTATTATTGGAGGAGTATTTCTAGCGTAAAGTGTACTGCAATTTTACTTTTAAAATTTACTCTAAAGAAAAATAGTTCTGGTTTTAAAATAAGTTTTTCTTATCTTAAAGGTAAAGATTCTAAATCGGAAGGAGTCAGCCCATCTCCAGTATCTTTGGTACCAGAGGAGAAAGTCGCTTTTGGTTTATATGCACTCTCAGTTTCTTCACTTACAGTGGCAAGAATAAGGAAAGTTTACAACAAATTAGATAGTAAAGCTATTGCCAAACAGGTATGTTAGAAAACGCATGGTATAAACTTCAGAAATTTGCTAGGTTAAAAATGGTCTCAGACTTATAATTCTACATATTTTCACTGTTAATTTTTGTTTTGAATTCTGTCTGACATTTTGGCTCTAAGCTGCTGTGATAGCGATCACCTAGGCCCAGATTCACAAAGGTATTTAGGCTCCTAATTTCTGTTGAAATCTGTGGAAGTTAGGCATCTAAATATCTTTGAGGATCTGGGTCCTACTTACTAAAAATGTTCTCTGTGTTCATTTTCCTCTTAGGTAAGTTTTTTAAACTGCACTGAACTATTTTATGGGATGATGCTTAGTTTATCCTCTCCAGTAGAATTACTAATTACTTTTATTCCTTTTTTCCCTTGTGATATATTTTTGGCTCTTTGTTGCAGATGCTCGTTGTAATTCCCAATGAAAATATTTAAGGCCATCCAGTAGAATAACAAAGTTGATAGTAATGGAAGTAAACATTACTGATGGCCTGATCTTCTGAATGTGCAAATGTGTGTTTTCCACTAACCCTCATGTGCATAAATGTTCCAGGTTAATGTCACAGGGGCAACTGCAGTTTTGACTAATTTCCTTTACTTGGAGCAATAAGATGTCTCTAATTTTTACTCTATTTGTAAAGCTGATAATCCGCTAAGAACAACATTTGTTAGACTGATTTTAATTTTTTCAAACTATCACTGAATTGAGTACTTATTGGACCACCATTTCTAAGTGTTGTAATTTGTTTCATAGAAACTAGGGTCAGTGGAAATCCTAGGTCATGTCCAACTTCTATAAGTTATCTCAGTGGGTTATTTGAAAGTTAATTTTATTTTTAAATCGTATCCATTCTTTACCACGAGAGAGAGAAATTATCACATCTCTCACAGTTCAGGGCAGCTGCACCTGTACTGCCCCTCAGTAATTCAGGAAAGGCACCCACACTTAGGGTCCCAGGTCTCCAGCTATTGCCTTTCTTGGAAGGAGACCTGTGTGTGGCTCCCTTCTGACTGTAAAATTTCAAGGCTGCACAGTTCTCTGGCTTCACTGTGTTACTCACAGCAAAAGACCATCTATGTAAACAGACCTGCTTGCTTCTCCTTTCGGGGATGGTACGCAGTGTAATTGATCACAGTCATAAATTATCACACAGCACTTTCTATATAAACATATTCTTAGGGTATAAACAGTACAGAGAAAACTTATTAAAAACAGTAAAAGAGCCTACATACTTGCTAATAAGTTTACCAGAGATTCCTCCCACTCCCCAGTGTCTCCAATGTGGGCTCTGGCAGGTGAGTCCTTCAGACCCCCTTCAAAGGGGTCTGTTTTGTTTCACGAGTTCAGAACAGCCTCAGCTGAGAACTAGCGCACACACACAAAGTTAGTAGTCCAATCTTTATACCGTTCAGGGGTGCTTGATGTGGAGTTTTAATGAGCAGGTAATCAGTAAACAGGTGGTGGTGTTTGTTTTTTTCCCTGAGGGCATGGCTTCAAAAGGGTGGATTTTGAAGTAGATCAGTTGCAGTCCCCTCACTCCTAAATATTTCCTAGGAAATCCAGTTCACACATAGTGTCCCCACAAATCCTTTAAAATACGTAATATCTCCCAGAGATTGCATCAATCCTTCCTGCTCCTAAAGAAGTTCCATACAATCCCACAATAGTATATAAACTTTTGCATTTTCAATACAATGGGCCCTCAAAGGTATTAAACATAATTCAGAAAGGATTAACTTAATTCCAGAAGGTTTGCCCAGAATGTTTCAGGATACTGTTGTAGAGGCACAATATCATTTTCAACAACAGCAGAAATCTTCTCACCCAATCACTCTCTTTCATGGTATTTTATTCAGCTGGCTGTTTCTTCTCATGAGAATGCCACACCAGTGAAGCTACTGCACAACTCAGCGGGACATCTGAATGGACCTGCACGCACCATTGGTGCAGCTCTGATAGGATATTTGGGTGAGATAATTTGATGTTAATTTGTGTTTACTGCATTAAATATTTTTAATTTACAGTATATAAGAACAAAGGTCCAAAAGGTGGATATGATTAAGTATCTATTAAAGAAAGATTGTCTACATTATTTTATTGTATTAATACATGTCATTTATTTTATTAACACATTTTCTTTGTTTAATGTCTGCCATTAAAAAATATAAACATCACAATGACTTTCCACAATGTGGAAAGCGTTACCTGTGCTTTCATTAAGCCAATTAAATAACTTAAACACAATTCTTCCTCCTCCTTTTTATGTCATTAATAGAAGTTATCATCTTTATTTTTGTTTTAATGAAACTGAAAGTAAAATATAGTTTGTCTTTTAATTTTTATGATTCCTGTATAAAAAGTGAGGTAGGTTTTAATTATTTTATTTTTGCCACCTTATGTTTAGGAGTAAGAACATTTGTCCCGAAGCCTGTTGCCACTACATTACAATACATTGGTGGAGCTGCTGCTATTCTGGGTTTGGTAGCCATGGCATCAGATGTAGAAGGACTATATGCAGCTGTGAAGGCCTTGGTGTGTGTCGTAAAGAGCAACCCACTAGCCAGCAAAGAAATGGAAAGGATCAAAGGTTATCAGGTACGTAAGAAGTCAGACATAGCAGAACAGGTAGATTGCATTTCTGTGTAACTCGGCACTCTTACATTTCAATGCACTTAAAAATTGCTTTTTATTTATTATATTTACATACTAAATAAAGAACCATAATTCATAGATACTTTTTTTTTTTTAAATGGCAATCCTAGGACCGCAGAAAATGCATATGATCAATTTTATGGAATTACTAGATTAGGGTCACTAAAAGTTAGAATTTAGGACCGTTCAAATTTTGGATATAAAGCACTTCTGCAACCTGCCTTTGAATCCCGATATTCCCTTCCTAATTCTCAGACTTCAGATTTGAAAAGCCCTCCTTGCTTTTGCCATCAAATGACCTTTCGCTTGCCATATTGTATCAATGTTTTTGGAACCTTTTGTCTGAGGTGGTACTTGTTACAGCAGTGCAAATTCAGTGTGGCACTAGATGTGTGCCCCTGCCAGTGGCAAAGAATATTAGATAGTTTAGGAACAGGGAAATATTCCTCCAGCTCAGCATGCTTGCCTGTTTCCAGTTGATCCTGATTCCATCCTCCTGCTTTTTCATCACACCCTTCAAGCTTACAAGGTTAAAGGAAGTTTATTGGTCCTACATTTTATAAAAGCTCCCTTTTGTTAAAGTGGATTTACTGTGTCCACATTCCTCTGCTGGCTCTATTGTGTTTGATAGGATTCATATTTTCTTTGTCTGCAAAATGTTTGTAATATGGATTATTGATAGGAACAATGACTTAGAAAGAATGTTCATGTGCTGCTAATTTTTTTCCCCAGTTACTGGCAATGTTGCTAAAGAAGAAACGCTCCCTTTTGAACAGCCATATACTACATTTGACCTTTTCGTTGGTGGGAACTGTGGATAGTGGGCATGAAACCTCCATTATTCCAAATTCAACTGCCTTCCAGGATCTGCTATGTGATTTTGAAGTACGTATAGCATCCCTGACAACTAGAAATGTTAATTGGATGATTAATGATTCAGGTGCTAATATAATACTTTGGCAGTAAATTACAACAGAGAAGGTGATTATTGTGAGAATATTATACGTTATACATAGTTCAGTACAGCAGACAAACTGTGGAGAGCCTCTGATCTACCATAGTGTCATTCTCATGGTAATCTTCCTGCTGCAATTGCTTCACTGCTATTGAAATTATTACTGGATACAAAAGGTATACCTTTTCATGTAGAAGAGGATGAAGTTGGCAGTTAGCAGTTGAACAGCAGTTTCTGCTAAACCTGTATGTTTTACTGTAGTAAATATATTGAGATACAAAAGTTTCATTGAAAATAATAATGGGGTAAAATTCCAGTACAGCATGTCCAAATCTGTGTATCAGATCCCCTTTAAACTTCCATATGCATGGCCTACAAAAAGAACCATAAGCTTGCAGTTTTAAACCAATAAAAGTAAAGTAATTCAGAGTTAAATACTGTTGTTCTGTCCTTATCTTATTCTATTGTGTGGATAATAGCAAAGCATGTTACATAAGATGCTACGCAAGGTGAATATAGCTGGACTGTTTGTAATAGTGACCATAATATAATTAAATTTAATATCCGTGTGGCAGGAAAAACACCACAGCGGCCCAACACTGTAGCATTTAATTTCAGAAAGGGGAACTACACAAAAATGAGGAGGTTAGTTAAACAGAAATTAAAGGGTACAGTGCCAAAAGTGAAATCTCTGCAAACTGCATGGAAACGTTTTAACGACACCATAATAGAGGCTCAACTTAAATGTATACCCCAAGTTAAAAAACATAATAAGAGAACCAAAAAAGAGCCACTGTGTCTAAACAACAAAGTAAAAGAAGCAGTGAGAGGCAAAAAAGCATCCTTTAAAAAGAGGAAGTTAAATCCTAGTGAGGAAAGTAGAAAGGAGCATAAACACTGGCAAATGAAGTGTAAAAATACAATTAGGAAGGCCAAAAAAGAATTTGAGGAACAGTTAGCCAAATACTCAAAAAGTAATAGCAATTTTTTTAAGTGCATCGGAAGCAGGAAGCATGCTAAACAACCAGTGCTAAAGGAGCACTCAAGGACTATAAGGTCATTGCGGAGAAACTAAATGAATTCTTTGCATCGGTCTTCATGGCTGAGGATGTGAGGGAGATCCCCAAACCTGAGCCATCCTTTTTAGATGACAGATCTGAGGAACTGTCCCAGTTGAGGTATCATTAGAGGAGGTTTTGGAACAAATTGATAAATTAAATAGTAATAATTCACCAGGACCAGATGGTATTCACCCAAGAGTTCTGAAGGAACTCAAATATCCGACAAAGTGGGTATTCACCCACGAAAGCTTATGCTCCAATACCTCTGTTAGTCTATAAGATGCCACAGGGCCCTTTGTCACTTCTACAGATACAGACTAACACGGCTATCCCTCTGATAACTGTAGTCTGTAATCTATAATTTAAATCCGCGTCTGTACCAGATGACTGGAGGATAGCTAATGTGACGCCCATTTCTAAAAAGGGTTCCAGAGGTGATTCTGTCAATTACAGGCTGGTAAACCTGATTTCAGTACCGGGCAAACTGGTTGAAACTATAATAAAGAACAATATGGTCAGACATATAGATGAACATAATTTGTTGAGGAAGAGTCAACATGGTTTTAGTAAAGGGAAATCATACCTCACCAATCTACTAGAATTCTTTGAGGGGGTCAGCAAGCATGTGGACCAAGGGGATCCAGTGGATATAGTGTACTTAGATTTTCAGAAAGCCTTTGACAAGGTCCCTCACCAAATGCACTTACGTGAAGTAAGCTGCCATGGGATAAGAGGGAAGGTGCTCTCATGGATTGGTAACTGGTTAAAAGATAGGAAACAAAGGATAGGTATAAATGGTCAGTTTTCAGAATGGAGAGAGGTAAATAGTGGTGTCCCCCAGGAGTCTGTTCTGGGACCAGTCCTATTCAACATATTCATAAATGATCTGGAAAAAGGGGTAAACACTGAGGTGGCAAAATTTGCAGATGATAGAAAATTACTAAAGATAGTTAAGACCCAGGCAGACTGCGAAGAGCTACAAAAGGATCTCTCAAAACTGGGTGACTGGGCAACAAAATGGCAGATGAAATTTAATGTTGATAAATGCAAAGTAAATGCGCATTGGAAAGCATAATCCCAACTATACATATAAAATGATGGGGTCTAAATTAGCTGTTACCACTCAAGAAAGAGATCTTGGAGTCAGTGTAGATAGTTCTCTGAAAACATCCTCTCAGTGTGCAGCGGCAGTGTGCAGTGGCAGTCAAAAAAGTGAACAGAATGCTGGGAATAATTAAGAAAAGGATAGATAATAGGATAGAAAATATCATGTTGCGTCTATATAAATCGATGGTACGCCCACAGCTTGAATACTGTGTGCAGATGTGGTTGCCCCATCTCAAAAAAGATATATTGGAAAAGGTTCAGAAAAGGGCAACAGAAATGATTAGGAGTATGGAAAGGCTTCCGTATGAGGAGAGATAAATAAGACTGGGACTTTTCAGTTTGGAAAAGAGGTGGCTAAGGGGAGATATGATTGAGATCTATAAAATCATGATTGGTGTAGAGAAAGTAGATAAGGAAGTGTGTTTACTACTTCTGATAACACAAGAACTAGGGGTCACCAAATTAAATTATTAGGCATCAGGTTTAAAACAAAAGGAAGTATTTCTTCACACAATGCACAGTCAACTTGTGGAACTCCTTGCCAGAGGATCTTGTGAAGGCCAAGACCATAACAGGGTTAAAAAAAGAACTAGGTAAATTCATGGAGGATAAGTCCATCAATTGCTATTAGCCAGGATGGGCAGGAATGGTGTCCCTAGCCTCTGTTTGCCAGAAGCTGGGAATGACAACAGGGGATGGATCACTTGATGATTACCTGTTCTGTTCATTCCCTCTGGGGCACCTAGCACTGGCCACTGTCGGAAGACAGGATACTGGACTAGACGGACATTTGGTCTGTCCCAGTAGGGCCTTTCTTATGATAATACACAGGATAATACACAGGACTCTGATCACGCACTGTTGAGTTCTCTCTGCTTTTTACCTATGCAAAACACAAACTGAGTTAACAATCTTATTTCTGTAGTACTTTATTTTTTTTAATTGGAAAGCCCAATTTTCAAATGTTAACTCCCTAATAGGATATTCTGTTTTACTCAAATCAGCTCTTAAGGCATGCAAGTGCCCAGTTTTTATCCATGTGTGTCAATTTAGGTGTCTAAATACACATTTGGGGGCATTATATTAAGGAGCCCATGTGTGAAAATTGAGCCTATTTGTTTTTGTAGCATTTCCTTTTAATTAACTTTCATGGAATTCTTACAGCTCTCTCATTAGTGCCAGTGATGTGTGCTTTGAAAATCCATCAAGTTGTATTATCATGCGTAAATATATACGGTTATGAATAAGTAGCCAGGAAATGTAAAGTTGATCCTTTGACTTTAACCTTTCACAGGTGATCTACAGAAAAGAAAAATGAGTTTGTGCCCATTTGTGCTTGTTTAAAATATGCCAATACACACAAGCATTGTGTGCCTGTTAATGTTGTTGTTTATATTATATCTAACCTAAATCCAAAAAAGCAAAGATGTGACTCCACTTCTGAATCAGAGCAACAATAGAGC
Organism: Chelydra serpentina; assembly: GCA_037349315.1. NCBI lineage: Eukaryota > Metazoa > Chordata > Testudines > Chelydridae > Chelydra > Chelydra serpentina. Next base: position 2,636,285 of record JBAIAC010000070.1, read on the forward strand.
TGCTTGAAATTTTTTTGTCCAATTTCCTTTATTTTCCAGAAAACCAATTAGCTTTTTTCAACATTGTATTGTTTTTTGAAAAAAGTAATTTAACAAGCGTTATTCTGCTGATTCAGCAGATGATGTCTTGAGCCAGTTGAACAGATTAACATAGAGTAGGATCTTCAGCAGAGCAATGTCTCCTTTCACAGAGAATAAGATCATCAAAATAATAAGTATTTTGTTGAAGATACTGCTCAATGGTTTCACGGAGATAATATATTCAACAAAGTAACAGCTGTGATGTCAAAGATCTTGTTCTCCGTGAAACTGCTCAGTTTGGGTCATCTCTGCTTTGTTTTTCATGAAAGACTCTGGGTATGTCTACACTACGAGACTAGTTCGATTTTTCTTAAACCGAACTTGTGAAACCGATATTGCAAGGTCGATCGTGCGAATCCACAGCAAGGACCTTAATTCGAATTTGTGAGTCCACAGTAACGGGGCAAGCATCGACATTGCAAGCGGTGCACTGTGGGTAGCTATCCCACAGTTCCCGCAGTCCCTGCTGCCCACTGGAATTCTGGGTGTAGCCCCCAGGGCCTTCTGGGGCCAAAAATGTGTCGAGGGTGGTTATTGGTAAATGTCGTCACTCGACCCACACTCCCGCCCTCCCTACGTGAAAGTGCCGGCGGGCAATTAATTCGCGCCCTTTTCCGGTGATTGACAGCTCGGACGCCACAGGACAGCGAGCATGGAGCCCTCCGCGATTATCGCTGCTGTTCTGTCCGTTGTCAACACCTCGCGCCTTATCGTGCACCTTTTCCAGAATCAGATGCAGAGAAATCGGGCGAGGAGGCAACGGAAGCTCTGGGAGGACATGAACTCTGAGAGGGGCACAGACCTCTCGCAAAGCACGGGACCCCGGCCCGTAGAAATCATGGTGGCAATGGGGCACGTTGATCCTGTGGAACGGCGATTCTGGGCAAGGGAAACAAGCACTGACTGGTGGGACCGCATAGTGCTGCACGTTTGGGATAAATCCCAGTGGCTGCGAAACTTTCAGATGCGTAAGGGCACTTTCCTGGAACTTCGTGAGTTGCTGTCCCCTGCCCTGAAGCGCCAGGACACCCGGATGCGAGCAGCCCTGACTATCCAGAAGCGAGTGGCCATAGCCCTGTGGAAGCTTGCAACTCCTGACAGCTACCGGTCAGTCGCGAACCAATTTGGAGTGGTCAAGTCTACCGTGGGGGTTGCTGTGATCCAGGTAGCCCATGCAATCGTTGACCTGCTGCTCTCAAAGGTAGTGACCCTTGGAGACGTGCAGGTGATCATAGATGGCTTTTCCGCTATGGGATTCCCAAACTGCGGCGGGGCTATTGATGGCACACACATCCCTATCCTCGGACCGGACCACCAGGGCAGCCAGTACATTAACCGAAAGGACTATTTTTCTATGGTGCTGCAAGCACTAGTGGACCACAAAGGACGTTTTAGCAACATCAATGTCGGATGGCCGGGCAAGGTTCATGATGCTCGTGTTTTCAAAAACTCTGGTCTGTTTAGACGGCTGCAACAGGGTGTTTATTTCCCGGACCGCAAAATAACTGTTGGGGATGTGGAGATGCCTATAGTGATCCTCGGGGACCCTGCCTACCCGCTAATGCCCTGGCTCATGAAGCCATACACGGGAGCCCTGGACACTGAAAAGGAGCTCTTCAATTACCGGCTGAGCAAGTGCAGAATGGTGGTGGAGTGTGCCTTTGGCCGTCTCAAAGGGAGATGGCGAAGCTTACTTATTCGCTCAGATCTCAGCCAAACAAATATCCCCATTGTGATTGCAGCGTGCTGTGTGCTCCACAATCTCTGTGAGAGCAAGGGGGAGAGGTTTATGGCAGGGTGGGAGGTTGAGGCAAATCGCCTGGCAGCTGATTACGCACAGCCGGACACCAGGGTGATTAGAAGATCACAGCGGGACGTGCTGCGCATCCGGGAAGCTTTGAAAGCTAGCTTCCAGAGTGAGCTGGGTAACCAGTGACTGTGACTCTTGCTTAACCAGAAGCTGAAACTGCCCCCGTTTCTTTTCCCAGTTTAGGTTGCCTATCCTCTCCAATTACCAACCCCCTTCCCCCACTTCATTCAACGCTTTAAAAGTACAATAAAGGAAACATTGTTTATTTAAACCGTCTCCATTACTGGTTTCTCGGTTAAGGTTTTAACCTGGGACGCATACCGCTGTTGGGGAGCAGGTGGAGTGTTGGAAAGTACGCTTCCAAGCTTGGGGAATGACATGCTCCTGCTCCCAGAGCAGTCCGAAGTGCTGGACAGCTTGTTTCAAGGGAGCCATCAACCCCTCCTATTCCCAACTGTCTGTGGTGGGGCCTGTGTGACTTTTTGGCCGTGGATTGCGGCCACAGATCCCCTGCTGCATGGATCTGTCATGCAGGCTATCGCCGGCCGCAAAAGATCAGCAGCCACCCTCCCCCACCAGAAAGTTAACCCCTCCCCCCCCACAGAGAACATGAAAACCCCCTCCCAGAATGACAAGTGTGCCTAGTGCATGCAATGTGAGTGTGACTTTCTGTTGATCCTTTCCCCCTGTCTGTACCCTGGTTCAGGCGCCTGTCATCTCTAATTACAAACCCCCTTACCCACTCCCCCAAAACCAAACCATCCTGTGAAAGAAAGTCAAGGAAACAGCACTGTACAAAGCAAACATTTTTATTAAGGTGAGCATAGTTTTGAGATGAAACCTGGGCAGGGAAGTGTTGTTGGGTGCGGTTGGAGGGAGGGAAAGGACCCATCTAAAGTTTTGGAAATGAGAGCCTTCTGCTACTGGAGCAGTCTGCAGGGGTGGAGTGATTATTTCCACGGCCCCTGCCTCCCCTCGTCCTAGTGACTTTGGGTGAGTAGAGGATTGGACTTTGTGGCGGGGGAGGGCGGTTGGAAATTACATAGAGAGGGGCTCTTTCCTCCTGTCTCCTGTCCTGGAGAACGTCTACCAGGCGCCGGAGCGTGTCCATTTGCTCCCTCATTAGTCCCAGCAGCGTTTGAGTCGCCTGCTGGTCTTCCTGCCGCCACCTGTCCTCGCGAGCTTCAGCCCTCTGCTCCCGTTCCCTGGCTGCTCGCTCGGACCTTGAGACGTCCTCTCTCCGCTGTGCCGCCTCCCTTCGGGAACAGACCATCAATTCGGAGAACATGTCGTCCTGGGTTCTCTTTTTGCGCCGCCTGATCAGCGCTAGCCTCTGGGAGGGTGATCCACGGGTAGGGCGGGAGACACTCGCAGCTGTGGGATGAGAGAAAGGGAGTGAATTCCTAAGAAAGATACTTTTTCCAGAACAATGCATATACTCTTTCCCTGTGAATAGGACCAAGCACAGTACCTATCACATGTCCACTTACTACAAGGTCAAATATTATGTCTTTATCCTGAGTGTCTGGGGTCCCGGTGTACAGATCCCAGAAGCCTTGCAGAACACTGGAAATCTGCTCTCTGGAGACCATGGTGAGCTGATGAGTTTGGACTGCTGAGAGAGTACTTCACAGCAGTGCTCTACTCCCATGTTTCATTTCACTGTTCCCGGCTGCTGCCAGGAATTGCTGCTGCCAAAACTGCTCATCTACAGCGGCTCGCCAATCCTTTACCCCCCCTATGCGTGGCCGCTCCCAGGAACTGAAAGTGCCCGCGAACCGCTGTGTTTGAACGGCTCGAACACCCTCCCCCCCCCCCTCCGCGTGGCCACTCCCGGGTACTGAAAGTGCCTGCGAACTGCTCTGTTTGAACGGCTCGCCTACCCTTTCCCCCGCTTCGCGTGGTCGGTCCCGGGAACTCTCCCTGCCCGCGCACTGCTAAGTTCGAATGGTTTGGCTCCCAACTCCCTCCCCCCCCGCATTAATGGAAACCGCCGGGTGTCTTTCTTTAAAGGGAAAATGAAGCATTCCCTATACTAATGAAACCACTCATTCAAACCAGGGCACCATGACTGATATCACTCTGATGAGGATTACGGAGACAGAGAAAGACTGCATGCTGCGTCAATGCCAGCAAACCCCGGGGCCGTATACAGCCATGCTATGCAAGGCAATGATACCAGAGTACCTGCAGCTTGCATGGCGCGGGAAAGTATCCTACCATGGAGGAGACAATAAGGCCGCTCTCCCAGCAAACGTGATACAAAAGCTCTCACTGTACCTCCAGGAGAGCTTCGCGGAGATCTCCGATGGGGATTACTCCTCTATCCCCATACATATTGACAGACTTTTCGAGTAGTTGCACTGGAAAGCGACTCAAAGCTGAAGCGCATAAGGCCAATTAAGCAATACTAACACAGTGCTTACACACCATGCCTATTGTATTCCAAATAAATGTCTAAAACACTGACCTGCTGATCCTTCGCCTGATTCCTGGTCAGGGATGCTGCCTTGGGAGGGTTCGTAGGGGAGCTCAGTCAGGGTGATGAATAGATCCTGGCTGTCGGGGAAATCAGCATTGAAAGCGCTGTCGACTGCCTCGTCCTCCTCCTCTCCTTCCTCATCTTCGCCGTCCGCGAAAACCTCCGACGACGTGGCCGTAGATAAGACCCCGTCGTCGGAGTCAACGGACACTGGTGGGGTAGTGGTGGCAGCACCTCCAAGCATAGCATGCAGTGCCTCGTAAAAACGGCAAATGTGTGGCCGCGATCCGGAGCGTCCGTTGGACTCCTTGGTCTTCTGGTACGACTGTCGCAGCTCCTTGATTTTCACGCGGCACTGCGTTGCATCCCGGCTGTATCCTCTCTCCGTCATTGCCTGGGATATTTTCCCGTAAATTTTTGCATTCCGTCTTTTGGATCAGAGCTCGGATAGGACGGATTCATCTCCCCACACAGCGATCAGATCCAAAACTTCCCGATCAGTCCATGCTGGAGCCCTCTTTCTATTCTGGGATTGCATGGTCACCTCTGCTGTAGAGCTCTGCATCGTTGCCAGTGCTGCTGAGCTCGCCACGATGTCCAAACAGGAAATGGGATTCAAACTGGCCAGACAGGAAAAGGAATTCAAATTTTCCCGGGGCTTTCCCTGAGTGGCAGGTCAGAGCATCCGAGTACAGATTGCTGTCCTGAGCGTCCACTGAGTGGTGCACTGTGGGATAGCACCCGGAGCTATTAACGTCGAATTCCGTCCACAGTACCTCGAATTCGACATGGCCATGTCGAATTTGGCGCTACTCCCCTCGTCGGGGAGGAGTACAGAAATCGAATTAAAGAGCCATTTATGTCGAAATAAATTGCTTCCTAATGTGGACGGGTGAAGGGTTAAATCGAGTTAACGCTGCTAAATTCGACATAAAGTCCTAGTGTAGACCAGGCCTCTGAGAGCAACTCGAGAACTAATAAGTTTATGATATTAAAGATATAAAGAAAGGGAAACCTAATTAAGTGAGAGGGAAGGTGGTTTACTTAGACTGTATACACCTTTGTTTTTGTTTTTAAGTCCTATTTAACTAGCAGTAGGGAGACAATATCTTTAAGATTCAACAGCCCAACTGCTTCATTTAGAATTGAGAAAGCATAGTCTGCTTTGGGTTCTCCAAGGGAGACCTCCAGCTAAACAGGGAAAAGAAGAATTTCTCTTCCCGAAGTTCAAAAGTTTAAAAAGGGCAAGAAAACCCATTTACTAAAAACGAAAAAACCCTTTCAAACGTTTTTATAATATATTACAATGAAACTAAAAGTGGGCGTGGCTCTTCATTGTTTTTTGTTCAGTGGCAAACCAGACTTAAAATGTATAGCCTTAATGTTGAACTTCCTTACCTTTGTCTGTCTTGCTGTTTCCATTGATTTAACTATTCATCTGCAGTAAAGAATAGAAATAATTACTGAAAACATTGTGTGGAAAATGTAGTATGACACTGAGAAGAGTTGTCAGTGAAGATATTTAATCTTGACAGAGAAACTAAGCTAATTATTGCAAACAGATATAGCTTCATGTCAATTAAAAAATATTTTAAGAGACATGTAGAGCCTGATTCTGATCACATTTGCACCACTGTAAATCAGGAGTAATTCCAGTGGAGATACATTAGACATAAAATGTGTGTAGTTGAAATCAGAATCAGGCTGACAAGCTTTTCACACAGCTTAGTTTTGCTATATTCTGATGGTATTAAACTTAACTCCCATTTTACTTTACACAGAGAGAGAACTTTTGGTGCCCTTTGTTCTTCTGTAGTCTTTTGTACATCTATTTGAACTTTATTTGGGACTGGTGGCCATGTAATTTATGTCTTTGAAATTATCATTTGAACAGAGTGGACAGGATAATTATGATGTACAGCAAGGATTTGAATCCACTGTTGGTCTTTTTTTTTTTTTTTTAAGCAGTAAGATGTGGCTTATCTATATCTTGGTTTATTAAGTAGAATGCTAACTTTTTGTTTAAGTTAAACAAGATAGATTTGTATACAAAATGTACCACTGTGTATTCTGTATTTCAGGTCTGGCTTCATGCACCATATGAGCTTCATCTTTCGTTATTTGAGCACTTCATTGAACTTCTCACAGAGTCCAGGTATTAGTTGACACTGGCTTCATAATAAGGCCTCGGGATAACAAAATACACAGAAGATGTTCTCATTGTTTATAAATCTTTTCTCTCTTTCAGTGAAGCCTCAAAGAACGCTAAATTAATGAGGGAGTTCCAGCTAATCCCCAAACTGTTGCTGACTCTTCGAGATATGTCTTTGTCCCAGCCCACTATTGCTGCAATTAGTAATGTACTGAGCTTTTTGCTTCAGGGCTTCCCCAGCAGCAATGACCTGCTCAGGTAGCACAAACATTTACTGATTTATTTTAAAGATACTGGTGCTTTTGCAAGAAATCTGCTGATAGTAATTCTTCTAGGGTGACTAAAGTAAAGAGTTTGTATGGAATAGTTACAGTAGAAATGGCACAGCCAAACATAGGAAATAGTTTAAAGCCAGTGCATCGACTTGTATCTTACATCTAAGTCAAAACAGAAATGACTGAATACTGATACGCTTTAAAATGTTTTCCCGTATGTAAGGCAGTAATGGAGGAACACTGTTCTAATTCCACAGTTACTATGAGAGATTATGAAACTTCCTTGGATATTGTTAAGTCTGTGTGTCATTTCTACTTAAATTGAGGCGTTATTTTAGAACTCATAGAGTTGTCATACTGCTCACTGTTAAAATGCAGCATTTGCCAACGTTTATCACTCTTATCTGAGAGACTTACTTCTAGCTAACCGGTAAAATTCTCTGATAAGATAAAGTTTGCCACTTGTATGTTATGATATTGCATATGGGTAGAAAGTTGCAGTGTTTTGGGTATTTTGCGGCAGGGAAGCTGGTAGGGTTTTTTTTTGGCTTTCTTGCTTTTTTTTGCTTCTTGAGCTCAGTAAAACCAAAGATTTGAATAGGATCAAACATCTTGCCTGGCTCCATTTTTACTATGCAGGACAGAATTTACACAGATACTATAGGGCATAGCTTTAATTTTATTACTAAATGAATAAATTGTAACATTTGGTTCCCTGTTCCTACCACTCCTCATGGCCACTGGCTTTCCCTGTACTTCGGACAATAGCCAGAACATTTCCTAGAGTGTTGCCACAATTAGGAGCTCCCGGGTAGGTGGTGACTTTTCCCACAGTGACTTGTCATCAAAACAAGAATCAAGAGAGACAAAATAAGATTAAAATAAAATAAATGGTATATATAACTCTGCAAGAGTTAAGATAGGTAGGTACGTCTTGGATTAGTTACAGTGAGATATGCGATATTTTACTTTGTCCCTTTCCTTAGGTGTCCTGTCACTTAAGAACAGTCTCTTCCCTCCAAGGAGCTGTCATTCTTCCTCCTTTCTGAGATCACATTTGTGTTTAACTATTTTTTATGCCTGTTGGGTCAGATCATTCATTATCATATCACCCATGCCAGTTAAAATTTCATTATCCTTTTAAAGCATAATGTTTGATAAGGTATACCAACTTGGGGAACATATTATAGTCTCTGAGCAGTGATTGTCCCGGATACCTTCTAACATTCCTTTGGATCTGGAGGTATTTCCAAACTTCCTCTCTCAAAACCTAGCATTTTCAATGTCTTTTACCTAGTAAGTACATTAGCAATCTGAATCGGTCAAAGTGACTGCATTCTGATTTGCATATCAGTTGACCAAGAGTGTTAGATTGAGGCAAACTTTGTCTTTATAAGTGACAGGATTAACATTTTTGGTATACTTTCATCTTTCTAGTGTTTTTATTCTATTAGATGTGAATTATTGACAGATTAAAGTCCATCTGTCACAGAAATACACATTGTAATTCTCTATCCATAAAGGTTTGGACAGGTTATCTCTTCCACTTTGCCTACATTTGCAGTCTGTGAGAAGTTTGTAGTCATGGAGATAAACAATGAAGAAAAGCTTGAAACTGGTAAGTAGCTTCCAGTGCTTGAGAAATAATCATCTGGGACACACGCTGTGTGCTTAAATGCTCTTAAATTGTTATTGATGATGATCTCTACATTTTAAGTCTAGTATACCTGGCTCCATCTTAACATTTTAAATGTTGCATGCAAAGCAAGCAGTGCAAAAATAAAACATGTTTGTATCTGCTCTCATTTTGTTTTCCTTCACTTAACACTATATTTTCTTTTTACTTCCTCCCACTTACTTCTTCAAAACAGTTGGGCATCTCCACCTCTTAAATGAGAGAGAGATGACTGGTGCCATCTGTCCTCCAAATGTGGCATCTCTTTCACTCAGTAAAAGGAAGTGAAAGCATCAATTAGTATGGTTGGTTTTTTTATGCAGAAAAAATAATTGCCAATGTCTCCTCTTCAAATGAACACTTTGTTAGGTACTTTTAAAACATTTTTTATTTAAAGCTGCAGACATAAGAAATTCCAGTGAAACTCCTGTCACAAGGTTGAAGCAGGAAAATGAAGCCACTGTTATAGTCCTGGCATCTTAAACTTCCTCCAGTCCTGAAAGTTCCAAGATCTTATTGATACATCATTAGTAACTATAATTAAAAGCTGCTACTACAATTGTACTGTTGTATTAGTGATTGTTCAGTTGAGGAGGTATTAGAGAATATGTATTGTACTTCTATCTCTGAATTTTGTTTTTCTTTCCCCTTATTTGAAGGAATTTGCCTTTAGTGTCTATGGAGATCCTTTGTTTAGCATTACAGGAATCATTTATGTGTTGTGTGAGATGTTACTGGCCATGTTTCTCTTCCTTCTTTCCAGCTACTAAATTGCATTAAAAGAGAAGTAGATATGTAAATACCTTCCTTTAGCATTATTTTTACAGTAAGTGTTTGCTGTAGCTGTCACAGGGATATTACACAAATCAATGAGTGGGGAGGTAATTTGGGAGATCATGAATCGGTAGACAAGTGGATTCTAAAGTCGATTATTAAGGTTTGATCCATTCAAACAAAATGTTTGAGAAACACCTGTTTGCAGTAGATCACTCCTCCTCTTCTTTTTTCTGCAAACACCTATCTCTGGACCTCTATGCACTCACCCTTTTTTTCTTATTTTAAACTTCCCTCAAAACATGCTTTTCCTGCAGAATGTAAAAACCTGATTTTTGTCTGTGTGCAGACGCATAGGTTCACAAGTTGAAGTGAAGGAAGGTACAGTAGGAAGAAAGTAACAAACACTAACAAAAAAGTGACCCTTAAGATGCATGTATCAACGTCTTACTTAAGCCCTTCTATCTTTGCATCTTCCCCAGTATCCAAATCCCTCATAGGGGTGTTTATGTGGGGTTTTTTGTCACTTTAGATTGTAAGCTCCTTGGAACAGGATCTTTTTTATTTATGTGTAGAGCACCATGCATGTTTATGGCTCTGTAGGACTAATAATCAGTTAAGAATTTTATACTTGGAATATCTCTGCTTACTCCATGCAGAAAAATGGAACATTTTTTCTTAGTGGTGGCGTTTTGCAACTCCGGTGCATCCCATATTGTAGTGTGCAGATACGATATGAAAGTGGCTGGGCTGATATACTTTGGAATCTATGCCTAAAAGAAAATGAAACTAATTTTACCCCTTCCTTATTTTGCAATAGCAGGTTTGTTGTCAAGGTTGCATAATAAGGAGCATATTATTCAATTCGATTAAATTCAATAAGGACAAATGCAAAGTACTCCACTTAGAAAGGAACAATCAGTTGCACATGTACAAAATGGGAAATGACTGCATAGGAAGGAGTACTGCAGAAAGGGATCTGGGGGTCATAGTGGATCACAAGCTAAATATGAGTCAACAGTGTAATACTGTTGCAAAGAAGCATAGCAGGAGTGTTGTAAGCAAGATTTAAGAAGTAATACTTCAGCTCTACTCTGCGCTGATTTGGCTTCAACTGGAGTATTGTTTCCAGTTCTGGATGCCATATTTCAGGAAAGATGTGGAGAAAGTCCAGAGACGAGCAACAAAAATGATTAAAGGTCTAGAAAACATGACCTACGAGGGAAGATTGAAAAAAATGGATTTGTTTCGTCTGGAGAAGAGGAGACTAAGAGGGGATATAACAGTTTTCAAATACATAAAAGGTTGTTACAAAGGGGAGGGAGAAAAATTATTCTCCTTAACCTCTGAGGATAGGACAAGAAGCAATGGACTTAAATTGCAGCAAGGGTGGTTTAGGTTGGACATTAGGAAAAAATTCCTAACTGTCAGGGTGGTTAAACCCTGGAATAAATTGCCTAGGGAGTTTGTTGAATCTCCATCATTGGAGATTTTTAAGAGCGGATTAGACAAACACCTCTCTGGGATGGTCTAGATAATACTTAGTTCTGCCATGAGTGCAAAGGACTGAATAGATGAGCTCTCAAGGTCCCTTCCAGTCCTATGATTCTGTATATCCAAACTGACTGTATTTTGTTTTTTTCTATTGTTCAACCTGCTTTTAATGTCTGGTTTTATTATTTTAGACTGCGTTTGTTTAAAGCTATCTGCTTCATATTTCACTTAATTCCTGTATTTTATGTTTAGGAACAGAGGATGATTTTGGAGGCCTTGCTTCTGCTAATCTTATTCTTCTGCGGAACAGACTTTTAGATATCCTTCTCAAACTGGTATACACGTCTAAAGAAAAGACAAGTGTTAACTTGCAGTAAGTACAAATAACTCATCTGATGGAGAAGAAGGAGGTGACTGTAACAGTGGGTTTGATTTATGATAACAGGTAAAGGGGAAGAAAGTCTGCTGAGCCACACTCTGGTCGCTAGTTATAAATCCAGAGGAGCTCCATGAAATTAAGTGAAATTATTCATAATATACACCGGTGTCACTGAAAGCAGAATTTGACATTGGCTACACTAGAAAAAATCAGATATGTAATTCTTCAGCCACATATTCCCACTTATGGTAGAAACAGTGGTAGCACTAGTGTAGACACCGTGCAAGTGTTTTTTACTACTATCTCATCTAACTTTGCTCTGCGTCCTCCAAATCACCCTCTAATTGTGTTTAGACAGTATGATGGTAAAAACACTTGCACCCTGTCTGAGCTACAAAGTCCGCTGTTATTGCTACCACAGGATGGAGCTGCACCGGAGAAGAATTATGTGGACTCTCCCTAAGAGAAACAAACATTTTTTGCATTTTATTTCATGAAATAACAATTGCAGTGCTTCCATCTGTTCATTTTTAAAGGTGGGGGTGGGGACGGAGGAGGTGTTCAGTTGTGTGACTTCACTGTTGTTGTTTTTTTAACCCTTAGTGTAGACAAAACCAGGTTTGGGATTTCCTAATGTTCTCCGTAATTCTTTCTTTACAACTTTTATATAACAACTTCATATACAATGATCGAGAAAATACAAAATATAAAAAGACAAGCCATCCACGGTCACAGCAAGAGGGGCAATCAAATTCCAGAAAACTTGAAATTTAATTATCAAATAATCCCAGTATAAAAAGATTCTCAGTAACTTCATTAATCCTAAAATATTAAAATCTATTTAAAATTTCAGGTGAAGACCTGTTAATTTACAGTTAATGAAACAACAGAGCCATAAAGGAGAGTGAAAAGGGTCTTGGACCCGCTGTGTCAAGTTTGGATCTTCTGTTTTAAAGGATTCCAACAATCACTACACCGAGTGGCTGCACCGAGCCAGCTTGATGTATTTTTGTGGATTACGTAGCATATTCAAATTCTACCATAGCTTTTAGGCAATGAATCTTAAAGATCAAACATAATCTGGGGATTCAACAATTTAGGTTGTTCAAGTACATCCCAAATTTGTAAATGATATATTCTACATTTTTTCTAAAGTTTCTGCTTACCACTTTCCTTCTGCCTGTGCATGGCACAAAGATTTGATGTTTCCCAGTTTTTTGAATAACATCTGTATAACTTTATAACCTGTAAATGACTTACGTAAAAAACAGTTATATTATCTAGAAGTTGTAATTTGTAGACATAAATTTTCTGTTTAGCCCCCAGTTTCACATCACAATTTTTAGAGTAATCTCAAAGCCAGTTGTAATAGTCCCAATGACTACATTCTCAATCCTCCCATCCCATTGAACCAAATACTGATAACTCTGTAGTAACAGGTTTCAGAGTAGCAGCCGTGTTAGTCTGTGTCAGCAAAAAGAAAAGGAATACTTGTGGCACCTTAGAGACTAACACATTTATTTCAGCATAAGCTTTCGTGGGCTGCAATCCACTTCTTCGGAAGCATGAAAGCTTATGCTGAAATAAATTTGTTAGTCTCTAAGGTGCCACAAGTATTCCTTTACTTTTCATTCTGTAGTAGTTACTGCTAAAGAAATTGACAGTTCCTTCTTCTGTAGCAGGTAGCACTTACCTGAGAAACCAGTCCATGCTTTGACTGATTTTAATTTTCTCTGATGTTCTTGTCTGAATTTGTCTGATATTGAAGATTTGATTCTTGCCAAGCTATCCATTGTAAGAAATCTTTAAATATTTTACCTCTTTTTGATTAGGGCATCTGAAGAAATGGTCAGGACCCTGGGTTTTGATTGGATTATGATGTTTATGGAAGAACATCTGCACTCTACTACAGTAACTGCAGCCATGAGAATTCTTGTGGTCCTGCTAAGTAATCAACCTATACTCATCAAGTTTAAAGAAGGCCTCAGCGGTGGAGGCTGGCTTGATCAGACAGATTCTGTGTTGACCAATAAGATTGGCACTGTGCTAGGTATGAGATTTCAATTATGATTTAAAAATGTGTCTTTTGATATTTTTATCTTCTAAGAATCGTATGTTACTATTACAAAATGTATCTTACAATACAGAGTGTTATCAAGTAGTTTTCAGTATTAAAAGGTTTGTTGTGTTGGTTGTCTTGGTTGCTCCTTCCCATTATTTGTTAGGCTATTGAATTTTGGTTTTCTTAAGTGAAAGGGAGATCTTTTACAGACAACTCTTAATAGTGGTATGGCCATATCATAATGCAAGTTTCAATACAATTTTCTCTTAGGGTGAAATTGCCGCCTGACCTCCCTGCACAATGCCTAAATAACTAGATCTTGTAAGGTTTGTGGGCCACTGGATCAATTTTGAACACCTCCAGCTTGCCCACAATGGCCAACACCAGCTCTCAGTAGGTGGATGCGATGTACAGCAGAGGATGTCCTATCTGATTATTGCCCTCCCCCTAGTGCTACTGCACTGTTTGTGGTGTTCTGCTGGCCTTCTGCTTTTGGGGGAATTTCAACTTGAATGCCAGCATATAGCATTTCCTTTCATTACAAATGTGGTTCTTTACAGGTAAACAGTGCTAGCTGTACAGTGTAAATCATCTCAGCTGAGGAGGACGACGACAAAGGCCACCTTCAGGCTTGTGTGGATGAGAAAATTGCACTGGTTTAATTTAACTTGATTTGAAACTGATTTAGTAGAACTAGAGCGAAAGGCTGTATGGGCAATCATATTTTGGTTCAAATGAGGCTTGTTTTGGTTTAGCTTAAGTTAATTAAGATTAGGTTTGAGCTAAACTGAAGCTCATTCTTCAACCAGACTGTGTCCACACGGGTTTGCATCACTTCATTAAATCTGTTTGAAAACTTATTTAAATATAAACCAGTGTAACTTTTGAATGTGGACAAGGCCTAACGCTTTTAACTTGTTAAAGTGGCTTTGAATCAAGATGAAAGGAAAAAGTTACCTGCCTATGTTCTGCTTATGATTTCTTCAAGGGAAAAGAGTAATGCTGTCTTACAATTTAACTTACGGGTGGGATTTTCAAAAGCACTTCATGTTGGTCTAACTCTGCTCCCTTTGAAGTCAATGGCAGTTGATCTCATTTTACAATGGGATCCTTAGTGGCATCCCTTCAAGGGATAGCATGTTCTACTTATGAGGCTGGGAGTCAGACAACTGAAATTGAATTTCAGACTTTGTAACTAAATCACTGTGTGACCTTGAGTAAGTCACCTGACTTGTGCAAAGCACTTGGCGATCAACAAATGAAAAGCAATATGTCATTTCTGTGCCTTTGTCTGATGTAATTATATCAAAAACACAAGATAATTCCTTAATCATTTCAGTGAGCAGATTAAGAACTTTCATTCTGGTTTTCTCGAGCAACCGTTATAGAACCCTTCTAAAAGTGTATGGTTATTATATAGTATGCTAGTAAATACATAACAATGTTTAACTAATCTACCTGGTTTTCAAGAGTTACTAGAAATGGTCTCCTCAGAGAGAAGTTTTAGTAATAAGTTTGTGAATAATTCTCAGACATTTCAAAATATTAAAATCAGTACAGTTGATGACTATTTAGTGCCATCCTCTGACTCAGTCAGTTTTTCCATTGTGAAGTCAGTGGTGTTACTCACGGCGTAACTTACTATAGGATTTGGCTCACTGGATGAGAGAGTTTTTTATAAAGCAGTCTAGTACAGATGTACAAAATTACATTTGACAGTCATCTAGTAGTATGCATACCATTTGCTCAGTCCAGCAATATAGAATTTTACGTGGGAAGCTTTGGAGTTAACAAGTCTTATGAAGCATTGACACACACTCTTGTGGGAATGGCAAGGAAAAATTCCTGCAGTTCTGAATTATGCCCTGTAGTTATCTGTTTTTATTCTATAGTGAAGAGGCTAGTATTCTTTCTTTCTGTCTTTCTTTCTGTCTTTGTCTTTCTGTCTTTCTGTCTTTCTTTCTGTCTTTCTTTGTCTTTCTGTCTTTCTTTCTTTCTTCATGCATACTCAGACAGGAGGTTTACCCCTTTCTCCATCCTGTCAGAGGGAAGACAAAACTCTCTTCTCATTAGGGATTAGGGAAGTATTCAGCACCAACTTGCTGGAGATGCCTTTCTGCTCTTCCTTCGGCCCATAAGCATACTTCGTGAAGTGCTATGTATATCTATGGCACTCTGTAAGTAAGAGGAAGAGCACAAGATGACTGGGTAGATATACAAGATGACTTGCCTGCTTATCAAGGTGACTCATCCCTAGTGGACAGACAAATAAATTTTCAGACTGGTTGTGTGGTCTGTAGTAACATAGAGAACATTGCACAGCTGGTGCGTGATCCATTATTTGTGCAAAATCTGGGCTAAAACTTAACTCTCGTGAGTTTAAGTACTGCCCTTAAAAACTAAAGCTATAGCTACACTGTATGCTGCACCTCTGTAAGCTCTTTAGTGTAGCCACTTTAAGCTGATGGGAGAGAGCTCTCGTGTTGACTTAGTTAATCCACCCCCAGTGAGCGGCGGAAGCTATGTTGGCAGAAGCTCTCCCGCCTATATAGCACTGTCCACCCCAGCGCTTAGGTCGATGTAATTTATGTTGCTCGCGGGTGGTTTATTCACACTTCTAAGTGACATAAATTATACTGACATAAGTGGTAGTATAGATATACCCTACGTTTGATTTAAAGGTGGTTGACGTGGAAGCGTAGGTGCTGCACCGCCGGGCTTGAAGTGGTTTTCATCATATACAGTGTTCACAGTTTGGTTCAGTGGCTCTCAGCACCCCCACTATAAGCCCCCCCTGCATGGAAGACTGGTTATCAGCAGATCCCCTTTAACATAACTAAGTGAAGATTACAGTCTTTATCTGTGAGCCTCTGTTCAGCAATGATGGCAGGTAAAAAGCACAAAGAAACAATTCATCACTGAAAATAAGAACTATTACAAAGAATAACTTGGAGAATGAGTTAAAATTTAGATGCAATACACAGTGTGGCTTTCAAGTAATGTGAGTACATTAGGTTTCTTGCATCTGGTATGCTAACGTTGCAAGTTTTAAACCCTAGTTCATTGTTGTGTACAAGTCGCACAAGGGCAGTCGTGCACACAGAGAATATGAACACAAGCTTTTTGTTTTAAATAGTTTTTTTCTTTGAGTATGTAGATGGCATATTCTTTGTCTATGTTGAGAGTAAGAATGGCATGTGCAAGTTCATCTTTGACAGACCAGTTAAACGCTTTTAGAGTCTGAATTTTATGAAAGAGGATCTGAATCACCCTTCTTTTATTCTGGGCTGGACTGTACTCTGCCTTGCCTAATAATACTAATGTGAACTTGTAGGTCATAGGCATGTTCAAAATTCTGCTATTGAATGAGGAATGACACACACGCCATCAGTGAATTTTAGGTAGCCTCCAATTGGAACTTTGCATTTGAGCGCCTCCATACTTGGGGAAAGCTTGCATCTGGATCTGAATTTCATACATCAGAGCCACTTCTACAGTAAGTATCAACTAAAAAATAGGAAATAAGGGTCCATTACACAGATGAGAAATAATTTTTGGCCCAAATTTTCAAACTATAGTTAGGCACCTACATAAACATGGCCTGATTTCCATAGGTGCTGAGCACCCACAGCTCCCATTTAAACTGTTCAAAATGTCTCTGTCTGTGGCTCTGATCTTCCTGTCTTTGAGCCATATTCTCTTTCTGAAAATATGGCTGCCTCCTGCTTTAATAGTATTTGTTTAATGCTAGCGATGTGTTAGGAACTGTACAATACGCAGAGATAAATCTGCCCTAAAGAGCTTAAAATCTTAGACACACAGAGAAGACAGGATACCCGGGGAAAGGCAGGAAAGAGAAAAGCTGTTTTTATAATTTTAATTATTTATTATGAACTCACTTATGAGCATTGTGGAAAGATGGGTTTTAGGAGAGATTTGAATGAGAGCAGGGAGGTGCTTTTGAGAATCTGGATTGGGAGATCACTGTTGTTTCTCATTTATTTTTTTATATACCGGACATTGAAAATAAATAGTTACTAATAATTTTGGGTCCAATCTTGCAGAGAAAATCTGTTAGGGTATAGGTCTTGTATGTCCTAATGGAATCCCATTGAAGATATTAGGATTCCATGAGGCTGTAAAGGTTCACTTGCACAGATCCCTTTGTAGGACTGAACATTAGCTAGTTTTGTAGTAGTTCTAATGATTGGGAACTATTTAATATTTCACTGCAGTTTAATTGTCTGAATGCTGTACCATAAATGTGTACATAGGACTATAGGAGTTTTCCATCATATTTTGAATTACAGTGGCAGTCAGAAATTGAACAAAGGCAAGTTATAGATAATTATATTGCAATAACTGAAGGGATCAATAAACAAGGCAAGCATTAAAGAATCAATCTTGGCATCAGGCCATGAGAGACCAGAGTCATGTGGGATAAAAGAGATGCTGAGGAGTGGCGTGGTTCAATTCCATAGCTGTCCTGCTGTCTGATTAAATTACAGGTGTCATCTTTTCTTTTGTTTTCAACGTATGGAATGTCTTCTCATTGTAATCTGGGCAGTGTTTTGAAGAGATGACTAGGTAGGGATTTTCAAATAATTGGAGTTTTGCCCCTTTTGCTTTTTCATTAAAGAGGTGGGGATGTTGAATTGTTAACAAAAACATAAAAAGCTCGTTAGACATTAGGTTAAGTAGGAGTTAACAAAACAAACAATTTTTTAAACAGTCTGATGAAAAAATCCCTTCCCTCTCTGTTGCTCGTTGTTCAGTCTCTTGACTAATGATGTCTTTATTCACTAGTTTTTTAGTCATGGAATTTTCCAGGTTAGACAAGACCTGAATTTCTAATGTAAAAATCAATATTATATGTGGTTAACAAAAATCTTTCAGACCTTTTATAATGAAGCAAAAAGGACAAATAGAAACTATTTCCCCCCCTCCCCCTCCACTCTGCAGCTCCTCCCCAAAGAAGGAAAATCTATAGGTATGTCTACCTTGAGCAGGAGTTGCGATTCACAGCTCGAGGAGAAATATTTGTGGTATATGTGGTCGAGCTAGCACATTAAAAATGGAATGTAACCACCCCAGCACAAGCGGCTGGTCGCCTCAAATACGTACTTAGGGTCTTGAACGGGTAAATGTTCAGGGCAGCTAGACCATCCCACTGCTTGCGCTGCTGCCGCTACACTCAGTATTTACCTCGCTAGCTCAATCAGAGTTAACACAACTATTTCTCCTCAAGCTGGGAATCACACCTCGTGCTTGAAGTAGAGACATACTCTGTCTCTCTACCAAAAGATATATATCTGTCTTATCTGATGTGTGTCTGCATGTAATTATGAAGTCTGAATTGGTACCCTGCCCAGTCTATCCAATATGGCTCTTTCTCCCAACCTGATGAAGAGTGAATTTCTCAAATGACTTCCCAGTTTAGGGTCTGATCCAAAGCACGTTGAATTGTAATGGGACTCTTTCAACTAACTTTAATGGGTTTGGGATCAGGCCCTTACTTTGTCAGTCCTAACAGAGTTGTAGGGAATACCTTTTATGTTTGTCTGCTAAAGTAACCACTTCTACATCTGAAGTCATTTCACTATATAGTAAAATGTCTCATTCTGCACTAAAGAACTTATCCTCATTTTTTGAATAAAGAAAGGTATAAAGTTTTATTGAAAGCATACTTTGGTTTTTAAAAAAAAATTTATAGTGCTTTTTCTTCTAGCTACAAGATGGAATATATATTTTGTACTTATCAGCGAAATTTAAAACCCAGGTCATTCCTCTCTGTAAAACTATTTTATGCTACATTGCTATTCCTTGCAAAAATAAAACTATTAAGTCTCTTTGTTTATAGTTATTTCCCATAACATTTCCCTCAGGGTAGTAAACTGGAAAAATATAATTAAACTTTCAATTATTAATAAAAGATTGATTAAGTAGGAGAAAATTATGAAAAATAGAATTTATCTGAAACTGTTGTGAGAGTGAGCATTTTTGTTAGCATTCGTGTTATAACATTTGTTTGGGTAATCTTTAATCATAATTTGTTGTATTTCTAAGATCTGAATGTTGGACATAATTTGTATTTGCGTTTCTTTTCTTAGGGTTTCAGTACTGTTGATGCTTTAGGGTGTTGACAGTTGTTGTTCATTCAGTATTCACTCTAAATACAGTAGAAAGCCAAACGAAAGCCAACTATATAGTGTGACAAAGTTCCTCCTCTACCTTGGTGGGTCCTGCGCTTATTGGTGGATTTTGCTTGCCTCAGAGATCTTCCCCTCTAGTAGAATCCACAGTCCAGGTTAACTTCTCCTGTGTCTGATCAGGAGTTGGGAGTTTTGGGAGGGAACCCGGGCCCGCCCTCTACTCCGGGTTCCAGCCCAGGGCCCTGTGGATTGCAGCTGTTTAGAGTGTCTCCTGGAACAACTGCACGACAGCTACAACTCCCTGGGCTACTTCCCCATGGTCTCCTCCCAACACCTTCTTTATCCTCACCACGGGATCTTCCAGCAGTACGCCCTCTTACTCTCAGCTCCTAGTGCCTCTTGCTCCCAGCTCCTCACACGCAACCTCCTTCCACAGCTCCTGACATGCGCGCCTCACTGACTCACTGGGAGGCTTTTGACTAGTTTCAACCAGCCCCTGATTGACTGCAGGTGTCTCAATCAACCTCCCTGCCTTCTGGAAAGTTCTTAATTGGCCCAAGGTGTCTTGATTAACCTGGAGCAACTGCCATAAGGTATCAGGGATTTGTTTAGCCTGGGGCTAACATACTGGTTCCTTACCACTTTCCTATAGCCCTCTGGCCTTGCCCCGTCACAATAGTAAAAAGTTTTCATTCAGCCAGACCCCACGTATAGAGATATATGAAATTGTTGCTGGTCCAAAACTTTTAAAACTAGTGGTAGTGATGTAGCTGATTATCTTGTCTGAATATGTCTAGAATATTTTTAATAAAAAAATGTCAGATTCCTAATGAAATAGGATATGAAACCATTCACTTAAAGCGTCACGTTTGTGAATTTCACATGAGTTAGTAGTGAACATTTCATTACCGTTTGATGGCTGTTTGATAGACTATGTAAAATGAGTATCTTTCTAGTGAGCAAAAGTTTACATCACAAATTTATATTTGTAACTAACTGGCTTTGCTGATGATAATGTCAGCAGAAAGGCCAAGTATCTGAGTAGTCATGGAGATTGAACTAGCATCTCACTGTTGTTTGCTATACTTGTACCCTTCTTCAGAGTACATTATTTACCAGTGCTTTCCATTCAGCACTTTTCCCAGCCACTGAATGTTTTTTGGAGCTGGGAGGAATTGGTATTAAAGGTGCAATATAAATTGGCTCTTGTGGCTTCCGGTAGCTTTTACTTAACTCTGGCTCCATTTTCTGGTGGGAAATAAAGGTAAATTAAGAATATTTTAATCCTTTGTGCCAAGTTGATTTAATTAGTAAAAATTAAAATTAGTCATATCAAATCTCTGGAAAAATGCTTTAAATGCCATTCACTCACACTGGCAGTCAGACTCATACTTTGCAACATAAGCCAACTACTTGGGGTTATGATGAAACTTTCCTCCCTCTCGCCCCTGGAATGTAATTATATGGTGTCTTTTATAGGAGTTTTAAATCTTCCTCTGAAGAGTCATTACTGGCTGTTCTCAGAGCCTAGGTGGACCATTTATTTGAAGTAGCGTTACAATTCCTGTGTTTACTGAGAAACTGGTACTATAACATCCATCTGATACTATGAGGAGTTTATGACTAAGCTTTTGACCTTGATTTAATAATTGAAAAACGTATCAAGTTGGTGTTAATATGAATGTGGTGTATATGTATAAATTCATTGTTACTATTGCTCACTTCTAAAGTGCTCCCTTCTATGCTTGAATAATTTAGTAAAAAGTGTTGTTATAAACCGGTAATTTGCATGTTAACACTTTTGGCTTTTTTATTTCCCTTTCTCTTAGGGTTCAATGTTGGCAGGAGTGCTGGCGGCAGATCAACTGTCAGGGAAATTAACCGGGATGCTTGTCATTTTCCGGGCTTTCCGGTTCTTCAGTCATTTCTCCCTAAGCATACTAATGTACCTGCACTCTATTTCCTCCTCATGGCACTTTTCCTGCAGCAGCCAGTCACTGAGCTGCCTGAAAACCTGCAGGTCAGTGCACCTGTCAGCAGCAGCCGATGTAATCAGGGTTGCCAGGTAGGGATTATCTAGAAAGATATCAATATAATTCTGTGTAAAACCAATGAGAATAATGGATTAATTTCCCCCAAATTGATTCCGTAGTCAATATATCAGCTTTATATTCAGATGTTTGCGATTCAAATTGTAATGAAATGCTCTGACATATGACAAAAACTTGTCATTGCTGCTGCTATTATGTACTGAATAGATTTCTTGTAAAAGAAACAATATTGGGGGGAATTTTGTAAGAAATAGCAACTTGAGTCCAAGATTCTCTGTTCAGATCCATAGGGAGTGACCCCTGTATGGAGTCCTGGGCTCTGCATTGGCACTAAGGGCCTGCCTGCAAAGATACAGTTGTGGGAACTGGGTCAAAGGGATGATGTCATTGACTATGGCTTTGGAAAATCTCTTCAGAAACCATTGCTTTATTTCTAGAAAAGTGTTTCCCTAGAGTTACATACAGTGTTGGGTTTTTAGTAGGAAAAGGTTAAAAAGAAATTAAAATATTTTTTTCTAAAATGACATCTAACTTTATGTAGAAAACCCAGTTACGCTTTTGGCTTTCACAACATCCCCTGGCAACGAGTTCCACAGGTTGACTGTGTGTTGTGTGAAGTACTTTTTGTTTGTTTGTTTTTAAACCTGCTGCCCATTCATTTCATTGTGTGATCCCTGGTTCTTGTATTATGTGAAGGGATAAATAATACTTCATTATTCACTTTCTCCACACCATTCATAGTTTTATAGACCTTTATCTTATCCCCCCTTAGTCATCTCTTTCCCAAGCTGAACTGTCCTACTCTTTAATCTCTTCTCCAATGGAAGCTATTCCATCCCCTAATCATTTTTGTCGCCTGTGTCTGTACTTTTTCCAGTTGTAATATATCTTTTAGAGATAGGGGAACCAGAACTGCACATAGTATTCAATGTGTGAGTATACCATGGATTTATATAGTGGGATTTTGAGTGGTAACAGCAAATTTAGACCCCATCATGTTGTATATAGTTGGGATTATGTTTTCCAATATGCATGGAATTTATCAGCGTTGAATTTCGTCTGCCATTTTGTTATCCAGTCACCAGTTTTGTGAGATCCTTTTGTAACTCTTCACAGTCAGCTTTGGACTTAGCTATCTGTAGTGATTGGCAAACTTTGTCAACTCACTGTTCACCCCTTTTTGCACATCATTTAGGAATATGTTGAACAGCTCTGGTCTCAGTACAGATTCTTGTGCCGCCCTGCTACTTACCTCTCGCCATTGTGAAAACTAACCAATCATTTCTCCTTTGGTTTCTATCTTTTGAGCTATTATTGATCCATGAGAGGACCTTTCCTCTTATCCCATGACCGCTTACTTTGCTTAAGAGCCTTTGGTGAGGGATTTTGTCAAAGGCTTTCTGAAAGTCCAAGTACCCCCCTCAAAGAACTCTAATAAATTGGTGAGACGTGATTTCCCTTTACAAAAGCCATGTTGACTTTTCCCCAAAATATTGTGCTCACTGATGTTTCTCTTCTTTACTATACTTTCAGCCAGTTTGCCTGCTAGTGAAGTTAGGCTTACCAGCCTGTGATTGCCTCTGGAGCCTTTTTTAAAAATTGGCGTTGCATTAGTTATCTGCCAGTCATCTGGTACAGAGGCTAATTTAAGCGATAGGTTACATGCCACAGTTAGTAGTTCGACAGTTTCATATCTGAATTCCGTCAGAACTCTTGGATGAATACCACCTGGTCCTGGTGACTTATTACTGTTTAATTTCTCAGTTTGTTCCAAAACCTCCTCAATGGATGCCTCGAACTGGGATAGTTCCTCAGATTTGTCACCTAAAAAGAATGACTCAGGTGTGGGAATCTCCCTCACATCCTCGGCAGTGAAGACTGATGCAGAGAATTCATTTAGCTTCTCCTTTTCTTCCTTGAGCGTTCCTTTAGCACCTTGATTGTCCAGTGGCCCGACTGATGGTTTGGTAGGCTTCCTGCTTCTGATGTACTTAGAAAAAAAATGTTATTTTTTGTGTCTTTTGCTAGTTGCTCTTCAAATTCTTTGGTACAATATATGCATGTCAGGGATTCGTGTATTTAAAAACAACAACAAAAAAACCTCGGATGACTAGGTTTCTGTGGTCCTGAGGGAAAATTCCTACTCTAAACTGACAAACTGCACTTTAGAATGGACTCGGTTAGCACTTACATCCCTTTACAAGCAGGAAATAGAAGACAAAAATTTGAGCAGTATCTGTAGATAAAGATGTTCCTTTGAACATCTGGATTTGCGTAAACATTAATGCATGATAGCCCTGGTCAGTAAGGCTCATGTCTATCCTATATTGAGGTATACCCCTAAAATTCTGGTTTTCCTCTAAATGAATTTGAATTTAGTTGAAGTACAACAGCTTTCAATCAAAAGTTGCACAATCAATTAAGTTTGTTTTTAATTGCAATTTAAAATCAGAGGTTGATCAGTGTTTTTAAACAACCTTATCGGGTTTTTTTGGGGGGGAGTAAGAGGGAGGCGAGCTGTTCTTCAGTTTAATTATGGGTTTTTTTGTAATAGCATTCTCTGAAACTTGATGGGAAAAACATGTTTATTTTTTAAATATGCAGCACATTGTAGATTTTGTTGTGAAAACTGTTCAAGTAAATTGAGGTGACAGCATTAGTACAGCATTCTGTTAACAGGTTTGCTTGAGATTTGGAACAGTGTGAAAGACTGAGAAAAAGATGTTTAGTTCTATCAGTTCATCGGGGAGAGGGATTTTCAAATGATTCCTTGTGAAGATTTTCAAAGGATTCCATGATCTTTTCATGCAGTTCTTTGAGGCTGAAGCTTGGAGAGAACATAATTTAGTGTACTTAGGTAGATATATCATGTCAAACTAAGTGAACAAATCACCAGTAATAGAGAAAAGCAGAAAATCAATCAAATTGCATAGGAACAAAGGTTAATTTTGGCTTTTCTCTTTCTTTCTTCCCTCTCACCTCCAATAGTTTGATTTAGATTCTATCTGGACATTTATATTTGGAGTTCCTGCCTCCAGTGGCACTGTGGTGTCTTCAATCAACAATGTTTGCACAGAAGCTGCCTTTTTATTATTGGGAATGCTCAGGAGCATGCTGAATTCAGTAAGTATAGAATCCTATTGGGATCCATCTATACAGAGCTCCTCGTCTCTACTGAACTCCTAAATGCAAAAGACAGATTCGAAAGGTTAGTTTTTAATTGAACAATGATGCAAACCAGAATTATAAATCTGTCTCATAGTTAGGGTTGGCAGAGTTCAGTAGGAGAACAATTCAATCTTCCTGGACATTCTATAACAGATTTAAAAGTAGCCATACTTGAACAAAAACACTTCAGAAACAGACTTCAAAGAGAAACTGCAGAACTAAAATTCATTTGCAAATTTAACACCATTAATTTGGGCTTGACTAGGGACTGGGAGTGGCTGGCTCATTACAAAAGCAGCTTTGCCTCTCCTGGAATTCACACCTCCTCATCAATTATTGGGAGTGGACCCATCCACCCTGATCGAATTGGCCCTGTCAAAACTGGTTCTCCACCTGTGAGGTAGCTCCCTTCTCTTCATGTGTCGGTATATAATGCCTGCATCTGTAATTTTCACTGCATGCATCTAAGCGGTTTTTTCCCACGAAAGCTTATGCCCAAATAAATCTGTTAGTCTTTAAGGTGCCACCGGACTCCTTGTTTTTGTAATCTGACAATATCAGTTTTTATTTTAAGCATCTTTTAAAATTTGTAACTATATTTTAATTTTCACAGTTGTGGGAAATTAAGGGTGTTTGGGTTGGGGTTAAGGCAGAGCTGACAGGGGTCACAGTGGGCTCCCAGCACTGACAGCAGGGCTCCAGGGGCCTGAAACACCCAGGCACAAGGTGCAGGGAGGGCCTGTGGTCATAGCCCCGTGGAGCGATGACCCCCACCCAGGGCACCAAGGAAGAGGATGAGCTCCCAGCTTCAAGGAAGGCTACCCTGCTGCTGAACGGCTCCTGTCCGACTCCAGGGATGGCTACACTTCGAGCCAATGAGTGAATGAGCATGGTCATGACACTGGAGCTGCAGAGTGCAAGATGTGGGGAAGGCTGCGGACCTGGTGGGGCAGAACAGAGAACTTCAGCGAAGGCCTCAAGGAAGAGAATGGATCCCTGGCCACGGGGGAGGCCACCTTGCTACTGAACATTTCCTCCCCGAGGATGGCCGCCATACTCCTGGCTATGAGTGAGTGAGTGGGACCATGACAGCAGTGCTTCAGAGGGCTCCCTGCGCAGCTGTCAATTTGTCTCTCATGAGACATCGACGTTTGCCGATGACTAATGATTTAAATTGAATCCTACCAAGCCTGCGCATAGTTGACCTTCTGCTACTCAACTAAAATTGTTCTTGACCTACAGTTCATTCATTTGTGCTAGTGGCTGTAAGATTAATAGTATTTTTTTTGTACTTAACAAAAAAGTGGAGATGATAAAATGCCCTTGGCAGAGATTAGGAAATTTCTTTTCTGATTTACATCATTGGGGACTATTTAACACTTCAGTGCCCATCTGCTGGGAGCTATGTGAGTTAAAGATTTGTGCATGAAGAAGCATCCACATACAGACCAGTCAAGTCCACTGACTATTAATAGCTTCCTGCTGGAGGAAATCCACTGGGTGCCAGGAAATGAGTGTTGTAGTTTTTTTAAAATGCTGATTCTAAACTCAAGAGAGAGAGTTTGACATTCCCATATTTACTTAGGCATGGTGTGTGTATCTGTTCAAATGATCTCCCATGCAATCGTTCTTTCACCTTTGCAGAAATTATTCAGTCTGTGTTTTAGAGAGAATTGTGAAATGGATACACATCACTCTGCTACTCCACCAGAGATTCTGGCCACAAGGGCTGCAAGAAGACACTCCCAGGCTGGGAGAACACAATTCTCCAGGCCCAGCAGCAGTCTACTAACTTTTAACATGTTCTGTGGGACTGATCTCATTTTGTTCCTCTTGACATAATAGCAAATGGGTGAAAAGGGGAGGTCAGTGGAAGTTGTTGGGCAGGTGAAGGGGTGGTTCTTGATGGAATGTAAAGATACCATAATTACATAGGAAAAGCAGGATAAAACAGGAGGAGAAAGGGGTGAAATAGACAGGAATTAACATGCACAAAAGGAGCAAATAAGCAAAGGTTAGAATAAAATTACAAAAATGAAATAATTTTCCTTCTTCATCCGTCTTCTCCTTTGTATGTCTACTCATGCTCTGGCACTGGGGTCTGTCCGTGAGATTCTCAATACAAGATTTCATGTCTGTGAAATACCTAGCATGCTTTTGCTGACCTATGGGTTTGAACCTTAATGATAAACAAGGTGTGAATGTGGAAAAAGTCTGTACAAGGAGTTCACCCATCCATTACAAATATGTATAACTGAACAGAAGAAATCAGTAAACTGGAAACATCTGTTTTCGTTGTAGTTAGTTTCTGATTAAGCTAGATTCATTACTTAGTGTTCATTATGAATAATAGAAATTACAAGCTGTGCGACTTAGGGTACGTCTATACTCACGCATCCTGTCGGAGGCGCGGGATCGATCTTCTGGGTTCGATTTATCGCGTCTTGTCTAGACGTGATAAATCGAACCAGGAAGTGCTCCGCCGTCGACGCTGGTAATCCAGCTCGACGAACGGAGTAGGCGGAGTCGACGGGGGAGCCTGCGCGCCGCGTGTGGACCCCGGGTAAGTGCTTTTTCATTCGAACTAAGATAGTTCGACTTCAGCTACGTTATTCACGTAGCTGAAGTTGCGTATCTTAGTTCGAATTATGGGGTTAGTGTAGACCAGCCCTTAGAGGAAGTAATATGAGCGAAGGTTTTAGCTTTGATATTGGTTGCTGGCTTATGATGTTTCTTAGGCAGACACCTATTATCCTGTCAGCATTGGCTTGGACCTTAACTTGTAGTTAATTTACTTAACAGCTAAAGCGGAGCTGTTCTGCAGTTTATCATGCAGACTTTTGATTTAATATATATAGGTCTAGAGGGCATATTTTCATTACTCCAGTGCCTACAGTGTGTAATATAATCCTTTTCTGAAAACAGAATAAAATCTATCATGCCCCCCCTTAGATTTATATTTTACCCTATTTGGATAATAAATGCTATTTTTTCAGTGCAGTAGAGTACTTCTTAAAGCCCCATATTCAAGAAACAAGTTACATATTAAGTGGTGCATGAGCCATCAGATTCTGCTTAGCTGGATGTGAGTAAAGAAGGTTATTAGCTTTCCACTCACCCTTCTGACAGCATAGATGAGGCTGTTACTGGCATAGAATGTACTTTCCAACAGCTGCTGGAGCCCTTTTGGTTGATGGTGGTATTCTTCCATCTGCATTGCCGTGTTCCCTGCCCCTTAGAAAGCATCTCCCAGCAGACTTCCTGGACCAAGTCTCTGGTTTCTTCATCAGTAAGAAATTTATTTTTTCTCACCATCCAAGAGACTGAATCTCATCTTGAATTGCCTTGAGAAGTGTAATATTATTTGGGAGGGGTTATGTTAAGACTTCTGCTCTATCTCCTGTTTGATAGCCTGTGTTCATCATACTCCCCTTGCATTGGTATTCTTTTCAGTGTGTGCAACAGCGCCAACAGATTGCAATTGCAGTCTCAGAATTGCTTGCTAAAGCCACTATGAATAATTGTGAGTGTAGGCAGCATAGATTTAGATATAATATCCTAATATTACATTAAAACTTATATTCTTTGCATGCTGATAGGCATTAAATATTAACTTAGCTAGAAAATTGTTACATTTATATGGGGAAAGTTATTTCCTCTCTTTCATAACATGAAATAGGTTATCCATACCAGTATTTGTCAAGTGGAGTTTGTGCTTGCACTGTGACACAGCTATTGCTCTTTAAGAAAATACACTACTTTAGAAAGACAGTTCTTTTTTAACTATTGCCATCTACAATAATTTTTGCAATTTCTGTTCAACATAGCCTTGGCAGTCAGAGGAAGAAGGCTCTTGGCTTCGAGAATATCCAGTCACCTTGATGCAGTTCTTTCGATATTTGTATCACAATGTTCCAGACCTGACTTCAATGTGGATGAGCCCAGAGTTCCTGTGTGCATTGGCAGCAACCGTGTTTCCTTTCAACATCCGACCTTACTCTGAGATGGTAGGTAACTGAAAAATAGAATACACTCCAGCTAGGCTATTAAGTTTTCACTTGCCTGTCATTTCCCGCAAATATTGACAGCATAGCGACAGTGAATAGGCTACAAGTTAAAGACGACTTCTTCATAAGATAGAAGTAGGTATGTAGTGGTTGTTACGGCAGGGTCACGTGATGCTTCTCTGAGGTCCTGTTGGCATTTCTTTTATGAACTCCATTTTTAAAGGGATTGTTACCAATCTGAGATCTGAGCTGGACTTTGATACCTAGATTCTTAGACCAAGAGCGTGTTATTTTCACCGTTTAAAGGAAATATTTTATGTCTAGTTAGATGATGAAATTAATCAGGCCTTGATCTATAATATGAACAAATGACTAAAAAAATCTTAACGCTAAATTGGAGGTCAGCTGCTGCACAATCTACTACAAAATTTCAAGCCGTTGCTCTGGGGGAGATGTGTGCATTTTATTGAATATTTTTCTTTGGTGCATTGTGTCTGAGCACCTCATAGATTTGAATTAATTTACCCTTTTCAGCACTGCTTCAGGGTAAGATGGGGCAATATTGGCCCCATTTTACAGGTAGGGAAACTGACACAAATAGCTTAATTTACTTGCCCAGGGTCAAAGAAGAAGCATGTGTTAAAGCCTGAAACTACAATCACAGTTCTCCCAATCACTCTCCGCTGCCTTAACCACAAGACCGTCCTTCCTCTGTTACTCAAAGGCTATATCTACACTGCAAACCACTGGCGGTGGTAGGTACATATAGCCGCATGCTGTAGTGAAAAGCAGGCTGCATTCACACTGCGGTGTGTTGCTACACGTCAGTGAAAGGCTCTGGCAGTGGAGAGGCAATGGGGAAAGACTCCAGCACGAGGGAGCTGCTGGAGTCTTTCCCTGTTGCCTCCTCCCTACCGAAGCCTTTCCCTGTAGTGGAAAGCCACCCGGCAGTGGGACACTACGTTGCTAAAAATAGCATTGTGGACAGCTGAGGCACTGCTTGGGTGTGTAGAGAGCTATGTGGGGTACAGACCCTAAGGGTTTGGGCATGTCTTTACCCATGTTTATACCCATGCAAAGAAGATATGCAGTGTATATACTCTGCGTGCTGTTGTAAGGAGCGTGCAGTGTAGACGTACCCATAGATGTTACATTCCAACCCGAAGAGGAGGCAGGAGTTACATTGTTTGTGTTGCCGTTTTTACGTGCCGCTTGCTGGAATTTCCTTCTTGCTGGCTGCTTCACTCTGAATGTCACATTACAGATCACACCATCATACTTACAGAGCAATAAGGGAAAGAAAGGAGTGATTATCCATGGCTGATGTTGTAACACAGTTTTATTGATTGAAATGTTGACAAAAATATAACCAGAGATGTGAAGAAATTTAATGGAGAATAAATATCCCTTCACAAACTACTTCTAGTAGATGCAGCTATTGACATAATGTCTCCACACCAGGTATAGGCACAGAGTTGGAAATGTACAGACTAGTGTCTCTTTGGTACAGATTCTCTTTTTCATTTTTAAATTTAACTTGTATTTGAAATAGGTGCACTCATAATTCATTCACTTCAACTAATTTGTTCAGTTAACACGAGCTGAAAATATATTGCATTTAGCAGAGTGCTAATTATGAAATTATGAATGTCTTGTAAATTACTTTACAGAGAACAGATTGCTAATTGTGAAATTACAACTCCCTTACCTTTTTCCCACTGAAGGCATGATGGAAATGAAATATCCGTAAGGCTGTTTACAATAAGAGGAATGACTTGGTGTATAATGTGGGGAAATGTTGGAATAGTAGGAAAATATCTCTGCCCAACTCCTTTGTGATCTTAAGATAACTTGAAAAAACTGAATAGTGTCTATGGATAGTAGTGAAAACAGTGCCTGTCAGTCTTTCAAAACTTACATTCCTTTTAAGTAACAACTATGTATTATACTTTCTATATGTGCATGATACTTAGCTAGAGTTAGAAATTTGTTCACTTTTGGTAAATCTCAATGGATGTCAAAAGACGACAGTTTGTACCCAGTAGTGAATTGAGGGGGAATCCTCCTAAACTGGAATGCCTCTCTTAGATTGAATCTAAAGTTCATTATTAAGAATCTTGCTATGTTGCTCATATAGTTTTGGTGTAATAGTACACTGCAAGGAACTCTTTCACCATTGCCACGATATCCTTCATTAGCACAAAAGCGTGTACGTATGTGGGTGGGTGAGATTCTGTGGCCTGCATTGTGCAGGAGGTCAGACTAGATGATCATAATGGTCCCTTCTGACCTTAAAGTCTGTGAGTCTGAGTATGTATGTATTTATTTTTTTTTAAAAAGAGAGAGAGATGGGGGAGTTCATTCTGTTTCACACTGGGGAGCTGAGACCTGGGAATGACCATCTTTCAAAAAAGGTATCTTCAGAGAAACAGAATTGTGGGGTAAATAAATAACTCTAACATAAAATAATATGGAACAAAACCAGTAGCAGTTAAGGAAATAATGGCAAAGTTGTAGAGTTTTAACATGTTGCTTTTTTTCATAGGTTACTGATCTTGATGATGAAGTTGGATCTCCAGCTGAAGAGTTCAGAGCATTTGCAGCCGACACGGGCATGAACAGGAGCCAATCAGAGTACTGCAATGTGGGTTCCAAGACCTACCTAACCAACCATCCTGCCAAGAAGTTTGTGTTTGACTTCATGCGTGTGCTCATAATCGATAACCTCTGCCTCACACCTGCTAGCAAGCAGACTCCGCTAATAGACCTCCTGCTAGAGGTAGGACTGCTATTTTCCTGCTCTTTTTACAGAGTAAACTTCATATGAAACTTTTTCTGTATGTGGTTGCTTTTTGAGGTTGTAATAAACGTTGAATATCAGGACTACTGTTGATTTATATAATGGTTTTAAATTGTCATTTAACATTCAATGGAGACACTTTATATACTCATGTTTTTTAATGTGGGTTTTTTTTCCTCTCCATTGTTTAATACCTTGAAGCTTAAAAATAACTTAAGAGATACAATCCCAGTCAAGCATGGAGAGGTTATTTAAAAGGCATCAGTATGTAGGTGCTAATTGATTATTTCAACTGATGAGCTCGCTCAGACAGTGTGGCATGGGGTGGGGGAGGGGGAAAGGGTACTGATTACAGTCCTGGGGTACACCAACAGAGAGAGAAGGAAGAGAACATCCAGCTAGGTTAGCAATGTACTGTAATAAAACTGTTGCCTCTTTAAGAGCAGGTAGAAAAAGAGGCCTCGTATGTAGTTTCACTTTCCATAACCTTCATGGTTTCTTTGTGTGAGCTTCAGAAGTTTGTTTGTGTAGCTATCCCAAAGCTAATATTGAAATTTTAAAAAAGTCTTTGGGGTTTATATATTCAGTCACTGTCACGGTCATCGATGGGTCCATCAGCCCTCACAGAGAGAGCGCCGATCACAACACGTCAGACGTGTTGTTCTAGCCAGTCCTCCACTACCCGCTGGCCAAGCTGTCAGTAGCACCGGACACCCGATTGACATAGCGCACAGCAGCCTCAAACTACTGAGTGATCCGCCAACCGCAGCCTCCCAAGCAGCTGGGATTACAGGCACGCCCCACCACACCGGGCATATATTCAGTAAAGTAGTTAATTTAAGTGTGATATACACTAGTGGGTACCAGTGTGAACTAAGGAAATAAGTCTGTTTTTCCCTTTACAAATATTGTAACAAATTATTTGTTAATATTTTAGTAGTTTCTGTTACAGAGCAAATAGGCTGGCAAAACAGAAATCTGCCTTATGGAAATGAAAAGAACACTCACTCTATGCAGTATAAAATGATACAGTGCAACCCATGGATTGAACTCCATCCTTAAACTTAAATTAAAGCCACTGCTATAAAAGTAAGGCAAGGTTGTAATTGGGTAAATGTACTCCAAGAAGCTTAGAAGTCAGAAATGGGGGAAAGATCATCCGGTCCCTCTCTTGCCAAAGCTGGATGAGTCCCAGTCATATGTGTTCCAGAAAATTAGATGTTTTTATTTATAACAAATAAATAATTGATAACATCCTTAGATTTTACATACCTAACAAGGTGAAAATTTCCATGGAGTAACCATAGTTGTTAGCATATGGCATCGCTTTCTGTTCTGTGGCTATTTCCTTAAAGCAGCTTTCTCTATCTATTGATTATGTGCTGTAGGCTTCCCCTGAAAGATCAACAAGGACACAGCAGAAAGAGTTTCAGACTTACATTTTGGACAGTGTGATGGACCACTTACTTGCAGCTGATGTTTTATTGGGTAATTTCTTATTTCCTTTTCATGTATTGATGCACATGTCATCCTGTCTCCATTACCAAAGCCAACATCAGTCTTTGGTGGTTTTGTTTTTGTTTTTAATTTCTTCTTCCCCCTTTCCTTAAGATTTGGTTCTCCTTATCTTCTGTATCTTTTTGTCCTTTGATATGTAAGGGGATATATTACTTTTCTTACACTCGTGACAGCAAATCTTCATCATGCCCAATCTGTGAACCTTTAGGAGTTCAAAGAGTTATATATGTGAAGCATGTTTTACAGTTATGAACCAAAAAAAATTTGGCTGAGAAAGGAGGCAAGAGGAAATGGGACTGGATTTTATCATCACTGCCCTGCACCATCAATCATGCCCTCTTCCCCTCAACAGAGGGCTTGCCCTTCCTCCAGTTTTAGTTGTGGCTGGGGCTTGGATTCTAAAAGTTGGCCTTCTTTCCTTATGTTACTGCAACAGCCAAGAGAACTCTGTGGGATTAGAGCCTCGTTGTGAAGGGTGCTGAGCAAACACAACAGGACACTGTCCTTTTCCCTGAAAAGCTTGTAATCTAGATGGCAGTATGCATGGCTGACAGTGGAGAGGCAGATGATCAGTGAGATGGCTCTGAGTCTAGTGCAGGGAAGTCACTGCTCAGATGCCCCGTTTGACTTCATGCTCATCAGCTGAACTCCCTAGGAATTCGCACATTGCCCTATTCCCCCAATCCCTCCTCCGTGGCCAAACTTGGATCTCTGAGACCTTTGTGGGTTTTCTGCTTAACTCCTCTAGCTCCTCTCACCTCTTTAGGGTGAGATTGAAGTTCTCCCCTGTCCTTCCCTTTCCTCCTAATCTGGTATTAGGAGTGTCAGAAAAGAACAAATTTATCACTGTTCCCTGCTCACCAATTGCAGATTTTGTGGAGGCTGTTATTAAAAATGGTGGCAGCCTATTTTTATTCAAGTGTTGCTTCCCTTTTCCATGGTTATTGTTTATGAAGTCATCTGTAGGGGATAGTGTCTTCTTTTGGAACCAGAGGGAATGGAGAAGCATGCAGGGATGGGGCTTTCTCTCTCTCTAAACAAAACTAAATATCTGCAGGATCCAAAAAGTTATACCTCCTAGGGTCCAATTTATTAGCAGAGTAATTCCAAAATAATAGTACATGAAACCACAAATCAAACCTTCTCCTCAGGTTTGCCTTCCCTTTTAGTTTGTCAGTTCAACTGAAGCCTTCTCCCCAGGCTTGGTTGCCCCAAGATTTCTTTCTTTATCACTTGTCTGTTCTAAATTCTAGCTGTTTGATTGAGGAATGTTCTCACTTTCCTTGTATATGGGCAGGGGTAACAAGTCAACTGCACCAGGGAGTGAACACAACCCACTTAATGGTTCCCAGCAAAACCAACGCCTGCTAATGGTGGGGAGTTTGAGGCAAACACTGTCACCTTGTTACAGTGCCTCTCAATAAGCTCTCTATTAAAAAATAAAATACAGTTGGCGTAGAACTCCTATTAATCCTCAGTTTTTACCAGGTGAGGGCCAGTGGGGAGCAAGATACCAATTGTTTTTTAAAATCACTGTATGTATTTACTAAGGACTAGATTGTGCTATGTGCACGAAGCCCATAGTAAGGGGCAGTGCATAAACCTACTGGTCTGGGCGTCCACTGGAAGGCATTGTGACTCAGAGCCGCACCATCACTTGAGGGCTGATACTTGCTTTTTGTAGGGGGAGGGGAGGGGAGTGATTTACCAAACCCATTTAAAAGGAGTAGCCTGCTCTTGTCCCCATCCAGGGTGCCCGACCATCTCCTTTGGGGTAGAGGTCAGAGCCATGGCTTCATCTGGTTCGCACCCAGTGGGGGGAAACACTTTGAGGCACTGCCCCTATATTCCCCTAAGTGTCGGGACTGCTGTTAGGGCCAGCCTCATGCGGTTGCAGATGCAGGAAGGGGAATCCTTATTTCCTTCTATTCCACTCATCAGCAGTATAAGAGCTAACTACTAGCTAGTCATAAGGAAACAAGAAACTGCTAGCAGAGTTTGTGACAAGGGCCGTGCTTAGCATATGAATACATGAGACACACTGGGGACTTTGACTGTTGTTGTAAACTAAGATCTGTTATTTGTTAGGAAATGGTTTTGTTTAGCACTAGTTTAATATGAACAATATCAATATTACAGTCTACATGTAAGGAGCTGGGGACTTTCAGATGGAGTGTGCTATTTACTAGAAATTGTAAATTTCTAGTAAATAGCACACTCCATCTGAAAGTCCCCAGCTCCTTACATGTAGACTGTAATATTGATATTGTTCATATTGTAAATTTGTTCAAATTGTTCAAATTGTAAATTTCTAGTAAATAGCACACTCCATCTGAAAGTCCCCAGCTCCTTACATGCATTCATCTCTGAATTCTTATTCCTTCTCGGAATCTGTGCCAGCAGATGTACATCCTGCTGAGAACGCTAATTCACTCTAACTTTTTGTTGCTGGTGAACTCAGACATGGAATTGCTATTCCTGTCATGAGGAAGAAATCCACACAAGCATATATTTTGGCTGTAGGTGTTCTTTGTTTTTTAACAGTTTGTTAGTTCATGTGCAAATGAAGTGTAGGTGTTCCTGTTAGCAGGTGAATACACACACCA
Organism: Chelydra serpentina; assembly: GCA_037349315.1. Taxonomy (NCBI): domain Eukaryota; kingdom Metazoa; phylum Chordata; order Testudines; family Chelydridae; genus Chelydra; species Chelydra serpentina. Next base: position 2,671,771 of record JBAIAC010000070.1, read on the forward strand.
TTGGGCATTAGACAAAATACAGATATACCTTCTTATTATGATGTATCAAATTAACTTGGTGGTGGTTAGTATTGTAGTAGCAATTTTGGGTCCCCAGTGCTAGGTGCTCTGTATGCGTAATAGAGAAATATAGAGGTGCATCATTCATGGAGATTTAGTGCCTTTCTTTGGGAGACCAATATGCAGGAATCCTCAAATGGTGGATAGAAGGTCTCCATGCTTAAGGAACCATCTCTTGATGGGAACAGTCTCACCAACTATTCTCCTATCTGAACTTCCTTCTTTGGAAAATGTTATTTGGGAGGTTGTGGGTGAGGCAACTGTGTGGAGGCCTCAGATTTCCTTGACGTCTTTCAGTAGCTTTAGACTTGGGTATGGCATGGATGTTGTGCTGATCTTGTTAGCCATCGTGCTCCAGAAGGAGAACAAAACCAGGTGTCCATGATGCTTCTCTTATATCAGACCAATAACGGATACAAAAGATCATGTTGTTGACTTCATGAACTCAGTCATGAGCACAGGGAGTTGTACTTGTGTGGCTCTGCTCTGTCCTCTGAGAGAGATATGAGTTGGTGGAGTAAAGCCTCTGAAAATATGTTCAAATATACACAGATCAAATTTCCTTGCCTCTCTTGTTACACAACAAATATTAACACATCCTTTAATATGCACGTATAGAATTGTTTTTCTTCCTTCCTTGTTTTGGTCTGTGATTAAAAATATGCCTTCAGTGCCCACTTCACATTGTCACTATTACAGTTCAATAAATATCTTGCATACAACATTAAGCTCCCTTTGTATGACTAACATTTCCAGGTAGCATTTCATTCAGATCACTAGCACTTTCTCCATGTTGCATAATAAAGAAATTAGTTTTTAGAAAGCTATTGGGCATGCTGAACACAAATAGGTGGTTGGCGAGGGTTTTTGTTTTTGTTGTTGTTGTTTAAATCATTTTGTCTTCTTTTGTAATTTAGGTGAAGATGCATCTCTGCCTATTACAAGTGGTGGCAGTTACCAGGTGCTGGTGAACAATGTGTTTTATTTCACACAGCGTGTGGTGGATAAGCTTTGGCAGGGCATGTTCAACAAGGAATCCAAACTTCTTGTAGACTTCATCATTCAGCTAATTGCACAGGTAACAGCTCTTCATAGTAGTAGTATTACTGTAGTGCCTAGGAGTCCAAGTCATGTTCCAGGACCTCTCAGTCCTCTACAAACACAGAACAAAAGGGTGGTCCCAGCCCCAAAGAAAGCATCTTTGTTTAATTAGTGTAGTTTTAAAAGGTTGTCCAGAGCATTAGATGCACACTCTTTTATAGCTTGTAAATATCTGAATAAATAATTTAGGCTTTTTTGCATAATTTCATCTACTGGAGATTCCAAGGTGTGTTTTTTGTAAGAGAATATTTTTAAGATAGTGTGCGCATTTTAAAATGGAGTTTAACTTAATACACGCAGTCCTCAGGCTTACGACACAATTGGTTCTTGAAAATTGTGTTGTAAGTCGAAACGTCATAATTCAGAACCGCAATACACTCCATTGCAGGACTGAGCGTCATAAAGTCGAAACCATTTGTCATAAGTCAAATCAGGGTGTCAATTCAGAAACGTCGTAAGTGCTGTTCATCGTAAATCAAATGTTGTAAAGCTGAGGACTGACTGTATTTTGAAGGAAACTAGAACATCCTCAGCCTGCAAAGCTTTTTAAGTTAATATAACATAAGCAGAAAACTCAAGTTTTTAATGTTCTCCCTTTGTGAGCCCCGTGCGGTCTTGCCTTGCAACTTGGACTGGCATAGTTTACCCCCTTAACATCAAGCATGGTGAAAGAGACAGTTGTCCACCTTATCTTTTTCTTTGGCAGTGTGATGATGATAAACGTGATATAAATGCCTAGATGACTGGAAACAACTTAGGACAAGATTTCCCCCTTCATCCCCAACATCTTGGGCCCTCCACAAATTATTTGTCTGACTGTAGTTATATTATTGACGATATGAACAATCTTAGGTGTCATTTTGCAAGCCCTTAGTGCATGAAAATTCCAGAGAAATGTATTAGGCTGTTACATACCAAAGGATTTTCAAGTTTGCGTACATAGTGTTTAGACATCCTCATGCCGAACTGGGAGAGGAGACTAAAAGAGCAATGTAAGTTACCATGTTAGTGCTCTGTCTTTGGAAATATATGGGCTTTTCTCCTCCGCCTTTTTCTTTTTTTCCCCTTTTTGAGTCTGCACCTTCATAGCATGACCTGTTGGTATTTATATGTAGTGGGTCAGTGTTCTGATATGATACAATATTCTGATAGTGGGGTTGACTCATGTACCTGTCTGAGTATGCTGTATTAATCTCTCTGGTGTCTGAGTGCCTGATGAAGAGAGAGGTCTTGTCTAATCTGGGGATATTTTCCTGATGATTTAGTTTTAAAACCATTGCTGCAGCCTAGATAAGACTCTGATGCTGAGAACCATTTTTATAACTGGATTAATTAAACTTGCTTTCAGATTAATTAGATATAAAACTGTTATGAATTTCTGAGAGGAAATTTCTGTAGTAAGATGAGTCCAAAGATTCCTCCTCCTCCTCTGCCACTGAAGCTCATTGAAAAGCTTTGTTGTGGAAATTAGAATACAGCATTTCAATAAGTTACCACAGAAGTTGCCATAAAACAAAATTCTTATCAGTCCATTTATCAGCATGACTTCAGTTCTCATTTCCAGGCAGGCGAAATCCTAATACGTATTGAGATTGAGCGGGGGAATTAATCAGTACAAAGATCTTTTAGTAAAATGAAAGTTTTTTTTAAAAAATCAGTGTAGGATTTGAAGAAATAAGTTTGAGTGGAGATTTCACTATCTGACATTATATTAATTGTTTTGTACTTTCCATCAGTCAAAAAGAAGATCTCAGGGGTTATCACTGGATGCTGTTTATCACTGCCTGAATAGGACCATCTTGTATCAGTTTTCAAGGGCACACAAAACTGTCCCTCAGCAAGTTGCTCTCCTTGATTCTCTAAGGGTCCTTACAGTGAACAGAAACCTAATTCTGGGACCGGGGAACCATGATCAGGAATTCATCTGCTGTCTAGCTCACTGCCTGATTAATCTGCATATGGGAAGGTAAGTGCCTCAGACTTGAATTTATCATACTAGAGTCAGTCTTGTACAGTGTTTCGTCTTCCTCTCTAAGCTATGGCTGTTTACTGATGAATCACAAACAGCTGGCAAAATTGTGGATCTCTGTTTATAATGTTTGATGCCAGGAAAGTGCAAGATAACTGAAATGGTTCATCTTGAACAAAATTACAATTGGGTAATACAGTCTGAGGGGTATAATCCTATCTCCTTTTCCACATCTATGTTAAGATATTGGTATACGAATATACCTTGTTCATCAGCCTTATTAAGCTTTAATAGTGTAAAATAGCTGCAAGATATTGCCAGAAAACAATAACAGTGAAATACTTATAGTAAGTGTGGTTGGTAATCAAAGTGGGATGTGAGTTTCAAAGAGAAAAGAACTAGAATTATTTTGCAAAGAATGATTTTTTTGTGCACTCATTGCCTTAGCATCTGGGCATACAACATCAATTAAATACAACCAGGCATTATATCAGCTCTCTAGACCAGCAGCACAAATCGCCTCTTCCTTGTATCGCTCCCCTGAACAGTCATAAATAAATGATGATCCGCAGTCTGGCAAATGCTTGACCAAATAATGTATCTTGCACTCTGTTGTAAAGGTCAGGAACACCAATCTGAATTTCCTGGATTGTCATATTCTTCCAGTGAAATTTTTTCCCTATTTTGTTCTTTGTATTTTATCCAAAGTTTCTTGAGTATTAATACCAGCAGAAATCGAATGCTTCCCCTTTGACACTTTGTCATTAATTTGAATTGTACAACTTCCACCCTATCTTTCCCCAGTGACTTTAGTAGAAAACCGTGTGCCCTTCTTCATAAAACTCCAGCTCAGAGTGAGGCTGCATATCCCCAAAACAAGAGGGACCAGAAGCATGTCTCTGCTCCGGTGGTAGTACAGGTTGATTCGGTTTGATGATACCACAGAAAGATTAACCACTTCAGTTCTTAGACCCTGTCTGCTTCTGTTCATTCTAAATCTATTGTAGCGGTGTTGATGGGTTTGGACTGGAAGCGGAAGCCAGGATGACCACTTGGCACATTATGATCCCCTCTGACATAGAACCAGATGGAGTCTACAATCAAGATATTAGCGAAGGTAATAAAAAAAGCAGCTAAAGCTAAGATCAGATTTCTGTTAATACCACTAGATTTTTAAAATGTTCTTATTCTTCTCCTTCCCTTCCTCACCAACAGTCTTTTTCCCATTTTGGGGGGAGGGGTGTTGGCCGAAGGAGAGGGTGGTTATCTGAGATGGTAAACATCAAAAATGTAGACCACTTCACAGAAATATTGAGAAGCATCCAGTGTCAGCTATCTATTTATCAAAACAGTAAGAACATTTCGGTCCCTTCCTGATACGGGTACAAAGGCTATTAAAAGTGTTAACAATACTAATTAGAAGCAAAATTTGTTTATATATACAGAGGCTAATCCAATATGAATTGATAGTTTTGTGTATGTCAGCTAGATCTTGGTAAACAGAGGTAAGAAATAACTGTGATTATTCAGTGAAAACAGCAGGATCTGTCACTCACTGGAAATTAGCTACCAACTTGGTCCAGAGAGGGAAACTGGGATTATTACAGATGGGTGTTGAAAAGCACTAAAGAGAGTCGGTATGATGCATGAGACGCAGGTAAGAGAGAAGAACCAAAGAGCCCCTAATGAAGAATCCATGAAGAAAAGAAACAGGTGAAATAGGAAGATATGAAAGTAGCAGTTTTAGGAATCAGGGACATCAATGTAAAAGTTAAGTTCACAGTCAGTCCTTATCCCAGAGAGAGAGTGGCCACCCCAGTCCTGTTCTGTACCCTTCTCAGTGTTCACCTGGATCAGTTTGACAGAACCAACCCTTAGAGGAGAAGATTCAGTGAGGTGAGCATTTCTGATTTCATTAAAGTTATATATATTATTACATACACAAAAAACTATGTTAAAAGAACATTAGCAAGGTTGCAAAGTCAAAGACTCAAAAGTTGTCAGCATTTATAGTTGCACGTGCAACCTTAATTCCACCCCTTTTGCATATGTATTATGATGATCCCATACTGCTTTTTCCACAGGACCCCTGCCTCATTCAGTGACCAGAATGGACAGTGCTCAGTAAATGAGCAGCTATTCAGTATTTTGTTTTTCCTCATTGTTCAGTGTGTGACCCTAGGCCTTATTTATTGCATATTATTCAAACCTTCCTCTGAAGACAGAATTATTGATTTCCTCATGTTTTTTTCCCCCTAGGGTACTCATTGCATAGCATCTGAGTGTTTCACAAACATTAATTCTTCGATGAGTGCTGGTCCCTATGGGTATTCACCGTGGGTGGGTGCGCCTGGGACCAGAAACTCTTCAAAAGCCCTGTCTGTTGGTCTTTGCGCCACACTTTGCGCCGCCTCATGCTTTCAGCTGAGGGCATAAAAGGCAGCACAGACAAACCACTTCTCCAGTTCCTTTCCTATGGCTCACACTCTGGTTGGAACCTCCTGTGTCCATGCTTTTCTTCATTACTCCTGCATAGAATCTATAAATATTATAAATAATAGTTTAGCTTGGATTAGTTTAATTTTAGTGCTACCTCCCCTTGTCTCCCGTTTGTTTCATGTACCGGTTATGCCCTAAGTACCAGGCTTTCAGCCTTGCCTGGCCTGCCCCATCCCTCGGGTCTTCCTGGTGCCTGTATTGCTTCAAGGAGTCTAACATGCCCTGGAGGTGTGGCATCTACCATACTTCTCTTCATGTACCAAGCAGTCTTGTGAACTTAAGCTTTGAAAACACTTTATGGAGCTCTCCATGAGACCTCGCTTGGATCCTGGGTCTTCCCTCTCCCCTTCCACCCATCTGGGCAATTTGTAACTGGTGTCCTGAACCGGTAGTTTGGAGTCCTTCACCAAGCACAGGATCTCTCCTAAGCAGAAGCATGAGGAATATAAGAGCGAATGCAAGAAGAGGGATAAATCTATTGATGGATCCTCGAAAAAGATCCATCAAAAAGAAAAGTGCCACTGCATGTAAGCGATGCTGCTGGCACCAAAGGGAGAATTGCTTCCACTTTGCAGAGTAGCATTTCTATTTCCCTCCTTCACCGTTCTTTGAAAATCGCCTTCTTGATGGCAGTTACCTCTGCTAGAAGGGTTGGAGAGCTTGGAATCCTAATGGTGGACCTACCTTTTTGCAGTTTTTCACAAGGTTTCTTTCTAACTACATCCGAAGTTCCTACCTAATGTTCCTTCTGAGTTTCACCTTAACCAGACTGTTCACATTCCAGTGTTTTACCCCAAGCCTCACCACAACATGGAAGAGACAAGGCTCCATTCCTTGGATGTGTGCAGGGCTGTAGCCTTCTAACAGCATGGAATGGCTCCCTTTCGGAAGTCCCTAAGCTTGTCTGTCACCATTAGAAAGCTATCTCTTCCCAAAGTGCAAGTGGACTTCCTCCTGCATCCTCCTTGACTATGATCTCATGAAACCCCATCCTCCTCAAATTGTCAAGGCCCATTCTGTGAGAGCCGAAGCAGCATCAATAGCCTCCTTATAGAAAATCCCCCTCTCAGAGATATGCAGAGCAGCTAGCTGGGGCTCCATACACAACTTCACCAGGCATTACGCACTAGTCCAAGTGGGTGTCCTTTGCCTTGGTGATTCCCCCGCTCTGTGGTACAGCATAATTCCTTGCACCCTGATCCTCAACAAGTACTGCTTGGGAGTTACTCACAGTGAATATCTATAGGGCCAGCAATCAAAGAAGAAAGAAAAATTACTTACCTTACAGTAACTCTGCAAGTTGTATGATTCCCTATGGGTATTCATGTCCTGCCTTCCTTCCACTCTGCTCGCGTCATCACGTGATTCATGGCAGAGTCCGAACTGGAGAGGTGGTCGGTTCACGCTGCCTTTTATGTCCTCGGCTGAAAGCACGAGGAGGCACATATGTGGACCAATGGATGCTAATATTGAAGAATTTCCTATTCTGGGTGCAGGAGCATATGCGTTCCCACAGAGAATACCCAGAGGGCCCTCACAACTTGAAGAATTCCAGTTACTAGAAGGTAAGTAACCTTTCTTTTTCCCAACATCTATGTGAGACTAAGGGGTATTATCCCCATTTTACAGGATGAGGAGCTGAGGCATAGAGAGACTAAGGTCAGAAGTTTCCATTAATTTTTGGTGGCCCTTTTGAGACACCTAGAACTTGATTTCCATATGTTCAAAGCACAGCTTCCATTGCTGCTCTGAATGCTCAGCCCATCAGATCCCAGGATCTCAAATCAGGCACTGAGAAAATAAGAAACACATAATCCGTGATCTCCTGTGGAAAAGTTTGGCGCAAGTTACTTGCGTAGTGTCACATTGGATCTCCGTGTCAGAGGCAGGTATAGAATCCAGTTGCCCAGGGTAGCGTTCAACGGCCTTCACCGTGAGATTATCCTTTTTCTTCCTGCAATCCCTTGCCTCCTTCTCTACACACCTTTCAGCTGGTACAACAAATGAGGCAGGGGACTTATAGACAACAACCTCCTTTACTAACACAGCTCTGATTCCTCTCCAGAGCAGGTCCATACTATGCATTGAATGAAGCAGGAGCCTATGGAAATAAAAGTATGTAATCAAAGACTGTATCAAAGTGCTTATGCACCAAAGGGCTGAATAAAGGTTGCACAGGCACTCTTAATAGTGGCATTTCCTAATGTTTGAGTCCTTGATGTTGCATGCTTAGTAATGTGCTTTTAACTTAGGGATTTTTTGGTGTAATTTGCTAGCTTTTTGAAAAAGGAAACTGAAAATACAAATTCAGTTGGGCCATCACACTGACATCCACATGCTTCATCAGTAGGGTTGGAACCTTTATATCCACCACACAGACCTGTGCCACTTGAGCTATTAGAGTAACTGATAGAGGATGACAACCCATTACCGTTATGTGAACCAGCACTAGAACACACACTTTGCCCAGTGGGTTTCATAGTTCTTTGCTGACAGTGGAGAAATGGTGAAACTCTGGTATCTTGAATCGTAATGGTGGACCTACCTTTCTGCAGTTCTAGGTTCCGAAGGGGAGTGACCACTTCTTCTGTGTCCCGTCCAACCCATCCCTCTCCTATCTCTTCCCAGTTAACCAAACCCTTTCCAAATATGCTTGGGTCCATATCACTTAAAGCATTATTTTAAAATGGGAGGAATTTAAGTCCTTAATTATTCTTTTTTGTCATCTTTCTTATGCCCTGGAATATCTCAAGGGCACAAAATACTCAATCACACAGACTAATGGTGGTGAGATGTAATACTAGTGAAGAAAGTCTGGGTTGGGAGCTCAATTAATCCCAATCACACTACTGTTGATATACCAATTCAGTGTTCTTCATTGGTAGCTTTCATAGGCAGAATATAGGCAGCAGCCTTCGACTAGAACATTGTATCACTACTAATAAAACCAGAAATATACTGCCACAGTCTCAAAATATAAGCTACCTCACTTAGTTGGGTGCTAGGTTGAGAAGGAGATAAAAGTCTGAAATTAAGATAATAGATAATGTGGAAAGGAAGACATGATTCAGAAAGCAAGACTGAGTCCCAGCTTGATTATAGGTATTGAATGCTCTTAACAAATATTGTAAACAATTTTTTTGAGTTGTAACATGAATGTTCTTTGACTGTGTTTGTGCCTATTTGTGTTTGCTTCCCACAAACATTTCTGAGTTCAAGGATAGCAGAACGAATGTGAATTTAAAAGTTACATGTGCAAGACTTTCTGGAAACCCAATTTTGAATACGCATGTCAGTACATTTGCAGTGGACTTGTTGGCTCACTCATCCAATCAGGAAACAGAAGCAATGCTGTGTGACTTACCTGAAAAAAAACACAACTAAATTAACACAGCTGGAATGCTGACTGCTCAGAGAGAAGTGTTTGTGATCATCAATGCATAGAAGGAGAAAATTTGTCCCAAAAAAACCCAATTGGTCAAATGCTCTCAAAGAATTTGAGGAAAAAGCAGTCTGGTCACAGACATTCTGCATGTGGGGAATGCAAAGCTTTCTTTGTCAGATACATATTTTTGTATGAATTATTCACTCAGCTCATTAATACTTACTGTAAAACTGCCAAAATGTAGTGGGAAATTATTTATGATCTTTTTACCTGTTTAGGTCGCCAACTTCTTTTAAAAGCCATAAACAGAGTATGGACAGAGCTGATTCACAGTAAGAAACAAGTTTTAGAAGAAGTATTCAAAGTCACACTACCTGTCAATGACCGTGGCCATGTGGATATAGTTGTAGCAAGGCCTTTTATTGAAGAAGCAGGTTTAAAATGCTGGCAAAATCACTTGGGTAAGAATAAATGTGAAGATGTATTATTCCAAAATATATCAAATTGGTCTGTTATCTTCTACACCAGATATTCAGTCTCCTGTGTTTCATACCCTTAATAATGAACTTAGGATGTGTCTGTATATACGCTTATAGCACATATTGGTAGATATAAATACAATCACACCAACACCTCTGCCTAACAAACTGGCATATGTTTCTCAAACCATGGTACAAATTGCAGACCATTACACAACCAGATATTTATCAATAAAAGACAGACAAAATAAAACATGATGGCATGGGTTAAAAAAATTATTCTCTCTTGTTTGGAAAGACCCGTACAACTCATTTGTCATACGTCCGCCTCTTGTGAATAATGCACTTATCCTGTACTTGTGGCAGCAAAAACATGTGTAACATCCTAAATTCCTAGATTTGTAGAGTTTACAGTCAGAAGGGACCATTAGATTATCCAATATGATCACAGGCCATTATGTTTCACGCAGTTACCCCTGTACTGAGCCCAATAATTTTTGTTTGACCAAAGCATATATGGTTAAAGTATATCTTCCATAAAGGCATCCAATCTTGATCTGAAAACATCAAGAGATGGAGAATCCACCATTTCTCTTGGTAGTTTGTTCCAGTGATTAATCACCCTGCTAAAACGTGGTGCTTTATTTCCCATTTGAATTTGTCCTGGTGCAGCTTTCTGCCACTGGTTCTTGTTATGCCTTTCTCTTCTAGATTAGAGCCCTTTAGTATCAGGTATTTTCTTCCCTTGAGAAAATTTTCTTCTCTTTTAATGAAGTTACCTCTCAAGCTTTCTTTTGATAAGCTAAATCTTAGAGTTCTTTAAGTCTCACAGTAAGGCATTTTCTCCAGGCCCTGAATCATTTTTGTGGCTCTTTTATGCACCCTCTCCAATTTTTCAACATCCTTCTTAAAATGTGAACACCAGAACTATATCTAATATTCCATTATCAGTCTCACCAATACCATAGATAGAGGTGAAATCACCTCCCCTTTCCTACTCATTACTCCCCTGTTTATACATCCAATGATTTCATTAGCCCTTTTTGCCACAGCATCATATTGGGAGCTCATGTTGATTTGCTTGTCCAATATAACTCCTAAATCCTGTTCAGAGTCACTGCTTTCCATGATACAGATCTCTATTCTGTAGATATGGCATGCATTCCTTGTTCCTTGGCTTTATTAAAACACATTTTGTTTGAATGGGCCTAGTTTACCAGGTGATTCAGATCTCTTTGTATGAGTAATCTGTCCTCGTGGTTATTTTTTGCCAACCTTTGTCATCCCCAAATTTTATCAGCAGTGATTTTCTGTTTCCAAATCATTGGTGAAAGTGTTAAAAAATGTAAGCCTAATATTAATCCTGGCAGAGCCCCCACTAGAAACAGTCCCATTGGATGATGATTCCCATGGAAGGCTACTTTGAGATCTGGCAGTTGGCAAGTTCTTAATCCACTTTGCTTTAAATCCCTATAGAAGTGTAGGTATATTACATTTACTTGTATTCTCCTCGAAGACTGAAATCAAGTCTGTTTGAGAAGACCTGTTTTCCATAAAACCATGTTGACTGGCATTAATTATATTCCTTCCTTTATCACTATTTATCTTGTAAGGTCATTTCTATTCTAGAACTAGAGCAATGGTTATTATTCTGTGCATGCCAGTCTGATTAGTTATAACTCTTACTGTCAGAATTGTTTTCATAAAATTTATCCCAGTACAATTTTTGCAAAAATACTATTTGAGGCTAGTGGGGCCTGAACATCAGTAAGTCATGTCAGCAGCTCTGACACTCCTGTTCCTGTGTTAGCTGTTCACTAAACAAGGATGGGGAATTAAACAAAGATTGGGATATTAATAGAAATTAAAATATCTTCAGCATTGTATCACAGTGCTATAACTGCAGACTGAAAGAGGCATCTGAGACCCATAGCACTGAACTATTTGCTGGTTTCACATTTGTTTTATTGGATAAGGTTAGTCTCTGTGGGTTATTGTTTATTCACATTTGAAAAGAAACGAGCGACCACTGGAATTTTGGGACAACAATCCAGATTAGCACTAGGTTCCTGTTAGCAGCCCAGAAAGGACAGTGTGAATCCAAGCTCCCACTCATTCATTTCAGTACTAATGAATTTAATTAGGTCTTTTCGATACAGAGAATATTAAATATGGTTGCGAAACCAGTTAAAATGAGGAAAAATGGATAAATACTACTCGTGTACCAAGACAGTATAGTGTAACTTGGCCTTGATGACGGGCATGGTGTAAAAATGGTATGCATGGTTCTTTTCTTCACACTTTTCCCATCACACCTTGCCATTCTTAATACTTTGTAACTCAGCCAAAACTTTCATTAACATTTTGTCTTGTTTAGTCCATGCGATCATTTTAATTTTGAAAACGATAAATGGCAGGCATTAAAAACTAATTATGGAGTGGCTGGTTCTGACTCTATAAGGTGGCTTTCTGAAATCTTAACATTCTTGGTTTTCTACGTCTGGCTGGGCTTTCGTTGTGGAAATTGAGTGTTTACGCAAAAATTGTCAGAGAGGTGAATCTTCAGTAGATCCGTCACAATTGGTAGTTTTTGAAAAGAAAACAGGATAGACAGGAGGCAGTATGTAGAAGCGTGGGAGGAAGAATGAGACATACAAAATAAAGGCAGGGAGGATTAGAGAGAGGGTAAATGGATTCCCCTTCAAGAAACTAATAGGCAGGATCACATATTTGTGAATTTAAGGTTGAATATTGAACCTGAAATGATCATGTATGGTAGTTGCTTCCCCCAATGGCTCAAAAATCAGACAGCAAACAAAAAAAGTGGAGTGGTAGCAGTAGTACTTTTAAAGCTGCTGATTTTTTTTTCTCAATGTCATGATTTCAGGGGACCTAATACATGATTTTTAGATGTTTAGATTTGGCAATACTGCTTCTTTCACCCTTCTTTGTTTCCCTGCCACAACCCCCAGTTCTCTCTCTTTCACCATATCCCACCTCCTAAAATCTACAGCAGCAAGAAGAAGGGGGCAGGAAAGCTCCCTTGGTAATCAGAGCTCCATTACTGAGACCGCCCTGGGTAGGACAGACTTTCTGTGGTTAAGGTAGCAATGCACATAACATATGATGCAAAACCATAAAATCAAGGAAAATAAAAAATAAGCTACTTAACAGTATGCATCATCTATTCCTTCATATGTAGACACAGGACTCGTTGCTATTACAATTACCATACACTACAGACCTTACACCAAAGCCTGAACTCAACCTTCATAGCACGACTGAGTTAAGGCATAGACACTATAGGCCTGTGCCTAGGCTCCAGCTCCTGCAGACACGTGATTAAGTCAGAATCTAGGATTCCATTTATTTAAAATTAAAAATAAGTTTCTAGTTTCAGGAAAAGCTTGAAAACGCAAGCCAAGCATAACTGAAACTGTTCTGCCTGAGTCTGCAGACAACCTGAAACCATGGTTCTAAGAGGTGTGCATCTCAAGGAGGTTGAGGGGTGCATCCACAGCTCTGGGGAACTCTACCAATGCCACCTCAACAGAGGACTCCCCGTGTGGCCCACACCCCACCCATGCAAATGTGTCTTGGCTGCTGGGGGGTCCCAGCCTGCTGCCACCCCTCCCTCTTCAGGGGAGATGAAGGGGACCCCTGCTGCTACTCTCAAGGGGAGATGGTCCCTGTTGCCCCTTTTAGGGGGGAGGGAAAGCTGGCCTCATGCTGGCCCTTGACTCCCAGAGGAAAAGGAGGCATTTGTCATCTCACTTCAGGTGGGAGGTGGCAGAACCATGGTACAGTTTTGGGGCTTCAGAGGGGACAGTGTCATGGTATGTCTAAGCACCAGATGTCCTTAGTCCAGCCCTGGCCCCTATGGATATCAACCTCACCATCAGACTACTCCCTCAGCATCCCTTCTGCGCACGCACCCCCTCCCTCATGCTACCCCATTGTAACACTAGTTGTGGTTATTTGGTGTGTTTTGAGGGGGGCATGCTTAAGGGTGTGTATGGTAGTTGTAAGGTCTGTGCCTGTGGGTAGAGTACAAGAAGCTGTGCACTGGCTTCACTTCTCATTTCCTTGCTTTCCTAGTTTTGTGTCAGGTATCTTATGTGTGTAACAATCATACCTGTTCTACACACACTGAAAATATTTGTGAATTGATGTAGGTTCCATATAAGTAAAAACAACACAAGTATGAGGGAAGTGTTTGAGAACTGCAGCTGAGCTGTCCATTTCTATTTTGAAAATTTTCAGGGGAGGGGGCTGTGTGTTTTCCTCTGTGTTTAGAAAGCATCTTATTGGGGATTGCCACAATATAAATATGCTATTGTTTATATTTTGGTAGCCCCAGCCTATCCAAAATCTGTTGGAAGCTTTCCTTATTACTTATTTCCATTGTTTATAATGTGAAAGAGAGAATGAAACTTGTCAGCTCTGTAACTGTCCTTTGGTTGCTGACTCCCAAAACAAGCCTTCTTGGAAATGCTATCTACTCCTTCAAGAGAGGTGCAAATAAGCATAAGGAAAATGAGATGGAAAAATATTTTGTCATACCTCCATTATTTTTACCTAGGAGTCTTCAGATTTTTATACTGAATACACAATTGGTCTACTTTTGCTGTCTCCTAAATGATACATTTCTGAAAGAAGAGAAAAAAATAGCCACATCTGTTCCACAAATTTAATTTAAAAATGGACCATTTCTATTTTAAAACCAATTTCATCTAGAAATCTTTCTCTCTGCATGCTAGAGAGACTCTTGATTGTTTCTTCATAATTTGCCTTGAACATGTGTTATAGTAAAGTTTGAGAGAACTTTTTAGTTTAGCAATACCTTTCTGTGCCGTATTTCCACACTTGGTTGGAATTAGGTATGATAAGTAGAAATAGGTATGTGGGGAACTCGTATCACGTTTCAGGACAGAATGGAATGCCAACAGGAAAGCCAGATTCTCAGATTTTTTGGAGGGGTGGGGAGTAAATGGAAAGAGAACTGTAATATGAATTTCTCTGCTATGGTATAAAACCTACCCCAGAGTTCAGCATTCAGTCTGGATCCATCATGTTTTAAAGCTGTTGTTCCACTCGTTAAGAACCTTATTGACTTATGGTTAACGCTATCTAATTGTATATGAAAAGTGTTGGTCATTTCTTTAATTTAAAAAGGTGTGTGTGGGGGGGGGAAATAGTGCTTAGCTAAGTAAAGTGATAATTCTATCAGAAAAATAACATCAGCACTCTCTTTAATATAGCCCACGAGAAGAAATGCATCAGTAGAGGGGAATCTTTAGTTCCAACCACACAATCGAAGCTTTCCCGGGTCAGCAGTGGGTTTGGCCTTTCCAAGTTAACTGGATCAAGAAGAAACCGAAAGGAGAGTGGGCTCAACAAACATAATCTCTCTACGCAGGTAATTTGTATTGTTTTATTAAAGGTCACTTGCAAATACTTGGGAGAAAAATCCAGCAATTTCACACTTTACTGTATGTGGTGAATGCCCCAAGTAGCGAGGGATAGAGGAGAAAAAAGTACTTTTTCTCCCCTTTCTGAACAATTAGACTTGTTCACTCCTGCTCCATAAGGCATGCTAGTAAGCACTTTAAGCAGCAAGTTATTCCATTGTAGTCAATGGAACTGCTTACATGCTTTAAGTTACACCTGTGCTTGAGGGCTTGGATAGATTCCGTCCTAAACTGGTAATGTTACATCACCCCAATTTGCAAAATCCAGCTGTAGTAAACTGGAGCCAACTCACAGAAGCAAGATAGGTGCTTGGGTTTTTAACAGTGTTGTATGGTTTAGTGAAGTGTGACGGTAGGTTTCCTTTAAAAAGCCTCACACTGTTCAGCTGTATTTTCTTTACTGCAGAATAAAACTCAATAAAAGATTATATCCCCCTGTGTACGTCACAATAAAATTGTTGACTTCTGAAGCACTTCAACCATAGACTATATTAAAAAGATATTAACTTTACAAAACTGCACAGCATTGTTATTTTTAAAAAAAAAATAAAAAAAAAATAAATTAAAAAACCCACTCAGCCCCACGATAACGAGCAGCACCATTGTCGCTTGCTGTCACCAGTATAGTGTGTGCTATGGTATCACTTCAGTGATCATGAATGAGTCTGGATTTTAGAACACAAGAAAAATGTGGATCTGGATGTTTCAGCAGGTTGCTAGTGGGTTCTTTCTTCCTCCGAGATACAAGTAAGTCCATCTGACTTCCTTAGGAGCTACTCATGTTTTGCATGGTGTGGAAGAGTAGAACCCTAGGTTGCCTAGTAGGTATTGAGTGGCCTGTGTGAAATGAATTGGTGGTCTAGTCCATTTCCTGGTGGACAGGTGTCCATACCAGAAAAAACATCACAGGTGTACAACTGGAACCCTAGATGTCCAGAGTAGAAGAGGGGCCAAGAACTGAATGGGGTGAAGAGTCATGCATTGGCAGGAAGCCACAGAACACAGAGGTCTTCAGTCTCCATAGTCTGCAAACCAGGCACCATTCATAAGAGTTACCTTTTTTCTTTTTAAATTAACTGAAGTTTTAAATCACTTATTTGTTGAATGCCCCCTGCCCTTTGGTATTTGGTGTATTTCTGGGATGTTTTCTAAGTATTTGCACATCACCATTAAATAATACCAGCATGTGTTTACTTACAATCCATTTTCTGAACTAAACTAAACTAAAGAATATGGTTGTATTTAATGGTTTGAAATCAATCTACTATATTTTTAAGAATAAATTGATCTGTGTGAGAGTTAAGGCGTTTTATCCATATATTTTGCAATAAAAATCTACCTTTGTAAAATTGCTTTCTATATGTTCTGTCTCGTTTATGATTAGGAAATTTCCCAGTGGATGTTCACTCACATTGCAGTGGTTCGGGACTTGGTAGACATGCAGTACAAAGAGTATCAAGAGGTAAGGGAGTATCCAGGGAATTAACTAGAAGTAAGATGAGCCTATTAAACTGCATATACTGTCTCCCTAAGACACTGTACAAACACATAGTAGAAGAGTCCCTGTCCTAAAGAGCTTAACATTGAAACAGATAAGACAGACAACGTGAGAGAGAGAGAAAGAGAGAATGGAGGCACAGAGAGCTGAAGCAACTTGCCCGATGTCACCCAGCAGTTGTTTCTAATCATGGTACCTATAGAAAGTAGCAGCTCTTACCAGATCTGTTCCTCCTGAAATGAAATCACAGAACCTAGCATTTTCTTCCAGGCATCCAGCAAATCACATTTACGGTTAGGATCACTTGCTGAGCAGCATACTCTAAAACTGAGAAAACGGCTTCTCACAGGAACACCACTTGGAACCAACTATTAATATAGCACTAGGAGTTAATGTAATATCTGTATTATGTGTAAGTATGGACAGTCAGAGAAGGGATCCAAAATAGAATTAATTTCTTCATTCAACAAAGCCCTTTCCAGAATACTTGCATTCAATGTTCCCTCTAATTTTGGACAGGCCATGTGCGCAAAAAATTTCTTCTATGCAAATGTTTGTGCGCATGGTGTTTGTGCGCTGTGTGCGTGGGGTTTAGGATCTGTGTGCACACGCACACGCGCACAGCTTAGAGGGAACAGTGCTTGCATTAATGTTATGCATCTCGTATGTTCATCATTTACAAGTAGCTTTAATTTAAAAAAAGAAAGAAAGAAGCAGGCCCATTTGTCACTGACAGAAAAAATGCACTATAAATCTTGTCCATAATAAATTGTTGCTGGAAATGTAATTAAAATAGCATTGAGGTGCTACTATAACTTCAAATCAACCTCTCTGTTAACTATATAGTGTTGTGCAGTTTAACCAGTCATTTCTTTGAAATTAGAAGCTCTTTTGAAATGTTATTTTGCCTTGGTTGTTAACCTGTAAACCTTTGTATTTACAGCGTCAGCAGAATGCATTAAAATATGTGACAGAAGAGTGGTCTCAAATTGAGTATGAACTATTAAGGGAGCGAGGTTTGTGGGGTCCTCCCATTGGCTCCCATCTGGATAAATGTATGTTGGAGATGACAGAGGGACCCTGTCGAATGAGGAAGAAGATGGTACGAAATGACATGTTTTATATTCAGTATCCTTACATGCCAGAAACTGAACAAGAGACAAATCTGCTGGTAAGTGTACAGTATTTGAGTGTTTGTAATAGTTTTTAAGCCTTATTATTCTGAAGTGCTGTGTGTGTTTAAAAAAAATGCTCATCACAATGCATGAATTCAGTCTAGTTGGTATTACTGAAACTGGTGGGAAGATTAGCATGATTGGAATGTTAAAAATCTTGCCCATAACCTATGTGGGAGGGATCAAGTGGGAAGAAAGAGAGTGAAACGGCACTGTGTCAGAAATAATATTACGCTTTTCCTAGTCATTAACAGCTCAGAAGCAAATTATTTTGAATGCTCATGGATTGATGTTTGAACAGATAAAGCACAAGCGGGGATACTATTAGGTGTCTGCTACAGACCACCAGTGACGCTAGAGAAAGGATGACCGACTCCTTAAGCATCTGTCTATATTGTGTAGCAGAAAAACCTGTTGTCACGAGGACTTCAATATAAATGATGTATGCTGGAGATCTCATGCTGCCAATACTAAGACACCCTTCGAATTTCTACAAATTGTAGATGACAAATTCCTAACTCAAAAAATGTTGCACCCACCATGGGCAAATTCTATATTAGCCCTCTTGACAGATAAAGAGGAATTGATAACAGAAATAAAAATTAGTGGTTACTTAGGTTTACATATCATAAATGTGAAGTCCAAACCAGCAATATATATACACACATTTGGTGCTTTAAAAGGCCAGTTTCACAAAGCTGAATACAGTTTAACCAAATTGGTTGAGACTATAAACAACAAATGTCAATTATAATTGGAAACTGTTTAGGACCATTTTTACTAGATGCTTAAAAAGACACAATTTCACAATTGAAAAAGAAGGCTATGCTAGTTAAAAATCCAGTAAATCTTAGAGGGCAAGTGAAAGAACCAATTTAAAATAATAATAATAAATAGTATAAAATAAATGGGAAAAGGGAGAAGTCGATAGCAATGAAGAGGAATTAGAAGCTAAGAATTGTGGGAAATTGGTAAGAGAAGGAAAGGGAGGCAAGGAGAAATCTGGCTTGCAGAATTAAGGACAATACAAAATTGTTTAAGTATATTAGGAACAAAAGGTATAGGTCTATTAGTAGTATTAATTTTGTATAGTGGTACATTTTCACAACATTGCATGAGGAATTAGTTCTTAAAGTTTTCATGCATATTAAATTACCAGTGGCATAGCTAAAAAAGTGCAAGTGGTGCAGTCACGCTGGGGTCCAATAAGATGGAGCAGCGCTTCGGCACTTCACCTGGTGCGTGGGGTCGCAGTGCCACTCACTCAGATTTGACTTCGCCACCACTCCTTACAACAGAGGGGCAGCCAGGCCAAATTTGAGTGGTATTGCAGCAGGGTGCGCAGGAGTTGCAGCGCCATGCAGGTTTGGCCCAGCCACCCCTCCATCATCACAGGGACAGCTGAGCCAAATTTTGAGTGGTGTTGGAACCTGGCCAGGCCAAACTTAAGTGGCACTGCAACCACATGCGCCAGTTTGCAATGCCACTCATCACTCAAATTGAGCTATCACTGAAGTTCCCAGGATGGTGGGTGACGGTCTGGGAGCTGAGTTGTTGATGGGCTGTGGGGAGTGCTCGGGGGGCGGGTTGTGGAGGATGCTGGGGACCATGATGTTGGATGTAATCAAAATTTTAGATTTCGGAGTTGGGAAGGAGTCCCCATATCTATTATTTTACCATGGCCCTCTAAAGCCTTGTTACACCACGGTAAATTACTGAGAGATTTTGGTGAGAAATGTAATTTATCTCATCCACTTCAGTAATTCTGAGCAAAATGGATACCATATTCCATTAATATAGGTCAAATTCTAGGCCTACTGACCTAGATTAGTGTGCACACCTGGCTTGCACTCATGAAAATACTAATACCCATGCATCAGTGTGTTTGTATGCACATGTGGGCCATGTGCCCTTTTGTAACATGGACAATTGGTTCTCAAAGAAGGTGTGTTCCCCATATTCATTTAGGAAGTCTCTATTTTCTTGAGAGAATCCCAAACATTTAGAAATGAGTATTCAAGGTTTTTAAGAATTATGAATGAAACCAACTAATAATGCAAAGTTCTGATCACACTTGGCTAGTTTAGATAGTGAGTATATTTCACTCTTAGTTGGAGTTACACATACCCGCAAAGAGGAGAACATACCATCAGGCATTCTTCCCAAAGTGATTTTTTCTGATATGTTTATACTTAATGCCCTGTTTTCAGTCTGACTTCTCAAGTAAACCTCCTGAGACACCTGATGATACCATTCTTCTAAAGGTAAAGAAACAAAATTACCCACTGAAAGAATGTCAAACAAATACAAATGTTTTCTTGCATGCGAGGCAAACTTAACAAGGCTTCTACGATTGGCTTTCAACATTGTTCTTTCAGTAAATATTTTCAGGATTAAAGGTTTCCAAAATTCACACCTAGAAGATGTTGCTGTGTTTTCTTCAGTCTTCACTTCTTATAATGTTCTGTAGCTCTTTCCTTCTTTGCTGCACACTAACAGGCTGTGTTGGGCTGTACTCTCACTGTTTTCACTGTACATGTGTATTGGCTTGGGATCTGAATTAATGGACTATGAAACATGTTTAGTAATGGGCAACGTGGTAATTTTGTGTCACGTAGGAAAACTAACACCACTATTAAAATATTTATTTGTATTTGCTCGTTGATTATTTTTCACATTTGGAGCATGCCTTTCCCAACTGTATTTCATTAGTGTCTTGTGCTAGTAGAGGGTCTAGAAAGTGTTTCCCTAAAAAAGAAATGATAATTTTGGAATAGTGGGGCTGTAACCATTTTGTTGTTGGAACCAAAATCAAAAATTTGATTTCCCATTTCCCCCCCCAAATCCTTTCCTTCCTCTATAGCTTTGTCATTAGAAAATAAGGTGCATAATGTAATGAACTGGTATTATATTTCAAAATATCAAACATACCTCAAAAGAAATTGGAACTTACACATTACTGGCCATTCTGTATACAAGTGTAAATGTAATTTTGCTTTCATATCCAACTGTGTTCAGTCGTGCCCATCACTAAGTATGGTATGTGGGATTCATTCACTTCTTTTGAATTAGACATATTGTTAAGCTCAAATGTATGAAATAAAAGTGGTTATTATTTAAGATGTAATGGTTTATATACTTACAATTATCCTTTCTGTCATTTTAATTGTTTGGTGGTTTTGGGGGAAGAGGGTATTGTTTGGATTTCTCTCCCCCGCCCCCCCTTGTAGGTTGTTCAATGATTATTTCCAGAAAAATACTATGGCAATAAATACTGTCATTGTAGCAGCCATAATCCAATTATCTGTTGCTAAAGCACCATGACAAACAGTTTGTCACTCTTCTCCTACATGAGTCAGCTACTCTAAACAGATACCTTACATTTACATTTTGCAGTATATAGTATTAACTGGGAAATCTCCATATCAGTAATCTGCATCTTTTCATATTTTAGCACATCTGTTCATAGCTGTGCTATTTTGTCTACATGAGTTG
Source organism: Chelydra serpentina (assembly GCA_037349315.1). Taxonomy (NCBI): domain Eukaryota; kingdom Metazoa; phylum Chordata; order Testudines; family Chelydridae; genus Chelydra; species Chelydra serpentina. The sequence goes on from JBAIAC010000070.1 coordinate 2,692,903, forward strand.
TTGTATTGCCCAGTATCAATAGGTGAATTACATGAAGACTAATTGAAAACCACATTTTTTTGTATTTCCAATAATTATTACAGGAGCACATGAAGGAATACCTACACTCATTAGATTGGCAGATGGTAGTATATGGCACCACACTGGGTTTATGCTAATAGTTCTAGAATGGACAGGAACAATTATTTGTTTTCATGGAAAAAGTGTTATCAAATAAAGATTTTTTTAAAAAGTTCCAGAGCTTAACACACATAAGAGCTGGGTTTTTTAGCATTTTTGTTTTTCAGCAATAGCCAGAGAAGAAAACCTTCATTACAGGTTCAAAATCTAACGTTTCCACATCCACATAAATTAGTTGATTTTTTCACTTCGGAAAGAGGCACATTGTTCATTTCGTCCTTACATCTTTTTATCCCCAAATTTACTTCTGTGATCACCCTAGCATGTTTACTGTCTTGATTTTGTTATCTGTCCTTTTAATTATAGTAAAGTCATTGTAATCAGATGTTTAACACAAGAATTAACCTTAAAAAGAAACACGTGTAACATACATTTGTAGCCAGAATCTCCGTTTAGGAGCTGGAGTTACTGAGATAATTTGCAGTAGTTCTCCCAAGGGGACAGTCTGCAAATTAGTTACATTAGTTAGGCCACTCTCCTGCCACCACAAGTTTGCAGAATATTAGTTAAACCTTAGTTTCCTTAGTTAAATGTTTCTGAGTCTTAAATCCAACTCCCTGACTAGTGTGTGATTTTAATGCACATCAGTATCTACACATCTTTACCTTCCTTTGTTGTAGAATATTATTTAAACTAATGCATATATTGTAGGGAACGACAAAATAGATATATCTTAAAGGCAAGTTTGTCTTTTTGTGGCAATTCATAACACACAGGCCACATTTAAAAGCTCTATGTTTCAAGTTTGGTCGTCATTTCCCAGTTTGATCATCATTTCTGTGACTGAATAGCTTCCTTGCAAATCTGCTTAGGAATTAAATCTTACATTTTATACATAGGTTTTAACTGGCTTATGATTGACCGCAGATCAATACATGATATTGTTGAGCGTGTAATGTGCACACAGTAGTCTTGGAAAATTTTCATTTCAATTATTAGAGAGTTGACTTACTAATATTTCATTCATTTACTTCTAAGAAACCTACTCGTTACCGAAGAGCTATAAGCTATGACAGCAAGGAATACTACATGCGCCTGGCTTCTGGAAATCCTGCTGTTTTCCAAGATACTATAGAAGAGAGTTCAGAAGGTGAAGCCACTCAGCAGGAGCCGGAACATGGCGAAGACACTATTGCAAGAGTTAAAGGTAAGTTCATTGTTCTGTCTGTGTTTTGAAATAACCTGTTTGATGTTAAAAGTTTAACTTTTTAAAACTTGCTTCTCCCTGAATGAGTCTCAATTTCTTCAAATTACTAGTGTCATATAAATGAAACATAAAGGGTCCTGTAGGTCCCCGTTTTACTGCCACAACTTTAGGCAGTTAATTTTGAGATTCACATGTTTTTGAAAGGTGTCTTCAGCTACTACTATCATCAGCCAGACAACAAGAACCTTTTAAAAATGTATGTACGCACACATGCACAAGACATTTGAGTTTAAAATAACTGGGAAAGAATTAAACAGTTGTTCTTGGGGGGAAAATGCTTTCCTTTACATTCATAGAATTTGATAGAGTTGCAGGAGACTTTAGTTTGAAGTCACTGCCATGTCCCTTCTTGATCTAAAAGTCCTGTGTAATCTGCTTGAAATCACAGAAAATTACAGAGATGTTAAGAGAACAGACAACTACAACACACTTCACGGAACAGAAAAAAGCAAAAAATAGCATGTCCAATGTGTCAGCTCAGTAGTCTGGATTTTAAGGTTTAACCGCTCTTCTCCCATCTCGCATATCTTATCTGGTGATAGCTTTCAAGTTCTCTGTCTCAGCTGCCAGAAGCTCACCTCATCCCCTCACCATGTGTGCACACAGCTCTATGGTCATTTGGGACAGCAGGGATGCCAAGATGTTCAGGCTCGAATATATAAAATTAAAAGTAAGAGCTAGAACAGGACGGGTAAAAAGGGGAGAAGCGTAAGTTCAGGACATGCTCCTGCAGTGGAAAGGCAGTAGTATTGGTGATCAGGATTGAGGTGTAGTGGCAAACTGTGACGGGAAACTAGCACAGTATTGACTAGCACTGCTATTGGCTTATGCCAGTTCGATTATATTCCCACTTATTGGACACCGCATGTGTATCCCCCAAAACCCTGCAGTGTTTGTCAATACATTGATTGCCTCTCTGATTACTATGCAGGTTTGGTAAAGCCTCCTCTGAAGAGATCTCGCTCTGCACCTGATGGAGGGGATGAGGAAAACCAGGAGCAACTGCAGGATCAAATAGCTGAGGGTAGTTCTATAGATGAAGAAGAGAAGACCGATAATACAACTTTGCTTCGACTGCTCGAGGAAGGAGAGAAGGTACAGTACTTCAGAAATACTGATCATTTACCTTATCTGGATATTTACTTTGTGCCTTTCTCTGATTTCTCCAGGTGTGAATATTTAAAACACAAACACTGATCATACATGCCGACAGGAGAATTTTAAAAAACTCATAAAAAGACCTCCCTAACTCCACCCTTTCATCCACCACATATCACCAATAAACCCCTCTTCCCAGAGTCAGTCCTGGAGAACAAGCAGATCTTACACTATGCCAGATGGTCACCAAATATAAGCTCTGGTGGGCAGCGGGCAAGTGCATTCTTAGCCAAGGATGGGTCATTCTGCCTTCAGCCCCCTTTCTATTAAACCAGAGTTATTAGCTTAAGCGTCCCAGGTGTTTGTACCTACCGTGATATCATACAAGGAGAAGAGGTATCTGTCACAGTTTTCACTTTTGGTTCGATCTCATGTCTAGGATATTTAAATATCAATGTGCCAAATAAGCATTGCTTACAGAAAACTACATACAATAGATATGAAAATATTAAGATAACAATCTTGATTTACACTCAAATTTATCTCCCTTCATCTTATGCCAGCCTAAAATGTTAAATCATTAAAAATACGTATTTTATTCTTGAGAACATTAAAAGGCTGCTCTATGATTGCTTTGGGTTCCAAGTTTTGTTGGTCTGATGAGAGCCTCTGAACAAGCATGTAATCAAGGATGCGTGACACATTGATGGACTATAGTTTGAAAATGATGCCCAGGAAACATGAGTAATGATTAGCTCACTGTGGACATGTGTAATACCCCCAATATTTTTAAAAACAAAAATATTTTAGCTTGCACTTTGTGATCACAGCATAGCTAGTTATTTTGTTTAAATGTGTTGTATTGCAGTAATTCAGTTATGGAACTGAAAATGGGAAAGTACAGGTTTATCTTTTTTGATAGCATGGAAATATATTTTCCTGTAAATACCTTACAACTTCATGACTATTTTTTTCACAGTGACTAATTTGTTTTAATACTGATAGAATATATTCAAGCCCTGACATTGCTCTTGTTTCACTTTGATTGTATTGTGTTGTATTTTTCTTGTCTGTTGTTGAATGTTGCTTAAAACATGAGATGCTTTTATGCTGTCCAGTTGCAGACCTTTGCAAGAAAATAGCGCTAGTACAATATGTTTGATTCAGACCTGTGTACCAGCAGGGCAACAAAATGTAAGCCACATTATGCCTCTTCACCAGTGTGCATTGGGGATTATATGAAGTGGTGTCTCAAGAAAAGGGTAAAAAGGGCCATCAGTGACCTTCCTCCCATACTCTTGCTGATCTTGGGGGAGATGAGTTGAATCTTTACAGTGGCCCCCAGCATATGTGAGAGTACACATGAATACATACACTGTCTCTGCTGCTCCTACCTTCAAAATGTGAAAAACTGATCACTAATGACTTCTCCTCAACTTTGTCTGCTACAGCAGTCTGGTAGCATGTATCACCTTATAAATCTTGTTTAGTTTTTTGACATATCCGAGTGATTGTTATAAATATGAATGAACATACCATCATGAGTGCCATAAAGTAGGGACAATTTGTTCTTTTTCCCTTCGGAAGGCGTATACTTATTGCGCTAATTTTCCTAAAAGAGATTTCAGCACCCTCACTAGCAAGCATCTTTCTCCTAATTTCATACACCACTTTGAATTTTTTCCCTTTAAGTCTACAGTAGATTGTTGACTCCTGCATGATTCTTGTGTTGGATGCTGCATGATTTTGCTTTGCTGAACAGGGTGATGGTGCTGAATGTAAAATATGTTGATTCTTCTTCGCGTCGTGTCCGTATGGGTGTCCAACTTCAGGTGCGCACCCGCCCCTCAAGCCCTTGATCAGAGATTTTAAGTTACCGGTGATCGTTCGGCGCACACATGTGCTTTACGCCTCCTCATGCTGGATACCGAGGCTATATAGGGGTGCATGGGCAAACCGCCCTCAGTTCCTTCTCAACTGCCTGGGCCTGAGATGGAGCCCAAGATTGTCTGCTTTGAGTGTGCCTCAGCTTTCCTAATATTTCTATAGTGGTTGAGGTAATTTTTATAGTTAGTTAGTTTGTTAGATGAGTAGCAGGAGGATTGTTTTACCCCTCTCTTTCCTCCTGGGGAGACTTATTTTTTTTCTTAGCAGGGCATGCCTGGCTCACTAGGTTTCAAACGTTGCCTCTCCTGCTTAGAGGCTATTCCTGTGAGTGATTGCCACTCTAAATGTGTCCATTACTTGGGGAAGTTCCACGTCTCCCAGGAGTGCAACATCTGCCTGGCCCTCAAGTCCAAGACAAGACAAAACAGGGAGATTAAACTCAGACACCACCTGAGTCTGGTCAGGAGACTCTCTCCCCTTGTTATGCTTATAAAAAGCACACCAGATCTTTTATGGGGGAAAAGGCAATATGCCGCATTTATTGAGAATACAGCAGTTAGCACATGTTTTTCAGTCTCACACACGCACACACCATGCACACAGTCCCGCCAGTCAACATTATAGTTACCAGTCCAGAGTCTGGATCAATCTAGTGGCCAGCCAGATTGGTCGCAGAGGGTAGCTGGGCTCTGTTGGTCGCGATCCGAGGCTCCTGGAGGTGTTGGCAAGACGAACTCAAAGTCCCATGGCAAAGCACCCTGTCTTTATAGTCCTTTTTCTTCGTTGAAGTCTATTAATTTCGCTTTGTCATTTATGAACAGTTACTCCCCAGTTGGTGTTATCTTTTGATGGCTTCTTTTATGTTTAAAACGCCTCCGGGAGGGTCATCCTGTCCTGGTTTCGATGTAATTAATTATTTTGTGTTTAAGGGTGCTAGCCTCCACCTCAGGGTCGTCAATCTGCCCTTCCTTCATCATGGATGTGCATTGATGGTTCTTTGGCGTCGTTAAGTCTTTTTACTCCTCCTTCCTTGACCATCTGGCTTTAACAAAGGTCTTCACACCTTATCTTTTCCTGATGCATTCATTCTTCTTTACACAAACAGTTCTTTACAGAGACCCTAAAGGTATACAAATAGCAATGTTTTATGTTGAACAAGAAAGGCATTGTAAATTAAACCTTACTACATTTTGTAACTATCCTTTTCTTACCTTGGGGCCTAGACCTTCAAAATTCCTCTAATTTAATTAACATAGACACAGACAAGGCTGTCTTTTACTCACAGAACATGAATAAGAAGAAAATGGCTAAGAAACAATATTAACTATCCTATTCATTTATTTTAATATGTTATCCCTTACTACAAAACATACAATGTATATAACAAAACATTATCAATTATATGTAGCACTGTACCCATGGTATAACACCCTCCTCCCCTCCAGTACATCTGTCTCCAGCCACATCCAGTGCCCTTTCTATGTTGATGCAAGCTGCCCTTGAAAAAAGGAAAACTTAGAAAGCTTCAGGGAAGGATTCCAGAAAAAGGAGAACGGACTCTCACCTTAAGGAGCCAGCTCCGAAAAAGTTGAGGTCCCCAGTGAGATCTATGGTCTCCAAAGCCTCGACCTCTCGAGTCAATACCATTGAGTCAAAAGACAACTCCTCCGGTACCAGCAGGGCCATAAAGTCCTGGAACACAAAGGAGAGACACGGCGCCAGTAGGGCCTCGGTACCTTCTACTAGCAAGGAGGCTAAACATAGATACTTGGGACGGGCACCATTGAGTTCTGCCCAGCCATCTTTACCTATGAATTCAGCCCAACTCTCAGTACCTGTGCATGCCGCGTCCTTGGCACTAAACAAGCAATGGTGTCTACTTCGGTACTCTCACCTTTGGCGGTATCATTGGCTTCAGCTACCACATCAGTATTGATCCTCTACTGGGTACCACAGGAGTTCAGATATACTAAGGACCTCTCAATAACCAATGAACCAGAGTTCCCGCTCTTCATGGGTACTGAGCACCTCTTGGTACCGATACTTCGATCTCCAGACCACTATTACCTTTATCATCCAAACTTGTAATCTCGTCAAAAAAAATCAGGTTAGTTGGACAGGATCTATTTTCTTTAAACCCATGTTGAATGGCATTAATTACATTACCCTCCTTTAATTCTGAATTAATCAAGTCCCATATCAGCTGCTCCATTATCTTGCCTGGGATTGATGTCAGGCTTACAGGCCTATACTTACCTAGGTCATCCCATTTACCCTTTTTAAAAATTAGCTCATTTTCTTTCTGTCGGTCTTCTGGAACTTGTTCCATGCTCCAAGACTTATTGAAAATAAACATTAACAGGCCAGTGAACTCCTCAGCCAGCTCTTTTAAAAATCTTGGATGCAAGTTATCTGGTCCTTCTGATTTTAAAATGTCTAATTTTAGTAGCTTCTGTTTAACATCCCCCAGAGATACTAATGGAATGGAAAGAGAGCTGTCATCACCATATGATGATCCCATGTTTTTTTGCCAAATATAGAACAGAAATATTTACTGAACACTTCCACTTTTTCTGCATTATTATTGATAATTCTCCATTGCCATCTAGGACCAATACTATTGGGTTAGGGTTAGATTATTTTTGTTCTTTTTGTTCCAAATATATTTTTAAAACTCCTCCTCCTATGTCAAAGGTTCATTTGTAAAGAAAATTAAAACAAAATCTGTTTATCCAATTCTGAGTTAGATTAAATTTAAAAAAAACTTCCTGCTCAGTAAAGACAGTTGCATATACACATAATAATGTAGTGCAAAAATGGCTGAACTGTACAAGCTGGAACTTTCTAAGTTACTTATTTCTCAGTGTAATGGTGGTTCAACATAGTTAAGTTAAAAAAAAATTGTAACTAATTGGAGCAGGAGGTTCCATTAGCACATGAGCATTGTGTCCAATCCTCATTGTGTAGTTAAGGGAATGCTGTGCTCACTGTTGGAGTGGACTGGCTCACTATGTGACTGAACAACTTTCTTAAAAGAGAGAGGAAAAAAAACTTTATTAACATAATTAGCCTGAAGTATTGCAAAAAAAACAATTACACTATTTCAATACACCTGCTATCCAGTCTACGTTGTTCATCTTAAGGTATATGGGAAACAAACAGAAAATAATTGAAATTCTTCAACAATCATATGTGACCTACTATTGCTATTATTGTAGTTAGAATACCTCTTAACTGAAGATCATAGTCCAGTACCACTTGGCTTGTAGACAAGGTAGAATTAAAATTAATGTGTATATTGATCTAAGCTTGGAAAAGCTTAGTTTAGTTTTCATATACACTGCCTGAATCTCAGATTAAAACATGTTTTAAGAAGGTCTGTTGTAGTGCCTTGCTGTGTTTCCATTAATCCTTTGTCAGTGTCTGTGTTGTTTCATTCCTGCTGGTTCTTCTGACAGATGATCACAATTTGGGATAATGGAGAAAAATAGTCTCCCATTTTAATCTACATTTTGTTGGTTATCTTTTAAACAAATGGAACACAACTGTTTTAGGTAGTATTAGTAACACTCTTATGTCCTAGTAAATTCTCCTTCTGTTATTGAATCCCTTCTTTTATGGATACAGAATACAGTAGAAAGAAAAGAGTATATGATTGCATGTATATTGATGTGTATATATCATTTGTTCTGAATTGTACAGTTTTTTATAGCTCATTTTTAGTTCATTTGTCTGTGTCTTTATCATATATTTTTAATTAATAAAACAAGTAGCACAGAATAAGAAAATATTGTCTGGGAGAACAAGCCATAACTTCCAACAAGGCAACAGACTAAACTTGAGCTAAATTAAGATGCTTTTGCTAATCCTATGGGTTTCATTACAGATTCAGCACATGTACCGCTGTGCTCGAGTTCAAGGTCTAGACACCAGTGAGGGACTCCTTCTCTTTGGTAAAGAACACTTCTATGTGATCGATGGATTTACGATGACAGCCACCAGGGAAATAAGGGATATTGAGACACTGCCTCCAAAGTGAGTGGATTAATAATCAGTTTAGCTTGTTTAGTAAATAGACAAGAAATATTTTGTGAAAGATTGAAGAACAAAACTCTCTAATATCAAACTTAAAAAGGTCATGTGAACTGCACCTGCTTCCACAATTGTAGATTGATATGCACAGAATTATGTATAAATTATGTGTTGTTTAGCCGAGAACTCTACTTTCTTTTTCAGAGTATTGATGTCATGATTTTGGCTCTATTATTGTTGGTTTTATTACTTATACTAATAAAATATCATAGAAAATTGTAGTTCAGAATAAGGATAATTGAGTTAACCTTTGGAGAATTATTTTAAACTTTTGTTCACTGAGTTACAACAGTAGTTTTTCCTTTGTGATGACTTTAAAAATAATAAGATTTATAGTTGCAGTCTGCCTGGCCTAACAAACTCCATACAGTTGAAAAATAGTTTTTGATATACATTGGTGGTCATTTTTAACTTTCTTTCATCTGGTTACCTACAGTATGCACGAGCCAATTATACCTAGAGGAGCAAGGCAAGGTCCAAGTCAGCTCAAAAGAACATGCAGTATTTTTGCATATGAAGATATCAAAGAAGTACATAAAAGGAGATACCTATTACAGGTGACTCTTGTTTTGTTTGGATTGGTTGGGGATGGAGAGAATTTAGCCAGCATTGTGGTTTATTGAAAGTGTCATTTAAAAAAAAATTATTAATTTCTGGAGGTGTTCAGCAATTTGAAAGTGAGGCCATTTGGAGTCCCAAAATATGGATTGAGTTGCATAAAATTAGGCATCCAAGTTTGAAAATGTTGACATATATACTAGAGGACAGAGTGTATTTTAATGTTTTGGAAACAGACTGACAGCACTGATTTGGGCAGTTTTTAAGATAGTTGGGGTCGTCATTGTCAACCTTTCACTATGGCTAAACTGAGATCACCAAACTTATTTCACTTGTGAGCTATAACAGCTGATTCTAAGAAGTTACACACTAATTCATTAGTCCTATTGTTTGATATCCATATTTTTCCTCTGTCCTTTCTTTTCAGCCAATTGCTGTTGAAGTTTTCTCAGGAGATGGACGGAACTATCTTCTAGCTTTCCAGAAAGGAGTTAGAAATAAAGTCTATCAAAGGTATTCTAAAATGAGTTAAATTACAGTGATTTAAACTGAGCATGATTAGTAGTGTTAACTGTTGTTTTGGTTTTTTTTTAAAGTCTCAGACATAAATACCATACTATAGGCACTGCAGAGAAACTGTACCAGTTAGTTAATCCATGGTCTGTAGATTCTGTATTGTATATGACACCCACATAGCACAGGAAAGGGCACAATAGAAATACCTAGAAACATTTGATGAGTTTTCTGCATTGTTTATACGTAATGTACATAGTATAGATATACTCATAATGACTAACATGCCTTGTCCCTGGGTGTTGGCTGAATATATTGTCTTTATATTTGAAAAACCTGGGTTTAGATTATTCTCTGGTTATGTTGTATAAATAAATTTTTTTAATTTGGGGATGGGAAAAGGAGATTTTGCTGTTGCACAGAGAGCTTCTCCAGGCACATGGAGAAGAGGGCTGTGTGTACAGATAAAATAAGTTTTACTGGTGGATTTCAGACAAAAAGTGAAATCTCAAGAACAAATGAAAACTACTGGACATCTAGACATCTTATATTTGTTTCTGAGGGAATGCAGCTCAAGGTTGGATGAGAAAATGAGAGCCCACCCTTTCATGCCTATAACATCTTGCTGTCTGAAAAAGAAAAGAACGTTGGTTTGTCTACACTAGAAAAGAGGTTGCTGTTAGGTCCTTCTTCAGACAGAGGGTAGACCTCAACCAGCCAAGTCAAGGTTAGAAGTGTTAACCCACATCTTTGCTGGAGATAAAGTTTGTGGTTAGCTAAAACACTCCGATTTTACCTCAACCTCTGTTCTAGTGCAGACAATAGAGATGGTTAGAAAAATATGACAAAACACTTTTTCATCAGAATTTTCCATTTAACCAAAGTTGAAACTTTCCACCAAAATGGTTTGATTTTGGTGATGTCCAGTGGAACCCTGCCTACCTTCCTGCCACCTCAACTGAGTCAGACTTGGGGACCCCAGGGCTTCCAGGATCCTCAGCCGCCCGCCAGATGGATTGCTTCAGAGTTCGAGTCAAAGACTGTAGGCCTCCAGGGTCCATGACTTCTCAGCGGCCCAAGCTTCCAGGGTCTATCACTCTGCAGCAGCCCATCTGACTGACTGCCTCATAGCCAGAGACCACCCAAGGCTTCCAGAGTACATGGCTCTTTAGCTGGGGCTTCCAGGGTCTGCAGCACCAGACCAGCGTGCCATATGGATTGCCATATAGTCAGGAACCTCAGTGCTTCTGGGGTCCATGGCTCCAGGACAGCCTGCCAGGCGGACTGCCTCAGTGTCGGGACTCCATTCACTTTCACGGGGAATTTTGAAATTTTGTGGGTTTTGTTCAGAATCAGAATGAAACCAATTTTTGAAATATCTGAATTACCCACAAAATGGAATTACCTTTCTCCACACAGACAAACCCACAGCTTTTTGCAATACTAACAGATATTCGGCTAAGGTATAACATTTTTATTAGTTTGACATTGTGTTGCAATTGACAGAGCAGTTGGGCAGCATGGCTCTCCCACACTAGTGGACTACTAGTTTTTCCTGGGTTATGACCTCTCACCTAATCAGTGCATTTGAACTGTGCCTCTTTAATGCAAATAGAGGAGGCAGTTGAGATTTATGCGTTGGGCCCTGTGGCTTGGCCATACTGCATCACCCTTGTGTCATATTCTTCACATGTTGATGCACAAACAGAGCAACAGTTCGGCAGTCCCTTTTTTTAAAGCATATTTTGGAGCAGCAGCAAGCAAAACCCTTCAGCAGATAGCTAGTAGAACATTTTGAACAGGACCCCCTACAGAAACCCTTCTCTGTCTTCTTGATTGTTGTGGAGCTGCCACATGGGGCATGTGGAAGGGCAAGTGGTGCTTCATCTGTGAGGAAACCGTCTTAGGAGCCACAAAAGGAGAGTTCTGGCACAATTGCTGCCAGCCCACAAACCTGTGGCCTGCCAGAGAAAGGAGCACAGAGTCTGGGTGGCATCCCTCCCACAACAGCCTCTGGAGACATGCCCACAAGGACCGAGTTTGCTCGTTTCACCACCTGGAGGTCAGAGAGCCAGAATCTCCTCACCAATCAAGAATTCTTTGAGATTAAATTCAAAAAATTCCGTCACCTCTCCCATCCCATTCCAATCCAAAGGTTAAAGCTCCGGAGTCCTGTCCTTATTTAAGTGGATGACTAACGAACTTGGTACCCTTACCTGTTGGTGTAGGTGGACGATGATCCCTTGTATCATCTCTTCAGTTACATATTAGAGGCTAAAGAGCATAGGGGAACACACTCACACATGAGCCCCAAATAAGAAATAGACTGGTGCATCGGCAAGGGTGAGAATCCTTCTCAGAATGCCTGAAAACAAGAAAAAAGCCCCAAAACTCCCTACTTGGTCATCTTTCCTTTAGCTCCAGATCCTCTCTTGAAGAAGGGAAATTCTGTGTTTTGGATCATGTTCATCCCAATCAAAGTAGAGAGAGACAATTCCTCTTGACATAATTGAGACCATGGGAAGGAAGTTAGTGTCTGCTATTGATATCCAGAAAGACTAAACTTGCTACATGTGTTAAATACGAGATTTAAATGTCTAACTTTGTTTGCAGATAGAAGATTGGGCGAGGGAAAGCGGGTAGTTAATTTTTTAAAAAAGAATTGACATGGCTGCTTGGAATCAAGTTGCCACTTGAACTGAGTTTTGGTGATTGGATTTTCTTAAATAAAAGGTACGCATGGAACATAGATATAATTAATTTTATTCTTTTAACTAATGCAGGTTTTTGGCTGTGGTTCCATCTTTAACTGACAGTTCAGAGTCTGTGTCTGGACAGAGACCTAACACCAGTGTAGAACAAGGGTATGTGGTTCTCTTCCTAAAAATCTATTGCTCAGAATGTCAAGTGAAGAGACTGTTGTTTTCAGTGTTTGTTGTAGGCGTCTTGGTCCCAGGGTATTAGATAGGCAAGGTGGGTGAAGTAATCAGGACTCACCAACTCAAAGCAGCACCAGACCCTGCTATAACAACAGATGCAAAGCCTGCAGACACATCTCCACCGCTACAATGATCAATGCCCAACCCACAAATACACACAACACACCTTTCAATATCCAGGGGCCCTCCACATCCCTGTCCCAACATGTGGTGTACCTCATCCAGTGCACTATGTGCCCCAATAACAACTGTAGATGAAACCAGACAATTGCTACGCTCTTGAATGAACCCTCACAGAAAAATAAGACAAGACAAAAACACCGTATGGTGTTGATGAGCACTTTTCACAGAGTGATCACTTTATATCTGACCTATCAGCTCTTGTCCTCAGAGGAAACCTGCACAACACCTTCAAAAGACAAGCCTGGGAACTGTTAGTCTGTATCTGCAAAAAGAACGAGGAGTACTTGTGGCACCTTAGAGACTAAAAAATGTATTTGAGCAGATGCTAAAAATCATGGTCTTAAAGACACGGGATGTATGGCTTATTACAGCCATCTGTAACCCACTAATCCCCTTCTTTTGTCCTATGACTGCAGAGGTGTTAACTGGCCTCTTCACCTTGAAGGATCTCTTAAAACATGTTAACTCCTTGTGCTAAACAATCTGTTATCATAGGCGCCGACTCCGTGGGTGCTCCGGGGCTGGAGCACCCACGGGGAAAAATTGGTGGGTGCTCAGCACCCACTGGCAGCTCCCCGCCAGCCCCGGGGCCCGCGCCCAGCTCACCTCACCACCGGGCGACGTTGTGGGCCCCCGACGCCGGGCGACGTCAGCGTCGCCCGGCGTTGGGGCCCGGTGACGTTGCGGGGCCCCGCCCCCGACGCCAGGCGACAGCACCCACGGGCGCCGACAGAAGTCGGCTCCTGTGTCTGTTACAGCTTGTATTTAGCTGTGATGCTCTGAGTGCCTTTCCCAGTTCTGAAGAAGAGCTCTGTGGAAGCTCAAAAGCATGTCTCTCTCACCAACAGAAGTTGGGCCAGTAAAAGGTATTACCTCACCCACCTTGTCTCTTTTAAATAAAGAGACTTACATTATTTAAAGTTCCGGATCTTCTGGAGAACTATGCATCTTCTGTGCTGAACTGCTCTTCCTTGAGCCAGACCAACAAGAGTGATTGGAGATGCTAGTTCTAAAAATGCTGATCATCAGGAGGTTGTTAGTGAGAAAAAAGGGAATTCACATAAAACTTTTGATTTTACAAATTGCCTTTAACTGCAATTGCCTTTAGCTTACAAATCCTGTTGGCACCACTGCTTTCCAACAAAAGTTATGTATATTATGTGAATTAACATTATTAATAAATTAATTTGTTTACTGTGAAATAGATTTCAGCATGAAAAGAACTTGATCCAAGGTATTAAATAGCTGCCCATAATGTGGGTCTTATAAGGTTAATTTGTCCTTGCACTGAAATGCATAGTTAAATGTTTTAATTACCTTTGTTCAGAAGTCAGCTAACATTTGTGCACTGATTTATGTGGATGTCAATTTGATAGGCATTGTACAACATTGCTAAAGTATAGTAGTAGCAAATCATTGGTACTCTAATTGTTATAATTCTACAGATTAAAATGTAGGTATTCAAATTCTAATGCTTTAAGTTTTGTACCATGTTACAAAGATGCAGCCACAATATGGCTGCTAAATAGAAAAATACTGACACATCCTTATTCCGATTAGGTCTGGCTTGCTTAGCACTCTAGTGGGAGAGAAATCTGTGACACAAAGATGGGAGGTAGGTATGAGAGTTCTACTGTGCTTATATTGTAAGAAGAGCCAAAATTTATAGTCATATGCAATTAAATATTTGAATAAAATGTGCTCATGTTCAGTAGGTTGAAAAATTTACTACCCTGGAACACTCCTCTCCACAGCAAATTGCTTTGCAGTATTTTGAAAGAAACAAGACTGTTTGCACCATTAGAAGTGGTGAGACAAAACAGTGCAGTAAATCTCAGAGAGAGAGTATTTCCACAAATCTTTTATGCTGTAGTTTGTACCATGTGAGAAGCTGACCACAGTGAAGATCTGTGTTTGATTATTCTAAAATAAGTGTTTGATTATTCTAAAATGCTAATATTTATCCTTTTTAAGAGAGGAGAGATCAGTAACTTCCAGTACCTGATGCACTTGAACACTCTGGCTGGCAGATCCTATAACGATCTCATGCAGTACCCTGTCTTCCCCTGGATCCTTGCAGATTATGATTCGGCGGTAAATATGAAAACGTATCTATGTCATGCTATTATTTGCACATGTTTATTTTTAAGGTGCGCTAACATTATAGTTGGTTCACATTACCTCAGTGGAGCTGGGACCTATTCAGTTCTCCAAATCTTTAATTTCAGTTTACTTTCTTATGCCACTACACATATTCCTCCAATGAGCTCCATGCTGGCTGTGACCCCTGAACCTGTGCAGAGTCCCATTGAAGTTAATGCAGCTCTGCACACTCAAGGAGGACTGTCTACAAAGAGCTCATTGCAGGACCAAGGACCAAGTTTTATTGCATGTTGGCCCGGTGATGTTTTGTGTCATAAATGTGTTTCTTGTAAATCTCTGCCGTAGTTCTCTAAACTGTTTCCCGGGGGCTTTTGTGACATAGCGCAGCGGTTCTCAACCAGCGGTCTGCGAAGCCCTGCAGCTGAAAGCCAGATCCCGAGCCCCAGCACCCCCTGTGCAGCTGAAGCCCCAGTCACCGGCTCCCCCCGCTGGGCTGAAGCGCACAGCCCCTAGTTACCCCCGCCTGCACCCTGAGCTACCCCCCTGCCCACACACAGCCCCTAGCTACCCTCTCCCTGCACCCTGAGCTACCCCCTGCCCACACACAGCCCCTAGCTACCCCTCTCCCTGCACCCTGAGCTACCCCCCTGCCCGCACACAGCCCCTAGCTACCTCCTCCCTGCACCGAGCTACCCCCCTGCCCACACACAGCCCCTAGCTAACCTCTCCCTGCACCCTGAGCTACCCCTCTGCCCACACACAGCCCCTAGCTACCCTCTCCCTGCACCCTGAGCTACCCCCTGCCCACACACAGCCCCTAGCTACCCCTCTCCCTGCACCCTGAGCTACCCCCCTGCCCGCACACAGCCCCTAGCTACCCCTCTCCCTGCACCCGGAGCTACCCCCCTGCACACAGCCCCTAGCTACCCTCTCCCTGCACCCGGAGCTACCCCCCTGCACACAGCCCCTAGCTACCCTCTCCCTGCACCCTGAGCTACCCCCCTGCCTGCACACAGCCCCTAGCTACCCCTCTCCCTGCACCCTGAGCTACCCCCCTGCCTGCACACAGCCCCTAGCTACCCCTCTCCCTGCACCCTGAGCTACCCCCCTGCACACAGCCCCTAGCTACCCTCTCCCTGCACCCTGAGCTACCCCCCTGCCTGCACACAGCCCCTAGCTACCCCCTCCCTGCACCCTGAGCTACCCCCCTGCCTGCACACAGCCCCTAGCTACCCCCTCCCTGCACCCTGAGCTACCCCCCTGCCTGCACCCTGAGCTATCCCCCTGCCTGCACACAGCCCCTAGCTACCCTCTCCCTGCACCCTGAGCTACCGCCCTGCATACAGCCCCTAGCTTCCCTCTCCCTGCACCCTGAGCTACCCCCCTGCCCACATACAGCCCCTAGCTTCCCTCTCCCTGCACCTTGAGCTACCCCCGTGCCCGCACACAGCCCCTAGCTACCCCTTTCCCTGCACCCTGAGCTACCCCCCTGCACACAGCCCCTAGCTTCCCTCTCCCTGCACCCTGAGCTACCCCCCTGCCCACAGCCCCTAGCTACCCCCTCCCTGCACCCTGAGCTACCCCCCTGCCCGCACACAGCCCCTAGCTACCCCTTTCCCTGCACCCTGAGCTACCGCCCTGCATACAGCCCCTAGCTACCCCTCTCCCTGCACCCTGAGCTACCCCCCTGCACACAGCCCCTAGCTACCCTCTCCCTGCACCCTGAGCTACCCCCCTGCCTGCACACAGCTCCTAGCTACCCCCTCCCTGCACCCTGAGCTACCCCCCTGCCTGCACACAGCCCCTAGCTACCCCTCTCCCTGCACCCTGAGCTACCCCCCTGCCCGCACACAGCCCCTAGCTACCCCTCTCCCTGCACCCTGAGCTACCCCCCTGCCCGCACACAGCCCCTAGCTATCCCTCTCCCTGCACCCTGAGCTACCCCCTTGCACACAGCCCCTAGCTACCCCTCTCCCTGCATCCTGAGCTACCCCCCTGCCCTCACACAGCCCCTAGCTACCCCTCTCCCTGCACCCTGAGCTACCCCCTTGCACACAGCCCCTAGCTACCCCTCTCCCTGCACCCTGAGCTACCCCCCTGCCTGCACACAGCTCCTTGCTACCCCCTCCCTGCACCCTGAGCTACCCCCCTGCCTGCACACAGCCCCTAGCTACACCCTCCCCGCACCCTGAGCTACCCCCCTGCACACAGCCCCTAGCTACCCCCTCCCTGCATCCTGAGCTACCCCCCTGCACACAGCCCCTAGCTACCCCTCTCCCTGCACCCTGAGCTACCCCCCTGCACACAGCCCCTAGCTACCCCCTCCCTGCACCCTGAGCTACCCCCCTGCCTGCACACAGCCCCTAGCTACCCCACTGCCTGCACCCTGAGCTACCCCCCTGCCTGCACCCTGAGCTGCCCCCTGCACACAGCCCCTAGCTACCCTCTCCTTGCACCCTGAGCTACCCCCCTGCCCGCACACAGCCCCTGGCTACCCTCTCCCTGCACACCCTGAGCTGTTTTCAAACTTTTTGAACTGAGCGCCCCCACCTCCTTTTGTTATAATTTTTGGTTGCGCCCTCCTCCCACTCCCCACAACCCAGACAGGCTGGGTGGACTGCTAAGGTGAGTCGGGATAGAGGAGCTCCCTCCTGAGATCGTGCTTTGCGGAGCTGGCTTGAACCCAACTGGCCCGTGCCCCCCCGCACCTCCAAAACAGAAGTCAAACTACACCTACGCCCGAGGGGCCTGCCACCGCCCAACCCGGAGCCCCTCGTCCCCCGCTGGGCCCTGGAGTTTTTATATCATTTGCCGGGGAGGGGCTCAGAAAGAAAAAGGTTGAGAACCGCTGACCTAGCAGAAGCATTCCTGTTTGGGAGACAGTGCAAAGTCTCTCAAAAAGTTTAGCCCCAACCTTATGAAAGTGATGGAAAAGGGAGAAATGATATTAATGTTAGTTTGGGCAATACCTCTGGCCAGTCGGTTTCCCACCTGAGGTGCTGTGATGAAGACCTGCTGCTGAGGCTAGTTTTTGCTGGGAAGGACGGGGAGACATAAAGCACACCCACTACTAGAATGTAGTAAAGATATCTTCTTGAATTGGGCTGAACAATTCTTTAGAAAAGCATAACTAACTCGATGAGCTAAATAATTGCTGCTGCTTACAATGTGAGGCTCTAGCCTCAAATACCATAGTGCTCGTAAGGCTGCTCACCTTGATCAGCCAGCGCAGAGTGCTTTTAAGAATCAGTATTTGTTTATTTTAAAAGGAACTGGATCTTACCAATCCCAAGACATTCAGAAACCTGGCCAAACCGATGGGAGCACAGACAGAGGAAAGATTAGCGCAGTACAAAAAGCGATACAAAGATTGGGAAGACCCTAATGGTAAGTGATTGTACAAATGCAGATCTTGAAGAGCAGAGATGGGCGCATTTTAAGTTGGTCGATGTGCCTGTCTTCTTCCAAGAACCCCCTAAACACCTTTTGCTTGTGTGCATACCAGATACTGTGGGAGGGCACGAAGGGTTGTGGTGTGGCCACTTTATGCCCATGTCCCTTTTAAACGTGGCCACAAAGCAACTCCGGGAATACCCCGGCTTAGAGATCTACTCTTCCCACACAGGTGTCACTGATGTGGGAGGCTGCTAAAGACTTGGTTATTTCTATGCCCATCTTCCCTGGCAGTTACAATGACCCAAGTTAAGGCAACCCTCAGAGCTGTTCCTACCTGCTCTAGGGAGTGTACACACCCTCCCCGTTTGGTGCTAACACCAAGCTCCACACTAGCACAGGGATCAAGGCCCCACTTGGTTTGTATGGCATTTCTCCCTGTGCCAGTGCAAAAAGGAGAGACATGATTCAGTCCATCAAAGATATGCAGAATACTACATTCAGGGCTGGTCTACACTAGCCCTGAAATTCGAACTAAGATACGCGACTTCAGCTACGTGAATAACGTAGCTGAAGTCGAACTATCTTAGTTCGAATGAAAAGGTACTTACCCGGGGTCCACACGCGGCGCGCAGGCTCCCCCGTCAACTCCGCCTACTCCGTTCGTCGAGCTGGATTACCAGCGTCGACGGCGGAGCACTTCCTGGTTTGATTTATCGCGTCTAGACAAGACGCGATAAATCGAACCCAGAACATCGATCCCGCGCCTCCGACCGGACGCGTAAGTATAGACGTACCCTAAGAAATCCTAATTGCTGCAAAAAAAAAAAAAAAAAAGCAGGAGTTTTCAAACTCTTCCATACTACAGACCCCATGTTAATAGAGAGAGTATCTCATGGACCACCTACCCTCCTGATTGTGATCACATAGCATCCCTGTGGAACTAGTTGTTTACATGAAAAAGTAATATTAGGAAAGCAATATATTTTGAGCAGTTTTTAATGTAGTCTAGCGGCTAGAAATAAATAAAACCACTATCATATGACCAGGCAGCTCTTCACAGACCACAGCTTGAGAACTGCTGAAATAAAATAAACATGGCAAAGAAATAGGAATCTTTTTGCATAGATCTTCTACAGCTTATTCATTTAGTTCTCAGTGCATGTATTTACTAAGTAATCATTAATCTGAAATGTCTGAAGAAGACAATAAATGCAATCAGTCTCTTTATATTACTCCTTTAAAGTATGCAAAATGCCCCCTAGAACTGAGTTAGAGCTGAATTTTTTTTCTCAATTTTAGAATTCCCTTAAATATTAAAAATATGATCTGTGCATGTGTCCAAACTGTTGTTGTTATACTGCACTCTCTTCCTAGTCCCGTTTTTCAGATGATAAGCATTTGATGATTGAAGAACATAAGAACGGCCATACTGGGTCAGACCAATGGTCCATCAAGCCCAGTATATTGTCTTCCAGCAGTGGGCAGAGCCAGGTGCTTCAGAAGGAATTAACAAAACAGGGCAATTTTTTCAGTGATCCATCCTGTCATCCAGTCCCAGCTTCTGGCAATCAGAGGCTTAGAGACACCTAGAGCATAGGATTGCATCCCTGACCATCTTGGCTAATAGCAATTGATAGATCTTTCCTCTGTGAACTTATCTAATACTTTTTTGAACATTTTGGCCTTCACAACATCCCCTGGCAATGAGTTCCACAGGTTGACTGCGTTGTGTGAAGTAGTACTTCCTTTTATTTGTTTTAAACGGGCTGACTATGTGAAAGGATAAATAATACTTCCGTATTCGCTTTCTCCACAGCAGTCATGCTTTTATAGACCTCTATCATATCCCCCCTTAGTCATCTCTTTTCCCAGCTAAATGGTCCCAGACTTCTTAATCTATCCTCAAATGGAAGCTGTTCCATACTCCTAACCAGTTTTGTTGCCCTTTTCCAATTCCAAGATACATTTTTTTGAGATGGAACGACCAGAACTGCATGCAGTATTCAAGGTTTAGGCGTACCATGGATTTATATAGTGACATTATGATATTTACTGTTTTATTTTCTGTCTCTTTCCTAATAGTTCCTAACATTTATTTAACTTTTTTGACCGCTGCTGCACATTGAGCAGCTGTTTTCAGAGAACTATCTGTGATGAGTCCAACATCTCTCTCTCTTCAGTGGTAACAACTAATGTAGACCCCTATCATTTTGTACGTAGAGTTGGGATTACGTTTTCCAATATGCATTTATTGTTTATCAACATTGCATTTATCAACCTTGAATTTTATTGCCCAGTCACCCAGTTTCGTGAGATCCCTTTGTAAAACTCTTCACAGTCAGCTTTGGACTTAACTGTCTTGAGTGATTTTGCATTATCTGCAAACTGTGCCACCTCACTATTTATGTGAGGTGGCACATATCCCTTTTTCCCCACGTATCCCTTTTTCCAGATCATTTATGACTATGTTGAACAGCACTGATCCCAGAACAGATCCTCTTTCCATTGTGACTCTTTATTCCTACCCTTTGTTTCCTGTCTTTTAACCAGTTACTGATTCATGAGAGGACCTTTCCTCTTATCTCATGACTGCTTACTTTGCTTAAGAGCCTTTGGTGAGGGACCTTGTCAAAAGCTTTCTGAAAGTCCAAGTACATTATATCCATTGGATCATCCTTGTCCACATGTTTTTGTTGATCCTCTTCAAAGAATTCTAATAGATTGGTGAGGCATGATTTCCCTTTATCAAAGCGGTTTGACTCTTCCCCAGCATATTGTGCTCACCTATAAGTCTGATAAGTCTCCTCTTTACTATAGTTTCAACCAATTTGCCTGCTACTGAAATTAGGCTTACCAGCCTGTAATAGTCAGGATCATCCCTGGAGCCTTTTTTAAAAATCGGCATTACATTAGCTGTCTAGTACAGAGGCTGATGCAAGTGATAGATTTCATATCAGTTAGTAGTTCGGCAATTTCATATTTGAGTTCCTTCAGAACTCTTGGGTGAATACCACCTGGTCCTGGTGACCTATCTCTGTTTAATTTCTCAGTTTGTTCCGAAACCTCCTCTATTGACACCACAATCTGGGACAGTTCCTCAGATTTGTCACCTAAAAAGAATGGTCTAGGTGTGGAAATCTTCCTCACATCCTCTGCAGTGAATACCAGTGCAAAGAATTCATTTAGCTTCTCCACAATGGCCTTGTCTTTCTTGAGTCCTCCTTTAGCACCTTATTCGTCCGGTGATGGCCCCATTGATGATTTGGCAGACTTCCTGCTTCTGATGTAGTTACGAAAATTAACAGCAATTGTTTTTTTTCTTTTGCTAGCTGCTCTTAAAAAAAAATTTTTGGCCTGCTTAAGTATACTTTTACACTAGACTTGCCAGAGTTCATGTTCCTTTCTGTTTTCCTCAGTAAGATTTGACTTCCAATTTTTTTGCCTCTAACTGCCTCTTTTACTCTGTTGTTTAGCCATAGTGGCATATTTTGGGTCCTGTTACTTTTTTTTATTTGGGGTATAAAATTAATTTGAGCTTCTATTATGATGTTTTTAAAAAGTTTCCATGTAGCTTGCAGGCATTTCACTCTTGTGACAGTTCCTATACATTTCCGTTTCACTTGCTTCCTCGTTTTTGTGTAGTTCCCCTTTTTGAAGTTCAGTGCAACTGTGGTGGACTTCTTTGGTATCCCCCTCTCTCACCCACCAGGATGTTAAATTTAATTACATTATGGTCTCTCTTGCCGAGTGGTTCCGCTATATTCATCTCTTGGGCCAGATCCCGTGCACCGCTTTAGGACTAAATCAAGAATTGCCTCTCTCCTTGTGGGTTCCATGACTAGCTGCTACAACAAGCTGTCATTAATGGTGTCTACACATTTTATTTTAGGTTTCAGTGTAGTAGCCGTGTTAGTCTGTGTCAGCAAAATGAAAATAAGAAAGAAAAACTTGTAGCACCTTAGAGACTAACAAATTTATTTCAGCATAAGCTTTCGTGGGTTAGTACCCACTTTCATTTCTTCCTGATGTGACATGTATCCAGCCAGTAGGGGGATGGTTGAAATCCCCCATTATTATTGAATTTTCTATTTTTGTAGCCTTGCTAATCTCCTGGAGTATTTCACCATCACCATCCTGGTCAGGTGGTTAGTAGCATATTCCTACTGCTATATTCTTATTGAAGCCTGGAATTTCTAACAATAAAGATTCTGGAGTACAGCTTAATTCATTTAAGACTTTTACTATATTTGACTGTTTTCATATAGTCATTCTTGTATATTTTGTACCCTGGTATTACCTTCTCCATTGATTATCATTGTTCTGCCAAGTTTCTGTGATTCCTATCATACTGACATTCTCATTTAATACCAGGCACTCAGGTTCACCCATCTTCGTACTTAGACATCTAGCATTTGTATACAAGTACTTATAAAATTCATCAATATTTAGCTGTCTGCCTTCCTGTAATGTAATTGAATGGGACTCTTTCATTTGACTGTTTCTCTTCAGCTCCTACCTGTACTTTATCAACTTCTATCCTCTCCTCTTTACTAGGATATAGAGAATCCCCATTAATAAATCCTCCTCTAAGGGATGCTGCCGTCCAAACCTTGTGCTCCTTCACACCTGTTGGCTCTTCTCAGCCCTTAGTTTAACTGCAACTTTAATAGGTCACTACCAGAAGTTTGAGGACTGTTGTTCTAAAGTTACTGCACTGTCCAATACCAGTAGGTGGCAGAGTTACATTTTTGAACAACCAGCCGAATTGTGTGAAGACATTTGTACAGATGGCTTGTTGTTGCCAGCAAATTAATAAAATAAAATCTTTACAAAATCTGTAGTCAGCAATTCTGAGAAATATTAGAGCACTAAGCCTTTAATTCCACATCATAGAACAGGCTAAAAGTAAAAATTATCCTTTAGAAGAAGTAATTGTAGCTGTCTTGTAATGTTTCAATTATTCGAAGTATAAAACTGCTTAATGTGCAGTGTTGCTGGGCAAAAAGACTGTTGAATTATGACTGGTGGATTACTGCCAAAGTTTAAGTAAGTGGTTTCAATGTCAAATCATAAAGTTTAAATAGTCTTAGTTCCGCAAATATGAAAGCTGCAAATACCAATTTTTAATGTGTTCAGGGTCATACTGTTCTCACAGTCTAGCACTTCTTAAACCTATTAATTTCTTAATTTACTGCAGATTTTTCATGAACATTTCCTCTTTATTTCCTCTTCATTTGTGACTTTTAATTTTTCTTTATCAGGGGAAACTCCAGCTTATCATTATGGTACTCACTATTCATCTGCCATGATAGTGGCCTCGTATCTTGTCCGAATGGAGCCTTTTACACAGATATTCTTAAGGTTACAGGTAAATTGTGTGAGATTTCATTTTTCTCTGTTTCTGTCTTGTTTAAATTTGAAATGGGTAAAAATGTGAATCATCTTGTAACTTGATTCTCACTGAGCATGGCAGAAGAAAGAAAGTGCTGTAGCTGCATTGTTTTCTTCTTGGTGAAAGTTACTCTCTTTAGAATAGCAAAGAGATTTTATGGGCAGATGTATATGATCCTTCAGATGGAAGTCTGAACATTTGGAAAAATGCACGAGAACTCAACAGAGAAAAAGCAGCTTTTTATCTAATAAAGAAATAGTTCAAATCCTACTTTGTTCATCTATTGTTAAAAGAACTCATGCATTAGTTTCCCTCATTTTAGTTCTCAAGTGTTTAAAGACTAATTTGTTAAACTGGTTTGTCAGTCTAGTATTAAGAGTCAAATTAACCAAACATTAGCACAGCCTGGAATTTTCTGACAGCTCGAAAATTAATTGGGTTCACAGTGCTACATTTTAAATATTTTCTTAGCTGGAAACCATCAGGCAAGAACATTTATTTTCTTTGGGCCAGCATTTCGACCAAAAAGACTAATATTTGGAATAAGGCTAGATCTTTTTTTTTTTATTATTTTTTTAAATCCTGTAGATTTATATTTTTATGCTTCATATTTAGCATTATTGCAAAGAAAGATTATAGCAACCAATAGAAGAAAACATCGTTTTGGACCCTTTTGTTGCAGAAGAGTTTTTTTTCCTTTTTTATTATTATATTTATTTGACGAAGATAAAACGTTACCAAACGGTTTTACTTTACAGTTTTATAGACCTTGGCTGAGTCTGCTGTGCTGAGAAATGATCTGGTATAAAGATGCTTCTCATTTCATTCTACAGGGTGGCCACTTTGACCTGGCTGACAGAATGTTTCACAGTGTGCGTGAAGCCTGGTATTCAGCATCAAAGCACAACATGGCAGATGTAAAGGAACTCATCCCAGAATTCTTTTACCTCCCGGAGTTTCTGCTCAACTCCAATAACTTTGATCTAGGTAGGCAAAAGCTGCTGATCGCATCGTGTTATGGATGTGAAAATAGTGAAAGCTGGTCCAGACATAAAACAAGTTCAGTAAAATGTATGTAACAAAGATTTATGTAACAGGGTAAGAAAATGGCAGATGGCTTACTGGAACTGGGCCTTACATATTCCCATAATCAAAAGATAATTATTTCCCAATGCTGTGTGTTTATGTGCAATTATATAGGGAAATCTGGACACTTCGTTTGTAACTCTTGAATTTTTCTTTTAGATGAATGAAGATGTTTTCTCAAACACCAAATATTAATTTTAATAACTCATATAAAACTGCATTTTAGAAATTAAATTGAACAAGAAATTTACATTTCCAAGGGAAGCATTTTTATTAGAACTCATGCATTCAGCAAATCCTGCTTTGGTAGGAGAATTTCTGATCATTATATTTTTCTGCCATATAATCTACCAGTCTTAAAGTAGTGTTTCAATACTCAGGCCGAATGTGTTTAAAGGACAGACATAACCTAGGGTTTGCATAATGTGTTTGTCAATTTTGATATTTAGACTTCTAGGAGTGAAGTTCTTTAAGGAAAAGTAGCTGAAATGTGTTTAAAGTTTGATAGATCATTTCCACTGTTGTTTGTTTATTTAACTGCAGTGAAATTTCACTGAACTATTGGCAGATCATACCTCTGAAAGATAAAATAACGGATGTAAGATAAATTAGTGTTGCCATAGCATCATATTTTTTGTTATGAGATTAACTCTTTAGTTTTTCCAAGTTCTATGCTACAAATTCAATAACAGGGATTACTAAACATCCGCATCTTTTAAAAATCAAAATCATTAGTGCAGAACATTCAGACACAGGAACATAGCAATTACTGTACCCGTTTAGACATATGATCTTAGAGAAAGTTTCCTCTTAACCTTTATCACAGGCTAGCTTATATTCTGAAACTCACATTTCTATCCCTTTTCAATTTGTTTTTTCAACAAAATTGAAACTTCTGTGAGTAAAAGAATACAGTTCTGCAGGCCTTATTTATATTGAGTGGTATTTACAAGCATAATCCCATGAACTCAAGAGTGGGACTTTTGTAGTACTTCTCAATGTGAATAAAGGTTGAAGAAACAGTCCTTCAAGGTTTACAGCAGAGGACACACTATATGAATATATTCTGGTAGTTTAAAAAGTATTCCTTTATATGAAGAAAATGAATCATGGTGTGATTCTACCAGTGGGATGCCTTTTTACTATTTGCTCTTATAACATTTCATCTCAGGATTATTTTCCTCCGTTAGGCAGCCTGTTGGCATATAAATCTCTGAAAATGCACTGAATTCAGTAATTAGTAATTTGACACCCACTAATCCTCCAGACAGGTTTAAACTTTCAAAAAGTGTAAAACTTTCCAAAAGTGACTCTAAAGAAAGTCTACTAAAATGAACATCCAAAATGTCACTCCATCCGAGGAATTTATCTTCTTCTTCTGATATTTCTCATTTTGTATTTTTTAAAACTTGTGCGTGTGTGTGTTTGAAAGGATGGCGTTAGAGCTTTCTGAAGTTTTTTTTTTTTTAAAAAACCCAGTCGTTATTCAGTACAATTCAAATATGGAAAAAGGATCCTGGTTGTGGTATGGCTGCAAGAGGCTGTTGCATGGACTGTTTCCATTATTCTACAAAGACATCAGACCTGACAAAGTATCTACCCTGTGGCAGAGAACCACTTAAATAGAAAATACAGCTATAGTAAAATGAAATTAAAGTTCTAAAAACCTCTTTATTGGGAAGGGCTAAAGACTTTGTTTGGCTTCTCTGTAGTGAAAACTATTAAGGTAACTGGACCGTTATTCAAAATTCTCAGAAGGTTAGATAACCATCAAATAAATCCTCATAGCTGAAAACCCATTCAACTTGCTTTTAAAGGGGCATTGTTAAGGATGGCAAACTGAAATGATCTATTTTTATATATATGCACAAGGAGCATATAATTCTGTGTCTCTACCCTGTTTCCTGAAATAACTTCAAGTGCCTTTATTTTATATTTTTTTTAAATTACAAATAGTTCAAGCACTCTCACAAACAACCCTATATAAAAAAATAGATACATGATGGAGAAACATGTTTCTAGTAAGGAGACAACTTCTAAGGGGCTATTAGAAACAACAGTAAAAAATGCTGAGGAATTTCTCCAAGCACTAACTTTATAAAGCATGTGCCATTGTTACTGTGATATGATTTTTGTTGCTTCTCGTATTGAGATGCATCACTGTCTTTTTTTGCTTTTAAAACTTCAATTTATTTTGTAGGTTGCAAACAGAATGGCACTAAGCTCGGAGATGTGATACTTCCCCCATGGGCAAAGGGAGATCCTCGTGAATTTATTAGAGTTCATCGGGAGGTAATAAACATTTTAATAATAAAAAACACAGAAAGTTTATTTGGACTTAAATACCAGTCTAGGGAGCTCAATGCATCCTTTGTAGTCACTTTTCTATTTGATGTGCATCTTGGGGAGGTACCCTGTTATGCTGATGGACTAAAGAACCAATGGTCCTCCGTTTGCTCTTGGTATCGGTATTGGCTGAAGCAGCTAATAAGGTGCTATTATACTGCTTTTCCTTTAAACATACCAAATATTTTGTGTAATTTCATCCACCACAGTCCGATAATAGACTCAGTCAGTGACTATCTGCTCAGTTTAATGCATACATTTTGAATTACAGGCTTTGGAATGTGATTTTGTGAGCGCACATCTGCATGAATGGATTGACTTAATCTTTGGTTATAAACAGCAAGGCCCTCCTGCAGTAGAGGCTGTAAATGTCTTCCATCATCTCTTTTATGAGGGGCAAGTGGATATATACAACATAAATGACCCATTAAAAGAGACAGCTACCATAGGATTCATTAATAACTTTGGGCAGATACCCAAACAGGTAAGGATCTTCTTTAACCTATTGTAACTATATGCCAGAAAATATTCAAATCCAAGAATTTCCAAATGCTTTAATTTAAAAAGGCAATTCCAGTCAAAACATATATAGTATTTATTTAAGTTTCTAATATGCATTTCTGTTCTTTGTCTGAAACTTAAGTGCAAGTTTTGTGGTTGTAAATATATTTGCATAAATGCAGACTCAGTTACAGGTGAATCAATTCTCAAGCCGTTACATGCATCTAACATAAACCTTGGGTTTTGTCTGTAAGACATGAGATTTATCCTTTTTTCTTCATGCTCCAAAAGTAGAGGCAAGAGCTTATGGAGGAGTTTAAAAAAACAACAAATCATCAGAGAGCCAGTGTGTTACTGCAAAAGGGTTGTGCTGTATAAATTATTCTTCTTCGAGTGCTTGCTCATATGTATTCCAGTTAGGTGTGCGCGCGCGGCGTGCACGATCGTCGGAAGATTTTTACCCTAGCAACACTCGGTGGGCCGGCTGGCGCCCCCTGGAGTGGCGCCGTTAGGTGTCCCGATATATACCCCAGCCGGCCCATCGCCCCCTCAGTTCCTTCTTACCGCCCGTGTCGGTCGTTGGAACAGTGGAGAGCAGCTCGCTGACCTCCACAGCCCTAGCTTCATTAGCACTCGTTTATCTTTTAGATAGTTCAAGTACTGTTAATTAGTTGTTAATAGTTGTTGATAGTAGTTATCTTTCTTAGTGACAATAGTAGCTGGAGATAAGGGGCTCCCCCCCCCCCCGTTATCCCCACCCCGGTACCGGGCCAATGCCTGGCTCTCCGGGATTCAAACCTTGCTCGGCATGCCAGAAGCCGATGCCTACAGGAGACCCGCACGCCTCCTGTCTCAAGTGCCTCGGGGAGTCCCACCTTCCGGACAAGTGCCGCATTTGTAAGTCCTTCAAGCCGCGGACCAAAAAGGAGCGGGACATTCGCTTAAAGCAGCTCCTTTTAGAGGCGTCTCTTAGCCCGATGTCGGCGCCGCATCGTACCACGGCACCGACCCCGGCAGCCTCAACGTCTGCGGCACCGGAACGCCCGAGCTCCGGAAAAGAACCCCGGCACCGTCCTTCTCTACCTGGGACCTCGCAGAGCCGCCCTCTGTCCCCGAGAGCCAAGAAGTCGGGAGGACCGACTAAGGCGCCGCTGCATGCGCAGCCTGCTCCAGATCTGCCTAGGTCTGTTGAGGCGCCCGCACCGCCAGCTCCGGTACCGCAAGGACCGTTGGGCTCGGTGCCAGTGGTCTCCGTGCCACTTACTCCGGCCCACCATAGGCCGTTGAGTCCGGCGCCGCCGCCAACACCGGCGCCGGCCCTGCCAACTCCGGCACCCGAGAGGCCGTTGAGTGCAGGTCAGCCTTTGCAGGCTCCGGTACCGACGACTCCGGTCCCGCGAGGGCCGTTGAGCTCGGTAGCCGCCAGCTCCCCGGCACGCTCCGTGGTTGAGCTTCCGCTGCCGTCCACGCCGGACACCTTCGCAGCGGCACGGGACCTGATCCAGATGACCGCTCCGGCACCGACCCCGTCTACGGTACCGCCGGTGCGGATCATCACTTCACGCGGCAAACCGGCCATCTTCCACCCGGTGCCGCAGGCGGAGACCAGCTTTTTGCTATGTGATAGAATAGTTGCAACATAGTGCACAGGAAGTTTAATTGTACAAGTTGTCTTGTAGCAAATTCAGTTAAGGATACATCATTTCTTTTTAACATGGTTGCTTAGTTTTCTTTGGCACCTTCTCATTCCCAGAAGCTGGGAACGGGCAACGGGATGGATCACTTGATGATACCTGTTCTGTTCATTCCCTCTGGGGCATCTGGCATTGGCCACTGCTGGAAGACAGGATACTGGGTTAGATGGAACTTTAGTCTGACCGACTATGGCCGTTATTATTTGTACTGTAGCTATTGAAAATAAATTATTAAATAATTGCTTTCAAAACATTGGTTTTGGCAGGGCTGGCATAAGTCGTTAGCTAGAATTGAACTGGCAGAATTTAGAGGCAACCTTTAAAAACAAAAAGGATTGAAGCTTTGAAGGGTGGTGAAATTCTCTTTGAAAGGTCATTGTAAATTATTAAATACTTTAAAAGGAAAGTTTATTGTATTTCCCTTGGATAAAGGAGTTTGGGTTTGCCATAGGTACCCCTGAAAAGTTTCCTTTTGCCTTGTTATCAATAGGGGAGGTATTATTGATATCAGCAGGTATTTCCCATGCTTGGACTGGGGAATATACAAGTATTTTTAATACCTTCCCAAAGGTAGCAGAGGAATAGTGTAGGTTGCATCAGTCTATCATATTTCAAAATCAGAAGTACAGCAAACTTGACTGTCAGTATAGCAAAAATACATAGAAAACCAGTGAGGGGAAATTCCTCAATATTTAGAGTTTGGCTAAGCATCCTAAAATATGGATGCTAGTCTGGAACTTTGGATGGTTCCCACTAGACAAAGGGTGGACAAACTTTCTGGCCTGAGGGCCACATCTGGGTATGGAAGTTGTATGGCGGGCCATGAATGCTCACGGTTCCCGGCCAATGGGAGCTGCGGGGCAGCGCTAGGGGCAGCATGCGAAGCCCCCTGGCTGCCCCTACACGTAGGACCAGAGAGGGGACATACCACTGCTTCTGGGAGCCACACTGAGCCATGGCACGTGCAGAGCAGGGAAAGTCCCCAGACCCCGCTCCCCGTCGGGAGCTTGAGGGCCAGATTAAAACATCTGAAGGGCCGGATGCGTTCCCCGGGCCATAGTTTACCCATCCCAGCACTAGACCCTGTGCCTATCCCTCACATAATTGCCAAACTCCAGATAGGTCCTAGTTACCCTATATTTTTTTCTTCTTGCAAAAAAGCCTAATGATCTGCTAACCCACTCTTCATTCTTGAATCTTCCTCTGACATCGCTCCCTCACCTAGCTCTCATTGTTGGTTTTATATGCATTTTTGCTGTACTGACAGTGGGGCTTTCTGCTCGTATGTTTACTATCGTCATGAAACACCATATGCTAGTGCTATATGTGGGACCAAAGAAGTAAGATTTAATAGATTTCGTTTAAGGCTGGTAGGAGAGAGATTTTTAAGAAGAGTCTTAAAATTGTATTGGATTTGAGGCCCTGATGTTAAAATCGCTATAATTAACAATTTATTAAATTTACAAGAAAGCACACATTGATGTGCTGCAGGGCCTGGCAGCCTCAAAAGCCCCCCACCTTTCTTGATAAATTGTCCTGGAAAGAATTACTGAACTGGTGGTGGCTGTGTAGTGACTGAAATGAAACAAAGTCAATATGAAAATAAATGGCAGTTTGCTCTCAACATTTGAATTTCTTCCCCTTTTTCAATATAATTTTTAGAGAAATTATGGCCATAAGGGAGGTTACAAGATATTTCTAAATAAAATGTTTATTATGTAAAAGTACATACAATACTCAGCATATATATAGTACTGTACCCACCATCAGAGAAATGGAGTATTTATATTGACTTTATATTTTGGTGAACATGGAGCATTTATGTCTTCACCTCTGATGGGTCATTTCCAACCAGTTTAATTGCTTAACATTGCTCAAGAGATCAGTGTTGACACAGAAGGTGGTAAACATTGGAAAATTACTGACTCATCATTACATGATTGGCTGAGAACAATCATGAGTCAGAATCTGATTCTTCTGTGTCATCTGTAATCAACTCCTCCCTGTCCACTCAGACTTTTTTCAACCCTTTGATTGTCTGTGGTGTTCCAACAACGTGGCCTGGTGTTTGTGGGATATATTTATATAGTTTAACTTTGAAAAAGTACCAGTTTGTAGTTCAGATTATAGTAAATGTAGTAATATTCATAGATGTAAATTTATTTATCTGTCTTCCCTTCACAAAATTGCCCTCTGCTATTAGCTAGCATTTTAGAGGTGGTCCTTAATCCAGTGATACGTTGTTCCTACCCACTGAAACATGCACTTGTAAATTGGATATACCTTGGCCAACAGGGTTCAAAAGCTCAGTCTTTATAGTAAGATACAGCTGCCCTACATACAAGGCACGTGTTCCAGAACACAGACTGCACTATAGAGGGAGCTGATGTTAATAACCTCAACAACAGAGAATTTTGCTCATTCATTCTGCATACTTTAAATGTAAAAATCCAATAATAGCTGTAAGTGAAAGGATAGAGAATAACTTATTTTTGCCCTGGATTTTTCAGCAGAGATTTCTGAAAACTAGATGCATTCTTCAATATTTGTTACCTGTATATTTATCATACTGATAGCAATATTATGATACTGCTGTTTCAAAGCCAAAAGGAAGTTCTCTTTTTGTGTGAAATAAGAATGTAAAATCACTTTAAACAGCAGCTTGGCTATTTTAATTGTTTCCTAAAAAGGAAAATCCTGATGAAAAATGTATCGCTCATTGCATTCTAGTTTAGGTTTGTATTTTTCTTGAATATTTAAAAACATTTATATAACATAAAAGGAACTTTATGTACATTTGCTAATTTGTAGAATTTTTTTAAAGTAAATCTGATACTGTTGGTAAACTTTAAAAGTCTTCGCTGATGGGAATCTATAATCTTGTCACTAACTCGTGTTTGATTTCCTATCCAACATATTGCAGCTATTTAAAAAACCACACCCGCCAAAGCGAGTTAGAAGCCGAATCAATGGCGAGGCCGTTGGAATGTCTGTCCTCCCAGGTTCCACAAGTGACAAGATCTTTTTTCATCATTTAGACAACCTGAGGCCTTCTCTTGCACCTGTAAAAGGTAAAACTCACCACAGTACTTACTCCTGATCTCTTGCTAGTGTTCATAGTTCTTGCTAAATAAATGTTCCTTTTTCTGATTTTTCTTACCTTTTGGGTTTCGTACTCCACTAGAGCTCCAGATTTAACACTTCAACCCACTAAGATTCTGAGAGGCCCCAATTCCACTTGAGGTAGGCCTTGGCTATGCAAGAAAGTTGTACCAATATTAACTAAAGTTAACCGTTTCATGGACAAGACCTGAAGTGGAAAGAATGAGCCTTAAGCCACACCCTAAAGTTTAACACCTTGTGTTTAATTTCAACAAACTATCTGAAACCATCAAGAGAAGCAAATTCCAGAGCTGAGAACCTGCTACTGAGGGTGCACTGCCCACAACCTAAGATGTTTAAATCTAGCTTCAGTGCCCCTCGTAACCTTGGTTTTTGTGTGTTACCATGGGAGAAAAGTGCTTTCTCAAAACTTCCAAGGAACGTTTTGGATACTGGCAAGAAATGGTGCTGTCAGTAGCCACACAGAAGCAGTAGTGTCCTGTCCAGCTCATGTCTGGCTTTAATTTTTTCAACCAAAAGAAGATAGTAAAATTATCAAAATAATTAATAGCTCATTTTTAAATTTAATTGGGTTCCTACTGACAACACGTTATAAAATTTTCATTAATAAATTATATTTAGCACATATATCACGTTTTCCAGCTGAAGATATTAAACACTTTACAAACATTAACTCGCTGTGAGTTAGGTAAGGGATATTATAGTGATTACTTCATTCACGATTGAAAAGCATCCACCTCTGGGGTAGAAAGGAGCAGCTGTTTAATAGAGCACAGCGACACTACACTGTCACCTAAGAGGACAAGTGAAGAATAGCCATCTCTGTTTGAAAATGCTAGAGCAAGCTAGGCAGGCAGACTATAATTATCCAATTTGAAAAGTGGCATATGAAATTATTTAGCTGGGATTTTAGAATCAATGTTTTTGCTGTACAAAAAAATACCATGTCCTCTTTAATGACCACAAGTGTTCGGCACTTACGTCTATGTTTTGTCTGAAAGACAGCATGTCCAGCAACACGGTGTCCCTTACTGATTCAGAGGGAAGCGTGCCACCTATGGATGTGCCAGTACCTACGCATCCCTAGGAGATCTGACCAAATACTGGCAGTGTTTAGCTGTGAGAGTTGATAGGATTACAGCACAAGTGACATAATTACAGTTTAAACTGATATTTGTATAATATAAGGAGTGTACGAGTTCAGTTTCTATGGTGCATCATGGTATTTGTACTGTGATCAGAGGGGGCTGTCACATAATTAGAAACAAAATTATACAGTGAGGCTTATGTAATGGTTGTGTTTGTGTGTGTTTGCAGTAATATAAAACACGTTGTTGTTGTTTGTTCAGAACTCAAGGAGCCTGTGGGACAGATAGTTTGCACAGATAAAGGAATTCTGGCAGTAGAGCAAAATAAGGTTCTCATTCCACCTACCTGGAATAAAACTTTTGCCTGGGGCTATGCAGACCTCAGCTGTAGACTGGGAACGTACGAGTCGGACAAGGTTTGTGAATTTTAAGTTTTACTGATGTTCTAGTATGTGTTCGCTACTAAAATCTAACTCTGAAAATATATTGGGCATACCAGGGAAGGAATTTTGTCTGTACTGTATCTGCTTTATTAGTATTTATGCTGAAGTCTTCACCTGAAGAATGATAGGAAAATCAAGTTAACCTATTGCTACTAAAAAGTTAATTTCCATCATACAATGAACAAGAATGAACTTCAGAGTTTCTACAGTAACTCTAGTATCTGGTGTGGCACCATCTTGTGGCAGAGGTTGGCACTGAAGGTGGTAGAGTGAAAACCCAAAGGAGAGAAACTAGGGGCCAAAAATTGAAGATCAGACTCACTTTTTATTGAATTCTTACTCAGGCAAATTCCCATTTACGTCAAGAAAAGTAATGTAACACGCTCTTGAGAAAACTGCAACCTGCTACCGTTAGGCAGGTGATGAGATGCAACTGATGCTCCTGATTGGCTTAAGAATTGTGCACATCCTATTTTTTTGTTTCACTTGTTTGTTTCATACACATATTTTGTCTTGTCTTCTAGATTGTTAGCTCATTGGGGCAGGGACTGTTGTTTCTTCTACATTAATGAGTACCTAGCATAATAGGCTCGATCTGGTAGCCTTGCCAGTTAAATAATATAGATGCAGGATTTGGCCCTGGCAAGGAACCTGATCCCTAAAATCCAGGTCAGGATCCAGATTTCTTAACATTCAGGCACGTCTGATTGGTTCTTGTTCAGACCTATTTCTGCCCAAAACAACCCTTTTGTGTGCTACTGGAGAAGTGGTCAGTATTGCCTGATAATGGTAACTAGTCTGGGAATTGCAGCAGGATGGGAGGGGAGTTGAGAGAAAGAAAACAATTGTTTTAACTGCAAGTGCAAGTGCTCATCAGGAACAAATATGTAATGTTCTCACTGTGCTTTGGCAGTTTCCAATTTAATTGCATGATAAACATTTAGTATAGATTAATCTCAAATCCTAAACAGTTGTAAATTGTTTTGTTTCTTGGCATTCAAACTATGTAAATATTTGTTTTTACTGAAGTTACTTTCATATATTTCTTCTGAGCCAACTTTTGAGTTTAGTTATCGGTGGAAAAAAACCACATCAGTTAAATGACAGTGACTGTGCTGAAGTTTCCTTGAAAAGACTAATGCTAACAACAACAAACTTGCAAGACTAGATGTATGCCTTCTTCACTTTCTGTATGCCTTCTTCACTTAAGTCTTTATTTTTTATTTTGTAGGCAGTGATTGTTTATGAATGTTTGTCAGAATGGGGACAGATTCTATGTGCAATCTGTCCAAACCCGAAACTGGTCATCACTGGAGGAATAAGCACGGTGGTTTGTGTGTGGGAGATGGGCACCTCCAAAGAAAAAGCTAAAACACTCACTCTGAAACAGGTAAAAAAATAAATAAATAAAATCATGTTCCAAGGTCAGAGGAGAAAGGGAGGGGACTCAGTGGCTCCACATTGCAGTAGAACGTCCGACTGAACAGATTATCATTCTAGAGTCACTGATTAAAACCACTCTGGAGCTGAAACAGTGGCTTGCTTTAAAAAGAACCCCAAGCGAAAAGTGTTCTGCGGGTATGTGAAAATGTGAAGGTATTTTGTCACTGGAAGGGTGGGGAGAGAACACTTTTCTGAAATACTGCATGGTGGATAAGCACCAATTTTTTAACCTATTTGCACAAATAGTGTCCAGCAACTTGCCAAATTCACAGATAGACTCTCCACTACCATCTGAATTGTCAGACCCCTTTTACTGAAAACTTTCACCCCTTCTCTTCAAAATATTTACTTATCTGAAAATAACGGTTTTCAGGCCAAAAACCTGGCAGTCCTGGTAGTGCGGTGTTGGGGGAGCAGGGTGTATTTGCTTAGAAATGTTTTGTGCTGTTTCTGGTTTTGTTGCCTCAGTACATCACTTTTTGGATAATGTACTTACACTAAGCCAACTCTCTCTAAGTTAGCATGAATTCTCCTGCATCTTTGAATCAACTCCCAAGTGTTGTACAAATGGTATTTCATAGTTCTGGGTAACTCATCTGTATAACCAGGAGTGTTTCATGAGGTACAATTTAACTAACTTGTGAGAGCAAATACACAAGTTAGTTAAAAGAACTTACATTTGCTACTAGAGTATGGTGTGTAACACTCATTATCCAAAGCCATAGTGGCCTTGTACTACTTCGGTGATGACTGTGGTGTACCAACTCCTAGCAGTGGACAGCTGGGATCCCTACAGGAAAAGATAATATTTCCTCTGGTCTCTGCTGCTTCAGGCTGTGGCAATCTAGAGCACTAGAAAAGCTGCCTTTTAAGTTAATTATTACTTAAAAACCTGAATTAAGAGCTATTCCAGGGCTCTTGTTTGGATAACAGTAAGATGTAAAGGCAGGAGAGTTTTCAGAGGAGAAAATTACACTTCTGATCTTCCCCTGCTTCCAATTTGCCAGCTGCTTTTTCGGTCACCGTTTATGGCCCAAAGTTCCTTTTAAACTAATTTTCTATTATAGCAATGAAATAGGGAGCTACCTAATATTCACAATTGAGCTATATTATAGGAAATTTTAAATGGCTACTGGAACATAGCTGTCTATTTTCAGTATCAGTGTGAGATCCTGGTATAGGCTTGGAGGAAGCAGAAGGGGTCAAACTTTTTTTTAAAATTTTAAAACAAGGAGAGAGAAATGTATTTATAACTTTTCCCTGGAATTTTCTTTTGTGTGTCTGTTAGCCTTCCACAATGAAACACAGTTTTCTATTTATTTCACAAAACCTCTATAAACTGAATAGGGTGTTTGTTTATTTTTTAAATGAAAGAGCTCATACTGTGGATATGCCATATATGTATGTGCAATAAACTGCTCCCTGTTGAGTATTGCTAGATTACTGGTGCAGTTCTCAGGTGAACCACACCCTCAAGGTGTGTGCTGGTAGCCTAATAATGCGTCTTGTTATGAGTCTGTACTAAAGGCAATTATGCAAGAAATGGAATAAAATCGTCATAATGTTATGGTTGACAATTTATAGTATACTGTAAAACCTTTCTTTTTAAAATACTCCTCTTATCTGAAATCCATTTATATCTTGAACGTGTATCATTTGCTTGTTGACAGTTCCAGTTTATCTAAATAAATCCTCTATTCCATTTGCATGAATTAATGTATTGTAATGAATTCCTGTGCTTAAAATATGTACTCTGTGCTGCGCCTCATAGATTCCAAGGTCAGAAGGGACCACTGTGATAATCTAAGCTGACCTCCTGTTTAACACAGGCCATAGAAATTCCCCAAAATAATCCCATGAAAAACATCCAGTCTTGATTTTAAAATGGTCAGTGATTTTTGTTTGGTTTTGTTCTTAGGCATTGCTTGGTCATACTGATACGGTCACATGCTCAACAGCATCACTAGCTTATCACATAATTGTGAGTGGATCACGTGACCGTACCTGCATCATATGGGATTTGAACAAATTATCATTTCTAACCCAGCTCCGAGGTCACAGGGCTCCAGTTTCAGCACTTTGTATAAATGAATTAACGGTAAGAACCAATACACTGCATGATGTATGTTCAGAAACGTAAACATTCGTATCATAACTAAGACTTTCCAAAGGTTTTCCTAAACTGTTTTTCTTACAAGATAAGAAAAGGCTTTTTCATGAAGGTCAATCCAATTTCTTTTTTAATTGATTTTATTTGAATGTGTGCATACAAGAGTTCCAAAATATATACATATCTACAGCATTGTTGATTTAAGTCCTTTTTATACTGTTACATATTTTAAGCAGAACCATATATTGTTCAAACAAAAGGAAAGCATCAAACTCTTCAGCGGCTTTTGGGATATTTGTACAACTTACTCCCAAAAGCCATGTAACTGGCTGCTTCCAAACCGCCTAATGAAATTTGGTCCCTCCTGAAAATGTGAAATGCTTGTTGAGCAGTGTAGTCCAAAAGAGGAATACTCGTGCAGTGAAGGGAGCCTATACAACCATAAAGAAAGGGCAACGTATCATAAAATCCTATAGCTATTGAAATAGCAACTAGCATGACCTATGCCTTTGCATGATAGTGAAGATTGCTCTGTTATAAGCACCAAACCTGAGATAGTAAGGGCCTGTCTTCACTGCAGTG
This sequence comes from Chelydra serpentina, assembly GCA_037349315.1. Lineage (NCBI taxonomy): Eukaryota > Metazoa > Chordata > Testudines > Chelydridae > Chelydra > Chelydra serpentina. The sequence continues at coordinate 2,730,867 of JBAIAC010000070.1, forward strand.
TTAGCTTGGGGTATAACTCAAGTGTTGCTCCTAACCTGACTCCTGTCCACACACACAAATCTTTAGTTGGAGTTTAGTGCTAGGGTAACTCAAGCCCGAACTCCTTTTAAAGCAAGATAACAAGTGAGGGTTAATGTAGTACAAAGCGGCAAGCCAGAAAAGGAAACCCAATAGGTTGGGACATGGAAAACTAGACTGGACAAGGTACAGTCCTGCCATGGAAGATGATGGGCTCGAGATCAAATCAATTTACTAGATTACCTACATATCAGAGGTCTCCGTGAGGTTTGTATTTCTCTGACAAAGGTTTTCAAAAATGGATGCCTAAAGTTGGGCTCCCTAAGCCTGTATTTAAGTACCTAAATCAGAGGCCTGCTGGGTGCTCAACACTTCAGAAAATCAGGACACCTCGTCAGATGTCTAAATATGGATTAGGAGTCTAAACTTTAAGCACCTATTTTAAGAAAAATCTTGTCCTATGTTTCTGCTCAAATGAAGTATTTTTGTAAATGCCCAAGATCCAGATTGAAATTTAAAGGATTTGAGTTTTGTTTCCTTTGTCAGGGTGATATTGTGTCATGTGCTGGCACTTACATCCATGTGTGGAGTATTAACGGAAACCCTGTTGTGAGCGTGAACACTTTCACGGGACGGAGCCAGCAAATCCTATGCTGCTGTGTGTCTGAGATGAACGAGTGGGACACACAGAATGTCATAGTGACAGGACATTCAGATGGAGTGGTCCGAGTAAGTAGCAGGAGTCTCTGCTTAGGTACTCTCACTAGGGTTCATCTAGGGATTAAAATAACATCAGAGAAAGTAGATGTAAACTGCAGAGACACATAGTCCTTTCTGGACTGACAGTCTGTAGCGCACTGTTTTTTTTCTGCTACTTTTTGATGCATGTGTGTGGTGAGGTGATAATTGACAGCTATCTGTGTGTTTACATTTTCACCCCTTTCCTGTCTGTTTTGGTTATTGCTGAACTACTTTGCTGCCTGAAGACTGAGGAGCTCATTCCCTAATTTTATTTTGCAAGACTTCAGTGGGTCAGTTTTTCTTGCAGAAGGAGAGCGCTAGTAGCATCTCTCTATCTCCACTTGCATCCCTCCTATTCTGTTGCAATCCCTAAACAGAGACTTGCTCATGTCAAATTGCCATAGGTGGTGGCTTTTTCATGAAAACTGGGCTGGTGATTCTGCAGAATTCATTCCTTTGTGATCTGGGTTTGATTTCCAGAGGAGAGACCCCACTGTGGTACCTACCCCCTAAAAAGTGGATTTATATTGTAAATGGTGATGGGCAGTGTGGATATTCTGCTCTTATAGTGAGTTAAAGTATTTTATAGGCAGCTCATAACGATATAAATTTTTATCTTATGCTTCTCTTCCTCTGTCTCCCCCTCCCACCCCAAAGTTTTGGCGGATGGAGTTTTTGCAAGTACCGGAAACACCAGCTCCAGAGCCTGTGGAGATCCTGGAAATGCAAGAGGATTGTCCAGAAGCACAAATAGGTGTTTTGCTTTTGTTTTGTTTAATTTTCTCAGTACCTCTGTAAAATACTATACCTGTAAAACGCAGGAATGGTGATACATTTTAGACCATGGTACAGCACATACTTTGTGTCTACTAATAAATAGAGTGAGGACTTGATTCTCCTTTCACACCTGTGTAATTCCATGGACTTCAATGGTTACTCCTGTTTTATACATGGGTTAATATAAAAAATCCAGCTCATATTATCTGATGCCTTTGTGCAGTTTCCACTGTTACCAGTGGATGTATTAAAAAACCCCAGTAACAAACAGTTAATCATTTCCTTCCCTATAAACAGGAACATAAGATACCTGAGCCAAAACCTATTCACAGAGCTTTTTTTTTTTTTAAAGAAAGCAGTGTTACACTGCTAACAGCATTACTTATGTCCGTGGGAGCAGATACTATTCTTGTCTTCACAAAGAATTCAGTGCACGCTAAATATAGCCACTGTCTTGGTGGCTATCTTTTCATCTCCATATTCAAAATAAATGTTAGATTAAGATGTCTTGTGAGATCAAATGTAAGTACCCCCTGTATAAAAGTAACTAAAGTCTCTAACTGTAGGTACTCTAAGAGACATTTGAATAAATCTGAATTTAAAGTAATTGTCAGGGTTGTTTATTAAACTGAACTTTTCACTTGGCAGGACTTTATCCACATGCATTTTCCATTAACCCCTCACCCTAATTATACAACAGTGCATAGCATTCACTGTGATTATTAAAAAATGCTACAAACATAGCCCATTGAAATAAGAGTAGGCAGCTGGGATCTTAGCCATGGGTTTTTTATATGGATTTTAAAACTTTAGAATGATGCTTAAAGGTGAACTAATCTCTGTAGTTCTGTATCACGCCAGCTGTAAACTACTGAAATTATCGCTCCTGTTTCTTTTTCCATCAAGCCTTATGGGGTATGTACATGTAAAATAATGATTTTTTTTAAATACAGGATTTAGAACTGTAAAATTAAGGGTTAAGGTGGTGTGTGTTCTCGTAAGTGGTTGCTGCTTTTATGCTACAATGATAGGATGGGGAAATAAATTCCTATCACACACAAGAGACTCACAAAAAAGAGTCATAAAGGATGATGCTGATGCTGAAAGAGCAATGTCTTCCCTGACACAGCTTGCAACCCCGCAGTCAGTTTGGAACGGAAAAAGAATTAGATTTGGAAGCATGTAACTAAGTTTTAGATCTTGGTGTAGCAATCCAGAGAAAGAGAGTAGTGGAATTTTCAAAATCACTTAAGTGATTTTGGAGCCATTGGAAGTCAATTAGGCATTTTTGAAAATCCAATCCAGTATCTCTAGAGAAGTGGTATTTCCAGGAAAATAGCAGAGTGTAATCTTGTAGTTTTATGGAGTGAATATTGAGTGGGGGACAGATTAGCTGTGTGATAGCCACTGGTATGGGTCACACATAGCTAAAACCCTGCACTGCTTTGATGATGTTCCTGTCTGTGGTTACAGGAATGACTCCAGTTACACCCACTAGGTTCTTCTGTAGATGTTGCAGTGATGCAACTTTGTAAAAGGAAAGAGAATAAGAGATAAATACTTGTATTGTGCTAACTTTGTCTATTCTCTTGTGCTATATAAAATAGGGGAGGAAGCCCAGGATGAGGACAGCAGTGACTCTGATGCAGATGATCAGTGTATCAGTCAGGACACTAAACCACGGGAGAGCCAGAGTCAACCAAACAGCACCAGCCACAGGCCTGTACCATCATCATCCAGGGCGGCAGCAGCATGGTCAGCAGACAGTGGCTCCGATGACTCAAGACGTTGGTCAGACCAGCTCAGCTTGGATGAGAAAGATGGCTTTATCTTTGTGAACTATTCTGAGGGGCAAACTAAAGTGCATCCCCATGCTCAGGTTAACCACCCAAACCCAAACCATGTAGATGTACGGCACTACAGCAAACTTAAACCAGGTACAGGAAATGAGAATCACATTTTCTCTCCCTTATGTAACTCTGTGCTGTAAACTGAGCCTTAAGGCTGTATGCTTCTTTTCCTGCTGCATCAGGCACTGTAAGTTAAAGCATGAAAGTTTTGCAGACAGAAGCCCTTAATTTTCTTTTCTGGTTGGTTAGTCATAACCCAAAAATTGACAGTAAAGGGTGTCACTTGTAGTATATTAAGGTGCATGTTCTTTCAGCTCTTCATGCAAAGCTGTTTCCCAAATTTTTGAAGACTTGAGTCCATCTTACAGAAAAAGTGAAATCAGTCATGGCTCTGCAGCCCTGCCATGTGGTGCTAAAGGCCTACCTGGGTATTTTAATTCATACCTCCTCTCCATACCTCCTCTGTGTCAGTGTCCTTTCTTTGGCTAGACCTTTGCATCTCCCCCTCTCCCTTTGGGAAACACTGGTGTAGAGCTTCATAATAGGATACTTCCTCTCCTTTCTTATGTGCAGTGAAATACTTTAAGTGTCAACATTTTAAACTATCAGTCAGGCACAGACCTGTATTCGAGAGACACTGCCCGGGGGAGCCCCTCCAGGAAGATTGTTCCTTCTCCCTACCCACATACTCTCATGGGGATAGGATACAGTCTCGAGTGTGATGACAAAGCAATAGTGAGAGGACTTTAGCCGTTCTTTTTTCCTACCCACTTCTAGGATACAGATGGGAGCGTCAGTTAGTATTTAGAAGCAAACTAACTATGCACACAGCATTTGATCGCAAAGACAACGCCCATCCAGCAGAGATCACAGCACTAGGCATCTCAAAGTGAGTAACCCAAACACTGTTGCTTAAGGTGGTTTTTCAAAACGGATGAGTTTGGGTGGGTGGATGGGGGGACAGGCTACATTCTGTTACGCTTTAAGATACAGTGAAAGCCTGACAGAAGAGCAGCATTTAGAACTGGTTTATTCCAGTACTGGGGAAAAAAGCACATGGCTGAAAACCTAATTAATTATAACTACTACAGCTTGTAGTTATGCACTCTCACAATTGTATTCCCCAGTGAGACCAAGTTAATTTGTGTTTGCCCTCTCTGTTGGTCTCAGTTTAATATTTGGTATGAACAAGTCATTGACATGTACAGCACACAGGTGATGGTCTGATCATCCCCAATTGGTGATGAGATTGTAACAGTGAACAAACCTGGTGTGTTGTGGCTGGAATGTCCATTCATGTTCTTGCAGGGATCACAGCAGGATTCTAGTAGGTGATGGTCGAGGAAGAGTGTTCAGCTGGTCTGTGAGTGACCAACCTGGCCGGTCTGCAGCTGACCATTGGGTGAAAGATGAGGGAGGAGACAGCTGTTCAGGCTGTTCAGTCCGATTTTCTCTCACTGAAAGACGTCACCATTGCAGAAACTGCGGACAACTCTTCTGTCAGAAGTAAGCAATCATTAGTTTTCCTTGGACTTTTCATTGTACAAAGCACCCTAGCAGGAGAGTTTTAAAAAGTGAAAATGTAAAAACACTACCACTGTCGCAATTTAATGGAAATAGTTGGAAAAAACAGGGCCCATCCATCTTTTTTAAATTATTAATGCAGCAGCAGCTTGATTAAAAATTGAACTAGCAATTTAAAATCCCGTTTGTTTTATGAAAAAGCAAACAAACTATTTTCTTCAATTAGAATTACGATATTAACTCTGTATATGCAGCACTTAAGCCATGCATTGGAATATGATTAACAATAGGTTTCTAAAACAGTCACAAATTGATGCAGCCCTTGAAAAGGGATAGAGCTTATATCCATACAAAGACTGTTTGGACTAGTCCTTATTAAAATTATTCTTGTAGTGGTTTTGTACAGTCACTGGACAAACAAAGTTCCAGTTGTTCTATTCCCAATGCAATTGTGCTACATTTCCCATCACAGTCTATTTTTTAAGCTAGTTTCCTTTCCTCCTCACCCCCACCCCAGCTTGTCTTTGGTCCCTGCAGTGACTAAGTGTAAGATATTTTAGGACTATAAATTAGAGGGCGTGGTTAGGGGAAGAACACTTACAATTTTATTTTCCTCTTTCAGGTGCAGTCGATTTCAATCTGAAATCAAGCGTTTGAAAATCTCCTCACCAGTGAGAGTCTGTCAGAACTGTTACTATAACCTGCAACATGAGAGGGGTTTTGAGGAGGGGCCTAGAAATTAATGAGGCTTTGACACAAACTAAAGAAAGACCAAGCTCTGCAGGATCCCAGTTCAGCCCCACAGTAACTCACTGAATTAATTACAGAATCGTGCAATGAATTTGGAAGGGATTAGAATATTGTCCGTTTACACTTACCTTTGTACCGTGTTAAGCACTGAAAGAAAAAGGGATCATTGATTTCATTTATGTTGATTGAAGTTATAAGGCTAACAAATAAGTATTCAAATGGGCAGCAAGCACCAGAAAGACAGGATTGGTAGTCACAAACACAGTACCCAAATCTCCCTATTAACATGGCTATCAAGAGAAAAATCCTCATTTACTAACCATCTATTCTTGTGGAGCTAGACGTCCTTATTTGGCGGTGGGGAGAGGCTTTTTAGAAGATAGTTGTAAATCTGCCTTCTTCACAAGCAACTGTGTATAGTGTAAATAGGTATAATGGCCTTTTTATCTAAGTATGAACTTAACTGCCTGTTACATGGGACTTCAGCCTAACCACTATACTTTGTGTGGCATCTTTATCTCATCTATCAACTTAAATATGAATGTTTAAAAAACTCAAATGGCATTATTTGTATTTTTGTTTAAAATTCAGTCTGTCTGTGCATGTTTGTTCTTTCAGTTGCCCACAATATCCTAATTTAAACAAGGCTACTCGTAGAAATGACATGGGTTTTTTTTTAAAGGACAACTTTTTGGGGGAGTAGGACTTGCAATATTTTATTCTAATTGTAAAATAACTAGGAACCAAGTTATACACTCTGTAGTTGCATTTTATACCCACCTATTTACCACCTCATTGTTCATATTTAATACGGCCTCTTTTATACATGTATGTTACAGCTGCTATTCTTTTCAGTACTTATTATAGTTAGCAGTTGATTCATGCAATGCAAGAACCAGCTTTTGCCTTCTTAAATAGAAATTGGCTTGCATGTAACTCCAAATGAACTTCTTTTGCATAAAATTGAGTAGCTCTCTCTCTTTGGCACCTCTGTTCTACTGAACATAATCCTTGCTCAATAACTGGATAATATTAATATCAGAACTGCTTTTAAGTCTTCACTGTTCAGTGACAACGTGCTTGATAGTTTTCCATTAACATTAATATGAATTTAATTACAGTATTTTTAATCAGTAATTTATTTTGCACTGCATATGGGACAGACACTGGTGTCCACAGTGAGTAGAACAGCTGCAGAAGACAGGCCCACAGTCATACTTTCTGGGTGTTGTTTCTTTAAGCGTATGTATATATTGTGTAAATGGGTGACAAAACTGGTCTAGATGTAGGTATATTCACAAACAGAGAATACTTTTAAATAATGGTGAGAATATGACCCAAGTCAACAAGAAACCGGCCAAGCTTGCATCAGTGGATATGCCATGAGCAGTGTCATTGGAACAATAACATTACCTTAATTGATGTGGGAGTGACAGCATAATCTGGCCCACTATATATATATATATATATATATATATATATATATATATATATAGCTAAAGCAAACACACACCTTACATTGCACCATTGAAAATATTAGCACCTCTATGATGGTATGAGATTTCCCAAAAGATAGTTAAGTGCTAACTGAAGCACCTGGCTTTTGTTGATTTGTGTTATTTACCCTGGAACACATTTATGCACTGAAAGTTAAATAGGTATTTTGATACGTTTGTTAAGTATGTGATGGACTGTAACAATTAGATAAAATTCCTGTTTTGGTATGTATACTAGGTCCCCAAAAGAACAAAGGCTTTTTTTAGAGCTCTTCCACACTATTGAGTGAGTAAATGCAGGTTTTAGTTAGATCAGTTGAGCCAGTAGCTGCCTTGCATGGCCAGCTTGACAAATTTATCTTTGGGAAAAAAAGCTTTTGGTACAGAGAGCCTACATTTCTGTATTAATAATTCTATATCTTTGATGCTGTAATCCAGATTATGGGTTAATAACCTGTACATTGTCCACTTTAAAACCCTTAAATGCACCTGAATCCACTGAAATCTTCCCCCTTGTTTCCAACTTGTTTTTGTATGGGCTGAGACCTCACCATCTTAGTTCCAAATTAATTTTTACAGCTAATACAATAAACCCCTTGGAAACACGGGGCTTTTCTCATAAATGGTGATTGAAGTAAACTAACTATTAAATGCCACTAAAATAAAATCTGCAAATAGAACTAATGCTGGGTTAAGACTGCAGGACTTTTCACTGAAACCATTAACTGTGTTCAACTATAGATGCATTGTACCAGTGTTGTTCTACACTTGGCACTGCACTAAAAAGCAAGGTCATTTACCCTCTCCTCCGCCCCCACCTGCATCCTGTAGTATTAATCTTAATTTACATTTAGTAAACTAATAAAACCCACTCCTCAGGCTTAATTCCTCTCCTGCACTGTATAGAAAACTCTTCCAAAACAACAACTTGCATTTAGGAGGTAGAATACCATCTGATCATGTTTCCTCTGGCAGCTGGTGCTGTGAGCAACTGTTTTGTTCAATTGGGGGTAGTCTTTTCTTTTTAGTTTCTAATGCACAAATCTACTTTGGTTTCTCCAAACAGCTGCTTTGTCCCTATAAAAATTTCTTGGAGCAAAACCACAGAAGTACACTAACATTAGCAGTCTGTATTCGCTGCGAGTACCTCACATGTCTTCTCGGGCCTTGTTCTTTGTAGTATACTTATTAATTCATGTACTCTAACATTTGTATGTAGTGTGCAACTGTAATGTCATGCTTATGAAGATGAGTTTGGCTGCCTCCAGCCCCCATTCAATAGCAAAACACTTTAGATAAGTTATTTTGCACTTTCTTATGTATAAAATTGGTAGAAAATTATTTTTGCTTTGTATCATTTAAAGACTCCTTTTGTTTCAGCAAATGAACTGTGTACAAAATATTTATGCAGTTAACTGTTTTTAGAAAGTATTTTTAATTTCAGCAAGTTTGGTTACTTGTTGCATGACTATTAACACAGCTGACTTTTTGTGTCAGTGCAATGTATATTTTTTTGTCCTGTTATTAATTTGTAAGCCCTAGTAAATGGCAACTTATTTGTACAGCAACAGGAGTAAATTGAAGAGAACTGGGTAAGACTGGAGTGTGGAATTTTGTACTATATTGCAGAATCCAATATCTGTTTTTTTGGTGGTGATGTAAAAGGCCTGAAGAATTACTATCTCGTGTGCAATCTGTGATATCTGAATGTTCATTGTATATTTGTCTCCAATGCAAAAAAGTAGAGTAACACAATTACAATACATGATTAAATGCAATAGTTCAGGTACTTAAGTATTTTTTTCATTTCAAATAAATACCTGCTATTTACCACCACCAGGCTGTTTTGCATTATCTTGAAAGAATTTGAATAAGGAAGCAATAGTTGCAGTTGAATACTCTCTTTTAAAAATAGGTAGTAATAACTGACCTCATATTAGGAGTACCTGGCCTATTTGAATTTTTTTCCAAATGTGAGTACTGTAATTCACAAACAGAACAGAAAACCCTTGTATTTTGTTTTATAAATATCATAAGCCTTGAAACCTAGAGGATTGGCCACCCTACTGTAGGAAAATTGAGAAGGGAATGACTATGCTTGGTTCCTTAAGGAGTATCAAATTTTAACTTATCTCCTTCCCCAAGCAAAATTCAACCTTGCCCTGGAATTTCTGCAGAGTCTCACAAGCTAACACTGATATAATTGTTGGGGAAATTCCCAATAAGTTTGCTGGAGAGTGAGCTCATGTTTCACCAACCTTGATTTTGTCTTTACAAATAAGTTTGTTTTTTTTTAATTAATCCTGCAAGCAAGTTTTAAGGGATAGCATGTGACTAGGAGTCAGCCAGCTATTTGGCACTATTGGAACACTAACATACTGCACTGATGCCAAAACTGGTACAGTGAATGATTGATGGTGCAGAGAGGAATAGAAAATCATAGAATCTCAGGGTTGGAAGGGACCTTAGAAGGTCATCTAGTCCAACCCCCTGCTCAAAGCAGGACCAATCCCCAATTTTTGCCCCAGATCCCTAAATGGCCCCCTCAAGGATTGAACTCACAACCCTGGGTTTAGTAGGCCAATGCTCAAACCACTGAGCTATCCCTCCCCCCTATAAATAATGCACTGATAACCCGCCTCTTCCTCCCAAAAAGGGACCGACGAGGGTGGGATGTCTTACCGCTATCTCCCCCAGTTCTGCACTTCTGGCTGCTCTCCTTGAGCTGCAGCTTTGGAAATGTATCAGTGTTTTGGCTACATCCCTTCTGCTCCTGCTTGCCACCAGACACGTATGCCAAAGCCATAAAACTTGCATATCATGAACAAATAATATTCTAGAGATACCTCTGTACATTAGACCAAGATAGATGGTAACGATCCCACTTCAATATCTGACCTTTGACTCATGAGCCACCTAGGATGGGTAGAACTGTGGGATATGCTGCTAGCAGAAAGGAAGTTACCAGTAGAAATGTTCCATTCTGCAGCCCATCTCCTCCCTCAATTCTGGACCCCTGGGAAGCAGCAGCCAATAAAAGAGATGTAGGGAGCATTATGAAGAAAAAAAATTCTTGTAGGAAATGAAAGTATCCCCACTCTATCTGCTTGCTCCATGTTTCACTAAGGTGTTGGTAGCTTTGCAAATTTCCACTCATGAGGTTGCTGCAAAATCTAGATACACTCTCCACCAAGTACCCTGAGGAGAGAACAGACTGGCCTTCAGACATAGGTACTACTTTTGCCCTTCATGAATGGTTTAAGTAACATGCAGTCAATTAGTGGCATAAGCAACTTTTAATAGCTTTACCAGGGATTCTGTTTTTACATTAAACTTCTCAAATTTTGGAAGTACTCCCACATACTTCCAAGTAGTCATTCACTCACATGAACATCTGGTCTGGCCAAGCTGAATTTATTTGATCACTACCTCCTTCTGCCACTCAAATTCCACAGCCAAGTCACCTGTCCAGTGTCAAGGGGCTTAGCCAGTTTTATGAAGACAATGTAAACTTGACTATATTCCCAGACCTGAGGAAGAGGTCTGTGTAAAATCTGTTGGTGAGAGAAACAAAGTTGGTTCAATAAAATGCATTATCTCACCCAACTTTTTCTATATAGTTAGTTGCCCATTTGAATGGGTCTTGCACAAATCAGCAGGGCAGAAAACTGTAGCTAAAGAAAATGTGATTATAAAACCTGTGGAAGCGAGTACCCTCGAGGGCCACCTGGCAGGGCGAGGGTATGCGTGCACCTGTTATCTACCAGGGCACAGTACTAAGGTTCGCGTGGATGTTCGGAGGGAACCCCCCTGGAGCCGATGGGAACCACACAGACACTGAGGCAATAAGGCTAGAAATTTCAGCTTTATTGCCAATGACACTAATAACCTAGGTTTACAATACACAATTAATGCAAAAAACAAGATTACTCCTATTAAAAACAGCCCTTGGAGTTGTTCTAAATCCCAATAATTACTTGGGATGAGCCACGGACTAGTAGAATTAGAGGAATAATACATAGGATACTTCTACAACTATGAATTACAATTGAAGGGGAAGGGGTAAAGCAAAATATTAAAACAATAAGGTATTAAAGAATACTTACAAATACAAACCCGTATACAAACATTACAGCCGGCACACGCTGAGTTGGGGGAGGTTTCGGGTTGATCAGGCCCGAATTACGAATTAGTGACTTGTATGCGTCTTCGGTTCCTTCCCTCCCGTCCCTCGGGGGGACGAGACAGATATACCTAAGATGACGCGTCCTTAGGGCCAGAATGATGCGTTTTTTGGGGCAGTTTTTGTGCCAAATAAGGTAAAAAAAAGAGACCTGTTTTTTTCTCCCTTGACTATTTCCCCATATCTGGTGGAGAGACAGGGGAAAACGGGGGAGGGGCTACCCCCCAGCAGTTGCAAATTCTGAGAATTGTTTTGTTCGTTTGGGCGGTTGAGCAAGATCACTTCCCTGGGGGGTGGGATGGTGGCAAGTGCAATTCTAACTGCCACAGATAGCAAACCTGTTTAGAGGCGAGCAGGGCCCCTGGATATGTATTCTCGAGGGCAGGGCAGAGATAGTAACCCGAGGGGAGCAATTCTTTTAACAAAACCATGAGTCCTCATGGGGGCTCGAAGATGGATGTTAAAAGAATTTTAGATTAACTTGAACTGACTACCTTTCAAGTTGGTGCACCTTTAAAACATTCTTTTTAGAATCCTAGAATATCAGGGTTGGAAGGGACCTCAGGAGGTCTAGTCCAACCCCCTGCTCAAAGCAGGACCAATCCCAACTAAATCATCCCAGCCTCCTAATCAATTTTGTTGTCCTCCGCTGGACTCTTTCCACATCCTTCTTGTAGTATTCCAGATGAGACCTCACCAACGCCGAATAGAGGGGAATGATCACGTCCCTCGATCTGGTGGCAATGCTCCTACTTACACAGCCCAAAATGCTGTTAGCCTTCTTGGCAACAAGGGCACACTGTTGACTCCTATCCAGCTTCTCGTCCACTGTAACCCCTAGGTTCTTTACTGCAGAACTGCTTAAATCTTGTCTTAATTTGAGATTGCTCCCCTTTTCTGAAGGTTTTTGGAATCCAGTCAAAACCAAAATAAGTCAAGCTTCAACAGCTATTGGAACATTTTTAATTGATGTTTGTGGTGTGTTAACATCTATAAAAATGAAAAAAACAATGTGTACTGATTTGCTAGCTTAATACATAATGCAGCATTCATAGGTCTCATCTGAAATTGCAACGAAGTTAACAGTCAGAAAGGAGGACGATTAAGCTGAGAGGCTATCTAGTATTAATTTTACATAGAAAAGATGGTTTTTGCGAAAGATGGGGATGGAGTTATTTTCAAAACCCAAATCTTAGGAGATCACAGTAAAAACTGGACAAAAGATTTGTCCATCACCACGTTTTGTTTAATCCTAATTCAATCAACTGCCAAATATCACCCTATTTCATCTAAGAAACGTGCACAAAAGATGCTACTGACAGCAGGCCAACTTGTTACTAAACTAATATTTTTGAAAGTAACTCCTCTTGTCAATCACTAAGAATGCACACAACTTCTATGTGTTCAGTAGTGAGTCAGACAGTTGGCTCAAGAGCATTAAGAGAGAACCCTATTTGGGAAAACACATGCCTTGTTACTCAAGCAAGAGAAGTTACTTACATACCCAATTTCATAAGCTACAGCAAGTGATTGACCAAAACACAAATTTTGAACCCCTTCAGCTTGCTACATTGCTACAGAAATCCACTTTGGATGTTTACTTTTTTTCTTTTAAAAATACACTCTGTCTGTAATAAGTTACTGCCCAAATCATTACTCCTCCATACACTGAAAAAATAACTCAGTGGTAGTTCCCTCTGTCTTCTCCCATTCCACCGGAAGACAGTAGGGACAACTGGCATTCTGGATTCCCTCTTTGTTGAAAGCAAGGAGGCAAAGAATTTGAGAATACCCTCCCTCTATAAGGCCCAGTCATTCCCTTCTCTTTTCAGTTGAATATTTCCAAAACAGAGGGAGGCCAAGACAGTGGCTCCCACACTCGGAGGGGAAGCAAGGTGCAGGGAGGAAGACTATAACAAAGAATTACTGGTAAGTAATTCTGCACTTGTCATATATATATATATATCCCTTTTCTCCTATACTGTGAAAAAACAGTAGGGAGAACTGGCAGTTGCAGCAAATAATGCCATAGATGAAGGCTTACCTTCATATGCATCCTGGAGTGCCCTGCCAGCAAGAGATGTCCTGTGAAGATAGACTGTTCAGCTGGTAATGCTTGAGCGTATGTGAGGAAGACCACATGGCAGCCCAGCCTTAACCACTTCAGCAGATGCTTCCATCCTCACTGGCCAGAAAGTAGTTGCCACTGTAAGAATGCCCTCCCTGGCCCCGCCACCAAAAAAAAATTCAAGGGACCAGGTTAATTGGCCTGAACACAAGTTAGCCAGATACATACATTATTTCATCCAATTACCGAAGCCTAAGAAGCTGTTTTCCCCATGCGATGACCATCAGAACAGAAAGAGCTGCTTAGTTTGAACTCCTGACAAGACAGACGTTGAAAGAATGCAGCCTTCAAAGAATGCCGTTGTCACGTCAGCAGCCTGACTGGGTGAGATGGGCTACAGAGCAACAGGCTGGCTGAGATCAAACAAATTCCAGAGGACTCGGAGTGCCTTTCCCACACCTGAAGAAGAGCTCTGTGTAGCTTGAAAGCTTGTCTCTCTCACCAACAGAAGTTGGTCCAATAAAAGATATTACCTCCCCCACCTTGTGCCTCTCATCCTGGGACCAACATGGCTACCACACTGCTTGCAATTGCTCCTACTCTCTTTACACAGGCTAGGAGAAAAGGGAGATATGGGCTTTGCGCTGCAAAGTTCAGCCAGGAGCATATTCCTCCCTCCCAGTGCATAGCAGCAGCACTTGGAATTTGTTTGGGCCACACTTGTTTTTGCGTTATAGCTGAGCAGTTCAGAGAGACTTCGTGACCAGCTGGCAGTGCCGGTTCTGAGAGTAGAGATTGTTAGAAGTGGGGAGAATCAGGAACACTGGAAGCAGAGCACAAAGGATGTTCTCATCAAGTGGGCCATGTTGCCAACAGAAATCGCCTCCAAATGTCTCACTACAGTGCTGTAGAACCCAAAAGGGAAACATTTTTACTGCAAGGAATCAAGTAACTGCAGTGCAAATAAGTGCATTGTCTATCATTTTCATCAGTCATGAATGGCTGCAATAGCATTGTAGGACCATTTATCATCTGCAAGAATATATCAGAAACATCTTATTTTCAAAAGTAAGTTTGGAAGTTACACTGCATATTACATTCTTACACCACTTTTTCTTAATGGTACAAATTATTGCTCAGGATCACAAGACTACCATCAGCAAGAAATCATCCCACTCCTAGCATACTTTATGTCCCTCAAGAGCAAGGGGCTGGCCAGGCGCAATGGGGGAGGTTTTGGGGGGGCAGAAGGGATGGCTGGTCCCCAGATCAAGGGGCGGGCCAGGCTGTCAGTTTCCCGGAGCAAGGGGCCGGCCAGGGGCATGGCATGGGGGTGGTCAGTCCCCAGAGTGAGGGATCAGCCGGGGGGGGGGGGGGGGGGGGAAATGGAGCACGGCAGGGTCAGGATCCCTACCTCTCTGCTGCAGCTGGGATGGGAGCCACTTCCTCTTTCCTTTGCTCATCTCTTCCCGCCCTCTGGTGGCAGCTTGGGTTACTATGCCTGTCAGATCCCTTTGCAGCTGATGCATCCCTCCCCACTCAGAGGTATGCAATTAATGCATTAATTTTGCTTTCAGTTAATCACAGGCATTAATTGACAGCCCTACTTTTAATAGAAAGGTGCATTTTTAAGAGATTATCAGCCCACAATGTGTTTGCTATAGAGAAAAAAATGACAAAAGTCAGATCATAGAAGATTTCTGTCCCAGCTTTATTTTCCCAATCCTAGTTTTAATAAAAGATTGAAACAATTAAAACATACATAATATGATAATACCATTTACAGTATATACATTGTTTCTATATTTGTTTTTCTGAACAAGATAATTACAACAGCTTTGCCCAACAGAACTGCAAAGTGATGAGAAATCACTGATGTAAAATTTAGACTTTCCAATTCAAGCAGTATGCCTATATTAATGGAACTAAATACATAAAAAACGTGAGGGTGGACCGGGGGGGCACACTAAACAGTGAGGAAATATTTCTGGGATTTCACAAGTTAAAAATTAAGGACCTAATCCTGCAAAGACTTACATCAGGGCCTATCAGAGTAAGCGATAAATTTATAACAGTAGATTAAGTGGTTAACCATTAATGCTTCTGAAAATGATTTTTTTTTTGGTAACTTTGTCCTTTTTACAGTGAAAATAAAGATCCATCGACTTCAAGTGATTCACTGTATTCAATGCTACAATATTTTCTACTTAATATACATCTTATAAAAATT
Source organism: Chelydra serpentina (assembly GCA_037349315.1). Lineage (NCBI taxonomy): Eukaryota > Metazoa > Chordata > Testudines > Chelydridae > Chelydra > Chelydra serpentina. The sequence goes on from JBAIAC010000070.1 coordinate 2,746,504, forward strand.
ACACTAAAAAGAGTTCAAACATTTTATTTATGTTAAAATTAAATATAATCTCATACCGACAGGATAAATTTACACCCAACTCTAGTAAGGCTGTGTTTCTTATTGGAAGAATCTGCCAAAATACCGTTACGTAACTAAAACCTTATTTCAATGTTTATGGATGATTTTTCATCACCCTTTCCTGCTTCAATAAAAGCTACTTCCTTTCAATATTTTTTAGAACTGCTTACTAGCATCTTTCCATAGCTCATCATTTTGGCTGTGCTATCTTTTAACCTTCAGGTTGTGTTACGTTTAAAGAGTCCTACATGTGCTTAGTTTCATTATTAATATTATTATTATTATTATTATTATTATTAAAAAACAAAAATAATAAGTTGGGAGTCAGGAAGCATAGCTAATCACTGCTGGAAGACAATTTGCTAGCATTACGAATTTAAAGCTGATTTCTTGCTCTTGGAAGATTTTTTTTTTTTTGACAGAAGTACTGTTACAATAGAATATAAAAATGTAATACTAACTTGTTCCCTCAGCTATTTAGTGTTGACATTACCACTGAATGGAAACTTTATTTTGGAATTAGAACAAACATCTCTCTTTTATAACAGTATATAAGACTATTTTACTATTTACAGATTATATACAGATTACCCTGTCCTAAATGCAATTAGTATATAATCCTGAAACAGAATATATAGTGGTCTCAGATTCTATTCTAATGTAAACAAAAACTTTGAATTCTACAAGCATAAAGCTTGTTAACATCTCTATTTGCTTTCTACGTTGTTTTTTCAAGTAGCACCAAGCAATTTAAAGATTTTCATCTTTAACCCCTCACAAAATTAATATTGTCAGAGTGCACTCGAAGTGCAGAAGCTTATTTACATTAGGATTGGGGAAATTAAATTTTATCAAGTTAGAGTCTCTAGTACACCAAAAGAAACTTTTTGGCATTCATGTGCTTTTTGTACATTATGGGAAGAAAAAAAAAATTTATTTAAACAAATGGAAACTAAGTATTTTCATTTCCACTAAGATTTTATTACATGATAAAAAGGATATTATATAAAATGAAAATAGCCAACATTAACCATTTTACAGTGTCAAGTGTTTTCACACATACTTAATTAAGTCTACCGAAAGAGCAGCTATCTTTAAAGTATATATTTCTCAACTAAATCCTTGCATTGTTACCCAAACTTACTTGAGAAGCTAGAGTTACTCAACTGTTGACAACAGATGGCAGAAGAACCATTCACCATCTCCACCTGGAACTTTGTGCATCTGGTCAGTCAGATAACAGTGACTGCTTTCAGGGGAATAATAATAATAAAAATATTAATAAGTAAGCACTTATGTGCTTTATAAAGGAGGGAAATATCACCATTTTACAGACAAAAAAATCGAGGCACAAGGAATAAGGCTAAAATGAGCTCACTTCAGACAGTGACCAATTGTTGGGATGTGAATCTAGGATTGTTGATATCCATTTGCTGGGCTGGAGAACCCTATCTGTTGGTTAATCTCCACTCTAGTTCTGGATGCATGAATTTGTTTTTGTAATCCAGAAGGATTCTTCCAGAAAAGGAGACTACTGCCCAGGCACCTCAACAGTAAAGGTGCCTTTATCTTGCAAGGACCCACTGATTTCATTAGAGATTTTTTTTTCAAAGCCATTAACTAGAAACTTAGCTAACCTTAGTCATTTTCAGTAAAATAGTAATGGTACAAATCCAGCAGTAACCCTCATATATTCGATTCTAAATTCCAGCCTCAATTTTCTGAGCAACTCTCAAGGCAGACTATTTTCTGGCAAGTGATGTAATCAGTTGCACAGTGGATAAAACAGCATCTCTTTACTGCAGTTTGGTTATTCTTCAATAACCATCTGAGACTAAGTATGACAGAATTATTGCTAAGATATATAGTACTATAAAACTTGCATTAAAAGCCACAACTGTACTGATAAGTGACATTAAAAGTTGCTTTGTAAATTGCACAGTGCCAGTACAGTCTTAACATTTCCTCAGTTTAGTTATTGTGATATAAAACTGCTGAAAATGAATAGTTATTTTTAAAACTATTTAACCTGTCAGGCTGGATACCGAAGGAGAGCTCACACCATCAACTTCAGAAACTAAAATACACGTTAAATAAACAGTTATTTTACAAGCAAACTTAAATTTTATATATCTTATTAAATATTCACAGTAGTTTCAGGAAACAAACATTCATGTCTTCAAAACTACTATCTACTTCTTGTTCAACCACTATTACTATGCAAAGTTGTAACTTGGTTTTTTCAGTGCTTTTCTGGTAGGTTTGGAGGGGGGGGGGGGTTTTGTAGTGCACCATTCAGTCCAACTATCCCCTCAGTGATGGCTGAAGGATCCCTTTTTCAATTAGATGAGATTTCAGGGTTTTGTATACATTCAGTTGCTGTTCTGGCTGAAGTACCAACAGTTGTTGCAGTAATTTGCTGGGATTTGGACCCCTGCCAATGAAATTTAAGGGAAAATTTTAATTCAATAAAAGCTCTAAACCTACCATACAGAAGTGACATATTTCCTTTTTCTCCCTACTGTATAAATGCAGCATCTACTTTTTGAGAGAGAGAGAGAGAGATTTTTCTAGTGTTTTGTCTGGTGCGCATAATTAAAACCTGCTTTCTCCGACTGTATCTGTTGAACAAAATGTAATAAGATGTCTGGGTAAGCCACAAATGTAATATGCATAAAGGCTGCTGCTGGTCACGGTGAGAATGTGCCTGATTCCAAATTGCTTACTTTGACTTTCTCGCCTTATGTACCTCCCAGGATATTCATGCTAACAAGCTACATGCCAAAGAATGAGCCAAGTGATGTAAGATGAGTGTCCGAGCGACGCCTGTTGCATGTCTTTTGACCACTAGGTAAGCATCTTGAAACAAGAAATCCAAGGGCAGAGAGGACCTTTGTGCTGCAAGTCTCAGCCTAAACATGTTACAAAAACCTCGAATGGTGTTTTGTACATCAATTATAAGAAAACAGACATTTCTGATTATGGCCCTCCCACAGGTGTTTGGTAGGGCATGTCTCTTGTAACTTTTTCCTAAACATACAGTTAGATCATGTTTCAGTGACCAAGAAACAAATCACAATTATAGTTGGCTATGCTTGTTGATTGTTGACATGATTAACAAGATGTTCCTTTTTCACAAGCATAATTAAAAATAGGCAGAAAAAAGCATTTTTCATGGTGTAATGCCTGATCCTTTGTAACAAAACCTGAAGCCTCCTTTCTCATTACTCGCCACTGAGATTAAGTTCTTGCTAGGGAGGGGTCACTTTTTGCAGACCATTTTGACAAAGCCATTTTCTGCTCTGTACCTGTTGGATAAACTGTATACTACCCAAATAAATGGGACCTAGGATAGGCATGGTAGAGGACCAACACGTTCATAAAGTTTCCTTAATAGGACACTTTCCAATTCTAGAATATAAAATAGACAATCCAAAAATTTTCAGGAAATCTCAAATGTAATTTAAAATATTTTAAATGTATTTATGACAAAGGGTGACAGATATGTATCAGCCACCTATAGTTAAGTCCACACATTTGCGTATTCTTAACTTATAAACAAATACCCAATGTACACATGCATATTGGATATTGTGAGCATAAGTGAGATGCATACAACTAGACACCCCTAAATTTGAAAGTCTATCCCCAAGCATCTTAAGAACTACAGTAAAAGAAGCTGCCATGTAATACAGTCATCATTCTAAAAGCATCCCCTTCAAAATTGCTGTGTCTGAGAGATAATCTGGCAATGTTTCTAATAAGTGGGATGTGCTAATTAACAATATTTAAAAAAAATCGGAACCAGGAAGTTAGAAGTCAGATAATTGAAAATGTAGAAGTTTGATAGTTTCTTCTATTTACCTGAAGCCTACAGATTCTCCCCAAGCCACAGAAACTATAAAAGGAATGACAGCAGAACTGCCACTACTCCAATTACCACAAATAAAAATCAGAATTTATAGGGGTTATTTCAGATTCATTTTCTTTATATTCAGTTGGGTACATACTCTTACTTTTTCATTAGCTAGTAGTAAAAGACAAGGATAATATAGCTTGTTGCAAGACCTCTATAGAAGTTTCATGAAATTTAGCAATGGCTCCAATATTCAAGAGATCCCTCTGATCAAATGTAACTGCATCAATCATGTTTAAAGCTAACCTTTACTGTACCAGCAGAACAGAACTACATGTTACGGAAGAAAGTTTGCTAGATCTCTATATTGACTATATATATTTATATATGCAAAAAATACCTTATGAAACTGGTGATATACACATGAACAAAAGTAGCCATCAAGTACTGACAATCAAAGCGATCCATTATTCCACCATGGCCAGGAATAGTGTCTGCAAAATCCTTTAAGGAAAAAAATGCAGTAGTATAAATATTCACGTACAATACCTCACTAATCTATTGTTTGTATTACAGCAGTGCCTAACAGATATGGGCCCCATCATGCTGTACCAATTGAACCGACATGTTACCAACACTGTACCAACACATAGCGACAGTCCCTGTCCTAAAGAATTTACCATCCAGACAGGCAAGATAGACAAAGGGCAGGAGGAAGAGGAGGGGAAACAAAAAGGTGAAGTGACTTGCCCAAGTTCACACAAGAGGTCAGTGGCAGAACCGGGAACAAATTAGGCACCGAACTGCTAGACCAGGACCATCTACGTCTACACATCGTCCTATTTTGTGCCAAGACTTCTAATCTTTAAATATCATCTTCTAGCATCTTGTCTGTATAGGTTCAAATACCTCCCACAGTTGAATACTTTTATCCCCTTTTTCTACTAGAGTGGCAGCTGCTGAAGCATTTATTTAGCATAAAAACATCTTTCCACAGGATGCTCCCTGAATGTTAAAATGGAAGAGGCACCCTGAGATACAAGGGTCCATACTACTGTTTATTTTACTTCAGCTTTGCAAATTCCCCATGTGTTTCATTGATTTCCAAATGTCCTTAATTAAAAAGAATGTTGTGTCTTTATAAATTCATTGAGTATAAGCACTCTCTGTATAAGCATTGTATTAAAAAACCACTATTTTTAATTTTACAAAAGAAAATCTGAAATGGAAGAAGTGCTCAAAAGGACATGTAAACTTTATTGGAGATATAATCTGAATGATATATTCTAGCAAATTGTCAGCAGGTATTCATGTATATTACCATCCACATAAATATTTACGTATAACAATTTCTTACCTCATTATATAAACAAGTATAAAGAGGTAACTCGCAAAAGGTAAACAGATACCAAAATGTGTGTACAATGAAACCAGAAAGTGCCAAGATTTGCCAGAATGGAAATCACTGTGCATCTTGATAACATATTAAATTTAAGAACATTCTTTGCCAACGCATACTCTGCAACATATCTCTTATTAAGAAGAATACTGTTTCAGAGGCTAATGGTAGCTTGTTATCTATCACATCATCTTGGTATAGTAGAAAACAAGTGTGTCTAGATCATTATAATCTGAAGTCATCTAATAAAAATTCTAGGAACTGGCTCTATCAAAGTCTTCATAGGTTTTTTTAAAATCTACAAAAAATCTGTACACACCTTGATTTTGAAAGCCCTTTTGAATCCACTAGCAAAAAAGCCTCCAAATGGCCCAATTAAAGATGCAAATGTTGACAAAGCAATGCTGTGCATCTGGAATGGATACATATTCACTGTTTCCTGCAAGAAAACAACTATTAGCAATAGGATACATTAATTTAAAATTATTTACCATTATTCCAGATACTCAAGCCCAAACTCAATACAACATTTCAAGGCCTTAAAATTAAAACATATAAAGGCCTTAAAATTATTTTACTAACAGAGAAAATACATTTTGTTTCAAAGCCAACATGATTCACAGAACATTTCCAACTTTTCTACTATAAAAAAAGTACTTACCGTCATTTTCTCTAATGTGAAAAGAATTCCCTGCTTAGTATTACTGAAGTATTTTTTTTTTAAATCTTAGACATAACAAGAGATTTGTCAAATATAACATTTCCCCTTCCCTACCCAATTCTACAGATTCTTTAAACTGACTTGTATCTCCATTTATCAGAAAGAAAGAAATGTATAGTTAATCATCCTAGTATATAAGATGCAGCTCCAATACCTTCTCAATCTCAGCTCTTTCCAGTTTCCTTCTTTCCTAATGTCTCTTCCTCTTACAGGAAAGGAAAAAAAGATCTTGCCCACAAGCCCTCAAACTTTTGGAAAGAGTAATTCTGGCCAGTGTTTGAAAGCCCTCTAGTAACCAGAGTCTCCTTTCCAGGAACTCTCGATCATATTTATAAAAACAACGAGGAGTCCTTCTGGCACTTTAGAGACTAACAAATGTATTTGGGCATATGTTTTTGCTGATACAGACTAACACGGTTACCACTCTGAAACCTATCATATGTATGCCTCTCAAATGCTTTGCTGGTGACAGTATGGCGGACTCATGCAACAATCATTCCAGCATTTCAACACTGCAGGAGGGGGATGATTACCTCCTTCACCTCCAGGTCCCAGAAGCAGCCATGTACTTTATGCTTTTTGATAGCTCTAGAAAAATTACAAAGCAGCTACTGCAGGAACTCTCTTAGCTGGTTAGATTTCCACTCTCACCAGCCATGAATTCTATAGAGAAAGGAAATGTATCTCTCCCTCTTATATTCCGCACTCAAACTTGTTATATTGTACTCATTTAGTTGATTTCATGCACACTTTTTTAAATTGAGCTTCTCGTCTGTTAGATACGTCAGACAGGAAAGTTTTTCTATCAGCAGAGATTCCTAGTCTACATACTTCCATTCTTACCTCAAGATTAAGAGACTGCTGGGATATTCTGTAGCAATTTAATATCCTAAATGTGCCTCTCTCCTGCAGTCCCCTATGATCACACAGAGTCATAGCACCAAGTCCTTCAGAGAAGAGAGCACTTGATGACCTATTTAAATACCAGGGAATTCCTGACCTCCTAATCTGCGTCTCTACAGACTATGGCCTAAAATTCCTAAATTTTATATTCCCAGTTTGCATCACAGCCACCAGTCTTCTGGTTTGGGGGTTCACGGGAGATTGCTTCAACACAGAGGTTTTTGGTCAGGACGAAACAATATCTAAGCATCAACCTGAGTGAATGACAGGAAGTCTTCTAGATTGTGACTCTTTTGGAAGTCTATTCTGTTGCGGAAGTATGTAATTAACAACTATGATAGTGTTTGTGTTCAGTATTAATAACCAGGAAAACACCAACAGTGCTGAGAGAGCATCCAGTTTAGTTTCTGAACAAAACCCCATCTTGCTTTGGCACTGGGCAGCATGATGCCTGCAGGGAAGGACAACTAGGCACAAAATTTTAAAACCAGATAAATGGAGTTTGTGCCGTTATGACTGTGTTCAACAGGACATGTGAAACATTAAAGCCCTCTCCATCAACCGACTTGCAAGAGCTTTGACAAAACTGCCTTAGTACCGTGTATGGAGCTATAGCCTCTTGTCAATGCAAACATATACTTTCCTATTGGACCACTGCAGGGCTGAGTTACATTCCCTCCTTCTTTACTGAAAGGTCAAATGAACTGAGCAGAAGCCATTCTGGCTTCCTTCCATGAACATACAGAATCTGGCCGCAAGAGCACGTCAAAGACCACACCCCTTCATCGAGGGCAGATTCCCCTTTATGAATCTGGGCCAATTCTATAACTCTTTAGACAGAGTAACATACATAAATGGGGTTCTCTGGAGGTGCACTGTTGAACAAACTGCTTCTGTGACACATGCCAGATTATTCCCATGGGTGGCACTGTGCAGAAGCTAGGCTTCCTCCTCTAGGGAATTCTCAAGAAACTGAAAGCAAATTCCCGTAGCCATCTCTCTAGTCAGGGGCCTCAGCTTGCACACTAAGGTTAGATTTCACCCTTATACTGCTCTTAAGGGCCAAGCCTTTATTTTATGAAGGTTTGCAATTCATTAAGTTGTCCTTCAAGATGATTTATTTTAGACCTCAAAGCTATGATATATTCCCCCACTTTGAGTTTATTGGAATGACTCCTTTTACCCCCCCTTAAGGTTTGTTTTTTAAAAGCCATAATCGTGGTTTAAGTGATATGAGAACTACCATGACAGCTTTCGCTGTAATTCCTCTCTGTCTTCCATTTTTGGAAGATGATTGGACATTCGTCCAAAAGTTAATACTCTCATCTGAAATAACCTGTGGTTTGTAGTTAGATTCTTCTCATCTTGTTTCCACAGTGTTTTAATTTATTAGATGTTAAGGAACTTTCAAATTTTTACAACGCCAGGACAAAAGATTACAGAAGTCCAATTTACATCAAGAAAACCAGATGCCCTGAAGAGTATGATTTATGTTCCAAGGACTGTACTGAAGAAGAAAACATCAAGGTGGGGGATTGCTACCAATAAAAGGATATTCCACAAAAAGAACTGCAGCTTTCCTGGCAGAAATGTGTATTGAAGCCAGAGACTTGGCTATTCTTCACACATTCTATCTTGTAGCATACGGTGAACCTGCTCTCTGTTTAAAATGCTCCATTTGACAGGTAAGGGTTGATACAACAATGTATAGGTAAGCTCAGTGCTTTGTTAGAGCTTCCTATACGAGCTCAGCATAAGGAATTTGAGGATGGGGAAGAGGAGGTGACGTACAACAAGAGAAAATTGCTTACCAGTAATTCTTTTTTGTCATAGTCTTCTCCTCTTCCCCTCGAAGGAGGGGAGTGATGGACTGTTCTATTTTGTTCCTGTTTGGTTGCTCTGGAATTTTCTGATTGAAGGAAAGGGAATGGAGCTGGGCTTTTTATACTGGATTGACTGACAATCTGCTGTTTCCTTATAGGTGGAGGTACAACAGCTCACTCCAAAGAATCTGTAGGATGGGTGTGAGGAGGGAAGGAGATCACTAAGTCACACAGTTACCAATCAGTAATTTTCCCTTATTCTACATAGCACTAAGGATTTCAAACATCTTGTGTGTGCTTGACTTGGACAGGAGGGTGATGTCCAGCCTAACACATACTGCCCACATGTTGGACCAGCACCGTAACTGTTTCCTTTTCAATCTCTTTCCCAAACAAAATGTGCCAAAGTTTTTAGAGTTTTAACTCAAGTTCTAATTGGCCTAAGAATCAGGCCTTAACTCTTAAAGTAAAACTTTGTGTACAGTTCATCACAAGACAGATGGCTGACTTGCAGAAATAAACTTTGTTAATGACACCAGATTTTGCTCTCACATTATATTTTGGTTATAAAATCAAAGTCTTCTATTTCCATGAGAGGTACAGCATGAGTTCCGAGTGCGCAAAATTCCCCACACAACTCCACCAAATATGCCTCAATTACATTCTGGAGTGACACCCTCCACCAACCCATGGGTGACACTACCTCCTTCTACATATTCATTCAATCCCTGGCCTTTGAGACAAACTATGTCACCTTTAACAATAATATTTAATGTACAAAAGTAGGCAAATAAAAATTCAATTTTAACCAAAGTTTTATTTTTCCTTACCCTTCCCAACACAACCTGCAGCAATGGTGGTACAGAGTAGCTCTGTATCTGGAAGAGCTCTGATGGTGCACACTCTGTAACAAATCTGTTTGTTTCACTATTGTATTCCACTGGACATACAAAATACTGATACTGAGCCAAAAGGTAGGCAAACTGAAAGGCAAATCAAGAGTTATGATGTATTTCTTTCTTGCTGAAGTCACACTTGATAGTATTGCTTTCATATGGTTGATATATGGTTGACAGTAATTAAAAAGTATATTTGTTACAAAATGGTTCCAAAGTGGATAGAACATCCCTTCTGAGATTGGCGACTCCTCACTAAACAGACTAAGATGGACATTCAGCACATTACTAAAATATCACTAACTTTTCTTAATCTTTTTAGATCCCCTGAGGTCATGCCAGCTGATTGTTTCCTTACTACAACCAATCATGCATCAGGAGAGACTGATAATGGCTATGTGTTGTTTCTTTACACTTCACCTTTAAATGAAATCTTGGTTTTAAGAAAGAAACAAAGCACATCTACAATTTTTTTGAGCTTGTGATTTTCACAAGCCTCTGTTATAAGTTATACACATTAACTACAATCTAGTTATTTTATTTCATGCATACCATACATTTAAGCTAGTTGTCTAAACGCATGGATACTGTATCACGAAAGATGGCATATTAAAATAAAACAAATGTAAATCACTGTCATTTTACTGAGTGTGAAGAAAGCCATTAATAGATTTCAATTACAAAATAAGTGTATATTTATTCTCACCAGAACTATAACATTTATAATGGATACAAACTCTAACAAGAATAGGAAACAATATGTAATCTGCCAGATATGGTTCCTACAAAAAAGTTTAGCTTTTCCTCAACCATTTACTGTAGTTCGAAAATGATATATGCTTTGCAATTACTTATCAGTGGCATGAATTCTCTAGATAATAAGAGATCACCACTTCTATACACCATAATAGCAGACTGACAACTGAAACAATGCTGCTGTCAAATTTAAGAATCACAAGTTAAAGGATGAAACTAGAAAAGGAAAATCCTGCAGCTACTTACAATAAATCCAAATGCAACAGTGGAAAAGAAACCTCCAATGAACCCTTCCCAGGTCTTTTTAGGAGACAGCTAATCACAAAAAGAGAAGGAGTTGATATAATCAATTAACAGTTTATATCATGATACTTTTGTTGCACAATCACCAGAATTCAATGCTCAGGGTTTGGTTTTCAAAGTATGCATGCACTACTGAGTGCAGACATTTCCATGCAAATACCTATACCAGAGGTTGGCAACCTATGGCACGTGTGCCAAAGACGGCACGCGAGCCAATTTTTAATGGCACGCTGCTGCCTGCCCGCTCTTCTCCGCACCCCCCCCCTCCTCTCTCTCCTAAAGTTTGGTCCTGCCAGCAGCCAAGCTCCCTCCTTCCCCGCTTCTTCCCTGAGGGTGCTGGGTTCCCGTCCCTCCTCCTCCTCTCTCTCCCTGCCAAACAGCGAGAGGGAGAGGGAGAAGAGGAGCAGTACAGGGGTATTTTTCTTGTTTGCCTGTGAGGCAATGAGGTCCCAAGATGGCACTCCCCACAGGGTGATCTCATTCCAGACAAAATCGTGAATCTCCCATTTGTGCTCTATGGAAAAAAAGTCTACTGGCCACAGTATGGACTACATTTTAAAAAAGCATAACAGCTATAAATTAAAATGAGTATTCAGTTTGACAAAATACTAGAGAAATTTTCTTCCATAAATAAGTTTTGAATGAATCTTGAAATGTTTGTGTGAAAACCAAGGTTAGTTTGTTGCAAGTCAGCTATACTAGTAATTCCAGGACCGTTGTATCTACTTATTTACAATAATTTAAAAAGATAACACCAGTAGAGAATTGTGTATGTGTTAATACCTTAATTAATGGAGTTCTCCCAAAGAAGAATCCAAAAATGTAAGCAGTAATATCATTGCAGATAACGCTTGAGATTGGAACCAGAAACCTAAGGAATAAAATAGAAAGATTTCAGGGGGGGGAAACTGACCTAAAACTGAAAGACCACATAGAATATTCATTGTTTAAAGCCAGAAATGGTAGTATTCTCTTGCTTTATTCAGCAAGCACTGACAACATGTAGTAAGTTTCTAGTTAAGCCAACCTACTTGGTTTTGCAAATTCCAGAAGTTTAGCTACACCTATTTTAGCAAGACCCACCGAAGTGTTTACATATAACACCTTTGACTTGAGTACTGAATTTGCACATCAGCTTGAGGACTTTTGTATCATAACAAATTTGAATATCAGTACCACTGGTAACAAAAACAGAAACAAACAGGAACAGAGTCACAAGATAATGACACAATCACATCAAGCCTAGCAACTTCCTTATTAACAAAAAAATCTAAGGACAGCTATAATTTTTTTTTAAAAAGTCTCCTTTCCGTCCTGGCAACAATACAATATTTGTAATGGACTATGGCACATGCTATATACTATATTCTCCAGTGAGTTCTCTCCCTACTTTCTCCTGTAGGTCTATTAGGCTAGGTCTACACTACCCCCCCACTGTCGAACTAAGGTACGCAACTTCAGCTACGTGAATAACGTAGCTGAAGTCGAAGTACCTTAGTTCGAATGAAAAAGCACTTACCCGGGGTCCAGACGCGGCGCGCAGGCTCCCCCGTCGACTCCACCTACTCCGTTCGTCGAGCTGGATTACCAGCGTCGACGACGGAGCACTTCCTGGTTCGATTTATCGCGTCTTGACAAGACGCGATAAATCGAACCCAGAACATCGATCGCGCGCCTCCGACGGGACGCGTAAGTATAGACCTACCCTTAGTCTTCCATTTCTCCTTTTGAAAGTTAAAATACACATTGACACAATAATGGACACTTCTGCAGACAGACATAAAACATGACTATTTCAATAGTAACTGGAACTCAACAACAAAAGCTGTAATAGGGTAGAGAAGGAATCAGGCTAAACTTTGACAGAATCACTTAATTGTAAGTAATAGGCTTACTCGGAAAAAATGATAGAAATGTAGGGCTTCAAGGAACCTCAAGAGGTCATCTAGTTCAGCCTCCTGCACTAAGGCAGAACCAAGTATACTAGATCATCTCTAAGAGGCGTCTCTCTAACCTGTTCTTGAAGACCTCCAATAATGGGGATTTCACAACCTCCCTTAGAGGCACTGGAATAGGCTTTCTAGGGAGGCTGTGGAATATCCCAAAACGCTGGTTCATACGGGAACTTTTAAAACTTGTCAAGGGATTTTGTTAAGCAAGTGCACTCAAAGTTGGGGTTCTTTTGTTGTGTTTTTTCCCAACTGCATCTTTCATCTGTAACAATCCCACAATTACTGCGATTGTGTGTGTATTGTGAAAGTAAAAAGCAATTCATGCAAGGCAGTGCACTTAGAAGAGCAGATGAGCTCCTGCGTGCTAGCTTAGTCTTTCACAACTGAAGATGTAGCCCAAAATTCAATCTGTGTTCAGCAGAATGAAAGGATATTCCCTATCTTTAGTAAGCAATTTAGTTTTGCAGTAGTAAAGTTTAAGTACACCATTATAGTTTAGCACCAGCCCAGAAGTGAGTGGGATTTATTTGATCCTCAGATGGCCCAACCAATTTCACTTAAAACGTAAATAGAACTATTTATATATGAAATTAAGTATTTAAAAAAAGAAGAACTGATATTGTCTGATAAAGCACAAAAACCTCATTTACTATAAAGCTTGACTTGTTGACATGACCACTGTGTACCAAAAAATGGAAATACTTTTTGGTTATTTTAACTCAACTTCATGTACAAGCAAAACAAAGTCTGACAAGTAATACAAGATAAGCTTGTTTGTGTGCTAAAGTTATCCTTGCTGGACACTTAATAATTCAATATTTTAACTGAAAATCATTCTGGTACAATTGTCAAAGAAGACTCGGAATAAAGGATTGCTTTAGGAGGGGTTTTCTATTTATAAGAATTATATACATTATTTGGGTCAAGACTTTCAAAATTTGGTGCCAAAAGTTAGGCTCCTAGATAAGTGGCCTATTTACAGTAGTGCTAAGCAACCAGCAGCTCCCAATTAGTTCAATAAGAGCTGCTCGGTCCTCATAATTTTGAAACTCAGAACACATTCACTTTAGCTCTCAGTTCAGCAAGGTACTTAAACGTGTCTAACATGCAAATAATACCACCCCTAGTCAACAAATTATTTAAGCATGTGCTTAACTTTAAAGACAAGTCCCAATGACTTCAATAGGACTTGAACACACGCTTAAGTGCTTTGCTGAACAGGGATGGGATTACTCATGTGCTTAAATATCTTGCTGGTGTCGGGCCATAGGCACCAAAATGTGGATTTAGGACCCTAAATCAGGATATTCATTTTTTAAAAAGCTTTACCTTGGCCTCTATCAGACATATTTTTCTCTGGGTCAAGATTTTGCGCAGTTACACGAGTGTAAAACCAGAGTAAACCTATTAATGTCACTGGAGTTACTCCTGGACTTACAGTGTAAGAGGCCCTCAGATTTGCAAGAAAAATGTAGCATACAAAAAAGTCTGGTCCTCTACTAATTTCTAATATTTTAAAATGTTATAAAACGTAGTCCTTACTAGACTTCTGCCAACAAAACTGTAAAATGGCCTAAATTCTACTAGCAGGTAGATAAAGACATCTGACAGTGCTTTTACAAGATCTAAATTACACAAACTGAAATACATACATATCCAATAAAATTACAAGTCTGCTTATTACAGTCCCCTTACCAGATCATGCCTTCAAACAGATTTTGGATGACAAGATGAGACTGAGTTACAGTGATCAGCAAAGTGACATGAGTCCATGCGAACTGTTAACAGTGCAACAACATAATTAGTGAAAACACAGCTCAATACACATAGTTAAAAACCGAATTTCAGCTAAAGAAGCTGCACAGGAGCTCAAAGGAAAGACCAGGCTGAGTGACAACGCAAGAGATGTATGCACACAATGTATAACAATTTTAATTAATTTCTGAAACACAGCAATCACAATCATGGAAAACCTCTTGAAATTTATCTACAACATGCACCTAGAATTTTGCATCCTGTAGTTTAAACACTTGATTTATAGAAACATAAGAACGGCCATACTGGGTCAGACCAATGGTCCATCTGGCCCAGTATCCTGTCTCCAATAGTGGCCAGTGCCAGATGCTTCAGAGGGAGCGAACATGGCAATTATTAAGTGATCCATCCCCAGGGGCTCCACTGATTGTTTGACAGGCTTCCTGCTTTAGAATTTACTAAATTCCTATTTCCTGCATTCGGATTTACTTTTTTTTTTTTAAATGTGTCGTCAGTTTGTGTGTCTTTTGCTAGTTGCTCTTCACATTCTTTTTTGGTCTGCCCAATTATACTTTTACCCTTGACTTTCCAGAGTTTATGCACCTTTCTATTTTCTTCACTAGGATTTGAGTTCCAGTTTTTAAAGAATGCCTTTTTGCCTCTAACTGCTTCATTTATTCAGTTGTTTACCTATGGTAGCATTTTTGGGCCTTTTTTTTTTTTTTTTAATTATGGTATACATTTAGTTTGAGCCTTTATTGTGGTGTTTTAAAATAACTTCCATGCAGTTTGCAAGCATTTCACTCTTCTGGCTGTTCCTTTTAATTTCCATTTAACTAGCTTCCTCATTTTTGTGTAGTTCCCTTATTTGAAGTTAAATGCTACTGTGGTGGGTTTCTTAGACATTTTATCCCCCTACAAGGATGTTAAATTCAATTACATCATGGTCACTATTACTGAGTGGCTCAGTTACATTCACCTCTTGGACCAGATCCTGCGTACCATGTAGGATTAACTCAAGAACTGCCTCACCTCTTGTAGGTTCCAGGACTGGCTAATCCAGGAAGCAATCATTTAATGTGTCTACAAATTTTATTTCTGCATCCCCTTCCAAGGTGAAATATACCCAGTCAATAGAAGGACAGTTGAAATAGCCCATTATTATTGTATATTCTGCCTTTGTAAGCCTCTTTAATCTTCTTGGGCACTTGACAGTCACCATCACCATCCTGGCCAGGTGGTTGGTAATATATTCCTACTCTTATTATTCAAGCATGGAATTTTTATCCAGAGATATTTTATGGCTCTACTTAATGTATTGTCCGCACTATGGTTGGGGGACTTTTGTTATGCTTTATGTATACAGGACTTTTGTAATTAACCCTGAAAGGACTATTTCTGGGGACTCTGAAGGGAAAACTGAGGCATCCATGCCTGTCATACCATGGCCTGGCACTGGAGGGCACCCAGGTGAGACTGCCCTATGACATGCAATTATCTCATACAGCACAGGTTATAGCAATGCCTAAATATGAAAAATGTCCACATTTCTATTTGCAACTAGATACACGTACTTTAACGTGAATGAAACAAAGAATACGATACTGTGATATTCTGTATATACATATAATAGACAATTAAGGATTACAATGGCAATGAAGAGTTAGACTAATGCAGTGGTTCTCAAACTTTTGCATTGCTGACCCCTTTCACACAGCAAGCCTCTGAGTGCGGCACCCCCTTATAAATTACAAACACATTTTTTATGTTTAACACTATTATAAATGCTGGAGACACGGTATTTAGGAGTGGAGGCTGACAGCTGGTGACACCACTTCCCCCCATGTAATAACCTCACAACCCCCAGTTTGAGAACCCCTGAGTTAGAGGAAGTATCATGTTACATAGATATGGAAATCTCATGACAAAATGTCAGCCCTCTTATTACAGACTATTGAAACTAAGTTTCTAAAGCTAGAACTAGTAAGAATGAGAAATGTGTTACTTTTTAGAGTACAATGTCATTTTGTTAAGCACACTGTAATTCATCTCCACTAGTATATTATATTAGCATGTATTTGTAGTCTCAGTACACATGCTCCTACCACACACAGATTTCAAGACAAGTTTGCCAAAAGCAGCTGCTTTAAAGTTTTTATTTATTGAAAAGGCTTAATTAGAGTTCATCATTGGCCAGAGCTGACCAATTAAGCCTTTTTAAGGTTATGCACTCTAGACACCTGGGACTAACAGGCTATTCGACTTTTAAAAGCAGGTATTTTTGTGGGGATTTTCTTCAGTTTCCCTACCAGATGCTATTTCCTACTCTCCTGTGAGAGTGACCATGGTACCTCCTTAAAGGGCTCCACATTCAAGGTCTTTTTTGTGTGACTGAGCAAGCAAGCATGTGTTTTGGGGTGAGTGATGGTGGGGTCTTTCAAAGTGACTGGAAGTTTTGGAAAATATAATCTGTGGGTGTGATAGACATTTAAATTACAGCACTCAAGTAACATCACACCTAAGAACTATGATCTCTCCCCCTTTGGTATCCAGTAAAATTTGTATTACTCTCCAAGAGCAAATATTCCCCCCTCTAATTAAGATTGCTCCTGCCCACAGACAAATGCTATACTCCTCATTCCATACATGTCCAATTCCATTCTATTCAGGTTCTCAAACAGCCCTCACCACCAGAGCATCTGAACACTTTCCAGAAGGGCATAAGCGATATGACTATCATTTGTCACATGTTGCTCTTTCTTCCTTCCTCTTCCTAGGAGAAAGTAGTGTGAAATTATATGTATTCCTGAAGGAGTGCACTTTGCACTTAGAATGAAAAGTGGTGAGGTTTGTGATGGTTCTTTGATCCTGTGGGAATTTATTCCCCATTCTGGGATCGTCCCCAGAGAAAGCTCAGTTTCCTGTACAGATGAGCTTTATCCTTGCAGAAGAAAGTTCTATTGTGCCGGAGGACCAGAGTTGCTGACCCCAAGTCCCGGAACTTTTTGTAATTGTTTAGGGAGTCTGGACCCAAACCACTGAGTACCTTGAAGATAAGGACAGGCTTTTATAAAGGCTGTTTCTAAGCTTCCCTGTCTGACAGAGATGGAAATCAGATTATTTTCAAGAATGGTTTAACAGCTCTGTGGGACTGTTTGGTTTTGTTTTTAAAAACCAGCCTTTTGGATATTGTTTATTGTGTGGAAGTCTCAGATACTCAGTGTAGGGGAATCAGAGGTGGAAATAAGAACATTGGTTCAGTGATTGACAATCTAGTCTGGCAGAGCATACTCCCAGCTCGCCTTTAATTGTCACAGTAATAACCTTCCAGCCAACGACTAGAGCTAAGCTTCCCTCCCAGCACCACTACCCTTTGACTAAACCAGACACACACACAGAGGCTTCTGGAGTTGCAGAATCGCCTTCCATGATAATCCAAATATCTTGCAGCCTTAGGAGCCAAGGATAAACATGTACTACTTCCATGTTTTAATTAGTAACCCATTTTTAACTTTAATAATCTGTCACTAAAAGGGAATAAATCAAACTTTATATCAACAATTACATCCTTATGTTGCAATATAATATTAAGTTAGAGAGATGGAAAGGACCTTAACTCAACCCCCCCAAATATAGTTGCTCCAAACAATTATTCTGAGTATACTAGCCAAAGTTTTGTTTTTAAATATTTCTAACTTTCATGCAATACTACAATTCAGATATTTTAACATTGCTGATGATTTCTATGACAAGGTGAGTGACTATAAAAACATGGTTAATACACACCATGTAGAACTGCAGACGATAATGTCTCTTCACTAAGCTCAGTACAAACATGCAGAAACCTGTACAACAAAGAACAAAAAAAAATTGCATGTTGTGCAATCTTATATTCTAATTACACTGGATAAACAAAACCTTGATACACAACAATTAGTTTACTTTGAAGAGGCTTATTCTTCCATCAGGTTATTAGTTTAAAGGATTTCAGTATATCCAGTAAATGATATACTGACATTTAATTCCATTGCCATAAAAATATTATTACATGTCTAGTTTATTACTTTCAGTTATCAGCAAAAAACAGTCACCATATACATTAATTTTACACTACCTTTAAAATCTACATCATCAATTTTACACTCCCTTTAAAATCTACTCCTCCAAAACAAGTGATAGCTATCTTATTCTGATGTTCGCTTCATTAGAGCAAATGTAAAGAAGAATGTCAGGTTTGAGGTCCCTTGCCCAAGAGACTGTGTGTTATATTTGTATGAAACAAACAGAAATGGTATTTTGTTTATTTAGAGCGTAGCCCCACCACCAACTCATGGCCAAGGGGTGTGGAGGACAGGGATTTGGCTTGATGGTCAGGGGAATGATACCCCTCTGGTCCTGGCCAGTATGAGAAGTGGCGGTACCTCTTCCTCCCACCGTGGCAGCCTTGTGCATGACCTGAGTTTGGGCAGAGCTCAGGGGCCCTTAGTTCCCCACAAGGATTCATAGATTCTAGGGCTGGAAGGGACCTCGAGAGGTCATCGAATTCAGCCCCCTGCCCTCATGGCAGGACCATGGCAGGATACTTTAGTGGCCCAGTGGGCCCCATACAGCTCACATCTTAAGGATATTAAAGAAACTAAGGAGTCATGGATGAAAACCATGATCCATAATTGTCCTGTCTCTTAGACAAACTACTGAGTAACAGTGGGTCAATTTTCAACCTGGAAAAAGGTTAAACCGTGAGGTGCCACAAGGTTCTGTATTAAGACCAAGATTGCTAAATGTGTATTTATGAAATATCTGAAACATGGGAGGAACAGTAAAATGGCAAAATAGGCAGATGACAAAATAAATCAAGGTGAAAGGTGACTGTGGTGCTTCAGAAGGAGCAAACAGATTAATGGGCAACATTAACTGTTGACAAATGCAAGGTAATATATACATTGAAAGTAATAATCTGAACTACTCATACACCTTACTTCGTATAACTACTCAGGAATGGCTCTTCCTGTGGGCAAGTTATTCCATACTTGCCCACTTCAGGGTTTCTTGCATGTTCTTCCGACAAATCTGGTACTGGCCCCTGTTGGAGTCAGGTTACTGGACTAGGTGGATCACTAGCCTGGTCCATTTTGCAATTTCTATGCTTCTGAGAGCAAAATTAGAAGACAATTGCTTTCCAAAAGCAACTTTGCAACTGGAACTAGGTTAAAAATTCTATTGATGTGTAAGTCAAAACAGAACCCTGCCTTCACACCCAGTATTAGGTGCTCCACAAGTGTTCCTCAACCAGACAATTTATGTTCTTAAAGAGCCATAACACACACTCCCTTCAGACTGTTTCAACTATCACTATGCCCCCACCGTATTTAGAAACATCACCCTTGACGTGGCTAGCCAAACAGGAAAAAGTACGAAGCACGTAGTCTGACACCTCCAGCAGTAATAAAAGACGGTTACTCACCGTAGTAACTGTTGTTCTTCGAGATGTGTTGCTCATATCTATTCCAATTAGGTGTGCGCGCGCGGTGTGCACGATCGTCGGAAGACTTTTACCCTAACAACACTCGGTGGGCCGGCTGGCGCCCCCTGGAGTGGCACCGTTGCAGTGCCTGATATATACCCCAGCCAGCCCAGCGCCCTCTCAGTTCCTTCTTGCCGGCTATTCCGACAGTGGGGATGGAGGGCGGGTTTGGAATAGATATGAGCAACACATCTTGAAGAACAACAGTTACTACGGTGAGTAACCATCTTTTCTTCTTCGAGTGATTGTTCATATGTATTCCAATTAGGTGACTCCCAAGCCTTGCCTAGGAGGTGGGGTCGGATTGTGCTACAGCAGAGTGTAGGACCGCTGAACCAAATGCAGCGTCCTCCCTGGAATGCTGGACTATGGCATAGTGATTAGCAAAAGTGTGCACCGATGACCAGGTTGCCGCCCTACATATCTCCTGTATCGGTATGTGTGCCAGGAAGGCGGAGGACGAGGCTTGAGCTCGGGTGGAGTGGGCAGGAGGGTGCATGGTGGGAAAACCATCCAAGTCATAGCACGTCCGGATGCATGATGTGATCCAGGACGAGATGCGTTGGGAGGAGACCAGGAGGCCCTTCATCCGGTCTGCCACGGCGATGAATAGCTGAGTCGATTTCCAAAAGGGCTTTGTCCGCTCGATGTAGAAGGCGAGGGCCCTACGGACGTCCAAGGAATGGAGTTGCTGTTCCCTTGGAGAGGTATGCGGTTTCGGGTAGAAGACCGGTACAAAAGTGTCCTGGTTGACATGAAAGGCCGACACTAGCTTGGGAAGGAAGGCCGGGTGTGGTTGCAACTGCACCTTGTCCTTGTGGAACACCGTGTAAGGGGATTCCGAAGTAAGCGCTTTGAGTTCAGAGACGCGCCTTGCCGAGGTGATGGCTAGGAGGTAGGCTGTCTTCCAGGAGAGGTACAGGAGTGAGCAGGCCCCCATAAGCCTAGTGATGACCAGGTTGAGGTCCCAAGTGGGGACCGGGCGGCGAGCCAACGGGTGTAGCCGTTCTAACCCCTTGAGGAACCTGATGACCATGGGGTTGGAAAAGATCGAGCGCCCATTCTCGCCAGGGTGAAAAGCCGAGATTGCCGCCAGGTGGACTTTTAATGAAGAAAAGGCCAGACCCTGCTCCTTTAGAGACAGGAGGTAGTCCAGAATGGTATACACCGGCACCTGCGAAGGGTTAAGACCCCGAGGGCCGCACCAACAGGAAAACCGTTTCCACTTGGCCGAGTAGGTGGAACTGGTAGAGGGTTTCCTGCTACTCAGTAGAACTTGTTGGACCGGGCTGGAACAACAGAGCTCGGACGGGTTCATCCATGCAGCAGCCATGCTGTGAGATGGAGAGACTGCAGGTCGGGATGATGTAGCCTGCCGTGCCGTTGCATAATCAGGTCCAGCCACAATGGTAGAGTGATCGGGGCGGACATCGAGAGCTCTAGGAGAGTGGTGTAGCAGTGCTGCCTGGGCCACGCCGGGGCAATCAGGATTAGGCGGGCCCTGTCCCTGCGTAATTTGAGCAGGACTCTGTGGATCAGCGGCACTGGTGGGAAGGCATAGGACAGGTGGTCTGTCCAAGGTAGGAGAAAAGCGTCCGTCAGGGAGCCTGGGGAGCGTCCCTGGAGCAAGCAGAACGCGTGGCACTTCCGGTTCTCGCGAGTGGCAAAGAGGTCTATGTGGAGAAATCCCCACCTCTGGAAGACAGAGTGGATGACATCCGGCCGAATGGACCACTCGTGTGCCTGAAAGGATCTGCTGAGGCGGTCCGCCAAGGTGTTCTGGACCCCTGGGAGAAAGGAGGCTACCAGGTAAATGGAGTGGGCTATGCAAAAGTCCCACAGTCGTATTGCTTCTCGGCAGAGCGGGGAGGAGCATGCCCCTCCTTGCCTGTTGATGTAATACATGGCCGTTGTGTTGTCCGTGAGGATGGCGACACAACGACCTTGTAGGTGCTGGGCAAAGGCTTGGCAGGCAAGGTGTACTGCCCACAGTTCCCTGACGTTGATGTGCAGGGCTAATTCCTGCGCCGACCACAGGCCTTGCGTTTGGAGGCTCTTTAGATGGGCTCCCCAGCCGAGCGATGACGTGTCTGTGGTTAAGGCTAGGGATGGCTGTGACGGATGGAATGGCACCCCTTCCAGCACCTTCTTGGGGTCTAGCCACCAGTTCAGGGAGGCTAGGACCTGCGATGGTACCATCAGAATCAAGTCCAAGCTGTCTCTGCGTGGATGGTATACCGAGGAGAGCCATGCCTGGAGCGGACGGAGGCGTAATCTGGCGTGAGCAGTCACGAATGTGCAGGACGCCATGCGACCGAGCAGGCTGGGGCAGCAGCGAGCCGTTGACATCGGGAAGTTCTGAAGGCCACGTATGATTGTTACGAGGGCCGGAAAGCGTGCCTCTGGCAGAAACGCTCAGGCGAGAGTCGAGTCCAGCACTGCCCCTATAAAGTCTAATCTTTGGGTTGGCTCCAAAGTGGACTTTTCTACGTTCAGGAGGAGGCCGAGCTGCTTGAACATGCTCAAGGCTGTCCGAATGTGCGACTGGACTTGGCTGCTGGATTTGCCGCGGATAAGCCAGTCGTCGAGGTAGGGGAACACCTGAACTCGCTGTCGACGAAGGGCGGCTGCCACCATGGCCATGCACTTCGTGAATACCCGTGGTGCCATAGAGAGGCCGAAGAGCAGAACCGTAAACTGAAAATGTCTCTGGTCCACCACAAAGCGGAGGAAGCGTCTGTGTGATGGGTAAATTGCAATATGAAAATACGCGTCCTTCATGTTGAGGGCGGCATAACAGTCTCCAGGATCCATAGAGGGGATAATGGTACCCAGGGAAAGCATACGGAACTTCAACTTTACCATAAATTTGTTGAGTCCCCACAGGTCCAAGATAGGACGTAGCCCCCCTTTCAATTTGGGGATTAGGAAATAGCGGGATTAAAAACCCCTGCCCCTGAACTCCCTTGGAACCTCCTCTATTGCTCCTATGGAGAGGAGCGTTTGCACCTCCTGAATTAGGAATTGCTCGTGAGAAGGGTCCCTGAAGAGGGACAGGGAGGGAGGAGGGGGAGAGAGAAACTGAAGGTGGTATCCGCTTTCCACCGTGCGTAGGACCCAGCGGTCCGTGGTGATATTCGACCACGCACGGAAGAAATGGGAAAGGCGGTCTCGGAATGAGGGGAAAGGATCGGGAACTGAGACTGATACTCCGTCCTCGGGCGTCCCTTCAAAAATTTTGCTTGGGCCCCGACAATGGTTTGTGGGGGCCCTGTCTCTGACCAGTCTGTTGACCGGATTCTTGTCTCCTGCCGCCTCGGCCACGCGGTCTCGAGAAGTCCTGCCGAGGCGCGGGCACAGTGTAGGGACGTTGCACGAAGGGTCGGAAGGTTCTGCGCTGTGTAGCTGGGGTATGCATCCCCAGCGTACGGACGATGGAGTGACCATCTTTTAGGGTCTGCAACCTTGGGTCAGTCTTTTCTGAAAACAGACCCCGACCTTCGAACGGCAGGTCCTGGATGGTGTGTTGTACCTCCGTAGGGAGGGTGGAAGACTGAAGCCAGGATATACGCCGCATGGCGACTCCTGAGGCTATCGTCCTGGCGGCTGAGTCGGCGATATCCAAGGAGGCCCGCAACGACGTCCTGGCCACCTTCTTACCCTCCTCCACCAACGCTGCGTACTCCTGTCTGGACTCCTGAAGTATAAGCTCTTTAAATTTCTGCATGGAGTTCCAGGTGTTATAGCTGTATTGGCTCAGGAGTGCCTGCTGGTTAGCCGCTCTGAGCTGCAGGCCCCCCCCCCGCCCCGAGTAGATCTTTCTACCAAATAAGTCCAGGCGTTTGGCGCCCTTGGACTTAGGGGCGGGTGCCTGTTGGCCATTTCTTTCCCTCTCGTTCACCGACTGCACGACCAAGGAGCACGGTGGGGGGTGAGTGTAGAGGTACTCAAAGTCTTTTGGAGGTGCCATATATTTCCTCTCCACACCCCTGGCAGTGGGGGGGTATCGAGGCTGGCGACTGCCAGATCGAAGTGGCATTGGCCAGTATAGTTCGGACAAATGGAAGAGCTACCCTGGTGGGGGCGTCAGCTGTCAGGATGTCCACCACCGGGTCCTCAAGTTCCGCCACCTACTCGACCTGCAGATTCATGTTAAGAGCTAATCTGCGCAGCAGGTCTTGGTGGTCCCGGAGATTGATAGGAGGCGGGCCGGAAGATGATGCTCCCGCCACTGCCTCGTCTGGATAGGAGGAGGACGATAAACCCGGGACTAGGGGGTCCTGGGATAGGTCCTGGTGTGGAACCCCTGAAGTCTCCAAGCCCAAGGACTCCAGGTCAGGGATCCTGGCCGATGACTGGGCTGGAGGATCTGAGATTTCCGGAGGAGGACGGGACACCGTTGCCTCCGGTGCCCGGGACTCCGAATGAGCCGATTGGGAGGCTCTGGAGGGGGCCCCTTGGGACTGATGGTATGCCATCGGAGTCCAGAAGGGCCACTGCGTCGGGGCTTGGGACGGCTCCTGCCCGTCGTCTGGCCAGTGGCTCTGGTCTTCAACCACGTGGTCCTCCGCATAGAAGTCACTACTGGCTCTAGATGAGCGGGAGGCCAAACGGGAGGGCCAAGGCGGTGCAGAATGGCCTTGAGGGGCGGTCTGCGTAGCCATGCTGTGCCGCGGTGCTGGGGATCGGTACTGAGATCTGGATAGGTACCGGGACCTGGATCGGTACCGGCGGTTGTCTCGGTACCGGGAACCTGACCTGGATCGCGTACGTCTTGGCGAACAGTAGCAATGCCGATCATCCAGGGATCTACGCTGCGACCGGCCGCGAGACCGGGAGCGGTACCGGGAATCACCGTATCGTCGCCTGGAGGTTGACCTGGAGCGGTACCACGAGTACGACCGGCGCCGAGAAGGTGATCGGTGCCGGGACGGCGAGCGGCATCGGGGAGAACCAGGTTGATGTTGGCTGGTCTCCGTATGCGGCACCGGGCGTAGTATGGCCGGTTTGCCGCGGGACGTGACGATCCGTAACAGTAGTACCGAGAATGGAGTCGGTACCGGATCCGTCATGGCGATCAGGTCCCGTGCCGCCGAGAAGGTGTCCGGAGTGGACGGCAGCGTAAGCTCTATCACGGTGTGCACCGGGGAGCTAGCGGTTACCGAGCTCGACAGACCTTGTGGGACCAGAGTCGTCGGTACAGGAGCCTTAACAGGCTGTCCTGCGCTCAACGGTCTCTGCAGTACCGGAGTCGACAGGGTTGGTGCCCGCATTAGCGGCGGCGCCGAACTCGACGGCCCCTGTGGAGCCGGAGTAAGT
The DNA here is from genome assembly GCA_037349315.1 of Chelydra serpentina. Classification (NCBI taxonomy): domain Eukaryota; kingdom Metazoa; phylum Chordata; order Testudines; family Chelydridae; genus Chelydra; species Chelydra serpentina. Next base: position 2,771,771 of record JBAIAC010000070.1, read on the forward strand.
GGCATGGACATCTGGGCCACAGGCTCCGAGCTCGACGGTCTTTGCGGTACCGGAGTCAAAGGTGCTGGCGCTGGGCCGGACTTGGCGCGGTCTTGAACAGGCTGCGGGTGCAGCGGTGCCGGGGTCATAGACGGCGCAGGACCCTCTTTCCTCACTCTTGGCGATAGCGAACGACGCCTCTGAGGAGTTCCAGCCTGAGATGTTCGGTGCCGGGGTTCTTTACCGGAGCTTGGGCGCTCCGGTGCCGCTGACGATGTACTTGCCGCCAGGGTCGGCACCGGGTTCCAGTGCGGGGTCGACAGCAGGCTGAGAGAGGCTTCCAAGAGGAGTTGCTTCAATTGAAAGTCCCGCTCCTTCTTGGTCCGCGGCTTGAAACCCTTACAGATTCGACACTTGTCCGGAAGATGGGATTCCCCGAGGCACTTCAGACAGGAGTCGCGGGGGTCCCCCGTGGGCATCGGCTTCTGGCAGGCCGAGCACGGCTTGAATCCCGGAGAGCCAAGCATTGGCCCAGTACCGGGAGGGAGACAGGGGAGAAGCCCCTTATCTCCCACTACTATTTACACTAACTATATAAACAAAACCTATCAATAAACTATTCACAACTACTTAACAGCACTTAAACTATCAACAAAGATAAATGAGTGCTAATTACGCTAGGGAGGTGGAGATTAGCTAAGCTGCGCTCCACAGTTCCAACGACCGTCACGGGCGGTAAGAAGGAACTGAGAGGGCGCTGGGCCGGCTGGGGTATATATCAGGCACCGCAACCGTGCCACTCCAGGGGGCGCCAGCCGGCCCACCGAGTGTTGCTAGGGTAAAAGTCTTCCGACGATTGTGCACGCCGCGCGCGCACACCTAATTGGAATACATATGAGCAATCACTCGAAGAAGAATATATGTTCATTCATGACAAGCCTTATTCCCTCTCCCCCACAATTTTCTGCTTTCTAAGGGCTAGTCTACACTTACCGGCTGGATCGGAGGCGTCGGATCGATCTTCTGGATTCGATTTATCGCGTCTTGTCTAGACGCGATAAATCGAACCAGGAAGTGCTCTCCCATCGACACTGGTAATCCAGCTCGCCGCGAGGAGTAAGCGCTGTCGACGGGGGAGCCTGCGCGCCGCGTGTGGACCACAGGTAAGTTCGAACTAAGAGACTTTCACTTCAGCTACGTTATTAACGTAGCTGAAGTTGCGTATCTTAGTTCGACAGGGGGGGTTAGTGTAGACCAGCCCTAAGTAACCCCCTTTTAGGCAGCAACCACCACTTGAAATCTGATGGAATGCAAAGCTTTATGTTCAATTTTTCATTTGCAAAACAAATACAGACACCTGGTTTCCTTTAACAAGGGGGAGAGAAAGTAACGGAATGTGAGGAAAGTTACAGGAAATTAAATGAACTTTTGAAGTGCAAACAAATATATAAAAATGTGCACAACATCACTGAATAAGAATACATTAACCATTGATGGAACTGGGAATGATTTATCAAAAACTCACCTGTCAAGTAGAGTGTAAAAGATATAAACCTGTGGTAGCGAATTAGGAATTGAAGTTGCTCTCTTCTCTGAACAAACGTAGCGAAGTAATCTGCCACTGTCTCTCCATAAAAAAAATAGTTCACACACAACAAAAAGTACCTATAACATATAAAACAGGTACTGATTATTTTTTTGGACTATTAAAATATCTCTCGTGTACTGTTAGATTCTTTCAACAAAAGAAAAATTATCAAAAAGTACAAACTGAGGCAAATAAAACAGATGCTAATGGGCAAATTAAATGCAAACAAAATGTCAGTACTTCCACTGATTGAAATTCTTGCTTGTTACTTACCAGCTTAGGGATCTAAACCATGGTAATTCATAGGAATGATAGACTCTGTAGCCTATAGTAATGATTTCATGGAAACACTTTACTTGAATGCTCAAGACCTGAAATTAAGACAGAAAGAAGAATTATCTAGGTGCACAGTTCTCTAAAGGCACTATCAGATATTAATACCTGCATTAAAAATGGCTGTTGCCCAGTCATTGCACAAGCGGTTTGGATAATTTCAAAAGGGATTACAGGATGAAACAAACATTCAGTTTTGAACAAATAAAAAATATGAGGCATTCTACAAAAAAAAAAAAAAAAAAACACACACGGGGGACTGATTGTAGTTGTTTTACCATGAAACCTACTGAGGCTATCAACATTTTTAGGAAAAAAGTTTTTTAAGAAAAAGGTTTGATAAATGCACTCACAAATGGCAAGTAAAAAACATTCCTTGATTAATAGGGTTTTCAACCTTTTATTTTAAACCGAATTCAATTTTGCGTTTAAGGGGGAGATTTTCAAAGGCTCAGAGAAACGTTAGGTACCCATTGCCCACTGAAGAGCAAAAGGTGTTGGACATCTGTGTCTATACTATACAGTTAACATGGATTAGCCTAGCTCACATGCTAGCATCCTTATTGCAAAGCCCTAAAACAGTTATTTCTGTGTCCTCACTGTCTCTGCATCTACCCATGTGTGTCTGGAGGCATATTTTCTTTATGCAGAGGGACCTAGGGTTTTTCCCAGTCAATTGCATCAGCTGCAAGAGACCTTCTCTGTCCTATAGGAAGAATCGTAGGAAGACACTAGAGGAATATCAGCACTTGAGTGATTTAGCCTGCACCCTCGTTGCAAAGTAGGAGAGTTCCAGACAGAGTTAAAGCGGACCCCGGTTGTAATCCATATCCCCAGCCAGATAATCTAGCTCTAAAAACCCAGATCAGAGTTTTTTCTATATAGATAGCAGGGAGGCTAAGGCTAAAACCAGAGAAAGAGCCTAACTGTGCAATGTAGACATACCCTACACTTCTAGGAATTTCCGGCTGCTAAGAGAACATTACAAGCTGAACAGATCAACACTGTCTTCCTGAATGTGTAAACATACACTTTTGTTTACACTTGGCAAAAGCATACATTGATAAGACAAATACGACACCATGAAGGCACGACTCCAGGGGGCGCCCAGGCCGACCCTACGGACGCTGCTAAGGGAAAAATCTTCTGGCTGGCGTGCACGCGGCGCGCACACACCTGGCTGGAATGGACATGAACAACCACTCAAAGAAGAACACTAACTTAACCACCTTGCCTTAGAAACCGATCCAATGCATTCTGCATTTTATAATAAAGTTTGGCAACTAACAGTTGTTAGAAAAAAGTTACTAAACACAAGAAAAGCAACTTCCAAGTAAAATGATATTCAGACACACTGAAAACCAGTTAGGGTTGCTAAGGGACAATAAAAAAACAAAAACTCAAAACCCAAAATACAATGTACAACTATACATCTGCATATATCAAAATCTCACCCACCTCCTCAGAAAGACTCTCAAATACATATTGTACATTCTCCTAGCTTACTGAGTCAACCTTACTCAGCCACAGTTACCTACGTGACATCCCAAGTAAATCTCTGATTTTTCAATAGAAACTGAGGTAAGCCAACTCTGAACCTGAAAATCCCACATGTTGATCTAAAGTAGTTCATTATGAAGAGGGTTTCAGACACTCTCAACATACAATTCTTTTAGAACTAAAGTCATGGTATGAAAAAGAAATTTCTATATGCAAATAACTGAAATTACACTGAGATATCAAACCTTCCTTCAGTTTCTAAAGGTGCTTACTCTGGCTCATCAATGCCCTTAGCAGACTTTCATTAGCTGTACCACATATAAAAAGTATGAGATTGCTATTGCCTGCAAGCTAATGGATCTGTTCCTTTAGCTCAAGCTGTAGCAGCCCATGCTTTTAGACCCCAATGTACTGGGTTAAAGCCTTAAAGATGACCCATGGATATTGTTACATGTTTCCCGAAGAACAGTTAACAAAACTTAACCTTACAATAAGGCAGCTTTGAGAAGAGGACTAAACTGTGAGCACAATTCTCAACAGATAAGACTTCAAATCTCAAGCACTAAAGAGATACCACTTGCTGGTGAATCAGACTTTGGTTTCAGGTAACATCTTTGAATATCTAACCTTTAATATACAGCTGTCAAGGTCCTCTCCAAACTAGAAACAACTGTTTATAAGTGACAGTGGAATTGTCCAGACGCACTTACAGCAGCTCTTGCAGCCAGAGTAGAATATTTCAGAGATGTCTGACATAAAATAAATGAAAGGGAGTGGAGGGTAGAAGACACTCTAAGGTGAAAGAGAATGTAAAATCTATTCTAAAAATACATTATGCGCAATAATTAAAAAGATGCTGGATGCTTATAAGAGAAAAGGGCAGGAAGAAATATAATATGAATGGTTAAAACAGAGCAACAGACTGAGGGCATGATACAATGGTAGACCAGAAAAACATTATCAGTTGGATTCTCTCTCAGCTAAGCCAAGTCCAAACTTGGTGCAGTTGAGGAGAGCGAAGAGGAAAGGTGATTTCAATCCACCTTCTCACTTCTCTGACCTGGGGTCAAAATGTCCCCCGGCATAATTTAGAACAAACTAAGAGAGCTGCCTTAGACAATGCCAGCCACAGCCACCCACTGGGACTCCTGTAACAGTCCAGGATTCACACTTTGCCATCTGCACATCCCTTACACAGCGTAGAAAGGGTTTTTACAAATGCAACTTTTAGGATGGCTTGTATGACTATTTGCACTACTAAGGCAGCAAAAACTCAGCCTTAATTCAGGCCAAGAATATAGCTCTCTATAAAAAATTATTTCAAAAACTGCACGAACATACAATCCATTGCTTATACCCATTGTGTATATTCTATAAGGAGAAAAAATGTGTTAGTGGAGTTATAAGGTCAAAACACTCAGAAGTCAGAAATACCTAATTTAGGTTGAAGGCTCGTCCTTAATCCTACCTGTTTTTACACATGCCTTAAAATATGGTCTCTGTATGCATGTGGAGCAATGGCAGTCACACCATAAATAAAGTTACAAGTGAGTTTGTTATAATCCTGATATTGATCTCCCCATAACCTAAAGTATGTCACGTCTGAGGCAACATGAACTTTTTCTAGAAAATATGAAGTGAACTGAACCAACAGTTTATTAATTATGACACCCTAAAGAGATGTTAAACACATTTCCACAAATCTAATTATTTTAGCACTGCACAGAAAAAAAATGAACCAGATAAATACTTTACTGAACTATCCTAGCTGAGACAGTGTCAAGGAACAAAAATCAGTTCATTAAAGTTAAATTTCAAAGTTAATGTTTTCTTTAGGGTCGTCAACGCTGGCAAGCTTAGTATAGGGCATCCAATGACTGCTGAAAATCAGGCCACTCTGCATGGGGAAATCATGGTAAAGGAGGGCTGAGAATGACCTATAAATTTTAGAAGTGGAAATTTACTGTAATAGTTTCAGTCCCATTTTCAAGGATCTCTACAACAAAAAGGACTAGTCATTAATTTTATATTAAAATATAGAAATCTTGAAATGTACAGTACATAGAAGTACCAACAAAGCCAGCAGTCCCTAAAAGCCATGTGTGAATGTCAATCCCATACCCTTCACAAGTACTAATTCACTTAAATACAAGGTACATTGCTCATCAATTTAAAAAATTCTATATCATTTGTCTTCATATTCATTTTATGTATTATGATGAATGAAAGGGGTGAGTAGGTCTGACACAGGAAAATGTGTTTAGAAAACTTACAAGAAGCATCAGCATAAATGATCCAAGATATATGATCAGGAAAAATAATGATATCATAGCTAACGTCAAAATTCCACGAATCCACCAGTTTTTCCATCTACAAAGAAAACAGATTAGGACAATTAAAGAAAACAGTACAGTTAACAGTCTCTTCATAGCAATAGATATCTTTTATAGTAAGTATTTCCTTTAGTAACTGAACAATTAACAAGGCAATTTACAAACTGTGGCAACATGGGTAGCATGCTTACTGCTACAAACTTTGAAGTGGTGCAGCATATGCTCCTCTTTGCAGAAGCCAGCTCTTGCTGGGTGATGTAGAAGGAATCTGAGGTAACAGCCCTGCCGATTTTGTGGAGTGACTAGCACCACACACAGAGGCACTAGAAGGGAGCAATCCTGTGCTCAGATGAGCACTAGGACTGCAATATCAGCCCTGATATATATGCATGTGGAAGGAGATGGGGTAGGCTATTTCTACCCTTCTCCTATTGCACATCCATACCGGATCTGGCCACAACCTGGTCCAAAAGGGGAAAGTTGCTGTTAGCATGTAAACATTTTTCTCCAAACCCAAGATTCTTTTCTTAAAAGGGATTCAAATAAACTGGTCTAAGAAAAAAAAATCAAGATTACTTTTCATACAGTTGTTCAGCAACGGGATTAAAAAACTAGATAGTTGTAGAACATTAATTAAAAATTCATGTTTTGTTTAAAAATAATTTGGAGCCTGTTTTAAGAGTAAAGGTCTACTATCAACCTGAAATCCAGCTTATTTTTAACGATGAGTTAAAGTTTCCAGTACTATACCTAGTCTCTAGTATCTCTGTAAAAAACTGTGGTTTTATAGTCCTATTTTCCAGTGCATTTGTCTTTTCCTTATGGTATGAAAAACCCACAGGAAAAACAAGGGAAACTGGCTGTACAGGTTAAACCAAAAATACTAACTATTTACCCAGTGTAGGGACAGTTTAAAAAAAAACAAATCTTTCTACTCTCTTGTTCATAACAATCTTACATGTACCTTGCAGCACAAATAAACTTTCTAGACAAACATGACTAAACTTAAAGGGATACTGTCAACTTAGTCAATTTTTAAAATCTAATTAGAATTTAAGTTTGTGTTAGACATGTGTAATTTACTTTTAAAGGATTTTATTTATTGGCAAGTGAAGAGTACCCACTAAGGCCACTTAAATGAAGTTGCCATGGGTACTTACACAAAGGCAGAACCATTGCACTACAACAGACTTCAGTACCCTATGCTGCACTAACCTCAGCAAAGGACCTCTTTGTGCATATTTAGTGGTATGTCCTGATCGCTATCAAAAGCTTTTTAAAAAAGAAAAAGAAAGAAGGTTTTCCTAAGAATTCCCTCAAAGTGGATGGGACCGAAAAAACAAACAAACCCACAACACAAAAACACCCAACCAACCTCTCCTCCACCCCCACCCACTTACCAGACCCACCCCCACGGGGAAAGCACCTGTTGACCAATGTAGATCTAGAAAGTCAGCTTTGATAAATAGGTGGGGCAACCCAGAGAGTCTAGCCCACCATCTACAATTATGACAAGTGTGCTATCTCATCAACTTTTACTACAGGGCATAGCATCTATAGCTAAGATTCTGAAGGTCAAATAAAAATGGGGGAAATATTTTAGTGGCTTACATTATAACTCAGCTAGATGCTTGTGAAAAAAACATTCAAATTCCAATTGGGATACTGGTTCTGATGTGAGTTACAAGAGGCACTGCCTCAAGATATTTAATAATCAAAAGGGATATGATCCCAGTAAATAACCTTGAATACACTCTTCATAAAGCACCAGGAACTGCATTTTGCCTACAAAGAGTACTCACGGACTTGCCCTTCAGAAAACAGATTAAAAAAATGTAGAGCAGGGGACGTTTTATAGCCATGCATTAGCCAGAAGTACTAATGTTCCATTCTCTAAATACCATTTAGGGCCTTTGGTCCTGTTCATTCTGTGAGGGCAGTAAAGTGAAATTAGTAGCCTGCTCTCAGAAGTGCTTAGTTTGTGTCCATGTTTCAGAAAGCCTTTCAGTAAATTCTGCTTAAACAAGAAGCAAAAAGGCCAACAAGATGTGACCACACGGCATACTAGGGTTAATGAAAAATGAAGTTACAGTTAATTAGAGGACATACAATAAATCTGGTGGGGACTCAATTTTTGATCAAGGACCCTTGACATTTCATCATGGATGGAACAAAGGCCTCTTTGCACCTCTCTCCCCAACTTACTAGAACTTCTGTCACTAACTTGAGGAAAAGTATCCAATTCAACAACTGATTTTATAAGGTTAACATTGTTTCTAAGTGCTTAGGCATGACATGCCACACACTTTTGTCTTCCTGTCATGTTTCTCAGTTACTAGTTTGCTGCACATCTACGTGTACCTGGGTAAACGACGACATTGATTTTTATCCACCCTGGTTTGTGAACAAAATTGTGAAAAAATAAATGGCACTGTCACAGCCAAAGATCTCAACATTGGGCTTAAGAGAAATGTTGAACATATGCTGCGTACCCCGAAGCCTATTTCTGTAGCTTTGAACAAAATGCAGGGAAATCGTTGTTTTATTGCTGATGCTGTTGAAATTTGGAAGGAACTGAGTGAGATCTTAAAAAGAGAACTATGTAATGACAAGAGTTAAATTACAAGCATTAAAAAAATGAATGGAATAAGCACTATCTCCAGCTCATTTTCTCGCCAATATTCTCAATACTCGGTACAAGGGTCAAACCTTAACTGCTGAAGAAGAGAAGTTGGCTATGACATGGACATCCAGCAATCATCCCTCCATAATGCCAACTATAATAAACTTCAGAGCTAAGGGTGAACCATTCAAGAAATATATGTTTGCTGATGATGTTTTAAAGAAAGTCACAGCAGTGAACTGGTGAAAGTCACTTAAGCACTTGGATTCAGAGACTGTTGAAGTGATAATCTCACTTTTTATAGCAGTAGCCTTTTCTGCCGGTGTAGAAAGAATATTTTCTTCCTTTGGACTAATTCATTCCAAATTGAGAAATCGGTTGGGACCTGAAAAAGCAGGAAAGCTTGTTTTTCTTTTCCACATTATGAACAAACAGGAAAATGAAGGTGAAGACGACTGAGTTGGCTGCAGAAGCCAATATTTTAAGTTTTTCATGTTGACCTGACTGGCAGAGTCGATTTAATTTTGGGGCGGTTTTTTAATATTTCATTTAGCTATTTTAACAAACCTGATTTTAAAAAACTTGAATGTTTAACTAAATTCATATGCTTGTTTTGTTAAAATATTATGTTTGCTGTTGAAGAAAAAATCCAGAATACATAAAGTTGTTGTTTTAGTTAAATAAAACAATTTAAATGTCCGTCTGGTGATGTTCTCCTCCTAATACAGCATAGCAAGAAAATCCTCCAAATAACCTGTTGAACTGGAGATAGTTCACCTCCCAATGACTTCATAAATATCTGCTTCAATTACCTTTGATAAATGAAATAACCAAACAATCATTCATGTATTGATATAGCTGTAAAACTAATCTGAAAAGTTTTCAAAATAAATCACTTTCAAAATGTATAGTAAAATGAAACCTACATCTATCTCTGAGTTCTGAAGAATATGTATTAAGGTTATAACAACCAACCAGAATGCACTTTTATGTAGAAATCAAGTCTTCCTGACTAGTGATTTAAATCAAATCCACCCTGGTTGGCATATTAAACCAAAAGCTTCTTATTTCTCTCTCTCTTTAAAAATAAATAAATAAATAAATGTCCTGCAAAATCAGCCCTTGTAACTACTGGCACTTGTGTCGTTGTACCAAGATAGGAAATAGTGAGCAACAGCAGATAATTATTAAACATTGTAACTTAAAAGCTACCTTAGTTATATACTTATGGGTGCAGCTGGGCAACTTTTGGGTAGCATATTGTGAAAATTGTTACACAAGCATGAATATAGCACAGATACCATACTACTAAATCCAAAAAATAACACTTTATTTTTGTGGCATAATGTTCCCTCATTAAATAAAAAACTGACTTCAATTTTGTCTGTAATTATTTTTTAGTCAGTAGCTCTCTCAACACTCTTATCCCAAATGTGTTAAAAATCTTGTTTTACCATACCTGGAAGACAAGCCGGACAGAGCTTTCTTGAGAATTTCTGGAGTGCTGTCTGTTGACGGGGGAACTTCTGGAATATCTGAATCATTTCTGAGATCTAGATCTCCACATCTTTCACCCAAAACTACATCCTATGACAAAGCACATAAAAGAGTATTGGTTTAACCTTCCAGAAGGTAGTATATATATTTAGTCTCAAAGATTCATTTGGCTGGTGACAAAGAAATACCTGCTCCTAAGAAAATGTAAATAGCAGATCAGCAAAACTATATACTTTTAGGCAGAGTGAATCTTGGCTTACTGACTATGTGCTTATACAGTTCATAAGAAGGTAAATCATTCACTTGCTGTGATGGTACCTGTTACCTTCAAGTAATCTCACTCTCAAGGCTCATTCTCTGTATCCATACATTTCTCAGACACATCTACATAGACTGCAAAATTTGCAGTCTAACTCTCCAGCTGGACCAATAATCAGCTTCTTACAAGATGACAGGGTAGCTTTCTATAGACAATATTCTTCCCAAAAGAAATCAGTAGTAGCAGTGGCTTATTTATTTTGATTTATATACTACAAGAACACCCACATCTTTATGCAAGGCTCTGAGCCCCGACCCCGACAGGGACACGTGGCTGCGAGTCCCAAACGGGACGCGTGGCTGCGAACCCCGACCCTGACCTCTGCGCTGGGCTGCAAGCCCCGACTGGGACGCGTGGCTGCGAGCTCCGACCCCGACCTCTGCGCTGGGCTGCGAGCCCCGACCCAGCCTTCTCACAATAAAGACAAAATCCCGAAACCGGCTTGGTATGAAGGACAAGAGCAGATGCACCCTTTCTAAAACACTAAGAATAAAACTTCTTGTGTCATATAAAACAGCATCATCCATCTCACTGATTTTTGGCTGCTTCAGGTCATTAATTGCTGTCAAGTATTAAAATAAAATTCTAGTTAAAAATAACTTTTCTACTTATATTTAACTCGATAAAAATGTGTTTTAGTCTTAATTGAAAAGCAGTGAGAAAAGGCAAATTCATTTTAAGCAATAGGGTTTAAATTTAGTATTTAACAGTGCTAAATATCAAAAATGTGTTTTTAATTTCTAAGGGGGGGGGAGTCGCACTCAGAGGCTTGGTGTTTGAAAGGGGTCACCAATACAAAAAGTTTGAGAACCACTGGTTTAGACTTTATTAAATGCTTGAAAGTTGCTACAAGCATTAATCTCACTTATAATATCTGTATCCTCTATTATAAGGTAATATTAAAGTGTTTGCTCTAAAACCATAAACCTCCACTGTTAGGAGAGAAGCATTATCAAGTGTGAAATACTAGTTTACTAAAAAAGGTGTCATCTCCTGCCCAACAAAAGAAGGCCTATAGACATCAGAAAAGCCCTTGTGGAACATTGGTGGACAAAAGACTTTGTAGATTGCTCCCCCAAAACACCCATGAAGTGGAGAGTGCACAAACTCTCATCCCATCAGCTTGAGCTCTGGGGGAAGGAGATAAAAATCCCTGTCAAGAAAAACTGACCACTATGCTCCTTGGAATATGGAGAGGGCAATATTTCTATGTGTAAGGAAGGGATCCCCAAACTATTTAGCTCAGGTTAGCCCTAAGTGACACAAAGAGCTTGTATATTATAGCAGCTTCTTTTACTGTTTGAAACCTAAGACTGTAACTCATTTGTATGTGTACGTTTACCTGCTTTAAACTTGTAAATAACTATTTATTTTTTCCTAGTTAATAAACTTTGTTAGTTTAATATAGGATTGGCTACAAGCCGGGTAGGTGGGGCTCGTCAGCCTTGGAAGGCAGCCCACCTAGGAGAAGGAAAACTCTGATTTAAAACCTCCGCTGCCTTGTGGCAATACCCACTCATGGGAAAGGCTAAGGGAGTCAACCCTGAAATCAAATCCGGTGTCGGAGTCCCGATGGCGGTCTGACATTGTCCTCAACGTCATTCCGGCAACTCCTGCGACGCCACTGGTGCCAAGTTGTATCAACATTGTCTTTTCCTTGGATCCATCAGTTGCGTGGAGAGGGGGGTTCTGCTGCATGGGCAACAGCTGTTCCTCCATATCACCCTGCCCTGGCTTGCACCCTGGAGAGGACACTCCAGCTTCGCTTCACAGCGTCAACACAACACGGGAAGCAACAGTTTACCGGTTATAAGCCCCCTGCTCGATTGGCGTCGAGCTGGCGCCAGGGGTTGCTTCCGACGGTGGGAGGGATCACCATGTCTCATTGGACAACTATCGCCCGCCTCAAGCTGGGCAGCCCCCAGCCAATAAGGCATTGTCCCGCCACAGTTCACCTGCTTCACTGGGTGCGTGGGGCTTAGTGTATGTGAGTACTCGACAAGTGGACTGCGAACCATGCACCAGGCAACAACAAAAGAAGACCAACATTTAAGAAACCAGCCCTCAAGTTAGGATGCTGGAACGTACAGACCATGACAAGTGGCCTATCACAAGACCTTCAGGCAATCAGCAATGTTTGGAAGACTGCAGTTATCAACGATGAGCTAGCACGACTCCAAATCGACATCGTCGCTTTGCAGGAGACATGGCTGCCAGACGCTGGGACTCTCAGGGAAAAGAACTATACGTTCTTCTGGCAAGGGAAGAGTGCCGAAGAAATCAGAGAGTGTGGTGTTGGATTTGCCGTGAGAAATTCTTTACTGGGGATGGTGGAACCTGGTCAACAAGGAACTGAAAGACTTATCACTCCAACTCCACACGTCCACTGGACCCGTCAACCTGATCAGCGTGTATGCACCAACACTCGGCGCCAACAGGGATACCAAGGATGAGTTCTATGATCAGTTAGACACGATCATCAGGAGTATCCCTAAAGAAGAGCACTTGATACTACTGGGTGACTTCAACGCCAGAGTGGGCACTGACCACGACTTTTGGCCAACCTGTCTTGGAAAGTTTGGTGTTGGGAGAAATGAATGAGAATGGACAACAACTTCTGGAACTGTGCTCGTACCATGACCTCAGCATCACCAACTCATTCTTCCAGACAAAGCCTCAACACAAAGTGTCCTGGAGACACCCTCGCTCCATGCACTGGCACCAACTCGACCTGATCATCATCAGGCGGTCTCCCTTCAAGTGCATCCTGCTTACTCGCACCTTCCACAGTGCTGACTGCGACAGTGATCACTCGCTGGTGTGCAGCAAGATGAGGCTACAGCCAAAGAAGATCCACCGCTCTAGGCCAGAGGGCAAACCCCGCATCGATGTGAGCAAGACCGCACACCCAGACAAGGCAGAGAAATTCATCCATGAGCTCTCCGAGGTGCTGAATTGTATGCCTCCCGGTGGCTGCGCCAAAGAGAGATGGCACCACATCAGAGACGCAGTATACAGCACAGCCATGAAAGTTTTTGGAAAGAAACGAAACATGAATAATGACTGGTTTGAGGCCAATTCCGCCACACTCACTCCAGCCATTGAAGAACGCCGCGCTGTTCACCTGGAGTACAAGCGTTCCCCCAGTCAGAGGATTCCACAAGAGTATCGATTTGGCAGGAGCAAAGTACAGAGACTAGCTCGACAGTGTGCAAATGATTACTGGCTCCAGCTCTGCTGGAGCATTCAACTATCTGCTGACACTGGAAACATCAGGGGAATGTATGATGGCATCAAGAAGGCCATGGGACCCACAAAGAAGTGGAGAGTGTCACTAAAAGTCTGCAACAGGCGAAAACATCCAGGACGAGGGCAAGTAGATGGATAGATGGGTGGAGCACTACTCTGAAGTGTACTCCAGGCAAAACACCGTCACCGAAGCTGCCCTCAATACTGTGGATGGTTTTCCCGTTGAAACTGAGCTGGACGAGAAGCCCACCATGGAAGAACTGAAGAAAGTCATTGAGAGCTTGTCCACAGGAAAGGCTCCAGGAAAGGATGGCATCCCACCAGAAGTTACCAAGTGTGGCATCAACGTCCTCCTAGAACACCTCCACGACCTCCTCTGTCAGTGCTGGGATGAAGGTGCAGTACCTCAGGATATGAGAGACGCCAACATCGTGACCCTCTACAAGAACAAGGGTGATAGAAGCGACTGCAACAACTACAGAGGCATGTCGCTCCTGAGTGTTGTGGGTAAAGTCTTCGCACGCGTGATCCTGAATAGACTGCAGAAGCTTGCTGACAGAGTTTACCCAGAGTCACAGTGCGGGTTCCGAGCAGGGAGATCCACAACCGACATGGTTTTCTCCTTAAGACAGCTGCAAGAGAAATGCAGAGAACAGCACAAGCCGCTATTCCTTGCCTTCATAGACCTGACCAAAGCTTTCGACCTTGTGAATAGAGATGGGCTGTTCAAGATCCTGGTAAAGGTTGGCTGCCCACCAAAGCTGCTGAGCGTGATCCAGTCTTTTCACGACAACATGAAAGGCACAGTACTGTATGATGGCTCGTCCTCCGATGCCTTCGACATCCACAGTGGAGTAAAACAAGGCTGTGTTCTCGCTCCTACACTCTTTGGCATCTTCTTTGCAGCATTGCTGAAACGTGCCTTTGGAAATTCCACAGAGGGAGTCTATCGCCACACCCGGTCTGATGGGAGACTTTTCAATCTGGCTCGACTAAAGGCCAAAAGCAAGGTACGGGAGGCAACAATCAGAGACATGCTGTTTGCAGACGACGCTGCCTTGGCCACCCACACAGAAATCGATCTCCAGCATCTGATTGACCGCTTTTCCAGAGCTTGCGAAGAGTTCGGGTTGACAATCAGTCTTCAGAAGACCAAAGTTATGGCCCAGGATGCAGAACATCCAAGCATTGCTGTGACGGTGTTCCCCATAAAACTTTATGGGGAGATGCTTATAAATGTATATATGTAACTAGAATATGTTTTATGCTACATGTGCCATGTAACATATCTCTGTGAAAGTTATGACCTACTGAATTTATTCCTCCTGTTTGTATGCATGTATCATTGTTGTAGTTGAAGTTATGAATATCGGTTGTATTTCTTGAGAAAGGAATGTGCAGGTTAAGTGCCCAATCAAGAAGCACTTAACAGACAATAGAACTTGCAGTCACCAATCCACATCTGAACTTTGCCAGGAATGTGGCTGGTCTGGAACTGAGTTGTGCAGGTGACTGGTCCATGTGACCCCAACTCCATTTGGTAACTGGATGCTACACAGGGAGAGGGAGGGGTGTCCACCCAGAGGAGAAAATCTATTTAAACCCCGAGGAAACCCCTCCATTTTGTCTTCAGCTGGCTAAAGGGAGAGGCTCTCCACCCCCCCAAGGACATTCCTGAGGGGAACTGAACAAAGGACAAAGACACTAGGGGGTGTGTGCGGCTGCTGGACCTAGGCTAATTCTACAGCCTGTAAAAAGGAAAATATCCGAATCTGGTGAGGCTTTTATCTGTGTTAACTTTGAATAGACATAGACGTGCGTGTTTTATTTTATTTTACTAAGTAACTTGCTTTGTTCTGTCTGTCACTAATTGAACTCACTTAAATCCTATTTTCTGTACTTATTAAAATCACTTTTTACTTATTAAGTTTCCTTGAGTACGAGTTAGTGCCTTGGGAAAGCGAACAGGTGTGCATATCTTTCTATCTTTGAAATAGAAGGCGAACTATTTATGAGTTTACCCTGTATAAGCTTTATACAGGGTAAAACGGATTTATTAAGGGTTTGAACCTCCTTGGAGTTGAGCAGCTGGGTGTCAAAGGCAAGAGCGCTTCCAGGGGCCTTACAGTGGTGAGTGGACTTGGTTCGGACCTGGGTCTGTGTTTGCAGCAGATCAGTGGAATCTGACTCAAAACAGACAGGATTCGGGAGTCCCAAGCTGGAAAAGGCCTGGAAGCAGGGGCAGAAGTAGCCTTGGCACACCAGGTGGCAGCACCAAGCAGGTCTCTGTGGCCCCAACCCGTCACAATTGCCATCAATGACTATGTGCTAGAGGTGGTCAGTCAGTTCACCTACCATCACGGACAACCTCTCACTGGACCCTGAGATCAACCGTAGAATCGGCAAGGCCTTTACAATTTTGGCCAGATTGTCAGAGAGAGTATGGAACAACAACATGCTGACCATCAACACTAAGGTCGCTGTGTACCGTGCGTGTGTGTTAAACACTCTTCTCTACACCAGCGAAACTTGGACCCTCTACGCTTCGCAAGAAAAGAGATTGAACACCTTCCACATGCGCTGCCTCGGTCGCATACTCGGGATCACTTGGAGTGATCGAATAACGAACAACGAGGTGCTGGAACGTGCCAAGATCTCCAGCATGTTCACTCTCCTCCGTCAACGCCGCCTCAGATGGCTTGGCCATCTAAGTCACATGGAAGCTGGACGGATCCCCAAAGACCTGTTGTATGCCGAACTTGCCTCCGGAAACAGAGCTACAGGACGGCCCCACCTTCGCTTCAAGGATGTTTGTAAGAGGGACCTGAAGACTGTTCAAATCGACATCAACAGCTGGGAAGAGCTCGCCCAGGACAGATGCAGATGGAGACACGCTCTGATCACTGGATTGAAAACTGGCGAAGACAAGCTGCGGCAGCTTGCCGAGGAAAAGCGGGTTCAACGAAAAAGGAAGCAGCGGCTCCAACCCACAGCTGACACCGCCTTCAAATGCAGCAAATGCAATCGAGACTGCCACTCTCGTGTGGGGCTCCACAGCCACAACAGACGCTGCGCAACCATCAACTAAACATTCCCCATGGGCGCATATCCATCGTCTCTCGAGACTAACGGACGCCAACAACAACAGGCTACAAGCAGTGTCTTTGCTAAGAGATTTAAGGTACAATTAACCTGGGGTAAGCGACTGGTCCTCTGGGACTGGGAGTAACCTGAATATTATGATTTTGGGTGTAAGGGACCATCTATCACAAAGGCAAGCTTGACTGGAGTGCCCAAGAGGACTGTCTGTGACTCCATGTTAAGGCTGTTACAGTGCGTGAGAAGTTCACACTTGATACTTGGTTGGCGAAATCAGAGTTTGTGCTCTGCTTCTTGACAGTCTGCCCTGAGGCTGGCATTCACAGTCGTGAGCCACTCCAGACAGCCTGACAGAGGCTACCTAGCTACAGGTAATTAATGCTGTGCTGCATTTTTTAAGATCTTGGTCAAATTCATATTTGTTGTGAAAGTGGCTTGTTACAGATGTCAAAATGCTATATAAGCAGTTTGCAAATTTGCATTCTAAGCCTGTAGCTTATCTGACTCAGACATTTCTGGGTGGTTGTTTCAAAGCTTTATTGCTTCTACTGTGTAAAGTACAAATGGTGAAAAAAAAAATCAAATCCATTTAATTATGCTAAAGTTTAAAGTAATTAATAGACCCATCTAGCACATTAGCATTTCAAAATTGGAAATGCTGACAATCAAATGCTATCTAGCATAGTGTAACAATATTACATAGCTAATAATATGCTTTTATTTCATTACTCAGGCTAAGACAAGAGACAGGGAAAGGTTTCTTTTTCTTTTTCCTTTTTTAATTTTTTTTAAATGAGAGACTTCTATTAGTTGCTTGTTTCCCAACTGCACACCTTAGAATCCCTCCATTTCTCATACTGTTGACCGGAACAGTGAAAAGAGCACTTTGAGCCGAATGACATACAGTAAGTTTCCTAGGGAGGAATAGCTTCCATAACCATATTATAATTCTGGGGTTTAAAAAAAAAGCCATTAAGAATGTCAATTGTGTATTTTGTAGAAACTGAGGGCTTTTGAAGAAAGAGACCTTTCTGTTCTTCATGGAGGGAAATAATTTATTCAATAGGGCACAAACATATAAGACAAATGTGGTTAAGTTTCTAATTACAACCAGGACCAGTACCCTTCACATTACATGCCCCATACCATGGTTTCTCATTTACAGCCCTCTTAGTGATGATCTCAACTCCCCAGCTATAGATTTCCAAAAGCAGTCCCAAACTTGCAGGAAGAACCTCTAGAGTATCTCTATGCATAATTTATCCTATGATAACCTTCAGTCATGAATCCATCATCCCACAATCATTTTAGGAGACAAATCTGAGGATCTGTACTTTAATAGCTTACTGTCACCTGCATCTTGAAAATGTCTGAGAGAATGGTTGTGTTAACTAGAATGCATTGTTGAAAATGAGGCTTTTTCTAGCTTTAGCACAAACCCATGTGTGTGGAGATCTCAGGTGCTGCATTCCAGCTAGGCTAGATGATATCAATACCACTGAAGATATGGAAACCAAAGGCAGAAGAATGAGCATTTTGTACTGGAAATGGTTGTTCTGATAGAAGAATGAGAAAGTTTTAGTAAGAGTGAGGACTTGGTACATGGAGCAGTCATCTGGCAGATCAGTGAAGATTGAACATTCAAAGAGACTTTCTATAGACAACATGGACATTAGCAATTTCCATCCTGAACAAAATCCTCTTCACATGCCTGCAGCGGTGTTTCATGTCTAGTGCTGCCCTCATATCCCCTTAAAAAAAAGGGGGCAGGAGGACTTAAATAGAAGTGGCCTGATTTTCAGAGGCGCTGAAGATCCAAGCTGCCACTAATTTCACTGTTCCCATAAGATCGGGTGACCACATTTTCAAAAGGCAAAAGCAAGACACATACAGGAGCCCTGCCCCCTCTGTTGCCCTGCCCCACTCTTCCCCTGAGCCCTCACCCCGACCCCCTCTTCCCCTGAGACCCTGCCCAGGCCAGAAACCAGAGCCAGGCCATGGTAAGAGCTGCCCAGGGAGCACATGCCACTGGGGGAGCCACAGACCCTCCATCTGCCCTGGGCAGGGGCAGCCCGTGTCCCTGCCCCCCCCACACACACAGCAGGGGACACCCCCACAGCAGCCCAGGCACCCTGGGCAGCTCTTACTACTGTCCAGCTCCTGGCCTGGCCAGGGCCTCGGGGGGGAAAGAGGATGAGCAGGAAGCAGGGCCTCATGGCAAAGTGGGAGGGCGGGCAAGGCCCACCTCCATAGGCGCCGACTCTGTGGGTGCTCCGGGGCTGGAGCAACCACAGGGAAAAATTAGTGGGTGCTCTGCACCCATCAGCAGCCAAGCTCCCCTAACCTCCCACCCCACCACCTCCTCCTCCCCCTCCCAAGTGTGCCGCATCCCCGGTCCTCCGCCTACCTCCCAAGCATTTCCCGCCCGAAGAAATCCCACCAGAAGAGTATTAATCTTTAATAGCCTCATAAATATTACCTCCGTTCTACCAATGAAGAGTCACTTTACTTCTATTTTCAAAGCCAGAAACAGACAGTGAATCTGAATTAACAATCTTGAATTTTAACTCCAAATCCAGCTCAGATTGCCAAATCCTGCCACACCCACCTCCCCTCCTCACCCCAACACACACACTTTCCTCACAACCCCCAGCACAGGGGCCTGCTGAGTTTGTGAGGAAATGGTCAGTGCTCTATGCTGGGAGCTAGGTAAGGCTGTCATAAGTTAAAGCTCCCAGTGTCCACTCTAACTTATTCAGGGAAAGCTCCACCTCCTGGAGCATCTCAGAATTTAAGATGCTTAAAACCCCTTTGTGATGAACTAGGACTGTTGTTAAGGTTTCCCTGAGTACTGTGTGGGTGCCTCGGTTTCCCCTATGCAGTGCTTGAGTATCTAGGTGGTGGGACAAGAGTGAATGATTGTTACAGAGCCCTAGAAGGCAGGTGTGGGCAGGGGCCTGGACACAGAGAATGGCCCTGTCTCCTGGCAACAGATGGCCCCGACCCCTCCCCTGCAAAGGTGCGAGCTGAAGGTGTTGGAACAAAGGGATCAGGTGACCTCCTGGCCTGGGAAGGAGACAAAGGAGAGGGGAGGGGCTGGAGAGTTTCAGTTTGGGCTGGCTGGGGAACATGGAGGGAGGCGCAGACAGAGTCTGGCCTCCCTGCCCCACGTTTGGAGCTATGAGGTAAAACGCAGGGAGCCCCAGGCTGGGGTCTAAGCTCCCTGCCCCCCGGAAGGACCCGACTGAGGGGTCCTGATTGTACTTACAAGCTCTGTTTGGACTGTGTTCCTGGCATCTCTAATAAACCTTCTGTCCTACTGGCTGGCTGAGACTCCCAGTGAATCCGGGGAAGAGGGGTGCAGGCACTGACTTCCCCACACTCCGTGACAACTGGTGGTAGCGGTGGGATGTTCTGCACCCCAGGAACGGCGCTTCCTGCAGTAAGTAACTGGGGAGCAGTAGAACAAAGAGGGACTAACGAGGACCAGGCG
Organism: Chelydra serpentina; assembly: GCA_037349315.1. Lineage (NCBI taxonomy): Eukaryota > Metazoa > Chordata > Testudines > Chelydridae > Chelydra > Chelydra serpentina. Next base: position 2,791,784 of record JBAIAC010000070.1, read on the forward strand.
TGCTGAAGGCTCACAGAGGAGCGGACGAGCTACGCTTAACCCCTGGGAGTGTGTGACCAGCGAGAAGGACTGTGCAATGATGGGGTCCCCCTGGGGGCTGCGGTGAGCAGTCCCAGGGGCGGAGGAGCCTGCGGCTTGGCCCTGGGAGAGAGAAGGATTTTTGCAGGGACAGGGTCCCCCTGGGGGTGCCGTGAGTGGACCCAGGGGCGGAGGAGCTGCAGCTCGACCCTGGCAAAGAGGCGGTGACCTGGAGAAGGGCTGGCACACTTGGGGTTCGTCCTGGAAACCGTGGGGAGCTAAGAGCACACAGGCCTGCGACTCCACAGCAACTTGGGAGCAGTGAAGTGATGGCGTATAGCCTTCTCCTTAAAAGAAGCATTGTAACCCTGTACAAAAAGAGAGGGATACGCATTGGGAAGTTCACCAAAGCCGAGCTAATCCTGCAGCTGGAGGAGGATGACCATTCTAAGGAGCAGATTCCTGACCCTGATGGGGCTACAGCAGGATCTGGGAGCAGCTGGAGCGGTAGCCTGGCATCCCCAAGAGTCTGGTCCCCAACCAGACGGGGGTCTTCGCGATCGGGTTCCCCAGCAGGGGATCGGAGATGGATGGGACTAGAGCTGAGTCCGAGAGAGCAAGAGGACTGTGAGAGACAGCGAGAGCCCGAGAGAGACCTACAGGAGAAGCAGCAGAAGCAGCAGCAGCGTGAACTGGCGGTGGTGGAATGGAGAGGCATAGGGGACTTCCCAGTGGTGAGTGGGAATAGACCCCGGGGTGCCAGTTCCGCAGGGAACCTCGATCCTAAATTGCTGCCTCTGGTTAAGGAGGGTGGGGATGTGGAGGCCCACCTCACTCCCTTGGAGCAGGCTGGTGATTGGAACCAGGGAGACCCTGCGGAAAGGCCCCGGGATCTAGCTCCCTTGCTGGGTCCCAAGGCAGTAAACTCCGTCAGCCAGATGGGTGGGATGGTGGACGGACTTCTACCGCTGACCCCAACCCGTATGTCTGCGTGGACTCTCCTGGGCTCAGGCCCTGCGGACCCCCAGTGGGAGCGGAAGGTGATGGTCAATGGAGAAACATTCTTGGGGTGGCGAGACCCTGAGACAGAGAGAACTGTGGTCAGGCCCAGGGTGGTGCACCCCCACCAGATGCTGAGGGGCTGTGTGACCTGGGTGAGGGTCCCAGGGATGGACCCATTCGCCCTGCCTATGGCCCAGATCCCTGTGCAGACCCAGGAGGGGTCAGGCTGGCTGGTGGTTGTGGTTCTCCAGGATATCGGCTGTGAGGTGCTGTTGGGGGGTGACTGTGTATCTTTGGGACAGGGTCCAGGCCCTGCCCCTGTAATGGCCGAGGATTTGAATTTGAACCCAGGGAACCAATTGGCTCAGAGGGAAATGGTCAGTGAAAATGCAAATGACCTGGCTGGCAGAGGGGAGGAGCTGCTAGGCCCTGGTTACCTGCCTGCCTGTAACCAGACCCCTAGGGCGGGGTGGGACAGAGAGATGCTCCCCGCCCCCCTGCACACCGCAGGCTCTGACACAGAGAGCAAAGCAGTGAGCTCGCTGCCTGGCCCCATAGGGGCAGCCAGGGCAGCGCTGAGCACCGGGGGAGCAGAGACCCCAGCCGAGTGGGGGAAACACACAGGCAGGGCAGGACGGCGGCCAACCAGGCTTGCCTGGTCCAGAGGTGCGGCCGGGAAGTGATTCCACGGCAGGGAGGGAGCCACCAGGGACAGGGCTCAGCGGGGCGGTGACCCCAGGCCCAGCCAGTGAGCTGCAGAAGGATCCCGCCTTGGAGAAGCTGAGGGAGATTGCTGGCCACAGCGCTGCAAACCCCCTTGGGGAAGGCTACAGGGACAGATCCCTGTGGGAGAAGGGATTCCTGTGCCAGGAATGGGCTTCCCAAGGGGAAGTAGAACTGTGGGGAATCGGGAGGCAGCTGGTGGGGCCCCAGAAGTATCATCACCGGCTATTGTACCTGGCCCGGGGTAAGGGAGAAGCTCCCTGGAGATCCCTGCCCATCAGAGAGGAACCTTTCCAGAAGGTGGCTATGGATAGGGTGGGCCCCCTCAGCAGGGTAACCTGGTCAGGAAAGAAATGCATCCTGGTGGTGATGGATTTCACCACCCGCTACCCAGAGGTGGTGGCTCTGTCCTCCACCGGGGCAGACACCGAGGCAGACGCGCTGCTGACCATCTTCAGCAGAGTGGGGGTCCCCAGCGAGGTCCTTACAGACCAGGGATCCGAGGTCATGTCAGCCCTGCTCCGGGGCATGTGGGAGAAAGGTGGGGTCTGGCCCACCTGGGCCTCTGCATATCACGCTCAGTCCAATGGGCTGGGGGAGAGATTTCAGGGGGCCGCGAGGCTGATGCTGAGGACTTGTATAAATCAGCATCCACAGGACTGGGACAAGTACCTGCCCCACCGATGGCACAGGGAAGTGCCCCAGGAATCCCCAGGGTGCTTCCCTTTCGAGCTGTGGTATGGGAGGAGAGTAAGGGGACCCCTAGAACCGGTAAGGGATGATTGGAAGGAGAAGGGGGAAGACCCCCTGGTGGATCTCTCCCCTGAGATGGGAGCCCATCCTCCCATCAGGTGTCCCCCATTCAGAGTAACTGGGAAAAGAGCCCAGAACCTGGAGAGAGAGGCCAAGGACATGCTGGCTTTAGAGGTGATCCAGTCATTCAACAGGCCAGGGCTGGCCAAGGTGGAGGAGATCAGAGATTGGCCTGTTCCCCAGACCAAGAAACATGTCCAGGCCTGTATCGGGATGGCGGGGTACTACCAGAGGTTTGTACCCCCCTTTAGCTCCTTAGCTACCCCCATCACTAAGCTATGTAAGAAGGGGAAGCCAGACGAGGCAGTCTGGACCGAGCAGAGCCAGAGGGCTCTCTGTGCGCTGAAGGAGGCTCTAATCCAGGGCCCAATAAATCGTGTAAACCCAGACCGGGCCAAACCCTGTACAGTGTTCACCGAAGCCTCAGACACAGGGCTGGGCACGGTGCTGAGGCAGGCCCATGCTAAGGGGGAGCGACACCCCATCGGGTATCTGAGCAAGGAGCTGCTGCCCTGGAGGCAGAACGGTCAGGCCATAGAGAGAGAATGCCTGGCCATGGTGCAGGCCCTTAAGAAGTGATAGCCGTATCTATGTGGGTGGCGCTTTACGGGGTATAGTCACCACTCTGCCACGATGTGGCTGCACCCAGGAAAAGGGGCCGATGCCGAGCGGCTGGTGACAGAGACACGTGGTCGGAGAGGGGGCCAGATCAAGAGGGAGGCTCTTAACCAAGAGAGCCCGAATTACAGCCCTCCAGACTGGAGCGCTGGGAGAAGACCTGATCTCAGTTTTGGGATGGACAAAGGGCACGGGCCGCATAAACCTTCCCACATGCGGCCTGCGGGTGCCATCAAGCACACCTGACCTAAGGGAGGACGTGGAACTGGAACGGCCTGGTGTGGCCAGGTTCGAACTTCCCCAGGTCACTGGCTAAAGTGACCCTGCTCAGTTCGGTCCCGAAGGGGGGAGAGATGTGACGAACTAGGACTGTTGTTAAGGTTTCCCTGAGTACTGTGTGGGTGCCTCGGTTTCCCCTATGCAGTGCTTGAGTATCTAGGTGGTGGGACAAGAGTGAATGATTGTTACAGAGCCCTAGAAGGCAGGTGTGGGCAGGGGCCTGGACACAGAGAATGGCCCTGTCTCCTGGCAACAGATGGCCCCGACCCCTCCCCTGCAAAGGTGCAAGCTGAAGGTGTTGGAACAAAGGGATCAGGTGACCTCCTGGCCTGGGAAGGAGACAAAGGAGAGGGGAGGGGAGGGGCTGGAGAGAGAACTGGCTGGGGAACATGGAGGGAGGCGCAGACAGAGTCTGGCCTCCCTGCCCCACGTTTGGAGCTGTGGGGTAAAACGCAGGAAGCCCCAGGCTGGGGTCTAAGCTCCCTGCCCCCCCCGAAGGACCCGACTGAGGGGTCCTGGTTGTACTTACAAGCTCTGTTTGGACTGTGTTCCTGGCATCTCTAATAAACCTTCTGTCCTACTGGCTGGCTGAGACTCCCAGTGAATCTGGGGAAGAGGGGTGCAGGCGCTGACTCCCCCACACTCCGTGACACCCTTTTCTTCCCCTTCTCTTGGGATGAGCCTTCTCTTCTGTGCCTCCTGTCAGGCACGGCACAGGTCCTGGTCCTATGTCTTTCTCTCAGCAGCATTTAGAAGCATGATAGCACTAGGCTTCCACTATTCTATTCACTGTCCAAAAATCTTAGTAACGCAGAGTGAGGGTCAGTAAGAGTGTATGAAGAGGAATGATAGTATAGCATTATGTTGGATATAACACAACACACAAAATGGCAGATTTTGTTAGGTGTAGGTCCGGTTTGTTTTGGTTGCCTACTGTCAGCATCAGAAGACAGGCACAGTTGGACAGATAAGGACATGGGAGTGTCACGGAGTGTGGGGGAGTCAGCGCCTGCACCCCTCTTCCTGCGATTCAACGTGACTCTCAGCCAGCCAGTAGAACAGAAGGTTTATTAGAGATGCCAGGACCACAGTCCAAACAGAGCTTGTCAGTACAAACAGGACCCCTCAGTTGGGCCCTTCTGGGGGGCAGGGAGCTTAGACCCCAGCCTTGGGGCTCCCTGCGTTTCACCACCCAGCTCCAAACAGAAACCAGACAACCGACAAACCCTCCAGCAGGCTCTTCCCCTCCCCCGGGGCTCCTCCTCTTGCCTTTGTCCATTCTCCCAGCCAAAGGTGTCACCTCCCAACCCCCCTCCTGGCTCATGTTACAGCCTCAGGTAAAGTCTCCCATTCCCAATGCAGCAGGTCCCAGTGAACCTCCCCCGCAAGCCTCCCAGATCAAATCCATCTCGCTCCCTACTCTGTCACAGGGAGAAACACTGCATTTCCTGATTTTCAGATGTGCTTGTTTTAATTTAACGCTTTATTTTCTGGTTTTCAGAGGTTTCAGGTGCGTTTGATATTCTGGAAGGGTACAAGGCATTGCTGGTCAACCTTAACTCTGCATTAATCAAGTTTTCAAGCAGTGAATTTCCCTTGTTTTTTGAGGAAGTGGTGGTAGCAAGCAGGCACTCGTTGGGATATGGAAAAAACAAAAAGTCTTCCTTGGAATGCTACCAGCTCTGCCCATCTCCTGGCTTCCCCATGCCTCAGTAGGGCTGGAAGCACCATGAGGATAAGGGAAGGTGGTAATTCATGGAATTTGAGGAGCCTCTCTTCCAGCTGAAGGCAACTCTGCCCAATCCTTTGAAACATAAGCGGATGACAGAGGTGTGACCTGGCGCATTCATCCCAATGGGATGTTCTCAGTTTAATGACACCCCAGAGGTGTAAACTACATATTCATCTCAATGGTTGTTCTCTTCCCCCAGCCCACCCTCCGAAAATCTATCACAGCCTTTCTTGCAGAACACTAGTTTTCAAACACATCGCCCTATACATGTGGGAATCTATCAGTGTCACTCAGCCTGTCATACTGTACAATCAGTGGATTTTCCCCCACACACACCCATCAGGATCATTTTCAGCCTCATATCAACATCTAATATCCTTGCTCCTAGCAGGCAGCACTCTTCTGTTCCCTGGATCTGGTGACAGTACTATCGATTCTTCCGATTATGGAGTCCCCAGTGACCTAGTTCTTCTTGGTGTTATGTTCTCTCTTGCAGTCCCCTGTACATCATCCTAATTTTTCTGTAGGCTCCCGTCCCCAAGTATCTCCATCATGTGTTCCTCTCTTCTACAGAGACTGTCTTTCTTGTTTTTCTTCTTCACCACCCCATCTTCTGCCTGTTTCTTCTTATCCACTAGTTCAGCAAATCTGTTACTCAACTGGGTTTCACTACCACTAGCTGGTCTCTTCCTCTGCCTTGTCCTTAGGGTCATTATTCAATGGATCACCCTCTTCTTCTGGCAGAATGCCCTCCCGTTCCTTTTGTTTGCCAGGTGTCTACATATATTCAGAGGTCTGTACCACCTCTCCTCTCCTGCAGTATACCCTTTAAATCCGCATCTGAATTCCATCATCTCCACTGCATCTCTAATCCTTGGCTCTTCTCTGCCGTGAGCTGTTCCAGGTGGCATTTCATATGTACATAGCTTCCATCAGATATGCACTCAAAGATGATATACATCCCACAGCTTCTGCACCCAACCATCTTCTTTGTCTCCTCACTTCCTTGGGTCACTTCTACAGCTGCCTCAGTAATCACTGTCTTCTCTTCCTAGACAGACAGACAGACAGAAAGAGGGGTGGGGGGGGAAACAGAGTCCCATAGAAACTGCTGTTAACTGCTAGCTGCTCCAATGTTCCCTAGATAAGGGCGTTGAAACCTAGCCAAACTAGGTCAGCACTGCCCCCATGTTATGGGATATCAGCAATCACTGAATCAAGCCACACACCTGGAAGAAATCACTGCAGAAATCAAAACACAAAATCACCACCATCCTCCCAGACCAAACTCCCACAGAAACACCACTGTCCAAAAAACTCCAGAAATTTCTGTCCCGTTGTATCTTTTGTTTGTAGATTTAATTTTGCTAGTGTGATGGCATTCTATAGCAGGACTTGCTCAACATTATATTAGCAGTTGCCTAACAGTCTCTAAGATAGATATTTTAGTTAGAGCAGTGGTTCTCAAACTTTTGTACTGGTGACCCCTTTCACATAGCAAGCCTCTGAGTGTGACCCCTCTAATAAATTAAAAACACTTTTCTATATATTTAACACCATTATAAATGCTGGCGGCAAAGCAGGGTTTGGGGTGGAGGCTGACAGCTCGCGACCCCCCATGTAATAACCGTGCAAACCCCTGAGGGGTCCCAACCCCCAGTTTAAGAACGCCTGAGTCAGAGATACAATTTGTACAAGCAACTATCCGATAATAAACCATACTGAATAAAAACAAGGTTAAATACTTTTGTTTTCATATTATTGAAAACAGCAGCTCTCCTGTGGTCCAGGAGACCATCTGGAGTTAAAAACTGTGGCCCACAGAGCACTTGCTAGTGATACACAGAAAGCTGTCTGGTCACATGGTGCATGCTATTGTTAATTCCAGTTCATAGATTACATTAAAAGAGGAGATAAATGTTAAATGCTTTCTTAGTATTAGATTGCTGTAGTTGCTACAGGTATGTTACATGCATATAAATGGGAAAGAATTGGGTGACAGTCACAAGTGGGACAGGACGTAGTTAACTAGATACTCTATTAAATTTGAATCTATACTATGAATGTTTGAGAACCCCTGATTTAAACTATTATTAGATGGGGAGTTGTGATGTATCCTTGGGGGTGGGAATGGGGAGAAGATCAAGGTCAGATGATTCTCCTTCCCTCCCCCACATATGATTTTTTTTTTAAATTCAATGTGGTCAAGTGCAAATCTTTCTGTTTATGGCCCCAAAGAAGTCAGAAGTCACACAAGGTTGCAATGTAAACAATGGCAGTGTGAAAACCCTCTTAGATTAACAATAAAGTAGTCTAACAAGATTGTGTTAATTTGGGACTCATTTTATCAGACAACTATTTGTGGCTTATACTGTCAAGGTTTCTGGATATAGCCATGGTGATGAAACAGTAACAATAAAGATGTTTGGGTGACCCTAAATATTTCTATATTTTCAAGTGGTTTCGGTTGAAATGTTTTTTAAAATGGATTAACTCTGAATTTCCAAACTTTCCAACTTTTTGTTATTGGGCGTGAACAGAGAGAAATTATGTGGAAATTGCAACATTCTCAGTGTTTTTTTTAAATCAACGTGAGTGATGGTCTTTAAACCTCAACTCCAGGTTTTACCCAAGAATTTGCTTTGTTTTTTCTGAATATTTCAGAAATGATAGGTGATGGCACCTGTCATGCATGAAAAATGCATGCCTCCCTCTTTCTCCTGCTTACCACAGCCCAGACTGCCATATATTTCATTGCATGCTTCTGCTTTCATCACCACCTGGATAAGGAACCACATAGACTCTCTAAAAGACTTAACAGAAACCTGTGACTTTCTGTGTGACAGCCCTTGCCCCACAGGGACAGGGGAAGGATGTGACAATAAGAGTGAGAGTCAAATGGATAATAGAAGGACAAAAATGATAGTTGTGATGGAGTCCAAGCCTCATCTAAGCACACCAGGCTACAAACTTGCACACCTGACTCCGGACAAGAGGCATATATTAGTGTTTGTCTTTACTGCATTGTTAGAATTAACTGTAAATACTAGTTTTGCACTGTCTTCTGTACACACCATCTCTAAATCAGTTAAAGTGGTTCTTTAAACTGTCAGGGTGGGCTGGGCTGAAGCTCGAGTGCTGCTGATGCTGGAGCTAGTAATGCAATGGAGATACAACAGCTTGAGTTATAACTCATCAGTTGCTAATCGAATCACTCTGCTAATCCAGTTACTCTGTCTAGTTTGAGTGGTGTTTGGCAGTGTAGTCACACTCTCACTTGAGCTAGGGTAGTTAGAGTGGAGTAACTGGAGCTAACTGTCAAGTGAAGCAAACCCTTCAAGCCCTTCTTAGGCTGCCCTGAGGCAAACTGCGTTGGTTTTTTTGTTTGTTTTTATAAGATACCCGAACCCTAAACAAAACAAAATTTAGGGAGTTACATGGGTCTGCTAAGCAGACCTTGTACAGCAAGGTTCATAATTCACCTCAATTCCTTCTCCATAGTACAGAGGTTAGGGACTGCACTCCCTTATTTAGGGCTGCACTACATTCGAAAACTAGATTGACCCAGCCACGTATCAGGGATGTGAAAAATCCACAACCCTGAGCAACACAGTTAAGAAGACCTAAGTCCCCATGTAGACAGCGCTTGGTCAACGGAAAAAATTCTTCTATGGGCCTGGCTCCTGCCTCTCAGGGAGATGGATTACCTATGCAGACAGGAGAACCCCTCCCATCAGTGTAGGTAGCGTCTACACTGAAGCGCTGCTGTAGCATTTCAAGTGTAGACAAGCCCACAGACGCAGACATCAAGCACCTCATGAACGTTTAATTAGATCTCAACACCCACTGTATTTTCCCCATTCCAAAGATAGGGATGCCTTCAGCAGGTAATACCTGCTGTAACATTCAGTAGCAGATACAGGAATAAAACCCAAAACTCCTGCAGTGCAACTATTATACCCTGCTCCCTCCCTACTACATTAAGCATTTAGTTAACTGAAGCGCACACAAGAAATACGTTCGTTGTTGTGGTCTTTGTACACTCTGCTAATGCTAGAATGTATTGTGGGCACAATAAAGTGCTCCTCAACTTGCAACAAAAATGACTTCAGGGAACAAGAGGATCGTTCAAACAAACAGAAAAAAGCAAGACATTTTTCAACTATTTAGATTAAAATAAATTTTAGCAGACAAAGGAATTAAAGTATTACCACTCCACCAGCATTAAGACATAAGTGTTTCAATGCTTGTCCTACACTCCAATGTCCTGCAGCACTTCTATTTTCTACTAATATGCCACAGAAATCAAGTCACATCAGGCCATATCCTGGTACATTGGCCAGACATACATAGTTTTAGTACCTTGTTCTGAAGTCAAGATGTTATCAAAATAACAAATATAAAAGCTTGCCATTTCTTTCAAGTTTTTAATAGCTTAAATATACAGACCAAACCAAAGCATCAGAAGAGGTCTCCTCTATTACAAATACAGGCCTGCAAACCCTTACAGTAGTAGTGCTAATTCAGACAAGTAAGTGGTCTCATTGCTTCCCACAAACCAACATGTCAAGGACCAGAACCGTTAGCTGTATGGAAGGGGTTGCATGCACTTTGAAGGACTGGATTAGAATTCAAAATTAACTTGATAAATTGGAGCATTGGTCTGAAAGCAATAAGATGTAATTCAAACACAAGTACAGAGTCGTCAGCAATCCCTCAGCGTCGAGGATGATCTCTTCCACAGGTTTTTATTTTCTTTAAATGGGTCCTTTGGTGACTGAGGAGTCCAATCCTTGAGCCGCAAACTCATTGCGGATGATATTGTAAGGCAGGGTTGGGCCATGATTGCTACATGACAGTTGTCTGTCCTTTCTCTTCTGGCATTTTTCTGTGACCAGGGCAATGCAATTTTCCTCAAAAGTGATCATCCCTTCTCTGACAAGTCTTCACCAGTTAGCCCTGACCTGGGTTACTGTCTCCCACTGCATAGTGTCGATGCCACATTTCTTGATGTTTGTCTTAAGGGGGTCTTTAAAGCGTTTATTTTGGCCTCACTGTTTCCTTTCTCCTTTGGTAAGTCGGGTATACAGCAATTATTTTGGTAGGCATGCATCAGGCATGAGCACACGGTGCCTGCTCTACCTCAGCAGGTGCTAGATAATCAGGGCCTCAACACTGAAGGCGTTGGCCTCTGTGAGGGCACTGACATTAGTGCGGTGACCCCCCCACTTTATGTTGAGGATCTTCCGGAGAAAGTGCTGCTGCTGGCATTCCAGGTTTTTCAGATGTTTTCCGTAGGTCACCCATGTCGCGCAGCCATAAAGGAGAGATGGGATTACCACCACTTTGTAAACTAAAAATCTAATGTATGTTCTCATGAAATGGTTATTGAACACCTGTCGAAACAGTCTGCCAAAGGCAGGGCTGGCACAGCGGATTCTGTGCTGAATCTCAACGTTCATGCCTCTACAAATATAGAATATTGCACTTACAAAGGAAAAATCAAATGCCTAACTACAAAATGGAGAATAACTGGCTACGAAGCAATACTGCAGAAAAGGATTTGTGGGTGACAGTGGATCACAAACTGAATGAGTCAAAGTGATGCTGTTGCGAAAGGCAAATAAATATCTTTCTGGGATGTAATAAAAGAGTAGTGTTGTATCTAAGACATGGGAGGTAACTGTTCCATTCTGCTTGGCACTGGTGAGGCCTCAGCTGGAGTACTGTGTCCAGTTTTGTGCACTGCACTTTAAGGGAGAGGTGGACAAACTGGAGGGAGTCCAGATGAGAGCAAGAAAAATAAGAAGTTTATTTTAAAAAAATGACCTATGGGAAAAGGCTGAAAGAATGGGGCATGTTTAGAAAAATAAGAGAGAGCCTTTTGGGCAGATTGCTATAGATCCCCAGTAAGTCATTACTTCATTTAGCTTTCTTCTTGGCTTACACCTTCAGTTTATGCTCCCTGACACTGACTCTATCTGAATGAGTTATGTTTGTTTTTATGATTTGCTTGCTAATATTGTTCAAGGTGACTGAAGTGAAAATAAAAACACTAGTCAGTTTCACTGTCTAGTTCACATACATTAGAAAAATGCTGTGATGTTTGAGTTGCAAACACTGAATGTTTGAATCCAAAGTGGTTTTAAATGACAAAAACACATTTACACATCTACTGTGTTTTTCAACATTAGAGTGTCCTTTTAATTGTAGTCATAATGATAATCATTCAGTTTTTTAATCTGTTTTAGAGTGGTGAACAAAACTGCATCATTTGGGGGAGGGAGGGGTAAGAGCTGCCAATATAATGAACACAACCTGCTACATAGATACTCAGTATTTTGAAAACTTTTTTCAAAAGAAATGTTATTCTGTAAGTCACATCAGAGCCCAGAAGTAAATGTTTATCAGAGTTATAAAACCATAAAATATAGAGAGTTGCCATGGAAGTGCTGACAACCTTTAGCTAGGGCGGGTTCATCAGTAAATGTTTTTCTTCCTTCCCAACATACCAGGTCAAACGATCCCTGAATTTGCAGTTTAGGTCTCCCAAACTACTTTATGCACTGAAGCAAGAGGAGTGATTAACTGCAGGAAACAATCCGCCAGGATGAATGAAGACTGCAGGTAGAGAGGGAACCACTGACCGGCCTCTTGCTGTTAGGGTGACCAGATGTCCCGATTTTATAGGAACAGTCTTGATGTTTGGGTCTTTTTCTTATATAAGCTCCTATTACCCCCCACCCCCCGTCCGGATTTTTCACATTTGCTGTCTGGTCACCCGACTTGCTGTAGAACCAGAAAGGAGCCGAATAGTCTCCTTTTAAATCTACTCGCCACCTCTGGGGCCTGTGTGGAAACAGGAAGAGCCGGGAACCCTCACCCGCCCCATCAGCGGCGCACACGCGTTAGGAAAAGGGGCCAGCTGGTGCAAATTAGTGTGTGAGACCCGGTCAGGACTGAACAGCAATTTCATAATGCGGGGGGGAGCGGGGGGGGGAAGAGATAAATCTCCTCCTCCTACACCCATCCCAGGAGAGGGTGATTGGGGGGGGGGGGAAGGGGCGTAGGAACCAATCTCTGCACCAGCCTTACCCTTCCCTTTCACCGCCCCCGGTACAGCCCTCAGGGCCGGCGGGGCGAGGGGGCTGCCAGGCGGCGGCGCAGCAGCCAAGGGGGTGTCGGTGAGTGAGGGGGGGGAGCCGGCCGCCCAGAGGCCACGCAGAGAGTCCCCGCGCCGCCCCTCCTCCTCCTCCTCCCCCCACGCCGCCGGGCCGCGCCCCCCACGCTCACCTTGTCGCCGGCACTCCCGGGGCTCGGCCCGGCCCCTCGCCGCCTCAGCCCCGCCATGCCGCCGAAGGGTCCAACGGCCGGGGACCCGCGCACGCCCGCCAGCCCCGCGCCCCCCGGACCAGAGCCCGCCAGCCCCCCTCCGCCCCGGGTGGGGGGTGCCTCGGCCGCTCGCCCCCCGCCTCGGGTCCCGCGGGCAGGGAGGGAGGGAGGGAGGGAGGGCGCGCGCGCGGGAGGGGCGCGGCGACGCAGGTGCGCAAGGAGCTGCACGAGCCACCGCGGGCGAGGGGCGCGACTCGGTGCACGAGCGGCTGCAGCCCGCTTCCAGCGCGACCCGCCCCGCCCCCTCGTGTGAGGTCACAGGCCACGCCCAGGCCCTAGCTCCGCCCCCGCGCAGCTAGAAAGGCCCTGGGGTGGGTAGGTAGCTGGGGAGAATGGGCGGGGCAGTGAGCTCAGGATGCTCCCTAGGCCCAGACTGCAGCCAGAGGCTAGGTGACCGTCCTCCCCACCCCCCCATCCACCACCCCCACACACACAGCTGGGGCAATAGAGGGGCACAGGCCCATGCTGCCACCCAGCAGAGGGTGAGCCAGGACAAAGCTGCCACCCCACTCAGATGTAGGGTGACCAGACTGCAACTGTGAAAAATCGGGACGGTGGTGGGAGGTAAATAGGAGCCTATATAAGAAAAAGACCCCCAAATCAGGATTGTCCCTATAAAATTGGGACATCTGGTCACTCTACTCAGACCCCGGCTGCAGCACAGATGGCTCACCGTGGAAAAGGTTGGCATCTTTTTGAGTTCATGCCAACACGGCCAAAGGTCACACTGCAACAAGATAGTGGGCACGCAGCTGACGTTGCCTCCAGAAACTGCGCTCTTGCTACTATACAGCCCCAAATAAGTTTCTAGCACCCACCGCATGGAATGTATCCAAAACATCCCAGCAAGGATGGAAGGGACAGCACCTCTGCAGTCTGTTTTCACTATGCAAGAAAGTAGGCTCTTACCTCACTGGACCTAGGGCGTAGTCTTCGCCTGAATTAGCAGGTCAGATAGGAAGAAACAATAAATAATCTTTAATTTACCCTAATGGGTCATAAGAAAACTACGAGCTACCATGTCTTCACTAGGATTTTAACTCACATTAGTTAATACTTAACTTTTTCATAGTGAAGATGCCTAAAATATGACATCATTACATTAGTGCTTATAGTAGTTGAGGACACTTCACATCCTACGTGTCCGTTTGTATAACAGTCCTACTGAGTCCTGAAAAATACTGGAACAGGTAACACTTCTAATGCAGAGGAATAAATAATGCTATGTGCATAACTCATTAGCATTGTTAACCAAATTGGTAGAAGGGTGGCCAATTTTTTTAAAAACATTCTTTTGTATAGTAGATGGGAGATCTTTGGATGGAAAGTGTATAGAAGTGCTGAGTATTCTGATTATATGAGCAGCACAGTCATTACAGATTGAATCTATAAAGTATACTACTCATCCCTCAGAAACCATTACACAGCTCCAGGCCACTTGTCTTTCAGTTGCCTGATCAATATAGCTTTCTAACTATTCCCTAGACACATATTTGAACTGAAACACTGTTTCTGCTTTGTGCTGGGCTGCCTCCCACTCCTGTCTACCGTAGCTCTGGTAACATCAGAATAGGATGCTTGCCTGCAACTGGGTGTTCTAACTCTAGTGGTGGAGTGTGGATTCATATATGGAGGTTTCTACTGCAGTGCTGAATTCTGTTCTAGCTGCTAGGGTAGGTACTGAAATTCTGCATGTGGTCCTTATGAGAGGCTGGATTAACCATTGTTATTTAAATATTTATTAAATGCACTACTGTCCCATTGTGCTAGGTGCTATTCAAACCCAAAATGAAGACTTGTTCATGCCCCAATGGGCTCACAATTTGAAAAAACAAGTGCCATACAAAGGAGGAGGGATGTAATCAAATATTCATGTGTTTTTAAAATTCAAGTGTCATTGATTCTCATTGGCCCTGTACACTAGCCTTTCTAATTGGATGATCTCTTACATGTGGGTCTTTCAGGAGAGATTATTGGCCTTCAAGGAAGTGTTCTATTCTATCCTGTATGCACAGAAGAAGCAGAGACCTTTGTGGGTGAAGATGACAAAAGACATCTGACTGGCATGATTTGCTAACTGGATGTGGCAGAGGGTGACATAAGAGACAGTTAGCAAGCAGGGACAAAGTTGTGAAGGGCGTGGAAGATGAGGACACGAAACCTGAGGAGGTGAAATGGGACCATAAGAAAGATTCCAAAAGCAGGAAGGTGATATGATCAGAGCAATAAACAACGAAGATAATCTAAACAGGTGTCTTTTATATGGGACGGATGTGAGAGAGAGCACGCACACTCAAGGCTGAGAGGAACAGGTTACAAAAATCAAGAGAGCATGTGAGGAGGTCTGGAGGAGAGTTTTGATTGTCTGAAGCTCAGAACCATTGATGATGTCCTGGAATATGAATGGAAACTGTTTTGTACAGGACAGAAAATGGCAGAATATCCCCCCCCCCCCCCCCCCTACACACAGGTAGCTATTTGGCATTTTCTCCTGGTATTTGCTGCAGTGGTGAAAAAAACTTTAAGGTGGAAAGAGTAACTCTTTCCCTCCCCTTTCCATTTCATAGAATTCCCTCAGGATAACTAATCCTCAGCACTTACACATTCAAAAGCAACTGTATACGCTTCAAATGCAGTTGCCTACTCTGTAGGAAGCTAAACTACTTCGCACCAGGAGTCCTGATACGGTGTTGCAGTTTCACTAGCTTTGTCAGGAATGAGGAGAAAAAGAAATAGGTTAGCTAAGAACTTGCATTTGGTTAGAAACACACATTGTTTCCCCATCATCTAATCTTTTTCTTATGCTACTTATTGGCCTAATATGATATTCGAGCCATTTCCTCCTGCCTTCTCACTGTGAAGACAGATCTGAGAAGCACTATGAGATGACCCTAGAATTATGGACTAAAACCCAAAGGCAGTGTCCAAGCATAATGAAAGCAAACTTCTACGAATCAAGTATGTGCTCAAGCATGTTTCACAAATTTGTTCTTTCACCATACAATGACAAGGAAAGACACTTAGGTAACACTAGAAAAAAATAGATCTTAGTTATACCTAAAGCACAGCCTTAAAAAAAAAAAAAAAAAAAAAGAGGGTGAACCTCAATAGCTAGGGATCCCATCTCTCCAGTCCTCAATGAGAGATTATTTTAACCCTCTTGTACATAAGAGGAAATACTTCCACTCAATTATAATACTGTAATTGAGTATGTGCCAAGAAGAAATGTTTGAAGCAAAGTTTTTGTAATCCTTATATAGTACAAACTAATGGTCTGAATGTTTGAGTTCTGTAATCATCCCTTGCATTCAGTGCATTTACAGTATGTTCCCAGATAGACTGATAAAGCTGGAAGTATACATATGTTTAAAAACAGGGAGACTCATTAGAACATGATAATTAAAACTACTTGGCAGTCAGGAAGCGTAGCCTTAAGTTCCCATACACAGCCTTTCCTCTAACCACTCTGCCTACATCAACAAGGCAAAATCTTTATTTTATGTTATACAATTAAAAAACCCAAACATCACAATAGAAGCTTGATACAGATAATAAAATTATTTTTTATACACAAAATAAAATATGAGTGACAAAAGGGAGTAAAAAGACAGGAGCCAGAAGAAAAGAAAGAGGACTTCAGCAGAGAGAATCTTATCTCAACCCACCAATTTATTCCACCATTTCTAAGGTATTTACCTTCACGGATATATGGGCAGACTCTATAGAAATGGTGGAATAAATTGGTGGGTTGAGATAAGATTCTCTCTGCTGAAGTCCTCTTTCTTTTCTATCTATCTATCTGTCTATCTATCTATCTATCTATCTATATATGAAACCAGAAGCAGATCCTTTTCCATCTAATTCTTGGTTGGTTGGAAGAGTAAGGGGAATGCTGTTTACTTGTAAGAATCACTAAACCATGTGATGGCCATTAAAAAAGGCAGAATGATACAGAATGACAATTGACTATGCCCTCAGTGAGGGTATTCAAATATACTGTAAAGGAGTAACATCATTACAGTCGAGGGGATAAATGCAGTCCTAGTCCTGTCTCTTAAGAGGGCCCCGAGGCAAAAAAGCCATCCCCGAGGGGTTGTAGCTAGAAGTTCCTTAAAAATGCAGCTGCACACAAACTACAATAAACACTGAAATTAAGTGGAGAAATCATAGAGCAAGGACAGGTCCTTTGCCCAGACTGCCATCAGTGATAGTACTTCTTTTGACAGTGGGAACAGGATCAAGTAATTAAAAAAAGTTAGATATTTTCTCCAATTACTTTCACTAGGCTCTTGCAAATGGAAAGAGAAGTGCTCATGTCAGCAGCAACACAGAACTCAAATGGCCTCTTAGATTTTGTTGAGAGGGGAAACTAGAGCGCTTGTCCAAACGTCTAAAGTACTGAAAACATTTTCATAAATGAAATTACATTCACACTTTAGATTCAGGGCTTCCTGTCCTGCTTTCTTGCAGGCATTTAATGATTGATTCTAGAACTCAGAGGCAGTTTTGCTAGTGAACTGCTGGGAGTGTACTAAAAATACCTTGCTGCTAAACTGTACTGTGTGCAAAGATGAACTACCTTTCCTTGCTGTGTGGTAAGGTAAACTGAACCCTACTTTGCTGCATAGGAATCATGTTCTCTTGTATGTAAACTTTATTATTGCTGGTCTATGTCATATTGGACTTTTGTATTAAGACCTGCCTCTGTTCCCCAAAGAGGTTCTCTGGTGTACGGCAGCTCACTGAGCTCTTTCTGAGCCTCCTGGTGGAATCCAAAGGCCTGCTGCCAAGTGGATCTTCAGGCAACATGCCCTGAAGCAGTGGTTTTGCACTATCATCTATCACCTGATGCCAACTCAAGCACATGGGGGTATGCACTATCTACTCAAGTGCTTGGTGTTTGTCCTAGGAAAGAGACTTTGCCAGGGTGGAAGCCATTTTCCATAGCACAACATTCTTCACAGGAATCTCTTCATGATTGCCTTATGGAGGAACGTGGGACATTTGCCATGACACTTGATGACACATGGTGCTATTTTGAGACATCTGATATCCCTGTGTATTCGGGCAGAAGGTGGGAAGTCAGTGGCATAGCCAGGTTTAGAGCACAGGGGGAGCGGAGCTAAAAAAAGGCGCCGGGAGCAAAAAACAACGCTCCGCTCTGGCTGCAGCATAGGAGCAAAAAGCGTCGGGAGCAAAAAAAGGCGCCGGGAACAAAAAAAATGCTCCGCTCTGGCTGCAGCATAGGAGCAAAAAGTGTCGGGAGCAAAAAAAGGCGCCGGGAGCAAAAAAAGGTGCCACTTCTGCTCAGTGAGGGAGTGGCCGCTCCCCTGCTCCCCCCCTGGCTACACTACTGTGGGAAGTGTGCTCTTCTATGATGAATGTCTGCTTGCAACATGGGCACTACACAAGGTGGATGACATCCTGAAAAAGAGGTATGTTGTTTCAAGAATGGAAAAGCAATCAGTGAAGTGCAGATTCAAGGAAAGGGCTTCAGAGCACAGAGACTGAAGTGTTGAGACAAAAATGCACTGAAGATTGAGGGACACCATTTCAAAGCACCGAGGCACATGTCGTGTCACAGTGCTGAGACAAAGCTCTAGAGTACTAAGATGAAGTTCTGAAGAAAGACCTGAGTCCAGGGACCAAAGTTTCTATGCTGAACAGATCTAGAGAAGCAAACCAAAGAAAATTTAATAATAATAATGTTTTTTAAAAATCAACCAAACCCAAACAAAAAGCAGAAAACAGAAGAGGAAAAGATACACAAAGCAGGTCAGAGCTGGATAGATCAAAGAGCTAAAATGGTGATTGAAGACGCACAGCACCTATAGGAAGCTCCTTTGCTGACCGTAGTCAAGGAGGAACTGGTTGGAAGGTTCGAATAGCAACAGTACCCTTTCCCTTAGGGACCAGTAGCATAGCCAGGGGGGGAGCAGGGGGAGTGGCCGCTCCCCCTTGAGCAGAAGCGGCGCCGCTTCTTGCACTCACCCGGCGGCGCTCTGGATCTTCGGTGGCATTTTGGCGGGGGGTACCACCAAAGACCCGGAGTGAGCCGCCAAAGTGCCGCCGAAGACCCAGAGCGCCGCCGGGTGAGTACAGGGGGAGGCACCTTTTATAGCGCTGCTCCCCCTGCGCTCCAGACCTGGCTGCGCTACTATTAGGGACCAAACCTCTTTTAGCACTTGGAGTTCTGCCCATCTCATGTTAGGAAGTTAACTGGAAAAAAAATCAGGATAGATAATCTTGCATAGATTGTTTAGTTTCTTATACTTCCTAAATATACTAATTCCAAAACAAATCTGTGCTCTACATCAGTAACTTACACAAAGCAACAAGAGGTTTCTCTGACACTAAACAGAATGTACTTTGAGCCTTAATTTTTCCATGAAGGAACTGGAAAAAGCTAAATCCAGACAACATGGACACCTCTCAGTTCCAGAAGCATGGTATACTTGTGTGCTTGCTCCCTCTCTACAGATGTATTTTTTTACATGGTATGTGTCTGGTTCCTTTCAGTGACTAGTAACTTTTCTGGATTCTGTCATAATCTTTTCTGGGCCACATTCTGGTCCTATTGAAGTCAGTGGCAAGCCTTCTAAGGACTTTATGAAGACATTATAAACCCTGCTCCCATTAATGGAACTAGAGAACTTCTTAGAGAAAAGAAAAGATGTTAATAGGTAAAGATAGGGCTACTTGCCTAGACCCAGTTTTGAATACTATTTAAGATGCAAGCACATTTAAATATTCATCTCTCTCTAAATAAAACTGTTTTTCTTGTGTTACACAATCACTGCCAAGCCTACCAGCCATTGAAAACAATACTGATGCTGCACTGGGCATAGTGATTGACTTCATAGTGAGTAGAGATAGCCTTCCCAGAGTGCTGGTTTTAGGGATAGTATTCCTGGATGATTCTTTAGTGCACTCTCAGTAGCTTCCAGCATCAAGGCTCCTATGGAGCCTTAGCAAGAAATTGTGATGCTGACCAGCCAGCTCAGGTCAAAGCAATAAACCATTTCACTTGTGTGTGAATATCAAAGAAATGCTAAGTATACTAATTCACTCAAATGTTACTTTAGTTCAAAGGAAATGTGAATGATATGGTCTTCATTTATCTATAACCTGTTGATTGCTATCCATTACATTATGTATATCCCTGTACTTAAATTACCCCTCGATTAGAAGTGTGTTAGTATTAAGGCGAGAATTTACTTGATGTGTAAACTTCATGAAAACTAATGAAGGATTGTTGTGGGCTATTACTTCAGAATTTACATAGCGTATATCCCAGTAATTACTTTTGCCGGTCAACGCCATTGAAGCCTTGGAAATGTACATGAAGAAGGTTGCTAACTTCAAAGCAAGGGTCATTGAGTTCACAATGGGAATTCACAGACTCAGTCTGCATTCCTCACACACAACCAACAAAGGAAGGTCCACGTGGGCACAGAACCTGTTGCTAGCTTTCTGTATGAAGATATAAAAGATGGATTCAATGAAAGATCCTTCATCTCTGAACTATTTGGACACTAGATGCTAGACAGAGATCTCTGACGTTATTTTGGGTAACCCTGAGAGACTTATGAAAAACTAGCAAATTACAACATCTCTGCTATCATTTTGGACTTACAAACTTAGACTCACCTGTTAATGTATTTTACCTGCTTTAATCGCTCAATAACTCATTTCTTTTTCTTAACTAATAAACTTTTAGTTAGTTTACTAGAGAAATTGGCTGCCAGCATAGTCTTTGGTGAGGGATTGAGAGTATCCATTGACCTGGGGACAGTGACTGACCCTTTGGGGTTAGGAGTAAGCTAACGGTTTTAATAACCTTTTATCACTAAGTTCACTTTGTCTGGGTGGCAAGACAGGCTGGAGGGTCTCAGGGGACTGTCCGTGACTCCATGGTCACTGGTATAGTGACTGGTATAGTGATCCAGGAGTGCACATTTGTTACTGGCGTGATGAAATATAATTATAGACTATACCACTAGTTTGGGGTGTCGGCCCTGTTTTCTAACCATCTAACCTGAGATTGGCACTCGCAGTTGTGAGCCACTCAAGACAGCATGACAGAAGTAGAAGCTGCTTTTTCCCTTAGCAAAAGACCCAGAAGACAACCAATGGCAGCAATACTGTCTGCCTTCCCCTAGGGGTGAATCCCCCACAGCACAAAGGAATTAAAGGATACAGGATAATGTAATTTATGCCTCTTTGGTCTAGGAAGCATGACCACTGGGAGTATGACTAGCCCCTACTCCTAACCCTGAACTTCAAGGACCCCTTTTGTCTTTTTACAGAAAGTTATGGAAAAAGAATAATTATCCTCCAAGTCTGCATGAAGACCACTATCTGCATCCCCCAGAAAGGAGAAAATCCCTATTTCTCCCATGTCCTCCTCAGCTCAAGGGGGAGGGGGTGGAATTCCCAGGCAGCCACATGGAGAAAAAGGTTTCTAAACTGAATGATTGAGTGGGTGCAAGGAAGTGAAAAAGAAAAAACAGGGAGGTGGGGTGACAAAAAGAGCAAATGAGTGAGTCAGGCTGGGGAAAAACTAGCAAATGAATGAGTTGTGGTGGGGCAAATCGAAGGAGGTGAGTGAGCGAATGAATGTTGGTGGGGCCAGAGAGAGCATGCAAATGAATGAATGAATGAATGAATGGTGACAGTGACATCGGAAAGTGAGCTAATGTATGAGTAGGGACAGATCTAGAGATGCTGTGTATACAGATTTCTTCAGCGGAGTAGCAGACACTGGAGGGGCCAGCCCGGACTCAGGGCCTGCTCTCTGTTGTCCCAAATTTGATCATCCACTCTCGAGCCTACAGTATTGCTAGTCTGTCATCCTACTGGGTGAAATATGATTACATGACCAAAAGCTAGAGTGACCTTGTTAGGGAATTTTAATGAGTAAATTACAAAAAAAATCCTATCTAAACAAGCTGGTGAAAAAAGAGAGGACATTGAGAGGTGAGGTATCAGGGAGGGAAGAAT
This sequence comes from Chelydra serpentina, assembly GCA_037349315.1. NCBI lineage: Eukaryota > Metazoa > Chordata > Testudines > Chelydridae > Chelydra > Chelydra serpentina. The sequence goes on from JBAIAC010000070.1 coordinate 2,813,364, forward strand.
GAGTGAATAAGCAGAATGTAAGATAAGATACTTGGCTCCGTAAAACCTCCCTGCTGCCCTGCAAGTGCCAAGAAGTCATACATATTTCCTTACCCTACCTTGTAAAACTGGTCAGACAGGAATCCAAAGTGACACCCTGTGTTACCCAAGTTCTGCAGACTATCCGTCAAGTTAATTAGAACTCCATTAACAATCTGGAATATGACATAGGCTCCCCAGTCTTTTGGATGACCTGAATGTTTTAGGGTTCAGGTAAGTGTATGACGAAAGGTACATATATCATATGTATAGTAATATTAAGGGCTAAATTGTGCCTTGGACCGCACACCCACACAGGCACATGGAGAGTAAAACCCTCCCTTGCATTCCTACCCAGCCTTCCTGGACCATGGCCCTAAGTGCATAGAATTAAGACGGCACCACACACCTGCTGTTCCTTTTCTGAGGAGAAGGGTAAAAAGCACGTGGGAACTGGGTACAGCCTTGACTTCAACCTCCACAATATACTAGAGAGCAGACCTGAGCCAGCACAGGAGCAGAAAATGTGTTGCGGGGAATTGTGACTCAGAGCCATGATTCCTTCCCTGTGCCAATCCTGGGTGGCAAAGCCACACAACACCCCACACACAGGGCTTATGACAAAGTTACAGTCTAGCTCTAGATAGGTTGATTATGTCTCTATGACATAGTATAAGATTCATGTCTCAAACTCTTAACCGCTGCTCATGCCTCTCACTTATCATGCTAAGTCAGCATTATTGTCCATCAGACTTTAAAAATTACATAATTCTAGTTGCTAACTTGTCTTTCCCCTCTTTAAATTCCCCACATGATTTTAGCAGCTCCTGTCCTGAAAGACATGCCAGCAAGCAAACTGATCCAGGAGATTAGCTTTACCCCTAGCCCTAATTCAAGACACTAGAGCAATTACACATCTTTCCATTCTGTTGGTTCCTTGGAGGAAAGATAAAGTATCTCCTCCCCCACAAAAAGTGAAAAATTTAAGAGAGAAGCAACTACTTTGAGCAGAATGTATGTTAGTGGTGCATGGCATGCAAGCCTCATCAAAATAAATTGGCTCCCTAGGATGCTATCAAAAATAGCTTTTTCCCAAATCTAAACAAAACTCCTAATTTTCTGTAGGCAGGCAAAACAAAACCCAAGTTCTGTGTCAGAGTGATTATGTAAAATCAATACAAATAGCAGCATAGGGCTAACTAATTATAGGTTAATATAGTTCTTCTTACCAATGGAAAGTTCTAATTTATGGGCATCTATCTCAGCTATGCTGCCCATACTCTGGTTCAAAATAAGCACTAAATATAAATATCTGCCTCTTAATACCCAAATATAGAATCAAATCGGCTTCTTACTGGCATAGAGTGGAGACAACAAATCTCATCAGCAGTGCACAGTTTTTCCAAAGTAGACACTGCTACTTATATTATACTTGCAATGTAGTTGTATGTCTGCAGCTGATAAAAGGTAAACAGCAATGTTATACCTTTGGGATCGTACTAAAATGTGACCAATGCTGTAAAACATTGCACTAGACAGAATCTTTCTGGACTATCAGATTCCCTACAGAGAAACTATTCCAAAAATGGGGTGAGGGAAAATTGGGGTCAGAAATTAGTCATAAAACATTGTCTCAGATTATATTCAGTGATGTATTGTGGCTCCAATAAACTAACAAGCAGTTAATGCTGATGTATTATTCACTTGACAATCTAAAACATACTAAATGCTCCAAGATATGCTGGAGGCAAGTATGGATGACCTGGAACTTCAATTCACATGCTCTGGAAGCACCTGACACTGAATACTTTCTGATCATATAACTAACATAGTAAGAGATCCAGTCCTCTCTATTGGTATAATTAATAAGACCCTCATCCTGGAAGGAGCTGCCTGCAGATGGATTCCTACACCCACTGGAGCCAGTCTTTTGAATGGGTATTCAAAGAGGTTGTGTTGGGGAGTGGTTTTTAGGGATTTTTTGTACTTTGTATGTCCGTTCTGATGCATCTTGCTGTACTTCTAGTGTTTTGTCAAGGCATGGGATAAGTGTCTATACATTTTTAAAATCAATAAATTCAGTAAGATAAATTCCAATGCTCTTTACTGATTGAGTGCTTATCTAGCAAATGTGTCACTTAGTGTTTATTTCTTTCCACCCCTTACTAGGCCTATATAAAACACTCAAGTGATAATAGTCAATTATTTCCATGCATCACCATTTTACCACACAGTGATCGTACATCTTTTTTAGCTATATTGTACTTGACTAGTCTTGTCTGTTAGACCCTGATTCTGCAACTGTTTCATGCAGGTGGAACCCTGCATCCATGCAACCTTACTTTAGCTTCCTTGTACAGGGGCACTGATATCTTTAGTTACCTGATCACAGGACTTACTGCCTCATTCAGAACACAGGACAAGGTAATGGGTTGCGAGAAGAGAAAGGATGTTCTATTATAGTTAAGGCAGTGGACTGGGTTCTAGAAGAGTTGGGTTCTATTCCTGGCTTTGTGCCACAGACTTCCTGTGTGATGTTGGTCAGGATGCATGGGTAACCTTAATTCTGGCCTCTCTTAGTTTGAGTGCCTGACTTTGCGACCTTAATGCTCTCTCAAGGCAAATATTTTGTTTTAGGTTTTTGTGAGGGGTGGTGTTTGAAGTAGTATGCTACCTATTATGGAAAATCACATAGTCAAGGTGTTTGAACTGAAGCATCTCAACACAGTGGCCACTTTGAAAGTTTGACTGCAGATGAACAGTTTTCTTCAGATGTTCTTTCTTTAGCTATCTGTTGTATAATATCTATGTAACTATTTCCAGCACATCAAAGGTGATTGGGTAATACACATTTTTCCTCCATATCTTAATCCGATCGATGCTATTTCTTTGTTTCTGAAAACATGACTCACAGCTGACTGGCATTTGGCAGTCTGCTGTTGTTTTCTAACCTAAGAGGTGAAATTAATTCTTGAAATTGCTCATTCCGGCTGCCTGAACATGCAGTGAATTCACAACACACCCTTCCTGTAGAATTTGACATGCACTGTATATTGTATTATTCATTCAAATCCTTTTATTTTAATAAAAACATTTGTTTGATACACTGTCATTTATCATCTTGCAACTCTCCAAGGTGCTAAGTGTCCCCCTTCTATGGTTTTTAGCCTAATTTAAATAAAGGACACCAAAATTAAATTTGGACCATCTCCAGAAGTGTAATAGCTGCATAGGAAATCAAATTAAAGTGAACGCTACAGACTTATGGCTCAAACTCCAATGGTTTAAAAGACCCAAATTCTGCACCTGATTGTGCCCCAGTGTTTGCACATAGAAGAACCCTTCCACACCTTCTGTGTGGAACACACCCATTCTGCATGGAAGAGGGGGAAAGTCATCTGTGTCCATGGAACTGTCCCATCTAAATAGAGTCAGTTTTTGCAGAGGTTGTGTGACAATAGAGCAAGCCAGGGACAGGCCTCTCCTGAAGCGGTTGGGGCACATAGCAGTCCTGCTGAGACTAGTTAGGAAAAGACTGTACCACCTTTTCTGCAGGGCACTACCATGCTAGTAAAGTTAATCATGGCTAGGGACTGTGGCTCTGTAGTATGGTTCCATTAGAACTGCCATGGAGAAAGGGGAACAGGCATAATTCTAGAGAAGCCCTATAGAATTCAGTAGGAATACAATAATAGAGTCCAATAGAATGTAGTCAAAAATCCTATAGAAAGAAGATCCTTCTCTAGGGATTTTTGGACCATCCTATGAGATGGCATAGCAAAGTTATAATTCTTAATTAAATTCTATAGGATAGGCAACAACAAAAAAACAACCCTATGGAATATGCTAAAAAAATCATGACCTTTCTACAGATCTTTCCCAAAAAGAAGAGCCAGCATGGGACCCTCATCCAGACCCTACAGGGCCTGGACCTGCAACTCATTCTGGGTTGTGGGGAACCCCCTAATTCCTGATGGAACAATGTCAGATAAACTTTACAAGGTAACCTCATGGAGTCTCCTCCTCACTCTAGTCTTCTACCTTGGGAGGGAGTGATCTGACCCTAGTTATGGATGACCAATTATGTAAATAAGAACTAAAACAAAATGCTCTGCTGTAAAAATATATGGTCCTGATCCTGCCAGTGCTCTGTGCACAGAAATCCCTTTGGCATAACTTCAATGGGACTAAAGCACCCCATTTTAGTTGCTCAGTTTAATGCAATTGTCGAAGTTATACCAGATACCTTTCTTACATTAGACCAGGGGTAGGCAACCTATGGCACGTGTGCCAAAGGTGGCACACGAGCTGATTTTCAGTGGCACTCACACTGCCCGGGTCCTGGCCATCGGTCGGGGGGGGCTCTGCATTTTAATTTAATTTTAAATGAAGCTTCTTAAACATTTTAAAACCCTTATTTACTTTATATACAATAATAGTTTAGTTATATATTAGAGACTTATAGAAAGAGACCTTCTAAAAACTTTAAAATGTATTACTGGCACACGAAACTTTAAATTAGAGCAAATAAATGAAGACTCGCCACACCACTTCTGAAAGGTTGCCGACCCCTGCACTAGACTTTCATGGAACAATCTGCTACATTCTTTTGGTAGAAGTTGTCTCTTCTATCCAAATGAGTGTTAGATTTTTTCATGTATGCAATAATTAATAGGCTAATTCTTGCTCCCACTGAAGTCAATGGGTGATTTGCCACTTGTTTTGGGGGAGGTGGCTGGGGGAGGAGGAGCAAAAGAAGGTCTTTAGCCTTCATAATGTTTACCTAGCTGAGGGAGCTAGCACATCAAATTCAATAAAATGTTTATATTTAGTGTTTAGAGCATAGCTTGGGCTTGTGTCTATTATTTTGTTTATTATTCAAAAAGTTAAAGTATTTTTATTAAGCACTAATCATTATGTATTTTTTTAACTACCATATTACTTTTGAGTCTTTGAAAGAAATTCAACTGAAGTGTAAGTGGACATAACCATTGAAATGATTCTCTCACCCCATGGGAAAGACAAAAAGCATTATGGCATTCTCAGCTGTATATTTTATAAACCAAGGACAATAAGTAGGTTATAATTAAGCAAAGTATTACAGTGCTTTGTCACAAACCAGAAAGTTCTTATGAAGGGCTGGTTTGTTCCCACTTTGTTGTGATAATGTGTAGGTTTTAAGGTATATTTGGTTGCTTCAGTTCACACAGACTTAAAAGTTTCTGCCTATAGTTCACTTGCATGAGTATTCTGGGATTTACCTTAAAATGAATTTGTCACAGGTAACACATTAGTAATTGCTAACAAGTTGCACATTTGCTGACTGTCACAGGGTTCACTCACCACCGGTGGCACCTTCTCCTGGCATTAGCTCTTGCCACACACTGTCCTCCTCTGGTGGGGTATCTACCTGTCATCTTTCACCCTGTGGCCTCTCTCACACCTGCAGCTGCAGCTTCCTGTTTGTGACTTGGCACAGGTCACTAAGGTCCTTCCCTTCCAGGGAAGTCAAAGTTCTTCTGGACCAGCTCTCTGGCTGACATCTCCAATGTCCTACACTACTTCCCAATGGCTTATAGGGGAACCCAGGCCCTCCCTCTACACTGGGTTCCAGCCCACAGATCCTATAACAAGCAGCCAAAGTCTGTAGGATCCTGTCCCTAGTTGCGGTTATCCTAGGCTTCTTCCTATTTACCTGACTTCCCCTCTTTCTGGATTTACCAGCCCAAGCTCCCTGCTCCCAGTGAGTGACTGTAGGCTGCTGCATTACAGCCCCTTCTGCTTCCAAGTTCCTCTCTTTTGTAGAAGCCCTGCCTTTCTCTCACAGGTGAACTTTTCTAATTAGCTGCCTCCAGTCTAAAACTCCCCTTTTTGCAGCCTAATGAGCTGATTGGGCCCACCTGGCCCAATTCAGCTCTTGCGGGGCCAGTCTGGGGAGCACACCCCCATCACAGTGGCTCCACTAAGTGTAATATTTGGTGTTTTTCTTAAGGCTGGGGATCCTGGAATCATGTTTATGCAAGAATCTCAGCTTTCATTGTAAAAGTTTCTATCCTTCCTAGTTAGAGAAAGCTTGAAAACACAAACCACAAAGGCTTAAAACACACAAAGCAAATGAGAAGTCTCCCCTCAAGGCCGCCACCACCACATGAGTGAAAGAGTTGTTAACTTGCTCCTTTGCTTCTCCCCCTTGCACAGAGATTCATGGGAGAAGTTGCTTGCTACTAATCTAGACCTTCACCCCAAATTTAATAAAGCGTGTCTGTGGAAGTGGAGGTGTATCCTCTCACTAACCATACCCAAAATTCTTAAGCTGGCCCTCTCCGTAGTCCTGCGTAATCACGGCGAACAAGAAATCAGTACGGCCATAAGGAGAGTAAAAAAACAACTGTTATGCAGCTTGCCCCAAAATACAGACTAGTTCTGCTCAACACTTTTAACTCTTTTGACGCTGTGACTGAACTGGCTACTTCTCACTCAGTTGCTACCCAGGGAACTTCCCTTCTCCCAGGGGTGAAAGTAACTCAAAGGACTTACCGGTACAGTACTCCGGAGTCCTGAGCAGGGGGAGTGGCGTCTATCAGAAGAGGCGGGGCCTTTAAATCTCCGGGCCCTTTACATCAGGATTTAAAGGGCCCTGGGCTCCGGCTGCAGTAGCAGCAGCTGGGAGCCCCGGGCCCTTTAAATCACCCCCGGAGCTCCCAGCTGCCTCTGCAGCTGGGAGCCCTGGGGTTTGGGGGCGATTTAAAGGGCTGGGGCTCCAGCTGCCGCTACCGCACTGGAGCCCCGGGCCCTTTAAATCACTGATGGAGCCCCAGGGGCTCCCGGCTGCTGCCGCTACCCCGGGGCTCCGGGCTCTGGCGAAGCTTTAAAGAGCCAGGGGCTTCACTGAGGTAGTGGCAGGCAGCCAGGAGCCCTGGTCCTTTCAATCATCGCCGGAGCCCCGCTGCCGCTACCCCAAGGCTCCAGCAGCGGGGCTCGGGTGGAGATTTAAAGGGCCCCAGAGGGTAGCGGCAGTGCGAGCCCCAGACCCTTTAAATCGTCACCTGAGCCCCACTGCTGGAGCCCCGTGGTAGCAGCGGCAGCCGGGGCTCCAGCGGCGATTTAAAGGGCCAGGGGCTCCCAGCCGTCGCTACTGCAGCAGAGCCCCTGGCCCTTTAAATTGCCGACAGAGCCCCTGGGGCTCCAGCAGAAGGGCTCGGGCAGAGATTTAAAGGGCCCGGGGCTCCCGCTGCCACTACCACCCCGGGCCCTTTAAATCGTCCCCGGAGCCCTGCTGCTGGAGCCCTGGGGTAGCGGCGGCGGGGCTCTGGTGGCAAGTTAAAGGGCCCAGGGTGGTAGCGGCGGCCAGAGGCTCTGGCAGCAGGGCTTGGGCGGCTATTTAAAGGGCCCAGGACTCCAGTCACTGCTGGGACCCCAGGCCCTTTAAATTGCTGCCTAGGAAAGCCGGCCCCTGGTACAGCGCACCGAGGCGTATCGGCTTACTTGCACCTCTGCCTCCTCCTATATACACACCCCTTCCACCATGATTATGAGTCCATTAGGGACACACAATGTATTACCTGCACCCGACTAGGGGGCCGAGGTTTTACAGTAATAAACAATGAGGAAGAGGTGAGGCCTCAGGATTGATTGGTTTTCCTGCAGCTTCTGTTGTCTTGAGGTAGACAGCTTTACCCTCCCTCTCTCCTTACCAGTGACTGTCTGCCTAACCCCTATGTGGAATACAAAGATTAGTATGAGGAGGGAGCCCAATACCTCTTTCTCCTGTTACCACCCTTCCTCATCCAGCAAGGGAAAGCATACTCCTCTAACAGACTTCCAAACAGAGGTCCAGGAAAAACCCGCAGTCAGGAGAGATCCACCTACCTCAAGAACTAAAGAGGGCTCATCCCTGGCTTTCACTCAGACCACTAACAAAGAGGACCCCACCCATCCAAGCACCCCACAGCCAGTGACCTGCCAGCCATTAGTAACAGAGGCTACTGGACACCCATCTACCACTATGGCTACTGCTGTTGCAGAGAACAGCTGCCTGATAGGGAAGCCTCCAAGAAGTGTCTAGGGGAAGAAGCTTGCTGCAGACCTGTGTGTCACACATATCAGGCATGACACTCAACTGCCCCTCCCTGTCATGTGTCCTGGCAGCCCAACTGGGAGCTCACGCAGTTAGCATGCCGCAAGAGGAAGCAGTAATTTTCCTGCATTTGCTCCTCCTAGCCACCATGGATGCTTGGAGTGCCAGATCGGAAAGGGGAGAAGATCGTCTCTCCTGTGCTCTCAATGTGGCCCCTGCTGGACCATGGAGGAAGCAGTGACTTGAATGCAGGATGTCGGGGGACAGAACAGGGCCTGGTGGAACAGGACACTGGTGGAACAGGACACTGGTGTCACAAGGCCCCAGATGCAGAATAGGTTAAGTTGGGGTGACCAGATGTCCCGATTTTATAGGGACAGTCCTGTACATAGGTTCCTATTACCCCCCAACCCCTGTCCCGATTTTTCACATTTGCTGTCTGGTCACCCTAGGTTAAGTACCCCCTTCCTAATTCCAAAAGTCAAATTTTGCTCGCCCCAACAACCTCTCAAAAACTCTCCATTCACCCCATAGCCCACCACCATCTCACCACCCAGCTGCTCACCCGCTGCCCCTGGGACCAACCTGGCCATTCACTGGTCTCCCCTGACTCAGTCCTCTGCTCCCATCCTGGGCGAGGGTAGCACCTCCCAATCCTGGCCACCCAGCAGCTCCATTTGCGCCCATCGCCCAGCCCACACTCATACAGCACAGACCAAATTTGAGTGATGAGTGGCTTTGCAACCTGGCGCACCTGGTCACAGCCCCACTCAGGTTCAGCCCAATCTGCCCTCTGTCATGATGGAAGGGCAACCAGGCCAGGTGTGAGTGGCGCTGTGACGCCATGCATCAGGTTGCAATGCCGCTCAAATTTGGCTCTGCCACCCCCCCGTCACAACAGAGGGGCAAGCAGGCCACACCTGTGTGGCACTGGCGCCTCCCCATGCATCCAGTGGCACTGGGAGTCACATTTAACCTGGTGGCCCCTCTGTCAGATGAAGGGTCAGCAGGGCCACATCTGAGCGAGTGGCATTGCGATGCCATGCACCAGGTGAAGTGTTGGAGTGCTGCTCTGTCTGGTGGGCCGCCATAATCTTGTGGGTCCTGGCATGGCTGCACCACTTGCACCATTCTAGCTACACCACTGGGAACGGAGCTGAATGGGGAACAGTATTCAGTGTGAAAGCATAAAGAGATAAAACCAAGACCATGCAACATTAAAGCTCTATTCCTTCCTCTACATGTACTATCTTCACTCATCAAACACCTCTGAACTCCCTAGATATGCCCCCCTGCTGGGAAGCTATTTGTCATAACACTGAGAAAATCAAATAAGTAGAGGCAGAATGGGGAACACTGCCCCGACAACCTCAATCAAGCTCCTAACTAGCTTCTACAGGTACCCACAAAACCCCCAGGCTTTAGCAAAGGATAGTCTCCCTGCCACTCTCCTTCCCACTGCTCCAGGCCACCCGAAGGGAGAAGTCAGTAACTATGAGAAATGTCACATGCAAAGCTGCACAAAACTTGGCATGTTGGTAAATCCAAACTGGTGAGTATGGAGGGGTGCATGGATTTCGTTGAGAAGAATACGAATTGGGTGGATTTGAGTGGGGAGGAGGAGAATACAGAATGATGGATTTTTTGCGGGGGGGGCAGGTAAGTGGGGAAAGAATTTCATCTGGAGACAGTCACATGCAGTGTCATTCAACTAATGTGGAAGTTTAAGAAAAAACACAAGAATCACAATAAAAATCCACAAGAGTTGGCAAGTTGTAGAAGTTGATTTTGATTCACTTAAGAGGAACTTACCCACTCTGGCTTCAGGCCTGTCCACTACCTCAGTTTCCCCTTCTTTCCCAGCAAATCAAACAGTGGGAAAATTCTCACTAACCTTCCCCTTTGGCTCTTGGTGGCAAAAATCCACCCCGTGGGTAGTTGCAATGGTACAAGGTGTCACTACCATGCCCTTGTGCCCTGTAGCTGGTCAGTGTATCACAGAAAGTAGGTGATACTGGTGGAGGAAGGAACACAATCAGGGATGCTGGAGGATTCATTTATTCACACGTCTCCTGGGCAACCTCCACCAGCAAGACTTCTATAAAGTTCTGACCACAGTTTAAAGCTTCTCTTTCAATGGCATATCTTGGTGGAGAACAATGATGCAAACACCATATCTCCTCCTTCATGTCTCCTCCTCCTTTCTGGGACACAGCAGCCCCTGATGACATAGGGCAGCATCAAGAGTGGAAGTGGATTAAGCTGGTTACGATACTTTTTTTCTACTTTTTGTTTTAATAAGCTTAAAAAGCAGTATACCCACATCTGGGATAGGATACAACAGTAGTCCCCAACGTGGTGCCCGTGGGCACTATGGCGCCCGCTGGGGCATTTATGTGCGCCCGCCGTCAGGGCCGGCACCAAGGAAGGAAGAGGATAGAAGCATCCGCCGGAGGAGCGTCACCACTGAAATGCCGCTGCGCAGCGCTTCTGGTGGAGAAGCTTTCACCGAAATGCCGCTGAGGAGTCCTTCCGGCGGAGAACCATCACCACCGAAATGCCGCCGAGGAGCCCTTCTGGCGGAGAACCATCACCACCGAAATGCCGCCGAGGAGCGCTTCCGGCGGAGAACCATCACCACCGAAATGCCGCCGAGGAGCGCTTCCGGCGGAGAACCATCACCACCGAAATGCCGCCGAGGAGCCCTTCCGGCGGAGAACCATCACCACCGAAATGCCGCCGAGGAGCCCTTCCGGCGGAGAACCATCACCACCGAAATGCCGCCGAGGAGCGCTTCCGGCGGAGAACCATCACCACCGAAATGCCGCCGAGGAGCGCTTCCGGTGGAGAACCATCACCACCGAAATGCCGCCGAGGAGCGCTTCCGGCGGAGAACCATCACCACCGAAATGCTGCCGAGGAGCGTCGCTGCCCGCCACACTCTGATGAAGGGATGAATGTGCTCTTGGCCACAGAAAGGTTGGGGACCACTGGGATACAACATAGCGCCACTACACCATTGTTTAGGACAGGAAGTGAAGACTATCATTGCATCCCTTTGAAACTGCAGGGGGGATTAGGGTGTAATTACCTCAGCGGGAATTTTGTCAGGACGCTGATGCAAACATATTCAGTGTCACTCCTGCAGGAGGTTGTGCGGTAAAGGCACTGGAGACTGACTAGGTGTTGCTGTGCGAAGCTGGGCCAGAAGCGAACACGAAGTGGGAGAACACCTGCGGTTTGTAGGGAAAGGGTACTTTGTCTACAAAGTGTATCTATTGGGTATTGTAAACAGCTAGTAAACAAAGAGTTTAGTGGTCAGGATTGGGAAAAATGGGGTTAGTTATAAAGATAAGTCATAAATTAGTTTAGGTAAATGTTGGGAGCTGGATGGCAATATAATAGAGACTAACCATTTAAAAATGGTTTCCATTTGTTTCACTCGTCCATTTTCTGTGTAGTGTCTATTCAAGCCCTGTTCCTGCAAAGAGATGCCAGCACAGGCCCTGACACCACTGCACATTCTCATTGAAGACAATGGGTTTCTATAAGAGTATAAGGGTCCATAATGGCAGACACCTTTGCAGGACCGAAGCCTTCGATTTCCTGCATTGGGAGTAGGGATTCTTGCTGGTAGGGTGACCAGACAGCAAGTGTGAAAAATCGGGAAAGGGGGTGGGGGGTAACAGGCGCCTATATAAGAAAAAGTCCCAAAGAACAGAACCGTCCCTATAAAAACAGGGCATCTGGTCACCCTACTTGCTGGTGAAGCTGGCTCTGTGCATGACATATCGATTAGCTGCACCAGGGTATTCTCCTGCCTGATCTAGAGACCCTTTACAGCAGCCAGCTGGTGCTAACGTGCTATACTGCAATGATAAATGTGGTTCAATGAGAGCTGGATCAGGTCCTTAAGTGTGTAACATAAGTGGGAACTTGGCCAGAGACTAGAATTAACTACTCTACTGTTATAAAAAGAGTCATGGGAACTTTAATGACTATGAGTGGTTACAACTCATATCAAAACCACACATGATTTATAATGGTGAGCAGAGGTAAATGCTTTGCCTGACCAGTCAAAGCTCTGCACGCATCAACTTGATACATTTAACTTGAAGAAAACAGAGAGCCAAATAAATAATCTATAGGAAGTGACAAAAACACTCACTAGGTGGAGCCATTACAACAGTTAAATAGCATTCCATTAATCTCTGAATGCTAGAAACACCATAATTCCCAAATGATACACTAAATTACAAGTGCTATAAAACGTATTTTATTTTCTCAGTTAAAATTTAGCTATTTCAACAAACATTTTAAATGCAATAAAATATATTTCCAAGATCTAAATTTACTCTGGAGGAGTGTAAGCCTTTAATAAGTCATCATACAAGTTGTACATGCAGCATATTTTACTCCAACCACATAGACCTCAAGTATTCAAGCTCTGTGTGGATGGATATCTGAAGCCAGCCCTCAAACTGAGGTAAGGATGCAGGACCGCTGCACAGCTCCCCTTCCCTTCCCAGCTGCTATTCCAGCATATGGGCTGGAAATTGAATAGTGATCATATCTCTTCTGCCCAAGTTTAATCAGCTGCGTGAGGGCTATGGGATCGTTGAACACATAGATCTGTATCCCACTCCTCTGGCCTGTCCCCAGTCTAACCCTATGTGGTCTTAAGTAGCAGTCTATGCAGGGAGACCTTCAGGGATGCCCGATCTGCAGTGTGTGGTGGGTACCTTTTAATGGTTGCTTTACCCACAACCCCCAAGTGCAGCCTTTTGTGGTGTTTCTAAATGGTGCCTTGCTTTGACACATCACCCTACATGTGAATTTCACCAGAGGTCATTTACGAGCTATATAAGTAAAATAATGAGACATAACAAAAGAAGCCAAAGGTGTGGAGTATCCCTACATTCTGCTATTGAATGTAGTTAAAAATTTTAAACAGAATTAAAATAGCTCTGCTAAGAAATATGTGGCTATTTCTGCAATGAAGAAACGAAGTATTAAAAGTTATAGATAGGAAACTAAAGTTTTTTCTCCCTGTCTTGTAAGGTATGTTGAGTGAATTAAAAAAAATCAAATCAGAAAAGATACATCAGTCCCAATCCTGCAAACACATACATACTTTGAGGACTCCTCACATGAGTAAAATTAAGCACATGTATACACATGTATGGACTGGAGCTTCAGTCTGAGGAATCCCTTCTGAACTGAATTGCCAACAATTATGTAGATCGGCTTTTGTTAACCTAGTGCAACATTTTGGCTGGTATCCCCTGAGACATAATGAATCCCCATAATTGAATAAATAATGGAGGAAAACTGAATATTGTTCAAATTTTAAAATAATTCCACCATGTTTGAAACGTTTCCATGTTCACTTGACGTGCTCAGGCTTCATGAACATTGGTACAAAAAGCACATTTTAATCTCAAATCCTTAAGTATTTGCTGTAAGCAGATTTCTATTTCTATATTAATTTGTGATTCACAATTTGCAGTGTTGGCTGGTTACATAAATCATCCTACCCAGGAACAAAAATAATACCACATGACTTGTATAGCTTAACAATGAAGTGTGAATTTTGAAGTTTGAAAACTGAATATTTTCAGCAAACAGGGCCGCCGAGAGCAGGTTCGGGCCCCGGTGAAAAAGTTTTTTCAGGCTCCCCAGAAAGGGCGGACTGGCTAAAAATCTTTACATAGTCGGGCCCCAGGCCCCCTTCCGGACCGCCGGGTAATTTGTACCGGCTTCCCCCCCCCCCCCACCCGCCCTCTCATCAGCCCTGGCAGCAAATGGTTCAGGAACTGATCACCCAAGGAATAAAACTGCAAGGAAATTCATAGTTTTGAATAATGAATTACTTCAGGAGTTGGAAAGTGACTTATGGACATTTTATGAACAAAATTTTTGATGAATACTTTGTGATAAATTCACTCAGCAATCCTGATGTGCTGCAAAATGAGAATTTCTATGTATCATTACTCTGTCCAAGACCAGCCCCCACCCATAGCCCTCTCATACAATCTCCACTAAGGCCATGTTTCAGAAAAGCACATGGTTCTGTTCATCCATACTCACGAAAGTACTTGCGAACATCCTTAAAGTTAAGCACATGCTTAAATGCTGTTCTGATTAAGGATGTGTTTCCTGACTTGGGACCTATGAGCAGGAATAATCTACAAGGGGTTCAGGAACCTAAGTTACACACAAAAACATTCAACCCCTGTCTCCTGAATCCATGCAACCCCTTTCATGACTCCTACCATTTGTGGTTCTGGGCTGCAATCTTTCTGAGACGTTTTGAATAGCAAAACTAACTTCTGCCTCATGTCCCAGCCACTAGCTATGGGTTTATGGTAAGTAGGGTGACCAGATGTCCCGATTTTATAGGGACAGTCCCGATTTTGGGGTCTTTTTCTTAGAAGGGCTCCTATTACCCTCCACCCTCCATCCCGATTTTTCACACTTGCTGTCTGGTCACCCTAATTGTAAGTGCTAGCCAAAACATTGCCCTTAATGTACAGAGACCAATAATTTGACAAAGCTTCTCACATGCTATCAAATTCCATGACATGGGCCAAATTCTACTCAGTTACACTGGTGTAATGCAGATTAAGTTTAAAATCTAGCACCACTGTTCAGAGATTTTACAAAGTAACATCTGGTTTCTTGAGAACATTCTAAAACTTCATAGACTTAATCTACACCAACTGTCCCGCCATACATAAAACAAAATCCAATTGACATTTCTTACTATATCACACTTAATATGCAACTAAGAAAACAGGCTCTTTGCTTTAAGAATTTATCTGTTACAAGAAAAATCTGCCTCTATTAGTAATTTTCTGTATGATTTAGTCTGAATTGTTCTAATCAATGCAGCCCTGTCAGAGACCCTGATGTGATGGAAAATGCTGAAATATGAATTTTTAAGTCATAAAAAGTGCACATGATATCTACTTCACACACACACACACACCCACACACACCACTTAGGTCATCAATTTAATGATTTCCAGTTGCCTGACACTGGGCTACACCATGCCAACAATTCCTAAGCAGAACTCTCCATTGATTTTGATGTGGCGCTGCTTAAAGATCGATAGCAAGATATGGCCTGTTAGATCTTTTTTCCAAACAAAAGAAACTACATAGAGTTCCAGTTAAGTCAGTTAAATTACAATACATTTTTGCCATTAATGTAAAACCAGTGTAAACTGAGATATTCGTTTTGGACTAAAAGACTATCTCATATTCTTGTTTATGAAGTTTGCACATGTAATAAGGCTAGTGTATAGACCCCTAGCCATACTTATATCCACACAGGCAGATTTCTGCATCTATGCAGTGCCTTGTTGAAGGGAATGTGCCTGTGTGAATGCAATTGCAGGATCCGTGCTCCAGGCGGTAACTGGTAGGTTTATACTTAGTTTAAATTTATGCTTTCTAATTACAATATTCCATATTTAACCCCCAAGTTTGTGGGATATACAGTGTAACTGAAAATGTCCGCACAGGAATTTCCAATTAAAAATAAGACATTGAAGAAGTTAACCTTAAGAAGACTAGCATTTTCCAGATTCATAGCCAGATGAATACTTTGAAGGACATATACCAACATGCTCTGCCCACATTATGGTGAAAGCATGCTTGCAAAGCCATCTTTAAGCATGATTGTTGCTAGCAGGTTTCTAGTATGGCTTCCCTGATCATTATGGAGAACAATATTGTTCTTATAGCTTTGTTTTATCATTGTTGGGTAGGTGACTCTATCTACATATAGGAAAGTGTATAGGATGGTTTTAGAACAGAATTATAACCAATATGCTTGTCCACACTGGCTAGTTTAACCACACTAGATCTTTCTTAGTAAGGGAGTCTCATTCACATTTATGCTAAGGCTTCTTGAGTAAAGGGACCTTAGTATTAAGGAGAATCAGGCCCAATTATGTTTAAATACACAGAAATAGGCTGGAAAGAGCCTCACATATAATCAAATCCAACCTCCAAAGCTAATACTTCCCTTCTTCAGTATTTCCAACCCCGACAACTCAAAACAAAAATCACAAGTCACCCCCTAAAAATAACACAATTGTCTTTAAAAAAAATCACAAGATTTTAAAATAAACATAGGGTTCTCTGTATTTGCTTCCTGGCTTTTTAAGAGTTATGATCCATGTTCTCTAACTATTCTCTGCAATCAGGACTAGAAACTTACTTATTTTTTAAAAAGAAGGAAAGCTGAGATTCTCATGCAATTCCAGGGACTGGGATTTTAAGCAAGTACCAAAAAAATCATGGTAAACTGTGAGAGTTGCTGTCACAGGGTCCACTCACTGGACATGGCACTCCTCCTAACCATCCTCTCTACCCATTGTCTCTCTTGCTCCCCACTCCGGCAGCTACAGCTTCCTGTTTGTGGCTTGGCCTTCCAGACCCACCATCCAGCTGATGTCTCCAATGCTCTGTGCCACCTCCCAGTGGCTGGAAGGGGAACCCAGGCCCACCCTCTACACTGGGCTCCAGCCCAGGGACCCTATAACAAGCAGCCAAGGTCTGTAGCTTGCTGCTGTTTCCTTAGTCTTCAACCTACTTATCTAGCTTTCTCCCGCCTCTTTCTGGGTTTGCCAACTCAAGCTCCCTCCCAGGGCCGGTGCAAGGAAGTTTCACGGCCTAGGCAAAACTTCCACCTTGCGCCATCCCCCTGCCCACCTAAGCCCACCCACCGCCCCCCCAGCGGCAGCTAAACCCACCCCCCCACAAGAGGAGCCACCCCCCGCAGCAGCTAACCCCGGCTGCCGCGGCACCTAACCCAGCCCGTCGCCCACCCACCCGAGGAGCCCGCCGCCCGGGGAGCTCCCACCGCTGCAGCTAACCCCGCCCAGGGAGCCCCCCCTCCATGGCAGCTAACCCACCTCCCCTCCCCCGCCCGGGGAGCCACCACCTCCATGGCAGCTAACCCCGCCCGCTGCAGCCCCCCCTGCCCGCGGCAGCCCCCCCTCCCTGCTCTCAGTTCTGCTGCCTGGCCTTACCACAGCCCAGCCCAGCAGACTTTCCCTAGAACTGGCTTTGCTGCTGTTCTCTTGAGCCTGAAGCATGCTAAGTCTCTCTAACGGGATGGAACATACACAGTCTAATCAGCCCTGAAAGCTGTGAAGGGCTGGAGCATGGTCACTGTAGACACAATCTTTAGAGATTTTAGCTGCTAAACTCTAAGAAGTCTGGACTGAACATTTGCCAACTGAGATTTTGCAAAATCCGATAACTTGGCCAATTTTGGGCAGATTTTAATGGAAACAGAAAAAGGCACATTCCTGATGCAATGACCATATGCCTGCCAAATTTCAAACCTCTGCTCCAAAGTATGCAGGCACTAGTGCATCTCAAAGAAAAGGCAGCGAGATTATTTTTTTTAACAGTGCAAAACAACATATTTTTCCTTAGCCTTGTTCTCAGAAATAGCTGAACCATTTTGACTGAAACCAGACACCGAGCAGAGAAAATTTCAGCTTAAACGTTTAAAGTTTGGCAAAGTTATAACTGAAAATAGGGTCTTATTATAATGGGAAGCATCAGACAACCTTAATAAAAGGCAGTGCTACCTGCCCCCATCCAGAATTACTTAGATATTTGCTTATACACAATTATTGGTCAATTAACGTGAACTGTTAATTTTTATCTTTACATAACATAAGAGATTTCAAAATTGATCCTAATCGTGAGCCTGTTAGGCATCAAATTCCCATGGAAATGAATGGCTATCGGATCTGGCTCACTGATTGGAAATGTTCAGTTGTTATGATTTGAAATCACGTATGCATTTTCAGAATAAATAAGTAACATAAAAATGATAATATCATACTCAGGTCAACGTCTCCAGTAAACCCCTAGTTTCGAGTGTCAGCAGTATTTCATTCCCATGAGACGTATGAAAGAAGGAAATATCACCAAGAGCAATTATACTTGACTTTAAGGGTCAGTTTGTGTGCTGTCCTTGCTGGGATGTGCCGGGCCAGAGGGACACACAAGGCTACAAGGGGTGGCATGGCTCTGCACTACCCTATTTAAAGCGTATGGCTAAATGCCACAATTTAGCTTTCACCCTGTAACGTAAGAAATAAACTTTACTCCCCTACTCTATTTTTCCAATTATTTGCTTGTTCGTGCTCCTCCCCAGGCTAACTGAATTCTGTATTCACCAAATACCAAAGCCAAATGATTTGGATGTTTGGTGATTTCAAAATTAATGGGTTCACCCAATCACTAATTACTGGCAATTCTACATTACAATCAAGGTAATGGGGTTAGATATTTTAAAAGCCAGGTTGTACTTTTAAAACTTACAAAACAGTTGTATAGTTTTAGTGGATAAAATGTGTAACCATGGGGCCAGTACTGAAACTTCGTAAGTTGCAGGTGCTTACTATCTCTTGAATCAGACCCTAAGTCTCTCAAAATGAGCAACCAAAATTATGGACACTTGAACATCTGGGTTGGGGCACATCACAGATAAGTTTCCCTATTCTTTCATACAGAAAACTTCACCTACCTTCCTGCACCAACAAATGTTCGGGACAAAGTTCCTATTCACCCACCCCATTGGGACTGAGTAACCTGTCCCCAGGATGATGGAGAAGGAATTTGGAGCATAGTGATGCTGAAGAGAAGACTCTGTTGCAACATCTGGGCTTTGCAGACAAGGGAGGCGAAAAGGGGGGTGTAGCTTTGGCTAAACTAGCCCTGATTCACAGCCTGTAATGAGCACTGTAGGATTTGACTCCAAATGACAGATGCATGGATTTGCAGTGAACTTACCAACAAAGTGGCGCTGCTCAGTTTAGCTATTATCAGAAATTGGGGGCAAATCCTCGGGGCTGGAGTGGTGTAAAGCAGCCAGAGCATACTGGTAAATACGGTCCTTTGTTTCTTCATTCTGAATAATTTTCAGCCCATATAAGAATGTTGCAGCAACTTCATCTACATCGTGAAAAAGGACACACAGGATAGCAATTCATGCATGGAATGTTAATGATAACTTTATTATATTTTAGTGTATTATTGGCTTACAATTTTGTAATCTTACAAGAAAATTTCCATTTCCACATCTCCATTAAATGTCTGATTCATTTTCTTGGCTCATGATAATGCTTTAGAGCTACATCACTAAAGAATCAGTATTCTGTATTAGATAAATATAAGACCAAGTGTGATTAACCTATTAACTATTTTTAATTACCTTTTAGTGTTCTTCAGCATTCCATGTTTTTGAGGAAGCAGGGAAAGAATTAGAGTACCTTGATATTATAGGGCATTATAGAGCTATCATATGGATCTAGATTATTCATCATAATTGGCAGGAGTTCTGCTGTAGGGAATCTTGCAACAACATCACAATTTTCTTGCTATAGTGACTGTCATAATGGACACATTTACACTGTGAATTATGGACAAGAGTGAAAATTTTTATACCTTTATAGCATTTTTATGTTCTGCCTTCCTTTTTGGTAATCAGATCTTGATTAAGAGTTGGAACTAGCACCCAGAAGAACATTAGGATTTCCTGGCTTGGTTCCTCTTGCATGGCTGTCTTCAGTATCTAGGGCAGGCAACAAATAATTCACAGGTTTTACAGTTCTGCTACACCAAAAAGGTATCTGTCACTTTTTAAAAGTTACTGACTACTTGCAAGGAAGAACATATGGTGATGGCGAAGCACAGAAAGAAAAATACGTATTTAGTTTCCTGATTTAGACATGGACATTTAATAACATTTGGAAAAAATGCAGTTTGACAAACTCTAATCCTTTAGAAGGAAAGTAACGCGAGTACATGAAATGCAAACCATTTAGAACTACAAAAAGAACACATTTATTTTGTAAACAGGAAAGCAAGTAAGTTTTCTACTGGAAGATGGTCTAGAAAAATGAACACAGTCCTGCAACCCCGGAACTCCTGTATTCTAGTCTTAGTTTCGACAATCAAGGGCTCTGTGACCTTGGGAAAATCACCTGAGTCCAGATTTTCAAAAGTGATCACTACATTGCCTCAGTTTCTGTATGCCCATCTGGAGGCACCTTGGGTCTGCTCTTCAGAGGTGCTGAGCACCCACAACTCCAATCGTAGCTCTGTGAATGCTCAGCACCTCTGAAAATCAGCCTCGGGGCACCTGAAGTTTGGCACTCAACGTTAGCAGATACTTTTGCAATTGTTGACTAACTTAAACCTGTCTGTCTCCATTTCACCCTCTGCAAATAAATGATTATGACATTTACCAGTCTACTGCATGGGAATATTGTGAGGATTTCATTAGTTAATGTCTATAAACACTTGGAAGCTGTAAGGCATTAAGCACTGTTATTGCTTACTAATTGTTTTCCTTTGCTTCCCCACAAGGGGGACTCAGCAGTTCAGGATTCAGAGAATTCTATTCTCTGTTCCTATTGAGGCTTGTCAGAAACATACAAGTTACACTGTGTGCCCAGTGTTTGTTTCCTCTTCAAACAATACAATATTTGGATATTAGTATAAGGTACGTTTATTACTAAAACTCCACCATCGCAAATTGAATTTAGTTGGCTTCCTAAGCTTAGTGCCTTCCCTTACCCTCCCCCCCCCGCCCCAAAGGAAGATGACAATAAAAACATTTAAATAATAAAGATGCATATTTGATCTCGATTTACAATTAAAATTATATACTTGCCTTTCAAGGAAGATAATACAGAACTTGAACTATTAGACTAAACTTTTTTTTCTTGGAGCCCACGCTATCTAAAACCTATCCCTTTCTAAAGACCAATTTCATTCCACCAGGGATTATATTTTCCGAACGTATTTATTGAAATGCTCCAATGCAGCCCCTTGTGAGCAAATGTATATTACTGTATCTGTAGGAATGCCTAAGCAAGGTGACAACTTCAAGAGGATGATCTGAAACTCAAAACAAATTTTCTCTAATAGAGAGACAAGGTGGGTGAGGTAATATCTTTTATTGGACCAACTTCTGTTGGTGAGGGAGACAGGCTATCGAGCTACACAGAGCTCCTGTTCATGTAATTTGCTTCGCTTGTTCTAGGTTACAATGCCTGATTTCCAAAGCTTTTTGAGCTCCTGTATTCCCAGTTTGGTGAAACGCCACACGACTTGTTCCAAGATGTCCACTTGCCTCTTCCCCCGTTTCTCTAACATATAATACCAGAGGCTGTATTAAAGTCAGCTTAATAATGTATGGCTGTAAGAAGTTTAAGGACGACTTTGATGCGGTTTAGAAGATATGGCGACTACTTTCTCCCTACTTTTGCGTTGCAATCATTAAATAAGTGACCGGCTTTTGCTCAGCCTCTGTCACAGACTGCTGGTATCAAAAAGGTAAGTATACTCAAAAAGTTACACACACATATTTGGCTGTCACGAAGCCGTTATGCCTACAGTGTCTTTGCAACCTGAAGATTTCTACTCGTTTATATACGCCAGTATGTGAGTGTGTGCCAGTATTTCTGATAGAAACGGCTCCTATCCTATCCCCACCTTCTCCTGAACACTGTTTACAAACAGCAATGCATTAAACGTTCCACAAAGATGCTTTGAGTAAAAGCAATCACCATGGGGAGGAGGCAGTGGGGCGTGTCAGTCACTAGAAGAACTTCTAGACTTTGATTTCATTCCTAGGAACTTTAATACATTTGGTATTTCTCATACCAAAATGAAAATCTTGTAGCTGTAACTATAGGAGCTACTCCGGGTATGGTAAAAAGTTCATACGTTTAGCTGCTCCGAATAAACGTTGTCTGGTGTGGTGTAAACATAAGATGCACTTTATTTTTCCATGTCTTAGGGAAGCTCAGGTATAAGTCACGAATGGGGTTGCTTCTTTCCCTCCACTACCTACTTATATGTCTTTGTCAACCTTGATTCATGAAAATCAAAAGCATTAGATGAAGAGGTGAGTAGGTAGAAAGATTCCCCCTGTTGGGATTTCTAAAAAAATACATGGTTCGCAAAGCCAGTTCCTTGGGTTCAAAGGAAGATTTGCAAGTCACCAGACCTTTTAATGCTTTCGGTCACTTGACAGCCTCTGCAATTCTAAAACTGCCTTAATTTCTTTTTCAATTAACATGCAAATCAGTTACTTTAAAATATAAGATCCCTTTAAAAATTGTTGCCCCGACCACATTCTATACTCCTTATGATATTCCTTTGAACTTTTGTACACGTTAAATGACGTGGATGTATGGTGGCGGGGGACATTTATATATAACCTTAATACAAACCTGGCAAGCATGGTTTTGTTTCTACGTTTACTCTTGTCAGATGTCCTCATTTGCTGTTCTTAAGGACTTTGATGTCTGAAAAGTGCTTTATCCCCTTCTAGTGATATACAGGCAAGACCAAGGTCTTAAATCTGATCTTTTCAGACTTGAAATTAGTGTGGCTGTTTTAATTCAACTGGGTAAAGATGGGTGTTTGGTTGACACACAAGCTCTGGCAATAAAATAACCCGTTATCTTCCTGAGGATGAAGTATTATTTTGATTTCTCTTTTTTCCTCTAGTTTGCAAATAAAACCAGATTAATTGTGAACAATAATGGATATTCAGAAATAGAAGGGAATATATTCTCACTCAGTGGAACAAATCCCCCCCCTTTCTCCAAGATCTGCAATGAGCACGTCTTTTCCTCTTCCATGCTTGAGATATTAACTACGGGAGCTGCATTTTGTTTTCAAATGGTTTAGGATGATCATGTGTTATTGTTCGTCTCTATATGGGACTCTGCTCAGAGGCAAATTTTGCAAATGGGGAATGTCTTTCTTCAGCCCTAGATGACTAAGAAGAACAACAAAATATTGACATTGTTCAGTGAAATTAGAACAATGTGGGATCTGGCGCTGACAAGTTTCCTCTGGGTTTATTGTTATTTTTGTGGCGGTGGGAGGAGGATGTTTAAAAATAAGGCGCTCATCTGAATTCCTCTCCCCGGCACAAGGAGCAGAGTTTCGAAGGGGGAAATTGGTGTTTGGCAAGAAGAAGAAGAAGAAGAAGAAAGCTCACACCATTCAGAGATTGTCTGATGAGCTTCGAACCAGAAAGTTTCAGAAAGATAGAGCCTCTCAGATCTGGTAACTGAAATACTGAAATATTTTATCAATCGGCAGTCACCGCCTGTGAAACAAGCAGATCCTTTTCTTAGCAATCCCCCTCCCACTCCAACACACACACACACGTACGTAACTGTAACTGTTATAGTAATCTGTTTTGCAGAGCTTTATTGTTTTTCCTCCTTACTATAACTGGAGTTCAAGGGCGGGGGAGAGAAATCTTCGGACCGCCACCCCTCCAGAGACCAAATAAATGACCATCTGAAAAACGGAGCAGGTGTTATATAGAATGAGAAGAGATCTAGGGAAAAACAGAATCGTGCTGATGTACGGAACACGACACAAAGATACAGAAACAAACAAAAAAGACCAACAAAAGTGTTGTGGCAAAGCGTCATTAATAAACCCTCTCCAAATGCTTCTGAAGTTGAAGGTGTTTCCCCCAGGAAAACTGCCCTTTGTTATTTAGGAGGTCCAGGGAAAACAAGGTCTAACCTCGACAGATTCTTTAGAACAACCCCTCTTCGGGGCTCATAATTAGATGAGGACTTTGTTTGTTTGTTTTCACGATGATTTGCTTTGTATCGACTTAACGATTTATCGGCAGCCTGAAATAACAAAACGTTGGTGTGCATTCCATACTTGTTAAACTAAAATAATAAAATATTATTATTTTAGTTTAACAAAAGCAGCCACGGGTAAGAGAAACCCTAATAAACAAGGGACAAGAGCATCGCCAACAACACATCTCACTTACCCCACTCGTTCATTTATTCCTAACCCCTCCCTGCTTGGCTCAGATTAAAAAAAAAAGTTTTTGTCGTGCATATTGCATGGTTGCTGATTTTTTTTAGAATCCGATTCTTGTGTCATTCTGCTTACCGAAGTATAAACAAACAATCAGAAAAGAAAGTATAAGCAAAGGGGTCCTGAAGAGAAGGCAAACTTCTCTCTCACCTACAGGCTGAGTTCCTATCCCGCTACTATGGGATAAACACATCCATGATGATGATCCCTCTGCTTAAACAAGAGAGGGTGAAAACGCAAGAGGGAACGGAAGGGTGACACCGAATGAAAGCGATTGAATGGGGGGGGGGGGGTGACTCTGGCTTTGCACAGTTCATTCAGAGGAGGTTTCAGGCATCTATAGGTTTGTTTAACGAGCAACACATTAATGTGCACGATTCTGGGGGACCCCATATGGCACTTAATTAATCCTTTCAGCAGGATCTATACCCTGTGATGTGCCTGCTGCTGCTTGCCATTGGGTCTGCTTTACTTAATTCACCAGACAGCCTGTCAAAGCAAGCAAGCAAGAAAGAATATTCAAAATGAAATGGCTGCTGGTGGGTTTCCCCCCCTTTTCTTTTATCTCCCCCCAGCCCCCTATTTGCTGAGCACAAATTGACTCCTTTCGTTTTGTTTGCCAGCTCCTTTAGTCCAGGCTCCCATCACCCCCAGCAGATCATCAAGCCCCTTTTTCTCCCAGCCCCCCTCCCCATACCCTATAACCGCCGGGGGGCCGCGGTCAAGATGCAGATGAGAGCAGGCTCGGCCGGCCCTCTCCGCTCCAGCCCCTCAGCCAGTCAGGCGGGGGTTTGGGCTCGTTGCTGGTTCTCCGGGCATCACAATGGGCCGGGTCCTAAAGGAGGCGTCGAGTCTCGGCCCCTCCCCTGATTGCTGCTGCTGACTGACGCCTCTCCAAGTTCCTGGCTTGCCCCTTAGCTAAAGGAGGCAGAGAGTGATGAAAATGTTTTATTACCTTTGAGAGCTTCATCTGAACTGTCAGAGCCAGCCAGAGAGAGAGAGAGAGAGAGAGACTTTAGCTGGGAGGGGAGGAGGACACCAAAATAACCGAGCCGAAGGAGTCCAGAGGGGGAAGCGAGAGGAAGGTGAGCAGGAAATAAAGGAAGATCCAGCCGCGAAAGCAAAGCAGAGACACGGTCACAGAAGTGATGCTTGGGACAGAGAAGAGAGAAGCAGCAGCAGCAGCAGCAAAGCCAGAGCCAGGCTCTCCTTAAAGCCCCCAGACTTTCTTTAACAAGCCGATATTAGGGACCGGAGGGCGGGGGAGAGAAGCCATGGCAAAGCATTGATGTCTCGGGAGAAAGGAGGGGATCTCTCCTGCATGCAGCATCCGGATCAGGGGTCGGAGTGGAGGAGCAGAAGACCCCTTCGGACTTGATGTTTTATTCTGAGGCAGGCACAATCCTCCGGACCCCAGCGAGAGGGGAGAGGACCGGGGGCTGCTGAGGAGGCTCCAGACCAGAGAGAACTGACCGCTCTCCCTTCATCAAACAGGCACCGAGTGGGGATCCGTGGCTTGGCTTCATTCTCGACCCGCTGGGACTTCTGTATTTGTTAAAGTATTTTGTGGGGCTGGGAGGACTCCGTTTCCCCCTCCCTCGCGTGTGTGTGGGAGGCTGAGACAGGACTCGGGGGCTGACAGAGACTGTGAACCCCCCTCTGCACCACGGGCGAACATTTCTTTGGAGAGAGAGAGAGAGACACACACACACACACACACACAGAGCAACTTGGAAGAGTTTCTGCTGCTGCCGCTGCTTCTTTGCGGTCCTCGCCTTCGCATTCACAGACCCCCCCCCCTCTGCCTTCTGCGGCTCCCCCCTTTCCTCGGCACCCCGGAGCAGGGCACCTACCCTCTCCTCCTGAGCCGGGACATCGCCCCTTCCCCTCGGCGCGCCCCGAGCAGGACAAGCCCCCGGGCCCCGCTTAGCAGCCCGCCTCCCTTCTCCCCAGCCGGGCGCTGCCCCCCCCGTGCCCCCTTCCCGGGCTCCCCCCGGCGGCGCGGCGATGCTGGCGGTGGGGCCGATGGACGGCAGTCCCCGGCAAAGCGCCTTCCTGCTCGGCAGCCCGCCCCTGGCCGCCCTGCACAGCATGGCCGAGATGAAGACCCCGCTGTACCCGGCCTACCCGCTGCCCGCCGGGCCGGCCTCCTCCGCCTCCTCCTCCTCGGCCTCCCCGTCCCCGCCGCTGGGCTCCCCCAACCCGGCCGGCCTCAAGCCGCCGGCCCTGGGCAGCCCCCCGCAGCAGCTCTCCGCCGCCACCCCGCACGGCATCAACGACATCCTGAGCCGGCCCTCCGTGCCCCTGGCCGGGGCCGCCCTGGCCTCCTCCTCGCCCTCCGGCTCCTCCACGTCCCCCGCCGGCCTCCTGGCCGGCCTGCCCCGCTTCAGCAGCCTCAGCCCCCCGCCGCCGCCCCCCGGGCTCTACTTCAGCCCCAGCGCCGCCGCCGTGGCCGTGGGCCGCTACCCCAAGCCCCTGGCCGAGCTGCCCGGCAGGACCCCCATCTTCTGGCCGGGGGTGATGCAGAGCCCCCCCTGGAGAGACGCGCGCCTCGCCTGCACCCCCCGTGAGTACCGCCGCCCCGGCTGGGGCGAGGGGGCTGGGGGGAGTGGGCAGCTTTCCTAGCACGGGCAATTGCCCCGGGTGACATCCGCCCCCCGGAATCCTGCCCTGGGGGCAGCACCGGCCAGGGTCCCTCTCCTCCCCCTCCTTCTCGGTCCCGTTGCTCAGACTTCGGTTGAAATGCACCCCACACGCCCACCGGCCGCTGGTTAGTGGGAGAGACAACTCACGTATTTAGCTCTTGCTGTACTTCAGTGCATCCTTTCACCCCCGACCCCATCCCACGTTTAATCGGGGGAGTGAGGGAAGGGGCAATGCTGCCCCCAGTGATTTTGTTTAGGAAGTCATATGATCGGTGGTGAATCGATTCAAAGTGTTTTTGTTTTACTCACCCCCACCATCCTGTTAGCTGCATTTTGAGTTCAGTGCTTGGTGCAGGAGCACGGCGCTGCTTTTGCTGCCTTTACTTTTTCTCCTGCTCATGCTTCATCTCTCACTGTCTACTTACTTCTACTTCATGCTGTCTGAATGCCCTTTGGCGTAGACCAGTTAGCATTCGCTCCCATCTTTAATTGCAGGCACCTTCTGAAAAAAATTAGAAGGGTTAGTTAGGAGATGTGCCTGTTTGTTAGGGGGCAAAGAAAAGCTGTAGTGTCCCAGATTTCTCGGTGAGAAAAGTTTTAAGGGCCAAATCCTTCTCCCCCCGCTCTTTCAGAGAGAGACTTGTATAAACTCGGGACGTTTATGCCTCATCTTTTTTCTCTCTCGTTATGTTGTAGCTGCGACACTTCCAAGTTCCTGTAAGGGTTTTTTTAATTACTGATGACTTTTGTAACACTGAGCACAGTGATGTTCCAAGCTTAGATTTGCTGCTGCCAGACACTTGAAAGGGTTGGCTTTACTAAAACCGTTTTGATCATTGTGCATTCTACAATCCTTACAATAACAAACAGTTGCTGTCTGAACACCTGAAAGCACATGTTAAATGTAGAAAATATATTACATACATTATTTGACTTGTTGGCAATGTAAACACCCACAGCTCTGGTGTGTGCGTGTGTCTATGAAAGCATTTTAAATGTCAAGTTATTGCTTACAAATAATAGGAAGTTTTAACAAAAAAACACTTTTCTCATTTTATTTTTCCTAAAAGGACTTTTAAGTTGAAATATCTCTGGTTCAACTACTCCTCCCTCCTCCCCTTTTTTGAGTTTGGTTTATACACAAACTTTCCCCAAGAAGAACCTTTTATGGTTACCTACTTTTATCGATTACCGTTTTTGTGGGAGAGTAATTTTTGCCGGCTCAAAATATAGACTCTCAAAATAAAGGGGTGTCAGGAAAAGATATGCATCGCTTAGAAACTGGCAAATTTTAATAGTGGATTCGTTCCTCCGTGTATAGAAAAAAAACCCTTTCCCTTGACAGCAAATTTCATAGCTAAGCACTTTTCCAAATAAACAGATTAACATCTGTCTATGCATTCATTTTTTTCCAGATCAAGGTTCAATTTTGCTGGATAAAGACGGAAAGAGAAAACATACAAGACCCACTTTTTCCGGCCAGCAGATTTTCGCCCTGGAAAAGACTTTTGAGCAGACCAAATATTTAGCAGGACCAGAGAGAGCCAGGCTAGCCTATTCGCTGGGGATGACAGAGAGTCAAGTCAAGGTGAGATGATCATGTCAAACATTAGATAAGAGACTCAAGCCCACACATTGCTGAGACTGGGCGGAGTGTGAAAAATACATATACAAAGGAGTCCTGATATAAGATATTGATGAACAAAAGGAATCAGGCGCATGCCTTTGAAATCAGGTTAATCTTAAATGGATACGTATGTTCTGCACATACACCATTACTGCCAGAACAAAGCCACTGCAAAATATTATTGCTAACTAAATCCTTTGCATAGTTGGCTCCTTTTAGCATAATAAAAAAGGCACTCAGGTTGGCAATTATTTGCAGTTTATAATTAATGGTGTTATTTATGAAAATATGGTTTATTTTTTAAAATTGTAATATATTTAAAAATAATTTAAAATGAGGAATGCTTGTAAAATGACCCCAAAATATTATGTTTACCGTGCCATAAAATTGGGAGCGGTAAGGAGTAATATTGTTGAATACTTAAATACAAACAAGTGTCGTTTGTGTTAGAAGGCTAATAAAAAAAAATACTTGGACAATCCATTTTCTGACCCGGAAGCCACGCAATGTTTGGTCATTAGATGTTGATTACGACAAATAATTAAAATGTGATACCGTTCTTCTGGCTAAGGGAAAGACACAAATTTGCGCATGTTTGGGATCCAGTGTACTTACAATGGTTCAAACTTTAGAGATCTTGCCTTGAATGGGAAAGGAATTGAGCTAACAAGATTAAAGTGGATCGGATCGTTTACACATTCCCTCCCCGAATCTGTTTATTGTAGTTAAACACTGAAATATTTCACAGAAGGCACGGTTTTCAGAAGTTAAAATGCAAATGCAGGCTACAGTGTGTTTCTTGTTCAGGAAATTGTATTTAAAGATAAATTCTCTATGCAGCTTTGTAACAAATTTAATCGTTTCTGTGTTAAGGGGCCTCTTTATGGATTCTCATTCTCCCAGAGTTATCTGGAGACCCTCATTTGTCACTGTAAATATGTCTAAATGGCTGTGAATAAATTGTTACAGCCCGTACAATGAAAATAACACCCCCCTCCTCTTACTCTGCCCTTTCTAAGATAAAATATGTAACAGAAGAGGGGACATTAGAGAACTATTCAATGTAAAATGTTTATTGTCACAAGTATATGAGCAGGATTAAAGTATTGTGTAGTCAGTGAGTGGACTAGACATGTAGTTAGATTTGTTTTCTTGCAAATGAATGCTTTAATTCCATGTATAGGAATCGTTCTGCGACACTGAAATTATATTTTGAATAATAGGATTCGTGACTTGGATTTTAGAGAGGGAAAAACCCAAACAACCTGTAAATTGTTCCTTTCTTTTACAACAAATTTTTTTAATCTATTTTTTAAATTTATTGTATAAATGTAATATCATCTTTAAAAGCCATAGCAATAAAAAATGCATTTTTTAACTTGATGACGCAGCACAGAGTAAGTTTCTGTGACCAGTTAGCCTTACCTCTAACTATTTGATTATTTGGATTTAGAACATTAGAAACACATGCTTTTCACTTGAATTACTTTTAGGACTACGGACAACAAATAAAGACGCATATGTTTTCATGGGAGATAGTGTCCCATCAAGTTTGATACACGTTAGTTGAGTTTTGATTAAACAAACTGAACTGGCAAAAACATAGGAGGGGACAGAAGAGGAAAATAATAAATGTAGATCTTAACAGAAAATTAAGAGGAATAACATTATTTCTTCCCCCCATTAGTATGCAAAGGTTTGTTTAAAAGTCTCCAAGGCTCGTTTTTGAACTCCTCCTAAAATAAAATAAAATAAAAAGCAAATGAACCAAAAGCGCACAAAATGTTCCTTCATCAGAAAAAAAGGCAACTGAAATATGCCTGGAACCTGAAAAATTATTTAACTACCAATAATAACTCTGCAGTAGCAAAAGCAAGAATTCTGTGGTGATAACAATAATGTAATAATTATTATAACTTAGAATGATAATGATAATCACCGCAATATGAATACTAAGCATTCCATGGTAGCAATAATAATAAGTATAATATGCATAATGGTAACTTAATATTCATAACAATAGATATGTATGAATATTAATTAATATGTAGTAATAGTAATAATAAAAGTATAGCATAAATATCAAACATCTAGTAATAGTAGTAATAGCTGTATGGTGATAATTATAATAATTTTAGGTTAATAACTATTATATGAATACTTAAGTGTCTGTGGTAATACAATAATTATTTATTAATACCTGATGGTATAATAACTAATAATTATATAGCATAATAATAACTATTACATCAGGGATTCTAATAACACTGTGGCAATATTAATAGTAATAACTATGATGTGGATATTAATCCCTCTATAGTAGCAATAACTTCATACTGTTAATAACTAAGATACCAACACTAACGCTACAACAGTAGTAATTATATAGTATGTTTGATGATAATCTATTATAATAATTATGGAATGAATATAAATAACTATGTTAGTAATAATACATAGGGGATGAACACTAGTAGGTGTATGGAAATAAGAAAACAATACTACGTCATGACTATTAATACCTCTACAGTAGTAATAACGTTGACTCTGGTACAAATACTAATCACTGTTCGCTAGTGGTGATCAGCATGGTATGAATACGACTAAGTGGAGGGCAGGACTAGTCACCACAACTCTGTGATGGGGAGACTGGTACCTCTGTGGGGGTAACAGCTGTGCTAGGGGATGCTAATAATGTGGTGGTGGCAGAAATAACAAGAACTCCGGTAGGAAGGAATCCTGCTGCCGGCTGTCTGGTGCTACCAGCAGCTCCCGGTGAGGCTGAGGGTCTCCAGCAGAGAACAGCGGGGGTTGCTGGCAGTGACCTGGCCCGGGTCAGTAACCCCCCCCCCCCTTCTCTCTCTCTCTCTCTGTTCGCTGCTGCTGGGCCCCTGCTCCGGCGGCTGCAGGTCTGGTTCCAGAACCGGCGCACCAAGTGGCGGAAGAAGCATGCGGCCGAGATGGCCACGGCGAAGAAGAAGCAGGACTCGGAGACCGAGCGGCTGAAGGGGGCCTCGGAGAACGAGGAGGAGGACGACGACTACAACAAGCCGCTGGACCCCAACTCGGACGACGAGAAGATCACCCAGCTGCTGAAGAAACACAAGTCGAGCAGCAGCAGCTTGCTGCTGCACACGTCCGAGAACGAGAGCTCCTCTTAAAGGGGGTTTCAGCGGAGGGGGCCGGGGCCCAGGCGGACTCGGAGGACACTTGCTATTTTCTGAGATGCTGTACATATCTATTTTTCTAGACTTTATCAGCTGACGGGGAGGAAAGAGGCAGAAAAAGGCGCCGAGTCAACAAACATCCGAAGCCAGCGCTCTCCTGCGCCTCTCGCCTGGCCCTTGGCCGCTGGTGCTGGCGCTGTTATTGTAGGGTCGCAGGGGGGCTGTCTGAGCGCTCCCTCTTCTTTTGCAGACTCCGGTGCAGCTGAGGGGGGGAAAGGAGGGACCTACTTCCACCCACACAGCTCCTGCTGGGCGGACTAAAGCAACCTGTTGAAGGCTCTTTGTAAATAAATCGTGAGTCACACTGACTATAGAAGTTACTTAACTGTGAATATTTAAAATGTAAAATACTTTTTTTTTTAATAGAAAGGGTTGGGTTGGGTCCTACCCACCACCACCTCCACCCCCTTGTCTGGCTTTTTAAAGATCTGTTCTTTTGAATAGTGAATTGTGGAATATAAACGCTGGGATTTGTTTGTGGTCTCTTCCCCCCACTTTAGCTGCTTATTCTGAACTTTCTCCTGCAGACCTTGATTCCCTCCTAATTTGAACGGAGGCCCCCTCATTAAGGGCCTCTATTAAGAGATTTGAAACAAACAATCTACTGATGTTTTGCCAAGGATTAGGAAGTCTTTGCTGGAACACTCCCTCCCATTCTGTAATTTCACTCGCCCTGAATGCTATTTATTAGTATTTGTTTAAATACTTTTTTGGGCGGTACGGGTGGGGGGGCAAATTTAAATAGTTTTCTTTAATTTAACCCGTTTCCAATAAAATGCGTGTTAAAAGTAGCTGGTGGGAATTGTTACAACCACTTTCAGTCGAAAATATAAAAAATCATTTAGATGCTGTAATTGAATTTAAAGTGTGTTTTCTTTTGTATTATAAAGAATACTATAGAATGTAAATTGTTTTCTTTTTTAAAGCTAATAATGATGATATATTAGCATCTTAACATTTATTAATTAATTTATATTAAAATAATTCGGTTTGTAAAGAGAAGAGCCCTTTGCAAGACCAGTTAAATGTAATGCACTTTCTGTTAAAAAAAGATAAATCAATTAAAACCAATTTAAAGATGTTTGTTGCCTCGACTAAAGGGTACAGATAATCTGATCTCATCAGAGATTAAATAATAAAACTGATGGCACGAAAAAAGATAATTTGGGTTCTTTTGTTCATTTTCAGGAGCATTTTTTAAAAAAAACTATGTAAAATGTCACTTCCTCCAGAAGATTCAAGAGTAATACAAATAAAATAAGCGGTCGTTTGGAAAATATAAAGTTGCTATTCCTGGTGTTGTTTTTTTTCATGAGAGCTCTTTTCCTTTTGCAGAACCTCTCTGGAGAATTCAGGAAGTCATAATTTCCATATATATCCGAGACAGGTTAATCTGAGGCCAATGTAGGGTGTATTAACTTTTTAAGCAGCAAGCAACACAAGCCATTATCAGGGATGACATGTTAACATTATTATGGGACAGATACTATTTTCCAGGAAAAAAGCGATTAATAAGAGTCTAGCTAGGGGTCTAAAGTAAATAATTAGACCCAATATAGAAACAACTGTTTTAAATCGAAACGCATTGTTTAGCTATGATCATTTCCATATCTAAACAGTGGATAGCTATTGTTATTTCTTTTATGGCTGAACGTAAGCAAACATAAACGCTGAGAGTTGAGCAAAGGAATCAGTTATTCTGCAATTTAGAAAAAATATTAGTATTGTGTCAGTCTATATGAGGTATTTGATTATTAACCAAAAGCAGGGAAACAACACTCTCCTGAAGCAACATCTTAATTTAAACTACAGAGGGCCGGACTCTGTATATTGAGTAGGCGTTTTGTCTGAGTAAGGAGTTTAGGATCCGGTCCAGAGGAATTTATACCGGTATGTTTTTACAAATATAAATGATAAGGTGCATTTATTTTTCTCAATATTTCCCCAGCACAGCTTTTACCAGCGTATAAGGTACCAAGGTATAGCATCTACATTCCATTCTGCTCTTCCAAAAGGAGACTGTGGAGTTTGATAAGGCAAAATATTTCAAAATTGCAGCTTCACCGTCTGCAGCATAAACCTGCCATTCTCTTCAGATTTTCACTCCTTCCTAAAACCTTTATAACATTTACAAAACCTGACTCTGAGAGGCTGAGTTGTTTACAGGACATCAAGTCAAAATGCGTCCAGTTTTGCAATTATTCTTAAAACAAGGTGATTTAAAAACAACAACCCATTCACCGCTGTCAACGTCAACCCTATCACTTTCTACAGTTGTAAATATGATTCTCCCTTAGGACTGGAGGCAAGCCCCTTATTCAGTGGCACCACACCATCGAGCCAACAGACCTGGAAGAGAAAAATGTGTGGCCATTTCAAAACTCGCGCTGCCTTTTTTACACTCCCACACAAATGTCTTAACTTCTGTTCAGTTTACTCAGTCTTGAGTAGCTTCAATAAAGCAACTTCTTTCTCCGATAACGGCTTCTGCTTTAAAGTGTCTCTTCAATCCCAGACGAGGATTCATTTGATTTTATTTTGTAAATATGCGATTCTATTTTCCAAGGCGATTCTATTTTCCGTCAAAAGCTAGAGCAGTTTTAATTCTGTATGCCCTGAGCAAAAATTCTGTATCAGACAAAAACACCCCTTTTGTACATCTCTTGATACCGCACTTTGTGTGTCACTGAGCAATGGTTTGTATACAGCGGGCCATGTTGTTCTGGTTTCTTTTTTTTTTTCCAGTTGACTGCAGCACTGACTTTGGCTTTCCAGTTAATTTACTTCTACACAGAGACCCAGCTGGCCATCAGTTGCAGTTGGCACTATAAAACTAGAATTATAGGGAAAAAAGCCCAACTCTGATCGCTTGGTTAGTTTGGTTTTGTCTAGGGTATTTGAGAAAAGAACAGTTTATTCATATGATCTCACTTTTTTCTTTGTGGTTAAGGCTTTGAAAACAAAATGGAGCTTAGAGCGGGATGCAAAGCATCCTTCACATCGAGTATAGGACTTTTATGAAGAAAGCTAATAAATAATGTCACGATCATTGTTACAGATATCCGAGCTAACAACTAGGGATAAATGTCAGTGATTTTTATAAGGTTTAAAGTTCACCTGCTGAAATTTTAAAATCTGTGATCGGCACTGAATAGAGCTCAGGAAAACAGAACATAGACGCTCGCTTTGCTCTGCAGAAGAGAGCAATGGAACCACCAAGTTAGCATGTTGCTTAATTCAATAAGCTAGAATCGTGCTTAAACCAAACACTGACACGACGTGCCAGTGCGTCTATTCGCTGTCCACCAGTGGGGCAAGTCCTGCTGGTTCGACTCACGGCAATAGTGTCAATTTAAGGAGAGTTTAATTTAAGCTAATTTAAAACCAGTAACATTGGAGGTTTGAGGAAAGCTCATCTAGAGATTGACAGAGGTCACGATTTGCCTGTTTAGATATATTCTCTCTCCCCCCACCCCACCCCCATGGTATCTGGAAGCACCAAACATTGAGAGCAGATGAATATGTCGGTTGCCATTAGTTTCCCCACTCTACGCACTTTCCTTGCCATTTTTGCTGTGCGTTATATGGATATCTGTTTCTTGCATTACAATCAGCCCAAGCAACACTTAAACACATAATTAAATCACGCGTGTGAATATGGCCGTATCGCACAGCGCGAGTCCTGACATGTAGCGTTGTGTAACAGTGTCTAACTGTTCATCCGAAATCCTATGCAGATGAGTACATTAAAACAGTATCAATTTAGGGGCGATCAACATCTCCCTGTCCATTGAGTTTGTCATCATCGCAAACACTAAAGGAGTGAAATTCCACTTGGGAACTCTAGCACCCGGCAGTTTAAAGAGACAGTAACTCTTGTTAATCATTGACAATAGCGCTGTGTAATAATAACCGAGATAAGTAGCAGATTTCATCTATACTCCCTATTTCAGGCTAATCTCAACAGCTTTGTCTACAGACAACTTTTTTTTTTAATGCGACCTTTGATGTAAACCCAGGTCCTCTACCATGTGTGTTTTTCTGACTGAGGGAAATTTACCCTGCCTTATTCTTTGACATTTGTATCCTCCTGAGAGCAGACGAGTAGGATACTGCGAGATAAACTTCTAACTGTTTAACATGAGGCTTTTGATGGGATCCATCATGCTTTTTAAACACGACCATTTTACAAATCATCTAGAGAAGTCGCAACGGAAACCCCATGCCTTCATTTCCAATTAATCTTTGAGTTAGAAGAAATCAGTATTGATCAAACAACCATAACCCACCGATAATATTCTGAGCCAAACAAAAAAATCTCTCTTTTACATACAATACACAATCTTACGCAGAAGACGCAGCTGTTGCATCGTATATACTCGGTATCTGTCTGCTCTTACTGATGATAACAAGGCAAACTGCAGGACAAACTGATCATTAGTGTTAAAATCCTAAAACAGGTTTGTAATTTGGCTACCTTTCTCAGCAATATGAAAGATACCCCGGGATCTAAGAACTGACAAAGGCAACTATTATGTATACAACATCCACGGATATCTGCAACAATGGAGATTATTCCAGAAACAGATTGGAGAGTCTATTAGAAAAGGTAGTTTCGTAAAGTCAATATTTTACTCTTTGGTCATAAAAGATTTGTCAAAATAGAACAAATCTATAGCATGCATCTGTATAACTTATAAATATGTCTCTGTTCCTATAGCTGTAAAAGTACCTATAGAGAGATGCATACATTAGAATAACATACTAGATAAAGTTATACATTAGAATAACAAACTATTCCCATGTAAGGGCCCAATCCTGCATTCTTGTTTCGGGCAAAGCTCACACTGAAGTCAATGAAACGTCTGCCTGAGTACATGCAAATCAGGTCTCATGATTCAAACGGGGGGCCAAACTCTGCTGGCTCGACTGGGTTTCACGGATTTCACGGGGGTGCTGGAGTGAACAGACGACGGATCCGGTTTTGGCCCTGTCTGTCCCATTTTACGTTAGGTGTGAAACCAGCTGCCTCTACCTGGGTAAGTTTTCTGCGGCAAACACAAGCATCCCCTTCTTGGCACGTTGTTTGTCACCCACAACGGTGTTATGATTGGAAGTGACAGCTAAGAGCCAGAGTCCCGGTGATCGGGTGAATTCAAACCCGTGCTGTCCCCCTTCTGGGCATCTCGCGCTCTGTTCTTGTAGGGACTCAGACCCGCAAAGACACGGCAGGGTAAAGCGGTTCGCCCCGGAGCGGCCTCTTTGCTTTGATCTCTCTCGGTAAACGACTCCGTGAGCTGTGCCAGGCTGGACAGATGCTCCCCATTTTCGCGACGGTGCTGCCTTGGGACTCAGCCCAGTGTGAGGCAGTTGCCACCAGTGGAGACAACATACATATTTATGGCTAACGCGCCACGGGGGAGGTTGGGGGAAAGAAATGAAAAAGGAAAAACAGAGGAGGAAACGCATTCAGCTCTCGGGAGTTATTTGGTATTGACTTCATCATAGCACCCATGTCAGAATGAGGACAAAGTCTGGTCCAACTCGGGTCAATGGCATCTATGGAAGCAGGAGGTGGCTCTCAGTGTTCAGGATCCATCACCACTGCTACACTGATTCTCACTCCAAGGGGAGCGGCGTGGCCCCAATCCCATTCAATACAGGAGAATCCCCATCTTCAGACCAGCCAGCCAAGAGGCACCAGAATTTGCCCCGGGACCGGCAGATCTCTGGACATTAGCTGGGCAGAGTGAGGAGGGCAGTGGACAGGGGCTGCGTTGTATGTGGTCCTCCAAGCTCTGGTCTACCATGTCACTTTCCCCCATTCCTTCTGCACTGCTGTCCAGATCAGGTCGGTCTAGCTCGGTGATGGATGGGTGTTGTGGCTAGGCAAGATTACTGTACTTAGAAACGGGCCTGTGTTCTAGTCTTTGCCCCATGAGCAGAGTTAGTGTGGGAAAGACATTGTTCCCCCCCATGCTAACGTGTGGGATAGGATGGATGCCTTCCCTGCCAGGGTCACCTTCTGTGAGATGGGTGGCAGGGGATAGTTATATTGACCTGACATTTTCAGGAGCTGGTGTACATACAAAATGGTTTAGATTCGGAATTTGATTGCCACAGTTCCTATGGTAGGAGTCCTTAACAGCACAGGATGGGGAAAATGTAGCTGTTGGTTCCCTAAAACATAGGCACAGAGCAGGATTGAAGGACCTAACATTACATTTGGGGTGAAGTAAAACTTTACAGTCAAGTACAGACCAGGGGTTCCCTCCTGATAGGCCCGTGGGCAGGGCCTTGGTTGGGTAAATAAAGTCTAGGGAATCTTAGCTCATGGTATTTCATGGCATAAGGAGATACAGGAGACCACTGATCTCAAAGGAGCTTTGGGATCACTGGAGACCAAAGGGCAGAATCTGATACGCTTACTCAACTTGAATAGCACTTTACTCCAGGAGTAGTCTCATTGATTTATGGGTTTACACCTGGAGTAGAGTTACTCACCCTGAGTTATCAGAATCTGGCCCTAAATTTGGGCAAGGTAACTGATCAGGTCATACTCTGTTGGAGTTAATAAAATAACAGCTACTTGATTAAAGTGACGGTGACACGAATCCTAATCTTTACCTAATAAATGTCCGGTGGCACTATGGGAGGAGATAAAAAGCATGTTCTGAAGTGTCCCTAGCCTCTGTTTGCCAGAAGCTGGGAGCGGGGCGACAGGGGATGGATCACTTGATGATTACCTGCTCTGTTCATTCCCTCTGGGGCACCTGGCAATGGCCACTGTCAGAAGACAGGATACTGGGCTAGATGGACCATTGTTCTGACCCGGTATGGCTGTTCTTATGTTTTGGAGGATGAGACTATGGCGAAAGGAAAAACGAGGTGGTTCCTTTTCTTCTACTGAAAACCTAGCAACCAAAGAGAAAAATCTGTCAGTGCCTCACGCTTTGCTAAATAAAGATGAACGCTTGGTGAATTAAGATCCAAATAGCACTTTATAGTTATATTTTACATCCTTCATATTATATATATATTATATATCCCGTGCTAGATTCTATGTTGTACTGGCCAACAGGTCATTTGGAATTGAGCAGCGGTGAGAATATGTATTGATTACTGGAGTAAGCGCTCTAAGAAGGTTTTGTTCTTGACAGTTCATCCTGTCATCCAAAGAAACGGTACTCCCGACCTTCGCAGGACCAGTTTCACGTGATTGCCAGTGGGAATGTACATCCCGCTGAGAGCCCGGAAAGATGGATGATCTTTTCAGAGTAAAAATAGTGGAGCAATTCAAACGAGCCCTTATCTGATGGCAGGGAAAGAGAAGTTACCGGTTGGGAAATTCAAGGGTTGCCCCGCTCGCTGACAGGAGTTGTTGCTCTTTGGCTATCCCAAAAGTGTATCACCCAAACTTCCCAGCCCTAATCCATTCCTGGGAGTAGTGGAGAAGAAAAGCACCAAAAGACGGTGCTACAGCCTGGAAGAAGGGAAACGGTCCAATAACATTCCCTGGGACGAAACTCTTGTTCTTGCAATTTTTGGAAATGAATTAAAGGGTGTGAACAGCAATTCCAGGCCAGTTGCTGATCCCACTGACTTCCCTGTGAGCGGGCCTATTACAATTCCAAAGTAATTCTTCTGGATAGAGTACAACCTCCTGTTAATGATGGGATAAAAGCCCCATTACTTGATTTGCGTCTCATTTTTGCCCTGTAGTCTAGTAGATGGGCCCCCTCTGTATGCGTAAGAGAATTCAGCAAGAGCTAAATACAGTAGCAAATGTACCCAGAGCACCCTCATAATGTTCGATCCGGATTCCATTGAAGCCAATGGGTTTTTTGGTTTTGTTTTGCTTTTTGCAGTTGAGTTAGCAGGAGCAGGCCCATGGAAAATAAGTGAAAAGAAGCAAGCAAACAAAAAATATATATAAACGAAGTTCTCTTTCCCATGCTCTATAATTCCGTGTTTTGTAAGAGAAAAATAAAAAATAGCTCCCTGCGAAACGTTAATGGCTGCGGTTTTCTCTGGGTGACACGGAAGGCAAGGTATACAGATTTTTTTCAGCCCATGAAACAGTCCATTTCGAATACAATCTTCAATTGCTATTCGTAGTAATGCACATCATTCCCGCACGCGCCCAGCTTTTGATTATAATGCAATACACAGTGAGCATTGGAAAGCCTTAGAGCTGGGTAAGTTTAGAGGGATTTCCTTGACCCCCCCCCCCCATTAAAAGACCACCCAATTCGAATTTCATGAGGGGGTGTCTTTTTTTTTGAAAAATTCGAGAAAAATGAAGGATTCGCTTTAAAAATTGTATCGTTTCTTGGATTAAATACACAGAGAAATCCTCTAGTGAGCCCCTCCACTTAACAATGCTTTCCATTCCTAACACCCAACAAGTCCTTTCAAAAAAAGAAAAAAGGGAGGCGGTATGTTACATTTTTGGTCTTCAGATATATTTGTCTATTCCAAGGATGAATTTCTGCAGGGCGGAGGGCATTTCCTTACGATTGCCATATATATATATATATATATATATATATATATATATAATCTCCTCACTTTACAACCCAACGTCCTCTTACTTTTAACAATCTGCAAGAACAGTTCGAGGAGCGCTTTTTCTTCACCCCTCCCCAACTGGGAAGATAATTGTGCCTCATCAAAGATAGGAGCCAATTAATAGTGGCTCCATTTCCTCTCTCAACTAGCCAGCTGCCAAGACCCGTTAGCTGAATTCCAACAGGCTGCCTGACACTGAATGCATTTCCTCCCTGACAAAAAATGGGAGAGATGACCAGACACTCCATTATTATTACATTGAGTCGGGCTGTAGCCACTCTAGATGGAAGGAGTGGAGGCTGGAGTGATGTGTAACGGTGTCATATTACCCTCTGAACAAAAGCGACCCCCTCCCCCCACACACACACTTTCCTCCCTCCTGCACTGAGGTCAATGTGATCTGCCACTTGTGATTTTAACAGCCTCAACTTTCAATTTCTTTTCTAATGCTCTCCCTCTAATTCCGCTTTACGTCACCAGCAGGCTCCAGCATCTCCCACTACAGAATTTACTTTCATTCCCAAACTCTGGTATGTTCAACCTGGTAACTTGTCAGCCTAGCCTGTCTACTCACCTTGGGCAACCGGGAAAACTATCTCTGGGAACCCCCGCCCCCGGAGGCGGTGTGAGAGGGGGTGGATAGGGAACGTTTACATTAGAAATCCAGGAGAGAAAGCGAACAGCTGTCAGAAAATAAAGCGACCGCTCTTCAGATCAGATCGCCAGTGGCTTTGCTGGAAATAATAAATAATGCTCACTTTAATTAAATCCGTATTGGGTCCCTTTCTGGGTAGATAAGGTGAAGCTGTCACCCATTGGAAGGCTGTCTATAAAATCCAAGCTCTGTGCTCTGCACTCAGCCAGCCCTGTAAATAATGTTGACACCAATGTGAATAACGTTTTTATACCATGCCTGTGTTGTTCTCTATTATCCTCCAGATCGCCCAGTTGCAAAGGTACGCTTCCCACAGCTGACTGTTCGTTTCGGAAGGGGGGGGGGCAGCTGCAGAAGAAATAGTTTTATGGGCAAATCCTAGAAAGAGACGTTTTAAAAATGAACCAAATATCATTCCGCAGATGGCGTTGTATTGACTGAGTGCCTTACTCGGACCTTGTACGTAGTGATGCTACAGACACCGAAGGAATTACAAGGGAGGGTATCACTCCAATTAGTGAGGATAGGACACAGTATTCCCTCTGGGCAGAGGCATTCACCATAGAGAAAACTGACCCAATACGGGACTCGAATCTGCATTCTTTTCGAGCCCCGAGTTCTCCATGATCCCAAGGACTGCAGGAGCGGAGTCTTCTCACAGAAAATCCACGGTTTTAGACACGATCTCTCTGACACACAAACTGTGGGGATGCACCCCCCCCCCACTCCACCCAGCGCCTACCTGTAAGGTGCAGAGTGGATGATTTCAACCGGAAGGGGAGGAACATCCAAGGCAAGTATAGGTACTGGAACTAGGGGTGAGAGAGGTGTTGCTGCACCCCCTGGCTTGAAGTGGTTTCCACCATATACAGAGATTACAGTTTGGTTCAAAGGCTCTCAGTACCCTGACTATACAAATTGTTCCAGCGCCCCTGATGGCAAGGGGTGGTTTCTTACAGCTAGGAGAAGGGAATGGGAAGCTAAGAAAAGAAATTAGAAATAGCCCCCAGAGTCCGCTTTTCTTTCTTTCTTTCTTTTGCTGGAAAGCCATTTTTAAGTGAATAGTGAAAAGCTAAGCCTGCTTGCCCTGAAGCAAAGGGTACAGGGCAAGCTTCAAAGCACTAGCAGCGCTAGTCCAAGCCAAGAAGTAATTCAAATCTTACTTTCCTAAAACCGAGGAAACATAGACTGAGCTAAATCCTGGTCTCAAATACAACACACCATTCTGAGTTCAGTATTAGGCCCTTGACATTAGTATGATTGGGCTGGATTCGACCTACATTCCCCCCCCCACCGTAGGAGCCCTTTCATATTCACAATATATAGAATACAAAACACGCAGGCCCTCGACAGAATTTTTAACATCAACATGGTTGACAGAACTTTTTAGGTTAGTTCCAGTGTTTTGTTCAACAGATTTTCTTAATATATTTGATATGTAAACATTAAAGGTGAATCTAGATGACCAAAATTTCCCTTCTTCTTGCTGTATCAGAGTAGCCCCCCAAAAGTGAGAAACTACGCTATAATTCCTTCACTGTAAATTATAAGAAATTTTAAATATACCCCCGCTGAAACATGAAAGAAACAGGGTGGACAGTCATGGAATCAGATAGAATAACCCTAATCGTGAAATATTCCATTCAGATTAAATTGATGGCAGAGTTACGTTTAGAGCTGCAACTCAGCACAATATCAACATTATTCAATAAACATATTGCAACAATGAATTAGCCATATATCTCCTCTATACCGCATGTCTTGGTATTATCTCAAAGTCTTAAATCAGAGCATTCATAATCCCAAGGACAAGGCCTTCACAGTCATTTATCCTAATTGCAACTCTCACAAATAACCTTTAGCATATATAATATATAAAGTTAATGCATATGTAAAGAGTGCTGATATTCAAAGACATGACTAGATTGACAACTAAGGTAGGACAGATCTGACTATTTCAGTGAGTGCTGACCTCATTCGCCCTTTCCTTATGCATGTTTGCCTTTTATGAACTACTGAAATCCCATTATCATTTATCACTTTTCTATGATATTAATTTGTAACTCTTACATATTAAGCACACTCCACATTCGTGGCAGGGCTCCCATGTTTGCGAGGGTGATGTCATTTCATTAAAGGCATTCGTTATACCCCCCTGACAGTCATCTGGTTGCTTGATTTTTAATAACCACATCGTGTCAAAAGTTGCCCAGTGCCCCCAGAGAAAAGGGAGTTTAAAATGCACATTCAGAGCTTTTAGTCATACGCCCTCCCCTGCCATTTTCCATATTTAGGCCAACGGAGAAAAGAAATCTAGATGCAGAATATTCCAGTTTAATAGCTGGGGTTGTTTAAAACAAATTAAAAAGTAAGATTAACTGTTCTATTCTAATTTCAGTTCAGCATCTACCTTCTGCACAGATAGGTATTTTCTAGATACATGTTTCTGGCAACATTTACCAGCTGTCTTGAACATCAGTTACAAATCTCTGCGAGGGATACAAACATCTGTTCAGTAGCCGTCTGAGTGGATGTGCTGCTGGTACAGAGCTTCTGGGAACCAGAACAATCATAGCCGAAGCGTCAAGGGAGAGGTTCCTCAGTCAATCAAATATTATTTATGAGAAAAGGGTTATTTATATCAGAACGATATAGTGAGGCATCATGAAAATGTAAACTTTGATTCACACCCCTCTTTATTTTATCTCTTGCCCACCAACCATGGAAAGAAACAAAATCGCAGAGGCTAACTTACAGTGAGTTGGGTGTGTGGCACTTTTTTAAATTTAAAAGAAAAAAAGCAGCAAAGAAAATTCTGCATCCATCACACCACCACCACACACAAAAACAGCCATGGCATGTTATAATTTCTGGGCCCGATCCTGCAATCCTTAGGCAAAACTCCCACCGCCTTCAGTGTGAGATTTGCCTGAGTAAAGAGCATTTGCGCATTGTTATATAGTGCAAGAGAGGAGGAAAATATACACTGCAAAATGTTCCTTGAAATCGTGTCTTGTATTGTTGGCTGATCGTTATTCTCGAGAGTTTATCCAACCAAGGAGAATAGTTCGGGTGTGATGAGCTGAAATAACAATTTATAACAAATTTGTTAATAGTGTGTTTAAAACAAAACAACGTTAGGGTTAGTGTTGTGCAGTAAAAGAAAAGGAATTTGTATTCACTTGTCTCATATACTGAGCAAAGTATTTATAAGGAAGACAAAGCTGCACGAAGGGGTTTTTCAACCTATGGGTGGCACTTGAAATAGCTATGATCTGAACATATGCACTACTTGGGTTATTTACTCATAGCTGAAAAATTCTCTCTATTTATCTAGAGTTTATACAAGTCTCTCTGCATACATTAGTAGCGATACAGTATCTCTCTCT
Source organism: Chelydra serpentina (assembly GCA_037349315.1). Taxonomy (NCBI): domain Eukaryota; kingdom Metazoa; phylum Chordata; order Testudines; family Chelydridae; genus Chelydra; species Chelydra serpentina. The sequence continues at coordinate 2,857,485 of JBAIAC010000070.1, forward strand.
GTAGATATGTGGCATA